>OY728145.1:538792195-541192195 GCA_963277665.1 Viscum album
TTTCTAGATGAGGATTCTTGGGAGAGTAATTTTAATGAGGCTTTGGGTCTAGAGATCTAGTGTCAGGTCACCCTATTTATGTTGAAGATGTATCTCAAGGTTTTGGTGAGAGCAGAGGTTATTGAGAGGATTCTGGCTAGAACCAGGTCATCGTGAGAGGGGACTCATCAGGATTCCTCATAAAGTAGATCTATGGTCTGGGTTCCCATTTGTTGAGACAAAATAGTTTTTGGTCAGTAGAGGGTAGGTCTCATCTCTCATCATCTTAGCAGTAGATCTCAAGCCTATACCAAAGGATCATATATGTGTTTTTTTATGGAGGTTGAGGTTATTAGCAGTCGGAGTTCTTGATCTTTATGAATAGTCAGTGTGTGACAGTTATTCCTCTTCAGGTTCATCTATTGAGTCAGTTTTAGTAGGGAAAATAGTAGTAGGGTGGTACAGCTTAGGATGAATAGAGAGGAGATGTGGCAGGAAGAGGATGACCCTGATATGATCCTCATCCTCATAGAGCAGACCATAGTCATGGAGGTGGTCATCGGTAGGGTCATAGAGGCTATGGGGTAGGTCTTGGTTAGCATCATACTTTATAATTTCAAGTTTCAGGAAAGACATAAATCATTCGAGGTGCATTTTTCTTGTTTTCTACTTGGGTTCATGATTTGTTTAATTAAGGAGTAATGTACTCCTTCATATCACCTACCCTCATCCATGATTTGGGACTTGAGGTAGGGAGTCTTCTAATTCCCTTAGCATTTACTATGTCAGTTGGAGGTCAAGAAAACTTGTATGAAGTATGTATAGACTATGATATAATATTTGGAAATCACCACTCTTGGGGATATTTTCTATGTTTACAGATACAACCATATGACATCATTTTTGGAATGGATTGGTTTTATTCGATGTAGGCTATCATGGATTGCTATAGGAGGTAGGTTGTGTTTTAAGATATTTATGGAGAGTGAGTTGTGTTTGTTAGTGAGTGAGACCCTTAGATGGGTTAGAGGCATGTTCCATCCTTATCATCTTTGATGGCTGAGTTGATGCTGATTTTGTCGGAGGTTTAGTAGTTGGTGTTTCCTAGGCTTGTGGAAGAGTACCCAAATTCCTTTCCAGAGGAGGTTGCAGTATTACCCCCTTTATGGGATATTTATTTTGGGATTGATCTACAGGTAGGCATTTATTCTATCTCGATGTCTCTATATAGGATGGTGTCTTCTGAGTTGTAGGAGCTGCGAGTATAGCTCGATGATCTTTTGCGATGAGGTTTTATTTAACCAAGTGTATCGCCTTTGGGTGCACCTATTTTTTCATGAAGAAGGCTGATGGAAATTTGCATATTTGTATCAATTATCATCACTTGAACCAAGTGACAGTAAAGAACCACTATCCTCTTCTATGGATTGATGATTTATTTGATCAGCTGAAAGGTGGAAGTTGGTTCTTGAATATCAATTTGTGGTTTGGATATCACCATATGCGGGTTAGGTATGAGGATATTAATAAGACTACTTTGTGTTATCATCATGGGAATTATAAGCTCATTATGGTGTCATTCGGTGGGACGAACAGTCTAGCTGTGTTCATGGGGTTAATAAGCATAGTTTTCAAGGAGTTCCTGGATAAGTTCATCAAGGTTTTCATCAATGACATCCTTGTATACTATGTGTTAGAGGAGGCACATGCAGATCATCTACGTTCCATTTTGGGAGTTCTTCATCATGAACAGTTGTTCAGAAAGTTTTCAAAGTGTGATTTTTGGGCTCATGAAGTCTGTTTCTCAGGAAATGTGGTATCCCAGTAGGGAGTAGCTATAGATCCTTCAAAGATAGATGCATTTGTCTCTTGGGTATCCCCCAAGATAGTGGCAGAGGTGTGGAATCTCCTTGGTCTTATAGGATATTACAGGAGGTTCATATCCTACTTCTCTCAGGTTGTGACTCCACAGATATCCTTGACTTAGAAGTATTAAGTGTTTTATTAAATGACCTATGTTGGGAAACCTTTGAGTGCCTGAAGTATAAGTTGTCCAGCGCTCCAGTCTTGTGTTTTCCAACAGAGGGAGTTCATTTTGAGGTTTTATGTGATGCTTCCCATCTTGGATTGGTCTAAATTCTAATTTAGTATAGATTATTAGTTTCTTATGGGTCTTGGAAATTACATCCCCATGAGTGTAACTATGCTACCCATGATCTCAAGTTGGTGTCAGTGGAATTTTATTTGAATTTTTGGAAACATTACCTCATAGGTGATCATTTTTTTGTTTTTACTAACCATAAGTTCTTGAGGTATGTTTTCTCCCAGTGTGACTTGAACTTATGACAATGTCTATGGATGGAATTCTTACAGGATTACAACTTTTAGATTTCGTATATGCTAGGAAAAAGAAATTTTGTAGCTGATACACTTAGCAGGAAGTCATGTAGTGATGTCATACATAAATTTAGAGATTTCTAGAGAGTGATGGAATAACACTCGGTGATGCATCTTGATATGGGATAGGTTGGATATAGAGTTTTTATTTTCTATATGACGGTGTATTTGTCTTTAGTGGAGTGGGTGGAGGGGTCCCAGCTGGGGGATTCTGAGGTGGAGGTTTGGAGCGACCAAGTTGTTTTTGGATATTCCCCTGATGGTTAGTCCGAGGATGTACAACACTGGGTGTTATTCCAAGGAAGGATTTTCATTCCTTCAGCGATGCATGAGATGGTTCTCTTTGAGTTCCATAGTTCACCTTTAGCGGTACATCCTAGTGTTACAAAGATGTACCAAGGGTTGATAGGTAATTTTTGCTGTCCTAGGTTAAAGTGTATAGTTGTAGAGTTTGTTTCTCGATGTTTGGTATTCCAAAAGCTAAGTTTCAAGCATCGTGTTCCTAGTGGTTTTCTCTAACCATTATATTCTCCCCATTGTAATTGGTAGGACATCTCAATGGACTTTATTATCATTTTTCCTCAGGTTTGGGGTGGTTTTGATTCTATATGGGAAATATTGGATCGTTTGATGATATCATCCCACTTTATAGTTATCAGGGAGTCAAACTCAGTGGAGGTTTTGTTGAGGTAGTATCTAGAGGATGTGGTTAAACTCTACATAGTCCCAAGTGTGATCATTTATAGTTGAGATCCTCATTTTACCTCCAGGGTGTAGATATTTCTCTAGTATGCTTTTGGTTATTAGTTATTCCTTAGAAATTATTTTCATCCGTAGATGGATGGTCAAAAAGAGTGGAATATCCAGAATCTTGAAGGCATGTCATGATATTATGTCCTAGATTTTGGAGGTTTGTGGATGAGGCACCTTCCCATGGTTTAGTTTTCTTACAATAATAGATTCCACTCCACCATTGGTATGGAGTTATTTGAATCTTTTTACATATGACCTTTTTATTATCCTTTGTGTTGGATAGGGTCTAAGAGGCATCAATTATCAGGCTATAACTATTATATAATACAACAAAGATGGTTCATGTAATTCATGAGAGGATTAAATTAGCACATGATCATCATAAATCCTATATTGATCATAGGAGGAGACCTCTGGAGTTCGGCGTTGGAGATCATGTGTTCCTGAATGTGACTCCTCGTCATGGGCAGTAAAGTTTTTTTCATGGTAATAATCTTTATACCTAGTTTTTTGGGCCTTTTTAGTTCTTGGCTCATGTTAGAGTTATTTAATATCGTATATAACTTCCCCCATAGATGATCTAAAAACACAATGTTTTTCACATGTTGTAGCTCCTTTTTTCTTCATGATGACCCTCATGTAATTGATTGGGGCGATATTGATGTTGATGATGATGAGACCTTCAAGGAGCATCCTATGGAGATTTAGTAATTCTAATAGAATGTGTTTCAAAGGTTTTTTATTCCCTTGGTTTGTGTCATGTGGTAGTATAGCGGTGTGGAGGAGAGTACTTGGGAACATGAATCGTAGATGCATGCTCAGTACCCTGAGTTTTTTTATGTTTATCTCTTCTATTGTAACTTTGTTCTCTTATGTATATTGATCCTTTTTTAGTTTATGAGATAGTTTTCGCTTGTTTTTTATTGTATATTTACTCTCATTTGAGAGGTATCTCCTTTAAGAGAGTGTTTGGGTGCTGGTTGTTGTTGTTGTGTGGTTTTTCTCTTAGTCCTCTAGTGAAGTGGTTGAGCTCCTATGGTGGTGATACCTTTGAGAGGTATATCACAGGGTGGATATTTGAACAACCCCTTTTTTTCTCTCTGGTTTGGACTTGGATTATCAAGGATGAGAATTGTTTAAGAGGTATCTAATGTAAAGGCCTAGACCTGTATGGTCCAACCCTTTGTGATTTCCCGAGGCTAGTGAATCTTAGAGGATTCTTGGAAGTGGTCTAGAGGGGTTTGGATATAAAATGATGAAATCAGGGAGATTACATGCCACATAATCCTTACACACTATGTAAGTGAGGTTCATGAATTTTTTAGGTATAATTTGTGATTTGTAATTAATTAGGGTTAAATAATAAAAATAAGATTAATTTTTAGGTAAACATAGTACCCTGAGGATTACACGCCGTGAAAGGGGATTACATGTTGGGTAAATCCCCGATGTTGTACAAATTTAAATGTTTTAGCTGCTCATGTTTCTTCCAAACCCTATGGATTCTCTCATTCCAGGTGACCAAAGGATTCCCCTCCTTAGTATTTCAATATCCCCTCAACTGGGGATAGATTATTGGCTTCCATCTTCGATATTTGGCAATCCATGTTGATCCAAGATGCATTCTTCCTTCATTTTCTAGAGGTTTCTCCCGATTTGATCTTTTTTCCTACCATATTTTTTCTCTATGCTATAGTATTTGATCTACCATGTTTTTAATGGGGTTTCTCTTGGTAGTGGTTGGTGAGTTTGTGTCACGGTATCCTTGTATGGATGCAATTCTTGTGGGATAGGTGATTAGAGATCTATACCATGGTCCATTATTGTGCGAATAACGTTGATGGATTTTGAGGTGGGGGGTTATTGCTTCTCTTTTATTTACATGAAATAAAAAAAATAATGATTTAGACCTTTTAATGTAATAAAATTTATCTATTAATTATTTAACCAGATTAAAGAAATTGGATAGTGATCACATGTTGGTGATGTTGTTGCTTTATACTATAATAGTGGTTTGCCTCATGGTTTTCTAGATAGTGTGATATCTATGCCTTTCTTATTAGAATGTTTGTTTATTCTATGGATTAGCATGTTGTAAATTTGTAAATAACATAAATTCAAAATTAATTGATAATTAATTGTCTTAAGAATAATTAAAGAGGCATGTTTGTAATCCGGTGTTTTTTGTAATTTTATGATAATTAAATTGATGCAATGTGCATGTTTAGTTGAATTGATCTTCCATGTAATTAATATAATTGATAAATAATGTGAATAATTATTATTATTGTTCATAATAATTGGAAAAGGGTATGTTAATTGAGAATGGTACTTCTCTAGGTTTTTTGAAATCAGAACAAAAGTTTAGAGATTTTTTTTACTTTGAATAACTTGTTATATCTTGATGTATTAGGTTTCCCATAGTTGGAAACTATTAATAAATGAATCGATTAATTAAATATGGAATAAGAATAGTTTGTGTGATAAATATGTTTTCTATGGATTCAGTTGCATGTTTTCTTGATAAGGTCGAGTGCCTTGTTTTGGAGCTGTGAGAGCTCGTTTGCATGAGAAGGTTGAATGTCTTTTTTTGAGGTCCCAGTTTCCCTGTTGCTCGATTATTTGTTTTCTTACTTACTTGTGATGTGTTATGGATAAAATCCTTATAATATGAGCCTGATATGGTTGATCTTGGGATGGTTGTGTGATATGGGGTGGGGAGGCCAAAATGTGATGTGAGACTAGGATAATTAACTATGTGATATGGGAAGGGAGGCTCATATGTGATGTGAACCTGGGATGGTTGTTGTGATGTGTGTATAGGGAGGCCCATATGATGTGTCAATAGTTTATGCCTATGATGGTGAGATGCATTGATATATGCATGTGAGTGTCAGGGATGGAACCAGAGATGATGGAAAGGGTTAAAGATGGACTTACCCATTAATGGTATGCTAAGAGTTGGTTTGCTTGCTTGAATCTGTTTAATGTCTAATGGTTGGGTTTCTTTTTTATATACATTCATTTACCCAATTCTTGAGGTATTTGTATGTGTATAGTTGCATGTTTTATCCTAATGGTATCTTAGGATAGTTTTCCTAGATTACCTGGATATGGAATGATGCTAATAATAAATTTTTAACCCACAAGGTTGGTTGATGATGGAATGAAAATGATTAAAAGATGTTAATATTAATAAACCAAGTCCTTTGTTTGAACTTATGCTTGGAGTTCATAGACTTTACTTTGATGTGTAATGAATTATAATGAAATGTGAAAAAATGTTAATGGTTAATTAATGGATAATGAATTAATTAATGTAAATTGAATTTCTTAAAAGTAAAGAATGAATTTAATGTAGCTCTTTTATATGTTTGTGTACTTATAGGATATTTGGTCTTAATAGTGGCAGTCAGGAGTCTGAGTGACATTAGCTACAGTTGAATCTAAGACTAGGTTATTCCCATAGTGTGGATATGAGATATATTATATCATTCATATTCTATGATTTCATACACTGCCCCCACACATGTCGGTTAAGGAAAATTACACCTAGTGGACTCTGGGAGGGTTTTTCCCCAAAATCCCAGTGGGAGGATGGATGACTGACTACCCCCTCAGGCCCCACTCTCTTATCTTGGTAGTTAATTGTTCTAGTATACACAGAGGTAAGTTTTCCATATATGTGTGTAGAGGTATGTGATGTCTTTTGTTTATTTCACACACATGTATTACGGGATATAGTATCCAAAGGATTATTATGGGTATGATGTGTATAGGTTGTGATGGTTTGGAGTTCTTACCTGGTGTATGAGTTGTAATGGATTGAGTTATAACACCTGGTGTTTGATATACATTATATGGTCTATGGTTGCTCCCATAAACTACTTAGTTACTATGGATTGTGATATGGGATGGTGTGGTTATGTGATTCATGAGATGTATGTGGTGGTGGCTCCCATAAACTACTTGTATAACATTGCATGTTGCAATTGGGTTTTCTTTATATATATGTCTGGGCATGTGTTGGTTGTTGTATCCTTATTTTCTCTCACTTCTTCATATTTATCTTAGAGCTTAATACATCCCATATACATTTTTAATATACCCTTGGTGCTAGTCACGAACTTGGGGCCTAATAAAGATGAGACTCGAGCAGTCACCATCTCTCTCCCCTTCTTGTGGTATCTCTGTGGGGAGGGGGTCATGACATGTACTCACACCCTAATCAAGCTTCCATGGAACTTGGTTACCTAAGCATACATCATTATTTTTATATCTCTAGGTTTAAGTCAAGGTTTGTTGTTGATGCATATTGATTGTATTCCTAGTTTGGAGTCTAGATGATGGGACCGTACATGACTCAAAACCATTTGGGGATGGGCTGTTAGCCATAGTTTTATTTTTGTTCCTTTAGTACTACTTGCATATGATTTGCCCATGGGGGATCCAGCCAGTATGTATGACGTGTTCATCATTATTTCATATATTTGTTGTATTTATTTATCAATACTTTCCTTGTTTGTGATGTTTATTTATATGTATTTCTATTTGATTTATTTATATTGTGTTTCTCACTCTGATGATGAGGTCATAGTCTCTCCACAATAACCTTATGATCCATTTCTATTAGCGGTACCCTATGGAATATGAGGATACATGCCTAAGTTCATGCAGATAATCATCCCATTTACTATTCATAGATCTAACTAGGTTAGGATGTTACAAGTGACCTAGCCAAACCCCAAGTAGTGAGATTCAGTGCATTGACTTGTTGTTGATTGCATGCTCCTTGTACTATCCCATAGTGGTAAACTGACTAAAAATCAGTGTGTCCCTCATGCTTTTTATTTATATTCTATACAACACAATCTGAAAAAGGGGTAAAGTAACCTTAGATTATATCTATTGAAAGGATGTTTAAGTGAAAAAGGAACCATACCGTCTAATGATCAAGAGAAAAATAAGTAATCCTTATAAGTAAAAGGTCATTATCATTAGGGTGGTGATGATTTAAAAGTAAAGGAATGAGATAAATACCATGATTCACCCCCCCAGGGTATATATCACTTAATACCCTTATGGGACCTAAAAACTATTGTGTTCATTTCTTCCACCCAAATAACTTTTGGAATTATGGTACGTAATGACATTCTCTGAACCTTTTCCATAAACATTCAATTCATGCTTCCAACCATGCTATTTTATTTAGGCATCCTTGGTATAGTTTTCTCATACCCAATGCCCCAATGCTTGCAAAAAAAATTGAAACTTATTCTAATAAACTCACTACCATTTTTTGGCCTCAAACTCTTTGACTTAGTTTTAGTTTCCCTTTTAATCATAGATTTACACTGAATAAATACTCCAAACACTTCAAATTTATTTTTTGGGAAGTATACCTATAATTTCATCATGGATTCATCAATTAATGTCATTAAATACTATATCCTCCATGATATTTGATTGGGGAAGGTCCCTAGACATCCATATGTACAAGATCTAGCTTTCAATATTTCAGTGTTATTACATCCAAATTAGAAGACACATTTTGTTTCTTACCAAGTATGAAACTCTTGAATTTTCCAAAGTCTGAATGTTCTAAATTCAACATGCCTTTTTATACTAAAACTTTCATACTCTTATTACTAAGGTTCCCAAGTTGAAAGTGCCAAAAATCTGAACTTCTATTGGTAGATTCTTTGGAAAGTGATGCCCCTTATACCCTTTTTATCATATAAAGTGTGTCATACTTTACACCTCTATATGTGATAAGGAAACCTCAAGTGATTTTCTACACTCTATTTGAAATGTTTATTCCATAGTCAGCTTCATATAGTTGTCCAACTGAAATCAAATTCTTATAAAGACTTGGAATATATTTGACTCCTTTCATGTCAAGGATACTATCATTATTCATCCGGATTTTCACATCCCATTTCCCCATGATATTAAAAGTTTCATCATCCATTATATTCACTCTTCCAAAAATTTCAAACAAATAATTTTTTATGTATTCCTTTTCACAAGTGGAGTGGAAATATGCTTTAGAATCTATGAACTAATATTCAACTAGAGTATTGACACTCAAGAGTAAGTAGGAACTACTCTCATATGCTTGGTTCACATAACTTAATCTTACGAAAGTTTTTCTTCCAGAATTTCCATCACATTCATGACAATCCTTCTTAAGATAACCCCTTTTACTAAAGTTCCAACATGATAGCATAAACTCCCTCTTCCTTCTACATTCAATACATCACTGGAAGATGCTTGAATCTACCACCTTAAAATCTCTGCATTAAGAATCAAGTTTCAAATATCCTTGAATATAAATTCATATTTTCTACTAGAGTTACTTAATACTATTAAGTTTACATCATAAGATTCTGGAAAAACATTATAGCCCAAAAATCATTCATGAAAGTTCCCTTCATTGACTCGAGCTAGATCCTGGTCAGGTTGAAATCATTTACATGATCCATTGTAGATATTCCTTATAATAGCCTCTTGTTGAACAACCATCACATTAAACACACCATGTTTAGTGTTGTAATCTTATCATACATATTTTTTAGTATTGACATCAACTCCATTGTAGTCTTCTTATCCTTGATGTTCAGAGCCACATTTTTGGATAAATAAATCCCCACCAACCCCAAAGCCTTTATATCTATCCTTTACCATTATCCTTTCTATATTGACTATATCTTAATTCTATTTAATGGAACTTCCAAGTCCTTCTAGATGAGGCAGTCTTCTGATTTCATCCTCAAGAATCCAAAATCATCTCCATCGAATTTTTCTAACTGGACCTTACTATCCTTCAACTCCATCCTTCCAAAGATATTGACTCCATATAACACCCCTGGTTTCATAAAATTTACCCCTGTATTATTTATTTTCAATATATATAATCTTGGGTTAGGTTTTTGGAGTTTCAAGAGTGTTTTTGAAGTGTTATAATAGGTGAAAAGGTTTATCATAGTTAGTGTAAACCATGAAATATATCTACAAAATTGTGCATTTTGATGTTGGGAGTCACTGGATAGGCACACAGTTTTTCCAAACCCTATGGATAGAGGCAGGGGGATAAACACAATTGGTGCAAAGTTTGAAAAACTATGTAATCCAATCATGTGAGGTTGTGTCCTTGAGATAGTAATTCCATATATTTAGTGCGTAGTTTTTCAAACCATATAGAAAAAACCATGCAGATACCTGGATGTTATTCAGTATCACATGAATGGTTGTAACATGGTTTGACAAACTATGAGAGATCACCATGTGACATGCAATCAATGATCTAAAATTTAAGTTTTAATTTGGATTAAGGCCCCAAAACCCTCATTTTTCTCATTTTCTATTAAGAATTCAAACTCTTATCCTCTCCTAGGATTACTTAGTGATTACCATTGATTCAGAGGTAGATTTTGGTAAATCAAAGTGCATTGGGGATCCAGAATCGTCGGTAAGTCCTCATTTTCTCTCTTTATCCTTAGATCATATCTTCTTCTATCAATATAATTGTTATATATATTATTTTGTGAATGTATCTATGGCCGATGTTGTGGATCTTTATGATATATTATTGGATCTATTTAAGGGGAAAATATTCAAGGTAGATCTAGATTTTTCTTATGTCGTTCCTTGATTTCTTTAACATTCGTGAGGTAGGTGGATTCTATATCATTATAATAATTCTAAAAATTCAAGGATTGGTGTTTAAATTCATATATATATTATTTTTTTGGAAAAATATCTTTCTTTTAGTACCTAAATCATTGTTTTTGGAATGATTCACATAAGGTGTTTGATAAAATTTCTGAAAGAAAGGGGTTTTCTAAAGAAATGTTTTATGTGTAATAATTTGATATGAAAACTTAGAATACATGTTGGAGTGTGTTAGTGTATATTTAGGATGGATCATGGTTGAAAGTTTTATCATCAAATTAGAGAACATGGGATGGATCTTGGTTGGAAGTGCCATCGTCAAATTGGTTCACCAAGTGATGGCTTGGTAAAAGGATAACTCACCACTCATGAGTATAGGGAGGTACATGTTATACATGCATGTGTATGTATGTGTGAAGGGGTGGGTGGGTGTGAGAATGGGATGATTATTCCAAGTGGTAATAAATGGTTTTGAATTTTTGTTAAATGTTTTCCATGAAACTTGTTTATGTCTTTAAAATAAACTTTTTATCTGCTTCACTTCTATTTTATATAAAATTTTCTAGCATGTTATTTTCTTAGTGGCATGTTATGGGAATTATTTGGGGATTTCCTACTGATTTTATACTCACCCCTATTTGGGAACATTTGTCTGTTTGCAGATGTTGTATTCCAAGATACAAGTAAAGGTGAGGTGTCACATTTCTCTAGTGGAGGATCATGATGTTTCCTTCTCGGTTGGTGTTTAGATCTTGAATATATATCTTGTTGTCATTAGAGTGATTCCACATTGATGTTACTACATTTTGATGTCTTTTGGTTACTTACATCATCTTTACCACTTGTCATTCCTACTCTGATGTTTTAGTAAGTTGGTTTCCTTTGAGTTGTATTATTATTACTCATGCATCATATGATTTTTTTTTTGGTTTTTTTCATTTTGGTATCTTTTGGTTGTGTTGGTTATTTATGGAAAATATCTCCCAGCCTTTTTTTTAATACCTTGAAATTAATTTCCAGACTTTAGTGTCTTGGAGATGTCACCAAATGTTAGTGACACCTTTGTCTCTTCCCATTCCAATGGGTGAGAGGTGGGATGTTACAAATGGTATTAGTCTTGGTCGGTTTATCCATCATCTTAGAATGATATAAATGATATTATAATTTCATAACATCAAATGTATATCATAAAAAAGGAATAGATATCCTTTTTATGATGAACTTTAAGTTACCAAGGTAGATTGGGTACAAGAGTGTTCGAAGACCCTTCTAGGTGTGTTGTCATCTCATCGTCGTGGGTTTAGATGATGATTATTGCATATCATGAATTGATTTTGAGACTTCCTATTAGGACTGTATTGTTCATTTTATATTCTATGATTTATGTAAAATGGTTAAAATGGTTATAGTGGTAGTATTTTTAAAAGAATGGTTGTGATACTTATTTATTATAGTGATTTGGAATTTTCTAAGCCTTAAGTTGCTAATGACTATTGACTGAGTGGTGTTTTGTTCTGGTTATAGAAAATGGAATTAGGTATACATTGTAGAAATCAACAATAAGTGGTCATGAAAAATGTAGTTTCACCTAAGACACAAGTGAACCAACAACTTTTCTATAGTATCATTTAGGCTTTTCTGGTCATTGATAGAGGAAATCAGAACGATGAAACCCAATAAGTGGATCACTCCATCCAGTTTTAGAAATGTAATCCTCCTATCTTTTGGGATGGATTCTGAGCCTAAAAATTATATTTGTGGCTGATTATAATGAATCGAATATTTTATTTCCTTGTTAAATTGACTGAGATAAAGGTCATGTTAGCACTTTATATGTTAAAGGATCTTGTATGACAATGGTGGGCTTTATCCATACAAGCTAAAGTTTACTAAGGTCTTATGTGTAATGACTTTGAAGAATTTTTCAACAAAAAATTCTATCCAGGTACATTAAAGATAGTCCAAAGAAAATAATTATTCATCCTTAAACAAGAGAACCTATTGGTAATGGAGTGTACAATTAAGTTTATGAACTTAGTTTATTTCACTCTGGAGGTAGCTACTAGTGTGTCTTCGAAGACACACATCTTTGAATCGAGACTACAACCATATATTCATTCTAAAATAGTGGTACTCTATATTAGTTACTATACATAGATAGTTAACAATGATATTGTATCAAAAAGGGATCATGAAAGAAATAGTGTGGGAGGAAGTATGTTCATCTCTATGGGAATAGGTGGGAACTCTAATGTCAAGAACAAGCGAAAGAGGGATGCCTATTCTCATGGAGGTGGTGTTAGATTTGGTTCCCTGAAAACAATTATTTTTACTTTGATTACATTAATATTTGATGTATTAAATATTAAATTAAACATATTATTACATATTGTTCATTGTTATGCATGAATTTAATATTGTTCATTGTTTTGTATTGATAAGTTCATGGTAGTCTCCTGCTATAATGAGAACCTTGAAGTGATATGACAATATTATTAATACAGTTTTGTGGTTAGATAACATAATATGATGGGACACATAGTATATAGATTGTAAGGTGTGAGTAGTCATAAGTAGATGATACTTCTTCTCATGAATTTCATACTTGGTAATCTACAAGATGAGAGATAATGAGAACAAACCCACCTATAGGAATTCTTCATGTTTCGGTGTCATCAGATATTTCTATCTACGAGCATGTGTAATGGTCCTTAGAATTTAATATTATCATTAATTCATGTCATGACTCACACACTAAGATTTTATGATGAAAACCAGCATGCCATATATTGGAGGTAAGTAGGGTACGTTGGGTGTATCACAAATGACATGATATTAATGGATAAGTCAAGGAAGGATTTATCCCTTCCATATTTATGGAAGTTGATATATCAACCCATTTATTGAAATAGAATTATCACCCTAAATTCCATGGTCATGGTGTAATGGTGAGTTTATTTTAGATGGTCAAAGAATGATGTATTGATCATAAAGGTTGATGACACCGTCATGCAACCTGCTTGATGAGATATTGTGATCAAGGGATTATATTACCTAATGATCATTTGTATGTGGTTGTCATCATTATGACTTTAAGTTCTTTCTCATGGGTGTCTTGACCCATTGCTAGACAGTAATCTTGGACTTTAGTAAAGACCGCTTAATTCCAACGGGAAATAATCCTAGAGGTTCAAACACTAAGTGTTTCTATTAGTCTTGATTAAATTCTATTTGAATTTAATTAATGGAGTAAATATTAATCTCAAGACTAAGGAATAATTTTATTCAAGTTATATTGATCACATAAATTAAATAAATATTTATTCACCAGATTGTGAATAAAATTTATTTATTTATTTTATTGAATATTTAATACATATTTATTTACTAGTTTGTGACTAAAATATTTATTTAATGGAATAAAATATTTATTTGGGTGTTAAATAAATTCAAGAGGAGTTCAAACGGACCAAGATCATGTTCGGTGATAAAATAATTATTTATGAGCCGGTAAATATTATTAATCCATTTTGCGCATGTTGGCGAATCAAAAAATAATAATATTGTTATTATTATTATGTGGCCTAGGATTTCATTAATAGTTATAATTATATTTAATGTTTTTTATGAAATTAATTTTTTTAATAGAAATCCCAACTCTATAAATAGATGGATATGTCTATTATGTAAAGTATTCAAATCCAATCCCAAGTTTGGAAATAGATAATTATTGAACACAATTAATTCTCTCTCAACTCCTCCTCCTATCTCCCTCTCAAGAATGAGAAACCCAAGATAGAATTTCTTCTAGACCGAAGAAAGAGTGATCAAGAACAAACAACGTCAGACATTCGATTTTCCATTCTAGCACCCAGAGAATGAGTGGCGTTGCTTGGAGACCATTAGAACACATGTGGATCGCCACTAGAGGGATTCTACCCTTGGATACTCAAAAGATCAATAAATGTAATCTGGAATGGCCTTTTTGAATGATCAACAATCACAAACAAAGAAAGTTCATAAGCCTAGTTATTTATTTATTCAGATATTAAATAAATTAATTAAAAATTTAACATGCAAGATCCTCACTCTTGGTTTCAAGAAACGCTTATTAAAATAAATTTTAATATATCACTCTCCACCGAAACGCTTCTACTGCACCCGGAACCAACAAGTGGCACACCTCAGACTTGAACTATAGAATCACTAAACTTTCTTCTATGGACCAGTAGCAAGCTTGGCTATTTTCAGTTTGGTTCTTTCACTCATATCAAGTGAGATAGTATCGCACAACCTTTAGCTTATCACAACTATAATTGGATGCGGAACATCTAGTGTTATTATCACAATGCTCTAAATTCTATTGCTAGAGATGCATCTCATGTTTCTCAGGCATTTAATGCTTCAACTGGATGACCTCATCAGAATAACACTCGTACTTCGAACCAAGAAAGCCATGTCACACCAATATTTTTATTTTTGACCGATAATATATTTTATCTTTCTAACTTGGGTTTTTTGATCAAGTACTAGGTGTGAAGGTTTTGAATTTTGAGTTTCAGGGAATTTTTCTCTTGGCGCACAGTTGGCGCACAGTTAGAGGAAACCATCCGGCTCAGCCTAGGTAATCGTGCAACTTTGGAGTGCCTCTGGTTGAAGGTGCACGACCTGCACATAGCCAATCAAACTATATGAAGATCATACAAGAAGCCACTATCTCGTGGCAGAACCATTCTACACGGTTGGTGCACGGTTTACCAAACTGTGCATCCAAACCATGCAGGCTTCCAAAAACTTAAAAATTATGAAATTCCAAAACTACCCTTATGGGATTTTAGTCCAAAATCTGCCCATTTATCCCCCACCTAGTTTGTGTGACCCTAGGGGTGCCTATTATTGGTTCTTAAAGCCTTATTCTTCCTCCCTTGGTGTACATCTAAGGATTTCTTCAAGATTTGGGACTATAACTTTAAGGTATTATCCTCTTTTCCTCTTCTTCTTCCTTTATCATCCATTTTCTCTTGATATCTCTTTCTCTCTTAGTCATTTGGATCTATTTATCATGTTTACCTTCATTTATGTTGGGTATTTTGTGTGTTTAGGGTTCCTCTTGGTAGATCTTGGCTTTTGTAACCTTCTTGGTGTGTTTTTGGGTGTGTGTTGTTGAAGCATCGTGATATTGAGGTAGGTTTCCCTTTGCACTTGCTTTTATAATTGAACATTCATTGGTTTCTTACTTTTCTCACATTCCTTGTGAATTAAATAGTTTTGTGTGATCTTTTAAATGGTTGTTTGGTGTGAAAAGTTGTGACATATACCTTATTTTGTGATAAATGGCATTGTTTTGTTATATTGTGCACACCAAGTGTTTGATAAAATGCTCAGTGGGCCTTTGTGAGTAATTTGTAATATCTAAAGTATGGTTTGGATTTGTAAATATATTTTTGGCATTTGAAAAATGGTTTGGGTTTCTTGAATGTGTTTTCCAAGTGGTTACGTGTAACAACCCAGAATTTTATCAATGGAAACTCCCTTCTTATAATTATTCCATATAATATAAACCACATAAAATCACATTGAGAACACGATAAAAACATTATAAATGAAGAATTAATTTAATAATAAGTATATCTAGAAGTTAAGGAACCTATACTAATGAAACAGTAACTTGAACTTAGGAATAGTAATATGACCCTTATGAATAGTAAATCAGCCAAATGAATAGTAACATCACCCATGAAATTATAAATAAAATTTATGCATCTTATAAATGAAAGTATTATATAATTATATCATGGTATAAGTAAATAAATTTTGTATAAATTATTAACTAAGTGTTGATATTTTTATAAAACATAAGTATTTATTTTCAATTTTATAATTAATATAATGTTTTAAAAGAAAATTTATTTCAATAAAATGTAATCATAAATTAATATTTTATTATATTATTATTATAATATAATTTTATGATACCTTAATTAATTTTTCAAAGTGTTATAAAATTAGTTATAATTTTAAAATTGGTATTTTTTGAGTAAATGGTTATTTTAATTAAAATTTAATTTTCTCATATTTAGAAAAATATTTTCATAAAATAGAGTTAATTTTTGAATTCTAAATGTCAGAAAATTGTTAGGGTAAATTTTTGAGATTTTTTTTGAAAAACATGAATTTTTTGGTGAATAGTAAAATACGGTAATTTACGATAAATACTAAATACATAAATTATGGAGTCATAGATGATGTATGGATGATATAATCCCAAAATCTCTAACTATAATTCATTATTTTAATATTTTTTATGATAATTCACAAACTATTCATAGTGTTGAGGAATAATAATAAACTAATGAGAAAAATAATGAGGAAATACCCCACTCCTCCATTATAAATACTATCCCTCACCACATCTTCTCATCACACATTTAAATATTTTATTATTATAAAAATTATGATCAAATATCTTCCCAAACACCTCCCTTGTGTATATAATCTCTTGGTCTCATTAAAATACTAAAACCTTTTCCCTAAGGAGTTTCTCAAGGAGGATAAATTCAAGAGTTAAATTCCTCTTTCCTTTTCTTTTATTTTCTTTTCATGTTCTTTCTTTTCTTATTCTATTCTCACCTCCCCTCATACAAATGGAATGATAACTCCAATACCTTACATATAATATAATTTTATTATGTTTATGTAATAATATTTCATTAATATTTTACCCTCTCCTTTTGTTCAAAAAAATGAAAACATTGTCTGTGATGTGTTAATTTATCACATTCAAGGACAACGAGTTTTCAATTTCTATTACTATCTTAAAGGCTGGTAATGAAACAATTTTTATGGTTGAACCAGATTATAATATTTTTATCATATTTTATGTAATTTTATGGAACCATTATAAATACATGCTATTAAATAATATAACAAAACAAGTTTGTTGTGATCAAAAAACTGCTAAAATTAATCTAAACGATTATCATTAACATGTTATATAATGATTCATCCTCATATATGGAAAAAAATAATATATAAGACCAATTAAAATTATTTTTTTTCCATTAATAATATTTTATTTCAATTTTTAGAATTATAATCATTCTACATGAACTTCCATACTCATATACAAGCAAACCGGCCATGAAAACTAAGAAAACAAACACTCTCAAATAATGAAATTGAACATTATAACTCATAAAAAGGCTATAAATTAACTTAATAAAATTATAATAAATAAATTACATGTATAAAAGGTTCTATAATTATTAATTAATTAATCTAATTTGATTATTAAATACATTAAGATCAAGTACAAAACTATTTTGAACATAAGGGAAGGGATCTTTCAGAACCTCTATTTTCCCTTCAGGTTACTCTTTCTCTAAATTTACCCCAATTTAATTCCTATTTATTTTTATGAAATTATTATAAATTCTTTTTATATGTTCCAAAATCTTGTATCCATGTTTTATAATCCTTCTTTGAGGTCCCCTTCTCAATTATTCGCGATAAGCAAGCCCGATTAAAGGGAATTTCTTGATTTGTTACCCATTTTCAAGTGTACTCCATAATTTGTTTTAATCCCCCATTGTTTTTATAAAATCACTAATTTTATCATTAAAAACTATCTTGGTTAAATTCTAGTTTTATATAAACAATTATTCCTTTTCCATTTTAAATATCTTGAAATTTTTTACTAAAATGTTTTATTTCTAAAGTTTCTTAAACACTCTTTTCACTTCAGTTTGACATCACTTATCATGATATATTCCTATATTCTATTATGAATTTTGATTTATGATTTAAATACATCATTTCATGGATACCATTATGATATTCCCTTTTTATATTCCTTTTGACGTGATTATGATACCCAATTCTTTCCATGGGTAACCCTTATGTTTATGTTTGATTGCTTATGTATGATTCTTTATGTGGAAAACATATTCATGAACATGTTATTATTGGTTCACCCATATAGTTCTCCAATACATTGGGTAATGTTTATTCTCATGATATGTCATGTGTAACGGTCTTGGTGGTTATCCTTAACTCGTGCTCCATGTGTAATTGTCTTAGTGGTTAGCCTTGACGTGCCCCCCTCCCTGTGCTATGAGCCTTGACTCGTGATAAATTCATGTTTTATGTTGATACCACATTACTATCATTCCATGATTATATGATCCTATGTTCTATATATTATGATTCCATATTTTTATTCATGTTCCAAGCCTTTTTTTATCATTATTTTATGCCTTATAACCCATGGGCTAAGATTTATTCTTATGTTTATTTCCTTATTGGTATTTTTAGATCATACCTTTGTTCATGTATTCCTCAGGGTATCCTATGCATATGTAAGGGATTTAAGGGAGTTATTTTATCCTTATAAATATTAAATAAAAGATGTTTTATTTTGGTCCCATGTTGTTTAATTATGTATCTAATCTTCCAAATACACTAGACTTTACAATCCTTGGTTTGTATTTAATGTTTAATTATGATTAAAAACATATAATAATATGTGTAAAAGGATAGGGTCTCTATATTTTGAGTTTAAAATAAGTGTGTAATTGGATTTTTAAAGTGGCTTGACATGTGACGGTGGATTGTGTCCCATTTACTAATTGAGGAAAATTGATTTAGCTTGTAAATGTGGTGTGAGTGCTTTAAAGGAATTATTTTATAAATAAATGTGGTTTTATTTCATTTAAAATTATTGTTTACATGAAGTGTTTTTGAGGCCCGTTTGTAACTTTTATGAAAATAGTGAAAAAAAATTATCATGAAAACCCTCCTTGGATAATATTTTTTCCTTATTTATACTTAATGGGTAGGATGTCCCCATTGTGGAATCCTCATGATCCATTTATTTTGAGCAGAATGGGTGATCCTTAGGGTGCACTTATTTGAGAACTATTTTTCATTGAAATATATTGATCCTTAGGGTGATTCGGGGTGGTGCATATTGTGTGAATTATTATATATGATATATGTGCTTATAATTTTATGCTCGTTTGGAATTAGTTGGATCATCCCATTTCCTTACATCTTGACATGGGAACCTGGCATAGTGAGTGAATTTTCTAAGAATGATTACTACACTAGCCTAGGTTACACACTTGCTAGTGACCCATGGCATAGGGATATATTGAATTTTATTACTATGGGATAGTCCCCCTTAGTCTGTACTAGGTAGGGTGTGGCCTAGTGTGTGTGAATTATTTATGTCATCAAGTGAGACATGCTTTTTGGGATGAGTCAACATGTATTATTACATTATGGATTATTCACAAGCTCTTAGGTTCACCCATGTCTATTGAAACTTAGTTGTATATGGTGAATGATTGTGATGCACTATTGGTTAGATTCTATTGTGAGATATTTTACCATTTCCCTTGTATGATATTTGTGGTTACTTCTTGAGAAGTGTGGCTTTATGACACGAATGATAAAATGTTTTCAAGTGGCTATGGTAAAAAGGTTTTGAAAATTTTTTAAACTCCATTTTTATTATAAATGGAATGTTACCTTTTACTTTTTAAAATTCATATGGTCACTCCTAGGAAAATAGTGTGGATTTAAATGGTAAAAAGGGAAATAAACTGTGTTTTATTTAAAGTGGAAAATGTGTGAAAATTATTACTTTTATATATTTCATTTCAAACTTGAAGTTGATATTTCTTTTATTTTAAATGAAGTGAATTGGGAATATATTTGTTTGGGTACTCCTACTGAGTTTTAACACTCATGCCAATAGACTAACTGCAAAACATATTTTTTTCATTTTCTAAAAGTCGTTTTAAGGGTTTCCAGGACCCACAGAGTACAACCATCAAAATGACAGACACAACGTAGCATACAATTCAAAATTCAAAAGATCAATTCAAAACAGGTGGAAACCGTGCAACACCTCGAGCCGCGAACCCATGTGTCGGCCTTGAAGCACGGGATCGCCCGCAACCTACAGCATCACGAATCAAGAGCCTCGGGACACACACCCGAGGAGACTGACAAATCTGCATCAACCAGAACACCGGGGATCTTCCCCGTCACCCTTGTTCATCATCTCAAGCCAAAAACCAAATTCTAGCTCACTGTCATCCTCATTTGAATCAGCCAATAGCAAGAAATCAACTCACAAATACAAACTCAAACACCAAAACACCACTCTAGAAATCGGATCGAAACCCAAGAATAGATGAATCAACATGCAAAAAACCAAATCAGGACCACATCCGCAGCCACGGGCTCCATTAATGCATCACCTCATGCCAATAGTTATTTCTTGTTTTTATATTGTGGTGAAGGTATCATCTTGTTTTCGATCATTGTGTGTGATGGTTGGTTTTGGTATAGGAGAGTAGCCCTCAGGGTCACATGGAGATTTATGGTCATCAGGTACAATTTGAGCTTTGTTGTATAGTTTTTTGTACTTTCATTTTTATTGTAAAATATGTTAGTTTGAATATTTTTATATTATTTGGGATGCTCTGTTTCTTTATTCTATTCATTTTGTTTATTTATATTTGGGAGAAATAATTCCCTTGTCTCTCTATTGATGCATGGAACTAGTTTTCAACCCATGGGGATTGGGAACGCCCTTCGAGCCTTGCCATGGATCGACTTGGGTGGCTGGTTCAGGGTTAAATCAGGTTGATTTGTGACAAAATGGTATCAAAGTGAGGTTTTTTCTTTAAGATACCTAGCTTTCAAATCACCCTTTATTATTTGGGATGTCATGGTAGATGAAGTAGGACTGTCGGAGCTTGGGGTGTAAGTTTGGGGGAGTGTATGGCCAACACTTTCCAGACCGAACCTTGATTTGTCATGGGAAATTGGGTTTATTTTTGTATCTTTGGTTATTTTAGTTTGTTTTGTGTTTGGGATATGAAATCAGAGTTGGGATGAAGGTATCAATGAGCTCACAGGTCTTGAAAATCCATGTGGAGTCAGGGACATAGTCTTAGAAGACTCTCTTTGATGGTGGTGTTTTTGCCATATGGCCACCAACCATATGGTTAAGTCACCCATCAACACTAGTTCCCTCTTGTGAGTTGTTTTGGGTATTCCTTGATTCTATTTTTTTTTAAAACACTTCTTTTGTAATTTTGAAAATATGGTTTTTAGTGTTAATGGTTGGATTTTTTGAAAGTGGAAAAATAATTTTCAAAATCAACTTTGAGAAAGTCTTAAAAATGATTTTTTTGTAAAATAACCCTTTGGGGTGAAACAAAAATGGTTTAATGGGATTAAATTTTTATAAACAAAATCTAAAGTTATTGAAATTTCTTTCTTAGAAATTAGAAATGTATTTTGAAGGAATTTTTGGAAACTTGTTTTGAATGAGAAATAATGGGTTTTAATAAAATTATTTTGATGAAATGGTATTTGTTGAGTGGATGAAAATATTTTTATTGGGACTCATAGGATTTATATTTTGGAATGGTTTTAATTGTGGAGGTTGAAGATGGATTTTTATTGAGCGGTTAGTGGTATTTTGGAAAGATTTGTGAGATTTGAAATGGAAAGTGGATTTAAAGTGTGGAAGCTTGGGTGGAATGTTCTTTCTGGAAAATAGGAATGTTTTGTTTTGACCTTTTTCATTTTCATGGGTTCTCTCATGCATGATATGTGTGAAAAAGTGGGAAGATGAGTGCCTAGATTGGCATGAGTTGATAAGTGACAGAGGTGGCATGGGAATGTGCATGCGTGAGGCTACATGGAATTCCATTAGTGATTGTGAAAATCCACCAAGTTTGTTTTCTTTAAAAAATGTTTTTAAGAGGAAAATTGTATTGTTTTGAAAAATAATGTTGTATGGTGTGTTATCTCGTTATTTAGAAGTGTTGTTCATATTGTGTTCTGGGTTTTAAAATCTTGTCGGTGATTTGGTTTTGAAGCATAGTTTAGTGGGATTTTAGAGAAAAAAATTGGGAATCTTTGATATGGATTCTGTCCTTGATGGAATTTTCTTGATATGAGTTTTGGTTCTTGAGATAGTTTTGATTGATCTCTTGACTTTATTGTAGCCTAGTATCTGCCCCCATAGAGAGTCGATGGATAATTGTGGTGCAGCAATGTGTAATGGCCCGGACCTCTCCGGCTCATTCCTTTGTCAAAAAGAAGGTCACGAAGTGTTCTGGAGGGTAAAATGGACTTTTCCCACCCTTTTCAGAATTTTGAAACTACATGCCGTGTAGTTTGAGTACACACCGTGTACCCCCTTGCCGGGTATACCTCGTGTTGTAGGTCGTGTCCTCACCGTGTGAAGTAAAAGGGTGCACGTCGTGTGTCCAGTTCTACACGTCGTGTAGTCCTTCCCCGCGTACGCGTTACCAGTCAACGACCGTGTACCGTGTTGGAGCCGTGTCCTTATCGTGTGCAATAAATGAGTACACGCCGTGTGTCTAAACTACACGTCGTGTAGTCCTTCCCCGCGTACGCGTTACCATTCAACGGTCGTGTACCATGTTGGAGTCGTGTCCTTGTTGTGTGAAATAAATGAGTACACGTCGTGTGTCTAAACTACACGTCGTGTAGCCCTTACCCGCATATGCATTACCAGTCAACGGTCGTGTACGATGTTGGAGCCGTGTCCTTTCCGTGTGCAATAAATGAGTACACGCCGTGTGTCTAAACTAAACGCCGTGTAGTCTTTCCCCGCATATGTGTTACCCTCAAACCGTGTGTTGACTAGTCAATGGCCGCAGAGCCGTGTTGGAAGACACGTGGAGACCGTGTGAAAGAACCGAGTACACGTCGTGTACCATAAAGTACACACCGTGTACTTTTTCTTTTCATGCCTATAAAAGGAGGGGTCCCCTCCTCCTTTTCAACACACACCTCTCCTCCCCTCTCCTCTGAGAAGAGCTCTCCCAAGAGACTCGAAGGCTCTTTCTTCCATAACTTCTTCGTCCGAGCTCTGGTTTACGATCCGTCAGCAGCCACGGGATCGTAACGACGAGGTGAAACTTCCGAGCTTGGATCTGTTGACTTTCCTTCAGCCTTTTCTTTCCAACTTCCACCCAAGGAGGTTTTTCCGGGACCCAACAGAAGTGACGGACGTCGACGGACGTCTTCTAAGGTTGATCTGGGGGAGCGTTGCGATCAAGAACCTATTGAAGTGGGGATCTTACCTTCGTCTCTCTAATTTTTGCATCATGCGGGGTGGGTGTTCTATTGTTTACGTGAAACACTTTTGAATCGGTTTAATAAAGATAATAACTGGCTTATATAACGGGGATGGGAAGTTGTGATTGTTGTTACTTTATATCCTGTGATATTATGTTGTGAATTGAATGAGCTTCTACCTACTAAAAATCACGGTCGTTGGGGGCCTTTGCTTACGCAATTAAATGTTGCCCTCTCCTTCTGGATTTTCTTATGGGTGGAAACCTTGTGGAATGTGGAAATTGGTTAATCACGTAAAGTTGTATGTTTAAAATCTGGAACCCTTGTGTGATCACCCTGGTTAAACAAAATGGAATAATGAACATGTGGGTGTTGGCTTGGTTATGTGGCATGTGATGGGGGTGTTTTGTGGGTTTTTGTGGATAGGGTGGGCAGTGGGGCTGCGATAAATGGTTTTAAAGGGATGATGATGTGCGGGTTCGGTGTGGTCGTGGTTATGGTGGTTGGCAGCAGGGCTGCAGGGATGGGTTTGAATGTGAATGGGCTATGGGTTGTGATATTAAATAAAAGTGGAAGAGTTAATGAATGGTGGGGTGTGGTAATGAAACAGAAATAATAATCAATGGGGTTGGTTGGTTGATAAGAGGGACTTTGTTGTGCTGATTATGTTTTTCCTAACTTTTTCTATGGATGGCAGGGATATGTTTTACGAACGATTGGTGTGGTTAGTAGTGGATAGTTTCGCAGTAGTTAAGGAACTAAATAACTATTTATACTGAAATGTGGAAACCTAAAGGGGGTTGGGTTTGTTTGTTGTATGCATGCTTCGTAGTAGCAGTGCCGAGGCACGTTCTCAGTTTCTCTTTTTAGAAGCCATAGGTTAGGCTGTTTGGTTGGTATATATATATATATATATCTGTATCTTTTGTGTTTTATCGCACCCCACCCATGTTGAGCACTTAGTGTCGAACACTCCCATTTCATGGGAGAGGGTGTTTTTCCCTTAGTTACTAGCTCCTTCCGGCTCCTTCTCCCCTGGGCTATGATGGCTTGAGGCGGCCTTACACCTAAGACTCTTTAGGTAAGTTTCGATTGGGGTGGTTTTAGCCCAAGACTCTTCAGGTGGGTTCTACTTTTTCCCAAGAATCTTCGGGATGAGGCCCAGGTGTGTGCGGGCGGGATACGTGGCTGTGAGGCTCAGGTGTGTGCGGGCGGGATACGTGGTTGTGAGGCCCAGGTGTGTGCGGGCGGGATACGTGGTTGTGAGGCCCAGGTGTGTGCGGGCGGGGAGAGTGTGGCAGCGTCATGACGTTCGCCATTAGGAAGATCAGCTAACAAAAAGGGAAATGGTGTGGGGTACCCAATACTCTTGTTTCTTATATACTACTACCTATTGTGCTTGTGCTTTTGGTGAGTGTGGATGGTGAGGTTGGGTGGATAGAATTCCTTACTAGGTTTATTCTGTTGTTCTCACGGGACATTAGGATGTCTCCCCACTTGTGCACGAGAGCTTTAGGTTTCCCTACTGAGTATACTTGTATGCTCACCCTACGTTTACTTTCAGGTTTCTAGGAGGACTACCAGGGCCGTGCGGGACCCTACTAGTCAGACAGTTGGAGTTGTTGCTGTTGTTGTACCTTTGTTTTCTTTTGGTATTGTACTTTGAGATTTCTTATACTTGTACCTTGTTATAAAATTGTTTAAACATGCATGTGGGATTGGTTTGGGTTTATTTATATACACTTGTTCTTTTCCTTTTGGTGGTTGACTTGTCCTATTTCCCGATCCTAAATAAGAAAAAGGGTAATGGCTCCCATATTTGTGAAAACTCATACCCTTGGTGCTAGTCGCCACCCCGGGGCCTACTGGAGGTGGGACTCGGGGGTCATTATCTCCCTTTCACCATTGCCAGCTCAGGAGGGGCATCTTTGGTGGGAGGGAGTCGTGACAGAATGGTATCAGAGATGATGGTTGAGAGATAGGATGGATTCTGGAGTTAGGCACAGTGAGCATTGCATGGGATGGTAGGGAAACAATGTTAGTTAATCTTGGTGCGTGACATAGGCCAGGGAAGACCGACTAGGACACAGGATTTTAGGGCCCCCTGTGATCCGATGCAAGGACTCTGAGCCTACCGAACAACCAAGTGAGGCTACATTGATTGCAGGGTAGAGACCCTATGGAAGGTACATGAATCATCATGATTGTGTTTTACTTGATTTGGGTGTTCTGGGAAAGAAATTGGAATAAAATTATAAAATAAAACCTTGAGTTTTTCCTTACTACTCGGGCTTAGGCGTTCTTTGTTTACTGTACCGCTATGGCACCTAGTCGACATTAGAGAGGCAGAGGAGCTGGGCGTGGATAGTTGCACACAGCAGAGTTGGCACCTCCAGCAGGACCAGGGATCGATAGAGATGTGTTTGGGTTTTCTTGAATGATCTCCTTTATGTTTTTTTGGGAGCATTACACTCCATTGTTGGAGCTCTTTTGCTCATTCTTTGGGCCTGGACCTTGTTTTTTGTGAGTTTTTAATGCTATGTTGTTTCCCGCTTTTCTTTAAATGTACGTGAAGAGACCTATCATGTGGGGAGGGGAAGACCTAATCCCTAATCGAGATGCATTAATGTGGGTGCGATTAAACCCGTGCAAGTGAGTCAGTGCCGCCTAAAGCGGATAATATCTCGACATTGGAGAAGGAATTCCCCAAGCCATGTGTCCGGGCAGTGTGTGGGTAGTACGGTGTTGGGGGCAGTGTAAGTTAAAAAATCCTAATATATGGAAGTGGGAAGGCCCAGTCCTTAATCGAGACGCATTAATGCGGATGCGATTAAACCTGTGTAGGTGAGTCAGTGCCGCCTAAAGCGGATAATATCTCGACATAGGAGATGGAATTCCTAACTCATATAATTAGGGTTATCGGTTGTTTCCTGTTATAACGAGAACCCTAAGAGGTATCTTGTTGGGTTCCCCTGGGTTGGTTTTTGAATTCTCGGGGACGAGAATGTTTTAAGAGGTATCTGATGTAATGGCCCGGACCTCTCCGGCCCATTCCTTTGTCAAAAATAAGGTCACGAAGTGTTCTGGAGGGTAAAATGGACTTTTCCCACACTTTTCAGAATTTTGAAACTACACGCCGTGTAGTTTGAGTACACGCCGTGTACCCCCTTTCCAGTATACCCCGTGTTGCAGGCCGTGTCCTTGCCATGTGAAGTAAATGGGTGCACGCCGTGTGTCCAGTTCTACACGCCATGTAGTCCTTCCCCGCGTACGCGTTACCAGTCAACGACCGTATACCGTGTTGGAGCCGTGTCCTTGCCATGTGCAATAAATGAGTACATGTCGTGTGTATAAACTACACATCGTGTAGTCCTTCCCCGCGTACGCATTACCAGTCAACGACCGTGTACCGTGTTGGAGCCGTGTCATTGCCATGTGCAATAAATGAGTACACGCCGTGTGTCTAAACTACACGCCATGTAGTCCTTCCCCGCGTACGCGTTACCAGTCAACGGCCGTGTACTGTGTTGGAGTCGTGTCCTTGCCGTGTGCAATAAATGAGTACACGCTGTGTGTCTAAACTACACACCGTGTAGTCTTTCCCCGTGTATGTGTTACCCTCAAACCGTGTGTTGACCAGTCAACGGCTGCGGAGCCATGTTGGAAGCCGCGTGGAGACCGTGTGAAAGAACCGAGTACACGTCGTGTACCATAAAGTACACGCCGTGTAATTTTTATTTTCACGCCTATAAAAGGAGGGGTCCCCTCTTCCTTTTCAACACACACATCTCCCCCCCTCTCCTCTGATCAGAGCTCTCCCAAGAGACTCGAAGGCTCTTTCTTCCATAACTTCTTCGTCTGAGCTCCGATTTACGATCCGTTAGCGGCCACGGGATCGTAAAGACAGGGTGGAACTTCCAAGCTTGGATCTGTTGGCTTTACTTCGGCCTTTTCTTTCCGACTTCCACCCGAGGAGGTTTTTCCGGGACCCGACAGAAGTGACGGACACCGACGGACGTCTTCTAAGGTTGATCCGGGGGAGTGTTGCGATCAAGAATCTGTTGAAGTAGGGATCTTACCTTCGTCTCTTTAATTTGTGCAACATGCGGGGTGGGTGTTCTATTGTTTACATGAAACACTTTTGAACCGGTTTAATAAAGATAATAACTGGCTTATATAACGGGGATGGGAAGTTGTGATTACTGTTACTTTATATCCTGTGATATTATGTTGTGAATTGAATGAGCTTCTACCTACTGAAAATCACGGTCATTGGGGGCCTTTGCTTACGAAATTAAATGTTTCCCTATCCTTCTGGATTTTCTTATGGGTGGAAACCTTGTGGAATGTGGAAATTGGTTAATCACGTAAAGTTGGCTGTTTAAAATCTGGAACCCTTGTGTGATCACCCCGGTTAAACAAAATGGAATAATGAACATGTGGGTGTTGGCTTGGTTACGTGGCATGTGATGGGGGTGTTTTTTGGGTTGTTGTGGATAGGGTGGGCAGCAGGGCTGCGATAAATGGTTTTAAAGGGATGATGATGTGCCAGTTCGGTGTGGTCGTGGTTATGGTGGTTGGCAGCGGGGATGCAGGGATGGGTTTGAATGTGAACGGGATATGGGTTGTGATATTAAATAAAATTGGAAGAGTTAATGAATGGTGGGGCGTGGTAATGAAACGGAAATAATAATCAATGGGGTTGGTTTGTTGATAAGAGGGACTTTGTTGTGCTGCTTATGTTTTTCCTAACTTATTTTGTGGATGGCAGGGATATGTTTTACAAATTATTGGTATGGTTAGTTGTGGATAGTTGCCCAGTAGTTGAGGAACTAAATAACTATTTCTATTGAAATGTGGAAACCTAAAGGGGTTTGGTTTTGTTTGTTTTATGCATGCTTCGTAGTAGCAGTGTCGAGGCACGTGCTCATTTTCTCTTTTTAGAAGCCATAGGTTGGGTTGTGTGGTTGGTATATATATATATATGTATCTTTTGTGTTTTATCGCACCCCGCCCATGTTGAGCACTTAGTGCCGAACACTCCCATTTCATGGGAGAGGGTGTTTTCCCTTAGTTACTAGCTCCTTCCTACTCCTTCTCCCCTAGGCTGTGATGGCTTGAGGCGACCTTACACCTAAGACTCTTCAGGTAGGTTTCTATTGGGGTGGTTTTAGCCCAAGACTCTTCGAGCAGGTTCTACTGTTTCCCAAGAATCTTCGGGTTGAGGCCCAGGTGTGTGTGGGTGGGATATGTGGTTTTGAGGCCTAGGTGTGTGCGGGCGGGATACATGGTTGTGAGGCCCAGGTGTGTGCGGGCAGGATACGTGGTTGTGAGGCCCAGGTGTGTGCGGGCGGGATACGTGGTTGTGAGGCTCAGGTGTGTGCGGGCGGGATACGTGGTTGTGAGGCCCAGGTGTGTGCGGGCAGGATACGTGGTTATGAGGCTCAGGTGTGTGCGGGAAGGATACGTGGTTGTGAGGCCCAGGTGTGTGCGGGCGGGGAGAGTGTGGCAGCGTCAGGACGTTCTCCATTAGAAAGAGCATCTAACAAAAAGGGAAATGGTGCGGGGTGCCCAATACTCTTGTTTCTTATATACTACTACCTGTTGTGATTGTGTTTTTGGTGAGTGTGGATGGTGAGGTTGGGTGGATAGAATTCCTTTCTAGGTTTCTTTTGTTG
This sequence comes from Viscum album, assembly GCA_963277665.1. Taxonomy (NCBI): domain Eukaryota; kingdom Viridiplantae; phylum Streptophyta; class Magnoliopsida; order Santalales; family Viscaceae; genus Viscum; species Viscum album. The sequence goes on from OY728145.1 coordinate 538,821,811, forward strand.
TTCTCATGGGACATTAGGATGTCTCCCCACTTGTGCACGAGAGCTTTAGGTTTCCCTACTGAGTATACTTGTATGCTCACCCTATGTTTACTTTCAGGTTTCCAGGAGGACTACTAGGGCCGTGCGGGACCCTACTAGTTGGACAGTTGGAGTTTTTGTTGTTGTTGTACCTTTGTTTTCTTTTGGTATTGTACTTTGAGCATTCTTGTACCTGTACCTTGTTATAAAATTGTTTAAACATGCATGTGGGATTGGTTTGGGTTTATTTATATACACTTGTTATTTTCCATTTTGGTGGTTGACTTATCCTATTTCCTGATCCTAAATAACAAAAAAGGTAATGCCTCCCATATTTGTGAAAACTCATACCCTTGGTGCTAGTCACCACCCCGGGGCCTACTGGAGGCTTATCTCCCTTTCATCATTGCCAGCTCAGGAGGGGCATCCTTGGTGGGAGGGGGTCATGACACAATGGGTGGTTCCCCATTAGTAAACCCTATAGTTGATCAACCTAAGGATTTTGTTCTTGAGTTTCAAAAGCTAAATCCACCTCTCCTTTATGTTCAAGTAAATTCTCTCGAAGCTGAAGATTGGATGTGGAAGATTTAATGAAACTTCAATTTCCTTTTGTTTACTTTGTTATTGAAGGTGAAGTTCTCTATCTTCATGCTTGAAGGACCGACCTAGAAGTGGTGGAATTCAGTCTCTCAAAACAAGATGAGGGAAGATCTCACCTAGGAGTTCTTCAAGTCTTCGTTCATCCATCAATATTTCTCTGAGATATTGAAGGTGAGAAAGGGGATAAAGATGTGTTGTTTACATCAGGGTAATAGATCAATATTGTAGTACATACATCATTTTTTGGATATAGTCCCTTACCTTCCGGAGTATGTTGCAGATGATTCCATGAAGGCTCGGTGTTTTGAGTTTGGGATTCATACTAATTTTCAGTCAAAAGTGTTGGAGTTCAATATAACTTATTTTTATGATGTGGTGAGGCAATTAGTTCATGTTGAATTTGTGATGGTGGGAGTTATTGAGGTAGTCTTTCCTCCTTCAATCCCCTGAAGTGGTGATATGATTTCTATTGCGGAAGTGAGGAAGTATCCTGAAGCTTTTGGTGTTGGTCACGGGATTAAAAGGCCTCTGGATTTGTCGTCAGCTTCTTTTGAGTGTGGGATCCTAGTGTGTGATCAGTGTGGAAATTCGGGTCATAAAAATTCATCGTGTTTGAATTCTATGAAGTCTTGTCATGTATTTGGATGCCTAAGACACCTACAAAGGTTTTTTTAGGGTGTTTTCAGGAAGATACATGGAGCCAGTTTTTAGGATTGGTGCATAGTTTTGGGATCAGTTTAAAGTCCCTTCCTATGTATGCTTCCCTGTTGTAATGGTTGTATCCAGTGGTGTTTTGCGGTGTTGAGTTTTCTTTAATTGTAAAAGTGGATGTTGTTTATTTCCCTATGAACTTATATTTCAATGGAAGCATGCTTAGAAATTATGAATTTTGAATTTCGATCGAGGATATAAGTTTATGAATGTGAGGAAAGATATGCTTCAAACATCAGGGATCTAGCCATAGGCCCCATAATAAAGTTCAAATGTAGTCAGAAATCCATGGGGTTTGAGGGACCTTGTTCTAGATTTTGTCTTTAGTGCAGAAATAGAGACAGTTTAAGTTTCCCTATTCCATATCTTGTTTTCCCATTATGGTGGGGGTTTTTTATCGATGTGTAAGTTTTCGTGTTGGATTGATCTAGTTGGTTCCTAATGGTGGGGAGACCCACCATGGGTCTTGTTGATATTTCTCCTATGATAAATCAGTTCTAGTTGTTTTCTAATGGTGGGAGTCCATTTTATTCTCCCATATTGAAAGTTTAGTTTGGTTTTGGATGCGGTCTGATAGAAAATGGTTTCTTTTTGAATTTATATAATTTTTAAGTTCCTTTCGGTTTGGGTAAACATTTGGCTTTTTGGATTGTTCACAACTGGTTTGTGGAGGTTGCAGCTTGAGTTTTTCCCATAATTTTTTTAGGAAATGGTTTGAGTTCCTTGATTTGTTTCAGGAAAGAGGCATGAGTTTCATTTTGAGGTGGTTGATATTTTCATGGTTTAATAGGTTTAATCATGTGGTTATGTAATTCTTAGTCATTTATTGATCAATTGGAAGATATTGTGGCTTTTTAGGTGAGAAAAGCATTAATGGTGGGGAGAATTATCACACCGGGGTTTTTATTTTTGATCTGTGATCTGGTTTATCTTTTGGAATTGTGTTTTTTGGCTCAAGTCCCGAGTGTAACGATTTTGAATTTTGAGTTTCGGGGTGTTCTCCTATTTGAGAACAGTTAGTGTACGATTAAATGAAATCATGCGGCTTGGCCCAGGTAACTGTGTGGATTTGAAGTACCTCTGGTCGAAGGCACACAGCCTACACACAGTCAGTCAAACCATGCAGATAGAGTGCATGAAGCCACTATCTTTTGGAATAACCATTTTACATAGTTGGCGCATGGTTTACCAAACCATGCAGGCTGCCTAGAACTAAAAAATTATGAAATTACTAAACTACCCTTATGGGATTTTAACCCCGAATCCACCCATTTCTCCCCCTCTTAGTTTGTGTGGACCTAGGGGTGCCTCTCCTTGGTTCTTCAATCCTCCTCTTCCTCCCTTGGTGTAGATCTAAGTATTTATTCAAGATATGGGGTTATATCTTCAAGGTATTCTCCTCCATTCCTCTTCATATTCCTTATTCCTTTATTTTATCTTGAGATATCTTTTTCTATTGGTCATTTGGATCTAAGGTTCATGTTTACCTTCATTTATGTTGGGGTTTTATGTGTTTAGGGTTCCTATTGGTAGATCTTGACTCTTGTAAACTTTGTGGTGTGTTTTTAGGTGTGCGTTATTGAAGCACCATGAGATTGAGGTAGGTTTCCCTTTGCACTTACCTTTATGATTTAAGATTCCTTGGTTTCTTGATTTTATCACCTTTCTTGTGAATAAATAGTGTTGTGTTAACTCTAGAAAAATTTTTTGGTGTTCCAAGTGGTGAATTATACCTTGTTTTATGATAAATGGCATTTTTTTGTTATATTGTGCACACCAAGTGTTTGATAAAATGTTCGGTTAGCCTTTATGAGTAATTTTTAATATCTAAAGAATGTTTTGTCTTTTTAAATATATTTTTGGCATTTGAAAATATGGTTTACGTTTCTTGAATGGGTTTTCCAAGGTGTTTTGAGTTTAAAATAAGTGTGTATTTTGGATTTTGAAAGTGTTTTAACATGTGGCAGTGGATTGTGGCATGTTTAACATTTGGAGGAAAATGGATTTGGCTTGTAAAATTTTTTTGAGTGCTTTAAAGGAATTTTTTTATAAGTGATTGTGAAATGGAAAGAGGTGTGTTTTCACCTTTTTGGAAAGGTGGATTTTTTTATTTAAAAGTGATGGTTATGTGAAGTGTATTTGAGGATCATTTGGAAATTTTATGAAAATAGTGAAAAAATTATCATAAAAAACCTCCTTGGATAATCTTCTCACCTTATTTATACTAAATTTGTGTTATTTACTCACTATGGACTCCTCTTAACCCATTTACTTTGAGCTGAATGGGAGATCCTCAGTGTGGAATACTTTGAGATGTATTATTCATGGAAATAGATTGATCCTTAGGGTGATTTAGGGTGGTGTCTATTGTGTGAATTATTATATATGATATATGTTCTTATGATTTGTTTCCGATGCTTTCTGTCGGGGCGCGCGCGCGCGTTCCGCTCCGTATTCGCGGAGGAGGACGCACGACGCTTCTGTTGCCCCGCATTCCCGCTTTCCAAAGGCGGGCGGCATTCGCTCCTTATTCAAGGACGTCTTCTCCTTGATCGAAACGGGATGATGGGATGTCGGTTCTTCCTCCTTCGGATTCCTCCTCAGAACTCGTCACCTAGTCCGGGTCTCCCTCATAGATTTAATACGTAGTTCGTGAAACTCTTCCCAGTGCCATGTTTCCATGGACGCCGGTTAATTACACTGCTTCTGTCGAGACATTCCAAAGGGTCCAGTCAGGGCAGCAACCTTCAGTCAGGGGAGTAGTCATGTTGAGGCATCAGTAGCGTGTCTGGATGCAGGGGTACCTGGCATGTCTGTCTGTTATCCTTGGCAACAAGGCTTCTCGAGGGCGTGGAGGCCCGAGGCATCCCACATCGAGCGCGGGGAATTATATTTCATAGACACATATCTGAGGTTTTCCTCAGCTTCCTGTGTTTAACACAGGGTACGTCGCGAGTTTAACGTCTATCGGAGACGGATCAACCCAACCAGAGCATTAGATAGGGTAGATCGGATTGAGGGATCCTCCTTGAAGGGATGTCGATACCGGGGCCAACCCGTGGATGGCTGCGAATAAGAGCGTATCGACATGGTCTCACCGGGACATGAGGTCCGGTCAAGAATCAGGATGGGTGATAGGTTGATGAATGGAGTGGAGGGAGAGTGAAATGGGACCATCGCAAGGGCGACGGTGAAGTTGGGCTTGAGCCTTGACGAGGCTTCCTACGTATCCCTGTGGCAGGGAATCAAAGTCCGCGTAGTTCGGGATGGTGCCGGTAAACCGACGTGAAGCTGGACCTTGGCCCGATGAATGTCGTCAGTGAACCAATGTGAAGGTGGACCTTGGTCCGATGGGCATCGTCAGCGTACCGATGTGAAATTAGACCCGTGGGTCCACTAATGGTGGGCTTGAACCTTGGGAAGGTTTCCTACGTACCATGCCTTGACATGGATCAAAGTCCTCGTAGTTCAGGGAATACAGTTTAACGTCATGCGGGACGATAGTGAACCCTGACGTGAATAAACGACGGGCAGTGGGTGTCGGCGAACCGACGTAAATGAGGGACCTTGGTCCGATGGGAGTTGGGCTTGAACCTCTGGGAGGATTCCTACGTACCATGCCTTGACATGGATCAAAGACCTCGTAGTTAAAATGGGGCTTTATCGGCGAACCGACATGAAAGTGGACCTTGGTCTAATGAGGGGTGGGCTTGAACCTCTGGGAGGCTTCCTACGTACCATGCCTTGACACAGATCAAAGACCTCGTAGTTCAAATGGGAATAGGTGGGTAGTTTAATGTCATGCAGGACAAGGGGGGCATACAGTTTAACGTCATGCTGGACGAGGGCGAAACTCGACGTGAATGAATGACCGAGCAATGTGGCTTGAACCTCATGGAGGCTTCCTACGTACCATGCCTTGACATGGATCAAAGACCTCATAGTTCATATGGGAATGGGTCGCAGCGGCTTACCACTGGACCAGAATGCAGTTTAATGTCATGCTGGACCGGGGTGAGACCCGACGTGAAATGATGGGTGGGCTTGAACCTCATGGAGGCTTCCTACGTACCATGCATTGACATGGATCAAAGACCTCGTAGTTCTCTATGGATTCGCCGGTGAACCGACGTGAAAGTAGACCCAGGGGTCCACTATTGGTGGGCTTGAACCTCTCGAAGGCTTCCTACGTACCATGCCTTGACATGGATCAAAGTCTCCGTAGTTCGCTAGGATGGGTTTGTCGGTGAACCGACGTGAAAGTAGACCTGGGGGGTCCACTATCGGTGGTTTTGAACCTCGTGAAGGCTTTCTACGTACCATGCCTTGACATGGATCAAAGTCCCCGTAGTTCGCTAGGAATGCGCAGTTTAACGTCATGCTGGACGGGAATGAGACCCGACGTGGAAGAACGACGGGTGGGCTTGAACCTCATGGAGGCTTCCTACGTACCAAGCCTTGACATGGATCAAAGACCTCGTAGTTCATAAGGGTGAGGGTTCAGGGTCGGTGCTCACTCTAAGCCCACGTGAGTCATGCTCGGTGTGAGAAACAAGAGGTTGCAAAGACCTGACGATCACGTCGCGAGGGGTGCGTCCGTGAGAAGCGAAAAGGGGCTTACAAGTTGGGCGGCCCATGGTGTTGGGAATTACTCCAGGATGGAGGCCCAGAGGGGGGTGCCTCGTTCCCTATCACGCCCTCCACTGACCTTGGTAGTGGGGAAGTACGGAGATGCACGGGTGCAATCATCCGTACGAAAGGTTAGGGGCTTATGCTCTGAGGCAGCCCTTCCCCTACGAACATACGCCACTCCGACAAGGAGGACCTCATTCCATGTGCGGAAGAGTTCCATTCTCGTGGAGACGAGTGGTGTAAAAAATGTTCGACCTGGGGGGACCCTTCGTGAGGGAGACGAGGTTGGGTCACAGTTTAACGTCATGTGTTGAGGACGTGGTGCTTGGCAGTTTAACGTCCTGCAGCTCGGACGAGGTGGGTTCACTCCACACCCCTAGGACTTACATAACTGGTACCCTCTGGTCCTTGGGGAAGGGAAGGTACCAGTAAGGCCATGGTTAAGGGGGGTCGTGGAACGAACCATCGAGGGGTCCATGTTAGCGTGGCTATGCGAAGAAGCAATAGCCGTTAGCGTGCCTATGCGAAGGAGCATTAGGCGAAGCAACGCTACGGGTGGTATTGTCCATGGGACTTTGAAATCACATCGTGTAAACCTGGAGGGTCGCACGGGAAGAGGAATCGCTAAGCAGAGGAGTGTGCTTCGCGAAGTGGAGTGCCTTAGTCTTAGCATGGGGCATAGGTGTGAGTGGAAGGTGCTTCGCGAAGTGGAACAGTGTTCGCGGAGCACTGCCTCGCGCAGAAGGGGTGCCTCGTGAAGCAGGGTTCTGCAGAGCAGTGTGCTTCGCGATGTGTAGTGATCCTGCCTTAGCATAGGGATCACTAGCATGGGTTGGGTGTTTCGTGAAGCATAAACGCTCCGCGGCTGCCCGGGTTCCCTTGGGAATCCCCTTCCTTCGCGAACGCCCTTGAGCTTCGCGAAGGGAATCCCTCTCGGAAGAGGGGCTCAAAACGAGACAAAGCAGAGGCGTCTCACGAAGTAGAAATACCTCACGGAGCTCATGATTCCTGGGGCAAAGAGTGCTTCGTGATTCGGGAGAGGAGAAACTGAAAGGTCGGATTGTCCGTCCTCGGGACTCAGGGGGAGTCCAGTATTTATAGGGAAGGGGTGCCGCAAAGCAGAATTCGCGGGCCGCCTTCGGTGCTTCGCGGTGTCTCGTGAACGTCAAATGGGTTTGCGGAGCATTACCGCCTCTGGAGCTTCGCGGCGGCTCGCGAACGTCAAATGGGTTCGCGGAGAATTACCGCCTCTGGAGCTTCGCGGCGGCTCGCGAACGTCAAATGTGTTCGCGGAGCATTACCGCCTCCGGAGCTTCGCGAGGCCGCCATGGTCGGGCGCTTCGCGGCGGGGCTTCGCGTGGGCGCTTCACGGCGGTGCTTCGCGAGGCAGCGTGCCAGCCTTTTTTCGTTCCGTTCTTTCGGGCCATATTTTTGGCGCCAACATGATTAGATGCTCTGTTGTAATTGGTTGTCACACTCCCTTTCTTTACATCTTGACATGGGAATTTGGAATTATGAGTGAATTTTCTAAGAATGATTGATTCACTAGACTGGGTTATGCACTGGCTAGTGGACCATAGCACGAGTATATATTGAGTTTTATTACTATAGGATAGTTCCCCTCAGTCTATACCAGGTAGGGTATGGCCAGGCATGTGGGTGTTATTGATGTCATTAAGTGAGGTATGCTTTTCGGGATGAGTCAACATGTATTAGTATGTTCTGGATTATTCGTGAGCTCCTAGGTTCACCCATGTCTATTGTCACTTATTTGTCTATGGAAAATGATTATGATGATTTGTTGGTTATATTATCTTGTGAAATATTTTACCATTTCCCTTGGTGTATAATTTTTGTTCTTACTTCTTGAGTAGTGTGGATTTATTCCATGAATGATAAAAAAATCAAGTGTTTACAGGAAAAAGGTTTTGGAAATGTTTTACACTCTTTTTCTCTTATAAATGGAATGTTATTTTTTCATTTTTAAAATTTATATGGTTCCTCCTGAGAAAAGGTGTGGTTTTAAATGGTAAAAATGGAAATAGACCATTTTTTATTTAAAGTAAAAAATGTGTAAAAAATGATTAATTTTATATATTGTATTTCAAACTTGAAGTCAATGTTTATTTTATTTTAAAGGAAGTGCATTGAGAATAGATTTGTTTGGGCATGCCTATTGAGTTTTAATACTCATGCCTATAGTTATTTCTTGTTTTTAACTTGTGGTGTAGGTATCATCTTGTTTTCGATCACCGTGGATGATGGTTGGTTTTAGTATCGGAGAGTGACCCTTAGGGTCACATGGAGATGTGTGGTCATGAGGTGCAGTTTGATATTTTTTTATAGTTTGTTGTATTTTTTGTTTTTTTGTAAAATATATTCAGTTTGGATATTTGTATATTATTTGGCCTCCTCTATTTATTTACTTTGTTTAGTTTATTTATTTATATTTCGGGTAAATCATTCCCTTGTCTCTTTGTTGTTGTCCGATGCTAGTTTCCAGCTCGTGGGGATCAGGAACACCCTTTGGGGATTTCCATAGATCAGCTTGGGTGATCAGTTTAGGGTCGAATCAGGTTGGTTCATGAAAATGCAAGGTGATTCTAATAACACCACATCTCCTTGAGAAATGAAATCTCAGTAATAAAGCAAGAATCAAGGGGGAGTGGGTAAATAGATCTATGATGCCAAGCATATGATCAAAGAGGATCAATCTTGTCCTTTTATGATGTAAGGTGCTATTAACTTGAATTATACCCTTATATAAACCTTTTTTGATATAGTTTTGTCCCACTCTTTCATTTCTTCCTGTGTTGTTGACCAGATGGGTTTACATGTTGAGATGATTCCTTCTATCTTGAAACTTCAAACACCACTTTTCCAACAATAGTGTCGAGCCTTTAAGTGTGAAGTGTGTTATATAACTATCGACGGGATTGAACTGTTTTGAGATTTATCCATTCTAGAGATGAATATATATGATCTTATTTTGGGAATGGATTGGTTCAAATTATTCAAGGCTCACGTCTATTATTATTCCTAGTAAGTTAGTTTCACATCTTCCAATGGTGTTAATCATATCTTTAAAGGAAATTAGGATGTGGATACAATAAGAGTAGGGCCTTTAGTACTGGTGGTCAGGAATATTTATTTTCACTTGGAATCCATTACTTTAGAATATATTGATGAAATAAAACATGGATATTTCTCAATCATCTTTGACTAATTTCCTAATGTCTTCCCTAACAATTTCACTAGGTTTCCACCTGAAAGAGAGGTGGAACTTATAATTGACCTCTCACCAGGGACCATTCCTATTTCACTTCCATATTATAGGATAGTACTAATGAAATTGAGGGAATTTAAATCCCATCTAGAATATTAGGAAAGTAAAGTGTTTATCTGACCTAGTAAGTCTCTATGGGAAGCGCCTATTCTTTTTATAAAGAAGGTGGGTGGAACTCTTCAGCTTTGTGTGGATTATCATAAGCTCAACCAAGTTAAGATAAATTATAGATATAATCTTCCCTAAATGTATGATCTATTTGATCAATTTATGGGGGGTCATGGTTCTCTAATATTGATTTATGATTAGGGTACCATCAATTTTGAGTTCAAAAAAATGCTATTATGAAAACATATTTCTAGAGTCGTTATGGTCATAATTAATATGTGATTATGCCTTTTAGTCTTATGAATTCACTATTAGTGTTTATGGAATTGATGAATCAAATATTTTAAAGGTATCTAGACTCCTTTTTTATGGTATTTTTCTATGATATTATGGTGTATTCTATGACTAAAGCTGTCCATGAACAACACTTAGCCATGGTGTTGGGTATATTACAGGAACATTGCCTTTATAATAAGCTTTCAAAGTGTTATTTATGGATACAATATGTATTTTTCCTTGGTCATGTAATATCTGAAAGAGGATTTTTTATAGATCCTTAAAATTTAGAAATTATTATCTCTTAGCAACCATCGAATAATGTTTTTGAGATACACAGTTTTGCTATCTTTTCTGGATATTACTGATGTTTTATTCGTGATTTTTTATGACTTTCATCACCAATGATAGATTTGAAAGGTAAAGTTATTCCTTTATAATGGAGTGATGAGTGATATAAATATTTTCAAGAGATTAAGTCTCATATTACATCAACACATATCCTTACATTTTTAAAATCAAGATAAGGCTATGTGATTTACTATGATGCATCTAGTTCTGGGTTGGGATGTGTTCTCATTTAAGGATATGATGTTGTCACTTATGGCTCATGAAAGTTACAAATGCATGATAAAAACTAACCAAAACATTATTTGGAGTTATTTAATGTAGTTCATGCATTAAAAACTTGGTGTCATTATCTCTTTGGTGAGAAATTTACAATGCTTATAGATCATAATATCTTGAAACTCATTTTCTCATAAAGATAATTAAACCTAAGGTAATGAAGATGGATGTAATACCTTCATATGTTTTATTTTGACTTGACATATACACTAGGTAAATGAAATTATGTATCTAATTCATTAAATAAGAAGTTATATAATCAGTTTTCTAAAGAGGCTTCAGATCAATGGAAGCTAATGTCGGTCATAGTGGATATGCATCTAGATTTTGTTGAGCAAGGTGATGCTAGAGTTTTATTTCTAGTTTCTCTTATTCTTGATTTGGTTGACAAGGTTAAAATCTTGAATTTTTAACCACGCGATCAAAACTAAATGGTGGGAATACCATTGAGGGATAAACGTTGGATGGTAGATATGTGTTGCATTTTAGAGATGAGATGGTGGTTCCTCTAACTTATCATGAACAACTTCTTTCTTTCTACCACTATTTGAGATGGGTTGTTCATCTTGGAATTAAAAATTTGTATAAGGTGCTGACAACATTGTTTTGGTGGGCATGTATGAATAGAAAGGTGACAGAGTTTGTCTTGAGATGCCTCACCTATCAGCAGATCAGGGTAGAGCACCAATGACCAGTTGGTATGTTGAAATATTTATATATATACCAGTGTGGAAATTAAAGAACATATCAATGGATTTTATCATAGGTATACTAAGAACAGTTCAGAAACACGATTTAATATGGTTTATTGTGGATCAACTCATGAAGTTGACTCACTTCATACCTATTCATGAAACCAATACAGTGGAAGACTTGTCAAAAATCTATATTTTAGAAGTTTTAAATATGAATGGTGTTCTAATTTCAATTTTTTCTAACTGGTACCCTTGGATTACATATCATTTTTGAAAGTACTTATAGCAAGCCCTTGAAACCCAGTTGACCATGAGCACAAATTATCACCCTCAAATGGTTGGAAAATTTGAACTGACGATCCAAATGTTGGAATACATGCTTAGAACTTATGTTATGGATTTTGGTGGCTTTTCGGAGGAGAATATATCATTATTGGAGTTCTCATACAATAATAGTTATTGGGAATTGATAAATATGGATCCTTTCGAATCTTTTTATTACTGCCCATGTCGTTCTCTACTTTTTTGGTTGGAAACATGTGAGACTTCACTTATCGGACCTAGTTTTTTGCATGAGACAACAAAGAAGATTCATATGATCAGGAAAAGAATGTAAATGATTAATATTTGTCAAAAATCATATGCAGGTCATTGTCATCAACCATTGTCATTTAACATGGGTGATCATGCTTTCTTGAGAATCTCTCCAAATATAGGGAATATTCATTTCAGTAGGTAAGGAAAGTTGTATCCTCAGTACGTTATCACTTTTGAGATACTTGAATAGGTTAGTGATGTGTCTTATCAGTTGTATCTACCACCAATATTCATTTATGTGCATAATGCGTTTCATGTATCTCAATCGAAGAAGTACCAATCTGATCTTGAACATGTGATTATATGGGATCGTGTTGATCATGAGTTGGATGATATGTTGATTCCTGTGTTGATACATGTTGTGTATAGGAAAGAGAATCTCTTTCATGGGAAAATCATTGGTTTGGTATGGATTTAATGCAACATGACCAAATTTAGGAGGAGTCATGGGAACATGATAAGGAGATAGTGGATTAGTGGCTTGAGCTCTTCTAAAAAAATGTCAGTATCCCACTTTATATTAATGAAAAAACTAATGGTGGAGATAATTTAACACCCCTCATTCCAGGTATATTACCTATTTATTGTGTAGTTTCACATTATGTAATGCTTGGGTTAGGTTTTGGGAGTTTCTAGAGTGTTTTTGAAGTGTTTTAAGAGGTGTATTATTTGAGAATGGTTAGTGGGAACCATGAACTATCTCCAAGAAATCATGTAGGGTGATTCTGGGAGTCACTAGGTAGGTGTGAAATTAGTGCATAGTTTATCTAATACATGAAAATGGAGGTAGTGGTAGAAGCACAATTGGTGCATAGTTTATCAAACCATACAATCCTACCATCCGAGGGTGTGGTCTTGAGACATTAGCACCACACGGTTAGCACATGATTTTTAAAATTGTGGGGAACAAACCATGTAGCTCTCTAGATGTTGTTTTGTAGCACACATGCGGTTGGCACATAGTTTAACAAACCATGCGGCCGAAAAATGTGGCATGTAATTAATGCTTCAAAAGTTAAGTTTTAATTCAGATTAAGTACCCAAAACCCTCAATTTTCTCATTTTCTCTTAATCTATTAAACTCATATCTTCTCTTGGACTCCCTTGGAAATTCACTTTTATTCATAGGAAACTTTTGGTGAATCAAAGTGTGTTGGAGATCTGGAATCATCAGTATGTCCTCATTTTCTCTCTTCCTTCTTAGATCCTCTCATCTTCTCTCACCGGGATCATTAGATATATTTTGTCATGAATAGATCTACGTCATATTTTGTGGATCTTGATTATATCTTTTTGGATATATTAAAGGGGATAATATTCAAGGATGGATCTAGATTTTTCATGTGTCATTTCTTGATTTATTTAACCATTGTGAGGTAGGTGGATTCTCTCTCATTCTACTTATTCTATAACTTGAAGTCTTAGTGTTTAAATTCCTTTATCTCTAATTTTTTTGAAAAACTCTCTTGTTTTTAGTACCTAAACCCTTAGTTTTGGAATTATTTACAAAAGTTGTTTGGTAAAATTCTTTAAATAAAGGGGTTTTCAAAAGAAATTTTTTGTGTTCAATAATTTGATATCATAACTTGACATACAAGGAAGAGTGTGTTCATATGAATTTGAGAAAGATCATGGTCAGAAGTGCCAATACCAAATTAGAGAACATGGGAAAGATCATGGTCAGAATTTCCTCCATCAAATTAGAGAACATGGCATTGATCATTTTCAGAAGTGTCACCTTAAAATTAGTTCGCCAAGAAATGACTTGGTGAAAGGATTACTCACCACTCACGAGTATAAGGAGGTCCATGTTATACATACACACATGAATGAATGTGTGTGTATTTTTTATGGGTGGTTTTGATCATGGAATGATTATACCAAGTGGTAAGAAATGGTTTAAATGTTTTGTTAAATGTTTTCCATGAAACTTGTTTATGGATTTGCAATAAACTATCTATCTTATCCTCTTATGTTTTATATAAAATGTGCTGACATGTTATTTTCCTAGTGACATGTGATGAGAAGTCTTTATATATTTACTATTGAGTTTATACTCACCCCCTACTTGGTCACTTTGGTGCATTTTCAGATATTGTGTTATGAGATACATGTAAAGGCAAGGTGTTGCATTTCTCTATTAGAGTATCCTGGTGTTTCCTTCTCAGTTGGTGTTCGGGGATTGGAGATCTCTCTTAGAATAATTGGAGTGTTTCCACATTGTTGTTGCTAAATTTTGATGTGTTTTGGTTAATTTTATCATCTTTATCACTTTTCATTGTTACTTTGATGTATTGGTTTATTGTTTTCCTTTAAGTTGTATTGTTATTACTCATGCATCATATGATTTTTTTTTTGTATTTTTATCTCTTTTGGTTGTGTTGTTTATTCAAGTAAAATCATCCCCCAAATTTTTTTTTAATCCATTGAAATTTATTGTTGGCCTTTTGTGTCTTGGGTATGTCACATATGGTTAGTGACACCTCCACCTCTTCCCAAGACAATGGGTGAGGGTCGGGATGTTACACTCCCACTAAAATCAAAATACATCTGAGTAAGAAAGAATATTACCCAAGTTTTTTTCAAATGAACTACTATGATTTTTTTGAAAGAAACTTAGATCAAATAACAATTATTAAGACGAAATTCAATCATTTAAAGTTTAGTCACCGGAACCACAATAGCAGAAGCAGGTGTCTACAGAAATTCTCCAGACTTCGGTGTACCAAAACTTGGAAGAAACACCTCAAACCAATTCACCACATTGAGTTAAACTTACATTATCATGTTCAAAAATAACTCATATAAACATTCAGTGAAAAACATGAAAGTAAATGAAAGTAATATGAATGAAAAATATTTTATGTGGTTTAGACTTATATTCAACGTCTACAGGGAGAAGCATCATGAATTTTCATTTCATTGGAAGTATAAAGGTTAAAATCAATGTGAATTGACATCCACGTAGATCAATAACTTAAATGATCACCAAACACCTCATAATGTGATCCCACCCACCTATTATAGTGGGTCTCATCCTGTCAAATGGTTGCACCGACCTCCTATATATGCGGGGATCCATCCATTTCATTAGACACCTGCTGATTCCCTATAGATCTCTATGATCTGATCACCAATCACCGGTATATGAATAATGAAACATTACCTCACACATTTTTCATAAAACCATGTTGGGACTTATCTAAATGAATAACATATCCATCTCCTAATGATCTAACTCCAATGCATCGATGAACAGCTGATGAACTGACAATCACTACCGCATGCATGTATCTGTTGGAAATTTGTAACTTCCAACCACATTACAACCAACCATTGAAGACTCATTGTCCTTTTTCTTACAAGACCAAAGAGTCAATAGAAGTTTCTCCTTCCGATAAACTGAATCCAACACTTTAATAGACTTCAAAAATCCCAACACTAGCCACATTAAAACATAGGCGTGGTTTTCTTATTGTATTTGACCCTTTTTAACATGGTAAAATTTCTTAATTGAATGATTGGATTTTAACTAATAATTTGAAAATGTTTTTATTTACTAGAATAAATGTTACACATAACACCAATATTAGAAAAATATAATATAATTTAAATAATATGATTAATTAATTATGTTGGTGGTAATTTTTAGTTCATGAAATTACAAATTATATTTTTTCTAAAATCTAGAAATTTAGTTTTATATATTTAAAATTTTAAATATTTCAATGCAAAAAAGGCATCATAAAATTTTTATAATAGGGAAAGTTGTAATTGTTAAGGTTTAATATACTCAAATATAGAAAACAATAATAGAAAACTATATATATGAAATATGATGGTTAGGGGTGGAAAATTGAATAGTTAATCAAATTAAAATTTATATTATTGTATAAATCTATTTTAATAATACAAATACATAATATATTTATAATAACATCTACAAACCACATCGTTTTGGCATGAAAACATCATTTTGACATGAAATTTAACTCCAACATGCACCACCACCAACACCAATTTGGTGTTTTGATATAGTGCAATGCTAAATTTGGTTTTCCACTATAGAGACACCATTTTTCTTCTTCTATTTTTTAATTTTTAAATTTTTATATTAATTATAAACATAGTTTTATATATTATTATGTTTGTTTATTTTTTATATTTAACCATTCTTTTAATAATGTTTATTTTAATATTTAAAAAATAATTACTATTAATCTCATTTTAAAAAAAATATAATTAAATAAATAAATTTTATATTGATTAATTTTATTTAACTAGTTTTAAATATATATAAATAAATTTATATAATAATAGTCATATTATAAATAGAATACATGTATATTATAAATTTTTATAATAATGATCATATAATGATTTTTAATGATACATGGTAATAAAATAAACTAAAAAAGTAAAATCTATTATATCAAAGATTTATAAAAATCAATAAGGAATTAAAATAGAACCTATAATTTTTTTAATATATATATTAAAATGTTTATAATAAATACATTTAAGTGAAAACATAACAAAATACATACATATGTGCTCACATGAAGAATCACTAATCGTAATTGATCAAAACATTTCATTGGAAAATTTAAATACAAGTGATTAAAAGGAGATGAATTAACAAATCATAAATACTATTTTAAACAACATAACATGAAGACATACAATAACCATAATGTAACATTCCAAACACAATAGAGAAAACAAATTCAACATTATAATAATAATACTTGGCTGACATACTAAAATTATAACACATATGGAAAAAAAATACAGATCTAATAATCAGGTAAATTAGATCTACTTCCACTAATATTATTAAAATATTCAAAAAATATGTGTTGAATGTGTTTGAGAAGGTAGATCAAGTGGTTGGTGAAGTTTTCCTCCTCTTTTCTAAATAATTGGTGCTTGTCCATCTTTAATAAAATCGTGTACATTTGGATCATGTACATTTGGATCACTAATTTTATTCAAATCTCGTGAAATTTTTTATTTTCCTCCATAAACTATTTAAACTTAATTTTCATTTATTTAATTCCCATTTTTTGTTATCTTGACTTATCCAACATTTCTAAAAGCCACTTATTTTCATATTTCAAAGTTTCAATTATGGGTTGGCATTTATCACCACACTTTCTTTTAAATTTTTCTTTATTCACTCCAACAGGTCATGTAGAGGAGGAGCTATTGGCATAATCATCATTTAATTCTAGTGAAAATGATGAAAACCCAGGAGATTCAGGTGGATAAGAATCGGGAGTTGTATTTTCCCGACACTGATTATACTTAGTTTTTCTTATGGGATGTCTGTCTTATTGGGATAACATTGTCCTTGAATTTTTCAAATTTATTAACCATGCTCCATACATGATCAAACTTAAAACCTTTATTGTACATAGTCTATTACATGAGTAATATTTTTTGTCAATCTCACTGGAAATAATTTATCGCATCGATGATAATAATTTGCACAAGTTTAAAAAATTATAAAAAATGCTCATGGTATCTTATTCTGATGCGCCACTAGGATTTATATTTTAAATATGTTTGATGCATCCATTTAATTTATTCATGGTCTTTTCTATGGTTTGTATTTGAGATTCTAATGATCTTTTATTTTGAATCTCTAAAGCCTCACTCTTGCCTATTTTTTCTTCATTTTTGACACGAGGCCAAAAACAACCTGATGTTTGGTATGCATCTATAATATTACCTAGGGATATCTCTATATAAACTTGTAATAGAAGTATATCTTCACTAATAGAGTAACTTGAAAATTGAGAAGTCATTTTATTTAAAAAATATAATGGTTATCAAAAGACAGTGCCTAAATGAAATAAAGAAGTGTGCCCATTATGAATGTAATATATGGTTATTTATAGAGAAAATTGTAGATGATGCATATTTACAATATGAAAGATGGATTGTTGGATGGATTTCATATCGATATTTACCATTGGATGGATTTCATCCTTATCTCAACCTTATCATGAAAATATCTACATTACAAAAATTGGATTGGTTTCATCTCGATCTTAACCATCAAATGGATTTCATCCTTATCTCAATCTTTCTCATGATTTTCTTTTTATCTCAAACACTTATGGATTTCATTTTAATCATAGTTGTCATATAAGTTTAATTATTATCTAAACCTTATCATGATTTCATATATATTCCGACCATTGGATGGATTTTATCTTGATATTTACCATTTTATGGATTTCATCCTTATCTCAACCTTATCATGACTAAATCTACATTCCAATCATTGGATGGATTTAAAATCAATCTTAACCATTGGATGGATTTTATCCTTATCTCACTCATTATTATTATTTTATTTTTATCACATCCATTGGGTGGATTATATTTTAATCAGAGCCATCATATGAGTTTAAAACTTATCCAAACATTATCTTTATTACATCTACATTCCAACCATTGGATGGATTTCATCTTGATATTTACCATCAGGTGGATTTCATCCTTATCTCAATCTTATCATGACTGCATCTGCATTTTAAATATTGGATGAATTTCATCTCAATCTTAATGGTCAAGTGAATTTTATCCTTATCTCAATCCTTATCATTATTTTCTTTTTAAATCATTATAAAAAATATTTAATTGATAATAACCAGAACCAATTGAACTAAATTTCATAGAAATGTATTTTATTATACCCAAATGTGTGAAACTATAATCAATAAAACCAAAATAAATAAGTTTGTGTTGTTTTGGTGAATCTATATTCAGATTAGTTTTTTATTATTATTATATTGGGACAAGTTCATTTTGTATTGGTTTCATGAATTTTAGATTAATTCAATTTAGTTTTATTCAATTTTAGAAATTTTGGTTTTATCCAATTCATGTTTCAGTTTTAGTTCCATTCAATAAATCATATGATTTATATTTATTTCATATATATTGTTAAAATGTAGTTTATTTAAGTCTTGATTGTATTTATTTTGGTTCTATTTAATATTATTTATATTTGGTTAGTTCAAGTTTATTAGGGTAAGATTGTTCCCTTTTGGTTCAATTTTATTTTATTATGTTTGATTTGGATTGGGAATGTATGGATAGTAAAGTTTATTTATATTTGGTTTCATTATATTCTCACCACTTTAGTTTCATTTTATAGTTAACAAGTATTTATGTTCATATTAAATGAATCTATTTACATTTTAATATGTTAATATTATTTGAAATTATTTACATGTTACTAAAGTTTAGATTTTTCATGTTAATAAAGATTAGATTTATAACTATTTATATGTTAATATTATATGAAGATATTTTAGTTCACCCTTACATAAATTCAGTTTAACCTTGCATAACTTTTTTTTACCCTTACTTAACTTTTTTTACCCTTACATAACATTGTTTTACTATTACTTAAATTCTATTTACACTTAAATTACTTTATTTTACCCTTACTGACTTTACTTTACCCTTACTTGACTTTATTTTACCTTTAATTAACCTATATAAGTTTTAATTTACCATTATATAACTCTATTTTACCCTTAATTAACTTCTATTTACCCTTACATAACTTTATTTTACTCTTGTATAAAAATTTTTTACCCTTACTTAGCTTTTATTTAACATTACATAACTTTATTTTACCCTTACTTAACTTAAGTTTACCCATACTTAACCTATAAAAGTTATGTTTACCCTTACATAACTTTTTCCCCTTACTCAATATCTATTTACCCTTACATGACTTTATTTTACCCTTAAATAACTTTTCTTACCCTTACTTAACTTCTTTTTACCCTTAAATAACTTTATTTTACCCTTACTTAACTTTTTTTACCCATAATTAACTTTAGTGTACACTTACTTAACTTGTACAAGTTTTTATTTACCCTTACACAACTTTTTTTACCTTTAATTAACTTATTTTTACCCTTAAATAACTTTATTTTACCCTTATATAACCTTTCTTTACCCTTACTTAACTTTTTTTAATTGTTACATAACTTTAGTTTACTCTTACTTAACTTTTTTTCCCTTACTTAACTTTATTTTACCTTTACATAACCTATAAAAGTTTCTTCTTACCCTTACAAAACTTTATTTTACCCTTACTTAACTTTTGTTACACTTACATAACTTTATTTTACCCTTACATAACTTTTTTTACCCTTAATTAACTTTTATTTACCCTTACATAACTTTATTTTACCCTTGCTTAACTTTTTTACCCTTACATAACTTTATTTTAGCCTTACTTAACCTGTATAGGTTTCTATTTACCCTTACATAACTTTTTTTTAATATTAATTAACTTATGTTTACCCTTACATAACTTTATCTTACCCTCGCGTAACTTTGTTTTACCTTTACTTAACTTCTATTTACCCTTATATAACTTATGTTTACCATTACTTAACATTTTTTATCCTTAATTAACTTTATTTTACCCTTAATTAACTTGTAAATGTTTATGTTTTCCCTTACATGACTTTGTTTTACCCTTTATTAACTTCTATTTACCCTTACATAACTCTAGTTTACCCTTTCATAATATTTTTCTACCCTTAAATAACTTTATTTTACCTATACTTAACTTTAGTTTACTCTTACTTAACTTTATTTTACACTTATTTAACCTATATGAGTTTTAATTTACCATTACATAACTCTGTTTTACCCTTAATTAACTTTTATTTACCCTTACATAACTTTAGTTTACCCTTACATAACATTATTTTACCCTTACTTAACTTTTGTTTACCCTTATATAACTTTAGTTTACCCTTGACTTTTTTTACCCTTACTTGACTTTAGTTTACCCTTACTTAACCTGTACAAGTTTCTATTTACCCTTACATAACTTTATTTTACCCTTACTTAATTTTCATTTACCCTTACATAACTTTAGGTTACCCTTACATAACTTTTTTTTATCCCTACTTAACTTCTATTTACCCTTATATTACTTTATTTTACCCTTATATCACTGTTTTTTAACCTTAATTTACTTTTGTTTACCCATATATAATTTTAGCTTACCCTTACTTAACTTTGTTTTACCCTTACTTAAATTTGGTTTACCCTTACTTAACCTATACAAGTTTCTATTTACCCTTACATAACTTTGTTTTACCCTTACATAACTTCTATTTACCCTTACATAACTTTAGTTTACTCTTACATAACATTTTTACCCTTAATTAACTTCTTTTTACCCTTACATAACTTTATTTTACCCTTTATTTTTTTTACCTTTACTTAACTTTATTTTACCCTTACTTAACCTGTACAAATTTCTATTTACTCTTACATAACTTTGTTTTACCCTTACTTAACTTATTTTTACTCTTACATAACTTTATTTTACCGATATATAACTTTTTTACCCTTACTTAACTTTTGTTTACCCTTACGTAACTTTATTTTGCCCTTAATTTTGTTTTACCCTTACTTAACTTCTGTTTACCCTTACTTAACCTGTACAAGTTTTTGTTTACCCTTATATAACTTTTTCCCTTTCTTAACTTCTATCTACCCTTACATAACTTTAGTTTACCTTTACAAAACTTTTTTACCATTACTTAGCTTTTATTTACCCTTACATAACTTCACTTTACCCTTAATTAACTTTTTTTACACTTATTTAACTTTAGTTTACACTCACTTAACTTGTATAAGTTTCTATTTACCCTTACATAACTTTATTTTACCCTTAATTTCCTTATATAACTTTATTTTACCCTTACATAACTTTTTTTTACTCTTACTTAACTTTTGGTTACCCCTACATAACTTTATTTTACCTTTACTTAACTTTTTTACCCTTATTTATCTTTAGTTTAACCTTACTTAACCTTTACATGTTTTATTTTATCCTTATATAAATTTATTTTACCCTTACTTAACTTTATTTTACCCTTACATAACTTTAGTTTACCATTATATAACTTTTTTTACCCTTACTTAACTTCTTTTTACCCTTACATGACTTTAGTTTACCCTTAACTTTTTTTACCATTACTTAACTTTATTTTACCCTTACTTAAACTGTACAAGTTCTTTTTTACCCTTACATAACTTTGTTTTACCCTTACTTAACTTTTTTTACCCTTACATAACTTCAGTTTACCCTTACATGACTTTTTTTTACCCTTACTTAAATTTTGTTTACCCTTACATAACTTATGTTTACCATTACTTAACTTCTATTTTACCTTTATATAACATTTTTTACCCTTAAAAACCACTAGTATTACATCATCTATACCAAATATTTAAGGAAAACCAACCTTTATTATAAACTATCGGTATATATCTCATTTCTAGTAGTGACATTATCAGGGCCACTTCCTCATTCCAACTATTGGATGAATTTCATCTCGGTTATAACAATCGAACATATTTCATCCTTATCTAAAACCTTATCATGATTTTATTTCTATCTCACCCACATGATGGATTTTATTTTGATCATAGTCCTTATATATGGTTCAAACTTATCCAAACCTTATCATGGCTGCATTTTAATTCCAACCATTAGATGGATTTCATCTTTATCTTATTCACCGAATGGATTTCATCCTTATCTCAATCCTTATCATGATCACATCTCTATTCTGTCAAATGGATATCACAATCTATAAGTTCCGGTGTATCTCTATTTGAGTTTAGTTAATCAACAAGTTGATTATCCACTGAAAGAGGATAATATTAATTGTTTATATTATAATATTTATGTGATTTATTAATCATAAACACCATTTTTAGTGCATTTTACACTTAGAGGCCTCTGAGCGTCATCTCCCTTTAACTCACGGTAGCTAGGGTTTCTCCTTCGGATCGTCTCCCTCCCTCCTCTGGCATGTCTCGGTCTCGAAGTTGGCTACTCTGGATTGGCTCGGCAATGGCGTGCTTGGAGTTAGCATGGCTCGTGTGGATTCGGCATGGCTCAGCGTCTATCACCGGATTCTCAACCTCGGCAACGATGAGGCTTGGGTGGCTTCAGTTTCTGGCATGGATCGGCGTGGCCCGACTTCCCATTCTCGGTGATGTCATAGCTCGGTGTGGCTCCGGCTTTGTAACGACCCAAACTTTTATTAATGAAAATTATTCTTAATCTGATTAAATGTCTCATTATGTAAAATGGTTATATAAGACGTATGCACTTCCTTGGTTTTATGTTTTTGGATTTTAAAATACCATTATGAATTGTTATTGTTGCTAATATATCCCTTGAACAATGATCACATGATTAGTATAAATATAGGCCTTTAACAAATCCAATTTACTTAGAAAAAAGAACATATGGCCTCATCTAGTAGAATTTCTCCATACAAATCCCATTTTTTAGAGCTCGGAAAGGAGGTAGCATCACTAGGCTTCGCTCTTGACCAAGACCAAGATGAGCTACAACACGTTAAGCTTGAACGGAACCAACTATGGGAGAAGTTGAAGTTAATAGAGATTACCACCCAAGTGATGTTATCTGAGCCACCCCAAAAGTCAGTCACCATCACACACCTTACCCTTAGGTCTTATGTGGGTTTTATAAGGGGTTATATAACAATACACTAGTACTATGATTATGTGCATTATTTTTGTATAAATAATATACATTCATTTTATTATTGTTACTTTGTAAATGGTTTTTTAAGAACAAATAGTGTTTTTAGTTAATATTCAAATTCAATTAAAAAATCTATTTTGATGAATTGATGGATTTTTAATTAAATGATATTTTTAATAAAATATTATTACTAAATTACTTTTTATTAAATATAAATGACCGTATAATTTTTATGAATACAATTGTAATTTTTATTAAGGTTTGAAATCTATTTTTATCAAAACCCATGGATTTTTTATAAATGTAGGTTTTTATTTTAAAAGTTAAAATTAACATATTTAGAAAATT
Organism: Viscum album; assembly: GCA_963277665.1. Taxonomy (NCBI): domain Eukaryota; kingdom Viridiplantae; phylum Streptophyta; class Magnoliopsida; order Santalales; family Viscaceae; genus Viscum; species Viscum album. The sequence goes on from OY728145.1 coordinate 538,845,290, forward strand.
ATTTAAATAAAATGTATATTATTTTTGGATTCAGGGTGTCTAAATTATCTAACGGTGAATTTTTCATAATTTTTTGAGACAGTCGGATTTTTGGGTAGAAATTAAATACCGTTTAAATATATAATGTTTTTTTATGACATCATAATGTCCCAATAGTGATGTAATAAAATAATATAAAATGTATATTCGTCCAATATATGATTTAACTTTAAAATAATGTGATTTTATATTTATTTGATTAATTTTTCAATGCCTTAGTGGACCCTCCAAGACTTATAAACTATTTTAACCTTTTAAAATGTTTTCTTTGAGAGTGTGACTCACCTCCACATAAGAAAGCCTAATATTTTAATAAGTTCAGTCATTGGACTTATAAAATATCATTTTCTACTCCAATTTGGAAAAAACCATGGGCAAAAACCATGGGATGGTTTGTGGTTTTGATTAGTTTAATGTGTAGTGTCCAAAACCTAAATAATAAAGAATTCCCTCTCCTTTCCTATATAAACTCACTCAATATCCCATTACTCTTCACTAAAAACTTTTGGAGCTCGACCAAACTCTTCCCTCATCTCTATAAAATCCTCCCAAGCCACCCCAAGCTCCCAAGAATCCTCTCTCAAGCCTCTCCCAAGCCTTTGGGATCACACTTCCAAGTAAGGGATCCTCACTTTCCTTCCTTCCTTATTTATGTCCAAGTTTCCTTATATTGTTATATCCTTTTATTTTCAATTAAAAAAGTTGTGTTATGATAAATAAACTCCCCTATACTACCCTCCTTATATTTCAATTATGAGATACACCTTTCTCTCTCATTAATGTCTCCCATGTACACTCGTTACCATGCCAAAATTCTGTAAGGGATTTCTTCCTTTCTTATTTTTGTCCAAATTTCTTTATGTTGTTATACCATTTTATTTTCAATTAAAAATGTTGGGGTGTGATTTATCACCTCCCACATAATTCCCTAATTATGTTTTAATTATGAGATACCTCTTTATCTCTCATTAATGTCTCTCATGTACACCTGTTACCATGCCAAAATTCCATAAGGAAATTTCTCTCTCCTCCTTTACATTCAAGAAATTATTTTATATTATGCATCTAAATTTCATTACATATGTTGGGATATTATTTTAAGAGACCCCATTACTGTACATTTCATTTATAAATGATTAGAGACCCCTTTCTCTCTCATCAACCCATTTTGCGATTTCTATTTGACGTTGTTATGCTGCTGAAGTTACACCAAAATTTTCATGCCAAAATCATCGTGTAAGTGAATACCATACACATTTCTCTATCAAGGGCATTCATATTTATGAACATATACATATTTAATGATAATTTAATGTATGTATTCCATGTTCCTTCATCTTATAATAAATTATGATGTTGAATGACTCCATGTTATATAATCCATGTGGCACACTTATGCATGAAATGAAATGTTTATAAAGGGTGCGCCCTAAAAGCACTCCAATGCATTGTGTAAAGATTAGTATCATGATATGTCAAGTGAAATTAGGGTTTACTCATTATAATTCAATTCAAATGAGGGTTTACTCATTATAATTCAAGTTCAATGATGGTTTACTCATGCACCCTGTGCAATGAGCCTTGGCTCATGCTAATATCATGTTAAACATTGTTTCCACATTTTCATGTTATGATAATCATGCTATATCATGCCTTTATGTTAATGTTTCTCTTTTGAACCATTGATATTTCTATTGAATAACATGTAATATATTCTTAATGTTATTACTTGTTTACTTCTTTACTAGGATTTATAGCTCACCCTTTTCTTATGCATGTCCTCAGGTTATCCCATGTAATGTTAAGTACGAAGGAATATTGTGGTCATGTAAAAGAAGTTTTCAATAAAGATGTTGGGTTTTATGTTCTAAGTTGTTATGTAATGTTGTTAATATCCTAAGGCACTATACCTCTAGATCCTCAGAGTTTTCTTAAGTTAAATTTTATCTAATAAATCACGTTTATGTGTGTAATAAAGAGAAGGGTTGTTATAGTTGGTATCAAGGGATAGGTCTAGTTATTTTTGGGATTAGGATTAGAAAACCCTAATGAAAGCCTTAGGGATAACACTAAGTATAATAAAAACATACCTAAATCTCAAGGAGTATAGAGTAAGTGGTTTATCAAGCAAATACATCTCTGTCTGGATACAAACAAATAGAGGCAGCTCTGGCACAAATGTATCTAGGGGTAAAACCCAAAAACATCACTTTAATCTAGAATCAAAAGGGAACTGGTGCATAATAACGGAACTTGTTGCACTCTTGGTTATGACACTCCTAGGGGATATTCTTTAGTAAATTCATAATCTTAGTATGTACCATTATTATGGGAATAAAAAAAATTCCCCTAAGAATATATGTTTGTAAGTAGATCGTGGATAACATATATTGAAGCCTATAAATTCATAAGTTAAGGAAATTAATTTAATTTATAAGCTATCATTTTTTGTCATTAGATTCCCCTTTATGTGTTACCCTTAACTTTCTTTTTATTCCATCTAATGGCCGGTAATAGGAGGACTTGGGATAACAACCGATGTGAAGATTAATGTGACGACTGTTCTAATGAGATGCCCAATCTGATGGGAGCGGGAATTGAAAACTTTGTCATTATACTCTCTTAGTTAACTCAAATTTTAAATAGAAACATGGGTAAAGAGGAATGTTCAACCCCCCCCCCCCCAATAAAGAACAAGCCGCAATTGAGAGCTTCATGAGACAAAGGCCGCCTACTTTTAATGGATCGTCCAATCACTCAATCGTTGAACAATAGATCAACTCCATTGAAAAGATCTTCTTCATCCTTCAATGTTCTAAACAAGAGAATTTTATTATGGATGCTTATCATATGGATGGTGAATCTTATCAATAGTGGACATTGATCAAAAATATGAATCATGAGGAAGATATTGAGGCATTGGAATGGAAGGATTTCTGGAAAATGTTTTTCAATAAATATTTTCCTCGCACCCTCTGACTTAAGATGGAAAGGGAATTCCTTGACCCCAATAAAAAAGACGATGAATCCATTAGAGAGTACAAGGAAAACTTCACAAGGCTTTCATGATACGCCTTCAGCTTTTTCGGTACCCCCGAATGCAAGGTTGACTGCTTCATTGGTGGGATAAAACCTAGCCTACAGAAATACCTAGCGATATGTGACTTCAATAGCTATGAGGAAATTGTCTAATGTTCCCTAAAAGTCTAAATGGAGATCGGAGAATCCCAGGGGTATCATGGGGATAATAATAATAAGGTGGACCTTAATTCTGAAAGTCCGATGGATAAATCCAATGGTACTAAGAAATTCCATCACCCCACTTGCCAAAGGTGTGTAAAGAAGCACCCTGGAAATTGCCTGAAGGGGATGAGGAAATGTTTTAGGTGTAGAAGAGAAGGAAACCTTTCCATTAATTTCTAGCAAGAAAAACTTGTTGTTGCGACAGTGTAGAGGAATGCTTCGTTTGACCCTCGATGCATTGTTCATTGCTTCAACTGAAAAAAAAAATAGGGCACTTTCCAAACCAGTGCCCTAAGAAAAGGGTTTTCATAGGCAACCAACAACCTCCAAGGCAGTAAGGGTGATATTTTTCCATCACTAGCACTGAAGTGAACCCCAACAACAAAGTGGTGATAGGTACGCTAGTTATTCATTCAATAATAGTGAACGTACTTTTTGATTCTGGTTCTACGCATTCTTTTATATCCTGAAATTTTAGTAGAACAATCCCAACACCACCAAAAATCTTGGAAGTAGTGATGTCAATGAAAAAGAAAAATGGGACAATCATTGCATCCCATGAATATAACTCCTACCCTATCAAAATTTGTGGTTTGAACTTCCTGGTGAACCTCATTATACTCCCTCTAGTGGAATTTGAAGCAATTCTTGGCATGGATTTTCTTTCCCTATATAGAGCCAACATAAATTTTTGTGATGGGTAAATCACTCTTCATATGGCGAATTGACCCCCAATTCTATACAAGTGCAAGGAGGAGGATGAATCTTCCTTAGAACTATCATCTCAAGCATAGATATTAATGCCCTATGAGAATAGGTATCTTAATCAGATGATTGAGTCTAAGGAAGAAACCATCCTTGAAGACATGCCTATTATGAGGGAATTCACTGAAGTGTTTGCCAAGGAATTGTATGGTCTTCCTCCTATAAGAGATGTCGAATTATTGGTTGATCTTATACCCGGAGCATTTACAATATCCAAGACTCCATATAGAATGGTTTTTTTGGAGCTTGAGGAGTTAAAGAAACAACTATAAGAGAATCTGGATAAAGGGTTTATACGTTCAAGCACTTCACCATGGGGTTCACCAGTCCTCTTTGTCAAGAAGAAGGATGGGTCAATGTGCCTCTGCATTGATTATTGTGAGCTCAACAAAATCTTGATAAAGAACAAGTATCCTATACCCCAAATTGATTACTTGTTCGATCAGCTACATGGAGCACAATACTTCTTCAAGGTGGATTTACAGTCGGGATATTACCAAGTAAGGGTGAAGAAGGAGTATATCCCCAAGACTACTTTTTGTACAAGGTAGAGTCACTATGAATTTATATTAATGCCTCTAGGACTCACTAATTCTCTAAGAATCTTTATGGACTTGATTAATAGAGTGTTTAGAGATTACCTCAACAAATTTTTGTTAGTCTTTATAGATGATATTCTAATATACTTCCAAACCAAGGAGGAGCATGAGGAGCATCTAATCATTGTACTAGAGACCTTATGAAAGGAGAATCTCTATGAAAAGTATAGAAAGTGTGATTTCTAGTTGAAGGAGGTATCATTCGTGGGTCATATCATCACAATAAATGGGATATCTATGGATCCATCCAAGACAGCTGCAATTGATGGATGGTCGAGGCCAACATCAGTGACGGATATTCATAGCTTCCTGGGGTTAGTTAGATATTATCGCAGATTTGTGAGAATTTTATCATGATTTTAAAACCCTCTTACTAAGATAACTTAAAAGGGAGTCAAGTTTTCTTTGAGTGATGAATGCGAAGAGAGATTCAAGGAGTTGAAAATGAGGCTTATCACTGCACCCGTGCTCACACTACCCACAAGTGGAGAACTTTTTGTGGTATTTAGTGATGCTTCGAAGAAGGTTCTAGGTTGTGTGTTGATGAAAAATGACAAATTCATGGCCTATGCTTCAAGGAAATTGAAAGTTCATAAGAAAAACTGTCCAACGCATGATCTGGAGTTAGTTGCAGTAATCTTCGCTTTGAAAATTTGGCGGCATTACCTCTTTGGGGAGAAGTGTGAAATATATATGGATCACAAAAACCTCAAGTATATATTAATAGAGAAAGAGTTGAACATGAACCAATGAAGATGTTTAGAGCTGATCAAATACTATGACTGCTCAACCCATTACCACTCAGAGAAAGTGAATAAGGTGGAAGATGCTCTAAGTAGAAAGGACCCAGCAATTCTATCACTGATGTGAATTGAAAAGGATCTAATCTTCTTAGATTTGATGAATATGGACATGGGAATCTTAAAGAAGGGAACATAATCAATTCTTTCACATATTATTACCCAACCGTATCTTTTGGAAAGGTTAAAGGATGCTCAAAATCATGATGTGGGAATTCATAAAAAAGTGGAAACTATCAGAAAAGAGAAATCCTCAGAGTTCATTGTTAATGAAGAAGGAATTGTGAGATTTGGGTAACGATTATGCATTCCAAAAAATTTGGATTTAAAGAAAGAAATTTTGGATGATGCACATAGTTCGAATTTCTCCATTCACCCAGGAAACACAAAGATGTATCGAGATATCTGAGAGAATTATTGGTAGGATTACATGAATAAGGAGATCTCTAAGTATACATAAAAATGTCTGGTATGTCATCAATATAAGGCTGAGAGGAAGAAGTCTAAGGGGATGATGCAACCATTACCCATACCAACATGGAAATGAGAGAACATCACCATGGGATTTTTAACTGAACTTCTGAAGACATCCAAAGGAAACAATTCTATCTTGGTTGTTGTGGATCATCTTACAAAGACTGCACACTTCATTGAAATTCGGGAGGATTTATCATTGCATCAACTAGCACTGGTATACATTAAAGAAGTGGTAAAGCTACATGGATTACCACTATCGATTGTATCTAATCGAGATCCAAGATTCACCTCTAAGTTATGGAAGAGTATCCAACATGATCTGAATACTGAGATGAAATTCAGTACGGCTTGTCATCCTCTAACTGATGGCCAATCTGAGCATACTATCCAAACACTTGAGGATATGTTGAGAGCATGCTCAATGTACTTTAAAGGATGATGGGATCAACATCTTCCTCTGGTTGAGTTCTCTTACAATAACAGTTTCCACTCAAGCATCCAAATAGATCCTCATAAATCCCTTTATGGGAAGAGGTGCAGAACACCAGCATGTTGGGATGAAGTTGGGGAGAAAAAACTCTTAGGTCCAGAAATGGTTGAAGAAATGGTGGAGAAGTTTAAGACCATCCAGCAACACATTAAAGCTGCTCAGAGTCGACAAAAGAGACATGTTGATAATCATCGATGAGACCTAGAGTTTGATGTTGGAGATATGGTATTCCTACGCATATCACCTTGTAAGAGAGTTATGAGATTTGGGAAGAATTGAAAGCTTATTCCAAGGTACATCATCCCTTTTGAGATCCTTTATCGCATTGGAGTAGTGGCACATTGACTAGTACTCCCACTAAACCTATCTCAAGTACATGATGTATTCTATGTATCACTCTTGAGGAAGTAAATATCTGACGCTTCGCATGTACTCAATCCAGAGGTGGCGTAACATTTCATTACTATTTCAGGTATTTATAAACCTTCTTGTATTAAATTATTATTACATTAAATGGGGAAAATTGTTTATCAGTGAAAGGTTTTGTTTTTTCTAAACACGTCGCAGAATGGTAAAATGCACAATTAATACTCCGAAATATTCAATTAAATGTTTTCTGAGTTAAACACAGAGTATGTATGAGATCTCGAGGCCCACAAAGACTCAGTGAAGATGGAAGAAAATTATTAAATAGAATATTTTAATCGCACACTTTTTATTCAAAATATTTGAATAACTCCAACATGGTGTGTCGTTTGAGAAATCTAAGACCACTGTTATGTCTGAAATATGGTGTTTACCCTAGGAGGGGTATAACATTCGAAGGATCTAGACCTTTGGATGCCTTTATCATGAGTTAAAGTTATTAAATAATATTTAATATATTATTTATTAAAAATAACTAAATATCTCCCAAATGGTGCGACGTATGGGAACTCTGAGACCACTGATGGGTCCGAAATGATGGGTTTACCCTAAATAGGGTATAACATTTGTTAGCACCAGGCATTTGGATACCTCACTCACAAAAACAACCATTTTTATTTTAATTAATTAATTATTCCAATTTTTAAATAATAAATCATTAATATCTTTTAAAAGGTGCTTTGTATGAGAAATATGAGACCATCGTTGGGTCCAGACGAGGCGTTTACCCTAAATAGGGTATAACTTTCATACGCAATGGTCATTGGGTGTTATTTAATTTTTAAGTCAAATAATAAATTTTTAAATTAAAATATATATATATATATATATTAAGCATTCATCTTCTAAAAAATGGTCGAACCACTATTAAAACATGCCGTAGTTTTATAAATCCTTTATTTCTTTACCATTTTGAACTCGTTCTGTTTCAACACCTTTATGAGATAAAAGTAAAGACTCCGTATTAAATTTTGAGTTTATTCAGTGGTTTAAATAATGGTTTTTGAATTGATGAATGTGAGGAACCTATTTGGTCCTTTAAAATACCCTAATTGCGGTTCTTTCTCAGGGGATCATTCATTCATGTTGAGAGAACCCAGATGCCCTTTTTCATGGTCAGTAAGACTTTGTTGGAGTTATTCCTCCTGGATGAAGGCGTTAGACAACATCTTCTTCTTCCTTATGGGGTGATGCAGGAATGTGGTTTGTTATACTTTTATTTTTGTTTATTTTTATTATTATTATTACTTATTCAATCTTCTCTCTCAAATATCTTCTATGTTATTGGTTGGAATTACGCAATGTCGGTGTTGTTGGACTCATCTCGACGAGAAGAATCTAAATCATATTTTTGATTTGAAAGTTGCATTATATTAACCAATATTCTTTTCCTCTTTTTAAATGGTTCTTTTTAAATAAATTTATCAAAAGATAATTATTACGAATTATCAAAGGATAATTGCAACAACTTATCAAATAATAATTTTAATGAAATTATCAGGGTTAATTCTTAAATGGTTTTATTGAATGGATAATTGTTTAAAATTATCAAATGATAATTGTTTGAATTATCAAAATATATATATATATATATACACACACATATACATATATATATATATATATATTTATCTCAATAAACACTTTTGGGATAATTTATTAAAATTATATAGTGTTATTTATTTTGATTATCAAAAGAGAAATTTATATATATAGTTAGATATATTTTTTTGATAATTACTTTGGAAGTTAAGGATAATTTTATTAAATATAAAATTATCAATGTGTAATTGTAGGAACTATTGAAGGATAATTTCAAACACATGCGTTTAAATAAAACGATAATCCATAGATTATCCAGGAGATAGAAAACATTATCACGTGTAATATTTTAAATGATAATTTGAAACTTATCCTGGTGGGATAAATTATCATTTCATGCGATAATTTAAATTATAATCTAAAAATTATCCATGAGAGAGAAAATATTTTCATATTTGAAATTTTATTTACTTGTGAAATAAAATGGATATTTTTCGTTCTAGGAACCCTTGACGAACATCGACCATTGGTGTATCGATGCTTACGATAATTGGTCCGTGTGGAGGTGTATTGAACCACACGAGGTGGTTTATCACTGTCATTGACATCGACAACCTTGAGGTAGGTGGTTCCATTCCAATTATCCAAATTGATTATCCTTGTATTGCTTTATTTATTTCAATTGTTGATTTAAATTAAATTTCTCAAATTTGATTTCAGTTAAATTGTTAAAAGCCCGATTCCAGTGAATTGAGATATTTGAAATGGGTTTTAGCATGGAAATTTTGAAAAAACCCCAATTCCATTGAATTGGATGTTTTTATGAAAATTGGATGATTTAAATTGCTTAATTTAAATTTTGGATTTGATATAAATTATTTCAATTAAATTTTTGAATTTAATTGTGGAAATAAATTATGTAATGATGAAATTGGTTTTGAATGGATTTCAAACTAGGTAAAATGGATTAAAATGATTTGATAGAAACCCAGTGGTTTTATCTTGTGAAAAAGGCATGTTTTTGAATAAAACCTCTTTTGGTTTTAAATGGAAAGAAATTGGCACTTTTGAAATGGAAGAATGGGATTGATCATATTTTTAAGCAGTCTTAAAATAGTTCACCCATCATGTAAGATATCATGAAAGCCTTTGGTATTTAGTGAGTTATTTGAATACACTCTATGCTACGACAACTTTCTAAAACATACTTGTGGGGTCACATCCCCGATGGGTTGGTGATGAGTCTCCTTTGTCCAGTGTCATAGGGACATGTGTATACACATTTTTCTGAGTTTACATAGAGAGTTCAAAATCCAATAGCTGGTTAATACTATCGTACCTTTTGGAAGATGACCGTGTTTCTCGCTTGTTTATTTATATTTGAGATATAAATGCATGAAAATGATTTTGAACTGATTTGCATGCCTGATGATTTTACTTTAACTATTTCATGTAACTATTTTATATAATCCATTGTTTTGGAAATATTCCATCATTTTTTAAAGTCTTTTCTTAAATTATTTTTCCATCATTTGAACTGTATAGCATGATTTATTTAATTATGCTTTAAAATGTCAAACCTATTTATATTTAAAAATTGAAATCATTACTTTGGTTAATAAATTGTTAGCATATGTTATGGAATTTGTGTTGAGACCCTACTGGTATTTTTAGATCACACACTACTTTTTCCATCATGTGTTTGTAGACTTTGTCCTTATAGGTCTGAGTAAGGGGAAAGTATCTCTTGGAGGTGGATATAGTTGTTGAGTGTTGGGCTTCGTTAGTTGTGATCATCAGGACCTTGGGATGTTTTCCCTGTTTTGGTACTTTGGTTGTAGTGCTTTGGGCTGGTTTATGCCTTGATGACTTCTGGTACATTACTCCCATTGGTTCTTCTTTTCTGATTCATACTGTCATGTTTATTTTCTTCCACATTATTGGTGGAAAAATCATTACCACTTGCATGTTGTGTGATGCCAGGTGCTAGTCACCAACCCGTGGGGATTGGGAACTCCCTTAGGGCTATGTTAGGGCTAGCTCGGTTATCAGGTTACTAGGGTACCTGGGCTGGTTCATGAAAAATGGTATCATAGGGAGGTTAAGCATCTTGCCTTGATGACAGTTTGAGTATTATTGTTGGGAATTAGGAGGTAGTTGTGATTGAGTGTCTGGACAGATCTCATCGCAATGAACATTAAGTCACCATGGGTGCTTAGGGAAAGACTTATTGTGGTATAGTTCCATCCTTTTCCCTATTTTGATTTGGATAGAGTTAAATCCAAATCTTTTTTGTTCCTTCTATTGAGAATATTTTCTCTCGTTACTCTGTCTGAGTGTTAATATAATATCTTCCTTGTTGTCTGATAATGTTGTGTAACATCATGCCTCTGAGAGGATGTGAGAAACGGATCCAGTAAGGGGATATTGTTGAACCTCAATGAGTGAATCCTCCAGTGGACCCGAGCCTAGTTGAGGTGATTGTGAACACTATCTAAGCTATGGGATAGGCACCACCTCTAGTTCCCTTCAGGCTCCAGCTGTGAAACCTTGGGGGTGCTCTTCAAAAAATTTCTCAAGAGTTATTTCACCAAAAACTACCAGTTTTCAAAGGCTCCATTGATTCTCAATATGTTGAGGAATGGTTGGGCATGATAGAACTTTTTTTTGAGTTCTTGTAGACACCGAATGAGACCAAGGTTAAGTGTGCCACATTTGTGTTGGAGGGACCAAGAAAGAGATGGTGGTACATGATAGTGAAGACAAAGAAACATGAGGGATTATATTAGAAGGACTTCAAGGTTATTTTCACCAAATATTTATATTCAAAGTCAATGGTGTTAGCTAAATTTGTGGATTTTTTCAATCCTGAGCAGGCTGAAAGAACTATGGATCTTGCGAATGTATGGGGGGCTTGTTGAAGTTCTGTTAAAACTTTCCCACTCCACGCAGCGGCACAAGATCATAAACACCTTCAAAACTGTGGGGCAATCAAATGTTTCACATAAAAAAAGGTTCTAGCCACAATCATCTAGAACGAAGCTTCTTCTCGCAGTGGAAGATTCTCCAGAGAAAGCTGATACAAGTCCAGCAACTGTGATAGGCACCATAACTATTGCTTTTTCTTTAGTTACTGCTCTATTTGATATAGGTGCATATCACTCATTTATTTCAACATGTATCATTAATATTTTTAATCTTCCTATGGATATTTTATCTTTTGCAATGAATATTACCATACCCCTTGGTATAAAGAGAGAGAAGGGTCTTCGTAGCCACGCTTGTGTCTTCTCTCTATCAGATTTCAAGCTTACTTGGAGTTTTCTAGTTTTCAACATGGAATCTCTTAATGTCATATTCGGGATGGATTGGATAATTTCCAATAAGGCTTGGATTGATTTTTATCTTCGATGGGTCTACCTTACTACACACAGTGGTGTGCCTCTTATATTTCAAGGAGAATGAAACCTAAGGTCAAGCAGAGTTGGACCTTTTTATCTGGAGTTGGGGAAAGTGATATCAGTGTTTACTTTTGATCTCAAGCAAGATTATTTGGGTGGTGATCTCCCTCCAGTTGTCATCAATATTCCCATCGTGTTTCCTTTTGATTTTTTCTGATTTACCACTAGTAAGATAGGTTGAGTTTTCCATTAACTTGATGCCGGTACTCAACCAGTTTATTTTTCCTCTTAAAAAATGGATCCAACTAAACTGAAAGAACTAATGTGAGAAGGTTTTATTTGCCATGAAAGCTGGTGGTTCTCTAACATCTTCTCTTCTTGAGATGATTCTTTAGGAATAGAATGTTTTTGACGAATTCTGTAAGCATTAGAGACTCTCTTTATAGTGGGGAGACTGATACCAAGTGGTTGTTCTCTAAAGAGGGTATTTTGTGTTATCAGAACCATTATGTTGCACTGTTAGCAACAAGGAAGGCTATAATGGGGGATTTCCATAATTTATAATGTTTTGTGCACCCAAGAAGCACTAGGACATTCTACAACTTGAAGCAGCAGTTTTAGTGACCATGTATTCTTAAAGGCTTCACCCTGGTTGGGTCATCGACGGCTTGGGAGTCAAGGGAAGCTTGCTCCTTGTTTTGTGGGATCTTTTGAGTTTGTTGATTAGGTGGGGAAATTTGTTTACCATTTAGCACTACCATCGAAACTGACATCGATACATAGTGTGTTTCATGTATCTCAGCTTTAAAAGCATTTATCTGACCCATCTCATGTTCTGAGTTGGTGTGATCTTGAAGTTGAACCTGTTTTATATGTGATTGAACGACCAGTCATGGTTGTTAATTCTGAGACCAAGGTACTTCATGGTTGGACGATACCTCTTGTCCATATGATATGTTAGCATGGTTCTGATTCTCATTAGATGTGAGATAGGGAGGCACTTATGAGAGAACAGTGGCCTTGTCTTTTTGACGTGTAGGATTCTTCGTAGGCTTTCTAGGGACAAAAAGTTCCTATGGTGGGGAGGTTGTAACATCCCATTAGTGTTTCAGGTATTTATAAACCTTATTGTATTAAATTATTATTACATTAAATGGGAAAAATGGTTTATCAGTGAAAAGTTGCATTTTTTTTAAACATGTTGCAGAATGGTAAAATATCTAATTAATATTCTAGAATATTCAATTAAATATTTTATGAGTTAAACGCTGAGTATGTATGAGATCCCAAGGCCCATAAAGACTCAGTGAAGATAGAATAAAATTATTAAATTGAATATTTTAAGCACGCACTTTTTATTCAAAATATTTGAATAACTACAACATGTTGTGTCGTTTGAGAAATCTGAGACCACTATTATGTCCAAAATACGGTGTTTACCCTATGAGGGGTAACCTTTGGATGCCTCGCTCGTGAGTTAAAGTTATTAAATAATATTTAATATATTATTTATTAAAAATAATTAAATATCTCCCAAATGGTGTGACGTATGAGAAATCTAAGACCACTGATGGGTACGGAATGATAGGTTTACCCTAGACGAGGTATAATATTTGTTAGCATCAGGTGTTTGGATGCCTCGCTTAAAAAAACAACCATTTTTATTTTAATTAATTATGTATTCTGATTTTTAAATAATAAATCATTAATATCTTTTAAATGGTGCTTCGTATGAGAAAAATGATACCACTATTGGGTCTGGAATGAGGCGTTTACCCTAAACAAGGTATAAATTTTATGCACAATGGTCATTCGGTGTCATTTAATTTTTAAGTCAAACAATCAATTTTTAAATTAAAAAATATATATATAAATGTATGTATATATATATATTAAACGTTCATCTTCTCCAAAATGGCTGAACCACCATTAAATCATGTGGGATTTTTCTAAATCCTTTATTTCTTTACCATTTTGAACTCTTTCTATTTCCACACCTTTATGAGATAAAATTAAAGGCTCCGTATTAAATTTTGAGTTGATTCGGTGGTTTAAATCAAGATTTCAAAATTGATGAATGTGAGGAACCTATTTGGTCTTTTCAAATACCTGAATCATGGTTCTTACTTAGGGGATCATTCGGCCATGGTTGAGAGAACCCAGATGCCCTTTTTCATGGTCAATAAGACTTCATTGGAGTTATTCCTCCCGGATAAAGGCGTCGAACGGTGTCTTTTTCTTCCTTATGGGGTGTTGTGGGAATGTGGTTTGTTATCCTTTTATTTTTGTTTATTTTTATTATTATTATTATTATTACTTATTCAATCTCCTCACTCAAATATATTCTATGTTATTGGTCGAAATTACGCACCGTTGGTGTCGTTGGACTCGTCTCGATGAGAAGAATCTAAATCATATTTTTGATTTGAAGACTGCATTGTATTAATCAATCAGCTTTTCTGCTTTTTAAATGGTACTTTTTAAATAAATTTATCAAATTATAATTATTAATAATTATCAAAGGATAATTACAACAACTTATCAAATAACAATTTTAATGAAATTATCAGGGTTAATTCTTTAATAGTTTTATTGAATGGATAATTGTTTAAAATTATCAAATGATAATTTTTAAAATTATCAATATATATATATATATATATATATATATATATTCATATATATATATATTTATCTCAATAAACACTTTTGGGATAATTTATTAAAATTATATAGTGTTATTTATTTTGATTATCAAAAGAGACATGTATATATATATATATATAGTTAGATATATTTTTTGATAATTACTTTGGAAGTTAAGGATAATTTTATTAAATAAAAAATTATCAACATGTAATTGCATGAACTATTGAAGGATAATTTCAAACACATGTATTTAAATAAAATGATAATCCATAGATTATCCAGGAGAGAGAAAAAATTATCTCATGTAATATTTTAAATGATAATTTGAAACTTATCCTGGTGGGATAAATTATCATCACATGCGATAATTTAAATTTTAATCTAAAAATTATCCATGTGAGAGAAAATATTTTACCAATTGATATTTTATTTCCTTGTGAAATAAAATAGATATTTTTGGTTCTAGGAACCCTTGAAGAACATCGACCATTGGTGTGTCGACACTTATGATAACTGGTATGTGCGGTGGTGTATTGAACCACATGAAGTGGTTTATCATTGTCGTTGACATCTACGACCTTGAAATATGTGGTTCCATTCCAATTAGCCAAATTGAGTATCCTTATATTTCTTGATTTATTTAAATTGTTTATTTAAATTCAATTTCACAAATTTTCTTTTAATTAAATTGATAAAAACCCGATTCCAGTGAATCGAGATATTTGAAATGGTTTTTGTCATGGAAATTTGGAAAAAACCCCAATTCTATTGAATTGGGTGTGTTTATGGAAATTGGATGATTTAAATTTTTTAATTTAAATTGTGTATTTGATGGAAATGATTTCAATTAAATTATTTAATTTAATTGTGGAAATAAATTGTGTAATGATAGAATTGGTTTTGAATGCATTTCAAACTTGTGAAAATGGATTAAAATGATTTGATAGAAACCCAATGGTTTTATCTTGTGAAAAATCATGTTTTTGAATAAAACCCATTTTGGTTTTAAATGTAAAGAAATTGGAACTTTTGAAATTGAAGAATGGGATTGATCATATTTTTATGTAGTCTTAAAATATTTCACCCATCATGTGAGAGTGCATGAAAGCCTTAGGTAGTTAGTGAGTTATTTGGATACACTCTACGCTATGACAACGTTCTAAAACATACTTGTGGCAAGTCACATACCCGATATGTTGGTGACGAGTCTCCTTTTTCCAGTGTCATAGGGATGTGTGTATACACATTTTTTTTAGTTCACATAGAGAGTGCGGAATCCTATAGTTGGTTAATACTATTGTACCTTTTGGAAGATGACCATGTTTCTCGCTTATTTATTTATATTCGAGATATAAATGTATGCCAATTATTTTGAACTTCTTTACATGCCTGATGATTTTAATTAAACTATTTTATGTAACTGTTTTATTTAATCCATTGTTTTAGAAATATTCCATAATTTTGTAAATTATTTTCTTAAATTATTTTCCATCATTTGAACTGTATATCATGATTTGTTTAATTATGCTTTAAAATGTCAAACCTTTTTAGCTTTAAAAATTGAAAGCATTCCTTTAGTTAATCAATTTTTGGAATCTGTTATGGAATCCATGGTGAGACCCTACTGGTCTTTTTAGCTCACATCCTACTTTTTCCTCTGGGTGTTTGTAGACTTTGTCCTTCCAGGTCTGAGCAAGGGGAAAGGATCTCTTGGAGTTGGATCCAGCTGTTGAGTGTTGGGCTTGGTGAGTTGTGCTCCTCTGGACCTTGGTATGTTTTCCCTGTTTTAGTAATTTGGTTTTAGTGCTTTGGTCTAGTTTATTCCTTGATGACTTCTGGTACATTATACCCACTATAGTTTCTTTTGTTATGTATATTATCATGTTTCTTTTATTCCACATTATTGGTGGAAAATCGTTCCCACTTGCATGTTGTGTGATGCCAGGTGAAGTCACCGACCCATGGGGATCGGGAACGCCCTTCGGGCTATGTTAGGGTCGGGTCAGTTATCGGGTTACCAAGGTATTTAGGATACATGATAGGTGGTAATATGAACTACCTCTCCTATGAAGATAAGTTAGTGAAGATCTTAGATCATAGGGAAAAAGTTCTACTAAATAAGACAATGCCCCTCGTCAAGGTGTTGTAGAAAAACCACAAGTTTGAAGAAGCAATGAGGGAATCAGAGGAAGTGATGAATCAGAGTTACCCTCATCTTTTTTAGTGTGGTAAAAGGAGATTTTGAGGGTGAAATTTCTTAAGGGGGGAAGATTGTAACGACCCAAACTTTTATTAATGAAAATTCCTCTTAGTCTAATTAAATGTCTCATTATGTAAAATGGTTATATAAGATATATGATTTTACTTGATTTTATGTTTTTATATTTTAAAATACCATTATGAATTATTATCATTGCTAATATAGCCCTCGAACAGTGATCACATGATTAGTATAAATATAGGGCTTTAACAAATCCAACTTACTTAGACAAAGGAAGAGATGGAATCATCTAGTACAATTGCTCCATACAAAGCCCATTTTTTAGAGCTCAAAAAGTAGGTAGCATCACTGGGATTCTCTCATGACCAAGCCCAATCTGAGCTTCAACATGTTTAGGTTGAACAGAACCAACTACGAGAGAAGTAGAAGTTAATAGAGATTACCACCCAAGTGATGTTATCTGAGCCACCCCAAAATTCTATCACCATCACACACCTTACCCTTAGGTATTATGCTGGTGTTATAAGGGGTTATGTAACAAGACACTAACAATATGATTATGTCCATTATTTTTGTATAAATAATATACATTCATTTTATTATTGTTACTTTGTAAATGGTTTTTAAAGCACAAATAGTATTTTTAGTTAATATTCAAATTCAATTAAGAAATCTATTTTGATGAATTGATGGATTTTTGAATTAAATAATATTTTTAATAAAATATTATTAATAAATTTTTTTTTATTAAATATAAATTATTGTATAATTTTTATGAATATAATTGTAATTTTGGTTAAGGTTTGAAAGCTGTTTTTGTCAAAACCCGTGAATTTTTTATAAATGTGGGTTTTTATTTTAAAAGTGAAAATTCATATATTTATAAAATTATTTTAATAAAATGAATATTATTTTTGGATTCAGGAGGTCGAAATTATCTAATGATGAATTTTTCATAATTTTCTGAGAGAGTCGATTTTTTGGGTAAAAATTAAATAAAGTTTAAATATATAATGTATTTTATGACATCATAATGACCCAATAGTGATGTAATAAAATAATATAAAAGAGATATTCAGACAATATATGTTTTACCTTTAAAATAATGTCATTTTATATTTGTTTTATTAATTTTACAATACCTTAGTGGACCTTCCAAGACTTATAAACTATTTAAACCTTTTAAAATGTTTTCCTTGAGAGTGTGACTCACCTCCACATAAGAAAGCCTAATATTTTTATAAGTTTGTACATTGGCCTAATCCACTTTTTCAAAAACCTTGGGCAAAAACCATGTGATGGTTTTTGGTTTTGATTAGTTTAATGTGTAGTGTCCAAAACCTAAATAATAAAGAATTCTCTCTCATTTCCTATATAAACCCACTCAATATCCCATTTCTCTTCACTAAAAACATTTAGAGCTCTACCAACCTCCAAACTCCTCTCTCTATAATCCTCCAAAGGTTCCCCAAGCTTCAGATAATCCTCTCTCAAGCCTCTCTCAATCCTTTGGGATCACACTTCCAAGTAAGGGATCCTCACTTTCCTTCCTTCCTTATTTATGTCAAAATTTCCTTATATTGTTATGCCCTTTTATTTTCAATTAAAAATGTTGGGGTATGATTTCTCACATCCCCTATACTTATCTACTTATGTTTTTATGATGATATACCCATTTATCTCTCATTAATGTCTCTCATGTACACTCGTTACCATGCCGAAATTCCGTAAGGGATTTCTTCTATTCGCATTTTTATCCAAATTTCTTTATGTTTTTATACCCTTTTATTTTAAATTAAAATGTTGGGGTATGATTTTGAACCTTCCTCATACTTACCTTATTATTTTTGAATGATTATATACCTCTTTATCTCTCATTAATGCCTCCCATGTACACCCGTTACAATGCCAAAATTCCGCAAGGAAATTTCTCTCTCCTCATTTACATTCAAGAGATTTTTTATATTATGCATATAAATTCTATTAAATATGTTGGATATTATATTCCAAGACCCCATTACTTTCCATTTAATGTATAAATTATGAGAGACCCCATTCTCGCTCATCAACCCATTTTACAATTTCTATTTGACGTTGTTATGCTGCCAAAGTTACACAAAAATTTCCATGCCAAAAGCATCATGTAAGTGAATACCATACCCATTTATATATAAAGGGTATTCAACTTTATTCTCATATAAATATTGAATGATACTTTCATGTATTTATTCCACATTCCTTCATCGTTGTTTCGTAGTTCCTTGAAACGTGTGTTCTAGTTTTAAGAATCACTACTTCCATCCAGTTTCCATTAGATTTATTCATGGAATCGGAAACTTCCAAAATTTATTTATCCAAAAGGGAATTGCTTTCCAAAGGTATACATTCATTAAGTTTGAACTTTACGATACTTAGGAACGTTCATTGGTCAATAGTATGGGAGGTCGGACTCATCACACCCTTTTGGGGGGAATTATTGTCTACTCGAGGACTCTCTTTATGAATTTAAGATATTTTCATGAATCCTTATTAATTCACCAATTATGACATAAGTTTCCCTTGGAATTTTCAATCACTTATTAACATGTGTAAATTTTAGAATCATCTGTATGTATTCAAGTTTCTTCATTAATGGAGATATCCATATGTATTCGAGGTTCTCCATCAATGGTATACTCTCATATACTATTTAGAGATTCTTTTAATCATCGTTATGATGATAATAGTTTTTAATCCACTCAGTGGGGAACTCTATAATTTATTGTCATCTAGGGAGATGAAGGTTTTTTTTGATGTTGGGATCATACCCATAAAATAGGCTACCTATGTATCCTTGTTAAAGGAATCAAAATCCTCGTAGTTCGGTGTCGCTTAATGGGACACAACATACCTTTTAAGGTCATGTGATAAAGGAGTAGCTATATAGTTTAATGTTATGTGATAAGGACATCTAAGAAAAAGGTTCTTAGTCAAATTTTGGTGTGGGACTTATGCCTAATAATCCTAAGGAACTCAGAAAGAATATGGATTTCCAAGTAGGATTAGACGCCATTGGGAATATAGACCAAGAAGAATAGGGTTGATTTGAAGTGTTGGGTTAGAACCTCAAGGAGGCTTCCTACGTATCCCATTTAAATGGGAATCAAAGCCCACATAGTTTAATGAGTCTCATAGGAGAGTATAGTCCTCTAAGATAAATGAGTTTGGACTTACTTCTTGAAAAGGATTCCTTGATGATTTGGGGGTTTAATTTGGGGTTTATTCCTAAGGAGGGTACCTAGATTAAGGGATTAGGGTTGGATTCATGAAGATGATATCCAGTTATCTCAGGCCCTAAGAAGGCTTCCTACGTATCCCGATTATGGTGGGAATCAGAGTTCTCATAGTTCATTCAATTGTGGGTGTTTTTGTAAATGTTGTAATCATCACAAATCTTTAATCCCACGTGAGTCATGCTCGGTGTGAGAAACAAGAGTATGAGAAATATTCAACAATGACAAACACATTTTCCTCCTCTGTTTGCGGAAGAGGGCGCACCTACGGCGGCCAGAGTGGAAGAGGGTCAGGCGACGAGCCTTCCTTATGTTCTCTTTATATTGGACAATGGTCCAATGAAAGGAAGAATGGATGAAGTTTAGGGGAATATACCAGAATGGCTGCCTTAAAATTGATCTTGGTAGGGGAGGGAGACTTTTCATTCACTTGAATGAAAAAACAATTGTGAACCATACCTTCCCTACCAGAAACCTGAGGTTTTTTCTCTTTGAGAAGTGAGTGGTCAGGACCCAAACCCTTATTCCCAAAATCGAGAACTTCCCAGCACTATTCCTAGGAAGAAAGTTCTATGTGTCTGTGGATATACAAACCCACAAACACTCCATGAATCCTAACTTCATTGTGGAACAAATGTGGGAAACCTCTGACTGTGGATATACAAACCCAAATAGAAGACACACTAATGTGACTTTCCCAAAGGTTTGATAAGTCGAGAGGTTTTGGTGGAGGTATCAATAAAATCCCTTTCAGACAAGGGATCCAATGAAGAAGAAGCCTTTCCATGCATGCCTTTGAGGAGGGCTTGATGGCTTTTAGGCTGAAGATAGTAAGTGAATCAAAGAGGGGTGCCCAAGTAGATAAGGGCGTGCAAGTATGGGCATGAAAGTAGGCTTGGGTGACCTGATATTTACTTAAGCGACGAACAAACTATATGGTAATACTTGGGTGAGACTTGGGTCAAGCCTTAAGGAGTATTCATAGGTGATCCCAGAAGTGGGGTGCTCAAGTTCCTATAAAAGGAATAAGTGGAACTCAATTTTTTTTTATTTTAGGGAGGTTGGGCACTTTAGGCGCATAGTTTTTATGGATTTAAAACACTAAAAGGACTTAATTACTATGATCCTCCTTCAATTACTCTTATTTAGGTGTTAAAGAACTACCTTGAAAATTTCATAGGACTTGGGCGAAGCACCAGGGTGACCAGAGCAGAAATTGGGCTTTAAGGAAATTCATTTGTACAAATGAAGGCCCCAAGGGTCTATTTATAGGAAAATAAATGACCTTGGGTGAAATGAAATTAGGCGCACAAGTAGGCTGCGTGCCAAATGGGGGAATGCAAGTAGGTTGCGCGTCGACGACCTCTTGGACTTACTAGGGCAATCCAAAGTTCATGCCTTTGAAAATATTGATTTTCTTCGTGTGTTTTATCCTATTGTTTCTCAAGTATTTCCCATTGCCATTTTTAGAATCTTTGATAGAACAGAGTGTCAACAAAATCCCACTCCCCTCAAAATTAGATCCAGAATGAAAAGAGTATCCTATACTGAGGTAAAGTAATGAAGGAGAAAGAATAGGGTACTGGGGCGCGCAAGTTTTAAGCACGCAAGGCAACTGGTCACACAATCTCATAGCACGCAATATTTTGGAGCGCATGGTGACTTGCATCACTTATATATAGTGGCTCCAATTCTGTAAAAAATCCTTGACTTTCAGAATTTTATCTCTCGGCATGCAAATCCTTCTTCGTTCGAATGCTTCTATTTTTTTCATGCTTCTTATGTATGTTTTTTAGTTGCGCTTTATAACTGGGGTGCCACAATTGCCCGCCATATTACATTTGCACGCCAAGTTTTATACTTGCATGCCTTAATGCCTTTGACAATTTTTTTCAATTCTCTTGTCAAACATCAAGAATGGATTTACTTAAAACATGACTTTTTGATCTTTATGAAGGTTCAATGGCTCCCAAAAGAATCGTAACCACTGATGAACTGGCCAGTAAGAGGATTGATGATATGATAAATGTTTTCAGTCATGACTACTATGATGTCTATGACACCACACTTCCAGACTTGGAAAAATATCTGAAGAAATGTCACTTCAACTTTCCAAGAATCACTTATTTGCCTCTATAAAGCTATGTCCATCTTTAGGATGTAAATATTCTAGACCCAAAGAACTATTTCCCACATTCTTGGTTTTAAGATTATACCAATTTCTCTCCTACCAACGTTTCTGTTGGGGAATCATTTGATAATGTTAGGATAGCAGAAAAGGATCATATCATGCATCACATCCCGTGTGCTCTATATTTGAAAGCACACACACTCGAGCTGCATCCACACTGTTATTCATCCATCTTTAAAAATTCTTAGACAGATCAATCCAAAGTCTGGAAGAAAAGTTGGGATTTCTTCCCAGGAGGAGGTGTAAAACCTGCATGTATGTGGGAATACTGGGTGTGTAAGACGTGTGTAGAATTTACAGACGACTTAAAAGGGGTTGGGATTTACGAGGTTGTTAACCAAATAAGGAGTTATGTAGAAAACCTTTTGTGATATTTGATAAGAGCGAGACTCCAATTTTTGGATGCTCCTCTGTGAAAAGTTTTTCATAAATGAAAATCATTTTGTCTTCAATCATCTAGGCTTTCATTATTTCTAGTTACTTTTGTTTTACCTAAGCCATTAGACCTAGTAAGCATAGTTTGATTTTTTCTAGGGTTATATGGAAAAACCCACAAAATTTGTAACTTTTGACTTTTTATTTCTTAATATTACCTAAATCATACAAAATGTACGTTTAGTGAGCTGGGACTCGACTTTTGTTTAGAGTTCCCTTTACAGGTTCTCAATCTGGTGAGTACCACATCTCTTGTTTTTGGCAGTTTAAAGTCGTGTATTTTGGACTATAAAGGGATAATGTTTTAAGGTCGAATATCTTTGACTATAAATTTTGAAATTAAATCCCAAACAAGACTCAGTGGCTAAGAATTTCTTTAATATTATTTAGATATTTCCAATGGGAATCTTGAGCCATGATTGTTATGGTCACCAAATTCAAAACTTGTATCAACATAATGGGATTATCTTCCAATAATGAAGTTACCATTATTTGAAAAACTCATTATAGGAGTTGTGTTATGCAGGTCCAACTAGGGCATATACTACATAGTCAAATAGTGGCATCTTTTGAATGACAGGTCTGTTATGTAGGCAATTTATGAAAGGTCACCTAAGGGAACATATTGCATAGTCAGTAAAAAGAGATCTTTGGAATTTAACATTTTACTATTGATAGAAAATTGAAAAAATAATATTTGTGTGAATCAAGACCATAGTGGGTGGTTTTTTCAAGGAAATTAATTTTGAGAATAAAGGGTTATCTATGTCGACATATGTTATGAATAGGAAAACCATTTCTATAAATATTTGGTGTATAATGCATGGTTAAAATTTATCATAAAGGGGAATTTCTGATATCAAACTGTACAATTTTAATTCATGCAGTGAGGACATTGTATTGTGTAGTTTTAAGTCATGCAGTGAGGAAATTGTATTGTGCAGTGTTAAGTCAATCAGTTAGGACATTGTACTGTGTAGTTTTAATTCATGTAGTGAGTGAAGGTCCCGAGTGCAGTGGAAGCTCGTGGGTGTATGTGGCCACTTGGCTTTTTGTCATTATCAATGATCAATCTGGGATCAATATGACGATAAATTCCAGACTCCACAGATCGAATCACAGAAATAGACAAAGAAGAAGAATAGTCCCGGAACCACAAAGGAGGATCATCACAGGTTTATTATAATTAATTTAATTAATTGACAAGTACCTTTTATGGCGTTCTCTCTTCATTGATATTTCTGATCACGTTCTGATGTGATTCGTCATTGCGTTGCAGAAGCCAACTGTAGACTTCCTCTAGCGGTGATCCACATGTGCACCACGTATCTCTGGACATCGCCAAAGGAATATCTGGGTGCTAGCATGGAGAAGCCTTTTCTTGTATTTTCCACCTTAGATCACCTCGATCTGATGGAGGAAGATCTTTCTCGGTCTTGAGAGCATTCTTGGAGGAAGGAGTTCTTTCATCCTTGAGATAATTCTCTAGATTTGTTGTGCACAACCATTAGGGAAAAGTGTTGGGGTTGTGAGGATATTTATAATCGGGTTTGAGGTTATAGAGTTATGATAATAAATAAACGCATTATGCGTTTTATTTATTTCATTAAATCTTACTGAAAAACCCCCATGTCGAATCATTAATTCCTTGACATGAACCCACGCTGATTATAATAAATATCATTTAATAAAACAATATTATTTCCTTAAAATCTCGACTAGAAAAACTACACGACGTGTAATCATTAATACACAGCATGTACTTGTTTTTCATCTCCTTTCTAAAATTAAAACTACACGGCGTGTACATTCAATGTACACGGTGTGTATATCTTGTTTTCATTTTATTATTCCTCCAACATTAAAACAATTTAGGCTTCCTTGAATAATTATTAAACCACATATGGGAATAATCTTTATTCTACTTTAGATACTTGGATACACTTAGTGTGTGACCCTCTAGGCCTCTTTCTCGTTGGCATTAGGCGGGCTTGCCTAAAGTCCAAGATTACTCTCTAGCAACGGGTCAAGGCACCCAAGAGAAAGAAGTTGACACCGCATTGATGTGTCACCTCATAAGAACTCTTACCATGTAATTTAGTCCCTTTTTCTCAATATCTCATCAAGCAGGTTTCATGGCAGTGTCATAAACCTACATGCTTGATCCGTTATTCTTTGACTTCCAAAAATAAACTCGTCGTGACACTATGGCCATGGAATTTAGGAGACAGTTCTATTTAAATCAAAGGTCCCGATATATCTACTTCCATAAATATGAAAGGGAAAAATCCCTACTTGACTTATCTATTAATAACATGTCATTCGTGACGCACCCAACGTACCCTACTTCTTGCCAACTGTCTTCGTGATGGTTTTCGTCAGCAAATCTAAGTGTGCGAGTCATGACATGAGTTAATGATAATATTCCAATCTAAGGACCATTACACATGATCGTAGATAGAAATGTCTGATGACACCAAGACATGTGGAATTACTAATGGCAGGTTTGTTCTCATAATCTCCCATTTTAGATATTACCAAGTGTAAACTCTATGAGAGAGAGTCTCGTCTTCTTACGAGTACTCGCACATGAAAATCTGTGTACTATTTGTCTTATCATAGTATTTCATCCAACCGTAGAACATTATTTAAGAATATTGTTATAGAATTTCAAGGTTCTCATCATAGCGGGGATCTGTTGTGACCTCATTAATGCAAAAAATATTCTAGTACATTATTATATTATTGTCATGCAGAACAATGAAAAATATATTATAAGTGTACATTCATGTAATCAAATTATAAACAGTTGGTTCTTAGGACACCAACTCTAACAAACTCCCACTTAGACTAGAGCCAACTGCCTATGAATTTTAGTTCGCTAGACCTCACATGATGATCATGTTTATACTGAGTCATAGCTTTAGTCAAGGTGTCCGCCACATTGTCTTCCATAGAAATAATTCTCACTGCAACTTCACCTCTCTGAGAAAAGTCCCTCAAGAGATGATACTTAAAAATTATGTGCTTTGTCCGCTGATGTGACCTTGGCTCTTTTTCAAGTACCACCGCTGTAGTATTATCACAATAGAGTGTGATAGGATCTTTACTACTAGGTACTGCATCTAACTCTTGGACGAAGCTTTGCATCCATACTTCTTCTTTATCTACCTCAGAAGCTGCGATATACTCGGAATCTACTGTAGAATCTGCGACCACACCTTGCTTTGAGCTCTTCCAACTCACTACACCTCCATTCAAACTGAAGATGTATCCAGTCTGCGAATTCATGTCATCTTGATCAGTATGGAAACTAGCATCTACATGTCCTCTGATGATGAGTTCCTCATCTCCTCCATAAACTATGAACATATCCTTAGTACGCCTCAGATACTTAAGAATAGTCTTGACTGCCATCCAATGGTGGTCTCCTGGATCAGCTTGATATCTG
Source organism: Viscum album (assembly GCA_963277665.1). NCBI lineage: Eukaryota > Viridiplantae > Streptophyta > Magnoliopsida > Santalales > Viscaceae > Viscum > Viscum album. Next base: position 538,871,291 of record OY728145.1, read on the forward strand.
CCTACCGCACTTAATGCATAAGCAACATCTAGCCTTGTACATAGCATAGTATAATGACTGACCCAATCGCGGATGCGTAATGGGTCCTTGCCATTTTCTTTCTTTCCTCATGTGTTTGAGGACACATTTTCTTGGAAAGATGAATGCCATGTGACACTGAAAACAATTCCCTCTTAGACTGTTCCATACTGAATCTCTTCAGTATCTTGTCAATGTATGTACTTTGACTCAGGTCCAACATTCTCTTGGATCTATCATGATGGATCTTGATCCCAAGAATATATGCTTCCTCTCCCAAGTCTTTCATAGAGAATCATTTATCCAACCATGCCTTAACTGACTATAAGACAGGTACTTCATTTCTAATTAGTAATATTTCATCAACATATACTATTAGGAAAATGATTGCACTTCCACTAAACCTTTTGTAGAAACAAGGCTCACATTCATTCTTAACAAATCCAAATTCCATTATAGCTTCATCAAAATAAATTTTCCATGACCTTGATGCTTGCTTTAATCCATAAATGGATTTTTTCAACTTGCATACCTTTTTTGCATTCTTTGGAGTCACAAACCCTTCAGGTTGTATCATGTAGACATCTTCCTGGAGGTTCCCATTAAGGAATGTTGTTTTGACATCCATTTTACAAATTTCATAGTCATGGTAAGAGGCAATGGCCAATAGGATTTTGATGGATTTCAGCATCGCAACCAGTGAAAAGGTTTCATCATAGTCAATTCCTTGACGTTGTCTAAAACCTTTTGCAACCAGTCATTCCTTATAAGTGCTGACTTGTCCCTCCATGTCTAATTTCTTCTTGAATGCCCATTTATTACCAACAGGATTTACATCAACTAGATAATCTACCAAAATCAAGACTTGGTTTTGGTACATGGAATCCATTTCAGAATTCCTGGATTCTTGCCACTTGGTAAAATCTATGCCTTCAAATGCTTCCTTATAGGTAAGAGGATCATCATTTTCAACCAATAATGAGTCACCATCCTCGATGACAAGAAAACCATATTGTTCTATTTCTCTCACCTCTCTCATGCTCCTATGCAGTTCTTGTGTCTCTGGAATAGATTGTTCTTCCACGGGGCTTTGTGGATTCTATTATTGTACCAACTCTTGTGTGTCTTGAGCCTCGACTTCATCGAAGTATATCTTTCTCCCACTATCTATTTTGTAGATGTGCTCCCTCTCAAGGAATATGGAATTTCTTAACACTGTAAACTTTTTATCTGAAGGGTTGTATAGGTAATATCCCCTTGTTTCCTTGGGATGTCCTATAAAGGTACACTTTGTGTCTCGGGGTGAAAGTTTGTTACATGAAGAGGCTTTAATAAATTCTTCACTACCCTGCACATGTAAATTTGATAACATGGTTTTTCATCCACTCCATAACTCGTATGGAATACCATTTATCGATTTAGTTGGTACTTGGTTTAGTATGTGTGTTGCTGTTTGTAATGCATATCCCCAAAAGAATAGTGGAAGACTCAAATGACTTATCATTGATCTCACCATATCCAACAGGGTACAGCTCCTCCTTTCACTCACACCATTACACTGAGGCGTGTAAGGAGGATTGAGTTGAGATAGAATCCCAAACCCCCGTAAGAAACCAATGAAGTCATGATTAAGATATTCTCCTCCTCTATCTGAGTGAATTTTCTTAATCTTCTTACCAAGCTGGTTCTCAACTTCATTCTTGTATTCTTTCAACCTATTAAAAGAATCGGACATATACCTTATTAATTAAATATATCCATATCTACTAAAATCATCAGTAAAAGTTATAAAGTACAAGAACCCACCCCTTGCTTCAACTGGAAATGGTCCACACACATCTGTGTGAACTAATTCTAGAATCTCTTTAGCCCTTTCACCTTTCCCATTAAATGGGGCTTTGGTCATTTTTCCTTGTAGACACGCATGACATACACCAATTGATTTTAGTTTGAAAGAATCTAAATACCCATCTTGATGTAATTTTGTCAAAAATTTCTCATTGACATGACCATGCTAGTGATGCCAAAGTTGGGTGTTGTATGAGTCATGTGAATTAACTTTTTCATTGATTTCCATTACTTAGTTTGTGTAGTCTAACACATAAAGGTCGTTATATAAATGTGACCTACCAAAACAAATGCTATCTTTATAAAAGTATCAACATTCATTTCCAAAATTGAAGATGAATCCATCAATATCTAATCTGGATACTGAAATAATTTTTTTGGTTACAGAGGGTGCATAATAACATTATTTTAATACCAAGACCATCCCAGTAGGCAATGTGAGGTGGTAGTCTCCGATAGCTACAACAGTGAGTCTGGCTCCGTTGGCTGCTCGCAGATCCACCTCACCTCAGTCAATCTTTCTAAATCTACTTGGTTCCTATATTTGGATATATATGTGAGCACCACAAGTAGTATCTAATACCCAATTGGTAGAAATAGAGATATTTCATTCGATAAAAAATGCACCTGAAGTTTCCCCTTGCTTCCTTGGCTGGGTGTAGTTTTTCTTCCAATGGCCCTTCTTGCCACATGCGAAACAAATAGCCTCTTATTCTCTTGCCTCCCCTTTGATCTTCCTTTTCTTAGAATTCCTTGAAGAAGTGTTGGGATTAAATCTCTTCCCCTTCCCTTTCCTTTTATTCACCATAAGGATAGAAGGTTATTTATGCTTCATATCATTGTCTACTAGGAGAATAAGGATAAGAATATCAGATAGAGACTTCTCAATGTTGTTCATGTTGAAATTTATAACAAAGTTAGAGAAGCTCTGGGGGGAGTGATGTAAGAATGAGATCGGTACCCAGTTCTTCGGGGAGTTTAAACCCTAAAACCTCCAAGCGCTCAATGTATCCAATGAGCTTGACTACATGAGGCCTAGCTGGGGCACCCTCTCCAAGCTTGCTCTAAAATAGAGCCTTGTAGATCTCAAACCTTTCCTATCTTACTTTCTCCTAGTATAGACCATAGAGGTGCTCGATCATGCTATAGGCATCCATGTCTTCATGAGACTTCATGAGCTCACTAGACATTGATGACAGCATCAAACATTGAACATCGAGCGCATCATTCAAATGTTGATCATAGACCAGGAAATCTTCATCACTCTCCCCTTGGGTAGGAGAATCAGGAAGTGAGGACTCCAGTAAGTAAAACTTTCATTCATGGTATAGGATAACATAAAGGCATCTAAACCATTCCTGAAAGTTACTACCAGTGAGGATATTGTCTTTATCTAGAATTGATCGCAGAGAAAATGTGGTTGATGAGTTTTTCATATTGATTTTACAAATTAAAAGAGCATATTTATAAGTACCTTTTGATTACATTTTATGAAAAATAATAAATGAATTTATTAATTCTACCACTATTTTATCATGTCCCAATGTCCCCCACCATTGAACTTGGAATTCCTAGTTTCTATGACATTCTAGTGGAAAGGATCCATATTCCCCTTCGCATAACCCCAACAAGGGTTGGTCAAGCTATTTAAAGGTATTTAGGTAGGCAGGTCTTTACCAAATGTGAGCTTACAGTTCCTTGATATGTTGAGCGGACTCCCTAATCCTGAAATCCTGACTTGGATTTCCTCAACACTTGCCTCCATTTTACAACAAGTCTAGCAAGGGATACTCTTCTTTATGTAACATGTTTAAGTCAACCTGAAACTTTCATAAGATATTCCTTTATAAAAGTAAGTGTACCAACATGGGTTGGTCAAACACATAGTTTTATTGAGTCTTGCCCTTAATCAAGTAATGGAAGGCTTGGTCTAACTTAATATGGTATTTGAGGGATTTCAATCCTTTATGAAAAGTTTCACATTATCACATGCATGTTAATATTAAATGGTGCTTGCTTAAGTGATTAACCATGTTCTGATAATGTTTACGTATAGTCTAGTTTTTATTTTATTCCATCTTTTCATGCTTGTTTATTTCATTAACTATGTGATCACGACAACACATACATAATAAATAAACCATGCAATCAGACATAAATAAAATAAGATGGAATGATCATGAGATTCTATTGGTTATATTATCTAGAGATTTTGATAATCTAACCCTAACCTAGGGAAAAACACCTTGAACCCAATGGTTCATGTTTTGCAGCTCCCACCTATCTACCTTTGTATCTTATTGGGTTGGTTTCACATCAGCTTCAGATTTTGAACCATCTCCTCTGGCTTGGGAGATCCTCCATTACATGGGGTTTACATTAAAGAAACCATGGGCACATAGGCCCTACATTTTATTAGAAGAAGGCTCACAAGCCAACGAATTTAAATTAAATAAATTTAAATGAAACCATACACACACAAAGGGTATTTGGTTTAGCTCATGATCATCCATAGCATGAAACGACATTTATGAATATTTAGTATTCAAATTCTTTTAATCATTCTTTTATTCAAGATAAGTCGTGCTTGAATTCAATTAATTATGATCTTATAATTAATCAATTCTTTATCTTAAATTCCTTTCTGAATTTCCTTGAGATTCTTCTCATCCATATTTCTTGTACGGGTCTTTGTACTTTGAAGGAAACATGGTGAAATTCCATTTCTAGAAAGTACACGGCATGTATTTTTTTTCACCCTTTATCCAAATTATACGCTGGGGGTTTTGGTGTGTTTTCTATATTTTGGAAATTTTGGAGTATACGGTGTGTAGATTAATCTAACATGTCATGTAATTCCTTGTTACGTGGTTACCAGCCTGGCAATCCCGTGTATGTGGTTACACAACTTCTCCTTGTACACGGTTTCACCTAGGTCAGATCAGACTACACGACGTTTTGATTCAACATACACACTATGTATTCTGGTTTCCACACACCATTCATTTCTGGTCAACATGGTGTATTAAAAAAACTTAGGTATGATCAATTCACACAGCGTGGTTTGGAGGACCAGTACTGGTTCATTGAACATAAGTACACAGCATGTAGATTTCACTACATGTTGTGTATTCTTATGTTTTACAGACATAATGAGCGGCTCCTTCGGATGAGTTCTTCATTTTTATTTTAATCAAAATTAAAATTAAAAGGTCTTTTTTGTGATGTGAATCAAGAAACGAAGGAGGAAGAACAGATCTCGTTCATTCAGTTTTGTAGAACGATTTATCTTGGATTGAATCAAATATAAATGTGTAAATTATCAAATAAAATTAAATAACTATAATTGACATTGTGACTGCTCTGATACCACTTGAAGGTCCCAGGCACAGTGAAAGCTCATGGGTGGATGTGCCCACTTGGATTTTTGTCATTAGCAATGGATCAATACAATGATAAATTCCAAACTCCATAGATCGAATCACAGAAATAGACAAAGAAGAAGAATAGTCCTACAACCAAAAAGGAGGATCATCACAGGTTGATTATAATTAATTTAATTAATTGAAAAGAAGTACCTTTTATGGCATCCTTTCTTCATTGATATTTATGATCATGTTCCGATGTGATTCATCATTGCGTCGTAGAAGCTAAGTGTAGAATTCCTCTAGCGGTGATCCACACGTGCACCTCGTATCTCTAGACGTTACCAAAGGAATATCTGGGTGCTATCATGGAGAAGCCTTTGCTTGTGTTGTCCGCCTTAGATCACCTTGATCCAATGGAGGAGGATCTCTCTCAATCTTAAGAGTGTTCTTGGAGGAAGGAGTTCTTTCGGACTTGAGAGAATTCTCCAGATTTGTTGTGAACAACCATTAGGGAAAAGTGTTGGGGTTGTGAGGATATTTATAATCAGGTTTGAGGTTATAGAGTTATGACAATAAATAAACGCGTTACGCATTTTATTTATTTCATTAACTCTTATTGAAAAACCCCCATATTGAATCATTAATTCCTTAACATGCACCCACGCTGATTATAATAAATATTATTTAATAAAATAATATTATTTCCTTAAAATCCTAACTGGAAAAACTACACAGCATATAATCATTAATACATGGAGTGTACTTGTTTTTCATTTCCTTTCCAAAATGAAAACTACACGGTGTGTACATTCAATGTACACGGTGTGTATATCTTGTTTTCATTTTATTCTTCCTCTAACATTAAAACGATTTAGGCTTACTTGAATAATTATTAAACCACATCTGGGAATAATCTTTATTCTACTTAAGATACTTGGATGCACTTAGTGTGTGACCCTCTAGGCCTCTTTCTCGTTGGCATTAAAGGGGCTTGCCTAAAGTCCAAGATTACTCTCTAGAAACGGGTCAAGGAACCCAAGAGAAAGAATTTGACGCCGCATTGATGTGTCACATCATATGAACTCTTACCATGTAATTTAATCCCTTTGTCTCAATATCTCATCAAGTAGGTTTCATGGTAGTTTCATAAACCTATATGCTTGATCTGTCATTCTTTGACTTCCCAAAATAAACTCGTCGTGACACTATGGCCATGGAATTTGGGCGATAGTTCTATTTCAATCAAAGGTCCTGAGATATCTACTTCCATAAATATGAAAGGGAAAAATCTTTCCTTGACTTATCTATTAACAACATGTCATTCATGACGCACCCAACATACCCTACTTCCCGCCAACTATCTTCGTGACGGTTTTCGTCAGAAAATCTAAGTGTGTGAGTCATGACATGAGTTAATGATAATCTTCTAGTGTAAGGACCATTACACATGCTCGTAGATAGAAATGTTTGATGACACCAAGACATGCAGAATTACTAATGGCGGGTCTGTTCTCATAATCTCTCATCTTGGAGATTACCAAGTGCGAACTCCATGAGAGAGAGTCTTGTCTTCTTAAGAGTACTCGCACATGACAGTCTGTGTACTATGTGTCCTATCATAGTATGTCATCCAACCGTAGAACTTTATTTAATAATATTGTTATATCATTTCAAGGTTCTCATCATAGAGGGGATATGTCATGACCTCATTAATGCAACAAATATTCCAGGACATTATTATATTATAGTCATGCAGAACAATGAACAATATATAATAAGTGTACATTCATGTAATAAAAGTATAAATAGTTGGTTCTCAGGACACCAACTCTAACAGTGAGGGAATTGTGTGGCTTTAATTTAAGGTCTTTAGCTTTGACCAAAGGTATGAGATTCTCCCAATTTCTTGATAATTTGTTTGGAAACATATTACCATATTTAGTTATGGAAGGAAAAATTGTAAAGTGTGATTTGGAAATTTTCTGGATCTGAAGAATGATATGGGAAAAGGGATAAAGGTGTTAGAGGAAGTATTTTCCAAGAACAAAGTTACCATTATTTGACAAAATCATTATGGGGGCTATATTATGCAGGGACAACTGGGGCATATGATGCATATCCAAATAGTGGAATCTTTTGACTGACATGCCTCTTATGTAGGAAAATTTTATGCAAGGCCACCTAGGGGAATGTACTGCATAGTCAAGCAAAAGAGATCTTTAATAATTTTAACATTCTATTACTAAAATCCAAAGAAATTTTATGGAGATTTAGATTTTCTGAAGCACAGATTTTGGTTTATAGAGAAAGGTACCTAAATATGGGGAGGGTATTTACAATCATGATTTACAAAGAATCGGAGTAATAGGGTTTCTATGAAGGTCTAACCCAAACTTAGGAATTATGGTGTTTGTAGTTTTAGGTCATACAACTAGGACCAGAAATGGAAACAATATATGATATGTGGTAAAGTGATCAAAGTTTATTTCATACTACTTTAAACACATGGAGAGAGAGATGTGTAAACCATGGTCTTGAAGACTTTCAGATCAAGAGAAATATAATGGAACAAATATACATGAATGACTATTTTAAAATAAAAATTCTTGTATATTGTCATCAAAGTTTGAAGGGGAAAAATTAACTATAACCAAGAATGAAATTACCATTATTTGACAAACCCATTATGGGGGTTATATTATGCAGGGACAACTGGGGCATATACTGCATAGCCAAATAGTGTAATATTTTTACTAATAGGCCCGTTTTGTAGGAAACTTATGAAAGGATACCTAAGGACACATACTACATAGTCAGGAAAAAGATATCTCAGATATTAGAAACTCTATCACAAAAAATCGTAAGAAAGATTATGAAGATCTGAAAATATTCAAGATTAAGAGTGTGAAATATGGAAGGGGGTTGTGCTCAACGCATATGAGAAATATTTGAATCAATATTTGCTATGATTTTTAAGTCCTTTACATGAATCCAACGTATATGTAAAAACGGTGATTTTCTTTGTTTCCTTTGAATCAATATTATGCTATGCAATTTAGAGTCATGCAGCAAGGCCATTTTACAGTGTAGTTTTAAGTCATACAGTGAGGACATTGATAACCCCATAATAAATTGAGACACCTTATTTATATAGAGAATATTTTTACCCAATTCCTAAGCCCACGTGAGCTATGCTCAATGTGATAAACAAGGAGCAGTAAGGGTTTCTTCTATAACACAAATGTGACACAAGTGAAGAATAGGGGTATTAGATTTCCATGTAGTTTAACATCATGTGGTAAGGATGAAGATGAACTAATGTGAAAAGAAAGATATATTGTAACTAGACTGAGGGATAAAACCCAAGTTTCACTACATATTTTTTCTAGGGGTAAGAATCAAGCTATACATAGTTCTTTAAACATTCTCTATACAGGTTTGATTCTTATATAAGTAATAAAGAGGGGTTTTATATCATGTTTGGGCCCAAGATTAGAGATCTATGCATCTTTACGTATCTCATATAGATGAGAATCAATTTGTATGTAGTTATTTAAATAATCATTCCCCATACCAATCAAATTTGATATGGGAGACGGTGATTTTTGACACGTTATAGAAGAACGGTTAAACTTAAGACACAAAATGGTATAAAGATCAAACCATGTATCTTAAGGTAACACTCTATATAGATCTAATTCATATACAGAAGTAGAAAAATGAAATAAAAAATTTTATGGTTTCGGTTGGGCCCAAGATTAGAGATCCAGGCGTCTCTACGTATCTCAAATAGATAAGAATCAAGCCACACGTAGTTCTTGAAACAAGGTCCCGATACAGATCTAACTTAGAAATAGGGAAGAGAGGGACTCATGTTCCACTAAGGAGTATAAAAGATGTCAATGATTCTTGCTTATGGAATCTCCTAATGTTAAGTAGAGAAGATGTTAGTCGTACAGTTTAATGTCATGTAACGAGGACAAATGGTGGCATGTAGTTTAACGTCGTGCGATAATGAAAAAGATGCTATGCATTTTAACATCATGTAACATGGATATTTATGGTCGTTATGCAGTTTAACGTCTTGAAACTAGGACTTTTTACTATGCAGTTTTAAGTCTTGCAGTGAGGAAATCGGGGTTGTGTAGTTTTTAGTCTTGTAGCGAGGATGATATGTGCAATTATACAAAGTATTTCTTCAAGAATCTCGCATTGGTTGGAGTTTTAATAAGCTCTCCATCCATTGAGATTAAGTCATAAGCTCTATTTGGGTAGAAATTATATATGGAATAAGGTCCTTCCCACTTTGGCTCAAGATTTGGATGTTTCTTTCTTGGTATCATTGGAGTCCTGAGGACCAATACAAATTCTCCTTGAAGAAATGAACGAAGGTGAACTTTCTTGTTAAAGGCTCAAGCTATTATATTCTTATAGACTTCTAAATGATGAAAAGTATGTAATATTTTTTCTTCTAATCATTCCATCTCATCAATCCATTTCTGAGACCTCTCATCTGTAGACAACTGATCACAGATTTCAACTCTAAGTGAAGGAAATTGAATTTAAATTGGAAAAACTGCTTCAGTTTCATATACCAATGAATATGGAGTTGCCTAGGTGGTAGTATGGGTAGTAGTCTAATAATCCCATAAATCATGAAAAAGTTTATTAGGCCAAGATTTATTACCTTTATCCACCATCTTATGGAGTATATTTGATAAGGTCTTATTGAAAGCCTCTATCTGTCCATTGGCTGCCACATGATAGCGAGATGAATGGTTGGATTTGATATTGCACTCTTGATATAACTTCTTTACCTCAACAAAATATAAATTGGTTCCATTTTCTATCAATATAGTATTAGGGACACCAAATCTGGTGATGATGTTAGTTTTGGAAAAACTAAAAATGATTTTGGATCCGACTTCTTTGAGAGGTATTGCCTCATCCCATTTGGAGAAGAAGTCAGTAGTAGTAAGAATATACTTGAACTGCTTAGTCGTAGCTGGAGGATAAGGCCCTGCTATATCTATTCCCCATGTGGAAAATGGCCAGGAGTATTTAGCTATATATAACAACTTCAGGGATTGATGAATGAAGTTGGAATGAACTTGGTAGGGATGACATTTCTTAGTGAAATCTGTGCAATCCTACTTCATTGAAGGCCAAAAGTATCCAAGCATTCATATTTGATCAAAAAGACTATGCCCAAACTGGTGAGCACCACAAAGATACTGAATTTACTTCTTTCATGATAGCTGCAGTTTCTTCCCCATCAATACACTTAAAGATAATTCCATCAAAGCCTCATTTGTAGAGGATCTTCTGGTGATCTGGACTATCATAAAGAGTAAAATTGACCGCTCGTCATCAGAACTGTTATTTTTTATCCCTATCTGGTGGAAATACTCCATTTTGAAGGTATTTCATTACGGTATTTCTCCATCCTGTGGTATGACCATATGGCTCAGAAATAGGGCTAATTTCATTAATTTATTCTATTGTAGTTTGAACGAAAGGTGAGACCACACGACGATGGGTTATACTGATGATTTTCTCATCTCGGTTTGGATCTTCCAAGGCTTTAGATGAATTATCTAATGTATCAGCTTGGATGTTTTGTGATCGTGGGACATAAGACAATGCCATCTCCAAGGAAAATTCATCCATTAACCCTCTGACATAATCACACAAAGGGATTAACTCTTCTTTTATAATATAATATTCCCCATTGATTTGTTTGATTACCAATTCTAAATCACCTTTCACTTTCAAGTGATTCACTTGCACCTGAAGTTCCAATTCAAATCCTACGATGAGAGCTTAATATTCTGCTTCATTGTTGGTATCGCCTTTTGACAACAGGAAGGAATAAGGAAATACTGCCTTTTCTGGGGAAATAAGTAAAATTCCTAACCCAAATTTGTTGAGTTTAGGATTTTCCATTCTCTTCCCTTTTGTACTTCTAGAAGCACCATTAAAGTACATTTCCCATGTTTGGGAACTATATTGAATAAAGAATATCTCTTCATCGGGAAGTTTAATATTCAATGATGTATCTTCCAAAGATGGATGTTCAGCAAGGAAGTTGGCCAGATCTTGGCCTTTTATTTCCTTTTGAGGCACAAACTGGATATCAAACTATTGTAAAATAATTGTCCACCATGCCAGACACCCTGTAAGCATAGTAGGACTGAGGATAAATTTGAGAGGATTATTGCGAGATACTAATTGGACCTCATGATGTTGTAGGTAGTGCCTCAATTTATGAACTGAAAATATTAATACCAGGAAACACTTTTCAATACTTGAATGCTGAGTTTCTAAATCAACATAGTTCGACTGAGATATTAAAGGTTGTTTTCATTCTCAGTATCGTTCTTTTAGGCAAGGAAGGCACCCAATGATCGCTCTAAAGTTGTCGCATAAAGAATAAGTGGTCTTCCTTCAATAGGTGGAATTAATACTGGTGGAATCAAGATATATTTCTTGAGGGTATCAAATGCTTCTTGGTAGTCTTCATTCTGTTGATAGGTGACTCCCTTCTTCATTAATCTGGTGAAGGGAAAACACTTGCCTTCCAAATTGGTGATAAAGCGCCAAATATAGGCCAAGTGTCCTTGGAGTCCTCTTAATTCTTTCAAATTTCGAGGAGTTGATATTACAAGGATTGGTTTTTTTTTTCTCAGGATCAACTTCGATACCACGATGGCATACAATGAAACCGAGGAACTTCCCTGAGGTTACCCCAAAAAAACATTTCAAGGGGTTCCTCTTCAAATTGTGTTGCCGAAGTTCATTAAATATGGTATACAGATCAGGCAAGTGATCGGAACATTGTCTAGATTTAACCACCAAATCATCCATATAGCATTCGACAAATTTCCCTAAGAAGGGTTTGAATATATGGTGCATGACACGTTGGTACGTTGCACCTGCATTATTTAATCCAAAGGGCATTACTCGATAGAAAAACACACCTTGAGGGGCTCTAAAGGTTGTAAATTCTTCATCCTATGGGGCCATATGGATTTGATTGTACCCAAAGTATCCATCCATAAAGGAAAGAGCTTCATATTCAGCTGTTGCATCAATTAAAAGCTCTGTGATCAGAACTAGAAAGTCATCTTTAGGACAATACCGATTAAGATCTCTTAAATCAATGCAAACTCTTATTTTCCCATTCTTCTTCTTTACTAGTAAAATATTGTCCATCCATTTGGGATATTTAACATCCTTTAAAAAGTTATCCTTTATAAATTTATCAACTTCAGCTTAAATTTTAGAGGCATGAGTTGGGTGTGTTCTTCTTGTTGCCTGCTTAAATCCTCGATGTTCTTCTGGAAAACCCAAATGATGAGTGGCTACATTGGGATTAAGTCCTATCATTTCTATATAATTCCAAGAAAATATATCTCGATTTTTCTTTAGAAATGAAGTATACACCTCTTTCTCTTCAGAAGTCATGGCTGCACTAATTAGAGTGAGGCATGGATCTTCTTCTGTACCCAGATTTATTTCTATGAGCTCATCCACAATGGTAGAGACTCCATCCGCAAATGCTGGAGGAGCATCCCTGATATATTCTTCTTCTTCCTCCTCTTCCTTATGTGTTACTTCTTCTATTTCTAATTGCATAGTAGATAATGAAGAAAAAATTCTAGAGTTAGATGAAGAGTTAGTATTTGAACACCCTGAAGAAGAGGCCACCATTTCTGACCCTACTGATGATGAAGGGTCTTCCTGGGGTAATAAAGAGGAGATGATGGATTGGGAATAAACATCCTTTTCTTCCTCTAATATTTCTACAAATTCTTCTAATCTGATTGGTGAAGTAGATTCTTGTTGAAGTTCGGTGGATGAAATGAAGACATATCCATTTAAACTTTCACCACTTCTTAGTGAATCAACAATTTCTCCTATGATGTTAGGCTCGATTGCCACAATTGACATTATGAAAGTTACTAAAATATTGCCTAGATTTGGGTTTACCTTTTCAATTTTATTGATAGGTAACACATAATCTATACTCAAATGTATGAATGGGTTTACTGGGATCTTTTCCAAGCCATTTAGATCATTGATTCTAGTTACTGCCTTTTTCATAGACCTTGTTCCCTTCATGTGATAAAATTATGCCTCAATGTATTGAGATTCACACGTTTTTAACAGAGCCTTGTCTCCATAAAATGTCCCAATTTGACCATTGAAATAGTATTTGTGACATTAATGGTATGACAAAGGTATGGATGCATGTTGATGTAGCCAAGGCCTTCTAAGTAGAATGTTGAAGGCTGAGTCCTAACGAACAACCATGAAATCTGAATTAGACACAAGATATCCAAACTAAGTTCTGAGTGTAATCTTGACCAGAGGTTCTTTCTCATTCTTTTCATATCCTTGCAACATTAAAGTAGAAGGAGATAATTCAGATTCAATGAGGCCCAATAGATGATGTGTATGAATGGGAATGAGGTTGACTCCTAATCCATTATCAATGAAGGCTCATAGGATGTCTATGTCATTGACCCTGATAGATAGATACAAGGGCTTGATATGTTCATGTACAACATCATCTTCATATTCATCCGTAAAAGATATGAATGCATGAAATTATGCAGGATCATTCTCATACATTAAACCTCAACAGCAACAACTTTGGTTTCAAACTCATGAGGGCTTGAAAAAGCCTCAATGAGTGTTTCTCGAAGATCTTTTGATAGACTTAAGGCATCCAGAATTCACAACTTGGCTGGTACATGGGATAAATATTTCAAAACATTATACTTTTGGTCTAGAGGCATGTGTTTCCCAACATGGAGATGTGGTTTTACAGGTGCCTTGGAAGTTGATGCTCCTGATGTTCATGTTCCCTATGTCGGAGAAGAAATGGGAAATAATCCTGAATTTGGTAGATTATACTGACTAGGTCTATCTACTTGATGAGAGGAAGATGGTGTGGCTTCTAATCAGTCCTCTAAAATAATCATGTAAGAACCAACTCTGTCACGTGTGAAAGAAACTCCTTGTTCTTGTTGATCCTGCTGAATGGCTCGTCTATGAGTTTTTGCCGCATATATGGTTCGATCAGGGGTAGAGTTAAAATAGTGGCTTCTAGAATTTCCATGTATTCCCATATATCCTCGAACTTGGACTCTTTATCTAGTTTCCCAATTAGGTACAAGGAACTCCGGCTCATTATAATCAGAATCACTATTGGAATAAGGATCTGTTAAGTAGATAACGTTAATAGAACCAAAGATCAATTCTTCATCTGATGAAGGTTTTGCTTGATAGGTCAGTTCTGGTTGTTCCGTTTGGTGGGGCAGTGCCCATGCTTTTGAAGCAGATGGAATGAAATCTGCCAGAGTCAAAGACAACTTTGCCCTTGAAACAAGCTCATCTTCTTCTGACTACTCTTTAACCTTCTGATCACGTCGTTTATTTGAGGATTGACCTTTGGAGGACTGATATTTTGATGAAGGTATCTTTGTTATGGCAGGTGTGGTGGAATACACAATCAATTGTTTCAACTATGTTCATAGAATGGCATGAGTTCAGTTGATCATTTTCCTAATCATCCAATCATCATATTTCTACATATTTTTACTCTTGACTTCCTGCCATTCACCTTATTCCTCTAGATCAGTAGTAGTAACACATGATACTTGGCCTAAAGAACTTTTCAATTTTACTTGCCCAGAGTCAACCATTTTTTGCAGGAGGTCTTTGAAAACAAAACACTCTTGAATGGGATGCCCCGACATTTGGTGAAAGGGAGAATAATTTGGAAGATCTTTATTTTTTTCTTTGTTTGGTTTCTTTAGCCTTGGAAATGGAACCAAATTATTTTTCAAAGCTAAGATGAAGTAACTGGGAACCTTTTCATTCCGGAAAGAATAAAATTTTTTCTTTAACTCCTAAAACTATTTCCTCCTTTGATCTCTTTGATCGTCTTGATGAGGCGGTCGTTGCTGCTGACACTCAGAAGGTGGATCCCTTCGATATGATGAAGGTTTTGAAGTGGAAGCAGGTATAGGTGCTTGCTTAAGTGTGACTATATCAGACTATGCTTTCCATGTTCTCCTTCCCAGAGCTGATGAAATTACATGAGTTTTAGCCTTAGTCTCCATAATAGAATCTTAAATTTGTTGAGAAATCGAAGCAAGGTCTCGAAACCCTTTTGTGTATTTGATAGGGATAAGTGGTGTGTGTAACTCATCACGCATATTTTCCACACAAATCAGCAGTAACTCTTCTTGAGGGAGTTCCAGATTTAAGGAATACATTAATCCTTTCCATCGAGAAATGAAATCTTAAACTCTTTTATTTTCCCTTTGTTTGCAATGTGTGAGATCAAAAACTGGTATCTTATAATTAAGCTGAATTGAAGAACGAATTTCTGACAGAGATCTTCCCATCCAATAATTGATCAAGATTGCAAACTTGTGTACCATAAAAAAATTGGTCCCTGTAATGACTGCACAAAACATCTAATCTTTACTGCTTCTTGTTGTTGGGGAGTCCCCATAATGGGATCACAACAAGAAACTAAATGCATTAACTGCTGTTCTGGATCTCCCAAACCATTAAATATTGGGAATGTGGTATCCACAAAATTTGGTGGTGGAGGAATCAGGTCCACCCACTCAGAGTAAGCTTTATTTTCCAGCTGAACTAGCACACGCCATTCTTCCATAGTTTCCAATCGAGTTTTTAATGCCTAAATTGTGTTCATAAGAACTTGGGGAATATCCTGATGAGCTGGGAACTATACAGGTACAACAGCTGGAGCTTGAATCGGTGCAACAACTGGAAAAACCACTGGTGATGGTGTTGGTATTTTCCTTGGATAACCCACAGGAACAGGGCTATAAGGATGTGTTTGATCTTGCCCTGGCTATGAACCCAATGGAGGGAATTCATTATCCTCATCTGTAGTTATCACAAATCCTCTTTTTTAAGGAGCTCCTACAGGATGTTCAAGTTGAGGATCTGCCTAGGGAGTATATCTAGAAGAAATGCTGCTTCGAAGTAACTTTGTATTGAGTCTTTTCAACTCTTTATTCTCCTCTTCTTGGTGTAAAAATCTCTCTTCAAGCGAAAGAGATTGAAATTCTCTAGTGGAAAAGTGAGATGCAATCTGACTTTTAGCTTTCCCCTGGTTAGATGCCTTTCGAAGGGGTGGGAGTTGGTTACTTGAAGGCATATCTAGATTCTGGGTAAGCCTCTAATTTTGGGTACGTACACCTTCTTAATTTTCTTTAGTGTGTACCATATTATAAATAAGAACTTAATCTTCTGATTCCCCTAAACTGGACTCATTTTCCAGAGGATCTTCTACAATGGTGTTAATGACATTTACTGAAGCATAATACATTGATGAAATTCTGTCAGTATCTTTTTAAGATCGTCTCCCTCTATATCTTCCATGAGACTTTGTTCCCCTATATGATGAATTCCTAGGAACTATTTGGCAGACAGTTACCCAAAGAGAATCCTTGCATAGATCAATTGTGTGATCTCTTTTTTCCTTCTTCCCTAATCGGGAGAAAATTGACTTCCATTAAAGAGGGGATTTCAGATGTGAAAAATCCCCTAGCCCTGTAGGCTAGGGATATTCATGTTCTTATTCTTCAAACCTTTGAACTTTGTTTAATGAATTTTAAGGTTGAATTAAACAAGCCCCCAACCCTGCAAGATGGGTGGCTCTTGAACTGCTATGGCTGAGATTCACGCAGCTTCTCTTCTGATTTTATGAATTTTGGTTCAGACATTAGCTGGATGCATTATCCGAAAACTGCTCAAATCACCTATTTCGAAAGATCATTGTGTTATTTTAGACATTTACGTTATCTGATGGCTGACATCCTCTAAGCAGGAGGCCTTCTGAATATTCTCAAATTCTTGATGTAAAATTAACTCAACTGCTTGCTTTATTTGGGCCAGGCTCTGATGAGAGCTTGTTGAGGCCTGTTCTTGAGCGTACATTTGATTACATACAAAATCTATTGATTGAATCCGGTCGTGGGTAATAACATTGCATAAGACCACTTTTGGAAGATTTTGCTGATTCTGGAGTGTAGTGAAATTCAATGCTCCATGTGCACCCCATCCTCTGATACGAACACCAGATGGGGTGTCATAAATTAACTGGCATAGACTCTTTAAAGCATTGAGGCATGCATGCTGAAGGGTTCTATGCTACTTTTCAACCTTCGTATGTTGGGAAACTAAGAGAGATGCCAAGTCAATTTGGCATTGCAACCCTTATATTACCTTTACATGAGTTTGATATTCATCATATTGTAATAATTTGGTTTTCAAATGACAAAGATTCTTCCATAAGTTGAGGTGGATATCATTAATGCAATCTTCTGCCAACAATTCTGGAATATTATATTGAGAATTTCCCAAATGCCATAACTTGACTAGTATTTCTCCTTTATCCAATTGTTTTCTCATGTATAACATATCTTCATCATATTTTACTAGAGTTTTCTCCACTTGGTCTGGCCAAAGTGGATGCTCTGTATTAGAAGGAAACTGACCCAAGGGAGGTTCAGAGAATGATTATTCCCTTAATATTTATTTTGGTTGATAAAGTATTTAACCCATTAATGATAAGGCATCAGACATTATTGTTCATGTGTTGGAAAGTGCCTCGGGATAATAGGGCTTTCTCATCACTACATTGTCAATTATAGAATTATTTTGACAATGCAAAAAACTACTACAGAGATAAATTTTGCAGTGAATGCCATCATGGGGAAGTACCACCATGGTTGATTACAGCAAGGGATAAATCCTCTTGCTCCTTGGTCTTCTAGCCACACTGAGGGTTGTCATGGCTCTTATCCAGAGATAGGCTCTCTAGATTGACTAAATTTTTATGAAGTAAGCCTTCATGATGAAGTGTTTGACAGAGAAATTTAGAATTACTACTAATACTCCCATAATTTGGAAATGATAGGGTATGATCTTGAGCTACAACAGATAAATGTCTTAGGGATTCAAGAACTCCATCATTAAGAGGATCCAAATTGCAACTTGACTCTTGATTTTCCAACTGTGTTTGGAGATATTTATTATTAGATACTCTCTTATACTTAGTTGGAGCCACTTTCTGGGAAAATTGGTTATCATGGGCAGGTTTATGTTCCTGCCTTGGAGTGGTCACCATAAAGGACTGATTACCTCCAATTAGAACAAGTGTATGTTCCTGATCCTATTGTACATATGATATAGGAGAGTATGCCCCATGACCCTCCTGGAATGGAACAGAGGTATGTATCTGCTCCAAGATGGTATGTCAATGTGTCATCCCAGGTTTGGGGACAGATTTATGTGTATGTTCCCATGGTACTGCTGAAGTAGTTGTTATAATATTCCATCATGCTTCTAGAATATGGGTAGAGATTTGTGTCTTCCCTTTCACCATTGATAAGATGTGTTTGGTGACTTCAATGGCTGGAACAGAAATTTATGTCCATTCCGCATCTGTAGTAGGTGTATGTTCCTACTCCTATCCTCCTTTTCCTATCAATGGGTATTGATAGTACTCGTGTATGGGGGAAGAGAGTTGGGTCTACCCCAGATTTATCGTTAGATCTTTCTGACTGACTTCTCCGAGTGCTGCCAAATGATACTATTGGCAGGCTTGATGAACATTGGTAGGTGTATGTGGCTGCTGATTTTTTTCAATCAAACAAGGTTGATGAACTTCCTTGAATACTAGAATACGATACTGCTAAAATAATTGTTGATTGTAAACAGTTGATTAAAAGGATTCTTTAAATGTATTCAGACGAGTCTGCTGAATGGCTGATAATTTGTAAATAGGTGTATGTGCCTATTCATGGTACTCCACTAGATTTTCTTGGTGGGATTGGTGGGTTGCTTCCAGACGAGTCTTATGGGTAGCAGAATTAGGACGGATGGGTGTATGTACCCTCTCATTGTTCTCCATCAAGTTAGGTTGATGGACTTATCTGGAGGGGGTAGAGGTAAGAACATGATTTCTATTAACCAGACATTGTCCTCGGAGGTTCATATTACATGTCCAGATCTGAGGGACCTGAGCCGAACGTCTGGAGGAAACACCCCCATCATGTTGGGGGTTCACTACCGTGAAATTCTACTGGTAGCGATTGTTGGTGAGAATACTCAGGTAGGATCCTTGCATATTTGGATTGAGGCCATGAGTGACCTCTTGATCTATCTCCCTATAGTATGGGAAGGACTGGTTGTTGTGTTCTAGGGATAAGGACCCAAAATGGTTGAATGCGGTGGTTGGCATCGTCTGCTTTTTGATCATCGGTCGTTGTTGGCTGGATGATCAAGGATTTTTATTGACCTGGAGATCCTGTCAGGCAGCCTCCAAGGTTGGGATTGTACCATGCTGATGGTACTCCCTTACCAACACATTGGATACCCAGAGTTGAAGATGTTGGGTGGGCGATAACATCCTTCCTGTGGATGAGGATCTAGCCTAAGTAGCAGTCGGGAAGTTCACAGATGTCGTCTTGAAGAAATCCATTTTGGACTGAAGGGAGTTATGAGAAAAAAAACTTGAAACAATAACAATAAACTCCATTAAAGTGACATATTTTAGATGGATACATGTATCATTGATTCATTTGTCTAGCCTTATTTTATCAATTGATAGGGGCCTAACAGGTGGGTAACATTATTAACTAGGTTAAGGATTCACGTCGGGTTCACCATTTTTGTTTCGTAGTTCCTTGAAACATGTGTTCTAGTTTTAAGAATCACTTCTTCCAGGTAGTTTCCATTGGATTTATTCATGGAACCAGAAACTTCCAACAGTTCTTTATCCAAAAGGGAGATTCTTTCCAAAGGTAGACATTCATTAAGTTTGAACTTTACAATACTCAAGAACGTGAATTGGTCAAGTGGATGGGAGTTTGGACTCATCACACCCTTTTTGGGGGAATTATTGTCTACTCTAGGACTCTCTTTATGAATTTAAGATATTTTTATGAATCCTTATTAATTCACCAAGTATGACATAAGTTTCCCTTGGAATTTGAAATCACTTATTAACATGTGTAAAATTTTGAATCATCAGTATGTATTCAAGGTTCTTCATTAATAGAGATATTTTTATGTATTTTAGGTTCTCCATCAATGGTATCCTCTCATATACTATTTAGAGATTCTTTTAATCATCATTATTATGATACAAGTTTTTAATCCACTCAGTGGGGCACTCTAAAATTTATTATCATCCAGGGAGACGAAGGTTTGTTTTGATATTGGGATAGTACCCATAAAATGGGCTACCTATGTATCCTTGGGAAAGGAATCAGAATCCTCATAGTTCGGTGCCTCTTAATGGGACACATCATACCTTTTAAGGTCATGTTATAAGGACCTAGCCATATAGTTTAATGCCATGTGATAAGTACATATAAGCAAAAGGTGCTTAGTAAAAGTTTTGTGTGGGACTTATGCCTAAGCAGCCCAAGGAACTCAGAAAGAATATGGTTTTCGAAGTAGGATTAGACCCTATTGAGAATATGGACCAAGGAGAACAGGTTTGATTTGAAGTGTTGGGTTTGAACCTCAAGGAGGCTTCCTAAGTGTCCCATTTGTATGGGAATCAAAGCCCACGTAGTTTAATGAGTCTTATAGGAGAGTATAGTCCTCTGAGAGAAATGAGTTTGGACTTACTTCCTGAAAAGGATGCCTTGATGATTTGGGAGTTTAATTTGGGGTTTATTCCTAAGTAGGATGCTTAGATTAAGGGAATTAGGGTTGGATTCTTGAATAGGATATCCAATGAGCTTAGGCCCTGATAAGGCTTCCTACATATCCCGATTATGGTGACAATCAGATTTCTTGTAGTTTATTCAATTTTGGGTGTTTTTGAAAATGTTGTAATCATCACAAATCTCTAATCTCACATGAGTAATGCTCGGTATGATAAACAAGAGGATGTAAAAAATTCAACAATAACACACAATTTTCCTCCTCCGATGGTGGAATAGGGCGCACCTACGGCGGCCAGGGTGGATGAGGGTGAGGCGACGAGCCTTCCCTCTATTCTCTTTACATTGGAAAAGGGTCCAATGTAAGGAATAAGGGATGAAGGTTAGGGGATTATACTATAATGGCTTCCCTAAAATTGATCCTGGTAGGGGAGGGAGACTTTTCATTCACTTGAATGGAAAATCAATTGTGAATCACACCTTCCCTACTAGAAACTTGACGTTTCATCTCTTTGAGATGAGAGAGTTTAGGACCCAAACCCTTATTATCAAAACCGGGAACTTCCCAGAACTATTCTTAGGAGAAAGGTCCATGTTACTGTGGATATAAAAACCCACAGACACTCCATGGATCCTAACTCTATTGTAGAAAAAATGTGGGAAACCTATGATTGTGGATATACAAACCCAAATAGGAGACACACTAATGTGCTTTTCCCAAAGTTTTGATAAGTTGGTAGGTTTTGGTGGAGGTCTCAACAAAATCCCTTTCAAACAAAGGATCCAGTGAAGAAGAAGCCTTTCCATGAATGGCTTTGAGGAGGTATTGATGGATTGTAGACTAAAGAGAGTAAGTGAATCAAATATGGGCTCCTAAGTAGATAAGGGCGTGTAAGTATGGGTGCACAAGTAGGATTGGGTGACCTGATATTCACTTAAGTGGTGAAAAACCTGTATGGTAATACTTGGGAGAGACTTGGCTTAATCCTTAAGGAGTATTCACAAGTGATCCCAGAAGTGGGGCGCTCAAGTTCCTGTAAAAGGAATAAGTGGCATGCAAGTGTTTCTGATTTTAGGGAGGTTGTTCACTTTAGGCGCGCAAGTGTTATGGATTTCAAAAACTAAAAGGACTTAATTCCTATAATCCTCCTTCAATTCCTCCACTTTAGGTGTTAAATAACTACCTTGAAAGTTTTTTAGGACTTGGGAGAAGCACTAGGGTGACCAGAGCAACAATTGGGATTCAAGGAAATTCATCCGTACAAATGAAGGCCTTAAGGGTCTATTTATAGGCAAATAAGTGACCTTGGGTGAAATTAAATTGGGTGCGAAAGTAGTTTGTGTGCCAAATGGGGGTGTGCAAGTAGGTTGCACACCTATGGCCTCTTGGCCTGACTAAGGCGATCCAAAGTTCATGCCTTTTCAAATCATGATTTTCTTTGTGTGTTTTCTCCTCTTTTTTCTCAAGTATTTCCCTTTGTCATTTTTAGACTCTTTGATGGAACGGAGTGTTGAAAATCATGGAATAAATTATGATGTTGAATGAATCCATGCTATATGATCCATGTGGCACACTTATGCATGAAATGAAATGTTTATAAAGGGTACACCCTGATAGCGCTCTAATGCATTGGGTAAAGATTAGTATCATGATACTTCAAGTGCAATGAGGGTTTACTCATGATAATTCAAGTGTAATGAGGGTTTACTCATTCTAATTCAAGTGAAATGATGGTTTACTCATTCTACATGTGCAATGATCCTTATATCATGCTAATATCATGTTAAACATTGTTTTCACATTTCTACACTACTGGAAATCCAGTATTTCCCAACGGTTTAGAACCGTTGGGAAAGGCTGCAGAACCGTTGGTATATGTTATACCAACGGTTCTGCAAACCGTGGGGAAGTAAGCCGTTGGGAAAGGCTTTTCCCAACGGTTTACACAGAACCGTTGGGATAGGTTAGAAAAAATAAACCTATCCCAACGGTTCTTCCAAACCATTGGGAAAGGCCTTTCCCAACGGTTTGGCCCGTTGGGAAATCAACACAGCATTTTCTTTCCCAACGGTTTACAAACCGTTGGTAAAAACAACCATTAAACAGGGTATCCCAACGGTTTCAAACCGTTGGGATAGGGTGTTTTTACCAACGGTTCCTTGAACCGTTGGTAAAAACAACTACATAGAGCCTATGCCAACGGTTTTCAAACCGTTGGCATAGGCTTTGCTGTGCAAATTGCACAGCAGCCTGCAATTTGCACAGCAGGTCTGGTTTTTGGGCATTCACCCTCGGTTTCAATTCAATTTTCAATCCAATTATGCCCTTGTTTTCAATTCATTTTTAAATCCAATTATTGTACCTGTAACACATATAATGCATACATATAGAGAACAAACCAACACATACAAATAATGCAAACCAACCAACCAACACATATGCCAGTTGATGTTTTTCACTTAAAATGACGTCCTTTTGAAACAAAAGACGGACACTATGAGTGGTGCCGACCACACCGCGTCTCCAATTGAGGCGGGGTTGATTCGTACACGTCACATATGACCCATGGATCGTTCTCCTAAAGTTTAAATGGAAACCAAATGTGTTTGGTCGGTTTTCCGTATGTACTTAAAATGTTGTCCATTTTAAACAAAAGAGTGACACTTAGACTAATCCTGACCACACCGCGACTCAGATTCATCCCGGGTTGTCTCGTACATGTCACATATGACCCATGGATCATTGTGATAAATTATCAAAAGATTACGAATGCGTTTGGTTGGTTTTGCGTATGCCAGTTGTTCTTTTCATTTATAATCATGTCCATTTTAAACAAAAGAGACAGAGTTAGAGCGGTGTCGGCCACACCGCATCTCGGATTAAGACGGGGTTGACTTGTACACGTCACATATGACTCATGGATCGTTGTTCTAAAGTATCGATAGAATCCGAATGCGTTTGGTCGTTCTTCCGTATGTCAGTTGATGCCTTTCACTTAAAATGACGTCCTTTTGAAACAAAAGATGGACACTTTGAGTGGTGTCAGCCGCACCACATGTCGGATTGAATCGGGGATGATTCGTACCCGTCACATATGACCCATGGATCGTTCTCCTAAAGTTTCAACAGAAACCGAATCCGTTTGGTCATTTTTCCGTATGTACTTAAAATGGTGTCCATTTTAAACAAAAGAGAGTCACTTAGACTTATCCTGGCCACACCGCGACTCAGATTCATCTCGGGTTGGCTCGTACACATCACATATGACCTATGGATTGTTGGGATAAATTATCAACAGATTCGGAATGCGTTTGGTCGGTTTTCCGTATGTCAGTTGATGCTTTTCACTTAAAATGAAGTCCTTTTGAAACAAAAGACGGACACTTTGAGTGGTGCCGGCCACACCATGTCTCTGGATTGAGCTGAAACCACCGTGCAACATTCTAATTATTATTCGTGACGTGTACGCGCAGACGGCACGTCAATCGGACGTGCGGTTTGCGCAGTACGACTCAATATTCGTGTTTTAAGTGATGCGCGCGCTTCGTAAACGCGCGTGAGGGGGGTCCAAACGGGCCGAACGAAGTCGAAATGGCCTGAAATCAGACGAAAAATGCGGGAGAGTGATTTATGAAGTGGTCGAGCAGACGGCACGTCAATCGGACGTGCCGTGTGCCCGCGGTGACCGACAACGCAGTTCTGGTGTCATAAACGGCCAAAACGGGCGTCCAACGGTCAAATTCATAGCGGATGACCTCATATTGAGCTGAAACCACCGTGAAACATTCTAATTATTATTCGTGACATGTACGCGTAGACGGCACATCAATCGGACGTGCAGTTTGCACGGTACGGCTCAATATTCGTATTTTAAGTGATGTGCGCGCTTCGTAAACGCGCGTGAGGGGGGTCCAAATGGGCTGAACGAAGTCGGAATGCCCTGAAATCAGACGAAAAATACGGGTGAGTGATTTCTTAAGTGTTCGAGTAGACGGCACGTCAATTGGACGTGCCATGTGCCCGCGGTGACCGACAACGCAGTTCTGGTGTCATAAACGGCCAAAACGGGCGTCAAATAGTCAAATTCATAGCGGACGACCTCGGATTGAGCTGAAACCACCGTGAAACATTCTAATTATTATTCGTGATGTGTACGCGCAGACGGAACGTAAATCGGACGTGCGGTTTGCGCGGTACGGCTCAATATTCGTGTTTTAAGTGATGTGTGCACTTCGTAAACGCGTGTGAGGGTGGTCCAAATGGGCCGAACGATTTTGGAATGGCCTGAAATCAGACGAAAAATATGGGTGAGTGATTTATGAAGTGGTTGAGCAGACGGCACGTCAATCGGACGTGCCGTGTGCCCGCGGTGACCAACAACGCAGTTCTGGTGTCATAAACGGCCAAAACGGGCGTCCAATGGTCAAATTCAAAGCGGATGACCTCGGATTGACCTGAAACCACCGTGCAACATTCTAATTATTATTCGTGACGTGTACGCGTAGACGGAACGTCAATCGGACATGCGGTTTGCACGGTACGGCTCAATATTCGTGTTTTAAGTGATGTGCGCGCTTCGTAAACGCGCGTGAGGGGGGTCCAAATGGGCCGAACGAAGTCGGAATGGCCTGAAATCAGACGAAAAATACGGGAGAGTGATTTACGAAGTGGTCGAGTAGACGGAACATCAATCGGACGTGCCGTGTGCCCGCGGTGACCGACAACGCAGTTCTGGTGTCATAAACGGCCAAAATGGGCGTCCAATGGTCAAATTCATAGCGGACGACCTCGGATTGACCTGAAACCACCGTGCAACATTCTAATTATTATTCTTGATGTGTACGCGCAGACGGCATGTCAATCGGACATGCGGTTTGCGCGGTACGGCTCAATATTCGTATTTTAAGTGATGCGCGCGCTTCGTAAACGCGCGTGAAGGGGGTCCAAACGAGACGAACAAAGTCTTAATGGCCTGAAATCAGATGACAAATATGGGTGAGTGATTTCTAAAGTGGTCGAGTAGACGGCACGTCAATTGGACGTGCCCTGTGCCCGAGGTGACCGACAACGCAGTTCTGGTGTCATAAACGGCCAAAACGGGCGTCAAACGGTCAAATTCATAGCGGACGACCTCGGATTGAGCTGAAACCACTGTGAAATATTCTAATTATTATTCGTGACGTGTACGCATAGACGGCACATCAATCGGACGTGCGGTTTGCGCGGTACGGCTCAATATTCGTGTTTTAAGTGATGTGTGCGCTTCGTAAACGCGCGTGAGGGTGGTCCAAACGGGCCAAACGATTTCAGAATGGCCTGAAATCAGACGACAAATACGGGTGAGTGATTTATGAAGTGTTCGAGCAGACGGCACGTCAATCGGACATTGTCGTGTGTCCGCGGTGACCGACAACGCAGTTCTGGTGTCATAAACGGCCAAAACGGGCGTCCAACGGTAAAATTCATAGCGGACGACCTCGAATTGAGCTGAAACCATCGTGCAACATTCTAATTATTATTCGTGACGTGTACGCGCAGAGGGCACGTCAATCGGACGTGCGGTTTGCGCGGTACGGCTCAATATTCGTGTTTTAAGTGATGCGCGCGCATCGTAAACGCGCGTGAGGGGGGTCCAAACGGGCCGAACGAAGTCGGAATGACCTGAAATCAGACGACAAATACGGGAGAGTGATTTATGAAGTGGTCGAGTAGACGGCACGTCAATTGGACGTGCCGTGTGCCCGCGGTGACCAACAACGCAGTTCTGGTGTCATAAACGGCCAAAACGGGCGTCAAACGGTCAAATTCATAGCGGACAACCTCAGATTGAGCTGAAACCACCGTGAAACATTCTAATTATTATTTGTGACGTGTACACACAGACGGCACGTCAATCGGACGTGCGGTTTGCGCGGTACGGCTCAATATTCGTGTTTTAAGTGATGCGCGCGCTTCGTAAACGCGCGTGAGGGGGGTCCAAACGGGCCGAACGAAATCGGAATGGCCTGAAATCAGACGACAAATACGGTAGAGTGATTTATGAATTGGTCGAGTAGACGGCACGTCAATCGGACGTGCCGTGTGCCCGCGGTGACCGACAACGCAGTTCTGGTGTCATAAACGGCCAAAACGGGCGTCCAACGGTCAAATTCATAGCGGACGACCTCAGATTGAGCTGAAACCACCGTGCAACATTCTAATTATTATTCGTGACATGTATACGCAGACGGCACGTCAATCGGACGTGCGGTTTGCGCGGTACGGCTCAATATTCATGTTTTAAGTGATGTGTGCGCTTCGTAAACGCGCGTGAGGGTGGTCCAAACAGGCCGAACGATTTCGGAATGGCCTGAAATCAGATGAAAAATACGGGTGAGTGATTTATGAAGTGGTCGAGTAGACGGCACGTCAATTGGACGTTCCATGTGCCCGCGGTGACCGACAACGCAGTTCTGGTGTCATAAACGGCCAAAACGGGCGTCAAACGGTCAAATTTATAGCGGACGACCTCGAATTGAGCTGAAACCACCGTGAAACATTCTAATTATTATTCGTGACGTGTACGCACAGACGGCACGTCAATCGGACGTGCGGTTTGCGCGGTACGGCTCAATATTCGTGTTTTAAGTGATGCGTGCGCTTCGTAAACGCGCGTGAGGGTGGTCCAAATGGGTCGAATGATTTCGGAATGGCCTGAAATCAGATGACAAATACGGGTGAGTGATTTATGAAGTGGTTTAGCAGACGGCACGTCAATCGGACGTGTCGTGTGCCCGCGGTGACCAACAACGCAGTTCTGGTGTCATAAACGGCCAAAACGGGCGTCCAACGGTCAAATTCATAGCGGACAACCTCGGATTGAGCTGAAACCACCGTACAACATTCTAATTATTATTCGTGACGTGTACGCATAGAAGGCACGTCAATCGGACGTGCGGTTTGCGCGGTACGGCTCAATATTCATGTTTTAAGTGATGTGCGCGCTTCGTAAACGCACGTGAGGGGGGTCCAAACGGATCGAACGAAGTCGGAATGACCTGAAATCAGATAAAAAATATGGGAGAGTGATTTATGAAGTGGTTGAGTAGACGACACATCAATTGGACGTGCCGTGTGCCCGCGGTGACCGACAACGCAGTTCTGGTGTCATAAACGGCCAAAACGGGCGTCAAACGGTCAAATTCATAGCGGACGACATCGGATTGAGTTGAAACCACCGTAAAACATTCTAATTATTATTCATGACGTGTACGCGCAGACGGCACGTCAATCGGACGTGCGGTTTGCGCGGTACGGCTCAATATTCGTGTTTTAAGTGATGTGCGCGCTTCGTAAACGCGCGTGAGGGGGGTCCAAACGGGCCGAACGAAGTCAGAATGACCTGAAATCAGACGAAAAATACGGGAGAGTGATTTATGAAGTGGTTGAGTAGACGGAACGTCAATTGGACATGTCATGTGCCCGCGGTGACCGACAACGCAGTTCTGGTGTCATAAACGGCCAAAACGGGCGTCAAACGGTCAAATTCATAGAGGACGACCTCAGATTGAGCTGAAACCACCGTGAAACATTCTAATTATTATTCGTGACGTGTACGCGCAGACGGCACGTCAATCGGACGTGCGGTTTGCGCGGTACGGCTCAATATTCGTGTTTTAAGTGATGCGCGCGCTTCGTAAACGCGCGTGAGGGGGGTCCAAACTGGTCGAACGAAGTCTAAATGGCCCGAAATCAGACGACAAATACGGGAGAGTGATTTATGAAGTGGTCGAGCAGACGTCACGTCAATCGGACGTGCTTTGTGCCCGCGGTGACCGACAACGCAGTTCTGGTGTCATAAACGGCCAAAACGGGCGTCCAACGGTCAAATTCATAGCGGACGACCTCAGATTGAGATGAAACCACCGTGCAACATTCTAATTATTATTCGTGACTTGTACGCGCAGACGGCACGTCAATCGGACGTGCGGTTTGCGCGGTACGGCTCAATATTCGTGTTTTAAGTGATGTGCGCGCTTCGTAAACGCGCGTGAGGGTGGTCCAAACGGGCCGAACGATTTCGGTATAGCCTGAAATCAGACGACAAATACGGGTGAGTGATTTATGAAGTGGTCTAGCATACGGAACGTCAATCGGACGTGCCGTGGGCCCGCGGTGACCGACAACGCAGTTCTGGTGTCATAAACGGCCAAAACGGGCGTCCAATGGTCAAATTCATAGCGGACGACCTCGGATTGACCTAAAACCACTGTGCAACATTCTAATTATTATTCGTGACGTGTACGCGCAGACGGAACGTCAATCGGACGTGCGGTTTACGCGGTACGGCTCAATATTCGTGTTTTAAGTGATGCGCGCGCTTCGTAAACGCGCGTGAGGGGGGTCCAAACGGGCCGAACGAAGTCGGAATGGCCTGAAATCAGACGAAAAAATACGGGACAGTGATTTCTGAAGTGGTCGAGCAGACGGCACGTCAATCAGACGTGCCGTGTGCCCGCGGTGACCGACAACGCAGTTCTGGTGTCATAAACGGCCAAAATACTGTCCATTTTAAACAAAATAGAGACACTTTGAGTGGTGTCGGCCACACCGTGCATCAGATTGAGGTGGCGTTGACTCGTACACGTCACATATGACCCATGGATCGTTCTCCTAAAGTTTCAACAGAAACCGAATGCGTTTGGTCGGTTTTCCGTATGTCATTTTTTGTTTTCACTAAAAATGAAGTCCATTTTAAACAAAATAGAGACACTTTGAGTGGTGTCGGCCACACCGCGCCTCGGATTGAGGTGTCATTGACTCGTACATGTCACATATGACCCATGGAACGTTCTCCTAAAGTTTCAACAGAAACCGAATGCGTTTGGTCGGTTTTCCGTATGTACTTAAAATACTGTCCATTTTAAACAAAAGAAAGTCACTTAGAGTGGTCCCGACCACACCGCATCTCGGATTTAGGCGGGGTTGACTCGTACACTTCTCAAATGACCCATGGATCGTTGTCTTAAAGTATCAACACAATCCGAATGCGTTTGGCCGGTTTTCCGTATGCCAGTTGATGTTTTTCACTTAAAATGATGTCCTTTTGAAACAAAAGACATACACTTTGAGTTGTTCCGACCGCACCGCACCTCGGATTGAGGCGGGGTTGATTCGTACACGTCACATATGACCCATGGATCGTTGTCCTAAAGCATCAACACATTTCGAATGCGTTTTGTCAGTTTTTCGTATGTCACTTTTTGTTTTCACTTAAAATCTTATGGAAATTCATATAGAATATTTTTATATCATATTTAGTATGGATTAGATTTTAGTTGATCGTGCTATGAAACATTTCAGAGCTAATGAAATTAAGGAAGGTGGAGGGGCTGTCCGGGGGGCTGTCCGGGGGGGCTGTCCGGTGGGTGTCCGGGGGGCTGTCTGGGGACCAAGGAGGAGGGTGGGGGGGGCTGTGCGGGGTCTGTCCGGGGGGTGTTTGGGGGTTGTTCAGGGGGTTGTCCGGGGTTGTTCAGGGGGCTGTCCGGGGGTTGTTTAGGGGGTTGTTCAGGGGTTGTTCAGGGGTTGTTCAGGGGTTGTTCAGGGGGTTGTCCGGGGTTGTTCAGGGGGCTGTCCGGGGGGTGTTTGGGGGGTTGTCCGGGGTCCAAGGGGGAGGGTGGGGGGGTTGTCCGGGGGGCTGTCCGGGGGGCTGTCCGGGGGGCTATCTGGGGTCCAGGGTGGAGGGTTGGGGGCTGTACGGGGGGCTGTCTAGGGGGCTGTCCGCGGGGGCTGTCTGGGGGGGCTGTCCGGTGGGTGTCCGGGGGGCTGTCCGGGGACCAAGGAGGATGGTGGGGGGGCTGTGCGGGGTCTGTCCGGGGGGTGTTTGGGGGTTGTTCAGGGGGTTGTCCGGGGTTGTTCAGGGGGCTGTCTGGGGGTTGTTCAGGGGGTTGTTCAGGGGTTGTTCAGGGGGCTGTTCAGGGGTTGTTCAGGGGGTTGTCCGAGGTCCAAGGGGGAGGGTGGGGGTTGTCCGGGGGGCTGTCCGGGGGGCTGTCCGGGGGGCTGTCCGGGGGGCTGTCCGGGGTCCAGGGTGGAGGGTTGGGGGCTGTACAGGGGGCTGTCCGGGGGGCTGTTCGCGGGGCTGTCCGGGGGGTGTTTGGGGGGTGTTCGGGGTCCAAGGGGGAGGGGGGGTTGTCCAGGGTCCAAGAATGAGGGGGGTTGTCCAGGGAGTTCACAAACACACAACCACTAAAAGACAACAACATCCATAAAAACAGACAATATATAAAAATAACTCAACTCCAATACTATACTACGAGTCTAGATAAAACCAACAACTAGAATAGATTAAACATCAAATCTCAGTAATATAAGTCAAAAATGTAACGGATCAATATGTCCCACATCAGCATCACCATCACCATCACCATCATCATCATCATCATCACCCTCGTCATTGTCCTCATCATCGTCCTCACCCTCCACAGCGCCTTCCTCCTCGCCTTCGCCCTCCTCCTCGCCCTCCTCATCTCCCTCCTCTTCCGCATCAGACTCCTCGCCATCATCATCTTCAAGCTGGACATCGGCCTGACCACCACTGGAACTGCCACCTGGTGCACCATATATAGAATGTATCGACGACATGTATTCATCAATCGCTGGGCTGGCCTCTGCTGGAAGTGTTGGACGTAGAACTTCAATAAATTTCATAAATGCACTGTTTGCCCTAGCAGACTGTTCTGCCGTCTCTGTTGCCCTTTTCTCAGCCTGTTCTGCCTGTGCCCTAACTTGCTGCAGCTCGGTGGCACTACAACTCGTACCTGAGGCAGGCCAATACCTCGTCGGGGCTATCCTAGGTCGGCAGCGTACTCTGCCAGAATGATCCTCTCCCAACACCTGATGTAAGTGATCAGATGGCCCAAAATTGTCTGCTTCTTGGGCATCGAGGGCCTCTAAAGCATCCTGTTACAAATATAAATATATTATTAAGTTACGAAATAGATATTAAAATATAAAATCAACAGATTAAAACTTACAATCTGCTGCTGAGTCGCTTCATTGACAGCACTTCCATCCTTTTTTCGTCTACTCGAGCAACACAGTTTTGCTCGAGGCACACGTCCTTCAATATTTTGTACTTGCCTCTACAATGACATTGAAAACAAAAGTTATATAAAAACTTTAGAAAATGATTAAATAATTGAGAAAACAAAAGAAAATGTAAGTCGTAAAGAAAACTTATAAACAATTGTCATACCTGCTGCCTCTCATGATCCGGCATCGTCGTGCGTCCTAGTGTATGGAGGTATTTTTTTGCATCAATGTTTTTTTATTTTTTCCAGATGATTCCTAAATAAAATTTGATAATTCAAAGGATAATATTAATGCAAAACTTGAAAGTTATTATTTAAATACCTCAAATGTAATTCATACCTTAAACTGGGTACTCGTCCAATGAGTAATCATCTAACGATACTGCTCTATAGGAAAATCATCCACGACTGGTACCGCCTCTAACTCAGTGCCAACTCTAGCACGCCAGCCAATATACAGCTCATGCTTGTAGGCTCTCCAAAGCTCGCCTAAATCCTTTAGACATTCCAGTCGTGCACCCTCACCATCAGGAAAATTAAATCGAAGCTGAAATCAAAATATTAATTCATATAAATACAAAAATAATTCATGGAATTAAATACAATAGATTTTTTTACCCATATCTCTGCCCAAGCTCTATCTTTGACCTCATGTGGCAAATGTCTCCATGACAGCGGGCTGACGGGAATGATGTCGGAGTATTTGGAAAGCGTCGCCAGAAAACTCCGACATTGCTGCCCTGTTTTCTCAACCATCTGATTGTCTTCATTATATTCCACCATAACCTGTGTGAGACGGTTCCACACCGAACGCATGCGTGTACGGCCCCGCCCCCACCTCCTGTCAGTAGATGTATCTATCATGAAAGAAAAACAAATATTTTATCAAAACATGTTATAATGAAAATAAATATTGCTATAAAATTTTGTTAGGGTTCTATAAATATACATGCGCTAGTCTGATCAATGAGTGGCGCCGGATCCACAGAACCTGATGGAACACCCTCTGGTGGAACAGGAGTCGAAGACGATGGAATATAAAAGCTCGGAGAGACAGAAGTAGAAGGAAAAGAAGATGGAACAGTTGTATGACCTGATGCTGACTGGGGAGTGGGAATCATCATGGGATGTGAAAATGATGGGGCAGAAGATGCAGAAGGTAGCGAAAACATGGGAGGCCTAAATACCCCGTGTGTCCCTAACGACACACCGGGATCAGAATGTGGGAAGGCTGAAATGTCAGTGGGAGGGGCAGGGTCTAGTCGGGCACGCGCAGCTCTACGTCCACCTCTGGTACGAACCCTCCTCGTACCACCGGCCTGAGTACTAGGACCAATACTAGGCTCCTCGTCGAATAACTGTCGACGTAATGGTGGATCCTACAAAAAAGTTTACAAAAAAAATTAATCACATGACATTATATATTCTGTAAATATATATATATATATATATATATATATATATATTTGAAATAAAGTACTCACTGTAGGCACTAATGGTGGAATGCCCATCTCCTCCATCCGACGATTGTTCTCCGCCATTTTTTTTTCTTCGTCTCTCTTCAATTGGCTGCATTTCTTGCATTTGAAAACAAATATGTAATTAATTAGAAAAAGAAAATTAATGTGTAAACCAAAAAACTAAATATATGATGGAATGAGGGGATTCATTGGTAATTTAGCTATTAATTGTTTTAGAAGAGCTTGAATGAATTTAATAAAACATACAAGTTGTAATGTTCACCAAGTTAGAAATATTGTTTGATTTGGTTTGAATACAGTTCAATTCCAAATTAGAAAATGCAATTCAAATAAAACAACAACCAATAAACATTGAAAATTCACATAACGGTCAAGTCAGCTAAAACATATTTGTGATCAATACTAAATAAATATGAATATTACCAACCTTAACAACCCAACTCGAGGTAAACCAAAATAATTGAGAACATGGATGAATGATTCTATATATTTCCAACCACAACTTCAGGTTCACAATCAACTCTGACAATTGAGCTATTGGAGTCATCAAAAGAAATAAATGGATTGGTTCCAATGGCAATAGGGACAGTGTCAATTCCATCATCAGCATCATCAAAAATATGTCTTGGAATTACTTCAACTATGACACCAAATTCAGGTTGAAGTTTATCTTTGACATAAAAAACTTGTTTATCCATTGATGCCAACACATATGGTTCTTCGGTTGCAAGAGTGTGGGTCATATTAATTACTCGAAATCCACAATCATCAATAAATGTGTCATGTCTCGTCATCGAATCAAACCAATGGCATTTCATCATTGTGACTCGTCCATGAGAGTAATAATCCAATATTATTATTTTCTCAATGACTCCATAATAACCCACATTTTCAAGTTGCGGTCTACTATCTGATGCACTGGCATAACAATCTGTTGTGGCAGTAACCATAATACCATCATGTTGTGTTCTCATGTTTTTGGCTCGTTCAGTGACAATAAATTTGTACCCATTGATAATAATTGATTTACAGTCACGAACCACGGTATTAGGACCAAAAGCCAAAGCTCTTATTTCCTCAGAGACAGAGTCAGCAGACAAACTCAATACCTGCAATATAAATGACAGTTAAACTTAAGTAAATATTGAAATAATTAATTTAAACAGTAATATTTTTACCTTCAATTTTAACCAAGCAGAAAACTTTTTGCTATGCAAAGTCTCTCTCCTTCTCAAAGATAAAGAACGATGCTTCCTATTTATCATTGTTTTATGTTCCCTGTAGATAAAAAAATATGAATAGTTTAACAGATATATATGTAAGATATACATATTCAATTTTGTTACCTGATATAGTCATCGAACAAATCACAGTTGAACAAAACTGTGCGATGTGCCATCTCCCGCTCTTCAAGGCTTAATGTCTTCAATGTATATGATCCAGGAATTCCTCCTGTTTGAGGAAGTGATGGAAAACTGGGTTCAATTTGCTCATATTGTTCTTCTTCATTTCTCATTGGTCTGTTCATTCTTGTAGTAAGATCAGAGAAATACATTGAACAGAAATCCATACATTCTTGAGCTAAGTAACCGTTCACGATAGAACCTTCGGGATGATTCTTGTTTCGAACATAAGACTTTAATGTGAACATATTTCTTTCAGTTGGATACATCCAACGAAAAGAAACAGGTCCTCCGAGAAGTATTTCAGTTGGAATATGGACAGTCAGATGCAGCATGCATGTGAAAAATGATGGGGGAAATATTTTCTCCAACTCACACAAAATTAATGGGGCATCTGTCAACATTTTTTACAAGAAAGACTTGGACAACTTCTTAGCACAAATATCTCTAAACAAATGGCACAACCGAATAACACCCACCCTTACATTATTGGACAAAAGATGACGGATTGTTATTGGAAGCAACTCATGCAGTAGAACGTGATAATCATGAGTCTTCAAAGATTTTAGCTTTAACTCTCTTCTGTTGACCCGTTTAGATATGTTGCTTGAATAGCCATCAAGAACTCTAATAGTCTCTAATACTTCCAAAAATTGTTTTTTTTTCAGTAGGTGTCATCACATAAGAAGCACATGGAAGTTGCCATTTATTTTCACTGATACGCACAGGATGCAATTCTGGTCTGATGCCCCAATCCACCAAGTCACGTCGAGATCGTAAATCATATTTTGTCTTCCCCTTGACATTTAGAAGAACTAAAATCAACATTTCACATATATTCTTTTCAATATGCATTACGTCTAAGCAATGACGTAGCAAATTGGTTGACCAATAAGGCAAATCAAAAAAGATACTCCTCTTCCTCCAATTGTAACAGGTTTCTGTGGAAACATTCTTTCTCTTTCCAGATTTCATTTGACCCTTCCCGAACGAAAAACTGAAATCTTTCAATTCATTAAGAACATCAGTTCCAGACATACGCTGAGGTGGATCATCGGTCTCTATAGTATTATCAAATCTTCGACGATTCATTCTATATGGATGATCCTTTGGAAAAAATCATCGATGTCCCATAAAACTGAAACTACAACGATGTTTCAGTCTTCTGGATCGTGTATTCTTCATACAAACTGGACATGACAGTTTTCCCTTCGTGCTCCATCCAGACATCATTGCATAATCCGGAAAATCATTGATCGTCCACATAATCGCAGCACGCATCTGAAATATGTCTTTCGAACATGCATCGTATGTGCGCACACCCACATCCCAAAGAAGTTTCAACTCTTTTATTAAAGGTTGCATGTATAAATCAATATCAATGCCGGGATCAGAAGGACCAGATATGAGTATACTCATGAAAGTGAAAGATTTTTTCATACACAACCATGGGGGAAGATTATAAATGTGTATAAAAACTGGCCATGTGTTGTGCGAAGTAAGTATCTACCCAAACGGATTAAAACCGTCGCATGAAAGACCTAGACTCACATTACGCATGTCAGGTGCAAAATCAGGATGTCGAGCATCAAATCTCTGCCATGCAAATCCATCTGCAGGATGAACCAACTCATCATTAGTCTTCTTTCTCTCGGTATCATGTCATCTCATTTTTATTGATATGTCATCAGACATAAAAAGATTCTGGAGTCTGGGGATCAATGGAAAGTGCCACATTACTTTCTGTGGAACGCGGGATGGTGTTCCATAAGATTTTGACTTCCAGCGGGATGTGCCACATTTTATACATTCATTTCGTTCAGCGGTTTCTTCCCAGAATAAACTGCAATCTTTCGGGCAAGCATGAATTTTGTTTCTGGAAAATCCAAGTTCTTTAACTAACCTCCATGCCATATAGTGGTTTGAGGGAATATCTGCATCATCTGGAAGTAAATCCTTCAAGAGGGTAAGAATGTAATCGATTGCTGTATTAGAAATCCCATACATAGTTTTTCCATGAAACAATCGGATTAAAAATTCCAGCTTTTTCATTTTATCGCATTGTCGATATACTGGAGTCGTGGCAGCATCATTCATTTTTTTCACCCTATCAATATCATCATTTTCACTAGATGCATCAGTTGTCCTCATATCGACGTCTTCTTGAGTCGAAATCCTTTCTTTTTCATGATGACGAATAAACGGAAACCGATCATCTAACAAATTCTCCATTCCAGTCCTTTCATTTCGATCATCACCAATTTGAGATTTCATTTTCTCCCCATTGTGATACCACACAAAGTAGTTTGCTTGAAAACCATTTTTGGTTATGTGGTAGCTGACTTCTTCACGACTCAACCAAGGTCTACCAACACAATTGGAACATGGGCAGTGTATGCGACCACTATCTGAAGCATTGTGAAATGAAAAATCTATAAAGCTCTCCAAATTATTTTGAAAATCGCTTGAGATACGATCGGTTTCATACATCCAACTTCTGTCCATTCTGTAAAAAAATTCATATAAGTCATTTTGCCATAAACAATTCAATAGGATTGAACTTTAATAGAAAATACATTTAAGTAAACGATAAAGGAAGAAAATAATCATGGTATCAACTATACATGTGAAAAAAACATAATAATGTGTTATTGAAAAAATGTAAAACCAACAAGAACTTAATGTGTTATCACATCAGAGCATGCCTCATCCCATAACCATATTAGTAGGGTACCCTCGTGGACAGCCCTGCCCACCCCCGTGGACAACCCACCCACCCCCGTGGACACCCCCTACCCCCTAGACAGCCCAACCACCCCCGTGGACAGCCCACCCACCCCCCTCGACACCCCTTCTCCCTATGGACATCCCCCCACCCCCTTGAATAGCCCTCCCACCCCCCTGGACACCCCTACCCCCTGTGGCCAGCCCACCCACCCCCCCTAGACAGCCCGCCCACCCCTCCTTGACAGCCCGGCCACCCCCGTGGACAGCCCGTCCACCCTTGTGGACAGCCCGCCCACCCCCGTACCCCCCTGGACACCCCGTACCCCCCCCCCCCCCGGGATAGCCCCGCCCACCCTCCCAAACAGCCCACACCCCCTCCCCTGCAACCCCACCACCACCACCTAGACATACCAACCCCCCTGGACACCCCACACACCCCTCCCTCACCAGGACACCCCACCCAGACCCCCAGGACAGCCCACACCCCCTGGACAGCCCCGCCCACCCCCGTGGACAGCCTTTCCCACCCCCGTGGACAGCCCCTCCCACCCCCGTGGACAACCCACCCACCCCCGTGGACGCCCCCTACCCCCTAGACAGCCCAACCACCCCCGTGGACAGCCCACCCACCCCCCTCGACACCCCTTCTCTCTATGGACAGCCCCCCACCCCCTTAGATAGCCCGCCCACCCCCCTGGACACCCCTACCCCCTGTGGCCAGCCCACCCACCCCCCCTGGACAGCCCGCCCACCCCTCCTTGACAGCCCGGCCACCCTCGTGGACAGTCCGTCCACCCTTGTGGACAGCCCGCCCACCCCCGTACCCCCCTGGACACCCCGTACCCCCCTGGATAGCCCCGCCCACCCTCCCAAACAGCCCACACCCCCCTTCCCTGCAACCCCACCACCACCACCTAGACATACCACCCCACCTGGACGCCCCACACACCCCTCCCCCACGAGGACACCCCACCCAGACCCCCAGGACAGCCCACACCCCCTGGACAGCCCCGTCCACCCCCGTGGACACCCCCTACCCCCTAGGCAGCCCAACCACCCCCGTGGACAGCCCACCCACCCCCCTCGACACCCCTTCTCCCTATGGACAGCCCCCCACCCCCTTGGATAGCCCGCCCACCCCCCTGGACACCCCTACCCCCCGTGGCCAGCCCACCCACCCCCCCTGGACAGCCCGCCCACCCCTCCTTGACAGCCCGGCCACCCCCGTGGACAGCCCGTCCACCCTTGTGGACAGCCTGCCCACCCCCGTACCCCCCTGGACACCCCGTACCCCCCCTGGATAGCCTCCCCCACCCTCCCAAACAGCCCACACCCCCCTCCCCTGCAACCCCACCACCACCACCTAGACATACCACCCCCCTGGAATGTGTAGAAATAACATAAAAATACATGATATATAGATAGCACAAAATACTCAACCTATGGGTTCACATTAACTACATAATCACACACTTCACTACTACCATAAAACACATAAACCACACCACCACCACACAAGACACATAGCATTTCTCACATTCATTTATAAGCCACTTCATTCACACTTACATTGTCCATTCATTTAATGTTAAATTAATTAAATCCATTTACCACACATCCATTTCTATTCCATCTCATTTATTTAATATCTTGTTTTTTTGTTTTAACAGCATAATTTATTCCATAGATAACCAGGAAACTAATAAAACCACCACACAACAACTCACCATCTCACAATAACCATCGACACCATGTTACATCGACCAACCATCTCACCAAAACAACCACATATCACAATAAAAATATTGCACATCACAAACCACCGCACAACCAAAACCACCTCACCACATTATACACCACAACTTCATCACACAACACCTCCACACGACACAACACCACCACACATCATCACTATCATACAACTTCACATGACACATCCATGCCCACTAACCATCACATTACAACCCCGCATATCACAAAGCCCAACTGGTCACCTCAATCCCCATAAAACAGCCTACAACATACAATGAAACACAACAAAAAACCTCTCATAGAGGCAACATACCCCAACTTCCACAATTTATTTATTCAAGGTCTTTTATTACATTACCCCTTTATTTAGCATGGACATTATAACACAACTGATATTCCAGGGGAAAATAATTAATTAAAAAAATATTTATTCATTTCCCTATTTTACACGGTGAAATCACATCAAAATCCAAACTTAAAACTAAAATATTAGATCAATAACAATAAAAACAAGGTACCATATGTGTATAAAGAAAAAATTACTTGATTTGAGATGATTCAAATGGGTTTTCACCTATTCGGATGGGGGATTTGGAGAGTAGCAGAGAGCTGGAGGTGGATTGATAACTTAAAACTAAAATACTAAAGCAATAACAATAAAAATAAGGAAGTATATGTGTATAAATGAAAAGATACCTGATTTCAGATGGTTTTCACCTCTTCGGATAGGGGATTTCGCGAGAGGAGAGCGGTGGAGCAGATGAAATTAGGTTTATGTGCGAATGGGGGAGAGCATCCCCACGGCTGGATTTGGGGGAAATAATTCCCAACGGTTTTTAAGAACCGTTGGGAAAGAGATGCTAAGGACCCCTTTCCCAACGGTTCTGTTGAACCGTTGGAAAAAGGTGATTAACTCACCCCTTTACCAACGGTTTCTTCAAACCGTTGGCAAAGGGGTGGCTTTTCCCAACGGTTTCAATGAACCGTTGGGAAAGGCTTTCTTAATCCTTCAATCCCAACGGTTTTAGCAAACCGTTGGTAAACACCCGTTGGGAAAAACAGCATTTCCAGTAGTGCCATGTTATGATAATCATGTTGTATCATGCCTTTATGTTTATGTTTCTCTTGTGATCCATTGATATACCTATTGCCTAACATGTACTATATTCTTCATGTTATGCCTTTTTTACTCCTTTACTGGGATTTATAGCTCACCTTTTTCTTATGCATGTCCTCAAGTTGTCTCATGCAATGCTAAGTACAAAGGAATTTTGTGGTCATGTAAAAGAAGTTTTCAATAAAGATGTTTTGTTTTATGTTCTAAGTTGTTATGTAATGTTCCTAATTTACCAAGGCACTAGACCTCTCGATCCTCATAGTTGTCTTAATTTAAAGTTTATGTAATAAATCATGTTTATGTGTGTAATAAAGAGTAGGGTTGTTATAGGATTTCAACTTGGATCGGCGTGGCTATGCTTATCGATCTTAGCGACATCATGGCTTGGCATTTCTCTGGCTTCTCCTCTTATTTTTATGTGGCTTGTCGATGTCTATGGTGTGTTTCTAGTGTGGATCGGTGATGGATTTTGAGTGGTTCGGAGGGGGGAGGTCCTAGATTTCGTCTTTCATGGGTTTTTTATTGGTTTATTTGTTTGTTTATGTTTATGATTTACTTGAATAACGTTGAAAGTTGGTTTCTGCTCAAACGGAATTGAAATTGGTTTTCTATAGATGGTTTTGCATTGTCGTCGGTGGTTCATCTTTGTCCCTCCCTTCTGGTCCTCTTGCCTGCTTCATGTGGTTAGCTTGTTTTAGAATCTGGTATGGATGCATTCGTGGTTCTGTTCTAAATGAATTCATGCCCATAGAGGCATTTCTGGTTCATAGTGGCTCGGAACCCCTCATCGGCGACGTTACCTTGGTGTGGTGTTGGGTCATTCAGTCCTAGGTGACAATGGGTTGGCCTCGCATTTCTTGGATCATCTTCCGGGCTTCTGCAGATGCAGTGGCGGTGGGAGTCACATGGAACTCGGCAACTGGCCTTCGATGGTAATGTCATGTCTCATGAAGTTCATGAAGGGGTCTTTTTGTTTTGTGATTGTGTTGCTTATTTTTGTGGTGATTGGCCCTTCGGTTTGTGGTTGAAGGGTTTTGCAACCATTTACCTATAAGGGGTTTCTTTAGATGAGGTTCAGAGTGTGAGTTTTCAGCTGATTATTACTTTTAGTATTTGTATGTTTGAGAGGGTATGGCTTTTCCCTCAGTATCAGGCCTGTGCATTCATGCACAGGACAGCTAGTCATGCAATGATGGTAAGGTGAAAGTTGGTCTTAATGTTTTTTGATGCTAGGTAGAGGCTTCTCTTTGTAATCTTGAATGTGTTGTTTTTGGACTTGAACTCTTGGACCATGGAGGAATGACTGTTCTTTTATCTTTTATGTCATTTAGGTTTCCCACTATTTCCTCAAAAGTGATTTTGAAATAAAAAATTTAATTTTCAATCAGTTCATTTTACACTTTGAACATTATTTCACGTTATGATTATAATTCCTTCTTAAAATGTACTATTGCATGGTACATTCTTGAACGCCTCATAAAACAAAAAATGGTCTTGATTTTATTTTCATATTTTATTTTTAGGTTTCGCATGCTATAAGGAACAATTCATGCTTTTGGAGAACTAGAATATTCACAATGGAAGAACACTAAAGTGGGACTTGAACCAACAATATTCTGGGTGAAGTGAACTAGACAGCAGCCTAATAAAATTACTTTAATGGCCAAGATTCAAGTAAAATGATTCTAAAAATTTAACTATATATAGATAAATCATGGGAACATTTTATTAAATTATGTCCCAAGTTAATTATAATGTTTTAATGGAGTTTCAAGAGGCCCGAGTTGGAGATGAAATTCTGGGCCAGATTCTACGGCCCAGAAAAAT
Organism: Viscum album; assembly: GCA_963277665.1. Lineage (NCBI taxonomy): Eukaryota > Viridiplantae > Streptophyta > Magnoliopsida > Santalales > Viscaceae > Viscum > Viscum album. The sequence continues at coordinate 538,913,636 of OY728145.1, forward strand.
ATCCCACAATTTAAATAATATCTAGAGAATTACAAACTATTTTGGGCTGAATTTTACAATATTCTAAGAGACATATGGGGCTTCATTTTCTCCTTTTATTTTCCACTCAAATTTGGCCATCTAGAATGTCATTTCGGCACCTTTTTTTGGTGGATGCAAGTTGGATGCCATTTCGGGTCAAGGGTGGAAAATTCTCCTCTCCATTAACTCTCCACCCAGCTAGTTGAGGAGACTTGTAAGGATTGGGTGTCCACCCAAGTCTTCCAAAATTACTATTTAAGGTAGTGGTTTTATAGGAATTGATCATATTTTGTGCTTTGTTTAATTGTAATGTTATTCTTCCAATTTTTCTTTGTAACATTCTTCTTTCAATTGTAAGTTGGTCGAATCACATTAGCTTCTTTATAAAACTTATTATACTTCTAATTTTCTTTTATTTTTGTTAACACTTTTATACCATTACCTTAAGGTGTGAATTTATTCACACAAAACCTTGTGAAATTTATCACACAATGGTGGAGTGTTTGTAATTTTGTTGTTTTTATTTCTTCAATTCTGCCATCATGAGTCTTTTTCCCACTTCCATTGATAGAATAGCATCAATGGAGGGATAACCCACTTATGGGTTGATCCAAGGGAGTATAAAGGGGATATATTTTATGTTATTTATCAATCAATTAATTTCTAATCACTTCTTTTAATTGAGATTTTTATTTGACGATTTTAAAACTACTTCATCCTTGTTGAATTTTAAGGCCAAACACTTCAAGTGTTAATACGAACTTTTACCTTAGAGTGATAATAAATATGATCCCCCAAGTGTATAAGTGATTAATATTATGGTGTGTTGGTATTAAAACCAGTAAGTGGTGAAGTTTTTTGATCTTCTTATGAACCCATCTCAATTATAAGAAATTGAAATCTTTAAAAAGGAATTCATCCAATCTACCCCCAAGTGATAACCTAACATCAACTCATTATCTTAATTTGATTTCACTTAGATCTATTGGTGATCCTTTAAACCCATCTAAAATCAACCCAAAGTTGGAAAATTCGTATCCAAAAACAATCCATAGAATGTATGTGTCTGTAGGTTTCTTCTTAGGTCTCTGAGGATTCGACAACCCATATTACACTAAAAGTGACTGCTTAGCCCTAAAAACTTGGGTAAATTTGGGTGAGATCAAATTTTGGCACCATTTCCGGGAAACCAAGTAATTCATCTCAACAATAATTCTATTCTCCCCTAATTCTCTTTTCTCACCTCGACTTCTTTTATCTTTTCCCCTTTCTTTTGTTTTTCACTTTTCTTAGTGCATGTTTTCCTATACCTGTGACTAATCAAACAGACTTGTTAGGGTGGATAGTCCTAGGGCTGGGGAGTCAAGTACACCAGAGGAACTCTTTACATTAGATACTAATCTTACTAATAATCCAGAGTCAAAAAATGATTTCATTTCAATGGAAGTTCTTAAAAGAAACCAACTCATAAACCCGAGTGGGAACCAAAATGGAAATCCAAATGAGGCAGCTCTAAACTTGGGAAATGCAGTCGATCAAACCATGAATAACTACCTCACACCTGCCTGGACCAATGCACCCTCTTACATTAGGAATTATTCCCTAGGATAAGCCCACTATGTATTCAAACCACATGTTCTAAACCACCTTCCAACCTTCCATGGGATGGAGTTGGAAATGATATACCTTCAGGTCAAAGAGTTCAACGACATTTTTGAAACCATGTGCCAACCACATCAACTTGAGTCAGCTAAGATGAGGCTATTTCATTTATCACTAAAGGATTGAGAAAAGAATTGTTTAAACAATCTGATACCTGCATCAATCTAATCTTGGTACTAATTTTAAAGAGAGTTTTACAAAAAATACATCCCCCATCACAAAACAATTGCATTTAAAAAGAGCATCCAAAACTTTTTTGAAAAAGAAGGGGAGTCATTTTATGAAACATGGGAAAGATTCAAAGACACACTCAACGTGGTACCTCACCATGGATTTTCAATCCCATAACAAGTTCAAATCTTCTATGAAGGGTTGGGTTTTGGAAACAAACAATTCATTGACATGATGTGTAATGGAACCTTCAAAAACAAAGCCCCAAATGATGCTTGAGTATCTAAAATGATTGGCTGAACAAAACCAAACATGGGGAAAATCACATTACTATGAGAAGCCACCCCAATCTGGTATAATTCACACACTTAGGGAATAGTAAATACTTAGGGAAAAACCTACTGCACTCACTAGGAATTTTGAGGAGATCGATCTTAGGAAGGTCCATGAAATTCAAACTGTTGAGCCTGTTTGCACAATTTATGACAAAAATAACCATAAGACCGACAACTTCCCAACCATACATTCCATTGATGATGTTATTTTAGGAGGACTAAAAATGGAGTTCAATGCTCTAAACTTTCAGAATTCACAGTACCAAAACACTTTCAATCCAAGGTACAATGACCATCCAGGATTCTATTGGAAAGATAACCAGCAACCCATCCAACAACCCAGTCAGCCACAAGGACCAAACCCCTACCCTCCAAAAAAAATTTAAAAACCATAACCAGTTACAAAAACAACCAATCCAATACCAACATCCTCTTTTCTAATACCAACAACCCATCCAGCAACCCATTCAATAACCAATCCAACAACCAAAGTATCCTCCTGGGATAAACCAACCAACAAAAGCCCCTACCCAATATGTCTCGCTACCAATCCTTGAATAGTTGTGTAAAAAATGGAGAAAATGAACTCATAATTCTCATACCTAAAACATGAACTCCATACCATTAAAACCAAGAAGGCACCCATGCCTACTCAGGTGGTACCATCCTCAACTTTAAGGGTATAATCCAGTTACACACAAACCTCTCATGAACAACTCAAAGCAGTGACTGTTTTAAGAAGTGGGAAATCCATTGAGAAACCTGAACAAATCATTCTAGAACCATTAAAAGCTTCAACAATTCGTGAAAATGATGAATAACCACCCACATATTCTGAAAAACCCAATGATAATGTGAAGGAACCACAACCACACCAAACAATCAAACAACCTACTCCCTTCCCTCAATGCATGAGAGGAAAATATAAATCGTAACTGAATGAAACTTTGAGGGAAATATTCTCTCAAGTTAAGTTGAACATTCCCCTTCTAGATGCAATTCAAACCATTCTTTCCTACTCAAAGTACCTTAATGACTGTTTCACTTTAAAAGGAAATTTTCACATAAAAACCAAGTCCTTTTGGCTGATAATGTGGGTACCACTATTCAAGGGACCATTCCTCTGAAGTTGAAAGATTCAGGATGTCCATACATCAATGTTGAGATGGGAGAGAGTAAATTTTTTAAATCCCTTTGTGATCTAGGAGATAGTGTGAACCTCATTCCTTATTCTATGTATTGTTAGTTAGGGCTCGGAGAACTCCAACCCACATCTGTCACTCTTCAACTTGTTGATTGTGGTGTTCAAGTTCCTAAGGGGATCCTAAAGGATGTTTTGGTGAATGTTGAAAATTTCATTTACCCTAATGGCTTCATTTTCCTTGAAAATAACCCAATATTAGGTCCTAGGGAGCAAACCCCCATCATACTTTATTGTCCCTTCTTAGCAACAATCAACTCAATCATTCAAGTTAGAAATGTGAACATGAAAATAACCTTTAGAAACATGAGTCTTGATATGAACATCTACAATGAAAACTCTCAAATTGGGGATGATGAAGAGATACATGAGGCCAATTGTATTGGTTGTATTGATAGTTAACTATAGGAACATCAAGGAATTATTTAAGGTTTTTTATGTCAAGAAGATATTGATTTCCTTTGTTCAAATGAGGGAAATTTGTCTCATTGGATTTAATCTCTTTCAGATAGATCTATTGATAATATTCTCGTATCATCAATCAATGATACCATTGGTGAAATCAATAACATTGAGTCCATACACATTCAAGAAACTGATCTGGAAAATGTGGTGGATGAAACTTCTATTCAAAAGGAACCAATTCTGTCAATAAATTTGGAAAAAGATACCGAGTTTGATACAAATTCCCATCCTTATTTCAAAAGTGTTAACCAATCTGATCTTAAATTTAAGGTCTTACCTTCATCACTCAATTATGCATTCTTAAGGGACAATTGATCCTTTACTGTTGTAATTTCTTCCTCTCTTGAATCCAATCAAGAGAGGATGCTTTCGGATGTCCTAGAAAAGTATAAGAAACCAATCGGATGGACCCTTTATAATATTACTAGGATTATCCCACTCATTAGAAATCATAGGATTGTTCTTGAATCTAAATCCAAACCATGTCTTCAACCTCAATAGAGACTCAATCCCAATCTTATAGATGTGGTAAGTAAAGAAGTTATTAAGTTGTTAAAAGTGAGTATCATCTACCACATTGTGAAGAGTGAGTGGGTAAGACCAATTCAAGTTATACCAAAGAAAGATGGAATCACTGTGATTACCAATGAAGATGGTGATCTTCTCCTCACAAGGGTCAGTAGTGGATGGAGAGTATGCATTGACTATAGGAAGCTCAACTCATGTACCAAGAAAGACCATTTCCCTTTTCCCTTCATTGATCAAGTCCTTGAGAGAGTGGCAGGTCATCAATTCTACTGATTCTTAGATGGAGTCTCAGGGTATAAGAAATCGAGGTCTCCTTAGAGGATCAAGGAAAAACAACCTTCACTTGTCCATTTGGAAATTTTTCCTTCAAGAGCATTCCCTTTGGGTTTTGTAATGCCTATGGTAACTTCAAGTGGTGTGTGATGGGAATCTTCTCATACATGGTGGGGTATTGTTTACAGGTCTTCATGGATGACTTCTCCATCTTTTGGGACACTTTTGAGGGATGCATTATTAATGTTGAAAGGGTTTTTTCAAGATGCGAGGATAAGAATATCATCCTAAATTGGGAAATATGTCATTTCATGGTAAAGGAGGGACTAGTTATAGGTCATCTGGTCTCTAATAGAGGGATTAAATTTTATAAAGCTAAGGTAGAGATCATTAGTCACCTTCCCCCTCCAAAAAATTCCAAGGAAGTGAGGTCATTATTAGGACATGTTGGAATTTCAGCTCTATTTATTGACCACTTTGGGCTCTATTGGTGAAAGATTCTACATTTTTATGGGAAAAAATCTATGAGGAATCATTCTCTACACTCAAGTAATCTCTTATCTCTCCACCTATCATGCAATCTCCCAATTGGAAACTTCTGTTCGAACTCATGTGTGAAGCGAGTGACTTCCATGTAGAATCATTCTTAGGAAAATTATGTGAGAAAACTCCATGTGTCATTGCTTATGCAAGAAAATACTTAAATGATGCACAAATAAACTACACAACCACTAAGAAAGAGTTACTTGTTGTTGTCTTTTCCTCAGAGAAATTCAGATCCTATCACTTAGGATCACTCATCATTGTCTTCATCGGCCATTAATCACTAAAATACCTTTTCCAAAAAAAAGATACCAAGGATAGATTGATTAGGTGGGTCCTTCTTCTTCAAGAGTTTGATTTAAACATTAAGGATAAAAAGTTTGTTGAAAATGTTTAAGTTGATCATATCTCTAGGATGGAATTCAAAGACAACTCACATCACCTTTCTGTGTCTGATTCATTTCATGATGAGCACCTCTATTCTGTGAGTGATTTCCCATGGTATGCTGACATAGAAAACCATTTGGTGACAGGTGACATTCTAAAATTTCGAGGGACCCAAGCTATAAGGAAATTCCTTTCCGATGTCAAACACTATTTTTTTTATGATCCTTATCTCTTCAAGTTCTGTCCTAGTAAAATCATTAGAAGATGTGTTCCCGAGTCTGAGCAAGAGTCCATTCTAAAATTCTATCATATAGAGGCATGTGGAGGACACTTTTCCACAATGAAAACCACTTCAAACGTCCTTCAAAGTAGTTTCTACTAGCCTAAACTCACAAAGGATTCCTACCAATTCTTAAAAATTTGTCCTAAATGTCAACAATTAGGATCTATTACCAAAATGAATCAAATGCCCCACACTCCCATTTTTGTCATTGAAATATTTGATTGTTGGGGAATTGATTTCATGGGAACCTTCCCAAACTCTAGGTGATACCTCTACATTCTATTAGATATTGATTATGTCTCGAAATGGATTGATTTCATTCCCACCAAGTCCAATGACCATCATGTTATGGTCCAATTTCTGAAAGAGCATATATTTTCTCGATTTGGAATACATAGGGCTATAATCAGTGATTTAGGAACCCATTTCTGGAACCACCCATTCTCTTCACTCATGCCTAAGTATGGAATTTATCATAAAGGTTCCATTGTGTACCATCCTTAAACCAATGGTCAAGCTGATTTAGAGAATAGGGAGATTAAGCAAATTCTTGAAAAAAATGTCAATCCCACTAGGAAGGAATGGTCTAAGAAACTCTTGGATTCCCTTTAGGAATATCCTACTACATTCAAAACCTCCTAGGAGTTTCATCATATAGGTTGGTTTATGGAAAATAATTCCATTTATTTGTTGAAATTGAGCATAAGGCCTTTTTAGCAATCAAAAAAATAAACTTTGACATTTCTTTGGCTAAACCAAATAGGAAATTATATCTTAATGAAATTTAGGAACATAGGGTGGATGCTTATGAAAATTAAAGGATAAATAAAGCTATAGTTAAAGCATATCAATCTAGGAATCTCAAAGTCAAACACTTTGAACTGGTAAAATTCATGATCTTGTATAGTTCAAAAGTTCATTTATACCCGGAAAAGTTAAGGTCAAGAGGGTTAGGTCCATACATAGTGCATCATATGTACCCTCATGGGGTAGTAGAAATTCAGGATCCCACTAATGGTCATCTCTTCAAAGTTAATGGTCATAGGTTAAAACCATCCAATGAATCATTCAATAAACAAGAAACAAAGGAGGAGTTAACTGAGCCAACCTATGAACCAGAAAAAAAATTGATAGATTTAGGGTCCATGTTGAGATAACGACATTAAAAAAAGTGCTTTCTGGGAGGCAACCTGGCCTTTACCTGTAAATTTACTCAAGGTTTTGAGTTTCAAAGTAAACAGGTACGTTTTTTCCCTCTTTTCCTTGTGTTTTTTGTTTATTTTTGGTTAAGGGAACCTCAAGGGGTTTCCATTGTGTTCTAATTATGATGGTGTTTGATATTCAGGGGCTACTGAGATTGATGGATTTTTAGGCAATTCATATTTCCTCCAAGTGTACAAAAACAAATTGTCATCATTAACAAGGCTTCTCTGAGTGACATAGAGATCAAAGGAGTAATTAGGAGTGTCATGAACTTCAACTTCAAAAACCAAGTGATTGTTTTCCATGTTTCTAATTTGAAATTCCTTTTAGAACTCCTCTCCTCTACCTATACCCCTTATAAATTTTATTTTCCTTAAACATTGGGGAGAGTGTTATTTTAATTTGGGGGAGATAAAATTTAAAAAAAAATCTTTCCAGTGCATAAAAAAATGTGTGGAAGAAAAACAAAATTTAACCTTGAACATGATAATACACATTAAAAAATTTTAAATTGAATATCAAATAATTTTTCATGCCTTAATTCTGATTTTAATGCAATTTTGAGTTCATGTTCATAGATTTTGGAAAGTGCGGTTGTCCGATGTGATTTTTCACCGTTTATATTTTCATCCATTAATAACAAAAAAACATAATGCACGTCCTCTAGATTGTGGGGTATTAGTTTGAGTTCTTGGGGTCCCATAATAAATGTCATAGGTTTGTTGATAATTTTAATGCAACACCCCAAGATTTCATAGTATGTTATTTCTTCAAAGTAATTCAATAACTTGCACAACACGCAACACCAAGTTCAAGCACACCACGACTTACCAAACTGTCCGTTCAAAAGCGGTTATGAATAGTATTAACTGAATTTTGAACTTTATATAATCCTTATAATTTTATAATCCATATTATGAGTTTATTAGACATAATGCAAGAACTAATTCATTTTTTTCAGATAAAAGAAGTATTTTTCAAAAAAATGCACTTTTACCGCCTTTTAATGGTGAACCCTTGTTAAATCCAATATTTGAAACTTTTATATTTTCAATTTTACAAAATAAACCTCTTATTTAGAATTATGACATAATAATTTAGTTTCAATAAATTTTTGGTGTTTTTCTGATAACTTTCATATTTGGGTGAATAGTGAAAAATACTATATTTTAACTGAAAACAACTTTTTTAATAAAAATAATTTATAGTGTTAAATTATAAATTTTAATTGTTTTGAAGTATAAATTGATTATATTTTTACCATTTAATCTGATTCTGGTCATTGTAAGTAATTTCACTTTGAAATTGGACATAAAAATGTGTCAATCTTTTGATAATTATTATTTATTAAAAAATATGCCTTTTGGTTTTGACAACGGGAATTAATTTTAAATTAATAAATGAAAATTATATGTTTTGAATTTTTTAAAATAGAATTAATTTTTGAATTCTTAATATCAAAATTATCTTAGGGTAAATTTTTGGTATTTTTCTGAAAACTTTCAATTTTTGATGAATGGTGAAAAACACTGAGTTATTGTTTAAAACTGACTTTTTATTTAAATAATTATTTATTTTATTTAAATTTATTTTAGGTCAAAATAGATACATAATACCTATATAAGTTCAATTTAATTCATTGGAGTCATTTTATAATAAGTTTAGATATATAAAAATTTTATTGAACTTTTTACTGTCTTTTACCCACCTCTTAGGAGCATTTGAAAATTTGCATAAAACTTAATTTTACCACTTCTATGAATTGAATTTCAAAAATATGAGAGGCACGGTTGATATAAGTAAGTAAAATTTGGTTCAATAAGATAAAAATAATTTTTGGTGAATAGTAACTTTTGACATTTATTTACCACAGTTAAAAGTAAATAGGGTAATTAAATGTAAAATGATATTATTATTACCCTAACACATGTCCTAATTCTATTGGATAAGTTTAATTCGACCAAAAACAACCTTAGGAATAAAATATGATCCTTTAGGTCCAATTGTATTAGATTAGGACATTTATTATTATTTAATTTAAAGAAGAGTTAAAAGTATTAAATTCAAGTTTTCATAACTAAAACATTTTTAATATAGGGTTATATATAAGATAAATTCGACTATAAATATTCATTAGAAAGATAAGAAGATTTCCTACATAATGGTATTTTATTTATAATTTTTAGACATTAAATAATTAAATTTATTTATGACACAATCATGATGCAGTAATTACCTTATTAATAAAAGATTAAAATAATTGATATTATAAATACCCAAATAAATGTAATTTGAGACTTTTGATGAATTAAACAAATTTTATAGGTTAATATGACATAAAAATGCTACTGGAGATATAAATATGTGTGTGTTTGTGTGTGTGTGTGTGTGTTTGTACTTACATATATCTTATTCACTTAGTTTTGTTCAATACGATATGAAAACAGAAACAGCATTTATGCGTACGTACGGTCTACCGTCTCTATAAACGGTGTTTTCAATTTCATATATATGTCTATTATACATATTTATATTCTAAATATATATGATTTCTTATATTTTGGAAGTATTTAAATCATGATCTAAGTGATACAATCAAGAAAAACAAGTTAAAACACGTACGATAAAGAAAGCGATTATTACCTGAAATGTTAATTTAACATGGAAATTATTATTAATTGGGTAGTATAAAGTCATAAATGAATCATGCATGATATCATAAATATTGATATTTTTTTGGAATAATTTAATAACATACTACGGTATTTATACAGGAGGTTAAACCTACCCCCAACTAAAGGAAAGTGCAAGGTAAGGGTTAATTTCACAATCTCTTTATTATTCGAGGTTGTTTTTACGTAAGTATCTACCGGGACCTCTTTATCATCCACATACATGTTTCTTAAAAATGTATTCCAAAAAAAAATTACTATTTACTATACTATGGGTTAAATTCATTTTTACCCTTATTTGACCTTATATGCTTTGAAAGGAATCTTTCCATCGTTTTCCAAACAATGTACTTTATGACCTTTTTGACAAAATTAAGGTAAGAATGTTTTTTTTACTTATACAGCAGGTGCGGCTATTTTTCGCCATTATAACATCATCGAAGCTTCCCTTACAAGCTTATAAGAATATTTTCAAAATAAATGTTTTCTTTATAATTATGTGACTCTTAAATGATTTCAAAATAGAAAGATATATTTCTCTAAAAAAGGTTTTGATTTCATCTATGTCAACATCCTTTGATGGATTTTAAGTTTATTTGAAGTTTATTTATTATGATACAAAACTTCTATATTGTATTCAAGGTTTTGTGATATGTTTGACTGTGGATGTGCTATTTTTATACCATTCATGGTTTATGGATAAAGTATTGACATTTTGTATGCTAGTCTTAATACGAATGTTTATGTTATGTTTAAACCTTTTAATATGAGGAATGCATTGGACTTAGTAAGTGACGGGTGGAGTCCGCTATAGCTCCTTGATGCATCGGTAGGTCTCATGATACAAACTAGTGTCTTGGCACAAGGCCTTGAAAAAATCTTATTTTTAGTCTTGGAACAAGGCCTTGACTATGTGGTTATGAAGTCTGGCATTATGCATTCCATCATTATGAAATTGGATATTGATATTACATGTGATTATTCGACTAGTAGAATATCCATGTGAATAAGTAAATGTAATTATTTTATTTATCTTTTCCATATTATGCTGAAGTTTAAGATTAAAAGACTTTTGTTTTAGTTTTATACATTGCCTTAAATGTTTATAATTATTTATGAAAGATTATGCTATATTGTTATCCTTAATGAGCATCTGAGCTCACCCCTTTCAATGTTTTATTTTTCCCAGGATTCCAAGAAGTGTATTGTGATTGATATGCAAGGTTAAGCTAAGGGAATAATGGTGCTTATAAAGGATTATTTATGTTGTGTTGTATGTTATAAAGTGTAATGTAACATTCATGTATATAATCTATTTTCCAAGACTTATAAACTAATCGGTCCTTCGGGACTTGACTCCTTGTAATCATTCCAATGTATTAAAATAATGCACCGACTCTGGGTAACTGGGTTCGGGGCGTTACATTTAATTTTAACATGAGTATTCAAAAAAATAAAAAAAATCAAGACAAAAAAAATCAATTGCACGTATAGTAATGGATTGACTGAATATGTGGCTTTCGGAACTTGGGGATCATGACTCCGTAGTTTTCTAGCCCATAGTTGTTCATTTTATCTATATTTTTGTTAATTTGAATTTTCTTTTGATTGAGTAAAATCGAGATGATATTCGAGTATGTGAGCTTCACTAGGTTCCCTAAGGTCTTTGAGCCTGGGAGTCATCAACAAAGTCTTGCTACATGGGTTGACATGATTGAGTTCAATTACAATTACCATGGAAAAAGTGCAATAAAAAACAAAAAAAAGAGAAAACGAGAAAAAATGAATACTCATCTTAATATTAAAATGTTATTCCACCAAGAACTTCCATATTTTCTCCCTTGAATAAAGATGATCCCCCGTGTCTATTGTGATGCACAACACTTCATCATTCTTAATTGAAATTGGATGAAATATGGAAATAAATTTGAATAAAGGAATGGGCTTGGGATTGGGATATTCCCCTAGACCTAGCTTTTTTTAAATGATTTTTATGGGTTTCAAAATTGTTTTGTATGAGGTATTTGGGTGAGAAATTTGTATTAAAATGTTTTTGGAAAAGGGAATTCGAATTTCATATTTTTGAGATATATTTTTCTCAGGAATAACAAAACTCAAGTTGGGGGTGTGATTATCCACTAAAAGAGGATAATATTCATTATTTATATTATAATATTTATGTGCTTTATTAATCATAAATACCATTTTTAGTGCATTTTACACTTTAAACATTATTTCACATTATGATTGTAAGTCCTTCTTAAAAAGTACTATTGCATGGTACATTCTTGAATGCCTCATAAAACACAAAATTTTCTTAATTTTATTTTCATATTTTATTTTCAGGTTTCCCATGCTATAAGGAACAATTCATGTTTTTGGAGTACTTTAATATTCACATTGTAAGACCACCAAATTTGGCCTTGAACCAACAACATTATGGGTGAAGTGAACTGGACAACAGCCCAATAAAAGTACTGTAACGGCCAAGATTCAAGCCCAACAATTCTAAAAATTTAACTAAATATAGAGTAAATCATGGGTAACATTTCATTAAACAGTGGTACAAGCTAATTTGCATGTTTTAATGGAGTTCCAGGCATCCCAAGTTCAAGATGAAATTCTAGGCTAGATTCTGCGACCCAGAAAAACATCCCACTATTTAAATCATATCCCTCCATTTTGGGTCAAGGGTGGAAACGTCTCCTCTCCATTAACTATCCACGCACCAAGGACCACCACTATTAATTAAGGAGACTTGGATAGATGGGGGATCGACCCAAGGCTTCCAAAATTCTTATTTAAGGTAGTGGTGGTTGAGGAGTTAATCATCTTTTGTGCTTTGTTTAATTGTGATGTTATTCTGCTGATTTGTCTTTGTAACGTCTTATTTCAATTATAATTTGCTTGAATCACATTATATTATTTATAAAACTTATTATATTTCTAATTTTTTGTTATTTTTTTCAACATGTTGATACCATTACCTCAAGGTTTGAATTTATTCACATCAAACCTTGTGAAATTTATCACACAATGGTGGAGGGTTCATTATTTTTTTTTACTTCTTCAATTCCGCCCTCATGATTCTACTTCTCACTTACCTTGATAGAATAGAATAAATGGAGAGATAACCCACTTATGGGTTAATCCATGGGAGTATCAAGGGGCTGGATTGGATTTTATTTATCACTCCATTAATTTATAATCACTTCTTTTAATTGATATTTTTATTTCATGATTTTAAAACTTCTTCATCCTAGTTGAATTTTAAGGTCACACACTTCAAGTGTTAATATGAACCTTTACCTTAGAGTGCTCATAAATATGATCCTACAAGTGTATAGGTGATTAGTATTATGGTGTTTTGGTATTAAAACCAGTAAGTTATGAAGTTTTTTTATCTTTTTATGAACCCATCTCAATTATAAGAAATTGAAATCGTTAAAAATGAATTAATCCAATCCTCCCCCAAGTGATATCCTAGGATCGACTCATTATATTAATTTGAATTCACTTATATCTCTTAGTGATCCTTTAAAACCATATAAAATAAAACCAAAGTTGGAAAATTCATAGCCAAAAATAATCCATAGAATATACGTGTCTGTAGGTTTCTTCTTAGGTCTATCAGGATTTTAAAACCCAAGCTACACTAAAATCAACCACTTAACACTAAAAACTTGGTTAAATTTGGCAGAGACCAAATTTTGGTGCCATTGTCAGGGACCCAAGTAATTCATCTCAACACTCATTCTATTCTCCGCCATTTATATTTTCTCATCTCAACTTTTCTTATCTTTTCCCCTTTCTTTTGTTTTTCACTTTTCTTGGCGCATGTCCGCCTATACCCATAACCAATCAAACCAACTTGTTATGGTTGATAGTCCTGGGTTGGGAAGTCAAGCACACCAAGGGAAATATTTATATTAGATCATAATCTTCTTAATACTCTAGATTCAAAAATTGAGACCATTTCAATGGAAGGTCTTCAAAGAAACCAACTCATAAACCCGGGTGGGAACCAAAATGGAAATCCAAATGAGGCACCTCCAAACTTAGGAAATGCAGTCAATCAAACCATGAATGACTACCTCACCCCTACCTGAACCGATGAACCCTCTTGCATTAGGCATTATTCCCTAGGATAATCCCACTATGTCTTCAAACCTCATTTCCTAAACCACCTTCTAACCTTCCATGGGATGGAGTTGGAAATGTCATACCTCTGTGTAAAAGAGTTCAACGACATTGTTGAAACCATGTGCCCACCACATCAACTTGAGTTAGCTAAGATGAGGATCTTTCCTTTATCACTAAAGGATCGAGAAAATAATTGGTTAAAAAATATGATACCAGCATCAATCCACTCATAGGACCAATTAAAAAGAGAGTTCTACAAAAAATATTTCCCCTCTCACAAAACAATTGCACTTAAAAAGAGCATCCCAAACTTTTTTGAAAAAGAAGGTGAGTTATTTTATGAAACATGGGAAAGGTTCAAAGACACACTCAACATGGTACCTCATCATCGATTTTCAATCCTATAATAAGTTCAAATCCTCTATGAATGGTTGGGTCTGGGAAAAAAACAATTCATTAACATGATGTGTAATGGAACCTTCAAAAACAAAGCCCCAAATGATGTTTACAAGTATCTAGAAGGACTGGATGAACAAAAGCAAACATGGGGAACATCACCTTACTATGAGAAGACATCCAAATCTGGTGGAATTAACACACTTAGGTAAGAATAAATCATTAGGTAAAAACCTACTACACTCACTAGGAAGGTTGAGAAGACCGATCTTATGAAGGTCCATGAAATTCAAACTATTGAGCCTGTTTGCACAATTTGTGACAAACATGACCTTAAGACTGAAAACTGCCCAAGAATCCCTTCCATTAAGGATGTTATTTTAGGAGACCACCAACGGAGGTCAATTCTCTAAACTTTCAGAATACACAGTACCAAAACACTTTCAATCCAAGGTATAATGACCATCTAGGATTCTGTTGTAAAGATAACCAGCAACCCATCCAACAACCTAGTCATCCATAAGGACCAAACCCATAAACTCCACAAAATTTTAAAAAAAAAACTAATTCCAACCACAAAAAATATAATACCAACATCCTCCTATCCAATACTGACAAACCATTCAAAAACTGATCCAACAACCAAGTATCCTCCTGGGATAAACCAACCAGCACAAGCCCCTAACCAATCTATCCCTCTTCCAATCCTTGAATAGTTGTGTAAACAAATAGATAAAATGAACTCAGAAGTATCATCCCTTAAACATGAACTCCAAACCATTAATGCACCCATGCCTAATTAGGTGGTACCATCCTCAACTTTAAGGGGAGAATCTAGTTACACACAAACCTCTCAGGAATAACTCAAAGCAGTGACTGTTTTAAGAAGTGGTAAATCCATTGAGAAACCTGAAAAAACCATTTAAGAATCATTAAAAGCTTCAAAAATTCATGAAAATGATGAATAATCGCCCATAGATTCTAGAAAACCCAATGATAATGTGAAGGAACCACAACCACACCAAACAATCAAACAACCTGCTTCATTCCCTCAACGTATGAGAGGAAAATATAAACCAGAACTGAATGAAACTTTGAGGGAACTCTTATCTCAGGTTAAGCTAAAAAATTCCCTTTCTAGATGCAATCCAAACCATTCTTTCCTACTCAAAGTACCTTAAGGACTTGTTCACTTTTAAAAGGAAATTTTCTCATAAAAACCAATTCTTTTTGGCTACTAATGTGAGTACCACCATTCAAGGAACCATTCCTCTGAAGTTGAAAGATCTAGGATATCCATACATCAATATTGTGATAGGAGAGAACAAAGTTGTCAAATACCTTTGTGATTTGGGATCCAGTGTGAACCTCATTCCTTATGTCGTGTATTGTCAACTAGGGCATAAAGAACTCCAACCCACATCTTCCACTCTTCAACTTGCTGATTGTAGTGTTCAAGTTCCTAACGGGATCTTAAAGGAAGTTTTGGTGAAACTGGATAATTTCATTTACTCTTCCAACTTCATTGTCCTTGAAAATCACCCAAGTATAGGTCCTAGGGAGAAAACCCCCATCATCCTTGGTCATCCCTTATTATCAACAACCAAATCATTCATTTGAGTTAGAAATGGGAACATGAAAATAACCTTCGGAAACATGAGTCTTGATCTGAACATCTACAAGGAAAAATCTCAAATTGGTTATGATGAAGAGTTATATGAGGTCAATTGGATTGGTAGTATTGATAGTGAACTATAAGAACACCAAGGAATTATTTAAGGATTTTTAAGTCAAGAAGAGATTTATTTCTTATGTTCACGTGAGGGAAATTTGTCTCCTTAGCTTGAATATATTTGATATTTCTCTATTGATTTCTTTGCTTCCTCGGCGATGGTGTTCTCTGGTCGTGCTCTTCAGATTCAAGATGGTAGTGGTTCTTTGGCAGTCTTGTTTTCCCCATCCCATGCTCCGGCTATCGTCCTTGGAAGGCTTGCTCTGCTGGTGTGCTTGGGTTTCATTGGATTTGGAGGTTGCGTGAGTTTCTATAGTCTTTGATCGGTCTGATCTAGACTATGGTGAAGTTAATGGCTCCTTGGTGGTCAAAAACCTTTCTGGAAGTCATCCACGGTTCGGGGTTGACTTTGCAGATCTGGGGTTTTCCAGGGAAAATCGGAGGAGATGGGGGCCTCAACGAAGAATCAGGTTGCTCCATCGTCACGTCCATGGAGAGGTGAGGTTTTGCGACTTTGTTCTGGAGAAGGAGTATTTTTTTTTTCTGGCTGGGTAGTGGTTTGTTCAGCAGATGTAGTCTCGACAGATCGTCTGTCTTGGTGTCAGATGCGGCTGTCGGTGAGGTGGTAGGAGGGCCTGGCTTTCGATAGAGAAATGAATCCCAAAGCTGGATCCAGATCTGTGGATCCGGTGGTCTTTCTGGTCTTGTGTCGGTGAAAGGTGAGTGTGACAGGCTTTCGGACAAGGAGGATATTGCTGGTTTTTCTGGCTCTATGATGGGTTATGGTGGATGTGGAGGGCGAAGATGCAAGTTCGTTTTTCTGGTCCCTTAGATTTGTTCTTAGGTCTTACTGCTGATGAAGATTTGTTCAATTTGCACTGCGTTCTTTTTGAGATGTTGTTCTGTGGACTTTTGAGTTGTGGATGGCTTGGTTTTGGTTGTGTTTTTTACTGCTTTGGGATACTGGAAGTTGACTAGTTAGGAGGAGATGGTCGATGGTTTCTGAGTTGTTGGGTTATGTTTGCTGTTGGCTCCTGGTTTTGTCGTGAGTCACTATTGATACTAGTTGATGGTCTTGATGTGGGATGTGGGGTGTTGTATGGTGTTTTTGGACTGAACAAGGAGGCTTGGGTGCTGCTAATTAGTTCTGTGCATGGGTACTGGTGGTCATGGGTGGCTGAAAATGATGCTGGATGTGGAATGCTGGAGATTTACTTGCAAGGAGGTGTTGTTTGGCTTGTTGCGGTTGAAGGGGGTGGTGGCTGGCTCAGTTTGGACTCTCTGTTGGTACTGGATGATGGTGGTGATGCTTATGCTTCTATGCTGGTGGATTTGTGTTGCTGGTGGTGAACTTTCTTGGAAATAACGCACTGGATGCTAGAAATTGTGATGCTGGATGCTGGTTTCTGCTGAGATGGGAGGTGCTGAAGCTGTAGTTTATGGTCGTGCTGCTGCTGGATATTGATTGCTATTTGAGTTTGGGTGCTGGTCGTTGGTTAGCTGTGAGTTGTTGGATATTGGTTGATGTTGGATGATGGTGGTGGATGCTTGGATTTGTGTGTTTTTTCTTTTTTCTTTTTTGTTTTTTTTTGGGTCTTTTGCATCTTGGGTTGTTAAGGGTTTTTGGGTGTGGGTCGTTTGACCCCTTCCCTCCCTTATCTGCTGTGTCTCTTTTTTATTTCTAATAAATTTGGGGGGGCCGGGAATAGCCCAACCCTCGCATCTTCCTTGACCCATCCATCTTTCTAAAGTGTTAACCAATATGATCTTGAATTTAAGGTCTTACCTTCATCACTCAAGTATGCATTCTTAGGGGAAAATCGAGCCTTTCCTATTTTAATTTCTTCCTCTATTGAATCCAATCAAGAGAGGATGATTCTAGATGTCCTAGAAAATCATAATAAAATAATTTTATGGACCCTTTCTGATATTCCTAGGATTATCCCACTCATTTGAACTTATAGGATTGTTCTTGAATCTTAATCCAAACCATATCATCAACCTCAAAAAATACTCATTCCCAATATTATGGATGTGGTAAGGAAATAACTTATTAAGTTGTTGAAAGCGGGTATCATTTACCCCATTGTTGAGAGTGAGTGGGTAAGCCCAATTCAATTTATACCAAATAAATCTATAATCATTGTGATCACCAATGAGGATGGTGATATTCTCCCCACAAGGGTCAGTAGTGGATGGAGAGTCTGCATTGACTATAGGAAGTTCAACTCATATACCAAGAAATACTATTTACCTTTTCCCTTCATTGATCAAGTCCTTTAATGATTGGTAGGTCATCAATTCTACTGATTCCTAGATGAAGTCTCAGGGTATAATAAAATTGAGGTCTCCTTAGAGGATCAAGGAAAAACAACATTCACTTGTCCATTTGGAATTTTTATCCTTCAAGTGCATGCCCTTTGGGTTATGTAATTCCCCTGGTACCTTCCAGTGGTGCATGATGGGAGTCTTCTCGAACATGGTGGGGGATTGTTTAGAGGTATTCATGGATGACTTCTCCATCTTTGGGGACACTTTTGAGGGATGCCTTCTTAATGTTGAAAGGGTTTTGTCAAGATGCGAGGATAAGGATCTCATCCTCAATTGGGAAAAATGCCATTTCGTGGTAATGGAGGGACTTGTTCTAGGCCATCTGGTATCTAGTAGAGGTATTTAAGTTGATAAAACTAAGGTTGAGATCATTCGCCGCCTTCCCCCTCCTAAAACTGTTAAGGAAGTGAGGTCCTTTTTAGGACATAATGGTTTCTATAAAAGGTTCATTAGGAATTCCAGCTCTATTTATCTACCACTTTGTGCTCTATTTGTAAAAGATTATCCATTTTTATGGATATAAATCTATGAGTAATCATTATCTATACTCAAGTGAGCTCTTTATCTCCACCTATCATGAAATCTCCCAATTGGAAACTTCTGTTCGAGCTCATGTGTGATGTGAGTGACTTCACTGTGGGAGAAGTCTTAGAAAAACAGTGTGAGAAAAATCCATGTGTCATTGATTACATGAGAAAATCCTTAAATGATGCAAAAATCAACTACACCACCACTAAGAAATATTTTCCTGGTGTTGTCTTTGCCTTAGAGAAATTTAGGTCCTATCTCTTAGGATCACCCATCATTGTCTTCAGCAACCATTCATCCCTAAAATACCTTTTCCAAAAACAAGATGCCAAGACTAGATTAATTAGGTGGGTTCTTCTTCTTCAAGATTTTGATTTAACCATTAAGGATAAAAAGGTTGTTGAAAAGCTTGTAGATGATCATCTCTCAATAATGGAATTCAAAGACAACTCACATCACCTTTCTATGTCTGATTCATTTCCTGATGAGAACCTCTATTCTGTGAGTGATTTCCCATGGTATGCTGACATAGAAAACCATTTGGTGACAGGTGACATTCTAAAATTCCTAGGGACCCAAGCTATGAGGAAATTCTTTTCTAATGTCAAACACTATTTTTTTATGATCCTTATCTCTTCAAGTTCCATCCTGATCAAATCATTAGAAGATGTGTTACCGAGTCTGATCAAGAGTCCATTCTAAAATTCTATCATAGAGAGGCTTGTGGAGGACACTTCCTCAATGAAAACCACTTCAAAGGTCCTCCAAAGTGGTTTCTACTGGCCTAACCGCACTAATTATTCCTACCAATTCTACAAAATTTGTCCTCAATGTCAACAATTAGGATCCATTACCAAAATGAATCAAATGCCCCACACTCCCATTCTTGTCATTTAAATATTTTATTGTTGGGGAATTGATTTCATGGGAAACTTCCTAAACTATAGGGGATACCTCTACATTATATTAGCTGTTGATTATGTATCGAAATGGATTGAGGCTATTCCCACCAAGTCCAATGACCATCATGTTATGATCCAATTTCTAAAAGAGCACATATTTTCTCGATTTGGAATACCTAGGGATATAATCAGTGATTTAGGAACCCATTTATGCAACCACCCATTCTCTTCACTCGTGCCTAAGTATGGGATTTCTCATAAATTTTCCACTATGTACCATCCTTAAAATAATGGTCAAACTGATTTAGAGAATAGGGAGATTAAGCAAATTCTTGAAAAAATTGTCAATCCCCCTAGGAAAGATTAGTCCAAGAAACTCTTGTATGCCATTTAGGCATATCGTACTGCATTCAAAACCATCCTAGTAATCTCATCATATAGGTTGGTTTATAGAAAATAATTCCATTTACGTGTTGAAATTGAGCATAAGGCCTTTTTAGCAATCAAAAAAATAAAATTTGACATTTCTTTGGCTAAACCAAAGAGGAAATTAGATCTTAATGAAATTGAGGAAGATAGGGTAGAGGCTTATTAAAATTAAAGGATAAATAAAGCTACAGTTAAAGCATATCAATCTAGGAATCTCAAATTTAAACACTTTGAACCGGGAAAATTCATGCTCTTGTATACTTCAAAACTTCATTTACACCCCGGAAAGTTAAGGTCAAGGGGGTCAGGTCCATACATAGTGCATTATGTGTACCCTCATGGGGTAGTAGAGATTCAGGATCCTACTAATGGTCATCTCTTCAAAGTTAATGGTCATAGGTTAAAACCATCCAATGAATCATTCAACAAACAAGAAACAAAGGAGGAGTTAATTGAGCCAACCTATGAACCATGAAAAATTTGATAAATTTGGGGTCCATGTCGAGCTAACAACATTAAACAAAGTTCTTTATAGGAGGCAACATGGCCTTTACCTGTAAATTTACTCAAGGTTTGGAGTTTCAAAGTAAACAGGTGTGTTTTTTTCATCCTTTCCATGTGTTTTTGTTTATTTTTAGTTAAGGGAACCTCAAGGGGTTTACATTTTGTTCTAATTATGTTGGTGTTTGAGATTCAGGGGCTACTGAGATTGATGGATTTTTAGTCAATTCATATTTCCTCCAAGTGTACAAACATAAACTATCGTCATTAATAAGGATTCTCCGAGTGACATAGAGATCAAAGGAGTAATTAGGAGTGTTATGAACTTCAACTTCAAAAACCAGGTGAGTTTTTTCCACATTTTTTATTTGAAATTCCATTTAGAACTTCTCTCCTATACCTCTACCCCCTTATAAATTTTCATTTCTTTAAAAACTGGGGAGAGTGTTATTTTAAGTTGGGGGAGATGAAATTAAAAAAAAATATTTTGAGTGCCTAAAAAAATGTGTGTAAGGAAAAAAAATTTAACCTTGAACATGATAATACACATTAAAAACTTTTAAATTGAATATCAAATAATTTTTCATGCCTTGATTCTCATTTTAATGCAATTTTGAGTTCATGTGCATAGATTTTGGAAAGTGCGATTGTCTGATGTGATTTTTCACCGTTTATATTTTCATCCATTTAATAACAAAACAACACAATGCATGTCCTTTGGATTGTGGGGTATTAGTTTGAGTTCTTGGGGTCCCATAATAAATGTCATAGGTTTGTTTATAATTTTAATTTTAACATGATTATTCAAAAAAATCAAAAAAAAACAAGAAAAAAAATCAATTGCACGTATAATAATGGATTGAACGAATGTGTGGCTTTCGGAACTTGGGGATCATGACTCTATAGTTTTCTGGTCCAGATTTGTTCATTTTATCTCTATTTTTGGTAATTTTAATTTTCTTTTGATTGAGTAAAATCAATATGATGTTCGAGTGTGTGAGGTTCACTAGGTTCCCTAAGGTCTTTGAGCCTGGGAGTCATCGACAAAGTCTTGCTACATGGGTTGACTTGATTGAGTTCGATTCCAATTACCATGGAAAAAGTGAAATAAAAAAATAAAAAAAAAGAGAAAAAAGAGAAAAAATTAATACTCGTCTTAATATTAAAATGTTATTCCACCAAGAACTTCCATCTTTTCTCCCTTGAATAATGATGAGCCCCCATGTCTATTGTGACGCACAACACTTCATCATTCTTAATTGAAATTGGATGAAATGTGGCAATGAATTTTAATAAAGGAATGGGCTTGGGATTGGTATATTCCCCTAGACCTATATTTTTTTAAATTATTTTTATGGGTTTTGTAATTATTTGGTATAAGGTATTTGGGTGAGAAATGCGTATTAAAATGTTTTTGGAAAAGGGAATTCGAATTTCATATTTTTGAGATATATTTTTCTCGGGACTAACAAAACTCAAGTTGGGGGTGTGATTATCCACTAAAAGAGGATAATATTTATTGTTTATATTATAATATTTATGTGATTTATTAATCATAAATACCATTTTAAGGCATTTTACACTTTGGACCTTATTTCACATTATGATTGTAAGTCCTTAAAATGTACTATTACATGGTACATTATTGAATGCCTCATAAAACACAAAATTTTCTTAATTTTATTTTCATATTTTATTTTCAAGTTTCCCATTCTATAAGGAACAATTAATTCTTTTGGATCACTTGAATATTCACATTGGAAGACCACCAAAGTGGGACTTGAACCAACAACATTATGGGTGAAGTGAACTGGACAACTGCCCAATAAAAGTACTGTAACGGCCAAGATTCAAGCCCAATGATTCTAAAAATTTAACTAAATATAGAGTAAATCATGGTTAACATTTAATTCAATAGTGTTACAAGATAATTTGGATGTTTTAATGGAGTTCCAGGCATCCCAAGTTGAAGATGAAATTCTGGGCCAGATTCTGAAGCCCAAAAAAACATCCCACCATTTAAATCATATCCCGCCATTTTGGGTCAAGGGTGGAAACGTCTTCTCTCCATTAACTCTCCACATACCTAAGACCACCACCATTAATTAAGGAGACTTGGACAGATGGGGGATCAAATCAAGGCTTCCAAAATTCCTATTTAAGGTAGTGGTGGTTGAGGAGTTAATAATCTTTTGTGCTTTGTTTCATTGTAATGTTATTATACTAATTTGTCTTTGTAACATTATCTTTCAATTGTAATTTGCTTGAATCACATTATCTTATTTATAAAACTTCTTATACTTCTCATTTTATATTCTTTTTGTTAACATTTTGATACCATTTCCTCAAGGTGTGAATTTATTCACATCAAACCTTGTGAAATTTATCACACAATGTTGGAGTGTTCGTTATTTTTTTTTTTACTTCTTCAATTACGCCCTCATGAGTCTACTTCTCACTTCCATTGATAGAATAGCATTAATGGAGAGATAAACCACTTATGGGTTTATCCAAGGGAGTATCAAGGGGCTGGATTGGATTTTATTTATCACTCCATTAATTTATAATCACTTCTTTTAATTGAGATTTTTATTTGACGATTTTAAAACTTCTTCGTCCTAGTTGAATGTTAAGGTCACACACTTCAAGTGTTAATACGAACCTTTACCTTATATTACTCATAAATATGATCCTACAAGTGTATAGGTGATTAGTATTATGGTGTTTTGGTATTAAAACCAATAAGTTATGAAGTTTTTTGATCTTTTTATGAACCCATCCCAATTATAAGAAATTGAAATCATTAAAAAGGAATTAATCGAATCCACCCCCAAACGATATCCTAGGATTGACTCATTATCTTAATTTGAATTCACATAGATCTCTTAGTGATCCTTTAAACCCATCTAAAATCAAACCAAAGTTGGAAAATTCATAGGCAAAAATAATCCATAGAATATACGTGTTTGTAGGTTTCTTCTTAGGTCTATCAGGATTTGAAAACCCAAGCTACACTACAAGAGACCACTTAACACTAAAAACTTGGGTAAATTTGGGTGAGACCAAATTTTGGTTCCATTGTCAGGGACCCAAGTAATTAATCTCAACACTAATTCTATTCTCCCCCATTTTTATTTTCTCATCTCAACTTCTCTTATCTTTTCCCCTTTCTTTTATTTTTCACTTTTCTTGGCGCATGTCCACCTATACCCATGACCAATCAAACCGAATTGTTATGGTGGATAGTCCTAGGTTTGGGAAGTCAAGCACACCAAGGGAAATATTTATATTAGATCATAATATTCCTAATACTCTAGAGTCAAAACTTAATCCCATTTCAATGGAAGTTCTTCAAAGCAACCAACTCATAAACCCAGGTGGGAACCAAAATAAAAATCCAAATGAGACACCTCCAAACTTGGGAAATGCAATCAATCAAACCATGAATGACTACCTCACCCCTACTTGGAACAATGAACCCTATTGCATTAGGCATGATCCCCTAGGAGAATCCCACTATGTATTCAAACCTCATGTACTAAACCACCTTCTAACCTTCCATGGGATGGAGTCGAAAATGTCATACCTCCGTGTAAAAGAGTTCAATGACATTGTTGAAACCATGTGCCCACCACATCAACTTGAGTTAGCTAAGATGATTCTCTTTCCTTTCTCACTAAAGGATAGAGAAAATAATCAGTTAAACAATATGATACCAGCATCAATCCACTCCTGGGACTAATTACAAATACAGTTCTACAAAAAATACTTCCCCTATCACAAAACAATTGCACTTAAAAAGAGCATCCAAAACTTTTTTGAAAAAGAAGGTTAGTCATTTTATGAAACATGGGAAAGGTTCAAAGACACACTCAAAATGGTACCTCATCATCGATTTTCAAACCATAACAAGTTATAATCCTCTTTTAATGGTTGGGTTTTTGAAACAAACAATTCATTAACATGATTTGTAATGAAACCTTCAAAAACAAATCCCCAAATGATGCTTATGAGTATCTAGAAGGAATGGATAAACAAAACAAAACATGGGGAACATCACCTTACTATGAGAAGACACCCAAATCTGGTGGAATTCACACACTTAGGTAAGAGTAAATCCTTAGGGAAAAACCTGCTACACTCACTAGGAAGGTTGAGAAGACCGATCTTAGGAAGGTCCATGAAATTTAAACTATTGAGCATGTTTACACAATTTGTGACAAACATGACCTTAAGACTAAAAACTCCCCAAGAATCCCTTACATTAAGGATGTTATTTTAGGAGGACCACCAACGGAGGTCAATGATCTAAACTTTCAGAATCCATAGTACCAAAACACTTTCAATCCAAGGTACAATGACCATCTAGGATTCTATTGGAAAGATAACCAACAACCCATCCAACAACTTATTCATCCATAAAGACCAAACCCCTACCCTCCACAAAATTTTCAAAACCATAACTAGTTCCAACCAAAACCAATCTAATACCAACATCCTCCTATCCAATACCAACAGCCCATCTAGCAACCCATTCAACAACCAATCCAACAACCAAAGTATCCTCCTGGGATAAACCAACCAGCACAAGCCCCTACCCAATCTATCCCTCAACCAATCCTTGAATAATTGTGTAAACAAATAGAGAAAATGAACTCAGAAATATCATCCATAAAACATGAAATAAAAACCATTAAAACCAAGAAGGCACCCATGCCTACTTAGGTGGTACCATCCTCAACTTTAAGTGGATAATCTAGTTACACACAAACCTCTCATGAATAACTCAAAGCAGTGACTATTTTAAGAAGTCTTAAATCCATTGAGAAACCTGAAAAAATCATTTAAGAACCATTAAAATCTTCAACAATGCATAAAAATGATGAATAACTTCCCATAGATTCTAGAAAACCCAATGATAATGTGAAGGAACCACAACCACACCAAAAAATCAAACAACCTGCTTCATTCCCTCAATGCATGAGAGGAAAATCTAAACTAGAACTGAATGAAACTTTGAGGGAACTCTTCTCTTAGGTTAAGTTGAACATTCCCCTTATAGATGCAATCCAAACCATTCTTTACTACTCAAAGTACCTTAAGGACTTGTGCTCTTTTAAAAGGATATTTTTACATAAAAACCAATTCCTTTTTGCTATTAATGTGAGTACCACCATTTAAGGGACCATTCCTCTGAAGTTGAAAGATCTTGGATGTCCATACATAAATATTGAGATATGAGAGAAAAAAGTTGTCAAATCCCTTTGTGATCTAGGAGCCAGTGTGAACCTCATTCCTTATTCCATGTATTCTCAGATAGGGCATGAAGAACTCCAACACACATCTTCCACTCTTCGACTTACTGATTGTAGTGTTCGAGTTCCTAAGGGGATCTTAAAGGATGTTTTGGTGAAAGTTGAAAATTTCATTTACTCTTCCAACTTCATTATCCTTGACAATTACCCAATTATAGGTCCTAGAGATAAAACCTCCATCATCCTTGGTCGTCTCTTATTATCAAAAACCAAATCAGTCATTTGAGTTAGAAATGGGAACATGACAATAACCTTTGGAAACATGAGTCTTGATTTGAACATATACAAGGAAAACTCTCAAATTGGGGATGATGAAGAGTTCCATGAGGTCAATTGGATTGGTAGTATTGATAGTGAACTATATGAACACTAAGGAATTGTTTAAGGATGTTTAAGTAAAGAAGAGATTGATTTACTTTGTTCACATGAGGAAAATTTGTCTCCTTGGATTGAATCTATTTAAGATAGCTCTATTGATGATTTTCTAGAATCACCAATAAATGATACCATTGGTGATATCAATAACATTGAGTCTATACCCATTTATGACACTGATCTGGATAATGTGGTAGTTGAAATTTCTGTTCAAAAGTAACCAATTCTGTTAATAAATTTGGAAAAGGGGACCAAGTTCAATATAAAGTCCCATCCTTCTTTTGATAGTGTTAACCAGTCTTATCTTGAATTTAAGGTCTTACCTTCATCACTCAAGTATGAATTCTTAGGGGAAAATCGATCCTTTCATGTTTTCATTTCTTCCTCTCTTGAATCCAATCAAGAGAGGATGGTTCTAGATGTCCTAGAAAAGCATAAGAAATTAATTGGGTTGACCCTTTCTGATATTCCTAGGATTATCCCACTCATTGGAACTCATAGGATTGTTCTTTAATCTTAATCCAAACCATATCGTAAACCTCAACAAATACTCAATCCTAATCTTATGGATGTGGTAAGGAAAGAACTTCTTAAGTTGTTGAAAGCGGGTATCATTTACCCCATTGTTGAGAGTGAGTGGGTAAGCCCAATTAAATTTATACCAATTAAATCTAGAATCATTGTGATCACCAATGAGGATGGTGATATTCTCCCCATAAGGGTCAGTAGTGGATGGAGAGTCTGCATTGACTATAGGAAGTTAAACTCATGTACCAAGAAATACTATTTTCCTTTTCCCTTCATTGATCAAGTCCTTGAGCGAGTGGTAGGTCATCAATTCTACTGATTCCTATATGGAGTCTCAGGTTATAATAAAATTGAGGTCTCCTTATAGGATCAAGGAAAAACAACCTTCACTTGTCCATTTGGAATTTTTTTTCCTTCAAGTGCATGCCCTTTGGGTTATGTAATCCCCCCAATACCTTCTAGTGGTCCATGATGGGAATCTTCTAGAACATGGTGGGGGATTTTTTAGAGGTATTAATGGATTACTTATCCATCTTTGGGGACACTTTTGAGGGATTCCTTATTAATTTTGAAAGGGTTTTTTCAATATGAGAGGATAAGAATCTCATCCTCAATTAGGAAAAATGTCATTTCATGGTAATGGAGGGACTTGTTCTAGACCATCTGGTATCTGGTAGAGGTATTGAAGTTGATAAAGCTAAGGTTGAGATCATTCGTCACCTTCCCCCTCCTAAAACTATCAAGGAAGTGAGGTCCTTCTTAGGACATGATGGTTTCTATAGAAGGTTCATTAGGAATTTCATCTCTATTTCTTGACCACTTTGTTCTCTATTGGTGAAAGATTATCCATTTTTATGGACATAAATCTATGAGGAATCATTCTCTATACTCAAGTTAGATCTTTATCTCTACCTGTCATGAAATATCCCAATTGGAAACTTCTGTTCGAGCTCATGTGTGATGCGAGTGACTTCACTGTGGGAGAAATCTTAGAAAAACGGTGTGAGAAAACTTCATGTATCATTGATTACGTGAGAAAATCCATAAATTATGCAAAAATCAACTACACCACCACTAATAAATAGTTGCTTGGTGTTGTATTTTCCTTAGATAAATTCAGGTCCTGTCTCTTAGGATCACCCATCATTGTCTTCATGGACCATTCATCCCTAAAATGAATTTTCCAAAAACAAGATTCCAAGACTAGATTGATTAGGTGGGTCCTTATTCTTCAATATTTCTATTTAACCATTAAGGATAAAATGTTGTTGAAAAGATTTTAGATGATCATCTCTCTAGGATGGAATTCAAAGACAACTCACATCACCTTTCTATGTCGGATTCATTTCCCGATGATCACCTCTATTCTGTGAGTGATTTCCCATTGTATGCTAATATAGAAAACCATTTGGTTACGGGTGACATTACAAAATTCCTAGGGACCCAAGCTAAGAGTAAATTCCTTTCTGATGTCCTACACTATGTGTTTGATGATCCTTACCTCTTCAAGTTTTATCCTGATAAAATTATTAGGAGTTGTGTTCCTGAGTCTGAGCAAGAGTCCATTCTAAAATTCTATCATGGAGAGGCATGTGGATGCTACTTTTCCATAAGTAAAACCACTTAAAAGGTCCTCTAAAGTGGTTTTTACTAGACTAAACTCACTAAGAATTCCTACCAATTCTTCAAAAGTTGTCCTCAATGTCAACAATTAGAATCCATTACGAAAAGAAATCAAATTCCCCTCACTCCCATTATTGTTGTAAAAATATTTAATTGTTTGGGAATTGATTTCATGGGACCCTTCTCAAAATCTAGGAGATACCTTTACATCCTCTTAGTTGTTTATTATGTCTAAAAATAGGTTGAGGCCATTCCCACAAAATCTAACGACCATCATGTTGTGATCCGATTTCTGAAAGAGCACATATTTTCTCGATTTGGAATACCTTGGACTATAATCAATGATCGAGGAACCCATTTCTACAAATTCCCATTTTCTTCACCCATGTATAATTATGGTATTTCTCATAAATTTTCCACTATGTACCATCCTCAAACCTATGGTCAAGATGAGTTATCGAATAGGGAGATTAAGAAAATTCTTGAAAAACCCGCCAATCCCTCTAGGAAAGATTGGTTTGAGAAACTCTTGGATGTCCTTTGGGAATATCATACTATATTCAAAACCATCCTATGAATGTCACCATATAGGTTGGTTTATGGAAAATCATGCCATTTACCTGTTGAAATTGAGAATAAGGCCTTTTGGGAAATCAAAAAAAATGAACTTTGACATTTCTTTGGCTGAAACAAAGAGGAAATTAGATCTTAATGAACCTGAGGAACTTAGTATGGAGTCTTATGAAAATTCAAGGATAAATAAATCTAGAGTTAAAGCCTATAAATCTAGTAATCTCAAATTCAAACACTTTGAAGCAGGAAAATTCCTTCTCTTGTATAGTTCAAAACATCATTTACACCTAGGAAAGTTAAGTTCAAGATAGTCAGGTCCATACATAGTGCATCATGCGTACCCTCATGGGGTAGTAGAGATTCAGGATCCCCCTAATGGTCATGTCTTCAAAGTCAATGGTCATAGGTTAAAACCATTCATTTAATCATTCAATAAACAGTAAAAAAAGGAGGAGTTAACTGAGCCAACCTATGAACCAGAAAAAATTTGATAGATTTATGGTCCATGTTAGGATAAATACATTAAACAAATCACTTTCTTGGAGGAACCTCGGCCTTTACCTATACATTTACTCAAGGATTGGAATTTCAAAGTAAAAAAGGTACGTTTTTTGCCTCCTTTCCTTGTATTTTTGTTTATTTTTAGTTAAGGGAACCTCAAGGGGTTTCCATGGTGTTCTAATAATGTTAGTGTTTGAGATTCAGGGAATACTGATATTGATGTATTTTTAGGCAATTCATATTTCCTCTAGGTGTACAAACACAAACTTTCATCATTAACAAGGCTTCTCTGAGTGACATGGAGATCAAAGGAGTAATTAGGATTGTCATGAACTTAAACTTCAGAAAACAGGTGACTTTGTTCCATGTTTCTTATTTCAAATTCCTTTTATAACTCCTATCTTATACCTCTATCCCCTTCTAAATTTTATTTTCTTTAAACATTGGGAATAGTATTATTTTAAGTTGGGGAGAAATGAAATTAAAAAACAATGCTTTTGTGTGAATAAAAAATGTGTGGAAGGAAAAATTTATTTACCCTTGTACATGATAATACACACTGCACAATTTTAAATTGAATATCACATAGTTTTTCATTCCTTGATTCTGATTTTAATGCAAGTTTAAGTTCATGTGCATATATTTTTGAAAGTACGGTTGTCCGATGTGATTTTTCACCGTTTATATTTTCATCTATTTAATAAAAAAAAACACAATGCATGTCCTCTGGATTATGGGGTATTAGTTTGAGTTCTTGGGGTCCCATAATAAATGGCATAGGTTTTGTGATAATTTTAATTTTAACATGAGTATTCAAAAAAATAAAAAAAAAACAAGATAAAAAAAACAAAAAGTAAAAAAATCAATTGCGCGTAGAGTAATGGATTGACCTAATGTGTGGCTTTCAGCAATTGAAGATCATGACTCTATAGTTTTTTGGCCTGGAGTTAGTCATTTTGTCTATATTTATGGTGATTTGAATTTTTTTTGATTGAGTAAACTTGAGATGATGCCCGAGTATGTGAGCTTCACTAGGTGCCCTAAGGCCTTTGAGCCTGGGAGTCATCGAAAAGTCTTGATACATGGGTTGACTCGATTGAGTTCAATTTCAATTACCATGAAAAAAGTGAAATAAAAAAACACAAAAAAAAATAGAAAAAATAGAAAAAATGAATACTCATCTTAATATTAAAATGTGATTCCACCTAGCACTTCCATATTTTCTCCCTTGAATAAAGATGAGCCCCTATATCTATTGTGTCGCACAACACTTCATCGTGATTAATTGAAATTGGGTAAAATGCGGTGATAAATTTGAACAAAGGAATGGGTTTGGGCTTGGGATATGCCTCTAGACCTAGCTTGTTTTAAATGATTTTTATGAATTTCATAATTGTTTGGTATGAGGTCTTGGGGTGAGCAATGTGTATTAAAATGCCTTTGGAAAAGGGAATTCGAATTTCATATTTTTGAGATATATTTTTCTCAGGACTAGCAAAACTCAAGTTGGGAGATGTGATTAGCCACTGAAATAGGCTAATATTCATTGTTTATATTATAATATTTATGTGCTTTATTAATCATAAACATCATTTTTAGTGCATTTTACACTTTGAACATTATTTCACATTATGATTGTAATTCCTTCTTAAAATATACTATTGCATGGTACATTCTTGAATGCCTCATAAAACAAAAAATGGTCTTGATTTTATTTTCATATTTTATTTTTCAGGTTTCCCATTCTATAAGGAACAATTCATGATTTTTTAGCACTGGAATATTCACATTGTAAGACCACCAAAGTGGGTCGTGAACCAACTACATTCTAGGTGAAGTGAACCGGATAGAATCCCAATAAAAGTAATGTAACAGCCAAGATTCAAGCCAAATTATTCTAAAAATTAAACTTAATATATATTAAATCGTGGGTAAAATTTCATTAAACAGTGGATCAATATAATTCGGATGTTTTAATGGAGTTCCAGGTGGCCCAAGTTGAAGATGAAATTCTGGTCCAGATTCTGCAGTCCAGAAAAGCATCCCACCATTTAAATAATATCTCAAAAATCACAAATAATTTTGGGCTAAAATTTTGCAGTATGTTAGAAGACATCTAGGTATATATTTTCTCCTTATATGACCTACTCAAATTCGTCCATATAGAAGGTCATTTTGTCTCCTCTGTTTGGTAAATGCAAGCTGGATTCCATTTCTGGTCAAGGGTGGAAAAGTCTCTTCTCCATTAACTCTCCACCCACCTAGGCCCACCGCCATTAATTGAAGAGACTTGGACAGATGAGGGATATACCCAAGGCTTCCAAAATTCATATTTAAGGCAGTGGTGGTGTAGGAGTCGATCATCTTTTGTGCTTTGTTTCATTGTAATGTCATTCTGCCGATTTGCCTTTGTAACGTTCTTCTTTCAATTGTAAGTTGTTTGAATCACATTAGCTTATTTATAAAACTTATTATACTTATAATTTTATATTCTTTTTTTTAACATGTTGATACCATTTTCTCATGGTGTGAATTTATTCACACTAAACCTTGTGAAATTTATCACACAATGGTGGAGTTTTCGTTATTTTGTTGTTTTTACTTCTTCAATTCCGCCCTCATGAGTCTACTTCTCACTTCCGTTGATAGAATAGAATCAATATAGGGATAACCCACTTATGGTTTGATCCAAGTAAGTATAAAGGGGCTATATTGGATTTTATTTATCACTCCATTAATTTCTAATCACTTATTTTAATTGAGATTTTTATTTGATGATTTTAAAACTACTTCGTCCTTGTTGAATTTTAAGGCCACACACTTCAAGTGCTAATACAAACCTTTACCTTGGAGTGTTCATAAATATGATCCTAAAAGTTTATAGGGGATTATTATTATGGTTTGTTGGTATTAAAACTAGTAATTGATTAATTTTTTTGATCTTATTATGAACCCATCTCAATTATATGAAATTGAAATCGTTAAAAAGGAATTCATCCAATACACCCCCAAGAGATAACCTAGGGTCAACTCATTCTCTTAATTTGAATTCACTTAGATATTTTATTTATCCTTTAAACCCATCTAAAATCAACCCAAATTTGGCAACTTCATAGAAAAAAACAATCCATAGAATGTATGTGTCTGTCATTTTCTTCTTAGGTCTCTGAGGATTCGACAACCCAAGCTACACTACAAGTGACCGCTTAACCCTAAAAACTTGGGTAAATTTGGGAAAGAACAAATTTTGGAATTTTTACTGAGGACCCAAGTAAGTCATATCAGCACTCATTCTATTCTCCCCAATTTCTCTTTTCTCACCTCATCTTCTCTTATCTTTTCCCCTTTCTTTTTTTTCACTTTTCTTGGCACATGTACGCCTATACCTGTGACCAATAAAACTGACTAGTTAGGGTTGATGGTATTGGGGTTGGGGAGTCAAGTACACCAAGGGAACTATTTCCATTAGATATTAATATTCCTAATACTCTAGAGTAAAAAATTGATCCCATTTCAATGGAAGGTCTTCAAAGACACCAACTCATAAACCCGAGTGGGAACCAAAATGGAAATCCAAATGAGGCAGCCCCGGACTTGGGAAATGCATTCAATCAAACCATGAATGACTACCTCAAACCTACTTGGACCAATAAACCCTCTTTCATTAGGCATGCTCCCATAGGATAAGCCCACTATTTATTCAAACATCATGTCCTAAACCACCTTCAAACCTTCCATGGGATGGAGTCAGAAATGCCATACCTTCATCTCAAAGAGTTCAACGACATTGTTGAAACCATGTGCCCACCACATCAACTTGAGTTGGATAAGATGAGGTTCTTTCCTTTATCACTAAAGTATTGAGCAAATAATTGGTTAAAAAATCTGAGACCCGCATCAATCCACTCCTGGGACAAATTGTAAAGATATTTCTACAAAAAATACTTCCCCCATCACAAAACAATTTCACTTAAAAAGAGCATCCAAAACTTTTTTGAAAAAAGGGGATTCATTTTATGAAACATGGAAAAGGTTCAAAGATACACTCAACATGGTATATCACCATGAATTTTCAATTCTAGAACAATTTTGAATCTTATATTAAGTGTTGGGTCTGGGAAACAAACAATTCATTGACATGATGGGTAATGGAACCTTCAAAAACAAAGCCCCAAATGATGCTTATGAGTATCTAGAAGGACTGGACGAACAAAACCAAACATGGGGAACATCACCTTACTATGAGAATCCACCCAAATCTGGTGGAATTCACACACTTGGTTAAGAGAAAAGACTTAAGTAAAAACATGTTTCACTCACTAGGAAGGTTGAGGATATCGATCTTAGGAAGGTCCATGAAATTCAAACTATTGAGCCTGTTTTCACAATTTGTGAAAAAAAAGACCATAAGACCGAAAAATGACCAACCATACCTTCCATTGAGGATTCTCTTTTAGGAGGACCACCAGCAAAGGTCAATTCTCTAAAATTTTAGAAGCCACAATACCAAAACACTTTCAATCCAAGGTATAATGACTATTTAGGATTTTTTTGGAAAGATAACCAGCAACCCATCCAACAAACTAGTCATCCAAAAAGACCAAACACCTACCCTCCATGAAATTTTCAAAACCATAACCAGTTCCAACCACAACCAATCCAATACCAATATCCTTTTTTCCAATGCCAACAACCCATCCAACAACTGATTCAACAACCAATCCAACAACCAAAGTATCCTCTTAGTATAAACCAACCAGTACAAGCCCCTACCCAATATGTCCCTCTACCAATCCATGAACAGATTTGTAAATGAATGGATAAAATGAACTCAGAAGTCTCATCCCTTAAACATGAACTTCAAACCATTAAAACTGGGAAGGCACCCATGCCTACTCAGGAAGTACCATCCTCAACTTTAAGAGGATAATACAGTAACACACAAACCTATCATAAACAAATCAAAGCAGTGACTCCTTTAAGAAATGGGAAATCCATTTAGAAACCTAAACAAACCATTCAAGAACCATTAAAAGCTTCAACATTGCATGAAAATTATGAAGAACCCCCCATGGATTCTAAAAAACCAATGAAAATATGAATGAATCACAAGCATTCCAAACAATCAAACAACCTAATCTATTCCCTCAATGCATGAGAGGAAAATCTAAACCAGAGCTAAATGAAACTTTGAGGAAAATATTCTATCAGGTTAAGCTGAACATTCCCCTTATATATTCAATTAAACCCATTCTTTCATACTCAAAGTACCTTAAGGGCTTTTTCACTTTTAAAAGGAAATTTTCACATAAAAACCAAGTCATTTTGGCTACTAATGTGAGTACCACCAGTCAAGGGACCATTATCCAAAGTTGAAAGATCCAGGATGTCCATACATTAATTTTGTGATAGGAGAGAATAGATTTTTCAAAGCCCTTTGTGATCTGGGAGCCAGTGTGAAACTCATTCCTTATACCATGTATTGTCAGCTAGGTCTTGAAGAAATCCAACCCACATCTGTCACTCTTCAACTTACTGATCGTAGTGTTCGAGTTCCTAAGGGGATCTTAAAGGATGTTTTGGTGAAAGTTTAAAATTTCATTTACCCTGCTGAAATCATTGTCCTTGACAATCAACCAAGCTTAGGTCCTAAGGAGAAAACCCCCACCATCCTTAGTCATCCCTTCTTAGTAACAATCAACTCAATCATTCGAGTTAGAAATGGGAACATGACAATAACCTTCAGAAACATGGGTCTCGATATGAAGATATACAATGAAAAATCTCAAAATGGGGATGATGAAGAGATCCATGAGGTCAATTAGATTGGTAGTATTAATAGTAAACTAGAGGAACATCAAGGAATTATTTAATGATGTTTAAGTCAAGAATAGATTGATTTCTTTGTTCACATGAGGGAAATTTTTCTCCTTGGATTGAATCTATTTCAGATAGATCTATTGATAATTTTCTCAAATCACCAATCAATGATACCATTGGTAAAATCAATAACATTTATTCCATACCCATTAATGACACTAATATATCCAATGTGTTAGATGAAATTTCTATTCAAAAGAAACCAATTCTGTCAATAAATTTGGAAAAAGAGATTGAGTTTGATACAAAGTCCCATCCTTCTTTCAAAAGAGTTAACCAATGTGATCTTGAATTTAAGGTCTTACCTTAATCACTCAAGTATGCATTATTAGGAGACAATTGAGCCTTTCCTGCTGTCATTTCTTCCTCTCTTGAATCCAATAAAGAGAGGATGATTCTGGATGTCCTAGAAAATCATAAGAAAGCAATTGGATGGACCCTTTCTGATATTCCTAGGATTATCCCACTCATTGGAACTCATAGGATTGTTCTTGAATCTGAATCCAAACCATGTTGTCAACCTCAAAAGTGAATCAATCCAAATCTTATAGATGTGGTAAGGAAATAACTTCTTAAGTTGTTGAAAGTGGGTATCATCTACCCCATTGCCAAGAGTGAGTGGGTAAGATCAATTCAATTTATACCAAAGAAAGCTGGAATCACTATGATCACTAATGAGGATGGTGATATTCTCCCCACAAGGGTTAGTAGTGGATGGAGAGTCTACATTGACTATAGGAATATCAACTCATGTTCTAATAAAGACCATTTCCCTTTGCCCTTCATTGATCAGGTCCTTGAGCGAGTGGTAGGTCATCAATTCCACTGGTTCCTAGATGGATTATTAGGGTATAATCAAATCAAGTTATCCTTAGAGGATCAAATAAAACAATCTTTACTTTTCCATTTGGCACGTTTTCCTTCAATCACATGCCCTTTGGGTTATGTAATTCCCTTGGTACCTTCCAGTGTTGCATGATGGGAATCTTCTCAAACATGGTGGGGGATTTTTTAGAGGTCTTCATGGATGACTTCTCCATATTTGGGGACACTTTTGAGGGATTACTTATTAATGTTGAAAGGTTTTTTTCAAGATGAAAGGATAAGAATATCATCCTAAATTGGGGAAAATTCCATTT
The DNA here is from genome assembly GCA_963277665.1 of Viscum album. Lineage (NCBI taxonomy): Eukaryota > Viridiplantae > Streptophyta > Magnoliopsida > Santalales > Viscaceae > Viscum > Viscum album. The sequence goes on from OY728145.1 coordinate 538,950,276, forward strand.
CATGGTAAAGGAGGGACTAGTTCTTGGCCATCTGGTCTCTGGTAGAGGGATTGAGGTTGATAAATATAAGGTTGAGATCCTTCTTCACCTTACCTCTCCTAAGACTATCAAGTAAGTGAGGTCCTTCTTAGGACATGATGGTTTCTATAAAAGGTTCATTAGGAATTTCAGCTCTATTTATGGACCACTGTTTTCTCTATTAGTGAAATATTCTCCATTTTTATGGAAAAAAATGTGTGAGGAATCATTCTATACACTCAAGTCAGCTCTTATCTCTCCACATATCATGCAATATACCAATTGTAAACTTCTATTTGAGCTCATGTGTGATGTGAGTGACTTCACTGTAGGAGCAGTCTTAGGACAATGGTGTGAGAAAACTCCATGTGTCATTGCTTATGTGAGAAAATATTTAAATGATGCACAAATCAACTACACTACTACTGAGAAAGAGTTTCTTAATGTTGTCTTTGTCTTAGATAAATTCAGGTACTATATCTTAGGATCGCCCATCATTTTCTTCACCAACCATTCATCCCTGAAATACCTTTTCCAAAAACAAGATGCCAAGGATAGATTGATTAGGTGGGTCCTTCTTCTACAAGAGTTAAATTTAACCATTAAGGATAAAAAGGGTGTCGAAAATGTTGTAGTTGATCATCTCTATAGGATGGAATTCAAATACAACTCACATCACCTTTCTGTGTCTGTTTCATTTCCCGATGATCACATTTATTATGTGATTGATTTCCCATGGTATGCTGACATAAAAAACCATTTGGTGATGGGTGACATTCAAAAATTACTAGGGACCCAAGCTAATAAGAAATTAATTTATGATGTCAAACACTATGTGTTCGATGATCCTTACCTCTTCAAGTTATGTCTTGATAAAATCATTAGGATATGTATTCTCGAGTCTAAGTAAGAGTCCATTCTAAAATTATATCATGGAGATGCATGTGAAGGACACTTTTCTAGAAATAAATCTACTGAAAAGGTCCTTCAAATTGGTTTCTACTAGCCTAACCTCACTAAGGATTCCTACCAATTCTGAAAAATTTGTCCTCAATGTCAAAAATTAGGATCCATTACCAAAAGGAATAAAATACCTTTCACTCACATTCTTGTCATCAGAATATTTTATTATTAGGGAATTGATTTCATGGGACCCTTCCCAAACTCTAGGGGATACCACTACATCCTCTTAGTTGTTGATTATGTCTCAAAATGGGTTGATGTCATTCCCACCAAGTCCAATGACCATAATTTTGTGATCCTATTTTTGAAAGAGCACATATTTTCTCGATTTGGAATACCAAGGACTATAATCAGTGATCAAGGAACCCATTTTTTAAATCACCCATTCTCTTCACTCATGTCTAAGTATGGGATTTCTTATAAATTTTCTACTACATTCCATCCTCAAATCAATGGTCAAGATGGGTTAGTGAATAGAGAGATTAAGAAAATTCTTGAAAAAACTATCAATCCCTCTCAAAAAGATTGGTCCGAGAAACTCTTGGATGCCCTTTGGGCATATCGTATTGAATTCAAAAGAATCCTAGGAATGTCACAATATATGTTGGTTTATGGAAAATCATGCCATTTACCTATTGAAACTATACATAAGGCCTTTTGGGAAATCGAGAAAATGAACTTTGACATTTCTTTGGCTGAAGAAAAGAAGAAATTAGATCTTAATAAACTTGAGGAACTTGGGATGTAGGTTTATGAAAAATCAAGGATAAATAAAGCTATAGTTCAAGCCCATAAATCTAGGAATCTAAAATTCAAACACTTTGAACTGGGAAAATCCATGCTCTTGTATAGTTCAAAGCTTCATTTACACTCGGGAAAGTTAAGGTCAATATGGTCAGGATGATACATAGTGCATCATGCATACTCTCATGGGGAAGTAGAGATTCTGGATCCCACTAATGGTCATGTCTTCAAAGTCAATGGTCATAGGTCAAAACCATTCATTGAATCATTCAATAAACAAGAAACAAAGGAGGAGTTTACTGATAAACCTATGAACCATAAAAATTTTGACAGATTTAGGGTCCATATTGGGATAGCACCATTAAAAAAAGCAATTTTCGGAAGGTAACCCTGCCTTTACCTATACATTTACTCATGGTTTGGAGTTTCAAAGTAAACGGATGTGTTTTTTTCCTACTTTTCTTGTGTTTTTGTTTATTTTTAATTAAGGGAACCTCAAGGGGTTTCCATTCTATTCTAATTATGTTGGTATTTGAGATTCAGAGGTTATTGAGATTGATGGATTTTTAGGAAATTCATATTTCCTCTAGGTATACAAACACAAACTTTCATCATTAATGAGGCTTCTCTAAGTGACATGGAGATTAAATAAGTAATCAGAAGTTTCATGAACTTCAACTTCAAAAACCAAGTGACTTTATTCCATGTTTCTTATTTAAAATTCCTTTTATAACTCCTCTCCTCTACCTCTATCCCATTCTAAATTTTATTTTCTTTAAACACTGGGGATAGTGTTATTTTAAGTTGGGGGGAGATGAAATTAAAAAAAATTGCTTTTTTGTGCATAAAAAATGTGTGTATGGAAAAAATTATTTAACCTTGAACATGATAATACACATTTCACACTTTTAAATTGAATATCAAATAATTTTTCATGCCTTGATTCTGATTTTAATGAAATTTTAAGTTCATGTGCATAGATTTTGGAAAGTGTGGTTGTCTAATATGATTTTACACCATTTATATTTTCATCCATTTAATAATAATTAAAACACAATGCATGTACTAGGGATTTTGGGGTATTAGTTTGAGTTCTTGGGCTCTCGTAATAAATGGAATAGTTTTGGTGATTATTTTAATTTTAACATGAGTATTCAAAAAAATCAAAAAAAATCAAGAAAAAAAATCCAACAAAAAAATCAGTTGTGCGTAGAGCAATGGATTGACCTAATGTATAGCTTTCGGTACTTGGAGATCATGACTTCATAGTTATCTGGCCCAGAGTTGGTCATTTTATCTCTATTTTTGGTAATTTGAATTTGTTTTTGATCGAGTAAACTTGAGATGATTCCCAAGTATGTAAGCTTCACTTGGTTCCCTAAGGTCTTTGAGCCTGGGAGTCATCGGAAAAGTCTTTCTATATGGGTTGACTCAATTGATTTCAATTTCAATTACCATGGAAAAAGTAAAATAAAAAAAACACAAAAAAATATAAAATATAAAAAATGAATAATCATCTTAATATTAAAATTTGATTCCACCTAGCGCTTCCATATTTTCTCCCTTGAATAAAGATAAGCCCACATGTCTATTGTGATTCACAACACTTCATCATACTTAATTAAAATTGGATGAAATGTGGAGATGAATTTAAAAAAAGGAATGGGATTGGGCTTGGGATATGCCTCTTGACCAATCTTGTTTTAAATTATTTTGATGGGTTTCATAATTTCTTGGTATGAGGTCTTTGGGTGAGCAATGTGTATTAAAATATTTTTGGAAAATGGAATTCAAATTTCATATTTTTGAGATATATTTTTCCCGGGACTAGAAAAAATCAAGTTGGGGTACGATTAGTCACTTAAAGAGTCTAATATTCATTGTTTATATTATAATATTTATGTGATTTATTAATCATAAGCACCATTTTTATTGCATTTTACACTTTGAACATTATTTCACATTATGATTATAATTCCTTCTTAAAATGTATTATTGCATGGTACATTCTTGAATTCCTTATAAAACACAAAATGGTCATGATTTTATTTTAATATTTTTTTTTAAGGTTTCCCATTCTATAAGCAACAATTCATGATTTTGGAGCACTTGAATATTCACATTGGAAGACCACCAAAGTGGGCCTTGAACCAACAACATTCTGGGTGAAGTGAACTAGACAACAGCCCAATAAAAGTACTATAACGGCCAATATTCAAGCCCAATTATTAAAAAAATTATATAAATATAGAGGAAATCATGGGGTACATTTCATTCAATAGTGTCCTAAGCTAATTCGGATGTTTTAATGGAGTTCTAGGCATCCCAAGTTGAAGATAAAATTCTAGACCATATTTTGCAGCCCAAAAAAACATCCCACCATTTAATTCATATCTCACAAAAAACAAACTCTTTTGGGATGATATTGTACAAGATGTTAGGAGAAATTTGGGGCTCCATTTTCTCCTTCTATGGGCCACTAAAATTATTCCATCTAGAAGGTAATTTCAGATCCTCTATTTGGTGGATGCAATATGGATTCCATTTTGGGTCAAGGGTAGAAAAGTCTCCTCTCCATTACCTCTCCACCCACCTAAGCCCACAACCATTAATTTATGATAATTGGACAAATGTTGGATTGACCTAAGGCTTCCAAAATTCCTATTTAAGGTAGTGGTGGTGGATGAGTTTATCATCTTTTGTGCTTTGTTTCATTGTATTGTTATTTGGCCTATTTGTCTTTGTAATGTTCTTCTTTCAATTGTAAGTTGCTCGAATCACATTATATTCTTTATAAAACTTATTCTACTTCTCATTTTATATTATTTTTTTTAACATGTTGATACCATTTCCTCAAGGTGTGAATTTATTCACACCAAACCTTGTGAAATTTATCACACAATGGTGGAGTGTTCATTATTTTATTGTTTTTACTTCTTCAATTCCACCCCCATGAGTCTACTTCCCGCTTCCATTGATATAATATCATCAATGGAGGGATAAACCACTTGTGGGTTGATCCAAGGGAGTATAAATAGGATGTATTGAATATTATTTATCACTCCATTAATTTCTAATCACTTCTTTTAATTGAGATTTTTATTTGACGATTTTAAAACTTCTTTGTCCTTGTTGAATTTTAAGGCCACACACTTCAAGTGATAATATGAACCTTTACCTTTGAGTGCTCATAAATATGATCCTTCAAGTGTATAGGTGATTAGTATTATGGTGTGTTGGTATTAAAACTAGTAAGTTATGAAGTTATTTGATCTTCTTATGAACCCATCTCAATTATAAGAAATTGAAATCGTTAAAAAGGAATTCATCCAATCCACCCCCAAGCGATAACCTAGGATCAAATCATTCTCTTAATTTGAATTTACTTAGATATATTATTTCTCCTTTAAATCCATCTAAAATCAACCCAAAGTTGGCAAATTCATATCCAAGAATAATCTATAGAATATACGTGTCTGTGGGTTTCTTCTTAGGTCTCTGAGGATTCGACAATCTAATATACACTATAAGAAACCTCTTAACCCTAAAAACTTGGGTAAATTTGGGTGATACCACAAGTGTACCAAGATAAATTACAATATTATATCCCCTTCCAATATTTATTTTTAAATTTCATCATCATCTTATTCTTCTTCTTCTTCTTTATCTTCTTCTTAATTTAATGATATTGTAGAAAATTCATTTTTAAAGATACGAGGAGCAGCACATTGTGTTGAGAAAAGGAAAAATATGATGATGGTGCATTATTACAGTGAACACGGTGATCAAACTATTCATGGAATATCTGTCTTAGGGAATATAGTTATCAATCATGATCATGTAGATATAACTCGTAATTTTTTTGCTGGTTATTTTTCTAGTAATCCATGATACAATGCAATGTTGTTTCATTGACAATATTGGATGTCTCAAAGTCTATTCATTCACATTTTTGATGCAGTTAAAGTGTATAATCGCTACTTTCAATAATGAAGAGATAGTTTTCGTAGGCTTGGATTATCAACTCTGCAAAAAATAACAGTCATGTTTCGGATGTTGGCATATGACCTCCCAGATGATGCTATTGGTGAATATGTTATAATCAGTGAGTCTACATCAATTGAATGCTTAAAAAGATTTTTTCGTGTTATTCTCAATATTTTTTCAGAATGGTACCTTCAATCACATAATGATAATGATGTTTCAAGGTTACTTTATATTGGTCGGGAATGTGGTTTTTGAGGAATGTTATGTAGTTTTGATTGTATGCATTGGAAGTGAAAAATTGTCCTGGAACATGGGATGAACAATATGCATGACATTTTGGATCCCCGAGTATCATTCTTGAAGTTATTGATGATTATGATTTTTGGATGTGGCGCACATATTTTGGTATGTCAGGCACCAATAATGACATTAATGTGTTAGAGTTATCTCATTTTCTTTCTAATCTTGCTCAAGGTATCGATACTCCTACTCATATTTCATTCAATGAAACACATATGACATGAGATATTATTTAGGTAATAATATATATCCAGAGTGGTCAGCTATTGTAAAAATTATTCACAAGATACATAGTTCGAAGAAGAAGTATTTTACAATGAAGTAAGAGGCATATAGAAAAGATGTGGAACCTGCATTTGGAGACTTAAAATCATGATTTTCAATCCTTTGAAGACCAACATGTTTAGGGAGGAAATATGTATTGCATGATATAATGACTACATGTATAATCATGCATGATATGATAATTGGGGATGAACGTGATTTGAATGCTCCACTTATAGATGCAGCAAAAGCATTAACACCAGCAGTTGAGATGGTGGAAGATGAAAATGTTTGATTTCAATAATTAGTCAGCTAGATCAAAAGAATCAAGGATAAAGATGCTCATATTTCACTTCACAATGCATTAATTGATCATTTATGGCATCAATATGGTGATTTATAAAATTAATTACAATGATTTTTTATTTTTTATTTTTGTAATTTTATGCATTTTTAATTTAATTTAATTTTAAATAACAAAGTATGTTTTATTTAATTTGATTTTATATTATTAAAAATGAGACCATGTTTAGTTTAATTTAATTTAATCATTAATTTTTTATGCATTTAATTATGTTATTATGTTAAATTAATTTTTTAATATATGAAAAGTAAATATTATTTAACAAATTTTTCATATTTTTTACTTAATTAATCAAATAATGTAATAATATTTATTTTAATTTATTCATATATATGTGTGTGTATAATTTAGTTTAATTATTAATATTATTAAATCACAAAATATATTGTATTTGTTGATTTTATGGAAAAATAATTAATTTTAATTTAATATGTTAAATAAAAATAAAAAAAATGTATAAAAGAGTATATTCAAAGAATATCTTTTTCAGTGTGAAAAATTGTGTAATACGTTGAAACATTTTTACTATACACATGCCATTTTGGAGTAACTCTATCACAACCTCCTTCCCACAAAAATATCCAAATGAGGGGAGAGAGATGGTGACTACCCATGTCCCGCCTCCAGTAGGCCCTGGGTTGGCGACTAGCGTCGAGGGTATAGTAGACATGCAAATGTGAGGCATTACCCTATAAGAGAAATATAAAGAAGAGAGGGATGAGAAGGATACAACAATCAACACATGCTCATACATATATATATAACCCAAGTGCAAACACACAATGCCATATAGTACTAACCAACTTAAAGGAAACTATAAGTACCAAAAAGGTAAAGACGGTAGCAACCACAAAGCCCAAAAAGCTCTTGCTAAACCCCGATCTAGTAATATCCATCCTGATCACCAAATTTCTCTAATTGACCTGAAAATAGTTTATATGTATGTATTGTGATCATAACAGTATACTCAGTAGGATCCTCCTCAAAGACTCTTGTGCAAAAGATAAAGAAAGTATGCTAAAGCATAGTGAACAACGGTCAAACTAACTCATCGCCTAAATAGGTATACTGAGTTCCCAGCCTCATAATGGCTAACTCTCACCAAGTATCTCATACAATAGAGTATATAATATAGTAATAAAACATCAAGGGTACCCCACTCCCACTTCCCCACTAGTTTTTCACTCTGTCTCAACATCACACGTTATGAGCATCTCTCTCCAAAAGTAAGACATATCGAAGACACCTGGAAAAGGCATCACACATGCACCTCATGCATCATATAACCATGCCATCCCATATCACAATCCATATAGTAACCAAGTAGTTTCTAGGATCCAACATATCTCATATGAAGTATATCAAACATCAGGTATTATACCTTAAGTCATTGCATCCCATACACCGAGTAAGTACCTTAAGCCATCACAGCCTATACACGCCATACCTATAATAATCCATTGGATACTATATCTGGTAATACATGTGTGTGAAATAACTACAAATCATCATATCCCTCTACACACATATATGGGAAAACTAATCATCAGGCATACTAGCACAACTACCAAGAGAAGAGAGTGGGGCTAGAGGGGATAGTCAGTCATTCATCCTCCCACCAAGATGTTGGGGAAAACACCCTCCTAGAGTCCACTGGGTGTTAGTTTCCCTAACCAACATGGGTGGGTAAGCATATAAAATCATATAATATACATGATATAATATATTTCATAGAAAACTATGGGCATAACCTATTCTTAGACTCAACTAAATCTATTATCACTCAGACTCTCGACCACCACTACTAAGACCAAATATCCTATAAGCATACAAGCATATAAAAGATCTACATTAATTAATTCTTTCATCAAATAATTCAATTTATGTTAATTAATTAATTATCCATTAATTAACTATTTAACATTATTCCAAATTACATTCCATTTCATTACATCACATCATCAAATTAAATTACATTCCCTCCAGGCATAAGTCTAAACCAAGGACTTGGTTTATCAAGATTAACATATTTTAAGAATTTCCATTCCATCATCAACCAACTTTGTGAGTTAAGATATATTTAATTTGTTATTAGCATCATTCCATATCTAGGTACTCTAGGAAAACCATCTTAAGCTACCACTAGGAGAAAACATGAAACCAAGCACATCCAATTGTCTCAAGTAGTGGGGAAAGGAATGAAAATAAAATAAGCAACCTAGCCATCGACCATTACAAAGATTCACAAGTGAGGATACCAGCTCTCAGTATCTCATCAAAGGTTAAGCCTAGATTTAACATGTTCCATCACCTCTATTTTCATCCTTAGAACCCACATGCATATACTACTGCATCTCTCCATCATAGGTGACATATGTTGCCATGTCATCTGGTCCTCCCTACCCACATATCGCAACAGCCATTCTTGGCTTAGCCATACCAGGCTCACATAAAATTCAGGCCTCCCTACCCCATATCACACATCATCCCTCCAGTCTCAGCCATGTTAGGATCATATCAAAAGGATTATATCCAAATCATAACAAAAAAGGAGGAACAAGCAATAAATCAATAGGGAAAATGGTCCCTCAAAACAAGGAATTCAGTCTTGTCATGCAAATGAGCTCTCATGGCTCTAAAATAAGGCACTAAGCCTTCTCAATCAAATGGACAACTCATGACCTATAAAATTATATTTATCACACAATCAGTTCTTATTCCATCTTGAATTAACTGATTCACTTATTAATAGGTTCCAACTATGGGAAACCAAGGTAACAAGCTATAATAAGATACCAAAGGAAAAACATGCTCTTGGAATTTATTCTAGTTTCACAAACCTAGAGAAGTACCATTCTCATTTAAAATTACTTTTTAATTATTAACAACAAGCACAATAATTCTTCACATTATTTCTCAATACCATTAATCACATGGAATATTAATTCAATTAAACATGTGCATTGCATCAATTTGATTAACATCAAATTACATTAACTACTGGATTACAAACATGCCTATTGTTTAATTAATCATAAGCTAATTAATTATCAATTAATTTGGATTTATGTTCTTTATCAATTTCCATCAAGAACAACATTATAACAAAGTAAGGAATATATTTCACACTATCTAGAAAATCATGAGGCAAACCACAATCACATTACAAAGTAACAACATCACCAACATGTGATCACAACCAATCTCTTTAATATAGTTCTATATTATTAGTTTAACTTAATTTCCATCTAAAGAGATAAAGAATGATTAATTTATGATTTCATGTAAATAAAGTAACATAAGCAATGAATCCCCTACCTAAAAAACCATCAACATTCTTTTCATGAGAACGGACCATATTACGGATCTCTGATCACATATCCCATAAGAAATGCATCCATAAGAGGACATAGTGGCACAACTACACCAACCAGGACCAAGAGAAACCCCATTAGAAACATGGGAGATAAAAATCCATATAATTTCAAGAAGATACAAGAATAAATGAGATCAAACTAGGAGAAACCTCTAGAAAATAAAGGAATAATGCACCTTGAATCACCATAGATCACCACAGATCAAAGAAGGAAGTCAATAATTAATCCCTGGTTGAAGGGATTTTAAAGCTCTGAAGGGAGGATCCACTGGACGTGTGAAAATGAGATGAATCATAGAGTTTTAGAAACCCTCGAGACACTACACCTTTTATTAACGCACCACACAGGCAATTTACAGGTCATGTAAACCATTTACATGTCGTGTAAATGTTGGGGTCAAATCTCATCGAAAAATATGTTTCCTTTTTATTATTTAACCCTTAAAATTTACACATCATGCAATATCCCATGAAATAGCCTTAACAAGCTGTGAAATACACATACATGGTGTGTAATTATTACACATCATGTATTCACCCCGCTTCTAGTATTTCACAGCCAAACCCCTCTAGACCACTTTGAAGCCTCCTCTGAGAACCATGAGCCTCAGAAACATGAAAAGGGTCGGTCTATATAGATCTGGGACCTTATGTTAGATACCTATTAAACAATTATCATCCTCAAGAATCCAAAACCAAACTAGAGAGAAACAAAAGGGGGTCATTCAAACATCCACCCCATGATATACCTATAAAAGATCTCACCACACCAAAGCTCAACCACCTCACTTAGAGAAAACAAGTGAAAAAACAAAAAACAACTGTAACCAACTCTTAAAAACTCTCTTGGGGGATATACATCTCAAACAAAAGTAAATACACAATAAGAAATAAGAGGAAACCATCTCATAAACCAAAAGGACCAATATCCATAATATAATAACATTACAATAGAATATTTAAAGATCAAACAACTCAGGGTACTGAGTGCACATCTTTGACTCACATTCCCAGGTACTATCCTCACACCATTGTTCTTCCACAAGACACAAACCAAGGGAATAACATGTTCGTAGAATAACTTATCCTAGTGGTTTTATATCTCCATATCATGATCCTTAAAGGATGAATTATCTTCAATATTGATCTTTCCCCAATTGATGATATGAGAGTCATCAAGAAGATAATGATGGAGCTATGTCACATGAAAAACAGCATGCATCCAACTTATATATGGGGGAAGTGTTATCCAATACACCATAGATCCAATACAAGTCAACACCTCAAAAGTCCCAACAAATCGGAGAGAAAACTTACTCCCATAGCCAAACATTCACTACCCACGACGAGGACTCACATTCAGGAACACATGATCTTCAACATCGAACTACAAATGTCTCATCCTATGATCAACATATGATTTTAGATGATCCTATATAGCTTTAAACTTATAATAAATTACCTGAACCATCTTGTCTTATTCTATACCATTTCTATCCTAAAAATTATTGCCTCTCCAATCCTAGTCTAGCACAGTGGGGAACAAAAAGTTCAGTCGTACAAAGCTTCAAACGGTTTCATATAAATGGTGGAGTAGAAACTATTTTTTTAAGAAAACTCAACCAAATATAGGTGACTCATCCACGAACCTCCAAAATTCAAGACATAAGAGTGAAACATATATTCAAGAGTCTGGATGGTCTGTTCTATCTGACCATCCATTTGCGGATGAAAAGCAGTGTTAAGGCATAACAGAGAACCAAAATCATGTTGGAGACATCTCCACACCCTTGAGGTAAAATGAGGATCTCGATCAGAAATGATCATCCTTGGGACTCTATGGAGTCGCATCACCTCTTCCAGATACTACCTTTATAAAACCTTCACTAAGCTCGAATCTATGATCGCTATAAAGTGGTATGATTTCATCAAATGATCTAATATCACCCATATAGCATCATAACCTCCCCGAGCTTAAGGAAAATTAGTAACAAAATCCATCAAGTTTTCCTCCCACTTCCACTGGGGAACATTTAATGTATAGATAAAACCACCAGGAACATAGTGCTCATCTTTCACCTTTTGGAAGACCAAACATCGAGAAACAAACTCTGAAACTACATGCTTCAACCCAGACCACCAAAATTGACCTCTAAAAGCTTAGTACATATTTTTCATGCTGGGATATACCACCAAAGGTGGACTATGGAACTCATGGAGAACTATCTCATGTATCATTGAAGGAACGAAAAGCTTTCCCTGAAAAAAACACCTGATGGTGTCCATCCTCAAACCAACCATCAGGTGCATCAGCAAAAACAACTCAGTCTCACCATACCTCCACCTCATAATACCCCAACTGGGACTCCTCCATCTTCTACACAAAATATGATTGCACCATCATCTGGAAAATACAACCCTTGCCTCCAACCTCATCTATATCAAGATGCATTGCTGAGAGCTCCTCCATCACTCTCCAAGAATCCCCAGATTCATGTATGGCGTCACTACATGACTTCTTACTAAGATAATCATCTACAACATTTCTCTTTCCTTGCATATATGAAATCTAAAAGTCATAATCTTGTAATAATTTAATCCATCAATGTTGATGAAAGTTCAAGTCACATTGGGAAAAGGCAAACCTCAGGCTATTATGGTTAGTATAAACCACAAAACATTTGCTGATGAGGTAATGTCTCCACAACATCAAAAAAACATCACTGCTGCTAACTCAAGATCATGGGTTACATAGTTATGCTCATGGGTATGTAACTACTGATACCCATAAGAAATAATCTATCTATGCTGCATCAGAACACAACCCAAACCAATATGATAAGTATCACAAAAAACCTCAAACTGAACTCCCTCAATAGGAAAACAAAGAAATAGAGTGCTAAACAACTTCTCTTTCAGGTACTCAAAATATTCCTAACACTGGTCATTCCACAAAAATTTCAAATCTTTTCTGGTCAAATTTTTCAGAGGATTCGCAACCCGAGAGTAGTCAATAATGAACCTTCTGTAATAGCATGCAAGACCAAGGAAACTCCATGCCTCTAACATTTTCTTAGGGGATTCCCAAGACACAAATTACCTCTATCTTATAATGATCCATATCTACTCCCTGTTGGGATACTACATGCCCCAATAAATGAAATTCAAGAGTCCAGAACTCACACTTTGACAAATTCCCAAATAGATTCTCATGACAAAGAACTCCCAAAATGACACACAGATGATCTGCATGCTCCTCCTCTAATGTGGAGTACATAAGGATTTCATAGATGAAAACCACCATGAACTTATCTAGTATATCTCTAAAAACTAGATTTATAAACCCCATGAATTCATATGAAGAATCTGTCATGCTGAACGACATTACAATGAACTCATAATGCTTGTGATGACGACAGAAAGCAATCTTTTGAATATCCTCATCCTTAACCCGCATCTGATGATATCCAGAGCACAAATTGATCTTGAAGACCCAACTTTATCCTTTTAGGTGATTTAATAAATCATCAATCCATGAAAGAGGATAGAAATTCTTCATTTTTTCTTGGTTTAAGCGACAATAATTGATATAAAGTGAAAAACTACCATCAACCTTCTTCATGTAAAAAATTGGTGCACCCCAAGGTTACACACTCTACCAAACAAAAACTCACTACAAAAAATCATAAAGAATTACTCAAAACTCCTACAAATCAGAAGGCTCCATATTATATAGATACATTGAGATAAGAGACATGTCTGGTTGTAGCCTGATCCCAAACTCGATCTCCCATAGAGGGGGTAGCACCACAACATCTTCTGGAAATACATAAGGGTACTCTTCCAAAACCCTAGGAAACACAAATTTTTGAACCACTGATGAACTTAGAATCATCTCATCTGTCAAATATAATAAGGATGGAAAATTCCTCTGAGCCATCTGAGGGTCTCACTTTCCAACAAACACTGTTGGCTCTCCATCAGCATCATAAAACACAAACTACCTCCTTAAGTAATCCACAATATCCTACACTGAATACAACCAATCCATGCTGAGGATGATGTCATATGTCTATATCTATAATCATAGAAAATATCCCCCAGAGTGTTGTTTCCCCATAACTAGCTTATAGTCTCTACATACTTCATACAAGTCAGCTTGACCTCTAACTCGTGTAGTCAATGCTAAGGGCACTGAAAGTCTCTCTACCTCAAATATCAAAGAATGGATGAGGGTAGGTGATATAAAGGAGTGTGTTGCTCCTAAATCAAACAAATCATACACCCAAGTAGAAAAAAATCAATGGGTGCCTCGAACGATGTCTGGTTCTCTTGGCACTAGCAATGTTAAATCATGAAGTTGGCCATGACCTACTCCATGGCCTCTCTGACTATGCTGATGACCACCTCCATTTCTTCTCTCTACTCTTTGAGGATGAGGAGTGTCTCTAGGTTGTCCTCTACCTACCACATCTCCTCCCTACTGATCCCAAGATAGACCACCCAATTGCTGCTACCTTGGCTGAAACTACCTCAATGGAGGAACTTGAAGTGGAACACCTGGAACACAATGACTGTTCATAAAGGTCAAGCAGTCTCATAGCTGATGACCTCATCCACCATAAGAAAAACACGCATCTGATCCTTTGTTATAGGTCTAAGAGTCGCCGCCCCTAGAGAAATGAGATGATGAGGGCTGGGACCTATCCCTGGATGAGCAAAAACTCTTCAGTATTGACAACTGGAACCCCAAAACCAAAGATCTTCTTCATGACGAATCCTAACAACTCCCCTCTTTTGAGGACCTAGTTCTGACCAACATTCTCTCGATAACCTCTGATCTTACCATCACCTCAAGATACATCTTCATCATAAATGGGGTAACCTAGCACTGGATCTCTGGATGAAAATCCTCATAGAAATGCCATGCTCAAGCCTCTTTATATAGCAACAGGTTTGAATCATATCACGAAAGGGACCTAAAATGGATCTTGAACTCTCACACACTGGAGCTCCCCCACCGAAGGGTAAGCATCTCCTGGAGACTAGTCGCCTTCATGGAAAAAGAAAGAAACTCTGCTCTAAACTAGTCTTGGAACTTCTCCCATGAGACCAATAAATCCTCATAATCCCTGAGGAACAATAACCACCACTTCCTTGTTTCACCACACAACACCATCACAGCCAAAGAAACCTAGTGATCCTGCCAATCATGAATCGAACTAAAATCTATCTCAACCTCCTCCAATCATTATTCTGTGACTACATCTAAAAAGGATCCCTAATACTTATGTAGACTCTATAACTGAAACTCTTGAAGTTTCCTCCTCTAAGTTTCATTATCATTAATCTCTACTCTGTGGCAATCTACTGGAACATCATACTGAACATCTTCAGTGCAAACCCGATAAGGACATCAACCTAGATCCATGACTACAAAAAGAAAAAATAGGTTAGAAATCTTAAACATGGAATATGGAATACTTAAAATTAATTAATTATTTGATTTATTTATTATCTTATTTAAGGTTTTAACTTATCCCAATGTCTACCCATTCCAAACACAGGCATAAACAAGAATGCCGCATGATCCTTTCCTAGGTCTATGCCCTACAACTAGTATCACTTCATTTAGTAGGCTCAGTAAACTTAAATATATGTGTATCAGATCATAAGGGACCCTAAATACCCATGTATCAGTCAATATACTATGTTTATATTGCTTACTAAACTTAGATAACATTGTTTCCCTACCAACCCATGCAACCTCACATGTTCCTAACTCCACCTTCATCCTATCCATCAAACCTAAACCTTTGACACCACTCTATCATGACCCCCTACCCACAAAGATATAATAATGAGGGGATAAATATGGTGATTTCCCAAGTCCTACTTCTATTAGGCCCTGGGTTGGTGACTAGCATTGAGGGTATAGTAAACATGCAAATAGGAGGCATTACCCTCTAAGAGAAACACGCAGGAGAGAGAGATAAAAGGATACAAAACCAACACCTGATCAAACATATATATATATATATATATATATATATAACTCAATTGAAAACATGTACTTTCATATAGTAATAAACAAGTGAAAGGAAACTACAAGTACCAAAAAGATAAAGACGATAGCAACCACGAATCCCAAACAACTCCTACTAAACCCTGAGCTAGTAATATCCAGCCCAATCACCGATCTACTCTAGATAACCTAAAAATATATATATATATATATATACACACACATAGGTTGAGAGTAAAATTATACTCAATAGGATTCTCCCCAGAGCATCTCGTGCAAAAGATAAATAAATCATGCTAAAGCACAGTGAACAACAGTGAAACTAACTCATCACTGAAATATGTATACTAAGTTCTCAGCCTCACCATGGATAACTCTCACCAAGTATTGCATACAAGAGAGCATATACTATAGTAATAAAACATTGAGGGCACCCCTATCCCACTTCCCCACTAGTTTACTGCTCTTCCCCAATGTCACACATCTTGAGAATCTCTCTCCAAAAGTAAGTTAGCCCAAAGACACTTTGGCAAGGAATCATAGCATACACCTCATGCATCAAATAAACACATCATACCATATCACAATCCATATAATAACCAAGTAGTTTTTGGAATCCACCATATCCCGTATGATTTATATCAAACATCAAGTATTATACCTCAATCCATTATAACCCATACACAAAGTAAGTACCTCAAGCCATCACAACCTATACACGTCATACCTATAATAATCCTTTGGATACTATATCTGGTAATACATGTGTGTGAAATAACTTAAAGACATCATATCTCTCTATGCACATATATGGGGAAACTAATCATATTTCATACTAGCACAAGTAATAACCAAGATAATAGAGTGGGGCCAGAGGGGGTAGTTATTCATTTATCCCCCCAACGAGATATTGGGAAAAAAACCCTCCCAGAGTCCACTGAGTTTCAATTACCCTAACCAACATGGGTGGGGAAGTTTATGAAATAACATAATATACATTATATTATACAACTCAAAAGCACGCTATGGGTATAACTTAGTCTTAGACTCAACTGAAAATATCATCACTTAGACTCCTGACTACCACTACTATGACTAGATATCCTATAAGCACATGAGCATATAAAAATGCTAAATTAATTAATTCTTTCATCAATCAATTCACTTTATGTTAATTAATTCATTATAATTTAATTAACCATTTAACACTTTTCCAGATTATATTGCATTGCATTGCATTGCATCATATAAGTAAAGTCTAATACCTCTAGGCATAAGTACAAACCAAGGACTTGGTTTATAAAGATTAACATTGTCACAAACAGGCTCGGTTACTATCATGAATCAGCCTGGGTACTCTGGTAACCCGATAACTAATTCATCCCTGACATGTCCTGAAGGGTGTTCCCAATCCCAACGGCTCGGTGACTAGCACCTGGAATCATATAAAAAAGGAAATTGGGAACAATTTTATCACTATCAATGCAGAAAAAAATAAAAAAATCAGTATGCATACAAAAGAAACTCCTATGGGAGTAATATACCAGAACTCAAATAGACATAAAAGACCAATGTACTACAACAAAATTACTATAAAATAAGAAAAACTACCCAAGTCCCAACTCGAATGCAACTCACCAAATCTACAGATCAACAGCTTGAACCACCTCCAAGTGGTGCTTTACCCCTACTCGAACCTGGAAGGAGATAATCTACAAACACTTGAAGGCATAGGTAGGGTGTGAGCTAAAAGTATTATTAGGGTCTCACCAAGGATTCCATAATATATTCCAATATTAAATTAACCAAAGGAAGTAGTTTTAATTTTAAAAAATAGGTTTTTCATTTCAAAATCATAATTAAAACAGTTCATGATTTACACTTCAAAAGATAGAAATATTTTAATCAAAGGATTTATTTTTCAATTTATGGAACATTTCCAAAACAATGGAACTTTTCACAAATGGATTAAATAAACACTTTTATATAAAACAATCTATATAAATCAGAAGGCATGTAAAAAAATTTATAACAATGGCATGTATTCATTTGAAATAAAAACAAACGAGCAACATGGTCATATGCCTAAGAAGGTATGATAGTTCCAGGCTATAAGGACTCCACACTCAAGGTTACATGGTAATATGTACATACGTCCCTTTGAACTCAGGCCAAATAGGACTCATCACCACTGCCTAAGGGATGTGACGTACTGCATTTATGTTTTGGAACGTTGTAAATCATAAAGTTTCATCCAAATAACTCACTAACTACCTAAGGCTTACATGTTCTCTGGTACAAAATAATGATGGGAAATTTATTTGAAGCAACCTTAAAATAAAATTAATCCCATTATCCATTTCAAATATACCAATTTCCATTTAAAAACAAAATGGGTTTTTAATCAAAACATATCTTTTCAACAAGATAAAAACCTAAGGTTTCTATCAAAATCATTTTTAATCCATTTTCAAAATAATAATTTTAAATCAACTCACAATTAAATTTCACAACCCACTTTCACAAATTAAATTCAAAATTTTAATTTTTCACAAGATTCCATCAATTTCACAATAAAACTCTCAATTCAATGGAATTGGTGTTTTTCAAAATTTTCTATAAAATCCATTTTCTCAATTAAATTCAATAATTTAATTGAAAAAAATTCCATCAAATCCACAATTTAAATTTCAAAAATTTCCATAAACATACCCCAATTCAATGGAATTGGGAGTTTTATAATTTCATGCCAAAAACCCATTTTAAAACCCCAATTCAATGGAATTTGGTTTTTCCATAAAACCAATTGAAATCCATTTAATTAAAATTAAGAAATTTTATTTAATTAAAACAATTGAAATTAAATAAATTAATTTAGGGTTAACATAAATTGGGCATCATGATAGAACCACTTACCTTTAACGGAAACATAATGCTCGCAACGGAAACCACCAACTAGAATAAAGGTGAAAAAGATATAGGATCTCAAAATAGAAATAAGATTCAACAACATAGAGTTTAGATCCATCAATCCCAATATGATCTATCAAACTCCAAGGAATTAAAGATAAATAGATGAAGAGATAGTGAGAACGCTTACCCAATGAGTCACACTACAATTGCAACAACGATCAATCACTAATTGAAACAAACCAAAAGGGTTTGAGGGCTCCAAAATCACCTAGAAAAGGCTCATGGGTTGAGAGAAAAGAAATATGGAGAGGAGGGAAAGAAAACTCAGCCAAGTTTACTATTAAAAAACAACCATTAGTACTTTACACAATGTGTAACCCAATTCCACATTGTGTAATTGTCAAATCCCAAAATCATTGAAAAACTCATCGTCTTTTGTTAAAAATGGATTTATTATTATTTTATAACTTACACATCGTGTATCCACATTACACAGCTTGTAAATCCCCAGTAGATTGCAGAATCAGTAGGTTTTATGCTGAAAATACAACAAAACTCTAACTTCACCACTATAGGTATCCTCCCAATTCCTTCTCAGCCCTATCCAGACAATTAGAAAGGAAAACCACGACAAGACTTAAAACATAACTATCATAAAGGTAACAGGATGTTACAACCTCTCCACCATAAAAACTCATTATCCCCATAAATCCTTTCAAGAAGCTTCTGTATTGAAAAGGTGAGGCCACTACTCTCTCATCAATGCCTTGTGCTCCCGTGTCTCATGAGAATCAGAACTGTGATACCAAAGCACGCAAACCAAAGGTATCATCCTCCCTTGAATTTCCTTGGTTTAAAAATCAACTATCCTGAATGGTTGTTCATTCATGGATAAATCATGTTCAACTTCAAGATCACGCTAGCTCAAAACATGAGATGAATAAGATAGATACTTCTGAAGCTGAGATATATGGGACACATTATGTATCGACATCAGCTGCAGTGGAAGCGCTAAATGGTATGCGGCTTTTTTCACCTACTCAACAGCCTCAAAAGGTCCCACAAAACAAGGAGCAATTTTCCCTTACCTCCCAAGCCATCAATGACCAAACCAAGGTGAAACCTTCAAGAACACCTAGTTACTAACTGAGAACTCCAAACGTCTATGACGATGATTAGCATAAGAATTATATTTTCTCTATAGTATCGCCATTATCTAATGAATCAACTAGATCTTTGTTGTCGTCTCTTAGACCAAACTCGGTCCAACCAAGGAACTTTCACCAATTTCCGACCAACACAATAGAGATTTACAAGGTTAATCATACAAGGCCTCAAAACGATCCATTCTAATCACGGGATGGTAACTATTGTTATAAGAAAACTCAACCAACCCCAAGTGATCATCCCATGCTCCACCAAAGTTGAGAACACAAGAGTGAAGCATATCCTCAAGAATATATATATATATATATATATATATATATATATATATATCTTTTTGTATGGATATCTGATTGCGAATGGTATGTTGTACTCAAACAGACATGAGATCTTAGTGCCTCATGAAGTCCTCTACAAAAGAGAGAAGTGAACTGAGGATCCCTATTAGATTCTATAGCATAAGGAACTCCATGAAAACAAACAATATCTTTCACATAAATATTTCTCAACTTCTCAACTTTTTTTGTATCATGAATGGGTATAAAGTCTTCCAATTTAGTCAAACTATCAATAAAAACCCATATCGCATTCTTCTTTCTATAGGTACGTAGCAACCTAACCATAAAGTCCATAGAGATCTCACCCCACTTCCAAGTAGGGACTGGAAGTGGCTAAAGAAAAATCAAAGATTTTTAGTGCTAGACCATAACCTGTTGGCATGTTTAACAATGAGAAATAAACTCAGCAATGACCTATCTCATACCTAGCCACCAGAATTAATGCTGCATGGCATAGAACATTTTTGTGGATCTTGGTTTCACTATCCACTTGGAACAATGGAAATCCCCCATTATAGATTTCCTTACTGAAGACGGTACCACAAAACGATTTCAAAAGTATAGAATTACCTCTTTGTAGAACAACCAATCAATCATGGTCTCCTCACTATTAAGAGAGTCTCTAATACTATAGAAATCATAATAAAGGTGTTGTTCCTGAATAATAAATTCAAGAAGAGCATATGTTAATTAAACATTGACCAAGGAAAGCTTTTCCCTTGATTCCTGGACTCTAATATGCAATTGTGAAAAGAGATCCATCAAGTTCCACTCTTACGAAGATTATTTCACTACTTGGGTCATAAGTTTCCTTCTTATAGCATTTGAAATGATATTCCATTTCCCCAGGGTATTGGTGATGTTGAAATCAAAAGACTACAGGTATTCCACCAAATTCCTCTGGTGGAGATTTAAATATTTTTTAGAGAAGATATAACTCTAACTATTATGGTCCGAATACACTATAAAACATTCTCCAAAATGGTAATGCTAATAAATTTTAAGTGTGTGCATCACAGTTGCAAGTTCAAGGTCATGGGTTGGATAATTCTTATCATGTGTCATAAGTTGATGAGATCTATAAGCAATGACATGATCACCCTGCATGAGGAGGTAGCCCAAGCCTAAACTCGATGCATCACAAAAGACCGCATAGCCCTACTCGACCTCTAGAAGAGTCAACGTCGATGCAGTAGTCAAAATACATTTTGACTCGACAAAATAATTCTGACATTTCTCATTATAAGAAAACATTACTCCCTTATGAGTTAGTGCAGTCATCGAAGAATCCAACTTAGATAATTACTTCATGAACCGATGATAATATCTAGCTAATCCCAAGAAGCTTTAGATCTCGAATACATTTTTTGGTTTCTCCCAAGTCATAACAACCTTCACCTTATCAGGATCAACTGATATTCCTTATTCTGACACCATGTGTCTCAATAACTTCACTTCCTGAATCCATAAATCACATTTTTAAAGCTTGTCATAAAGTTGGTGATTACTCAAAAAACTCACAACTATTCTCAGATTATGCACATGATCCTCCTTGGACTTAGAGTAAACGAGGATTTCATCTACAAAGACTACCTTGAAGGTATCTAGATACTTGTTCAAAATCTTGTTCATTAAAAACATGAAAACTATAGGGGAATTGTTTAAGAGAAAGGGCATTATAAGGTACTCATAATGGTTATACCTACTCTGAAAGGAAATTTTATGAATGTTAGATTATTTTATCTTAAACTAATGGTAGCCATAATAAAGATCAATCTTCAAGAACCACTTCTTCCCTTTAAAATAACCAAATAGATCATCAATATATAGTAATAGATATTTATTATTTATCATAACTCTATTGAGATTTTGGTAATCAACACATAGGCAAAGTGAACCATCAACCTTTTAGAAAAGAGAATCCATGCCACCCGAGGTGACACGCTCGGGCGTATGAAGTCTTTCTCATGAAGATAATCCAACTAGGACTTCAGATCTTTCATTTCAGCTAGTGTCATATGATAAGAGGTAATAGATATTGGTTGAGTACCAGGCATTAAGAAAATAGAAAAATCAACCTCCCTTACTGGGGGGAAACTATATAAGTCTGAAGGAAACACGTTGGGAAACTCGATGACGACCAGAGGGAGATCACTTCTCAAATATTACCACTCCATATCAAATTAAAATACTGATATCACTTTCCCTAACTCTAGATAAAAAGGTCGGTCTCTACTCGACCTTGGGTCTCATTCTCCTTGGAAGACACGGAACACACCATAGGGTGTAGTGAAGGAGACCCATTAAAGATAACAATCAATCTAGACTTTATTGGTAATGATTCAATCCATCCCAAAAATGATGTCAAGAGGTTTCATGTACATAATTAGAAAACTCCAAGAAATCTCACCATCTGATAGAGAGAAAACACAAGATGAACTAAGGATACCCTACTCTCTCTTCATACCAAGGGGTGTAGTAATATCCATTGCACAAGATAAAATATCCATAGGAAGATTAAATAGATTAACAATACAGGTTGAAATAAATGAATGATATGCATCAATATCAAATAGAGCAGTCACTAATGATGAAGCTATAGTAATGGTACCTCTCACGGTCATTTGACCCGTATCCACTTCCTCTTGAGACTCTTCCACTACATAAAGAATCTTCATTCAGGATTCTTGTAGCTGGAACCCTTTTGCACATGAAGCATCTTATTTCACCATAGTTTTAGAAGGTGTTGATGATCTCGTTACACTATGAGGAGTGAAATAAACATGGAAGAATCATTGAAAGTAACCCGAGCATCCATAGGAGCCACAGTTCTTAGGTGCCTCAGTGAAAACCCTCTTTGAATGTCTCAGCTTTCCACACCAGTAACAAACTAAAGGACCTCTGTCAGGAACTACAAGATGTCTAGAATGAACCTAATGATGAGAAAACCCATAAGAATAATCATGATTCCTCTTTCCCTTATAGGAATGCACACTACCACTGGGAGAGAAAGAAACTCTCGATAACACTGACTTTCAATCCAAGTCCATCTCGACCATCAGTGCTTTATCCATTATATCATCATAAGAAGGTAGATTTGGTAAGAAAACCTAAGAAAAAAATATCTTTTCAAAGTCCCAAATCATACCATCAAGCCTTTATCTTCTCATTTGATACTATCTCAGGTGCAAACTACACAAGCTCAGCAAAATGGTTTGCATAGTCTGTCACGGTCCTTTCAGCCTGCTCAAGTTTAAAATAATCAGTGGCCTTGGCTAACATCATCGACTCTGGATAGAACTGGTCAGTGAAAATAACCTTGAAGTATTTCCACTATAAGCCCTTATATTTCTTTACTTTCACCATCATGTCCCTCCATCTCCTACTCGGTCCTTCTAGTACGAAGGTGGCACACTTCACCTTAATTTTGTTAGGTGTTTCCAAGAACCCAAACAAATGCTCCATTCTGCTCAACCACTCCTCATCCTCTTGAGGATCATTTGATCCTTTGAACAACATTAGATTCTAAATAAGGAACTCTTGATAAAAAATCTTGAGAATATCCCTCTAAGGTTTCATGGTTGGAGCCTTAATGAGAACTAGAGGTGGTACATGTCCTAGATCTTGGACAGTACACACAATCACCTCAACCAAACTCGGGTCCATGAGAGGATTTGCTTACTGAGGTTTAATAGAAGCCTCCTCTTGGATCCAATTCACATGTCTTCTTGGAGTCATGATGCTACAAAACATCAGCAGACAGTAAATAAGACATCACATAACCACTCAAATAGAGCAATAAGGAAAATTAATCCCAACAGATAGACAACAATATTTGGATTTCAACCTATCCAAATCAAAAAAAGAGAAAATACTAGAACTAATCCTCAAGATATATTTCTCAAACCACCATTGGTGACTTAAGGATCACTGTGATGAGATATTTCCAAACACTCAATCGCAATTACCACCTAAGTCCCAACAAGATTTCACAAATGCATACTGACTTCAAGATAAGAAACTCAACCTGCTTCTGATACCACTTGGTCATGAACCATCTCGGGCACCCTATTAACCCGGTGACTGAGTTAGTCCTAACATTGTTCAAAGGACATTCCTAATCCCAATGGGTTGGTTACTCACACCTGACATCATACAAAAAAGGAAAGTGGGAATGATGTTTCCACTACCAATGCAAAAATGATCTAAACAAACTAGTATGAATACAAAAGAAACTCCATTGGGAGTAATGTGCCAAAACTCAAATAGGTATAACAACCCAAAGAACTAAAAAAAAGTACTATAAAACAAGAAAAAATTCCCAAGTCCTAACTCAAATGAAACTCACCAATTCCACGGATCAACTGCTAGAACCACCTCCAAGTAGTGTTTTACCCATAGTCAAACCTGAAAGGAGATAATCTACAAACACCTGAAGGCACAGGTAGGGTATGAGCTAAAAATCCCAGTAGGTTCTCACCAAGGATTCCATAACAAATTTCAATATTAAATTAACCAAAGTAAGTGCTTTCAATTTAAAATAAAACAGTTTTTTCATTTCAAAAGCATAATTAAAACAATTCATGATTTACACTTCAAAAGATGGAAATATTTTAAGCAATGGATTTACTTTTCAATTGATGGAACATTTCTAAAATAATGTCACTTTTCATAAATGGATTAAATAAACACTTTTATATAAATATGTTTATATAAATCAGAAGTCATGTAAAAATAGTTTATAAAAATGGCATATATTTATTTGAAATACAAACAAGCAAGCAACATGGTCATATTCCAAAGAAGGTATGATAGTTCCAGGATATAGAGACTCCAAACTCAAGGTGACATGGAAATATGTATATACGTCTGTTTGAAATCAATCCAAAGAGGACTCATCACCATCACATAAGGGATGTGACGTGCTGCATTTATGTTTTGGAACATTGTAAAGCATAAAGTGTCATCCAAATAACTCACTAACTATCTAAGTCTTGCAGGTGATCTAGTAAAAAAATTATGGGAAATTTATTTCAAGCAAACTTAAAATACAAATAATATCATTATCCACTTAAAATATGCCAATTCCCATTTAAAAACCAAAATAGGTTTTTAATCAAAATATGCCTTTTCGCCAAGATAAAACCCTAAGGTTTCTATCAAAACCATTTTTAATCCATTTCCAAAATAATAATTTGAAATTAATTCACAATTCAATTTCATAATCCACTTTCACAAATTAAATTAAATTATTTAATTTTTCACAAGATTCCATCAATTTCACAATAAAACCACTAATTCAATGGAATTGGGGTTTTCACAATTTTCCATTAAATCCATTTACATAATTAAATTAAAAAAATTAATTGAAACAATTTCCATAAAATCCACATTTTAAATTTCACAAATTTCCATAAACACACCCCAATTCAATTGAATTAGGGGTTTTCCAATTTCATGTCAAAACCCCATTTAAAAGCCCCAATTCAATGGAATTGGGTTTTTCTAATAATTAAATTGAAAGACATTTAATTAAAATAAATAAATTTCATTTAATTAAAACAAGTGAAATTAAATAAGGAAATTTAAGGTTAACATAAATTGGGCATCATGATGGAACCACCTACATTTCACAGAAACATAATGCTCGTAATGGAAACCACCAACTAAAACGAAGGCATAGAAGATCTAGGAACTCAACCTAGGAAAAAGATTCAACAACACAAATTTTAGATCCATCAATACCAAGTTGATATATCAAACTCCAAGGAATGAAAGATAAAGAGACAAAGAGACAGGGATAATGCTTACTCGGTGAGTCACACTATAATCGTAACAATGATCAATCGTTGATTGAAATGGCCTGGAAGGGTTTGATAGCTCCAAAATCACCTAGAAAAGGATCTTGGGTCAAGAGAAAAGCAATCTAGAGAGGAGGAAAAGAAAACTCAGCCAAGATGCCTATTAAAAAACAATAATCGGTACTTTACACAATGTGTAACCCAATTACACTTCGTATAATTGAAAAATCTAAAAATTATCGAAAAATCCATCACATTTTGTTAAAAATTGATTTATTGTTATTGTAGAACTTACAAGTTGTATATCCACATTACACGGTATATAAATCCCCAACATGCTACAGAAACAGTAGGTTTTATGATAAAAACCCAACAAAACCCTGACTTCACCATCATAGGTATCCTCTCAATTCCTTCTCAGCCCTATCCAGACAATTAGAAAGGAAAAACATGAAAAGACTTAAAACTTACTTGTCAGAAAGGTGACGGGATGTTACAGGTACCCTAGTAACCTGATAACCAGGTCGATCCCGACATATCTTGAAGGGTGTTCTCAATCCTCATGGGTTGGTGACTAACACCTAGCATCAAACAAAATTAAAGTGGAAATAGATTTGCTATAAACATCATGAAAGCAAGATAAACAAGTCAGTATGCATATAAGGAAAACTCTATAGGAAGAAGTGTTCCATAAGTCAAATAGGTATGAACAACCCAAAGTACTACAACAAAGTACCAGAAAATAAGAAACCACCCAAAAGTCCCAATGGAAATAACTCTCTAATCCCAAGGATAAACAACCACTACCACCTCCAAGTGGAGCCTTACCCTTACTCGAACCTAGAAGAATATAACCTAAAAATACCTGAAGGCACGGGTAGGGTGTGAGCTAAATCCTGGTAGGGTATCACCAAGGATTCCATAATAAGATACCAATATTTAATTAACCAAATAAATCTTTCAATTTTAAATAAATAGGTACGACATTTCAAAATTGTATTTACAAAAAATCATGCTTTACATTTCAAATAATGGAAAATAATTTAAACAAATGGCTCAATAAAAATTTTATATAAAGAAATTTATATAAATTCAGAAGGCATGATAAATATTTTGCAACAATCATTGGTATTTATTTTTCAAATACAAACAAGCGAGAAACATGGTCATTTTTCAAAAGGGTATGATAGTTCTAGTCTATGGGACTCCCTCGCACTCAAATAGTTTTCACAATAATATGTGTACACACATCCTCCTCGATACTGACCAGAGAGGACACATCACCATCCCATCGGGGATGTGACCTACTGCCATTATGTATTGTTAGTGTTGTAAATCATAGAGTGTTGTCTTAATGACTCACTAACTGCCTAGGATTTAATGTTCTCTAATAACAAATAATGATGGGAATTTTATTTTAAGACTGCTTAAAATATAATTCATCCCATTCTCCCATTTCAAATATTCCAATTTTCCATTTAAAAACCAAAATGGTCTTTTAATCAAAACATGCCTTTTTCCATTATAAAACAATGAGTTTCTATCAAAATCACTTCAATCCATTTTTCTAAAATAAAATTTTGAAATCAATTCCATCAAATCAATTTCACAATTTAAATTTCACAAAATTCCATCAATTCAACAAATACACCCCAATTCAATGGAATTGGGGTTCTCAAATTCATGCCAAATCCAATTTCGAATCCCTAATTAAATGGAATTAGGTTTATAATCATCCAATAGAAATAAATTTCATTTATATCAAGCAATTGAATTTAAATCGAGCAATTTAGGGTTAATCAAAATTGGTCATCATAACAGGACCACCTACCTCAGGATCATGAGATATCAAAACAAAAATCCTTAAACAGAAAAATCCAATGGAGATCTTTGGAAATGAAGATCCAAGAATCAACCCTAGATTCAAGATCTAAAATAGAGGATATTAGATTATCTAACAAAAAATAGATCTACAAAGCCTTAGGGAGGAAATGAGAGAGAGTGAGAGAAAGAGAATGGGAAGAGGAAACTTACCAGGAGAAGATTAAACATCATTCTCCTATCTTTGATTCACTTCTGGAAGGGTGTAGAGGGTCTAAAATCACCTCTTACGAGATACCCTAGAAGAATAAAAATCTATGGGTCAAAATAGGTCCATCAAACACCTTAAATTGGGTTTTAATGACTTAAAAATAATTTTCAGATTTAAAAATATCGTACTCATGGTTTCCTGGGTAGGGATGCACGGTTAGACAAACTGTGCACCCTAACTGTGTGCCCCTATTAATAGAGTTAAATAGTTTCTCCTAGGTGGGTTCATTGTTTGTCAAACCATATACCATCCGTGCAAAACCCCACTGTATGGGTTTGCACAGTTTCCCCTAAGAGGGCGCATAGTTTTGGAAAACCGTGCACAACCCAGAAAATTCAAAATTTTCCAAAAATTCACCTGAATTACCCTTAAATGAAGCCCCACAAAATAATGGTTAAAATAGGGGTTTAGGATTACCTGAAAAAAGTAACATGATGTTACAAACTCCCCACCATAAAAACTTTCTATCCCTAAAAAGCCTGCTCAAAAGCTTCTATGTCAAAAAGATGATGCCATTGCTCTCTTGTCAGTGTCTCCCTCTCCCTCATCTCATGATAATAAGAACCATGATGCCATATAACATGAATTAAAGGTATCATCCTCCAATTAAGTACCTTAGTTTTAGAATCAACTATCCTTAATGGACTCTCTGTCATGGATAAATTAGGTCCAACCTCAATATCACTCCAACTCAAAACATGAGATGGATCATATAGATACTCATGGAGTTGTGATGCATATAACATGTTATGTATTGACATCAGCTGTGGTGGAAGTTCTAAATGGTAAGACACTTTCACCACCTACTCAATAACCTCAAAAGGTCCCATAAAATGAGGAACAAGCTTCCCTTGACTCCCAAGTTGTTGATGACCCAACCAGGATGAAAGTTTCAAGAACACTTAGTCACTAAATGAAAACTTCAATAGTCTGTGATGATGATCATCATAATATTTACACTGTATTTGTACCATTAACATTCTCTAATGAATCAACTGAATCTTTATTGTTGTCTCTTGAACCAAGCTCAATCCAACCAAGGAAATTTCACCCATCTATGACTAACACAATAGAGATATTCAAGGTCGGCCATATAAGGCCTCAAGAGGATCCATTTTTATCGTGGACTCATAATTGTTGTTATAATCATACTTAACCAACCCTAAATGATGATCCCAATATCCACCAAAGTCAAGTATACATGCGCAAACCATATCCTCAAGAATATATATAGATATTTATTTCTAGCCATCCGACTGTGGATGATACACTGTACTAAAATGAACATGAGATCCCAATGCCTCTTGAAGGCCTCTCCAAAGTAAATAAGTGAACCAAGGATTAATATTAGAGACTATAGTAGATGGAACTTTGTGAAAATGAATAATCTATTTCACATAGATATTTATCGACTCCTCAACTTTGGTTACATCATGAATGGGTATAAAGTGATCCAATTTGGTCAGTCGATCGATAATAACCCATATCACATTCTTCTTTCTATGGGTACACAAAAACCCAACTACAAAGTCCATTAAGATCTCATCCCACTTCCAAGTCAGGGCTGGAAGTGGCTGAAGTAAAACCAAAGGTTTCTGGTGCTTAGCCTTGACCTTTTGGCATGTATAAAAATGAGAGACAAATTCAAAAATTCTCTATTATTGGAACCAAGGTTGTTCATTGATAATAATGGAGTTTGGTTTGGGTTTGTTGTCAATCGGCACACGGATGACTAGGAAGTTTGCAAGGACCAAGGTCATATGATTGAGGCTGAAAGCAGTATTGATGATGGCGCAGTTTCCCAATATTTTCCAAATTTTGGGGCCTCAAAATTAGGAATTTGCGTGAATAATGGTGAAAGAAATCGGCAAAGGAAGAGGAATGAGGAGCCCGAGAAATGGATCGCATACCATGTCCGGGAAGGGTACGTAGTCGTGTGCCAGGAAGTGGGAACGGTTCGCAGATTCGGTTCGTGGAACCAAAAATGGTTCGTGGCTGAGCGATAGTGCGGTATGCGGATGGGATGAAGTCGGTGGAGGAGTTTGATCGCGTAGGAGCAAAGGCAATACGCGGAGCGCGTAGGAAAGTAGTTCGCGGATGGCTTGTGGTTCACGGTGGGGGCTGTATCGAATCAAGATTTGGTAAATCTTGATTTAGCGGATTAAGTGGGTATCTTTGCCTATATAATAAATGTTAATCCCACCAATTACTAAAGAGATTGAACTTCAGTAGAAAGTAAATTTTGCTCCGAGATTTCGGCAAAGGCCAAAGGAATTTCGCGAAGGCTGAAGGAAGTTCATGAAGCCTGAAGTGGTTCGTGAAGGCTGAAGTGGTTCACGCAGAAGGGATTCCGCTAAAGGTGTTTTGGGGGTTTCATAACCCACAGAGGAAGTCTGGTATGCAGAGGAAAAGACGTTCCACAAACAAAGAACAGTTCGCGGACAGGAGGGGTTTTGTAGAGGAGGCTCGCAGAATCGGTACGCGATCGCAAAGGCAAAGGCATTCTATGGATGAAGGGCAGTTCATAGCAGTAGTAGTGGTACGCAAAGAAGGTGTCCCACATACCAAACTCATTACTCAGTATGCGGGAGGATCAGGTGGTTCGCGATTTGCATAAGGAATCTTACAAAAGCTTCAAATCGGTTTGTGAAGAAATTTTCTGGTACTTTACAGTACTCAAGAAGGTGGACTTCATCTATGGGAGAAAAAGGAACTTCAACAGAGCATCCATTTATAGTGGAGGATGCATGATTTGATGCTAAACCATTTAAGTGACTTTAAAATTGATAAACTGAGTGAAGATTCTTCCAACGTAGTGTGCAAGGGGGAGTCAACATAAGTGATCTGAGGGACGCAGTGTGCTATCCCTGAACCTTGTAAAGGCAGTGTGCCTAGCACAGAGTGAATGTGATAAAATCTTGTATTCCAAAAATTGTTAATATTAGTGGTTTTGGTACGACCGACACACTATCAGCATATGCTCCTTGGACGTATCCCTTAGTGGTGAACCAAGTAAAATTTTTGTGTCATTGCTTTGCATGTGATTGTTTATTTTCTGCTCCTCCTCGTCAGATAGGTTTAACAGGTTCCTACCAATATGGGAACAAGATCTATTAGTTTAAAAGAAAAATTTGACACACTGATTCACCCATCCCCTCTCAGGGTGTTCCAGGGTCCTTCATCCATCTCATACCTGGCCACGAGAATCTACATCGCATGTCATAGAAAATATTCATGGTTTTTGGGTGCACTGCCCATTAGGAGTTATGATAATACCCCATCACAGCTTTCCTTACCACTAAAAACACAACAAAACGATTCTGATATCATAGTATGCCCTCAGTGGAGAATGACTAGTCAGGTATAGTCTCCCCACCATAAAGAGAGTCTCTAATGCTACGGAACTCATCATCAAGTTGTTGTTACTGAAGAACCACCTCAAGAAGAGCGGATGTCAACTAAACATTGGCTAAAGAAACCTTGGCCCCTGATTCCTAGACTCCAATATGAAACTTTTCAAAAAGATTCATCAAGTTCCACTCTTCTGAAGATTCTTTCATGGCCTGATTCAGAAGTTTCTTGCTTAAATCATTTCCAAAGACATTCCCTTTCCTCAAGGTATAAGATATGTTGAAATCAAAATATTGAAAGTATTCCACCCAACATCTCTAATAGATATTTAAATATTTTTGAGAGAATATATAACTCAAGATCTTGTGGTTTGAAAACACGGTAAACCTTTCTCCATAAAGGTAATGTTGTCAACTATTAAGTGCGTGCATCACAACTACGAGTTCAAGGTCATGGGTCGGGTGATTCTTCTCATGTGGCCTAAGCTGACAAGATCCATAAGCAAAGACATGATAACCCTACATAAGAACACAACCCAAACCTAAACCTGATGCATCATAGAAGATTATATAGCCCTGCCCGTCCTCTGGGAGAGTCAACACTGGCGTAGTAGTCAAAAGATTTTTCAGCTTGATAAAATAATTGTTACATTTCTCATCCCAAGTAAACTTTACTCCCTTCTAAGTTAGATCATTCATCAGAGAAGTCAACTTTGAGAATTCCTTACCAAACTGATGATAATACCCAAAAAAACCCAAGAATCTCTGAATCACAAAAACATTGTGTGGTTGTTCCCATGTCATAACAGTTTTCACCTTTTTAGAATCAACTAAAATTCCATGTTCTAACACCACATGTACCAAGAATTTCACTTCCTGGATCTAGAAATCACATTTTGAAATCTTGGAATAAATTCGGTGATTTATCAACAATTCTAGAAATGCTCTCAAATGATGCACATGATCCTCCACAGACATAGAGTAAACAAGGATATCATCCACAAAGACTACCAAAAAAGCATCAAGGTACTGATAGAAAATCCTAATCATTAAAGCCATAAAGACTGAAGGAGCATTGGTTAGACCAAATGGAATGACAAGGTACACATAATGGTTATACCTACTCTGAATGGTGGTTTTTTAAATATAAAATTCTCTTATTCTCAACTGATGGTAACCAGATCAAAGTTTAGTCTTTGAAAACCACTTTTCCCCTTTAAACTAATCAAACAAATCGTTAATCCATGGAAATGGATATTTTTTCTTTACTGTGACTTTATTGGGTTTTCGGTAATCAACATAAAGGCAAAGGGAAGCATCAACCTTCTTAGAAAAGAGAATTGGTGCCGCCCAAGGTGACACACTCATGTGTATAAATCCTTTCTATATAAGATCATCTGACTGAGTCTTCAGGCCTTTCATTTCAGTTGGTGCCATGAAATAAGAGTGAATAGACATTGGTTGAGTATGAGACACTAAATAAATATAAAACTTCACCTCCCTTACCAGTGGAAAACAAGATAAGTTAGAAGGAAAAATGTCAGAAAACTAGACGACAACTGTAGGGAGATCACCGCTTGAGGATTCCCACTTCAGATCAAAAGAGAACACTGATATTACTTTCCCTAACTCCAAATAATAAGGTTCGACTCTACTCAACCTTGGTTCCCACTCTCCTAGAAAGATACGACACACCCCAAAGGATGTTTTAAGGGAGACTCATCGAAGATAACAATCAATACATGCTTTATTAGCAATGAGACAATCCATACCGAATATTACATCAAGAGGTTTCATGTCAAGAACCAAAAAACTCAAAGTAAGCCTGACATTTGACAGGTAGAAAACACAAGTGGTACTATAGAGACCTTGTTCTCTCTTTATTCTGAGAGGTGTAGTAATATATATCACATAATATAAAAGCTCCGTAGGAAGATTTAATATATTAAAAATATAGGTTAAAATAAATGAATGAGATGCACCAGTATCAAATAAAGTAGTTATTAATGATGAAGTTATAGTGATGGTACCTCTTATGGTCATCGGACCTGTATCCACTTCCTCTGGAGACTCTTCCACTGTGAGAAGAAGCTTCATTCTAAACACCTGTAGCTGGAACCCCTTTTTTATTAAAGCATCTGATTACCCTATGGTTTTAGAAGGTTTTGATGATTTGTACCACTACGTGGAGTGAAATAAACATGGAAGAACTTTTGAAAGTGACTTGAGCATTCCCAAGATCCACATATCTTGGGTGCCTTAATGAAAACTCTCTTAGAGTGATCTGACTTTCCATGCTGGTAAAAAATCAAAGGGCTTCTTCCAAGCACTGCAGGAGGTTTAGAAAAAACCCTACTGTCGAGAACCACCATGAGAATCATCCTGCTTCCTTTTTCCTTTACACTTCCACTGGGAGAAAAAGGAACTCCTATCAAACCTGACTTACCAACCAGGTCTATTTTGACCATCAATGCTCTATTCAGTATATCAGTATAAGAAGGTAGATTCAGCAAGAAAACCTCAGAATGAATATCATCTCGAAGTCCCAACTCGAACTATTAAGTCTTCATCTTCTCATTTGATACTATCTTATGTGAGAACTGCACTAGATCAGCAAAACTATTTGCATACTCTGTCATAGTCTTTCCAGCCTACTCGAGTTTGAAAAACTCAACAACCTTGGATAACATCATCGATTCTGGATAGAACTAGTCAGTGAAAATATACTTGAAGTCTTTCTACTCTAAGACCTCATGATTATTATTTATCACCATTGTGTCCCACCATATCCTTCTTGGTCCCTCCAACATGTAGGTGTCACACTTCACCTTTATTTCATCAGGTGTCTCCAAAAACTCAAACAAACGTTCCATCCTGCTCAATCATTCATCAGCCTCTGGAGGATCATTGGATCCTTTGAACGTTGGTGGATTCTAGAAAAGGAACTCCTGAGTACGATTCTGGAAAACATCCCTTTGAGTTTCCACAGCTAGATCCTGAATGATAACTAGTGGTGGTTCTTGTCCTAGAGTTTGGACAGTACGCACAATCACCTCAACCAGACTTGGGTCTATAAGAGGATTTTCTCACTGTGGTTGAGCAACATCTTCCTCCTGGATCTGATTCGCACGTCTTCTCAGAGGTATGATGCTAAAAGACATCAATAGACAATATTGAAGATATCATATTAATACTCAAATAGAGCAACAAGTAAAATTAACCCCAATAGATAGATACACAAGATTTGGATTTCATCCTATCCAAATCAAAAGCATGGAAAATACCATAACTAATTCTCAAGACATATTTCCCAAACCACCCATGGTGACTTAAGGTTCTTTATGGTGAGATATGGTCAGACACTCAATATAACATCCCGTTACTGATTTTTAGGTATGTCTTTAACCTCATCATGGTTCTCCTTTTTCTCATTATCTATAGAGGATCGAGAAATAATTGGGAGGATACCTATAATGGTGAGGTCACAAAATTTTTGAACTCTTGTCTTTAGACAGCTTTTTTTGCAGGCTTCAGGAGGGTTTCACACCATGTAACTAGGTTACATGTCGTGTAAGTGTTTCTAGATACAAGTCGTGAAAGGTTTAATGTTGTGAAAGGTTACACATCATGAAGAGGCATTACACATCATGAATGTTTTAAATAATGGATTTTTAATCTGAGGTGATGGATTTCTCAGCGTACTTAAGAACCATGGATTTCACAGCATGTAAAGGAATTACACGTCATGTAATTCCTCGATAAGGGATATTTTAGGGTGTCGCTTGGGTTTTTGGTTCCCATTCAATCATCCATTTTCCTTTCCTATCAAACTGAAGCTCCTCTCTAGTAATTTTTGGAGACACCATTCCTTCCAGATCGATCCATTCGGCATTCAATCTTTATTAAAGTTGTGGTGCGTCTCTCCGAGTGAGTGATATTTCTACTTCTTTGTTTCCATAGATCATGGTAGTACCCTTGGGTTGCGTTATCAGATCTATTGATCTAAGTTGGTGTTTCTTATTGTCTTCTTCCAAGATCTGTTGTGCAATCTCATTCCAAAGGCCATTCCTTTGTTTTTCGTGGTGTGATGGGTGTTCTTTGTCAAGGTCTGTGGTATTTCCTCTTCTTTGCTAACCCTCTTTCTCAATTGAATTGATCCTAAAATGTGTGGATTGAATTTTAGGTCCTTCATTAAGATCGTCAGATTTTTGTTGTTGGTGGATCCTGTCACGGGAATTTACAACTTGAGTTTGAGGTATGTGGTTCCGTCTGTAGCCTCTGTTTGATAAACTATATTGTTCCATTCTTATGAATTGGTTTTCAAATAAATTGGTATGAAATTAGCATGATTTTTTGTGTGTGTTGGAAATAGATGTTCAATGAAAGTGTTTTTCCTTGGTTTTTGAAAAATGGAATGAAAAGGGGGTATTTTCAAAGCATTGAAAATGGTTTTGTGAAATGATTTTGAAATGATTTTCAAAACATTGAAATGATTGTGAAAATGAGAACATGGGTTACCTTGGGTACTAGGTAGAAGGTTTAGTTTGTGGTCATCATCCATTGTAGGGATTCACTTTCTGGTGTGTTCCTCTTATCTTAGATTGTAGATTATTGGCTCTAGGTATGGATATGATGTTGGGGCTTCACTTTCTAGAGTGTCTCCCTAGTCCTGGAGTATAGATTATTGGCTTCAGGTACCATGGTCCATTGTTCGTAGATTTTTTGGTATGAGTAGTCTACTACCTGATTTGTTGTGTTCATTGGTATTGTGATGTCTATACTGCTACTATTTTTTGTATT
Source organism: Viscum album (assembly GCA_963277665.1). Taxonomy (NCBI): domain Eukaryota; kingdom Viridiplantae; phylum Streptophyta; class Magnoliopsida; order Santalales; family Viscaceae; genus Viscum; species Viscum album. The sequence continues at coordinate 538,986,775 of OY728145.1, forward strand.
TCTTGGCTTTGGACTATTTTAGTTTTGATATGTATGTTGATTCTTATGAAAGATGATATGGAAAATGTGATTTGAATTTGATATACCTGATTTTGTTTTAGAACTGTGATAAAAAGGGAAATATTTACCATATTTTCTATAAAATTATTTTACTACTTATTATGCCATGTTTTATTTAAATTGGGCTACATTAATTGTTATATAGAGACATGTTGTGGAACACCTGGGTGAGATCCTATTAAGCCTATTGGCTCACACCTTGTACACCTCTTTGGTGGTGCATAGACCTTTGTATGTCTTCCGTTTCAAGGAAAGGTAAGGCATCGTAGTGAGGCGGTGAGGTTTTATGTCAGTTGGGTTGGGTAGCTGGTGGTGATATGGTGGGAGTTCATCCATGACATCTTTTGGAGTAGCTATTTGGTTATAGTTTTTTGCAGTTGGAATTGTCTCTTTGAGTTTTGGATACTTTTGCAGTTGTTTTTTTTCCAATGTCTTTTTACATTTATGGCATATATTCATCAGGCTTCTATTATTTCTTTTGATTCATGTATATATATGCCTTGTGTTTTGTTCGGGTTGGGTAAAATTATTCCCTCTGTTTTTTCGTTCAATGCTTGGGTGTTTGTCGCCATCCTGTGGGGATCGGGAACGCCCTTTGGGTATGTGACAGAATGGGTTGGGTGCCGGGTTTGAGGGTAACTTGGGTCAGTTCGTTACAATTTAGTATCATAGGAGGGTAGGTTTTCCTCAAGAGTCCTTATCTTAGGATGTCTATTATACTAGAGATAGGATTTTTGGGACTTGAAAGGTATATTGCAATGAGTGTCTGGTCAGCTCTTGTCGTAACGTGTCTCAAGTTTCCATGGGAAGTTGGGATACGTGTCTCTAGTGTTGGTTTTGGTTTTAAATATTAGTTTCTATTTATGGGTTTTCTGGTTTGAACTGATATTTCTTTTTTTATTGTTCTTATGTTTTGGTATACAACAATGTGACTCTAAGACGTCTTCCACAAGTTCCTCGGGAAGGTGTAGCTGATGCAACACAAGGGAATCTGCCTATAGATTAGAATCTCATCAAGACTATTGTATGGGAAGTTCGTGTTGTCGATCAAGATTTACTATGAGTTCATAACATAGTTGTTGAGGTACATACAGGAGCTGGAGGAGAGGGAGATCGATCGTGGGAGTTCTTGCATGAGAAGACACCATCCTTTAAAGAAACAACTTAAATTCAAGTGGTGGAGGACTGGCTAAATAGGATCAATCAAATATTTGACTTCCTAGAGACACTTGAGAATATTAAGGTGAAGTGAGTGGCGTTCAGGATCGAGGGTTCTGGCAAGCGATGGTGATATTCTATGATCCAGGCAGACATGCTCATGGACTTGGATTGGAAGGGTTTCAAAACTCTGTTCTTCTAGTAGTTTTGTCCATATTCATTGATTTTGGCGAAGTATATGGATTTCTTGTCTTTACAATAAAGAGAGAGCTTGGTGTTGGTATACACCAACCAGTTTTCTAAGATTTTCTGTTTCGCTCTAGATGTAGTTAAAAATGACCATTTAAAGGCCCAAAAGTACTTGTAGGGTTTGTGACTAGATATCAAATCATAGGTGTTTATGCTAAAACTTTCTACCTATGAAAAGATGGTGGATATAGCTATGATGGAATAGATATATATGGAATACAAGGTTGGTTTTCCCAACCCTTCTTGTCCATCTAGTGGCAGTTTCAGTGGTGTGCATGGGAAGAAGAGGAAGTGACGGGATCATCGCAGAAGTGGTGGTGGTGGGTCTCAATAATGATTCTTTGATGTATCATCTACTACATCTAGCAGTGTGCCTCTGACTTGCTATTAGTGTGCAGCAAGGTCAGACATGCCAAATGTTTTTGTCCTATGCTTGCGAAGACATGCAATAGTTATGGACGTGTTGGTCATTTATAGCATTTCTATCAGGCTATGACTACTCCTCGTTATGATCAGGGTTTTTCAACTCCAAAGGCTACTATGGTGCAGTCATAAGCTTCAAGGACTATAGGGCTCCATCTATAGGCCTTAAGAGTGAAGCACTTTCATGTAGTAGATGAGTGTCTAGCGGAAGTCAATTTAGGTCTGGCGATAGTGAGAGGTACTATCCTTATTGCATCTTCGATAGCAATTGCTTTATTTGATACCAGTGTCTCCCACTCGTTTATATATGCACATTTTTTTTATATTCTTAAACTTCCAACAGAACTTATGTTCTTTATAATGGATTTAGTGACACCTCTCGGTAAAAGGAAAGAACAGGGGTTACGGTGTCCTTATTCGTTAATGATAGCTGATACGGAGTTAGTCTGGGACTTTCTCATTCTTGATATGGATCTTTTTTATTTCATTATCATTATGAATTGGCTTTTTTCTCATCGAGATGAGGTTAATTGTTACTGTCTAAATGTTTCATTTATTTTTGCCGGTGGGAGCTCTCATGTGTTTCAAGGGGATTGGGACCTGAGGTTATGTCGTGCATGACTTTCTCGCCCATAGATCAGAATTTTTTTGTATGTTGTTGCATTTAAGATCGATGAATTTTCTTCTATTATTGATCTTCCTGTTGTTATTCAGGACTTTTCTGACATTTTCCCAGATGGCTTCTCTGGTCTCCCTTTAGAGAGAGAGGTAGAGTTTATGATTGACCTAGTTCTAGATACATAGCTGATATTGATACCTTCTTATCATATGGCACCAACGGATCTTAAAGAGATCAAGATTCAGTTGGACGGCCTATTGGAAAAAGTTTTTGTTTTCCCTAGTGTTTCGCCTTGGGTATCCCCTGTGCTCTTTTCCAAGAAGGCATATGGTTCACTTCAGTTGTGTGTGGACTATCGTAAGTTGAACCGAGTAATGATTAAGAACAAATATCCTTTACCTCACATGGATGATTTGTTTGATCAGTTAAAGGGGGAAAAGTGGTTCTTGAAGATTGATCTTTGGTCGGGTTATCATCAGCTTAGAGTTCGGGGGTCTGATATATCGAAAACAGCTTTCAGGAGCATGTATAGCCATTATGAATATCTTGTGATGCCTTTTGGTCTGACTAATGCTCCTATAGTTTTTATGGCTTTAATGAATCGAATATTCCATCAATATCTTGACACTTTTGTTGTAGTGTTCATGGATGATATTTTGGTTTATTCAAAATTTGAGCGTGATCACAAGCACCATCTAATGTTGGTTCTGGAAATCCTGAGAATTCATCGTTTGTATGGAAATCTTTCTAAATATAGTTTCTAGATTCAAGAAGTGAAGTTCTTAGGGAACAAGATTTCTGAACATGGCTTATTAGTTGATCTAGATAATGTTAAGGTTGTTTTTTCATGGAAGGAACCACAAAATGTCTTTGAGATATGAAGTTTCCTTGGTCTTGTTTGATACTACCGATGGTTTATTAAGGATTTATCTAAGTTGGAGTCACATTTGACTACTCTTACCAAGAAATCAGTGAAATTCACATGGGATGTGAAGTGTCAGTATTCTTTTGATGAATTGAAATGACTTCTGGCATCGGCTCCTATTCTGATCTTACCTGAGCTCGGTAATGGGTATGTGGTGTTTTGTGATGCTTCTAGTGCTGGTTTGGGATGCGTGTTTATGTAGGATGACCATGTGGTAGCTTACGGCTCTCGTCAGTTGCGACCGCATGAGAATAATTACCCTGCTCATGATTTACATCTTGTTGTAGTTATGCATGCGCTTAAATTCTAGTAGTACTATCTTTTTGGGGAAAGGTTCACAGCCTTCTCTAATCATAAGAGTTTTAGATATATATTTTCTCAGAAAGACTTTAATCTTAGACAGAGATGATGGGTAAAATACTTTTAGGTGTTTGACTTTGATATCACCTACACCTTGGGGAAAGGAAACGTTGTTGTATACGCTCTTAGCAGGAAGGTACCATCACAGACTGTTCTGGAATCGAAGAAGGAGTGGAACCTTATAGGTATTTTCACTCAATTGCACCTAGATGCTCAGAAGGATGTTTTAGGTATGGTTATAACTAGTGTTTAGTTATCACTATCTCTCTTGGAGTATTTCTTTCAGAGTTGGAAGCAGGATGTTGAGTTTAGTAAAATTCGAGAAAGCCTTTATGGTGGGGAGACTGTTTATGGTTGGTCTCTTTCTTTAGATGGTATGCTCCACTTTGGGAATTGAGTTGTCGTCCCAGCATCTATGAGGAGTTTAGTCTTGTTTAATTGTCACAACTCTTGATGGTTCATTAATCTAGTCACTAAGAAGATGAATTATGACATGAGATGGTGATTATGGTGGTCGGGTATGAAGCATGACATTACAAATTATGTGTCCCACTATTACACCTGCAAACGGATAAAGTTAGAACACTTGAAACCCTCTGGTTTGCTTTATCCTCTTCGAGTGCTGATCTAGAAATGGGATGAGGTGTCCATGGATTTTTTTGTTGGATTAACACGGACTCCCTGAGAGAGGAGTGCTATCTGGGTGGTTGTTGATCGGCTGAAGAAGTCTTCTCATTTCATTCTGATCAAGAATACCACTAAGGTTAAAGAACTGGGTAAGTTGTATGTGCAAGAGATTGTGAGGTTACGTGGGATTCCTTCTGCCATTATTTCAGATAGGGATCCTAGGTCTACCTTGAGGTTCTGGAGGTGTTTCTAAGAGTCAATGGGAACTCAGGTCAAATTGATCACAACTTACCATCCACCGACAGACGGTCAAACGGAGCGAGTAATTTAGATCCTAGAAGATATTCTTTGTTCCTATGTTCTTGACTTCGATGGATCATGGGATAGCCATCTAGGACTGGTTGAGTTTGTTTACAACAATAGTTATCAGTCGTCGATAAGAATGGATCCCTTTGAGGTGTTGTATGGTCGCCCATGTAGATCACATCTTTATTGGGAGGAGGTGGGAAAAGTATCTTTAGTTGAACCAAGTTTGGTCCATGATACATCGGCAAAGATTCGGGATGTACATCGATGCCTGGTTACAACCCAGAGTCAATAGAATTTTTATGCGGATCAGAGACATCATCCTCTAGAGTTTTCCATTGGTGACTGGGTTTTCTTGAAAATGTCTCCTCGGTTGGGTCACCATCGACTTGGAAAATAGGGAAAGTTGTCTCTAAGATATATTGGATCATTTGAGGTCATTGAGCGACTTAAACAGGTTGCTTATTAATTAGAATTATCGGTTCAATTGATGGGTATTCATGATGTTTTCCGCATGTCTCAGCTCAAGAAGTATCACCCTAATCTCGCTCACGTTCTGAGTTGGGAATAAATTGAGTTAAAGCTATATGTTTCTGTTCTGGAGAAACCAGTTGGGATTGTTGACTCTCAAGTGAAATTCTTGCATGGGAAGTCGATTCTATTGGTCATATTTCTATGGTAACAAGGATCATATTCTCACAAGACTTGGGAACATGAGTCATTGATGAGGTATAAGTGATCTCATATTTTTCTAGGGATTACATCTTCCACATGACTTCCTGGGGATGGAAAGTCTTTGTGGTGGGGAGTTTGTAACATCCCATTATCAATCTTTTAAGTATGTATTTAACCTCATCATGATTATCCTTTTTCCTATTGTCTATAGAGGACCGGGAAAGAATTGGGAGGATACCTATAATGGTTAATTCACATAATTGTTGGACTCTTGGATTTAACCAGCTTTTTCTGTAGGCTATGGGAGGGTTTAACACCATGTAACTAGGTTATACGTCGTGTAAGTGTTGTTGGGTACAAGTCGTGAAAGGATTCATGTTGTGAAAGGTTACATGTTGTGAAGAGGCATTACATGTCGTGAATGTTTTAAATAATGGATTTTTAATCTGAGGTGACAGATTTCTCGGTGTACTTAAACAACATAGATTTCATGGCGTGTAAAGGAATTACACATCATGTAATTCCTTGAGCAGGTGTGTTTTAGGGCGCTGCTCAGGTTTTTGGTGCCCATTTGATCATCTGTTTTCCTTTTCTCTCGAATCTAATCTTCTCTTCGACAATTTTTAGAGACACCATTCCTTCCGGATCGATCCTTTTGGCGTTCGATCTTTATTGCAGTTGCGGTGCGTCTCTTTGGGTGAACGATCTTTCTGCTTCTTTGTTGACATAAATCACGGTAGCACCCTTGGGTTGCATTATCAGATCTGTTGATCTAAGTTGGTGTTTCTTCTTGTCTTCTTCCAATATATATTGTGTGGTCTCATTCTAGAGGCCATTCCTTTGTTGGTCGTGGTGCGATGGTCGTTCTTTGTCGAGGTATGTGGTATTTCCTCTTCTCCGTTGACCCTCTTTCTCAATTGAATCAATCCTAAGATGTGTGGATTTGATTCTAGGGCCTTCATTAATGTCATTGGGTTTTCATTATTGGTGGATCCCGTTGTAGGCATCTGCGAATCGAGTTTGAGGTAGGTGGTTCCGTCTCTAGCCTATGTTTGATAAACTATATTGTTTCATTATTGTGAATTGGTTTGCAAATAAATTGGTATGAAATTAGCATGATTGTTTGTGTGTGTTGGAAATATATTTTCAATGGAAGTGGTTTTCCTTGGTTTTTGAAAAATGGAATGAAAAGGGGGTATTTTCAAAGCATTGAAAATGATTTTGTGAAATTCTTTTGAAATTATTTTCGAAACATTGAAATGATTGTGAAAACGAGCACATGAGTTACCTTGGGTACTAGGTGGAAGGTTTAGCTTGAGGTCATCGTCCATTATGGGGGTTCACTTTCTGGGGTGTTCCTCTTATCCTAGAGTATAGATTATTGGCTCTAGGCATGGATATGATGTTGTGGTTTCACTTTCTGGGGTGTCTCCTAGTACCTAGAGTGTAGATCATTGGATTCAGGTACCACTGTACACTATTCATAGATTTTTGGGTATGAGTAGTCTGCTGCCTGACCTGTTGTATTCATTGGTATTGTGATGCTTGTGCTGCTACTATTGTTTTGTATTGTTTGGATCTTGGCCATTTTAGCCATGATATGCATGTTGATGCTTGTGAAAGATGATATGGAAAATGTGATTTGAAATTGATATACCTGCTTTGTTTTAGAATTGTGATAAAAAGGGAAATGTTTACCATGGTTTCTATAAAACTGCTTTACTTTTTATCATTCCGTGTTTTATTTAAATTGAGCATATAGAAATTTTTATATAGAGACTTGTTATGGAACACCTAGGTGAGATCCTATTGAGCCTGTTAGCTTACACTTTGTACATCTCTTTGGTGGTGCGTAGACCTTTGTACATCTTCCATTTCAGGGAAAGGTAAGGCATCGCAGTGAAGTGGTGAGGTTTCGTGTCAGCTAGGTTAGGTAGCTAGTGGTGAGATGGTGGGTGTTCTTCCATGCCATCTTTTGGAGTATCTGTTTAGTTCTAGTCCTTTGTAGTTGGACTTGTCTCTTGGAGTTTTGGCTACTTTTGCAGTTGTTTTGTTTTCGCTGCCTTTTTACAATTATGGAATACATTCATTAGTCTTCCCTTGTTTATTTTACTTCGTGTATATATATGCCTTGTGTTTTGTTCAAGTTGGGTGAAATTGTTCCCTCTGGTTTATTGTTCAATGCTTGAGTGCTTGTCTCTAGCCCATGGGGATCGGGAATGCCCTTTAGGTATGTGACAAAATGGGTCGGGTGCCAGGTTTGAGGGTAACCCGGGTCGGTTCGTTACACTCAATCGCAACTACCTTCTAAGTCCTGAAAAGATTACACGAATGCATACTAACATCAAGACATGAAGATCAACCTAGAGCTTTGATGCCACTTTGTCACGAACCAACCTGGGTACCCTGGTAACCCGATAACCAAGCCGATCCCGACATAGATCGAAGGGAGTTCCTAATCCTCATGGGTTAGCGACTAGCACCTAACATAAAAAAAAAGAAAGTGGGGACAAATTTTCCACAAAAATCACAGAAGCAAGATAAAAAAGTTAGTATGCATACAAGGAAAACTCCACAGAGAAGTGTACCAAAAGTCAAACATGTATGAACAACCCAAAGTATTGTACCAAAGTCCCAACAGACACAACTCTCCAAGCCCAAGGATCAACAACTACTACCACCTCCAAGTGGCGCCTTACCCTTGCTCGAATATGAAAGAAGATAATCTACAAACATCTAAAGGCACGGGTAGGGTGTGAGCTAAAGTCCTGTAGGGTCTCACCAAGGATTCTATAATAAAATGCCAACATTTAATTAACCAAATAAATATTTCAATTTTAAATAAATAGGTATGATATTTCAAAAGCATATGTACAAAAAATCATGCTTTACATTTCAAATGAAGGAAAATACTTTAAACAAATGGCTCAATAAACATTTTATATAAAACAATTTATATAAATTTAGAAGGCATGATAAGCAGTTTACAACAAACATTGGAATATATTTTTTAAATACAAACAAACGAGCAACATGGTCATCTGCCAAAAAGGTACTATAGTTCCAGGCTATGGGACTCCCTCACACTCAAATACTTGTCACGGTAATATGTGTACACATGTCTTCCCTGATACTGACTAGAGAGGACACGTCACCATCCCATCAGGGATGTGACCTACTGCATTTATGTATTATTAGTGTTGTAAATCGTAGAGTGTTGTCTGAATAGCTCACTAACTACCTAGGCTTTCATGTTCTCTAATAACATACAATGATGGACAGTTTATTTTAAGACTGCTTAAAATACAATTCATCCCATTCTTCCAATTTTCCATTTAAAACCAAAATGGATTTTTAATCAAAACATGCCTTTTTCCATGATAAAATCAATGAGTTTCTATCAAAATCATTTCAAGATATTTTTCTCAAATACTAATTTGAAATCAATTCCATAAAACCAATCTCATGGTTTAAATTCAACAATTTAAATTTCACAAAATTATATCAATTCCACAAATACACCCCACCCAAATTCAATAGAATTGCGGGTTTTCCCCAAATTCATGCTAAATCCAATTTTGAATCCCTAATTCAATGGAATTGGGTTTTTAGTTAACCAATCGAAAGAAATTTAATTTATATCAAGTAATTGAATTTAAATCAAGCAATTTAGGATTAATCAAAATTGGTCATCATAACGGAACCACCTGCCTCGGGATCACAGGATCTCGAAACACAGAGCCTTAAATGGAAAACTCCAATAGAGATCATCGACAATGAATATTCGAGAATCAACCCTGGATTCAAGATCTAAAACATAGGATATTGGATTCTCCAATAACACGGAGATCTACAAAACCCTAGGGAGGAAAGGAGAGAGAGCGGGGGAAAGAGAACGAGAAGAGGAAACCTATCAGGAGAAGATCGAACGATGTTTTCCTGGCTTCAATTCGCTTCTGGAAGGGTGTAGAGGGGCCAAAATCACCTCTTGGGAGCTCCCCTGGAAGAAGAAAATGTTGTGGGTCAAAATAGGTCTATCGGGCACCTTAAACGAGGGTTTCAGGACTTTAAAAAATAATTTTGAGATTTAAAAAACTCATATGCACGGTTTCCTAGGCAGGGTTGCACGTTTAAACAAACTGTGTGCCCTAACCGTACGCCCCTTTTAATGGGGTTGCACAATTTCTCCTAGGTGGGCGCATGGTTTGTCAAACTGTGTGCCAGCCGTGCAAAACCACATTGTATGGGTTTACACGGTTTCCCCTGAGAAGGCGCATGGTTTGGGCACACTGTGCGTCAACCATGCACAACCCAGAGACTTTAAAAAATTTCCAAAAATTCACCTGAATCACCCTTAAATGAAACCTCGTCAAAGCATGGTTAAAAGTTGGTTTTAGGAATGCATGAAAATAGTAACATGATGTTACAAACATCTTTTAAGAATTTGCATGTCATCATCAACTAGCCTCATGGGTTAAGATATATTCAATTCGTTATTAGCATCATTCCGTATCCAGGTACTCTAGGAAGACCATCTTGAGTTACCGCGATGAGAAAACATGCAACCAAACACATCCAACTGCCTCAAGCAGTGAGAAAATTAATACAGATAAAACAAGCAACCCGACCATCGACCATTAATTAACATATTCACAAGCGAGCATACCAACTCTCAACATCTCATCAATGGGTAAGCCCAACTTTAACCTGCTACATCACTGCAGTGTCATCCCCGACACCCACATGCGTATACTGATGCATCTCGTCGGCACAAGCATCATCTACTGCCATGTTATCTGGGCCTCCCTACCCACGTATCACAATAGCCATTCCAAGTTCAACCATACCAGGCTCACATCACATTCGGGTCTCCCCGCCCCATATCACACATCAGCCCTCTAAGCTCAGCCATACCAGGTTCATATCACAAGGCTCATATCCAAAGTACATCACAAAAGCAGCAAGAGAAAACAAGCAATCGACGGGGCAATTGGGCCCTCAAAACAAAACATCAAGTCTTCTCATGCAAATGAGCTCTCGCGACTTTGGAACAAGACACTCAACATTTTCAATCAAACAAGCAACTCGAACCCTGGCAAATTATCTTTATCACATAACGAGTTCTTATTCCATCTTGAATTAACCGATTCATTTATTAACAGGTCCCAACTACGGGCAACCTAAGACATCGAGCTATAACAAGCTATCAAAGGCAAAACATGCTCTTGGCATTTATTCTGGTTTCAACAAACCTAGAGAAGTACCATTCCTAACTAACATGGCTTTTTAATTATTAACAACAAGCACAGTCATGGTTCACATTATTTATCAGTCTCATTAATCACATGGAAGATCAATTCAATTAAACATGCGCATTGCATCAATTTGGTTAACATCAACCATCGGATTACAAACATGCATCTTCTTTAACTAATCATAAGCTAGTTAATTATCAATTAATTTCGGCTTTACGTTCTTTGTCAATTTCCATCAAGAACAACATGTTAACAAAACAAGGCATAAATATCACACTATCTGGCAAATCATGAGGCAAATCGGTATCACGGTACAAAGGAACAACATCGCCAACATGCGATCGCAACCAATTTCTTTAATCCAGTTCAATATTATTAGGTTAATTTCATTGTCACATAAATAGCTAAAGCATGATCAAATTACGATTGCACGTAAATAATGTAAGAGAAGCAACAAATCTCCTACCTCAAAAGTCATCAACGTTCTTTGCACGAGAACGAACCACGTTACGGATCTTCGATCATCTCTCCCGCAAGAACTGCAATCCATCCGAGGACTCCGCGGCATAACCACGCCAACCACAACCAAGAGAAACTCCATTAGAAACACAAGAGATCAAACGCCATAGTATGACGAGAAGACATGAGCGGAAACTATATCAATCCTTGGCTAAAGGGATCTCAAAACCCTGAAGGGAGGAGCCACCGATCGCTATAAAATGAGAGGAAGCGCGGGGTTTGAGAAACCCCCGAGCCGTTGCACCTTTTATCAACGCACTGCACATGCAATTTACACGACGTGTAAACCATTTACACATCTTGTAAATGCTGGGGTTAGATCTTGCCGAAAAATGCCTCGTCTTTTTATTATTTAACCCGGAAAAATTACACGTCGTACAACATCCCGTGAACCGGCCTTAACAAGTCGCGAACTGCACATACACGACGTGTAAGCGTTACACGTCGTGTATTCACCATGCTTCCACCATTTCACAACTAAACCCTTCCAGACCACTCTCAAACTTCCTCTGAGCACCACAAGCCTCAGAAACACACAAAGGGTTGATCAATACGGATCCGGACCCTTACAAACTCTGCACTGAAAATGGTGTATTACATTGGAGATGGTCCAAATCATTCATCAACATCAAACTAAATTACATATGTTTCTCATTTATATTACATGTTATGCAATCCACAAATAATGCGGTGTACTAAAATATTATACATTCAAATTTTGAGTGAATGTGGGGATACATTAAAAAATATCGAAAAATCAATGATAATATAAAATAAAAGAAAATAATGGAATATTTTGATAATTAAAATATAAAAAATAAATAAAATATTGATTGATTTCAGTGATAAAAGTGATAATTAAAAAAAAAAAAACAATCAATCGAATATGATTTTAGTTATAATAGAAACAGATATTCGACCAGCCATCGCGCCGTTGAACTGAGGACGGTATTTGAAAGACAAACAGGCGGGCCCACAGGGCCGGCAGCATCGAACGAACCCACACCCACCAACAAAGGAGAAAAAGGCAACCAGAAACGGGGAGGAGATGTGAACGCAGTTTCTGTTTTTTTCTGCGACTGTCGCTGTCTCTCTCCTCTCCCCCCCCCCCCCCCCCCACCCTCTCATCCTTCCCCTCGCGCTACACCTAACCAGACTTCGGATTTCTGACCTCCTCCACATCAGATGTTAATGTTCCTGATGTTCTCGAGTTTCTGATTTTCTTAAGTTTCTCTCCTCAACTGACTCTCTGAATTGTTCATCCGTTAATTTTATGCTCTTGCTCACGGTTGTTTTTTTTCCCTTTGATATGACTAACATTGTGTAGAATGCTGTCACCAATGCTTAAGAATATGCGTATGCTGCTCCTGCTCTTGCTCAGAGGATGAGCTAAGGAAGGATGGTTTTGTTTTTTAGATGATGCTGGTCATTTCATCGGGTTTTGAAATTAGGGCTAGTGTTTCGTCTGAATTTTCGAATTAGAAGGGGTTTTTCTGAGAAAGAATGCTGCTCTCCGGGGATTCTGTTCCCGGCGTAGATGATGGCGTCCACTATTCGTTTGCCATGGAGTACCATGGCCCGCCGGTGACCTACGACATCCCTCAGGCCGTCCCAATAAATGTCGACAGAATCCCCGTCGCAGCAGTCGTTACGCAAGCTCCCCTGCAGAATAATTTGGCTTTGCCGGTCGTTAAGCCGATATTGGCGCCTGACCGACTCGGTAATAAATTTTCCAAAGAGTTGAAGGCACAAAGTTCCAACGCCAGGTTTTCTCCGAATTCTGTGGTATCTTTTGAGCGGAGACTTGAAATTGATCGAAATCGTGCCTCCAAGGAGCTGGTTTCTGGAACTAAACCCACCGTTTCTCCCACTTCTGTGATCACCTTCGAGGAGAGAGAGACGGATGGTAATGATTGTACTTTTTCTGGCGAGTCGGGTAGCCCAGGGGCATTCGACTCTTCCAATGGATGCTGTGATTCTAGTGTTCCATCGGGGGTGATTAACGGGGCGCCTTTGGGATCGTCTTCCACTAGCCACGAGCATTCGGATGAATTTTCAGGAGAAGCTGAAACTCCAGGAAGATTTGAATATTCCGATCATTTTGTCAAATCAGGGGATTTATCAAAAAACACCTGTAATTCGGGTGTGTCAATTTCAAATGTTTGTGTGGAAGGTGCTGATTTCAATGATCCCAACCCTCCTGACTGGGCCTCAACTGGGTCCCCTTTAAGTGTAGATTACCCATCTTCTAGAATTTCTTCTTTTAAAACCGGGGAATGCAGTAGCACTTCCAATCGCAATGTAAGGCGAAATCCATCTGCAACATTCCATGACATTGATTCAAATGACGATTCCCATAGAGAACACAGCTATGAGGATTGTAAGCCTATCCAAGCAAAGAAAGAATCTGAACCCAAGTCTAGGAAAGGATCATGCTATCGTTGCTTGAAAGGAAACAGGTTCTCAGAAAAGGAGGTTTGCATTGTTTGCGATGCGAAGTATTGTGCCAACTGTGTTCTCAGAGCTATGGGGTCTATGCCAGAAGGGCGAAAATGTGTGTCATGCATTGGATGCCCTATCAATGAGTTGAAAAGAAGAAACCTGGGAAAATGCTCCCGGATGCTCAAAAGGTTGCTCAATGGTTTGGAGGTTCAACAAATTATGAAGGCTGAGAAGTCTTGTGAAGTAAATCAGCTTCCACCAGAGTATGTATATGTGAACGGGGTTGCTCTTGTTCAAGATGAACTTGTTTTATTGCAGGGCTGCCCATGCCCACCAAAAAAGCTTAAACCAGGGAGATACTGGTATGACGAAGTATCTGGCCTTTGGGGTAAGGTAATTATTGGGAACACTGGAATCTCTAATTGACACTATTTTTTCCTGTAAAAATGTTTTTGATTGATTATATCATCTTTTGATCAATGATTTTGCTAAATCCAACAGGAAGGGCAAAGACCTTCACAGATAATTAGCCCTCACCTGAATGTTGGGGGTGCCATGGAGGCAAACGCTAGCAATGGAAACACACAAATATTTATTAATGGTCGAGAGATTACAAAAATAGAGCTGAGAATGCTACAGGTTAAAGTTTCATGACCCCCCACACTTCTCTTTGTTAATCAAATCTATCAAAGGTTAAAATGGTTTGGCGTGCTTGCAGTTAGCTGGTGTACAGTGTGCTGGAAACCCACACTTCTGGGTGAATGAAGATGGTTCATACCAGGAAGAGGGGCAGAAGAATACCAAAGGATATATCTGGGGCAAGGTGCGACCTTCATGTGCTTTCTGCGTGTCATTTTTTGTTATTCTTTGTATCCCCTTCTCCAGTTTTTTTGCTCATTTGGATAGAGATTTCTTCTTTTCTTGCTAATCTGTTGTCAGAAAATTGATTGATTTATCTTACAGGCTGGAACAAAGCTCCTCTGTGCATTCTTATCATTGCCAGTTCCTTCTAAATCTGCAAGTTCTGGAAGAATGCAAATTCCAAATATGGTTGGCAGAACTGTCGCCGAATATCTTGAGCAAAGGACACTTCAGAAGATTTTGTTAGTTGGGTATGATGGATCTGGGACAAGCACAATCTTTAAGCAGGTAGCAGCTAATTGTCATAGTCCAATCATCATCTCATACTTAGCACTGTAGATTTATCTTTTGATGGCTTGAAATTTGCTTCTTGCATGATGCTCCATTTCTCCATTTGTTGCTGCAGCATCATAAAGTTTCAGTTAAAGTTTGTGTTGGACAATGGACGCATTAATGACTGTGTTAAGTAATCTGTACCATCTAATGCATATCAGTTGTAAATTCATTTGTCTCTGAAATTTTACTACATGAATTAAAATTAGTGTATGAAATGTTTACATCTTAAACAGATTACACCCTTAACCCTGCTGGAATTAGACCTTAAAGACGCTTTTGAATTTTCGTTCTCTCACTCCATTTTCTGGTTGTATTTATTTTCTTAAAGCATTATACTATTTGAACATATAATGATGGAGAATGATTATGTAGTCTTAAACTTTCAGTAATTTCTTTTATGTTTGTGCCTTTATATTGTTATATACTGTTTATAAAAAGGGCGTGGTAATATTATATATATAAATCCCATGCATGAGGTTTCATAGAATTTATGTTGTGCATTGAGTAATTGATTGTTGGACGAAATCAGTCGGGCTTTCCTTAAACCTCCATCTTCTTCCTTAATCCTCTATTCTCTTTTTTTGTGTTTTGTCCAACAGCATATTAATTCACCTTCATGCAAATTTATAGTGGTTTAGTGAAGATTATAATTTTACAAAAATCAATTTCTAGTTCTTTCTGCTTTTTTGACAATGAGTATATCTGCTAATCATCGTCCTCATTTTTTTTATATTTTAGAAATTCTTTCATATTTTTCTTCAATTTCGTACTCCAATAAATTTAGTGTATGTTTATTTGGTCCAGGCCAAAATTCTCTATAAAGACGTTCCTTTCTCAGAGGATGAACGCGAAAATATCAAGTTGAAGATCCAGGCCAATGTGTATGGCTATCTTGGCATGCTTCTTGAGGGCCGTGAGCGATTTGAAGATGAAAGCTTGGCTCAAACTCAGGAAAACCCATCTTCTTTGAATTCCGTCCCTGCAAGTATGGCCATGCTTGATTTTCTGAACATATGGATATGCATCAATGTGCACACATGGACTATTTAATGCATAGAAATGTTTATTTATTGACTCTTTGTTTTTAATGTATGTGCTTTTAGCTGGCTCTTCTAGCATTACATTCATAAAACTCAACAAACAAAACAAAAAACTTCATTGGATAGGTTCTGTTTGTCAATTGATGTCTCATCCTTTCTGTTTGAACTGGGGAATAATCACTAGCATGATTGGCTTGATTTAGCCTCCAAATACATATAAGCCTGATATTTTTTCTAGCAAATGATTGTTTAGCAGGTAGTTTTGATGTTTATAAACATATCATTATTAATATGTTGGGTTAAAAGAAATACAGGGATTTTTCCACAAAAAAATCGTGATATTCCACCATGTTTGGGGATGTACTGCATACTTAGTCTTCTTATGGTTTTGGCTTGGGGCTGAGCTTGAGGATATGCATCATTGTGCACACCAGCTGTTTTCATTCCATGGACCGGGCTCCACCATGTTTGGGGATGTACTGCATATTTAGTCTTCTTATGGTTTTAGCTTGGGGTTGAGGTTGAGGAATATGCATCATCGTGCACACCTGAACTATTTGAAGAATAGAATTGTTAATTATTGTCTCTTGTAGTTTGTAATGTATGTGCTTTTAGCTGGTTCTTCCAGCATTGCATTTATAAAATTTGAAAAACAAAACAAAAATCTCTGGTGATTGAGTTCTGATTGTTAATTGGTTTCTTATATTTTTTTCTGGGTGTACTGGGGAATAAATACTAGCACAGCTGGCTTAATTTTGTCTTCAAATAAGCACAAGACTGTTTTTTGTTAAACGTATGATTGTCTGACCTTGAGGATATGCATCATTGTGCACACAGGAAGACATGGATTTTTTCACAATTTTTTTTGAGAAATCCCACCATGTTTGGGGATGTACTGCATATGTAGTTTTCTTATGGTTTTAGCATGGGGCGGAGCTCGAGGGGATGCATTAATGTGCACACGTGGACTAGTTAATGCATAGAAATGTTAATTATTAACTCTTCTAGTTTGTAATGTATGTCCTTTTTTTAGCTGGTTCTTCTAGCACTTTCTGTTTTGAACTGGGAAAATAATCACTCACAGTTTGCTTAATTTAGCCTGATATTTGTTTACTGCATGATTGTCTAACCTGCAGTTTTGATGTCTATGAACATATCGTTATTAATATGTTGGGGTAATAAGAATACGGGGTTTCCCCCCAAAAAAAAGTTGTGAAATTTCATAATGCTTGGGGGTGTCCTGCACATGCAGTCTCCTTATGGTTTTAGCTTGGTGTTGAGATTGAGGGTTTTTTTTTTGAGTTATCTTCTCAGTGTTTTGTCACGACCCCCTCTCTCAAAAGTCACCGCAATGAAGGAAGAGAGATAACAACCCTTGAGTCTTGCCTCTAGTAGGTCTTGGGTAGGCCACTAGCACCAAGGGTATAAAAATCTCACATATATGGACGACATTACCCACTATAAAAAAAGAGGATCGGGAGATACGATAAACCACCAAACAACTCCAGCAATATAAAAGAGAACTCAAAACCATCCTGCAATACATGAATAAAGTAAACTGATAAATATAAAAGTTTCCAAAGTGAAATACCAAAAAGACAAGCCCTGAACTCAATAACAACTCCAACCCAAATTAGTAATGTCCAACCCGATCCCCAAAGTCCTCCTGAAACCTGAAAATCAGTTTATATATATAGGGTGAGTATAACTTAGTAGAGACAGAAGCATTACCAAAGTCTTAAGTGCATATGTGAAAAGAGCATGCTAATGCGCCAGTGAATAAACAACAGACCTAACAAACAACTAAACAGGTCAACTAACCAAACCTAACCTCACCATGACTCACTCACCATGACTCACTCACCATGACTCACTCACCATGAATCATTCACCAAATCACGCATCTAATATAGTAATATAGCATCAAGATCATAACAAAGCAAGGAGCCATGCTGTCGCTTCTTCACTGATTTGCCGCTCTCACGTCCGAACGTCGAATGTTCTGTGCTCCCATCCCTTCGATACATATCGCATGACGTCACATCACATCACACCTCGCCCGAAGACACCCGGGCCATCTCTGATGTGGGTTGGGACACATCCCTACCTACCCCACCCTCGCAAGGTCTAGCATTCGGTGCTAGCATCAGGTACCATCACATCACGTCTCGCTCGCAGACACCTGGGCTCACAAATCGCGTCTCATCACAGCCACAACAACCACATTTCGCCCGAAGACACCTGGGCCATCGCTGCTGAAGGAAGAGCGAGAATGAGGGGTTAGCCAGCCATCCGTATCACCACTATCCTAAATGTTGGAAAAAACACTTGGAACCTAGAACCACTGAGCGTTGGTAAAGTTATCCAATTTGGGTGGGGTGCGTATAGAAATATCATAAACATACATGATATATAGATTACACAAATTACCTAACCTATGGGTTCACAACAACTGCACCAATGCACACCACATCACCACTACCGTACCACACATCAACTGTCACAACCGTTGCCACCACTATATGCAACACATCACACCACCACACACAAGCCACACAACATTTCCCACTTTCGTTTACAAGTTCATCACTTTCTAGATATATCAAGTTTTCACTTACTTTCATTTACTAAGTCACCTCATTTGGATTTACACACCCAGATCGTTTATTCATTTATTCCGTTTACCGCACATGTTAATTCCACCAATTCATATTCATTTCATTCAACATCATCGTTTATTCCATTGCTAACTAGACAACTAACACAACCACGCCTCACCACAACACTACGCATCCACCATCGTTGCCGCGCCACATCGAGCAAGCCATCTCACCACAACAACCACACACCGCACATCCCAACCACATCTCACAACACCATCGCCGCATAGAACAACCACACATCACCACCAATGCGCACCACAATTACTACGTATTACAACCTCACATCACAACCACTGCGCACCGCATCACAGCCTCACACATCACACAACCTAGCCGGTCACCTCAATCACCGCACAACAACCTGAACCACACAAGGCAACACAACAAGCACAAACTCACACCACAACAACACACACCGACTTTCACAATTTATTCAAGGGCTTTCATCATGTTACTTTATTTAGCATGAGTTTTATCACACAAACCAGATTCCAGGGGCAACCAACTTATTTGCCAAATATATGTTCATTAACCTTTTATTCATAGTGCGATCACACAACACAAAAAGACTCTCAATATATATCATCTACAATGCCAACAAAGCTCCCAACAACCGTTTTATTTTCAGTATTGGCAACAGATATGCACAATATCATCAACAACATATATCAAAGCAGTAAAGTATGTGATATCTCCCCATACCCATCAATTTTATTTATGCCAATTAATTATTTTGATAATGCCAACCCTTATTGTCCACCTAAAGGAAATAAAACTTATGCAATCCCCACACATAACACGTAAACGAGTGAGAATGAGGATCCCCTACCTCAAATAAGCTTTCCGATCTTGCTGCGTACCGCAGGGCGAAGAAGGAACAACCTGCAACCCACAACCGCACCAGGAAACTTTGGATCAACCTACACCGCATCAAGGGTTGTCAAAAACATCGCCCAAAACACACCCCAAACAAAACAACACCACCACAGCGGATTCCCGGAAGAACAGAAGGAAACATGAGTATAAAGAGGAAAGAACTCACCATCGATCGTTAATGAGCAACCACCAGAGTCCAATGATCAAGACGAGGGAAGACGGGCCGGAAAGTCTCCCAAAACCGCCTAGGGTTCGTCCAAAAAACGAGAGCAAGAGCGCCCGAATGAATGAAAAGTCGACCGAACTAGGTTTATAAACAACTTGTAACTTGTCCAATTTATGGCGTAAATTACAGGTTTACACTGTAAATTCCACGGACCCGCAAAACTTACGCCGTAAAACCAACCTTTAGGCCATAAGCTTATTTTCCACTGAAAAATATGGCGCTTCGGGTTGAAATTAACTTATGTCGTAAGTTCCCATTTTATGGCGTACACCCATCTTACACTCTGCACCTCAGCTCCACACAAGTCGTAAACCGCCGACTACACAAGTCGTAAACCGCCACCTTATGCCGTAAACCCCTCTTTTACTGTGTAAAAAGCCCGCTGCAGTTCTACTGCAGCTCCAACTTCCATTGAACCTCCTCTAGCCTCCTTCGAGCACTCTCCAACCACAAAACCAATAGAGTAATGGGTCGGGAAGGCACAAACCGTTGCATTAGATGCATCTCGAACGATTCTCGCCCTTGAAAATCAAAACCAAACCCGGAAAAGAATGGGGTTCGAACAACCACCCCATGAGACACCTCTCAAGTTCTTGTTATATCTCAACACTACCACCATCCAAACAAGCCAAACTAAAACGCCCACAAAACATCCTACACAACCGCATCACCGCACAACCACACCATAAACTCTCGTCAGGTACAACACCACACATCCGTTACCAGCCACAAGCCATTACTTTCCACACACCCAGCCGCACAACCAAACCAACCTCCACACAACCCAAACCACCACAACCAACACACAATACTGCTATGAGCACACAAATCAAAAAAATTTATCTTCCATGCCAAGATGTTATCTGCTTTTGGCGACACTGACTCACCCGTAATATTTTAATCGCGTCAGAGTATAAATGGTCTTGATTAACATTCAGGTCTTCCCTTCCTCATATGTCATGAGCTTTATCACACATCACAACAACAATGAAACAAAACATCACATAAAACAACAATGAAACAAAACATCACATAAAACAACAAAATCCAAACATCACATCATCCAGACAAAACCAAACAAAGCAAAGCAAAACACAAAACAGCTCCGGGTACTGAGCACGCATCTTCGTCTCTCGCTCCCAAGTACTCTCCTCCAGACCACAATGCCTCCACAACACGCGAACCAAGTGGACGGTTCGTCCACACAACACACTCTCTTGACGATTTTGGATCTCTACTGGTCGCTCCATAGACGTTGCGTCGTCCTCAATATCCAACCCCCCTACCAATTACGTGAGAGTCATCGTAAAGATACCGATTAAGCTGGGACACATGAAAGTCATCGTAGATCCTCTCCAATCGTGGTGCAACGCCAACCGATTCACCACCCCACTAGCACGCCCCAACACCTCAAACCGAGAACGACACGACCATCTTGACAACGCCTCAAAAAGAGCCATGCTAATGGATGATTGATAGCTGTTATTATATGCAAATTCGATCAAAGGCAAGTGCCTTACCCATGATCCACCAAAGTCCAAGACGCAAACTCACAACATATCCTCCAACGTCTGGATGGTCCACTTAGTTTGCCCATCTGTCTGAGGTTGAAAAGCAGTGCTAAGGCGCAATTGGGAGCCAAAAACATGCTGCGATCCCCTCTAGACCCGTGAGATAAAATGAGGATCCCGATCAGAGATGATGGTCCTTGGTACCTCGTGAAGCCTAACCACATCGTCCACATACCGCGTCGCTAAAACATCCACAACGCTCGAAAATGAGCCGATTTCGTCAGTCGATCCACTATCACCCAAACCGCATCACAACCTCCCTGAGCTCGGGTAACCCTGTGACGAAATCCATCGAGAGGTCTTCCCATTTCCACTCGGGAACATCCAAGGATTGTAGCAAACCTCTAGGAACACGGTGCTCTGCTTTTACCTACTGACAAACCAGACACCTCGCTACAAACTCTGCCATTGACCTTTTCATCCTCGGCCACCAGAGCTGCCCCCTCAAGCCATGATACATCTTTGTCACACCGGGATGTACCGCTAAAGGTGTGCCGTGAAACTCACAGAGAACTCCCTCGCACATCGCCTGCGGAACGGACAATCTCTCCTGGAACAACATCCGGTTCCGACCATCCTCCGATTATCCCGCCAGAGCATCACATATTCCTCTGAGTCTCCCCACTGTGGCTCCTCCACCTGCTGTATCAAAGACGATTCAACAATCATTTGATAAAGACAACCCCAACCACTGCTCTCTTCAATGTTAAGATGCATCACTGCAAGCGCCTCTATCCCTTTCCAAACATCCGCAGACTCCCGAACCACATCTTTTTGGTACTTCCAACTCAACGCATTGACAACAACAATCCCCTTTCCCGGGTTGTAAGAGATCTCAAAATCGTAATCCTAAAGAAACTCCATCCACCCCTGCTGGCGTAGATTCAAATCCCGCTGTGAGAAAACATATTTCAGGCTCTTATGATTCGTGAAAACCACTAAGCGCTCACCGATGTGGTAATGCTGCTACAACTTTTGCACAAACACAGCTGTCGCCAACTTCAGATCACGGGTGACATAGTTACGCTCGTGGGGGCGTAACTGCGTAAACCAATAAGCGATCACTGCTCTCTGCTGTATCAACATGCATCCCAAGCCCAAACGGAACACGTCACAGAAAACCTCAAACAACACACCCTCCTTAAGCAATTGAAGTATTGAAGCATCGGCCAACTTCTCCTTCAGGTAACCGAATCTGCCCGACACTGATCAATCCACACAAAAGCCTGTTCATTCTTGGTCAACGCTGTTAGCAGGGTTGCAACTCAAGAGAGATCAGGTACAAACCTTCGATAATAACCTGTAAGACCAAGGAAACTGTGAACCTTTGCTACGTTCTTGGGTGCTGCACAAGAAACAACTGCCTTGACCTTTGACGGGTCCACGACCACACCTTGCCGAGACACCACATGTCCAAGGAAACGCACCTCTCGTGTCCAGATCTCACACTTGGACAACTTCCCATAGAGCCGGTGGTGTCGAAGGACCTGCAAAACAAGTTTGAGATGCTCATCATGCTCCTCCTCTGACCTCAAGTAGATCAAGATATCATCAATGAACATAACGACGAACCGGTCTAGGAATTCATGGAACACAGAGTTCATGGGCCCTATGAATACTGTGCGTTTGTAACACTAAACGACATGATCACAAACTCGAAGTGCCCATACCCGTATCTGAAGACAGTCTTTGAGCTATCCTTATCCTTTACCACCAACTGGTGATATCCAGACCGCAAATCGATTTTAGAGAACCCATCAATTTCTCTCAACTGACTGAACAGTTAGTTGATCATTGAAAGAGGGTAACAATTCTTGACTGTTATCTGATTCAACCTCCTGTAGTCACACAACCTCATATTACCGTCCGCCTTCTTGGCGAACAATAGAGCACCCCACAACGATACATAGGGTTAGATGAAACCCCTCTGCATCAGATCATCCACCTGCAACCTCAACTATTGCAGCTCTGTAGGCGCCATCCGATAGGGAGCCATTGAAATTGGAGACGCACCTAGTTTCAGCTCTATCCCAAACTCGACATCGGGTCGAGGGGAGGCAGTGTCATAATCTCCTATGGGAAAACATCCAGAAACTCCACAACTCTGAGAACACCCTCAACCTCATCTCTCATTGGCAGCTCTGCTAACTGCAACAAAAGAGGCTCTACATGCCTACCACCCATCCGATAACCTTGCTCGCCGACGAACGCTGCTCGCTGGCCCTCCATGTCGGAAAACAAAACTCTCATCTCGAAACAGTCGATGATTGCATGCACGAAATACAACCAATTTGTGTTAAGGATAAACATCGTATGACTGTATCCGTAGCAAGAGGAAATCTCCCACAGAATGGTGCTACCCCATCGCCAACCTACATCCCTGGCACTTATCAAACAAAACAGCATGACCTCCAACTGGCGTATGCGATAAACTGATCGTACCTCGAACAACTCCTGATTCTGCTAGCGGTGCCGTCTCTAACGCGTGCATCTGACCACGCCCAACTCCTTTGCCTCCACGACCACGCTTTGACCTAGGTTCCTGTGGACGGGGACCATCACGAGGCTGCTCTCTGCCAACTCCACCTGCTCTCGGTTGCTGAACAAGCGTTGGCGGTCCCTACCGTTGAAACTGCCTCGGGGGCAATTGCTGCCGCCGCCGAAAAGGGGTCTGAACACCCACTTGATGCTAGCCTCCTTGAGCGGTCGAGCACTGAGCCTTTCAGTGCCCATGTCCTCTGCTAATTTAGCACGAAAACGGAAAGCTTCCGACAGGTGTGCTCGGGAGCCACCTGCCTCAGAAGAACGAAAAGAGACCTGCTGTGGTCGGTTTCCCATGGTCGGAACCCTGACTGCCTGAACACCTGCGACCCACTGCCTGAAGCTCTGCTCCTCGAAACACCCTGCTGACCACTCTCTCAAGGCTCAACTCCCAGACAACACATCCATTCGATAACCTCCGCCTTTTCTGCACCTCTAGATATGTAGGGAACATAAACGGAGTGACTGCATACCTGATCACTGGGCGCAAAGCCTCCTCCAGGCGCCGCGCTTTGGACTACTCATTCGGAAAAACATCTGGAGCAAAGTGCAGGAGGTCCATGAACTTGATCCCCAACTCCCGCACGCTCAAGCTCCCCTATTGAAGGGAGAGCATCTCCCGCCTCTTGGCCGCCCTCATTGTTTACGAAAGGAATTCCGAACGGGACTCGTTTTTGAAAGTCTAGCCACAACACATCTATCTCCTTACGGTCACCAAGGTACAACGTCCATTACTGACGCGCAACTCTCCACAACTGACTCACTGCAAATGACACCCAGAACTCAGCCCATGCTTGGATGAAATCAAAAGCGATCTCGAGCTCCTCCAGTCAGTGCTCCGTCTCTAGATCTGAGACGCTCTCCTTGTACTTTCCCAAACTCTGCCGTTGAAAGACACACAAAGCTCGCTGCCAAACCTCATCCTCCTCTGTCGGGTCGATCCTACGACGATCAACCGGATCGGCCTGCTGAACCTCAACCGCTTGAGCCACTCGCGAACGATGAACAAGGGCCATTCCTGAAAAGCAAGGAGAACATCCTAAGCTCGGTAACATAGAATTTTATCAAAGCTTATTTATTTAATTCATTTTATTTTTCCACAACAACTCAATTCAAACACGAACACAATCAATCATGATGCATGAACCTTTCTTAGGTCTACCCTGCAAACAGGTACACCTCACTTAAAATCCCGTGTCCTAGTCGGTCTCCCTGACCCATGTCAAGCATCAAGATCAACTGACACCGTTTTCCTACCAGCCCATGCAAACCTCACAGTGCCGAACTCCAAACTCCTTCATATCTCTTAATCAAAACTCCTTCATATCTCTCAATCAAAACTCCATCATATCTCTCAACCAAAACCTTTGATATTACTCTGTTATGACCCCCTCCCTCTAAAGACACCGCAACTCCAACCCAAGCTATTAATGTCAAGCCTGGTCCCCATAATCATCCTGAAAACCTTAAAAACAGTTTATATACGTAGGATGGGCATAACAGGTTTATTCAGTAGGAACTTAACGAAAGTCTCAATTGCACATGTGGAAAGAGCATGCCAATGAACAAACAACAAAAGCAACAAGCACCTAAATAGGCCAACTAACCAAATCCAACCTCACCACTCATCAAATCATGCATCCAATATAGTAATATAACATCAAGATCTGAACAAAGCAAGACGCGCCCTGCAGCTGCTTCCCCATAGATTTGCTGCTCTCGCGCCCTAATATCGAACGTTCTATACTCTCATCCCTTCCATACATATCGCATCACATCACATCACATCATACCCCACCCGAAGATACCTGAGCTATCTCTGATGTGGGTCGGGACGCATCCCTACCTACCCCACCCTCGCAAGGTCTAGCATCCGGTGCTAGCATCAGGTACCATCACATCACGTCTCGCCCAAAGACACCTGAACCCACACATCATGTCTCGTCACAGCCACAACAACCACATCTCATTAGAAGACCCCCGAGCCATCGTTGATGATGGAAGAGCGGGGAAGAGGGGGTAGCCAACCATCCGTATCACCACTATCCTGGATGTTGGGGAAAACATCCGAAACCCAGAACCTCTGAGCGTTGGTAAGGTTATCCAATTTGGACGGGGTGCGTATAAAAATAGCATAAACATACATGATATATAGATATCACACATTACCGAACCTATGGGTTTACAACAACTACATCATTGCACACCACGTCACCACTACCATATCACCCATCAATCGTCACAACCGCTGCCACCACTATTTGCAACACATCACACCATCATACACAAGCCAACACAACATTTCCCACTTTCGTTTACAAGTTCACCACTTTCCAGATATATCAAGTTTTCACTTTCATTTACTAAGTCACTTCATTTGGATTTACACAACCCCGTTCATTTATTCTGTTTATCGCACATGTCAATTCCACCCATTTATATTCATTTCATTCAACATCATCGTTTATTCGATTGCTAATCGGGCAACTAACACAACCATGCCTCGCCACAACACCACACATCCACCATCGTCGCCGCGCCACATCGAGCAAGCCTTCTCACCACAACTACACATCCCGACCACATCTCACAACACCACCACATAGAACAACCGCACATCACCACCACACATCACCGCCACTGCGCACCATAACACTATTGCACAACACAACCGTACATCACAACCACTGTGCACCACTTCGTACAACTGTCCACATCACATCCATGCCAACCAACCATCGCATCACAACCCCACACATCACATAGCCCAACCAGTCACCTCTATCATCACTGCTACGCACCACATCACACAACTGCCTACATCGCATCCATGCCAACCAACCACCGCATCACAACCCCACACATCACACGGCCTAGCCGGTCACCTCCATCACCGCACAACAACCAAAACTACACAAGACAACACAACAAGCACAAACTCACACCACAACAACACACACCGGCTTCCACAATTCATTCAAGGGTTCTTCATCACCTTACTTCTTTATTTAGCATGAGTATTATCACACAAACTAGATTTCAGGGGCAACCAACTTGTTAGCCAAATATATGTTCATTAACCTTTTATTCAGGGTGCAATCACACAACACAACCGAGTCTCAACATATATCTTCTACAACGCAAACAAGGCTGCAAACAACCGTTATTTTCAGTTTTGGCAACAGACATGCACAATATCATCAACAACATATATCAAAGCAGTAAAGCATGCAATATCTCCCCATACCCATCAATTTCATTTATGCCAATTGATTATCTTGATTATGCCAACCCTTACTATCCACCCAAAGGAAAGCAAAATCATGCAATCCCCGCACATAGCACATAAACAGGTTAGAACGAGGATCCCCTACCTCAAAGAAGATTTCCGATCTCGCTGCGCACCACAGGACGAAGAAGGAACAACCCGCAACGCACAACTGCTCCAGGAAACTCTGGATCAACCTACATTGCATCAAGGGTTGTAAAAAACATCGCCCAAAACACACCTCAAACGAAACACCACCACCGTAGCGGATCCCTGGAAGAAGAATGGAAGGAAACACGAGTATAAGGAGGAAAAACTCACCATCGATCGCCAATGAACAACCACCGGAACCCAAGGATCAAGGTGAGGGAAGACAGACTGAAAAGTCTCTGAAAATCGCCCAGGGGTTCGTCTAGAAAACGATAGGAAGAGCGGCCGGATGAATGAAAAGTCGGCCGAACTAGGTTTATAACCAACCTGTAATTCGCCCAATTTAAGGTGTAAATTATAGGTTTACGCTGTTAATTCCACGGGCCCACAAAATTTACGCCGTAAAACCAACATTTAGGCCGTAAACTCCTTTTCTGCCGACAGCCATGGTGCTTCGGGCTGAAATTAACTTACGCCGTAAGTTCCACTTTTATGGCATAAACCCATTTTACGCTCTGCACCTCAGCCGCACACAAGCCGTAAACCGCCGGCCACACAAGCCGTAAAACACCACCTTACTCTGTAAAAAGCCCGCTGCAGTTTTGCTGCAGCTCCAACCTCCACCGAATCTCTAGCCTCCTCCGAGCACTCTCCAACCATGGAACCAACAAAATAACTGTCCGGGAAGGCATGAACCGTTACATGTTTATTCGGCTCTTTTAATGTTGAATTACTCAGTTTTTCCCCCTTCACGATTTCTCATCCCCAGCTCATATATTTTCTCTTATTTTTTCTTGAAGATCCTTCTTTTTTAAGAGCCAAGATAAAAAAGTATTACCTTTTTATTTTTATTATTATATAAAGTACGTTTGGGTGTTTTTTGTTTTGCTAAACAGGTAATCATGTTGTAGATGATAAGAAATCATTCTATACCATTGGCCCAAGGCTGAAAGAATTCTCAGATTGGCTGCTTAAAAACATGGCATCTGGTAATTTGGAGGCGATTTTCCCAGCTGCCACTCGAGAATATGCACCAGTTGTCGAGGAATTATGGAATGATGAAGCTATTCAGGCCACCTACAAAAGGAGAAAGGAATTGGAGCTACTCCCTACCGTTGCTAGTTATTTTTTGGAACGGGTAAGATCTTATTTTATGATCCCCAGCTGCTGAATCCAATCCTTATTAATCTGCCATTTGTCTTTCAGGACTCAGATGATATATTGTCATCTTTGCGTATGCGTGCTGTTTTTTTTATAGTATTATTTATTTCTGTTTATAGTCATTTATTTTCTTATTTATTCTTTTATGCTAATTTTGAAGTTCGTTCATGGTTAGCTGACTCCAAAGACACAATAAGCTTTAGCCCTTCTGCACCGCTGGCCGTGACTTCACAAACGTTCCCTTCAATTCCTTCAATATCAATATTTCAAACACCTCCAAAGCTCCACATACTTGAACACCTCTCTTTTCTCTTGACAAAGTGGCTAACAAATCGAACTTTATCAAACCATGGGGTCCAACACCCACAGTTGATTTCTTTTTAGATTTTAATTAATAACATGGCCAGCATAATAAATCTTTAAAAAGCACCCAACACGAGAAATATAATTTGACAACACATAAAAGCCTGTTTGTGGAATTCTTTTAAATGAGGGCCCTTTTCAATAAATCATTCTTGTATTTCTCTTTTATCTGAACAATCTAAATTTTAT
Source organism: Viscum album (assembly GCA_963277665.1). Taxonomy (NCBI): domain Eukaryota; kingdom Viridiplantae; phylum Streptophyta; class Magnoliopsida; order Santalales; family Viscaceae; genus Viscum; species Viscum album. The sequence continues at coordinate 539,015,638 of OY728145.1, forward strand.
AGCTTTTTACTGCCATGTTGGCAATTAAAGTTTACAGAGTTCTACCATGAATTTTTTAACTGTGTATTTGCATATGATAGTGGCTGGCTGACCTCATTAAATGTTCAGTGGTCTTTTGGCATGCCTAGGGAAATTCGTGATCTTGAGGGGGTTATAGCAGAGCTCTGGACTCTGGGTTCTGAACTTTGAGTATATTCTATCTCAATGAGCCTTTTTATGTGCATTTTATAAGGCTAGCCCGACATGGAGAAGTGGACAATTTTACTTAAAATGTGGTACTTTGATTTTCTTGGCACCAAACGAGTTTATAAGGGAGATTCATTTATGGTGCTTGTACCTGTGTTCAGATTTGCTGATAAATTATTACTTTCATTTCTAGGTTTGTTTTTGATGGAAACTCCGACGGCTCCCGCATCCGTGATGATTCGATGGAACTGTCGTTGCGGGCCTGCTTTCCAAAGACGGACGGTCACTGGGGTTTCTTATCAGCAACGCTTCGGAATGCGCGTTGGTCGAGAGGATGAGAGGTCGGACTCATCTCATCCTGTTAGGGGGAATTGTTGCCTACTCCGAGACTCTTATAGATATAAGATACATCCGCGAATCCTTCCCGAATCCTAGTGTGAGATTGGTTACCCCTATACCAATGATCCGATCATAGCCATGTGGAGATTTAAACATCTGTGTGTATTAGAGGTTCTCCATCTTTCTCTTATTACTAGGGATGCTAGGCTTTATCGCCGTCCAGGGAGGCGGTTGGTATTGTGAAGTTGGGATTGGACCTCAAAGAGGTGTACTACACATCTTGTGAGAACAAGAATCAAAACCCACGTAGTTCAACATCACTTAGCGGGACACGACGTACCTTTTAAGGCCATGTAACAAGGATCAATCCATGCGATTTAGCGTCATGCAGTAAGGATTATTAGGCGAAAGGTGCCTAGCAATGGTTGGTGTGAGACTTATGCATGAGCAACCCTTTATGGTTTGTCCTGTCTGTTGGAAACTAAACAGAGGAAGGTATGGACCATCTCCGACTCATTACTAGAGTCTTCCTTGGTTCGTCACCAGAGACTGATGATTCTCCTTATACTCGTCTGCATAAAGAGGCCCTATGTTCATCATCTAGGAGGTAGCTAGCTTAGGTTGGGGCTTACACCTTGTAGGAGGCCTGTATATGAGAATCAAGATATTGACTCGAGGTATATTAGGGAACCAAAAGGAGAAAGAAACCAAGAGGAGTATATCGACTCAAGGTATAATGAGTAATTTTGTGCTAATCACATAAGAGGAGTTATGCTTGAGGGTGTTGGGATTGAACCTCAGTGAGATGTCCTACGTATCCTAGTTAATAGGAATCAAACCCCACGTAATTCGAGTGACACGGTTTAAGGTCATATGTGAGGAACGACCCGGTCCGCCACATGACTTCAGGCGCGCCTCCCCGTGTGTCAGAGGCTGTCGACTAACAAAAATACATGCGGAAGAAGGGGAAGAAGATCGGAACTCAGAGAGTTCCGCCCAAGCCCGTAGGCCGTTTCCCAAGCCAAAAGGCTGAATCCCTACTATTCTTCTCGTTGCCTAGGTTACACCCTAGGATTTGGTATTTATGCAGAGGCGTGGTTACGTATGAGACCGCGTTGGTGGCGCCCTACCGAGTTATGTACTGACAACCTGCTCGGACCGCCATTGCACTGAGATACCTGGGCATTCTTTACTTGGTTGCAAGTTCAGGTTGGGCCGGGGCTTGATATTACTTGATCGAGCAAGACAACTCGAATAGTCGGGAGATTGGGATGAGGTATTTATGGAGCCTCTGTGTCTACTGTTATGCGAGCATGATCGTTCGACCGTAGGTAAAATGGACTTGGGTTGGGATGAGTGGACTGGTCTGGAATGACCCAAGACATAGAGACGGGCCTTGAGCCATTTTCAAACTATTGCCAGTGTGGCGTACTCTTTTGTGAGGCCATGAGATGACTTTGATGATGTCGAGGGACAGGATTGTTCTCCAAGCGTCGGGCGTAGGCCCGACAGACAAGTTGGGATTGAGGATCCCAAGTGAGATGCCTCCTTGATGGTGAGGACCTAGGAGACCCCACGGGTACCCCATCATGTGATCACCTTGAGTGGGTGTATGTGGGTATGGGTAGAGATGGTTGCAGGTGGCACCTAGAACCCGTACCGAATGTGTGAGCCTGTGGGGCTGTAGACTGTGGTAATGAGCTTAGTTATCTTCTATAATACAAGTATCCGGTCCTCTGTGTTTATCAATTTGGTCTGATCTGCCGATACACACTGGGCATTTCCAATCCGTAATGGTACACACTCCATCAGCGACTCGTACAATACACAACTGGAGGAAACATTTTCGTTTGCCTTCATTCGTCGGAGACAATCACTATTGTTGCGCGCGCTTGCCTGGTTTTTATCGACGAAGGTGCGCTCATCCACTCTCTCCACCGCGACACATGCTGCAACTCCTCTTCCAACACTGACAGAACCAGGGGACGAGGGAGCAAGGACTTCGTCCGACGATGACACATCGGTGACACACCACTCAGACGCCTCACGCGCACCGACTGTTTCCGGCCTACAGGAACTCGTGCACAGCAGAGTTGTCCGAGAGATGGAGCCGCGTGCTGTCTTCACCACCACTGTTTTCCCCAGCCGCAGACGTGAGGTCTTCCACTTGACGGGACGACATACGACTTTCCTTCTCGGCGGTGCCCCTGTTCGTCTCTCTCTCTGCGCCTCAACCTTTCGATCGCGCAAGAGGTGAGCTCTCCTGGATTTTCAGTTCGTGCTGGAGGGGAACAGACCTAGACTTTTTCGATCGCGCGGAGGAGGCGACCTCCAATTATTTTTTCGCGCAGGTAAAGTAGCGTTACCCCCCCTAAAAAAAACAGCAGCGACCCTTTTGGCCAGTGTGGACGAGCAGACTGTGACGCACAACCCAGAGCAGAGTGCGACACACAGACCAGGGCAGACTGCGACGCACATCTCACCCCTGCACTGCTTGCTCCCATCCGGCAGCCCAGACACTGTCAGGTATCTTCATGGAAACTCGTAAGCAAACTCATCAAGACGAAGTCGAGCAACGACTTGGTCGACTCGAAGTTTTATTGGAAACCCGGGGACGAGAGCAGGCTGCCTTTCGACAGTCTACGACACACGACATTGCTGAACTCACTAAGACAGTTTTTGGGTTGGCCTGCCGCCTGGACAAGACCCCGCAGCCGGACGAGGTGCGCCCATCACTGACGACGAATGTTTCTTCTTCACGCGACCAACAGTCTGCCAGACCCCTTGCGCTCGACCAGGAGGTTGGTGTAGCTGCCCTCTCTTTCCACATTGGCTTCGGGCAACAGTCTCCTGCTCGACAATTGGAGCTCCCGGTTTTCATTGGCACAGATCCAAGGGGTTGGATCATGCGTGCTGAGATGTTTTTTCATATTCACTAGACCACCAAAGCTGATAAAATTGCCTTGGCTCAGTTAAGTATGGAGGATATCGCTATTCACTGGTTTGCAATTTTAGTTGAGGTGTATTCGACTTTAATGTGGGCGATATTCAAGGAGGTGCTTCTCGAACGTTTCAGCGGCTTGGAAATTCAGAACCCCTACAAAGAGCTTGCGACCCTCCAACAGCAGTGACCGGTTCGAGATTATATTGAGCAGTTTGAGTATCTAGCGTCCTTGCTACCCCGCCAACCTGAGGCCAGTATGTCGGTTATTTCCTGCATGACCTAAGTGACGACATTAGCAATTGGGTTCGCATTCACGACCCATCGACCCGATTGCACGCCATGCGCTTAGCTCGAAATGCAGAGTTCGCTCTCACGGGAGGCGCTAGTGCTCAATCCCATAGCGGAGGGTCCCGCAAATTCACTAAGGTCCGTGAGTCTGAACGTGACATCCTCCAATCCGCTCTGGACCGCACCAATCAGATAGAGCATTTCTCCCCCCAACCAAACATGGCGAGGCCGTCGGGAAGGGAGCTCCCTGCGAGCCTCCTACTCACATCACCCTTGACGGGCGAGGTGTTCGCCACTTGACTACCGAAGAGTGGGAGGATCGATGCCGCAAGGGCCTTTGTTTCCGATGCGGTCAGCCCTACAGACCCATGCATAGGTGTCCCGGTCCACACTTGAGGGTGGTATTACTGGGCGAGGACGCTGCTGGAAATGATGTCGGGGCAACAGATTTGGGCCCCGAGGCAGCCCGTGACAACGAGAAACCTGTTCCCCACATCCAGCCTTGAGGACAAGGCTATTTTCAAGGGGTGGTGAGTGATAGACACCTATGAGCTTGAAGGAGTTTGGGTAAGGGGTATAATGGTCTTTGTATTGGGTTAGTTTGTTAGGGGAATTTGTTAGTCTGTTGGAAGTGGGGGAAGTAGCTAGCTCCACGTGTCAAGGGTGGTTGTTATAAAAGTAGAAGCAAGGGGGAGTGAACAAGCAGCGAGAAGAATAGTAGGGATTCAGCCTTTTGGCTTGGGAAACGGCCTGCGAGCTTGGGCGAAACTGTCTGAGAGTTCCGATCTTATTCCTCCTCTTCTACTGCTTGTATTTCTGTTAGTTATCTTCTATAATACAAGTAGCCAGTCCTCCGTCTTTATCAATGCACTATGATATAAGGGATATATTCTCCCCACGGTATCTCCATAGACCCATGCTGCTAGTCGGCAACCTCTAACATACGTGGAGGTGCGCATGAAATCATGTGGCGGACCGGATCGGTCCTCACATATGACCTTAAACCGTGTCACTCGAACTACGTGGGGTTTGATTCCTATTAATTAGGATACGTAGAACGTCTCACTGATGTTCAATCCCAACACCCTCAAGCACAACTCTTCTTATGCGATTAGCATAAAATTGCCCATTATACCTTGAGTGGATATGCTCCTCTTGATTCCTATTAACTAGTGTCTCAGTAACTTCTTAGTCCAGGCCTCGACCATCGGCGGCCGAGACGTCAAGCTAATGCCCAAGATCCTTAGTGGTCTTGACACTCTTTAATTCTGGGAGCACACTTTGTCTCTTTAATTCCAAGGCAACTCGGCAACTCCCGCCGAGGCTCGTTGAGCCCCATCCAACCATCGTCCAAAAGACCCGAGGCCTTGTCTCAAAACCAAGCCTCTAAATTAATTAATTATAACAAAAGTATAATTAATTATTTAACTATAACAATTAAAACCAAAGTTTTCATTTTAATTTAAATAGGCATAAATGCCTAAAAGCTCACCAGTTGACCTTGTCGCAGTGGAATCGTGACCAACCACTTGCCAACGACCTGTGATGTACTCCCAACCTCGAATCGGGAAAAATCCTTATCACACGTCCTCCAATTAATCAGAAATTCCTTTCAATTAATTGAAAATTCAAGAAAAATCCATTGGACATCGTACCTTCATTGAAACGACGAGCGACGACGTGCAGACACCGTCTCGGGATGTCCTCTCGACCAATTCCACTATGCTTTGGTGGAATCAGAACCGAAACCCTAAGCGGGAGATACGAAAATCAACCGCAAGGGAGAGGAGGATGGGGGAGATGAGGAAGGGGGAGGGCGACCCCCAGGTCTACGCGCGCACAAGGGAGGAAGAGGGGAGGGGAATGACTAAAAACCCGAGGGGGGTATTTTAGTCATTTCCCACCTTTTAACCCAACCTGGAAAGTTGCACGGTTTGGGTGTCCGGTTTTCCAAACCGGGCGCCAACCATGCGCCCTTCACTGTTAGAGGAAACACACCTCTCACGGTTTGGCCGCATGGTTTACTAATCGTGTAAAAAACATTGGACCCCTCTGCCACACCTCGCAAGGTTTCATCTGAAACTCGCACGATTTGCCCTTAAACGTGCATGCTGATTGTGCTCCTTACAAAATGAACTAAAAGTCCATTGTGGTTCAGGGTGCTGCACGGTTTCCCCTAAATCGTGCACCCAAACTGTCCTCGCTGCACATAATCCTCCAAAATTGTCGAAACTTACCTCGAAGCTCCCGAGGCTCACTCGAACACCTGTGCTACCTTTCGAGCCTCATTCCCCATCTAAAAACATCACTTTGAGGCATTCCAACCCTCAGAATTCCGTTCTGAATCTCCGATCAAAATTCGTCCAGTAATCGAAAATTCAAATTCCTTCTGGAATTTTCAACTCATATAGACACGAAGTCTTATAATATATCCACTATAACACTTTTCGTCCCCGAGAAGTCTTATCGAGCACACCGAGATGACGCTTACCCGAGCTCGTCCATTCCGAAACACAATCACGCTGCCACCCTAAACGTCATCCAGCTTATGGCGCTTCCCACCATTGGACTTAGCACGTGAAGGCCAATTCCGAGCCGCGGTGTTTCCAACGTCAGAATCGCCTATTGGGACTCCACCCCCGCGTTCTGCGACGTGCCCGACACAGTTGCCAACACACCCTGTCCAAACTCACGTAAAACATCAGTCGGACCTCCTCTGCTCGACTTTTCTCGAAAACGCCCTGCCTTACTGGGGACACGCGATCAAACACCTGATTTTGATGTTTTATGTATCACCCCTGGTTTGAGGTATGTAGCCTTTGTTTATGCCTTTTTATGTGTCTAAAGTGCTTGGGATGAGTTGAGAAGATGTTTAGAGAGTTTGAAATGGTTTTGAATAAGTTTGGAGGCTTTTTTAAGGTCGCACGGTTTGAGCACAGTTGGGGGAAAACCGTGCGGGTTCTCTAGGTCTCCGTGCAGGGGGAGACAGTGGGCTTAGCGCGGTCTGCGCGCGGTTTGCCAAACCGTGCGAGACAACCGTACGAGACCCCTTCTTTCGAGGCAGTGGCGTGCGCACGGTTAGCGCACAGTTTGCCAAACCGTGCTGGCTAACCGTGCGGGCTAACCGTGCGACCACTTAAAGAAGGGATTTTTAAATCCGGGTTCACTCGGGCTTGACCTATTTCACTCCAAACTTCCTCCCATTCGAGCCTCACTCGGGATTTTTGGTTCTCAAGGGTTTGAGGGGCTCTCCCACCCATTTTGGAAGCGATTCGAAGGGGTTTCAAGGTGGTTTGAAGGTGGTTCCTCCCGTGTAAGTCTCTCCTCTTGGTTTCTCTTTGGTTTTCTCTAGATCTACTCTTCCCTCTCTCGGTTTTCTAGATCTACATCCTTTGCATGTAGATCTAGGGTTGTTGTTGCCTTGGATGTTGATATTAAGGCTTGTGGATGATAGGAAAGGAGACCTAGAGCGCTTTCGGTGGTGCGTTTTCCGGTTTGGGGTGCAGTTGCGTGTGGGTCGAATTCGCCGGAACCCTAAAGGTAGGTGGCTTCTCTCTCGACTCCACTTGGTTAGAACTAGTGGGTTGGATTACAATTAATTTGTTTTGCTTGAAATTAATTGTGATAATGATGTGTGAATCTTGTTGGAAACCCATTTGATGGTGATTTGGGGATTTTGGGGAAAATGGGTTATTGTTGCAAAAAGGGGCTTTGTTGTGTGTTTTTAAAATGTTGATTTTAAAATCGTTAGTGGTGGATTATGAAAAATGTTTTGTGAAAGATGGTTTTCAATAAAGATGTTGTTCATTGAAATGTGGTTGGGCATGGAAAATTGGTTAAAGGGTGTTTTCAATGAATAAGTGATTTATTGAAGTGAATTGGCATGTGATGAGAATGATGGTGTGCTTTTGTGTAGTCTTGGTGCTTTGTGCTTGTTGGTTGATTATGTGTTATGGCTTGTGTTGGTTGTATGGAAGTGAGTGGGAAGTCTCACTATAAAAGGTGATGGATAGTGGTCGGAAGAACCACCATTATGGATAGTGGTCGGGAAGCACCACTAGTTGGAAATGTAGTGAACGGGTTGGACGAAAGCTCCACCGTTTTGGCTGCCTTGTGGTGTGTTGCTTTGCAAGATGGAATTTGTTGTGCTAATGTGAAATGGTGAAATGGCGGCATGGTTGTCTGGCTTTCCCTTGGGTTGCATGGTTTGAGTAAAGGTGGCTTGGTAAGGGTGTGTTTGGCTTATTGGTAATTGTTGAACTGTTTAATGTTTTATATAAACTGTTTTATATAAATGTGCTAATGGTTTTATCCTAGTGGTGTGTGTAGGGAAGTCATTTGGAGAAAACCTACTGAGTATTTGTACTCACCCCCTGTTTTGGCACTTTGGTGCTTTTGCAGATATTGTGTTCCGGGACACAGGTAAGAGTAAAACATCTCATTTTGCTAGTGGTTCGGCATGATGTTTTGGTAATGTTGTGGTGCTTGGAGCATGGAGCTTGGTGTGGAGCTATGGATGGTGTCCTAGTTCAATTGGAGTCTTGTTGTAGTCTTCTGCTTGGTACTCTGAATTTGGCTTGGTTGTATTTGGCGTGTGGGATTGTTATGGATTAGTTGGTTGTCTTTTGGTAATGTGTGAGTTTGGTTGTTTTGTCGACATGCATCATGTAGTTTGTTGATAGTGGATTGTTTGGTTGGTTGGTTGAATCTTAGGGGAAAATCGTTTCCCAATTTATTCTCGAAGTCCTCGACATTTATTGCCAGCCTTTGGTGCCTTGGGAACGTTGCTTAAGGCCAAGTAGCATTACCCCGCCCTCTCAATCTAATGAGATGGGGGCGAGATGTTACACTTTAACTCTCGGGGCATTTCGTGATCGACTGTTTACACTCATTGTTGTCCAAACTGACTCCCCATGTAATTCCTTGGGTTCTCAACTAACCGAAATAGTCATCATGCTCCCTTTCCAAGCACCGACACACCACTAGTCTGAGGCACTCTCAGGACTTATAGGAATTCCGAGCACCGACACACCACTAGTCTATAGATGACCATAAAGTGAATTACGTAATAAGCCTTATAAGAATTCTTCAGTCTCTCCGAACATATTCAATCATATTGAATATCATACCCAATCATATTGAGTACGTGACTAGAATTCCTTTTGGTCATTTTGCATTAAATGCCTTTGAAACCTTAAATGAATCATTTCATGCTTCCATAAGCATCTTGATTTTCTTGTTGAACAACTTCAACACTTGGCTTGACTACTCAGGAATGAACTGTCCTAACACATAGAATATTTCTCTTGCTTAAGAACTTTTCTTAAGCTTCCGGTCTTAGGAGTTGCTTACTTTAAGCTTTTCATTTCAAGGATTAATATAAAGTTTAGTTTGATGATGATGATGCATTTATCTAAAATAGAACTTTTTATCAGATGGATATCATGTCTTATATCTTCTCATCAAGAACTTTTAATGAAAGTGCTCTCACTAAAATTGATGATCCCACACATCATATCCACTTAGTGAGCCAAAATCCATATTTTACTAGGCAATGAGCCCGCTTTGACATTTCTCTCACCACTTAGTTGTTTAGGTAAGGAATCATCCTAATCACTTTAGGTGTGACTCTTGGATTGTGGAGTGGATAACTCTATCCAAATCCATCTCATGGATATACTCAACTTCATTCCCCCGACAACATAATCATATTAGGGTGGGTCTCACGACTAGTGTATCCCCAAAAAAATGCCAAGAATAAGCTAACTAAGGATGATCATGGGGCACCCAACTTTTGCATGACCTACCCAACAGAATAATCCAGAGTTACTCACAACTTGCTTGCCTTACACAAGATAATTCAGGAGCACCTCGCTTTGGCACGACCTACCCGATCCCACAACATTAATGTGTAACTCTTTACACAACCTACAAGTCTGTGTTAATCACCAAAAAACAGAAGTCAAGTATATTTATACATATCCAAATGCATCATATGCATAAGACACATGAACGCTTCATGTAAAGACATAGAGTTACATGAGATTGACACACTCCACATGAGCAAACCCAGAGCGACAGATAGCCAAGACAAGGCTTCAAGAAGGTAGGTGGTCCGACCCCAAATCCCTCTACCTGGGGTGATTTTACTCAAGAGAGAATTTAATCCATGAAAACACAAACTATGTCCAACAACCATTCTCAAGCTAATAACTAAAATTACAAACCGAGGTCAAGGTAGATGAAAACTAAATTTTATGATATAAAGCTTAGCATGATATGCAAAACTCTATCCTAGAAGCAATTTATCATATAAATGGGCATATACAATATTCTTATTTCATAAACAATTTACTAAACATGAATATCAAAGAAATTTAACAAATAAATAAACAATTTATTTATTTTCCAAAACATAAACATTTATAAATAAATGCTAATTATAAACATTTTATAATTTAGCAAGGATATAAACACTTTATATTCAGTTCAATATGAATCCCTTCTTATTTTATATTAAATGACATTTAATGATATTTCATGAATTACAAGCATTTTATAATTCAATATCTATTATATAAACATTTTATATAAACTAAATATCTTATATTTTGTAATTTATGAACACTGTAAATCATTTCTTATGATTTCTAAATAAACCTTTTTTTCTTGAGATCATCAGACATGCCATTTAATTTATCAAAAGATATTATAAAATATTAGTTTATAAATCATAAAAGCCATTTAATATGTGAAAAATATATTTTTTAACAATATTCTGTTTACCCTTATGCAGAATCCCTACCCTGCGTAAGGGTATACTCCCTTTTACCCTTACGCATACGCTCTGTGTAAGGGTAATCGATGTTTTCTGAATTATGCGTAAAGGTCATACACAAATTACTTTTATCGTGTAAAGGTAATACTCCTTTGCGTAAGGGTACTTTCAAATTTTCATATGCTGCGTAAGGTAAACATCGAGGATTCTCCGTGGAAGGAAGATGGAAACTTCTATTGTTCATGAATTTCAGGTACTCTGCTTTTTCGGATTATTTACACATTGATTTCTTGAAGATAGATCTCCTGTGTTTTGGGATGTCTTTCGCTGCATATGATCATTAGATGATCATATGAATCCCATAAGTGGTATTAGAGACTGGTTCTTCAAGATTTAGACGTGTTTGAATCACTGGTTTTCAAAGAAAAACCAAAAACAATGTTTCCATAAACCTAAAGAAGCATTACAAACCCTTACTATGCGTAAAGGTAAATATGATTTACCCTTTTGCAGGTTGACTGCGTAAAGGTTATATCGGTTGCACAAAGATAGATATGTCTTTACCCTTATGCGATACCCTTACGTTATACCCTTACACAGAAGGTCTGCGTAAGGGTAACCACTTTTTTACCTTTACGCAAATGAGTTGCGTAAAGGTAGTACCCTTACACAGCAGTGTTGGGTAAAGGTGGTACCCTTACACAAAGGGGTTTACGTAAGGGTCATTGGCACTTGACGCTTACACGTAGAGGTATAAGAGATGATTCGTAAAGATCACGAGGAGCAGTGAACGAAAGCGCCCCTGCCTTCGAGGGAGTACACCGGTCAATGGATCCACGGATTATTCGCGAGGATACTCGAATTCCGAAGGGGTGCTAGCGCCTTCTCAAATGGGATAAACAGAGTATCAGGAGTAAGAAAGTTTAGGAGAGACTCATACACATCACACCACAGACACCCAACAGGAGATGATTTCATCCTCTTTTATAGCCGAACTCAACTCTGACGCTCCCCACTTCATAACGCATCATATGCATTTTTGTCTGTTGGGTATAATTTGTTGAACGTTTTCAACGAATTTAATGCAAAGCCTTTAATCCATTCATAATGGATTGTAACTGATAAATAAACCTTGCATCGCATGCATGAAAAATACATGCATCATATGTATATATTAAATGTACACTATATATATGCATCATGTGCATGTATACATGCATCTCATGAATGCACATTTTAGTGCACATCCAACACCTATATCAGAGTGCACAATCATAGAAGAAATAACTAAATATAAGAGCACATAGGAAACGAAAATAAACAAGAACATACTATAACAATATGAATTGTAGCACACAAACTTGAATGATCATGCTCGTATAAAAGTAGACACAAATGCTCCATAAATACCTCACCCCAATCTCCTGACTATCCGAGCTATCCTACATGATCAAGTAATATCGGGCCTCGACCCAACCTGAACCTGCAAACAAGTGAAGATTGCTCGAGTACCCCAGTGCAATGGCTGCCCGAGCAGGGTGTAAGTACATAACTCAGTAGGGCACCACCAACACGGTCCCGTACATAACCGACAGTGCAGTGATATGTGCATGTGACGTGTACCGTCAATCCTTAGGCCCGTGACCCTGATCGACCATACGTGTTTCGGCCAGTGCCGAGGTGTCTCTAAGCACATTGCGATGACCGTACCTCCGTATAAATACCGGATCCTAGGGTGTAACTCAGGCATCCCTCATCCTCAGGCTAAAGCGGCCAACAAACTATCATGAACGACTCCACAGCCAGATCCCAGGGGTCCTGGGCATCTCTCCAAACTCCCATATGATGGTCAGCGCAAAGCCAATTCCCGAGCATCTTGGGAAGTCACTGATCTAAAGGTCGAACTCCATATCACCATGCCAATCGGTAGGATCTCAGGCATCCTGGGCATCTCGATCAGGAACACGTGATGTCATAAGGCTTGACTGGTCGGATCCTAGGGGTGACCTGGGCATCATAAAAAATGTCAATACAATAACCCCATACTCGGCTGATCCTAGACAGGCCAGACATCCTAGGCACTCGTTGAATCCCGACATCCTGGTCATTCTTTATGTGGCTTAACAGCCATATCCCATGCAACACTGGGCATCCACGAGGACGTCATCGTCCAAGCCGTCTCATACATGTATCACATAAGGCCTAAGGCCTAATCCTAGGAAGAACCTCTAGGAATCCCTACCATACCATCGTCGTCACATTAGGCCCCCTTAGGTTGGGTCCTAGGAAATACGTCTGGGTGTCCACAGCAAAATATACAAGTGAAGGATAAATAAAAGGCAAGGGCTGGCCTAACGCCTAAGCCCATTACCACAATCCATAGCCCCACGGGCTCACATGTTCGGTATGGGTTCTTGGTGCCACTCACAACCATCTCTACCCATACCCACATACACATGCTCAGGGTCATCTCACGATGGGGCACCCACGGGGTCCCCCCCTAGGTCCTCACCATTAAGGAGGCATCCCACTCGGGATCCTCGATCACAACTAGTATGTCTGGCCTACCCCCGACGCTCGGAGGACAGTCCCGTCCCGCATCATCAAAGTCATCTCACGACTTCACATGCCTTAGGGGTACACCACACTGGCAATAGTCTGGAGAGATGGCTCAAGGCCCATCTCTATGTCTCGGGTCACTCTAGACAAGTCCACTCATCCCTACCTAAGTCCATTTCACCTACGGTCGATCCACCTAGGCTAAACATGTCTTAAGGGTCCTCGCGGGTCCACTAGGGTGGTTCATCTCAAGTCAAGCCACACCCCTCTTGGTGGTGTTCTAGCTTCTGGGTAACTTCTCAGTCCAAGCTTCGACCATTGGCGACCGAGACGTCAAACCAGTGTCGAAGGTCCTCATTGGCCTCGACACTTTCTCTTTAATTCCGAGTGCTCATACAATCTAACAATTTAATTTAAATTAAACTATTTAAATTAAATTAAACAGTTTGATAATAATCTGTCCCTCGCCCTAATGGCAAGGCCACACATCAACATGCAAATAAACACCACACATAAAGCCATAGGGCAAGTACCGAGGACCACCTACTTTCTTTCGAAGCGAAACCCTTTTCCAACCCAGCTCGACAACTCACGCCGAGGCTTGGCAAGCCCATCTAGCCATCGACCAAAAGACTCGAGGCCCCGTCTCAAAACCAAACCTCCAAATTAATTAATTATAACCAAATTATAATTAATTAATTAATTACAACAATTAAAACCAAAGTTTACATTTTAATTTTGTAGAATGAGAAACCCCCTTACCTCAAGGTGAGGCGGAGGTCTTCTTTTATAGATTGAGAAAGAGGAATACAAACAGGAGTATTCCGATGTGGGACTCGGAAATACCCAAAACCAAACCTCCAAATTAATTAATTATAACCAAATTATAATTAATTAATTAATTACAACAATTAAAACCAAAGTTTACATTTTAATTTTGTAGAATGAGGAATCCCCTTACCTCAAGGTGAGGCGGATGCCTTCTTTTATAGATTGAGAAAGAGGAATACAAACAGGAGTATTCCGATGTGGGACTCGGAAATACCCAAAATAATAAGAGGGTTTAACACTCCCCCTCAAGCTGGACATGCCCAGCTTGGACAGCAAGTCCCACAAAAAAAGATAGATGACCTCATACAAGACCAGACACACTCCCCCTCAAGCTGGGCTGCAGATGCTGTGGATGCCCAGCTTTGAACTGAGCGAGGCTAGGCGAGACCCTGGGAGACCTTTGGTGAAGATGTCAGCAAGCTGGTCCGCCGTCAGGATGTGACTAAAGCTGACATGATTGTGCTCCAGGTGGTGTCGAAGAAAGTGGTAGTCCACCTCAATATGCTTCGTGCGTTCATGGAAGACGAGATTCGAAGCAGTCTTGGTGGCTGCCTGATTGTCACACCAGATGTGAGCAGATATCCGCTGAGGAAATCCAAGCTCCTGGAGAAGTTGTCGAAGCCAAAGGATCTCCGTAGTGACGGTGACCATGACACGGTACTCAGATTCTGCACTGGATCGGGAGACGACAGTCTGTTTCTTGCTGCGCCAAGAGATGAGGTTGCCTGCCAAGAATATGGCAAACCCAGAAGTAGATCTCCGAGTAGCAAGACAACCAACATAATCAGCATCACAGAATGCCTCAATATTCAGATGAGGATGCTGGGAGTAGCGAAGACCACGAGTAGGATCTCGCTTGATGTATTTGGCGATGCGGAGGACAACATCCCAATGAGAGGTGGTCGGATGCTCCATAAATTGACTCACTTTGCCAACAACGCAGACAATGTCGTGACGAGTCATGGTGAGATAATTGAGTTTGCCGACCAATCGACGATACCGCTCTAGATGTGGATACAGTTCCGAGGAGGCATGAAGAGATCCTTCCCCAGGTTCCAGAGGAGTGTCCACAGTAGTGGCCTGTGTCAGCCCAGCATCCTGCAGAATATCCAACGCATACTTCCGTTGGTAGAGGGAGATGGTTTCCGAAGAATAGGATACCTCGATGCCTAGGAAGTATGTGAGAGGACCAAGATCCTTAGTATGGAAGTGCTGGTGAAGATGCGCCTTGAGGTGAGTGATACCAGCAAAGTCGCTGCCTGTGATAATGCTTGTATAAAACACAGATGCTCCATAAATACCTCACCCCAATCTCCTGACTATCCGAGCTATCCTACATGATCAAGTAATATCGGGCCTCGACCCAACCTGAACCTGCAAACAAGTGAAGATTGCTCGGGTACCCCAGTGCAATGGCTGCCCGAGCAGGGTGTAAGTACATAACTCAGTAGGGCACCACCAATACGGTCCTGTACATAACCGACAATGCAGTGATATGTGCATGTGACGTGTATCGTCGATCCTTAGGCCCGTGACCCCGATCGACCATACGTGTTTCGGCCAGTGTCGGGGTGTCTCTAAGCACGTTGCGATGACCGTGCCTCCGTATAAATACCGGATCCTAGGGTGTAACCCAAGCATCCCTCATCCTCGGGCTAAAGCGGCCAACAAACTATCATGAACGACTCCACAACAAGATCCCAGGGGTCCTGAGCATCTCTCCAAACTCCCATATGATGGTCAGCGCAAAGCCAATTCCCGAGCATCTTGGGAAGTCACTGATCCAAAGGTCGAACTCCATATCACCATGCCAATCGGTAGGATCTCAGGCATCCTGGGCATCTCGATCAGGAACACGTGATGTCATAAGGCTTGACTGGTCGGATCCTAGGGGTGACCTGGGCATCATAAAAAAAAGTCATCACAATAACCCCATACTCGGCTGATCCTAGACAGGCTAGGCATCCTAGGCACTCGTTGAATCCCGGCGTCCTGGTCATTCTTTATGTGGCTTAACACCCATATCCCAGGCAACATTGGGCATCCACGGGGACGTCATCGTCCAAGTTGTCTCATACTAGTATCACATAAGGCCTAAGGCCGAATCCTAGGAAGAACCTCTAGGCATCCCTACCATACCATCGTCGTCACATTAGGCCCTTAGGTTGGGTCCTAGGAAATATGTCTGGGTGTCCATAGCAAAATATACAAGTGAAGGATAAATAAAAGGCAAGGGCTGGCCGAACGCCTAAGCCCATTACCACAATCCATAGCCCCACGGGCTCACATGTTCGGTATGGGTTCTAGGTGCCACCCACAACCATCTCTACCCATACCCACATACACATGCTCAGGGTCATCTCACGATGGGGCACCCACGGGGTCCCCCCCTAGGTCCTCACCATTGAGGAGGCTTCCCACTCGGGATCCTCGATCACAACTAGTATGTCTGGCTTACGCCCGACGCTCGGAGGACAGTCCTGTCCCGCATCATCAAAGTCATCTCACGACTTCACATGCCTCGGGGGTACACCACACTGGCAATAGTCTGGAGAGATGGCTCAAGGCCCATCTCTATGTCTCGGGTCACTCTAGACAAGTCCACTCATCCCAACCTAAGTCCATTCCACCTACGGTCGATCCATCTAGGCTAAACATGTCTTAAGGGTCCTCGCGGGTCCACTAGGGTTGTCCATCTCAAGTCAAGCCACACCCCTCTTGGTGGTGTTCTAGCTTCTGGGTAACTTCTCAGTCCAAGCTTCGACCATTGGCGACCGAGACGTCAAACCAGTGTCGAAGGTCCTCATTGCCCTCGACACTTTCTCTTTAATTCCGAGTGCTCATACAATCTAACAATTTAATTTAAATTAAACTATTTAAATTAAATTAAACAATTTGATAATAATCTGTCCCTTGCCCTAATGGCGAGGCCACACATCCACATGCAAATGAACACCACACATAAAGCCATAGGGCAAGTACCGAGGACCACCTACTTTCTTCCGAAGCGAAACCCTTTTCCAACCCAGCTCGACAACTCCCGTCGAGGCTCCTCAAGCCCATCTAGCCATCGACCAAAAGACCCGAGGCCCTGTCTCAAAACCAAACCTCCAAATTAATTAATTATAACCAAATTATAATTAATTAATTAACTACAACAATTAAAACCAAAGTTTACATTTTAATTTTGTAGAATGGGAAACCCCCTTACCTCAAGGTGAGGCGGAGACCTTCTTTTATAGATTGAGAAAGAGGAATACAAACAGAAGTATTTCGATGTGGGACTCGGAAATACCCAAAATAATAAAAGAGGGTTTAACACTCCCCCTCAAGCTGGACATGCCCAGCTTGGACAACGAGTCCCACAAAAAAAGATAGATGACCTCATTCAAGACCAGACACACCCCCTCAAGCTGGGCTGCAGATGCTGTGGATGCCCCAACTTGGAACTGAGCGAGGCTAGGTGATCCCCTGGGAGGCCTTTGGTGAAGATGTCAACAAGCTGGTCCGCCGTCGGGATGTGGCTAAAGCTGACATGATTGTGCTCCAGGTGGTGTCGAAGAAAGTGGCAGTCCACCTCAATATGTTTCGTGCGTTCATGGAAGACGGGATTCGAAGTAATCTTGGTGGCTGCCTGATTGTCACACCAGATGTGAGCAGATATCCGCTGAGGAAATCCAAGCTCCTGGAGAAGTTGTTGAAGCCAAAAGATCTCCGTAGTGACGGTGACCATGACACAGTACTCAAATTCTGCACTGGATCGGGAGACGGCAGTCTGTTTCTTGCTGCGCCAAGAGATGAGGTTGCCTGCCAAGAATATGGCAAACCCAGAAGTAGATCTCCGAGTAGCAAGACAACCAACATAATCAGCATCACAGAATGCCTCAATATTCAGATGAGGATGCTGGGAGTAGCGAAGACCACGGGTAGGATCTCGCTTGATTTATTTGGCGATGCGGTGGACAACATCCCAATGAGAGGTGGTCAGATGCTCCATAAATTGACTCACTTTGCCAACAACGCAGACAATGTCGTGACGAGTCATGATGAGATAATTGAGTTTGCCGACCAATCGACGGTACCACTCTAGATGTGGATACAGTTCCGAGGAGGCATGAGGAGACCGTTCCCCAGGTTCCAGAGGAGTGTCCATAGTAGTGGCCTGTGTCAACCCAACATCCTGCAGAATATCCAACGCATACTTCCGTTGGTAGAGGGAGATGGTCTCCGAAGAATAGGATACCTCGATGCCTAGGAAGTATGTGAGAGGACCAAGATCCTTAGTATGGAAGTGCTGGTGAAGATGCTCCTTGAGGTGAGTGATACCAGCAGAGTCGCTGCCGGTGATGATGATATTATCCACATAAACGACCAATAGGATGCAGCCAACAGATGTTGTCCTGTAGAACACAGTGTGGTCTTTTATACTGCGAGAGAGCCCAAAGTCGGTGACGACAGTGCTAATGCGGCCGAACCAAGCACGGGGAGACTGCTTGAGGCCGTAAAGAGAGCGGCGGAGTCGACAGACTTGAGACTTGGCGCCGGAGGCACAAAAACCGGGGGGCTGTTGCAGATAAACCTCTTCCTCAAGAAATTTATGGAGGAAGTCATTCTTGACATCCAGTTGATGAAGAAGCCAATGATGATGAGCTGCCAGAGAGATGAATAACCGAACGGAGGTCATTTTGGCAACTGGAGAGAAGGTATCAAAATAGTCAATACCGTAAGTCTGTGCAAAGCCCTTTGCCACAAGGCGGGCTTTTAGTAGATGGAGAGTGCCATCGGGATTCAGCCTGACTGTGTAAATCCATTTGCTGCCCACCGTCTGTTTGCCTGCTGGAAGAGAGACAAGATCCCAAGTATGGTTGTCTTCCAGAGCCTGCAACTCATCCCGCATTGCTGCTAGCCATCCCAGGTGAGATTTTGCACCACCAACTGTGCGAGAAATAGATACTGTCTCCAGAGCTTACAAACCTTTGTATGAAGATACAAATAGAGGAGTACTCTGGCAAGAGCGGGTACCTTTCCGGAGGGCATTGGGCAAGTCGTTTGGTGCCGGGGCAGGAGCATTAGACGATGCGGGAACGACGGTGTCATTGGCCGGTACGGGGGGCACAGTCGATGTGCGACGTGAGTAAACCGTACCAAATCGCTGAGCAGCAGGAGGACTGGGGGAGGATGGATGATGAGTGGAAGACAATCATCGATGTCAGAATCTGGGTGGGGAGAGAGACGTGAGAATGGAGAACTCTCAACAAAAGAGACGTCAGCAGAGGTGATATAACGCCGTAGGTCTGGAGAGAAGCACCGGTATCCGCGCTGAGTGCGTGAATAGCCGAGGAAGATGCAGCGGAGAGATTTTGGAGAGAGTTTGGAGAGGTTGGGACGAGTGTCACGGACATAACAGAGACATCCAAATACACGAAGTGGAAGTGAGTGAGGAGGGAGAGAGGAGAACAGCGTCCGAAAAGGAGTCTCCCCCTGAAGGATAGAAGAAGGGAGTCGGTTGAGGAGGTAAGTTGCAATCAGGATGACATTGGTCCAAAAGCGGAGTGACACCTGCATGTGGAATAGGAGGACACGAGCGGTTTCCAGAATATGACGATGTTTCCGCTCCGTGACTCCATTCTGCTGAGGTGTATCAGGACAGGATGTCTGATGAATGATGCCGTGATCCTTGAGAAACTGCTGAAAGGAAGTCGATAAATATTCTCGTCCATTGTCGGAGCGGAGACATTTGACGGAGGTGGGGAATTGAGTATGAATTTCATTGTAAAAGGTCTGAAAGGTAGGAAAAACTTCACACCGATCACGAAGCATGTAAAGCCATGTCATGCGGGAGTAGTCATCAATAAAGGTGATATAATAGCTGTACCCGGGCTGGCTCGGAACCTTGCAAGGACCCTATACATCGGTATGAACGAGATCGAAAGGATTCACGACACGGGGTTCCTGTCGAGGAGAATATGTTACCTGATGATGTTTAGCAAACTTGCAGGATTCACAATGGAAGGATAGGTGAGAACTTAATTGGGGACACATTTTATGGAGGATGGAAGCCGGTGGATGACCAAGACGGGAATGTAGATCAAGAGCACGAGCCGAGGCAGATGAGCAAGCGAGATATGGTGGGGTATCGAACATGTACACCCCATTCCGAAGATGACCTCGACCAAGCTCCCGATTCGTCTTCTGCTCCTGAAAAACAACACTAGAAGAAGTAAAAGTAGCGACACAATTTAAATCTTTAGTGAGTTTGCCGATTGAGAGAAGATTAAAGGGACTGTGAGAAATATGAGCAACCGAATCCGGGCGAATAGACGTGGTCAAGTGGCATGTGCCAAATCCGATGATGGAGATTGTTGATCCATTTGCAATAGTAATTGTAGAGGCACTGGTGTACGGATGATAGGTAGTGAACATACCAAAGTCCTCTGTGAGATGTTTCGATGCACCAGGGTCTAGCATCCATGCTGTGGGTTGTTGAGATACACATGCGGTAGAGCTGCCAGTCTGAGCAATGGGGGCTGGAGAAGAGGACGGTGGCACAATCGCCCGATAGGATTGTATCCAGGCAATATCTGCTATTGAGAATGCCGTTCTGTAACGGGTGCTGGATGATGGGGAATGTGGACGACGACGGCTGAAGTTAGAGGCCGACGAAGGGTGCCGCAAGTTGGGAGCACTGCTGAGAGTGCAGGGAGGCAGGCCAGGTAGCGCCGACCTGGTGTACAGGAGGCCGGCGACATGAGGCGCGCACGTGGTGCTGCGGCTGCGTGGATGGACAACCATGGGAGGTGGGGCTGAGCGCGGGAGGACGACTGGAAGTGCGTCGGGCAGCAGGGCCGCGGGAGGTGGGAGCCGCATCGAGCGGGAGCCGGGTGTCATCGGGAAGCTGCTGGAGGCCGGGGCCGGATGAATTCTGGAGCGGGAAGCATCGTTTCGTCAGGTGAGGGTCGATGGGATCCGTTTCGGCGAACCGGTTTCGCACCGGTTGGCCGCACGGAGGACGGAGCAGTGTTGCTGTCGGAATCGCAGAGGGAAGGACGGGCCGTGATGGGCGCCGGGAAGAGCGGGCCGGGAGGCGCCGCTGGGAAGGGCGCTGCTGCAGAGGGCGGGGCCGGGATCGGGATCATCGGAGGGCGGCGCAACGGAGGAGGCAAGGCGGCGAGGTTGCGCCTGGAGAGAGCTTGGAGGGAGCCGCCGAGAGGATGGTCCGCCGGGAAGGGAGGCGAGGTCGGGCTTCGCCGAGAAGCCGCATGAGCGGTGGGAGGCGCCGAGAAATGCTGCGGGAGCGGGGAGTTGCGTCTAGGGCAGAGACGGCGTGCGCAGGAGGGGCAGGGGCGGGGGAGGCCGCTTGAGTCGCGCGCACCGGGAGGAGGACCGTCGGGAGGGAGACGCCGCGCGCAGAGAGGGGGCCGCCGGGGGCGGTCGACGGGAGGCTGGGGTCGCCGGGCGAGAGCGCAGAAGGGAGTCGCCAGGGATGGGAGCCGCTGGGGAAGGGAGCTGTCGGGGAAGGGAGTCGCCGGGGAAGGGAGCCGCCGGGGAAGGGAGGTGCCGGGGAAGGGAGGCCGCGTAGGGCAGAGCCGGAGGGGAGGGGGGTGGCCACGTAGGGAAGACCTGAGAAAAGAAAAAAAGATAGAGGGAGGGCTCGGGATTATATTCCCTCTGATACCATGTAGAATGGGAAACCTTCTTACCTCAAGGTGAGGCGGAGACCTTTTATAGATTGAGAAAGAGGAATACAAACAGGAGTATTCTGATGCGGGACTCGGAAATACCCAAAATAATAAAAGAGGGTTTATGTAACACCCCGCCCCTACCTCATTGGCTTGAGGAGGCGGTGAGGGCTACTTGGCCTTAGGCGACGTTCCCAAGACGCCAAAGGGTGGCAATAAATGCCGAGGGCTTCAAAATCAAGTTGGGGAACGATTTGCCTTTAAGACAAAACCAACCAAACCATCCACTAACAGCTACTATATGATGCATGTCAATTCAATTACCCAACCATGCATTCCCAAAAGACAACCAAGTTATTCCACAACACAACTCAAAACCAATACAACTAGACATGTCCACACAACATCAGAGTACAAGCGGAAACTAAACAATCAAAGCACCACGAGCCATGACACCTCCACAACTCCACACCCAGCTCCAAGCTCCAAGCTCTACCAAGGGATCACAATGTTCCACTAAAGGAGGGTGATGCCTTACCTTTGCCCACATCACGGTACACGACATCTGCAAAGACACCACAGTGCCAAGCAGGGGGTGAGTACTAAAACTCAGTAGGATTTCCCCAAATGACTTCCTTACACACGCCACTAGGATAAAACCGTTAGCACATTTATATAAAACAGTTTATATAAAATAATCACAAGTACAACCATTTCCATAGGCCAAACATGCCCTTACCAAGCCATCACACCCAACCCAAGCAACCAAGGGAAAGCCAACCAACCATGCCACAAACCATTCCAACATTTATACGTTAGCACAACAATTCCATCTTGCAAAGTAATGCACAACAAAACAACCATAACAACCAAACGGTGGAACTTCCGTCCAACCCGTTCACCCATTCACACCAAGCGGCACTTCCCGTCCACTTGTCCTTGATGGTGGCCCTTCCGTCCACTCTCCATCCCCTTTTTATAGTGGTACTTCTCGCCACTTCCACACAACATTCAAAACAAGCCAATGCCAAGCATATAACCCACCAAGGTCACAACCACATGCAATCAACCAATTCCATTGCATATCAATCCACTTTAATAAATCACCCATTTATTGAAAACCATTTTCCATGCCAAACAACATTTCAATAAAACAACCCTTTTATTGAAAACCATTTCCATCAATCATTTTCACAAATCAACCATAGCATCCCATTTTAAAATCTCCATTTTAAAATCCACAAGAATAGCATTTCACCATAAACCCCCCTTTTTTTTCTTCCAAAAATCCCCAAAACATCACCCAAGGGATTTCTAATCAATATCACACATCAAAGCACAATTAATTTCAAGCACAACAAATTAATTGTAACCAAAACCATTAGCTCTAAACCGGCAAACGCACCACCGAAACCTCTCTAGATCCCCTTTTTCTAACATCCACAAGTCTTAATATTAACATCCAAGGCAACCACAACCCTAGATCTACACACAACAAGTGTAGATCTAGAAAACCAAGAAAGAGAGGGATGTAGATCTAGAGGAAAACACAAGAGGAACAAGAGGAGAGACTTACCCGGAAGCAATCACCTTTAAACCACCTTGAAACTCCTTTGAAATGCTTCCAAAACGAGTGGGAGAGCACCCTTAACCCCTGAGAACCCAAAATCCCGAGTGAGGCTCGAGTGAGAGGAAGATTGGAGTGAAATGAAGCAATCCCGAGTGAGCTTGGGTTTTAAAACCCTAATTTTAAGTGGCCGCACGGTTAGCCCGCACGGTTTGGCAAACCGTGCGCTAACCGTGCGCACGCTACTGCCCCGGGAGCAAGGGTCCGCACGGTTGCCTCACACGGTTTGGCAAACCATGCGCAGGCCGTGCGAACCCTACTGTCTCCCCTGCACGGTTTCCTGGAGAATCCGCACGGTTTCCACTAACCGTGCTCAAACCGTGCACTCCTTTAAAGACCTCCAAAATCATCCAAAACCATTCCAAACTCTCCCAACCTCTTCCCAACTCATCCCATGCACTTTAAACACATAAAAAAGCATAAACAAAGGCCACATACCTCAAATTGGGGGTGCTACAGTTTAACAAATTTAAATAGACATAAATGCCTAAAGTGTTGGATTGGTGTAGCTCGATCCTCTCTGGGTGACGTTTGAGCCAAATGTTTCCGGCCTGTACTGCGCACCAGCCTGCAACTTTCGTGGGTCGAGCTCCGCGGTGAGCTTGTTGGGGGTTGCAAGGGGCAACGCGCCCCTGCTCCGGGAGGTCGAGGGCCTCAATTTTCGAGGACTGTAGCATCTCTGACCACTGCAGCAGAGCTGACCGACCGACACCGACAGAACACTGTAGCAGCGCGGACTTTGAAGTTAACTTTATTGTAGTCTTTTGGACTTTCAGCCGGCAATCATTGTAACACTTTTGACTTGGGTGACCGCCTTTCACTGTAGCGACGCGAACTTCCCGTGTGGTTGGTGGAACAGTGGATCGTCTTCTCCATTTGTAGCCCATTTCGGGCTAGAGTTTCTGTGAGAAAGAACTTTGAGATAAACTCCTGTAAATTGTGCTCCCGATTATTGTTAAGTTATTCTGCCTTTCCGTGGACGTAGGGATTATTCCCGAACCACTTAAATCTTCGTGTTCTTGTTCTTTTTTTTCCCTTTTACTTTTCTGTGTTTTGCCGTTTTTATCGCTGCAACTCCCGACGTTTCCGCATCACTAAGTTCATTGGTTGACCTCGTCTTGTCGGAACTGTAACCAACCGCTCGCCAACAACCTGCGACGTACTCCCAACCTCGAACCGGGCAAAAACCCTATCACACGACGTCCAATTAATTGGAAATTCCTTTCAATTTAATTGAAAATTCAAGAAAAATCCATCAAGCATCGTACCCTCCATCGAAATGACGTGTAAACACTGTCTCGGGATGTCCTCTTGTCAAGCCACACGAAAACCCCATCATCCTCGGCCGATTCCACAATGCTCCGGTGGAATCGGAACCAAAACCCTAAGCTGGAGATGCCAAAATCAACTGCGTGGGAGAGGAAGAATGGGGAGAGGAGAGGAAGAAACTAACCTCAAACACTGAAGAAAACACCCCAAGAACATCCTTAAGTCAAGGGGTTGGAAGAGGAGGAAGGGGGAGGGAGACCCCTTGGTCTGCGTGCGCACAAGGGAGGAAGAGGGGAGGGGAATGGCTAAAAACCCGAGGAGGTTTTCTAGTCATTTCCCACTTTTTAACCAAACCTGACAAGTCACACGGTTTGCCAAACCATGCACCAATCATGCTCGCTCCATTGTCCAAGGCAACACACCTCGTACGGTTTACTAGCTGTGCGCAACACCTCGCGCAGTTTCCTTTAAAACCCACACGATTTGCCCTTAACTGTGTTCCAACAATGCAAACTGACCATGCTCCTTACAAAATGAACTAAAAAACCATCGAGGTTTAGGGTGCCCTCACAGTTTCTCCTAAACTGTGCGCTTCAAACCAAGCTCCCCGCATAGAATCCTCCAAAAGTGCTGAAATCTATCCCAAAGCTTCCGAGGCTCACTCGAACACCTGAGTTACCTTCTGAGCCTCATTCCTCGTCTAAAAACATCACTTTGAGGTATTCCAACCCTTAGAATTCCATTCTGAATCTCATATCAAAATCCGACATGCCCAGTAATCGAAAATTCAAATTCATTCTGGAATTTTCAACTCATACCCCCCCATTTGTTGGTAACCAGGAGTATATCGACTTGAGGTGAATAATGATAACCGGGAGTATATCGACTTGAGGTGAATAATGATAACCGGGAGGAGCATATCGACTCGCGGTTGATGGAACTCTGAGGAGTATATTGACTCAAGGTGATTTGTGTAGGGTTTACACATAGGTGCCTCCTGGAAGCACCTAAACCTATTCAGTGACCAAGGGGAGAGCTAGAGGCTTATACCAGGCGGATGCCCCTTTTGTAAGGAAACTAAAAGGAGTATCTTGACTCTAGGTGTCTATGGGAACCAAGAGGAGTATCTGAACTCTAGGTGTGTTAGGAAACCAAGGGGAGTATCTTGACTCTAGGTATTTTGGTATGGATGGGTGCCCGGGTGTGAGACCTGGGCGAATAGGTTCTTAGACCTAGCGAGGTCTAGCGGAGGGCTAAGCGAAGCTGGAGCGTTCCCTTAGTGGAGGGCTTGCAAAGTGGGTTGCCCTAGTGAGGGAACATAGGGGGCCTCGCCCTAGTGAGGGCGAGCCAAGGTGGTTCACGTTGAACAGGGGGCTCGCTCTATTGTGGGCAAGCCATGGTGGTTCGCCCTAGTAAGGGCAGACATGGGGCCATGCCCTAGTGAGGGCAAGCCATGGTGGTTCCGCCCTAGTGAGGGCGAGCCATGGTGGTTCACCCTAGTGAGGGCCAACCCTGGTGGTACACCATGGTGGTTCACCCTAGTAAGGGCGAACAAATTTGGGAAAATAGGTTGGGCGAGGAGAGCTCTCACCTTGCTTCATCCTTTGGGAGTTTGTCCGTCTTTCAAATTGGAAGCAGGTAGAGTCTATTTATAGGCAATACCACAGACCTAGGCGTGTGAGTGGGCGAGTGACCTCCACGCGCAGGATGAGCGAAGGAGCTGGGCAAGCGACCTCCATGCGCAAGATGGGCGAAGGAGCTAGGCAAGCGACCTGCATGCAAACTCGGATTTGTTCATAAAAAATGGCCACCTCTGACGACCGTAACTGTTGGTAACCAGGAGTATATCGACTCAAGGTGAATAATGATAACCAGGAGTGTATCAACTCGAGGTAATGATGGAACCAGGAGGAGCATATCAACTAGGTAATGATGGAACCGGGAGGAGTATATTGACTCAAGGTGATTTGTGTAGGGCTTACACATAGGTGCCTCCTAGAAGTACCTAAACCTATTCAGTGACCCCAGGTGGAGGTAGGGAGAGATAGAGGCTTATACTACGCCTTTATGTAAGGAAACCAAAAGGAGTATCTCGACTCTAGGTGTATATGAGAACCAAGAGGAGTATCTCGACTCTAGGTGTGTTAGGAAACCAAGGGGAGTATCTTGACTCTAGTTATTTTGGTATGGATGGGTGCCCAGGCGTGAGACCTCGGTGAATAGGTGCTTAGCCCTAGTGAGGACTAGTGGAGGGCTAAGCGCAGCTGGAGCTTTTCCTTATTGGAGGGCTTGTAAAGTGGGTCGCCCTACTGAGGGAACATAGGGGGCTTCGCCCTAGTGAGGGCGAGCCAAGGTGGTTCGCTGCGAACAGGGGGCTCGCTCTAGTGCGGGCGAGCCATGGTGGTTTGCCCTAGTAAGGGCAGACATGGGGCCTCGCCCTAGTGAGGGCGAGCCATGGTGGTTCCGCCCTAGTGAGGGTGAGCCATTGTGGTTCCGCCCTAGTGAGGGCAACCATAGTGAGGGCAAACCCTGGTGGTACACCATGGTGGTTAAGGGTGAACAGATAGGGCGAATAGGTTGGGCGAGGAGAGAGCTCTCACCTTGCTTCATCCTTTGGGAGTTTGTACGTCTTTCAAATTGGAAGCAGGTAGAGTCTATTTATAGGTGATACCACAGACCTAGGCATGCGAGTGGGCAAGCGACCTGCGTGTGCAAGATGGGTGAAGGAGCTGGGCAAGCGACCTATGCGAACTTGGATTTCTTTATAAAAAATGGCCAATCTCCGACGACCAGAACTTTTGACCTGTAAGTCCGATTGGGCTCCACGAGCTGTCAAATCGAAGCCTGTGATAACAAGACGTTTTCCGATGCCAAAAAGTGCCCGAAAGACTCAAAAATGGGTTTTTCGGAGGGAGGTTTTCACCACCACATCACCTGATTGGGCAATGTTTTAAAGGAATCTCTATCCCTTGATGTTTGAGCAATCATGTGGCACATGGAGATCTAATGTGCTTCTCCTTCGGGCATGAAGATACGTTTCTACTCAAACTCGACTTGTATATTCTGAGTGAGGATCACATCATGAGTTATGATGCAGAGTGCATGATGCAGAATTTTTTGATTGGCTGACAGTTGCTTGCTACCGACACATTGCATCTTGATGGAAATATCCCCTTGTATCTGGACTTTCTTGAGGGTTTTTTCTTTTTAAAGGCATCCAAGCAAGTGTAAGACCTTTTGTTTAGTGCAGTGATAAGTGCTTATTTCATCTTTCTTGTCAATTTCCTTCCCTTCAGATTGCCCCACTCCTTTTTCAGAAGCATCATTGGGTTTATTGGCCAAGAATAAATTTCTATCTTTTGTTAGAGGAATAGTGGCTGAAGACAGACTTGGATCATAGTAGATAAAATTATTGAGAAGTGATGAGGTCTTTGATAGAGATGAAACAGGGTGGGTACCCGTGAAAATATAGATACCCAAACATGAAACCGATTAATAATATTGAAACTCAAACCCATTTATTGCCCATTTAATTTTAAAAACTGTTAATGGTGAATTCCCCTTACCTCAATGTGAGGTGGGGATACTCTTTTATAGATGAGTAAATCTAATTACAAGGGTAAGTCCGATGTGGGACTCAGAAATACCCATTTAGACTTAAATGGGGTCCAACACTCCCCCTCAAGCTGAACATG
Source organism: Viscum album (assembly GCA_963277665.1). NCBI lineage: Eukaryota > Viridiplantae > Streptophyta > Magnoliopsida > Santalales > Viscaceae > Viscum > Viscum album. The sequence continues at coordinate 539,043,833 of OY728145.1, forward strand.
CCCAGATTGGATAGTCCCACAAAAAAAAAGAATGACAAGACACAAGACCATCTCATACTCCCCCTCAAGCTGGGCCATGGAGACTGTGAATACCCAGTCTGGTAGTGAGAGACTCAAGACGAGCTCCTGGGAGACCTTTGGTGAAGAGATCGGCAAGCTGATCTGCCGTCGGGATATGGCCGAAACCGATATGGTGCTGCTCCAGATGGTGGCGTAGAAAGTGACAGTCCACCTCGATATGCTTTGTCCGTTCATGGAATACGGGATTCAAGGCAATCTTCGTGGCGGCCTGATTGTCACACCAGATATGAACAGGAGTTGATGCTGGGAAACCGAGCTCTTGGAGAAGATGACGAAGCCAGAGGATCTCAGTAGTGACTGTGGCCATGGCTCGATACTCGGCCTCGGCACTCGATCGGGAGACGACAGTCTCCTTCTTGCTGTGCCAAGAGATGAGATTACCGGCGAAGAACACGGCGAAACCCGAAGTAGACTTGCGGGTAGCGAGGCAACTGGCATAGTCCGCATCACAGAAGGCCTCAACATTCATGTGAGCATGATGTGAGTACTGGAGGCCACGTGCAGGGTCTTTCTTGATGTATTTGACAATGCGGAGGACATCATCCCACTGAGATCGGGTGGGATGCTCCATGAACTGGCTGACTTTGCCAACGGCACAGACAATGTCGGGACGCGTCATGGTGAGGTAGTTGAGTTTACTGACCAAGCGTCGATAGCTCTCGGGATGAGGAAATGGTTCCGAGTCGGAATGAAGGGAGCGTTCCCCAGGCTCAAGTGGAGTATCCACTGCGGTGACTGTGCTCAACCCGGCATCCTGCAAGATATCAAGAGCATACTTGCGCTGACAGAGAGAGAGAGAGAGAGAGTGTCCGCAGTCCGGGAGACCTCGATGCCAAGGAAGTAGGTGAGGGGACCAAGATCTTTGGTGTGAAAGTGCTGGTGAAGATGCGTCTTGAGGCTGGCGATGCCTCTGGAGTCGCTCCCTGTGATGATGATGTCATCAACATAAATCACAAGCAAGATACAGCCGTGCGTCGTCGTACGGAAGAAGACTGTGTGATCTTTCATACTTCGAGAGAGGCCAAATGCTGTGACGACAGTGCTGAAGCGGCCAAACCATGCTCGAGGAGACTGTTTGAGGCCGTAGAGGGAGCGACGGAGACGGCAGACATGGGAGTCGACACCAGAGGCAGAGAAACCAGAGGCCTGCTGCAGGTAGACTTCTTCGTCAAGAAAGCCATGGAGAAAAGCATTCTTAACATCCAGTTGATGAAGCGACCAGTGATGATGAGCAGCCAGAGAGAGGAATAGGCGGGCATAGGCCATCTTTGCGACTGGAGAGAAGATCTCAAAGTAGTCGATGCCATATGTCTGAGCAAATCCCTTGGCGACAAGCCGGGCTTTGAGGCGGCAAAGAGAGCCATCAGGATTGAGACGGACCGTGAAAATCCATTTACAACCGACCGCCTGTTTGCTCGTCGGAAGTGGAACAAGATCCCAACTATGGTTGTCATCCAGAGCTTGCAAAATTCATACCTCATTGCGGCTAGCCACCCGGGGTGAGATTTGACTGCACCTACTGTCCGAGGAATCGACATGGTCTCCAGAGCTGACAGACCCCTGTATGAAGATACAAAGAGAGGAGTAGTCTGACACGAGCGAGTACCTTTCCGGAGTGCAATCGGCACGTCCTCGGGAGCTGTGACAGGAGCATCAGACGAAGCGGGAACAATGGTTTCCTCGGCCTGGATGGTAGGTACAGTGGAAGGACGACGAGAGTAGGTCTGTCCAAAGAGATGACCGGTCGGAGGAGACACCAGAGGCGGGTGAACCATGAGCGGAAGACAGTCATCGATGGTAGTGTCGGAAGGAGAGGGGAGAGTGAAAGGAGAGCTCTCGACAAACGATACGTCGGCAGAGGTGATATACCGACAGAGGGCTGGAGAGAAGCATCGGTACCCGCGCTGAGTGCGGGAATACCCGAGAAAAATACAGCGAAGGGATTTGGGAGAAAGTTTGGAGAGATTGGGGCGAGTGTCCCGGACATAACAGAGACATCCGAAGACGCGGAGTGGAAGGGAGTGAGGAGGAATAGAGGGAAACATGGTATGAAAAGGAGTCTCCCCCTGAAGGATGGAGGAGGGAAGACGATTGAGAAGGTAAGTAGCAGTGAGGATGACATCCCCCCAGAAGAGAAGAGGTACCTGGCGGTGGAAGAGGGCACGAGCGGTTTCCAAGATATGCCGGTGTTTCCGCTCGGCCACCCCATTTTGCTGAGGGGTATCAGGACCGGAGGTCTGGTGGATGATGCCGTGGGCTCGCATAAACTTCTGAAAGTGAGTGGATAAGTATTCTCGCCCATTGTCAGATCGGAGATATTTCACAGGGATAGAAAACTGTGTCTGTATTTCATGGAAAAAGGTCTGAAAGGTGGAGAGAACCTCGGTCCGATCGCGAAGAAGGTAAAGCCATGTCATACGGGAATAATCATCAATGAAAGAAATGTAATATTTATACCCAGATTGACTCGAGGTGGCACAAGGACCCCATACATCGGAATGAACCAAATCAAAGGGTTTGGCGGTCCGTGTGTCAACTCGAGGAGAATATGATGTGCGATGGTGTTTCGCAAAACGACACGACTCACAAGGAAAAGATAAACGGAGACTAATATCGGGATAGAGCTGATGAATTGCTGAGGCGGAGGGGTGGCCCAACCGAGAATGGAGGTCTATGGCACGAGTAGGGACAGACGCGCAGGCGATGGAGGTCGGGCCATCGAACATGTACACCCCATCCCGAAGCTGGCCTCTACCAAGTTCCTGGTTCGTCGTCCGCTCCTGAAACACAACAAAAGACGAGGTAAAGATAGCATTACAGTTGAGATCCTTGGTCAGCTTGCTGATGGAAAGTAGGTGAAAGGGACTATGGGGAACATGAGCCACCAAGGATAGGTGAAGGGAGGAGGTGAGGGAACAGGTGCCAAAGCTGGCTATGGGGAGAGTGGAGCCATCAGCAACAGTGATGGCCGAGGATCCACTATAGGGACTGTAGTTGGAGAGTATACCTGCATCCCCGGTGAGGTGGTCGGACGCACCTGAGTCAAGCATCCATGCAGGGGAACGATGACTGACAAGAGTAGTGGGACCCCCGGAATGGGCAAGAGAAGCTGATGAAGAGCCCGACATGGAGGTGGACCGGTACTCGTGAATCAGCTGGAGCTCAGCCAGGGAAAGACCCAACGACGGGGGAAGAGCAGCAGCAGGTGATGACGCATCGCGGATCGCAGTCTGGCCCTGTCGGGAGTGCGAATTGGGACGACCATGAAGGACCCAACAACGGTCTATCAGATGGCCGAGCTTGCCGTAGTGCTGGCAGAGGGGGCGAGGTCAGCCGTCTCCACGGCCGCGTCCGCGAGAGCCGGTAGGGCGGCCACCGCCACGGCCGAGGAGCGCAGTGTGATCAGGGATGGGGACGGGTGGTGCAAGGGCCCGATGAGCCTTCTGCAGGCGATGATAGACCTGCGGGATATCCAGCGTAGACGGGCTGGCTAGCATCTCAGTGGCCGTCGTGGCGTAGTCCGGTGCGAGGCCATTCAGGAGATTGAATAGACAGAGTTGGTCCCGTTGAGTCTGCGCTTCCGCCGGAGTCTGAGGAATAGGCCAAAGTTCCTGCAGTTCGTCGCGGCGACCCTTCCATTCCATGAAGTAGTTGGGAAAGGTTCGATCCTGCTGGCGGAGGTGGGAGAGACGCTGTAGAACGTCTGAGACCCGAGCCAAGTTATTGGTCTCGGAGAACATGACAATCTAGGAATCCCATAGCTCCTTGACCGTGTTGGCAGTCCTGGTGACATCTTTCACGGACCGGTCCATGGAGTTGACCAGTAATGCGAAGATTTTGCTGTCCGCCAACTGCCAAGAATCGAATTTGGGGTCAGTGATTGCGGGTGGGGGTTTCTCAAGATGAGAATGAAGTCCCATGCCGCGTAGGGACATCAAGACCGTCTTCCGCCAGACGGAGAAGTTTGTTGCATCCAGCCGGTCATCGACAAGCCGGGAGGAGGCCGTGATCAAGGACGACAGAACGGAGGAAGCGTCCATGGAGGGCGGGCGCTGGACCGGGTGGTCGGGAGTCGCGCGGTGGAAGGGAGGCGGCCCAGAGAGGTCGCCGGAGGGAGCAGCGACAGGGGGTCGCGCTCAGGAGGGTGCGGCTGGGGCAGGGGCGCCGCGGGGGCGCAGGCGCCGCTGGGGCTAGGGCGTGGGCGCCGGGCGAGAGCCCCGCTAGGGCGAGGGCGGTGCTGGGCGAGGGCGCGCCGTGGGAGGGCGCCGGAAGCCGGGGCCGGGAGCCACGCCGGGAGAGGGCGCCGAGAGGGGAGCCCCTGGGGCGAGGGTGCGGGCGCCGGGTGAGAGCGCCGCTGGGGCGAGGGCGCCGGGGCGAGGCCGAGAGGGCCTGGGCGAGGCGCTGGGGCGAGGCGTCGGGGCGAGGCCGAGAGCGCCTGGGTGAGGCGCTGGGGCGAGGCCGAGAGCGCCTGGGCGAGGCGCTGGCGAGGGCACCGCGGAGCGAGGGGAGTCGCGCCGGCAGAGAGGGCCACCGGGACAGGAGTAGCGCCGGGAGGGAGAGCCGCCGGGAGAGAGGGCCGCAGGGACAGGAGCCGCGCCGGGAGGGAGAGCCGCCGGGAGAAAGGGCCGCCGGGACAGGAGGGCCGCCGGGAGGGAGGGCCGCTGGGAGGGAGGACCGCCGGGAGAGAGGACCGCCGGGAGAGAGGGCCACCGGGAGAGAGGACCGCCGAGAGAGAGGGCCACCGGGAGATTAGGGCAGAGCTAGAGGGGGGGAAGAGAGGCGGGGCCGGGCAGAACCGGGAATCCGCTGGGAGGGAGGGTCGGGATTAAGATCCCTCTGATACCATGTTAATGGTGAATTCCCCTTACCTCAATGTGAGGTGGGGATACTCTTTTATAGATGAGTAAATCTAATTACAAGAAGGGTAAGTCCGATGTGGGACTCAGAAATACCCATTTAGACTTAAATGGGGTCCAACAAAAACCATTACCTTAACCGTACCCTAATAACCCATTGAATACCCATTTATTACCTGAACCCGTTTATTGTGCGACCATTTTTTGCAGCCGGTTAAAAAATACACCGAACCCAATTATTGCACCTGTTTTTTCCCTTCATTTCTAATTTTATATGCATTATTTAAATTATAGGGTAATTTTTTTTATCTTAGGTTTTATTTTTAATTATATTTTTTGTAAAAACAAATATTAATAATTTATATAAACAGGTTCAGGTTCAGAGTACAGTATAAGTGGTACCCGAATTTTAAACAGATAGTAAACTTGTCACACTAACGCGATTAAAACTCTATTTGAAGTTATCTCAACTCCATTTAATCAGGCCATGTAGTGTGCTGGGCACCCTATTATTAGCTATAGATGTTTCCGATTAACGATCCAGATTGTGCAACGTTCCAGGCCTAATACTGGATCAAAACCTGATTAGTTCCATTAACTCAGATCGTACTAAACCGGACCGATCTGACCCATTCTGAACTGGATTGACTCGATTCGTGGATCCAAATCTTAATCTCTGCATGGCACACTGTAAGCCGTTCGATTTATCTATGATCAATATATAATGATCTAGTTGATATTGTTTTTATTATTCAACCACCATAGCTTATATGTGGCAATAATCTGTAGCGTGCAGCTAATATATTTACACGATCTCTGCAGGCTGTTATTATTTTGAACCCTGAATATGAACCCTCTGATATGGACATCCTACATGCAGAGCGTGTTACGCCATCCAATGGATTGGCTTGCGTAGATTTCTCATTTCCCCAAGTAGGACACAATGATAGCGTTGACTCTGCTGACCAGCAAGATTTTTTGCCAAGGTGTAAATGTTGGTTATTTAAAAATATTTTATCAGTAATAATAATAATACTATTAATAGTATGTTAAATAACCTTTTGATAACACTGATGTTTGTGTTTGGCTTGTCTTTCAGGTACCAGCTAATCAGTTTACAAGCAAGAGGACTTGGTGAAAACTGCAAGTGGCTGCAGATGTTTGAAGATGTCCGGATCGTCATCTTCTGCATTGCGCTGAGTGATTATGATCGAATTTCCACCGACCCAAACGGATCCTCGATGAGCCAAATGTCGATGGCACGGAAGTTCTTCGAAACCATCGTGACCCACCCGTCGTTCTATCAGATGGATTTCCTCCTCATCCTCAACAAATTCGACGTGTTTGAGGAGAAGATCGAACACGTTCCCTTGACACGGTGTGATTGGTTTAGTGATTTCCACCCGATAACGAGCCGGCATCGCTGCAGCAGCAACAACAGTGGAAGCATCAACAGCGGACCATCACTGGGCCTGCTCGGGTTCCACTATGTTGCGGTGAAGTTCAAGCGGCTGTTTGCGTCCCTTACAGGGGGGCGGAAGCTGTATGTGTGTGCGGCAAAGGGGCTGGAGCCGGACAGCGTGGATGTGGCCCTTCGGTATGCGAGGGAGATTGTGAAGTGGGATGAGGAGAGGATGAACTTCAGTTTTGGTGAGTACTCTGTGTATAGCACCACGGAAGAAGGGAGCTCTTTGAATTAGGGATTTTGTGAGATGGTTCTTGAGGTTGGGTCTCATTGAGTTTGCGGCTTCCAATGTACATATAACAGGGCTATTTTTATGGGGAGCTGATCAAATGTGTTTCATGTAATTTTATATTGGTAGTGTGGTTTGTTTTATACCAGGTTTGTGCAAAAATTTTATATGATACAGGTTGAATAAGATGGTGAGATGTTTCTCAAGATTTGGGGTGTGACCTGTAGTGGAATTTGTCAGCGTTAATTGTGAGAGATTTCATAATGCTTTGTACGAAGTGTGAATGTGCATGTGTTGCTGCATTCTTTGTTTGCAATTAAATTGTTTGGTATTGTTTGCATTTGTGTGCACCCCTGTTATGCGGGTGTTGTATGCATGATATATTCGGGTTATTTTTTATCTCCTTGCAATATATTTGAATTCATTTTCTTTATTTGTCTCGATATTATTTGGATTGGTTATTTTGAGCCCTTGATCAGTTTTGTTTTTGCAGTCCGATCTGTTAGGTCGGACAGAGTAATGACAGATGGTCTAGAAGGGGTGAATAGACCAGATTAAAAACTTTAATCAAATAAATTAATTATCAAAGTTAATTATTAAGGTTAATTTGCAGTGAAAAAAGTAAATAACGCGAGGATGTTTTTTATAGTAGTTCGTTCCAAAGTGTTCCTACTCTACTCTTATACCTCTCTACTCGGTGAGAGATACGAGTGCACTAAAAATAATTTTTAAAGGGGAATCATAACCCAATTACAAAATCTTTTTCTAGTGGAGGGATAATTACGACACTGACTTTTGTGTGGGGAGTCACAACCCTTACAACCTGACTTTAGATACTGGGAGTCACAACCCAAACAGTCTTGACTTTAGATATAGGGAATCACAACCCTAAGGTCCCGACTTTAGAATCTGGGAGTCACAATTCGAAGAAAAAGAATAACAAATAATGCTTTTGTGTGCAAAAACATAAACAAAAAAATAGTGTGTGAGAGATGAGAAATGGTGTTACAGACTCAGAACCAGATGAAAGAGAAGATAAAAATTAAAGCACATGTACTGGTTCTTGAGATTTAGATCACCACATCTTATCAATGCAATTGTAGTCGAAGCAGAATTAATTCAGCGCTTGAGAGAACAAGCAGGTGGTGAAGCAGAGTGTCACAGGACATTGCAAATGCACAGCAGGTTCAAAGTTCACAGCACATTCTCTTTTTATTGTATTGTGCTTTTTCCTACAAGAGAAAATGATATATATAGAGAATAAAAATATATAGCAGGTGCAACACCTCCGCTTAGGATATTCAAAAATTAACTGAGTTATGAGCTCCCATAAATATCTCCATGAAAATAGCATCACTGTTGCCTTTTTATTCACGTAGAATAAATATCTAATAAAAGAATTCAAAATATTTTGAATAAGTCTTATAATAAAATCTCCAGAATAATAAAGCATTGAATGATTCAAAACAGAATTTTAAATCCATTTAAAATGATTTAAACGTTGTCAAAACAGTTCTTGAAAACTAGCAGCAGATTCTGAAATTAAATTCAAACATTTGAATTTAAACAATCTTGAAACGTCCAAATTTATTTGTAAAAGACGTTGAAAAACTTTAATAATTTCTCTCTTGAAATATAACACCGAAATTATTAAAAAATCATTGATTATGATCCTTATAATTAATGATAATTTTTCACAAAAAAATCGTTAAAAAATAATCCATATATTTGCAAAAAATCAATTTTAAAAAAAATTGCACTGAATGAACAGTAACTTCAAAATGAACAGTAACTTCGAAGTGAACAGTAACTTTAGAGTGAACAGTAGCTTCAGAGTGAACAGAAACTTCGGAGTGAACAATACGTATGGTTGCCAAACCTTACCTTGTGAAATGAACAATAACGTAACATAGGGTATGAACAGTAATGTAATGTAGGGTATGAATAGTAACGTAACGTATGGTATGAACAATAAACCATACTTGCTTGAGATAAACAATAAACCATACTTTTGTGAGATAAAAATGAACCATACTTTTGTAAGATAAAAATGAACAATACTTTTGTGAGATAAAAATGAACCATACTTTTGTCAGATAAAAATGAACCATACTTTTGTAAGATAAAAAAGAACCATACTTTTGTGAGATTAAAATGAACCATACTTTTGTGAGATAAAAATGAACCATACTTTTGTGAGAAATCTGGACAGAATGTTTTGACAAACTTCAACGAATTTTTAAAGGCTCTTAACAACAGATTCAGACTTTGGTCAAAACTAATGATTTGTAGAACAAAAAATAACCAATTAAAACCGACATATACAGATCCAAAAATCATTAAAACACAGAAGCAAAACAATTCTGAAAAATATGTTACTACAAAACAGCATAGCATAACTTCAAGTAATTAAAAGTCTATTCAAAAGATCTTTTTAGACTTTGATGTAAACTAACGAAATCAAGATAAACATTGTATATTTCCATAGAATCAAGTTTCATGTAAATCGGATAACCGTAGAAGTTTCAGTAAAATAAATATAGAAATGTCTTAAAAAAGTGAAATGTAGAGTTTCTAAAACCATAGTAGCAAATTAATTGATTTTTTTGAGAAATAGATAAGCATTTTCAAACTTACTCATTAACTAATAAAGTATAGATAAATATCTTATCTTTCCAATGTGATAAGAATCACAAAAATCCAAATAACATAAATTAAGATATCATCAAAATACAGAGGAAAAATAATCAAACAAAATCACATGAAATCAAATTAAAGGAAATATGCACATGCACAAACAATCTCCCCCTTTTTGTTTGATTACAAAACAAAAACATTTAAACCATAAATGATTTTTTAAAATGAATAAAACCAAATTATTTCTCCCCAAACCTTTTCTCCAAAACTTCTCCCCCTTTTTGCAAATAAACAAAAAGTGAAAACATGCTCCCCCTAAACAAATGCAACAAATAAAATTTAATATTCCAACATACTAAGAGAAAATTTAATTTTCTCAAACTGAGCAGAGTCTAAAGGCTTTGTAAAAATATCTGCAAGCTGATTTTCAGAAGGGATAAATTTTAAAACAACATCACCCTTATTCACATGATCTCTAATGAAATGAAATCTAAGATCAATATGTTTTGTTCTAGAATGTTGTAAGGAGTTTTTAGAAATAGAAATTACAGATGTATTATCACAATAAATAGTTAGTTTATCAAGATAAACACCAAAATCACATAAAGTTTGCTTAATCCATTAACTTTGAGCACAACTACTAGCAGCAGAGATATATACTCAGCTTCTGCAGTAGATAAAACAACAGATAATTGTTTCTTAGATGACCAAGATATTAAACATTTTCCCAAAAAATGACACATACCTGATGTGCTTTTTCGGTCAATTCTAGAGCCTCCAAAATCAGAATCAGAATAAGTTGTTAAATCAAAACAATTATATTTTGGATAAAATAAACCAGAATCAACAGTTCCTTTAACATATCTAATTATTCTTTTTACAACTTTAATATGACTTTCTTTAGGATCAGCTTGAAATCTAGCACATAAACAAACACTAAAAATGATATCAGATCTAGATGTAGTTAAATAAAGCAAGCTACCTATCATACCTCTATAAACTGTAAAATCAACTGATTTACCAGATGCATCACTATCTAATTTACAATTAGTACCCATAGAAGTTTTCATGGATTTAGAGGAATCAAGACCAAACCGTTTAACTAAATCTTTAGCATACTTAGATTGATTAAGAAAAATTCCATCTTTCCTTTGAGAAATTTGAAGTCCAAGAAAGAACTTTAATTCTCCCATTAAACTCATGTCAAATTCAGAAGACATCAATAAAGAAAAATAATTACAAAGTATTTCACTAGATGATCCAAAAACGATATCCTCAACATAGATCTGAACAATAAAAATATCATCATAAGATCTTTTAATAAAAAGAGTGGGATCAACATTGCCATTCTTGAAACCATTTTTTAATAAAAAAGAAAGTCTTTCATACCAAGAACGAGGTGCTTGTTTGAGACCGTATAAAGCTTTAGATAATTTAAAAACATGGTTGGGAAATTTTTTATTTTCGAAACCAGGGGGTTGAGAAACATAAACTTCTTCAGTAATAAAACCATTTAAGAAAGCGCTTTTTACATCCATTTGATATAATTTAAAACCTTGAAAACATGCAAAAGCTAACAAAATTCTAATTTCCTCTAACCTGACAATAGTTGCAAATGAATCTCCAAAGTCTATACCTTCTTCTTGAGAATATCGTTGAGCAACAAGTCTGGCTTTGTTTTTGACAATCTATCCAGATTCATCCAGCTTATTTCTAAAGATCCACTTAGTTCCAATTACCTGTTTATCTTCAGGCAATTCTTCTAAAGTCCAAACATTATTTCTAACAAACTGATTTAATTCATCTTGCATAACAACAATCCAGTTCGCATCTTTTGAAGCATCATTAATATTAACAGGATTAAAATCAGAAATAAAAGCAGAATTGACACAATAATTTAAAATAGAATTTCTGGTTTTGACACTAGAATCAACATTGCCAATTACATTTTCAATAGGATGATCTTTGTGAATCTTCCATGATCTTGGATCAGGTTGAGAAGGAGTATTCTCCCCCTCTATTAATTCATTATTATCTTGAAGAATATCTTCACCAAAATTAAAATCTCTAAACTCATCATCAATAACATTAGAATCAGAATTTATTTTAACATTATTTTCATGAAACATAACATGAACAGACTCTTCAATAACCATCTTTCTTTTATTATAAACTCTATAAGTTTTACTGTTATTAGAATAACCAAGAAAAATACATTCATCACTTTTAGCATCAAATTTATCTAAATTATCATTTGAATTTAAAATAAAAACTTTTCGTCCAAAAACTCTAAAATAACCAACTTTAGGTTTTTTATTTTTGAATAATTCATAAGGAGTTTTCTTTAGAAAATGTATAATAATAATTCTATTTGAAATATAACATGCAGCAAAAATAGCCTCAGCCCAAAAATATCTAGGCAGATTATATTCACTTAACATAGTTCGATCCATTTCAATAAGAGCCCTATTTTTCCGTTCTACAACCCCATTTTGTTGTGGTGTTCTAGGAGAAGAGAAATTATGAAAATATCTATTATTTTCACATAATTTTTCAAAATCTAAATTATGAAATCCACCTCCTTTATCACTACGAATAGAAATAATCATACAACCTTTTTAATTTTGAACTAATTTAGAGAAAGCAGTGAATTTAGATAAAGTATCATTTTTATGAGCAAGAAAATATACCCAAGTAAATCTACTATAATCACCAACAATAACTAAAGTATATTTCTTTCCACCAAGGCTATAAATTTGAATTGGACCAAATAAATCAAGATGTACCAACTGTAAAGGTTTAATAGTACTTATCTGATTGATAGGTCTAAAAGAAATTTTGTGTTGCTTCCCTTTCATGCATGCGTCACAAACATGAAGTTGTTCTTTCTTCAAAGAAGGAAGCTGTAAAACATTCTCATGCTTTGAGAGCTTAAGCAATAATCTGAAATTAACATGTCCTAAACGTCGGTTCCAAAGGATGTTGTCATTCTGTATAGCATTCAAACACTTTACATGTTGAACAGTTAGTTCAACAAAATCAATAGTATAAATATTATCTTTTCGATTAGCATAAAATAATAAAGAATCATCTTTAAAAACTAAACATTTATCATTTTGAAATTTAACTTCCATTCCATCATCACATAATTGTGATATACTAATTAAATTATGTTTTAAACCTTCAACGTATAAAACTTTTGAAACAAATGTAGAATTTGAAATGCCAACTTTACCAAAACCTTTACTTTGCCTTTGAAATTGTCTCCAAAAGTAACAGTGCCTCCATCACATGTGTTGTATGAGGTAAAATTTGATGGGTCTCCAGTCATATTCATACAGCATCCACTGTCCATGTACCATATGTCATTCTTGAGACATCTAAGGCATTTTTCCTACAAAAATCAATTAATCAAAAATTTTGGTACCCAAGCTACTTTGGGTCCAATAAGATTAGTAATAAAATTTTTAGGCACCCATACAAAATTTAAACATGTATTGTAAGGTACTCTCGATAATAAAATTTTTGAAATATTAGTTTTTATAAATCCCAAAGATTGTTTAAATCTAAGTGAGCAGTCATTGGCATAATGACCATTCATGCCACATTTAATATAATTAATAGTTGAAGTACACCCATTTTTACTTTTAATAAAACAAGTTTTATAAATTTGAGGTAATCTTTTATCATAACCAAAACTATATTTATTTTTATCAGTTTTAGTCAAAGACATCATCTCATGATATTTTTCACGACCTTGAATAAAAGCATATAAATTTTGTTTAAGACATTCAACTTCCTTTTTCAATTTCCCATTCAAATCTTGAGCGGTTTTCAAATTATCATAAACTGTTGAATGAGAAGTAGAAGCAGAGTTTGTTAACTTTTTATTTTCTTGCAAAATTAATTTATTTATAGAATTTTTTTTTCATTATCTTTTTTAAGTTTATTATATAAATCAGTAGATTTGAAAATATCTTTTCTTAGTCTTTCAATTTCTTTATTTAATTAAAAAACATTAGGGTTTTCAGATTCATATTTAGAATCAGAACATTCAGAATAATAACTAGAATTAAAAACCTTATCTAATGATGCCATGAAACACAAGTTATCAGATTCTTTGTTATTTTCAGATTGTTCACTAGAATCAGATTCTTTAGTAAAACTCCTGATGGTTTTCAATGCCTTTTTATCCTTCTTTTTGTATTTGTCTTTATTCTTTAGTTTAGGGCAATCGGGTTTGATATGACCTTTCTTCCTGCACTCATAAAAAGTTACATCTGAAGCATTGTAATTTGTATCACCTTTCTTATCTCCCTTATATTTTTCTTTTTGAGGATTTCTACTAAAATGGTTTTTGAAACTTTTCTTTTTCATTCTTTTGTAGACTCCAGTTACAATCTGAGCCATGTCTTCCCTTTAAATATCATGTAGATCAGAATCAGAAGAATTATTAGACATAACATTTATAAACTTAAAAGTTACACATTTTCTTTTTCTTGTCTCCTCATCAGCTATGTTCTTAAGTTCCAGTTCATATTAGAGTAGTGATCCAGTCAATTCATCAAGTGTGTACTCTTTGAAGTTCTTCCTTTCATCAATGGAAACCTTCTTTGCATTCCATTTCTTTGGTAATGCTTGTAGGACTCTTTCAACAAGTATAAGATTTTCCAAATATTCTCCAAGTGAATTCATTCCATTCACAATGCTTGTGAATCTATGAAACATTTGGTTTACAGTTTCATCTTCACCCATCTTGAAGTCTTGATACTCAGCACGAAGCATTCCAAGCTTGGTTCAGATCAATTTGTCAGAGCCAAGGTGAGTAACTTGCAAAATATTCCAAATCTCATGAGCTGTCTTGCATGCAGACACATGACTAAAAACACTTCTGTTAATGGCACAATATAAAATATTAACAACTTTGTAATTTAAGATATATATAGTAGCATCAATTCCTGTAAGAGTATCTGGATCAGCTTCAGGAACTGTGTATTGTTTTGACATGATAGACCAGTGCTCAATGCTCAACTGTTTGAGGTATGCCTCCATTCGGGATCTCCAGTATCCATAATCATTACCATAAAAATGTGGTGGCTTCTGAGGAATCCAAACATCATTCGGGTTCAATCCTGCCATCTTATAAGATTTTTATCCTTAGACTGCGAGGTCTAGGAATATGTTAGTACAGTAAAATATAAAAGCAGACTCAAAAAAATTGGTTGGATAAATTCCTTAAGGAATAACCAATGGTGTCAATATTTGGTGTCAAGAAATATAAAGATAGAGCAAAACTATTCTTAAGAAGGTTTCCCTTTGATACTAATTGTTAGGTCCGACATGGTAATGACAGATAGACTGGAGACCAGATTAAAAATTTTAATCAAATAAATTAATTATCAAAGTTAATTATTAAGGATAATTAGCAGCGGAAAAAGTAAATAACGCAAGGATGTTTTTTATAGTGGTTCGGTCCAAAGTGGGAATACTCTACTCTCATACCTCTCTACTCAGTGAGAGATACATGTGCACTAAAAATGATTTTTAAATGGGAATCATAACCCAATTAAAAAATACTTTTCTAGTGGAGGGATAACCACGACACTGACTTTTTTGGGGGGAGTCACAACCCTTAAAACCTGACTTTAGATACCAGAAGTCACAACCCAAATAGTCTTGAATTTAGATATAGGGAGTCACAACCCTAAGGTCTTGAATTTAGAATTCGGGAGTCAAAACCCAAAGAAAAAGAAAAAAAAATAATGCTTTTGTGTGCAAAATCATAAACAGAAAAATAATGTGCGTGTGAGAGATGGAAAGTAGTGTTACAGAATCAGAACCAGATGAAAGAGAAGATAAAAATTAAATCACAGGTATTGGTTCTTGAGGTTTAGATCAGCACGTCTCGTCAATGCAATTTTAGTCGAAGCAGAATTAATTCAGTGCTTGAGATAACGTGCAGGTGGTGAAGGAAAGTGTCACATGACATTGCAAATGCACAGCAAGTTCAAAGTTCACAGCACTTTCTCTTTTTATTGTATTGTGCTTTTTCCTGCAAGAGAGAATGATATATATAGAGAATAAAAATATATAGCAGGTGCAACAGCTCCACTTCCTTAGGATATTCAAAAATTAATTGAGTTATGAGCTCCCATAAATATCTCCATGAAAATAGCATCACTGTTTCCTTTTTATTTCCGTAGAATAAATATCTAATAAAGGAATTCAAAATATTTTGAATAAGTATTCCAATAAAATCTTCAGAATAATAAAAGCATTGAATGATACAAAACAGAATTTTGAATCCATTTAAAATGATTTAAATGTTGTCAAAATAGTTCCTGAAAACTAGCAGCAGATACTGAAATTAAATTCAAACATTTGAATTTAAACAATCTTGAAACGTCCAAATTTATTTGTAAAAGACGTTGAAAAACTTTATTAAAATTTCTCTCTAAATATAGCACAAAAAATATTAAAAACTCTTTGATTACGATCCTTATATTTAATGATACTTTTTCACAAAAAAAATCGTTAAAAAATAATCCATACATTTACAGAAAATCAATTTTTAAAAAAATTGCACAGAATGAACAGTAACTTCGGAATGAACAGTAACTTCGAAGTGAACATTAACTTCAGAGTGAACAATAACTTCAGAGTGAACAGTAACTTCAGAGTGAACAGTAACTTCAGAGTGAACAGTAACTTCGGAGTGAACAGTAACGTATGGTTGCCAAACCTTACCTTGTGAAATGAATAATAACGTAACGTAGGGTATGAACAGTAATGTAACGTAGGGTATGAATAGTACGTAATGTATGGTATGAACAGTAAACCATACTTGCGTGAGATAAACAATAAACCATACTTTTGTGAGATAAAAATGAACCATACTTTTGTAAGATAAAAATAAACCATACTTTTGTGAGATAAAAATGAACCATACTTTTGTAAGATAAAAACGAACCATACTTTTTAAGATAAAAAAGAACCATACTTTTGTGAGATAAAAATGAACCATACTTTTGTGAGATAAAAATGAACCATACTTTTGTGAGAAATATGGACAGAATGTTTTGAAAAACTTCAACAAATTTTTAAGGGCTCTTAACAGCAAATTCAGACTTTGGTCAAAACTAATGATTTGTAGAAAAACTTATTATATTTCCAACAAAAAAATATCCAATTAAAACCAACCTCTAGAGTTCCTAAAATCATTAAAACACAGAAGAAAAACAATTCTGGAAAAACTGCTACTACAAAACTGCATAACATAACTTCAAGTAATTAAAAGTCCATTCAAAAGATTTTTTTAGACTTTGATGTAAACTAATGAAATCAATAGAAACATTGTATATTTTCATATAATCAAGTTTTATGTAAATTGGATAACCATAGAAGTTTTAGTAAAATAAATACAGAAATGTTTTAAAAAAGTGAAATGTAGAGTTTCTAAAACCATAGTAGCAAATTAATCGAATTTTTTGAGAAATAGATAAGCATTTTCAAACTTCCTCATTAGTTAATAAAGTATAGATAAATATCTTATCTTTACAATGTGATAAGAATCACAAAAATCCAAATAACATAAATTGAGATATCATCAAAATACAGAGGAAAATTATTCAAACAAAATCACATGAAATCAAATTAAAGGAAATATGCACATGCACAAACAATCTCCCCCTTTTTGTTGGATTACAAAACCAAAACATTTAAACTATAAATGATTTTTTAAAATGATTAAAACCAATTTATTTCTCCCCAAACCTTCTCTCCAAAACTTCTCCCCCTTTTTGTAAATAAACAAAAGTGAAAACATGCCCCCCCTAAACAAATGCAACAAATAAAATTTAAAATTCCAACATACCAAGAGAAAATTTAATTTTCTCAAACTGAGCAGAGTCTAAAGGCTTTGTAAAAATATCTGCAAGCTGATTTTTATAAGGGATAAATTCTAAAACAATATCACCCTTATTCACATGATCTCGAATGAAATAAAATCTAAGATCAATATGTTTTGTTCTATAATGTTGTAAGGGGTTTTTAGAAATAGAAATTGCAGATGTATTATCACAATAAATAGGTAGTTTATCAAGATAAACATCAAAATCAAATAAAGTTTGCTTAATCCATAAACTTTGAGCACAAATACTAGCAGCAGAGATATACTCAGCTTCTGCAGTAGATAAAACAACAGATAATTGTTTCTTAGATGATCAAGATATTAAAAATTTTCCTAAAAAATGACACATACCTGATGTGTTTTTTCGATCAATTCTACAGCCTCCAAAATCTGAATCAGAATAAGATGTTAAATCAAAACAATTATATTTTGGATAAAATAAACTAGAATCAACAGTTCCTTTAACATATCTAATTATTATTTTTATAGCTTTAATATGACTTTCTTTAGGATCAGCTTGAAATCTAGCACATAGACAAATACTAAAAATGATATCAGGTCTAGATGCATTTAAATAAAGCAAGCTACCTATGATACCTCTATAAACTGTAAAATCAACTGATTTACCAGATGCATCACTATCTAATTTACAATTATTACCCATAGGAGTTTTCATGGATTTAGAAGAATCAAGCCCAAATAGTTTAACTAAATCTTTAGCATACTTAGATATATTAAGAAAAATTCCACCTTTCCTTTGAGAAATTTGAAGTCTAAGAAAGAACTTTAATTCTCCCATTAAACTCATGTCAAATTCAGAAGACATCAATAAAGAAAAATCATTACAAAGTATTTCACTAGATGATCCAAAAATGATATCATCAACATAGATATGAACAATTAAAATATCATCAGAAGATCTTTTAAGAAAAAGAGTGGGATCAACATTGTCATTCATGAAACCATTCTTTAATAAAAAAAGAAAGTCTTTCATACCAAGAATGAGGTGCTTGTTTGAGACCATATAAATCTTTAGATAATTTAAAAACATGATTGGGAAATTTTCCATTTTCGAAACCAGGGGGTTGAGAAACATAAACTTCTTCAGTAATAAAACCATTTAAGAAAGCGCTTTTTACATCCATTTGATATAATTTAAAACCTTGAAAACATGCAAAAGCTAACAAAATTCTAATTGCCTCTAAACTGGCAAAAATTGAAAATGAATCTTCAAAGTATATACCTTCTTCTTGAGAGTATCCTTGAGAAACAAGTCTGGCTTTGTTTTTGACAATCTGTCCAGATTCATCCAGCTTGTTTCTAAAGATCCACTTAGTTCCAATTACCTGCTTATCTTCAGAAAATTCTAATAAAGTCCAAACATTATTTCTAACAAACTAATTTAATTCATATTGCATAACAACAATCCAGTTCGCATCTTTTAAAACATCATTAATATTAATAGGAACAAAATCAGAAATAAAAGCAGAATTGGCACAATAATTTAAAATAGAATTTCTGGTTTTGACACTAGAATCAACATTGCCAATTACATTTTTAATAGGATGATCTTTGTGAATTTTCCATGATCTTGGATCAGGTTGAGAAGGACTATGCTCCCCCTCAATTAATTCATTATTATCTTGAGGAATATCTTCACCAAAATTAAAATCTCTAAACTCATCATCAATAACATTAGAATCATAATTTATTTTAACATTATTTTCATCAAACATAACATGAACAGACTCTTCAATAACAATCGTTCTTTTATTATAAACTCTATAAGCTTTAATATTATTAGAATAACCAAGAAAAATACCTTCATCAATTTTATCATCAAATTTATCTAAATTATCCTTTGAATTTTAAATAAAAACTTTGCATCCAAAAACTCCAAAATAACCAACTTTAGGATTTTTATTTTTGAATAATTCATAAGGATTTTTCTTTAGCAAAGGTCTAATAAGAATTCTATTTGAAATATTACATGCATCAAAAATATCCTCTGCCCAAAAATATCTAGGCAGATTATATTCACTTAACATAGTTCGAGCCATTTCAATAAGAGCTCTATTTTTCCGTTCTACAACCTCATTTTGTTGTGGTGTTCTAGGAGCAGAGAAATTATGAAAATATCCATCATTTTCACAGAATTTTTCAAAATCTAAATTATTAAATTCACCTCCTTTATCACTACGAATAGAAATAATCATACAACCTTTTTCATTTTGAACTAATTAAGAGAAAGTAGTGAATTTAGATAAAGTATCATTTTTATGAGCTAGAAAATATACCCAAGTAAATATACTATAATCATCAACAATAACTAAAGTATATTTCTTTCCACCAAGGCTAGAAATTTGAGTTGGACCAAATAAATCAAGATGTACCAACTGTAAAGGCTTAATAGTACTTATATGATTGATAGGTCTAAAAGAAATTTTTTGTTGCTTCCCTTTCATGCAGGCGTCACAAACATGAAGTTGTTCTTTCTTCAAAGAAGGAAGCTGTTAAACATTCTCATGCTTTGAGAGCTTATGCAACAATTTGAAATTAACATGTCATAAACGTCGGTGCCAAAGGATATTGTCATTCTGTACAACATTCAAAAACTTTACATATTGAACAATTAGTTTAGCAAAATCAATAGTATAAATATTATCTTTTTTATTAGCATAAAATAATAAAGAATCGTCTTTAAAAATTAAACATTTATCATTTTGAAATTTAACTTCCATTACACCATCACATAATTGTGATATACTAATTAAATTATGTTTTAAACCTTCAACGTATAAAACTTTTTAAATAAATGTATAATTTGAAATGCCAACTTTACCAAAACCTTTACTTTGCCTTTGGAATTGTCTCTAAAAGTAACAGTGCCTCCATTACATGTGTTGTATGAGGTAAAATTTGATGGGTCTCCAGTCATATGCCTAGAGCATCCACTGTCCATGTACCATATGTCGTTCTTGAGACATCCAAGGCATTTTTCCTACAAAAATCAATTAATTGAAAATTTTGGTACCCAAGCTACTTTGGGTCCAATAGGATTAGTAATAAAATTTTTAGGCACCCATACATAATTTAAACATGTATTGTAAGGTACTCTCGATAATAAGGATTTTGAAATATTAGTTTTTGTAAATCCCAAAGATTGTTTAAATCTGAGTGAGCACTCATTGGCATAGTGACCATTCATGCCACATTTAAAACAATTAACAGTTCAAGTACAACCATTTTTACTTTTAACAAAACAGGTTTTGTACATTTGAGTTAATCTTTTATCATAACCAAAACCATATTTATTTTTATCAGTTTTAGTCAAAGACATCATATCATGATATTTTTCACAACCTTGAATAAAAGTAGATAAATTTTGTTTAAGACATTCAACTTCCTTTTTCAATTTCTCATTCAAATCTTGAGCAGTTTTCAAATTATCATAAACTGTTGAATGAGAAGTAGAAGCAGAGTTTGTTAACCTTACAAAATTAATTTATTTTCAGAAATAAGTTTTTCATTATCTTCTTTAAGTTTATTATATAAATCAGTATCTTTGAAAATATCTTTTCTTAATCTTTCAATTTCTTTATTTAATTGAAAAACATTGGGGTTTTCAGATTCATATTCAAAATCACAACATTCAGAATAATAACTAGAATTAAAAACCTTATCCAGTGATGACATGAAACACAAGTTAGCAGATTCTTTGTTATTTTCAAATTGTTCACTAGAATCAGATTCTTCAGTACAACTCCAGCTGGTTGTCAATGCCATTTTATCCTTATTTTTGTATTTGTCTTTATTCTTTAGTTTAGGGCAATCAGGTTTGATATGAACTTTCTTCCTGTACTCATAACAAGTTACATCTGAAGCATTGTAATTTGTATCACCTTTCTTATCTCCCTTATATTTTTATTTTTGAGGATTTATACTAAACTGGTTTTTAAAACCTTTATTTTTCATTCTTTTATAGACTCCAGTTACAATCTGAGCCATGTCTTCCTTTTCAATATCCTGTAGATCAGAATTAGAAGAATTATTAGACATAACATTTATAGACTTAAAAGCTACACCTTTTCTTTTTCTTGTCTCCTCATCAGCTATGTTCTTCAGTTCCAGTTCATATTGGAGTAGTGATCCAATCAATTCATCAAATGTGTACTCTTTGAAGTTCTTGCTTTCATCAATGGAAACCTTCTTTGCATGCCATTTCTTTGATAATGCTCGTAGGACTCTTTCCACAAGTATAGGATTTTCTAGAGATTCTCCAAGTGAATTAATTCCATTAACAATGTTTGTGAATCTATGGAACATTTGGTTTATAGTTTCATCTTCACCCATCTTGAAGTCTTGATACTCAGCATGAAGCATTGCAAGCTTGGTTCAAATCAATTTGTCAGAGCCAAGGTGAGTAACTTGTAAAATCTTCCAAATCTCATGAGCTGTCTTGCATGCAGACACATGACTAAAAACACTTCTGTTAATAGCACAATATAAAATATTAATGACTTTCTAATTTAAGATATATCTAGTAGCATCCATTCCTGTAAGAGTTTCTGGATCATCTTCAGACAATGTGTATTGTTTTGACATGATAGACCAGTGCTCAATGCTCAACTGTTTGAGGTATGCCTCCATTTGGGATCTCCAGTATACATAATCATTGCCATCAAAATGTGGTGGATTCTGAGGAATCCAAGCATCATTCGTGTTCAATCCTTTCATCTTATAAGATCTTTATCCTTAGACTGTGAGGTCTAGGAATAGGTTAGTACAATAAAATATAAAAGCAGACTCAAAAAAATTGGTTGGATAAATTCCTTAAGGAATAACCAATGGTGCCAATATTTGGTGTGAATAAATATAAAGATAGAGAAAAACCATTCTTAAGAAGGTTTCCCTTTGATACCAATTGTTAGGTCGGACAGAGTAATGGCAGATGGTCTAGAGGGGGGGGGGTGAATAGACCAGATTAAAAATTTTAATCAAATAAATTAATTATCAAAGTTAATTATTAAGGATAATTAGCAGCGGAAAAAGTAAATAAAGCAATGATGTTTTTTATAGTAGTTCGGTCCAAAGTGGGACTACTCTACTCTTATACCTCTCTACTCGGTGAGAGATACGTGTGCACTAAAAATGATTTTTAAAGGAGAATCATTACCCAATTTAAAAATCCTTTTCTAGTGGAGGGATAACCATGACACTGAATTTTGTGTGGGGAGTCACAATCCTTACAACCTGACTTTAGATACTGGGAGTCACAACCTAAACAGTATTGACTTTAGATATAGGGAGTCACAACCTTAAGGTCTTGACTTTAGAATCCGGGAGTCACAACCCGAAGAAAAAGAATAAAAAATAATGCTTTTGTGTGCAAAAGCATAAACAGAAAAATAAAGTGCATGTGAGAGATGGGAAGTAGTGTTACAGACTCAGAACCAGATGAAAGAGAAGATAAAAATTAAAGCACAAGTATTGGTTCTTGAGGTTTAGATTATCACGTCTCGTCAATGCAATTGTAGTCGAAGCAGAATTAATTCAGCGCGTGAGAGAATGAGCAGGTGGTGAAGCAGAGTGTCACAGGACATTGCAAATGCACAACAGGTTCAAAGTTCACAACACTTTCTCTTTTTATTGTATTGTATATATAGAGAATAAAAATATATAGCAGGTGCAGCAGGTCCGCTTCCTTAGGATATTCAAAAATTAATCGAGTTATGAGCTCCCATAAATATCTCCATGAAAATAGCATCACTATTGCCTTTTTATTTCCGTAGAATAAATATCTAATAAAGGAATTCAAAATATTTTGAATAAGTATTCCAATAAAATCTCTAGAATAATAAAAGAATTGAATGATTCAAAACAGAATTTTAAATCTATTTAAAATGATTTAAACGTTGTCAAAATAGTTCCTGAAAACTAGCAGCAGATTCTGAAATTAAATTCAAACATTTGAATTTAAACAATCTTGAGACGTCCAAATTTATTTGTAAAAGACGTTGAAAAACTTTATTAATTTCTCTCTCTAAATATAACACCAAAAATATTAAAAACTCTTTCATTACGATCCTTATATTTAATGATAAATTTTCACAAAAAAATCGTTAAAAAATAATCCATATATTCGCATAAAATAATTTTTTTAAAAAATTGCACGGAATGAACAGTAACTTCGGAATGAACAGTAACTTCGAAGTGAACAATAACTACGGAGTGAACAGTAACTTCAGAGTTAACAGTAACTTCAGAGTGAATAGTAACTTTGGCGTGAACAGTAACTTCAGAATGAACAGTAACGTATATGGTTGCCAAACCATACCTTGTGAAATGAAAAATAATGTAAGGTAGGGTATGAACAGTAACGTAACGTAGGGTATGAATAATAACGTAATGTATGATATGAATAGTAAACCATACTTGCATGAGATAAACATTAAACCATACTTTTGTGAGATAAAAATGAACCATACTTTTGTAAGATAAAAATGAACCATACTTTTGTGAGATAAAAATGAACCATACTTTTTCAGATAAAAATGAACCATACTTTTCTAAGATAAAAAAGAACCATACTTTTGTGAGATAAAAATGAACCATACTTTTGTGAGATAAAAATGAACCATACTTTTGTGAGAAATCTGGACAGAATATTTTGACAAAATTTAACTAATTTTAAGGGCTCTTAATAGCAGATTCAGACTTTGGTCAAAACTAATGATTTTTAGAAAAACTTATTATCTTTCCAAAAAAAATAACCAATTAAAACCGACATCAACAGGTCCTAAAATCATTAAAAAACAGAAGCAAAAAAATTCTGGAAAAACTGCTACTACAAAACAGCATAGTATAACTTCAAGTAATTAAAAGTCCATTCAAAAGATATTTTTAGACTTTGATGTAAACTAATGAAATCAATACAAACATTGTATATTTCCATAGAATCAAGTTTCATGTAAATCGGATAACTGTAGAAGTTTCAGTAAAATAAATACAGAAATATTTTAAAAAATTGAAATGCAGAGTTTCTAAAACCATAATAGCAAATTAATTGAATTTTTTGAGAAATAGATAAGCATTTTCAAACTTCCTCATTAACTAATAATGTATATATAAATATATTATATTTTCAATGTGATAAGAATCACAAAAATCCAAATAACATAAATTAATATATCATCAAAATACAGAGGAAAAGTAATCAAACAAAATCACATGAAATCAAATTAAAGGAAATATGCACATGCACAAACAATCTCCCCCCTTTTTGTTTGATTACAAAACCAAAACATTTAAACCATAAATGATTTTTTAAAATGATTAAAACTAAATTATTTCTCCCCAAACCTTCTCTCCAGAACTTCTCCCCCTTTTTTTAAATAAACAAAAAGTGAAAACATGCCCCCCCTAAACAAATGAAACAAATAAAATTTAAAATTCCAACATACCTAGAGAAAATTTAATTTTCTCAAACTGAGCAGAGTCTAAAGGCTTTGTAAAAATATCTGCAAGCTGATTTTCAGAAGGGATAAATTCTAAAACAATATCACCCTTATTCACATGATCTTGAATGAAATGCAATCTAAGATCAATATGTTTTGTTCTAGAATGTTGTAAGGGGTTTTTAGAAATTGAAATTGCAGATGTATTATCACAATAAATAGGTAGTTTATCAAGATAAACACCAAAATCACATAAAGTTTGCTTAATCCATAAACTTTGAAAACAACTACTAGAAGCAGAGATATACTCGGCTTCAACAGTAGATAAAGCAACAAATAATTGTTTCTTAGATGATCAAGATATTAAAAATTTTCCCAAAAAATGACACATACATGATGTGCTTTTTAGGTCAATTTTACAACCTCCTAAATCAGAATCAGAATAAGATGTTAAATCAAAACAATTATATTTTGGATAAAATAAACCAGAATCAACAGTTCCTTTAACATTTCTAATTATTATTTTTACATCTTTAATATGACTTTATTTAGGATCATCTTGAAATCTAGCACATAAACAAACACTAAAAATGATATCAGGTCTAGATGCAGTTAAATAAAGCAAGCTACCTATCATACCTCTATAAACTATAAAATCAACTGATTTACCAGATGCATCACTATCTAATTTACAATTAGTACCCATAGGAGTTTTCATGGATTTATAGGAATCAAGACCAAATCGTTTAACTAAATCTTTAGCATACTTAGATTGATTAAGAAATATTCCATATTTCCTTTGAGAAATTTGAAGTCCAAGAAAGAACTTTAATTCTCCCATTAAACTCATGTCAAATTCAGAAGACATCAATAAAGAAAAATCATTACAAAGTATTTCACTAGATGATCCAAAAATGATATCATCAACATAGATCTGAACAATTAAAATATCATCAAAAGATCTTTTAATAAAAAGAGTGGGATCAACATTGCCTTTCTTGAAACCATTTTTTAATAAAAAAAGAAAGTCTTTCATACCAATAACGAGATGCTTGTTTGAGATCGTATAAATCTTTAGATAATTTGAAAACATGGTTGAGAAATTTTTCATTTTCGAAAGCAGGGGGTTGAGAAACATAAACTTCTTCAGTAATAAAACCATTTAAGAAAGTGCTTTTTACATCCATTTGATATAATTTAAAACCTTGAAAACATGCAAAAGCTAACAAAATTATAATTGCCTCTAACCTGGAAATAGGTGAAAATGAATCTTCAAAGTCTATACCTTCTTCTTGGGAGTATCCTTGAGCAACAAGTCTGGCTTTGTTTTTGACAATCTATCCAGATTCATCCAGCTTGTTTCTAAAGATCCACTTAGTTCCAATTACCTGCTTATCTTCAGGCAATTCTACTAAAGTCCAAACATTATTTCTAACAAACTGATTTAATTCATCTTGCATAACAATAATCTAGTTCATATCTTTTAAAGAATCATTATTATTAACAGGAACAAAATCAAAAATAAAAGCAAAATTGGTAGAATAATTTAAAATAGAATTTCTGGTTTTGACACTAGAATCAACATTTCCAATTACATTTTCAATAGGATAATCTTTGTGAATCTTCCATGATCTTGGATCAGGTTGAGAAGGAGTATGCTCCCCGTCAATTAATTCATTATTATCTTGAGGAATATCTTTACCAAAATTAAAATTTTTAAACTCATCATTAATAACATTAGAATCAGAATTTATTTTAACATTATTTTCATCAAACATAACATGAACAGATTCTTCAATAACCATCGTTCTTTTATTACAATCTCTATAAGATTTACTATTATTAGAATAATGAAGAAAAATACCTTCATCACTTTTAGCATCATATTTATCTAAATTATCCTTTGAATTTAAAATAAAAACTTTGCATCCAAAAAATATAAAATAACCAACTTTAGGCTTTTTATTTTTGAATAATTCATAAGGATTTTTCTTTAGAAAAGGTCTAATAAGAATTCTATTTGAAATATAACATGCAGCAAAAATCGCCTCAGCCCAAAAATATCTAGTCAGATTATATTCACTTAACATAGTACGAGCCATTTCAATAAGAGTTCTATTTTTCCATTATACAACCCCATTTTGTTGTGGTGTTATAGGATCAGAGAAATTATGAAAATATCCATTCTTTTCACAGAATTTTTCAAAATCTAAATTATGAAATTCACCTCTTTTATCACTACGAATAGAAATAATCATACAACCTTTTTCATTTTGAACTAATTTAGAGAAAGCAGTGAATTTACATAAAGTATCATTTTTATGAGCTAGAAAATAAACCCAAGTAAATCTACTATAATCATCAACAATAACTAAAGTATATTTCTTTCCACAAAGGCTAGAAATTTGAGTTGGACCAAATAAATCAAGATGTACCAACTGTAAAGGCTTAATAGTACTTATCTGATTGATAGGTCTAAAAGAAATTTTGTGTTGCTTCCCTTTCATGCAGGCATCACAAACATGAAGTTGTTCTTTCTTCAAAGAAGGAAGCTGTAAAATATTCTCATGCTTTGAGAGCTTATGCAACAATCAGAAATTAACATGTCCTAAACGTCGGTGCCAAAGGATGTTGTCATTCTTCACAGCATTCAAACACTTTACATGTTGAACAGTTAGTTCAGAAAAATCAATATTATAAATATTATCTTTTCGATTAGCATAAAATAATTAAGAATCCTCTTTAAAAACTAAACATTTATCATTTTGAAATTTAACTTCCATTCCATCATCACATAATTGTGATATACTAATTAAATTATGTTTTAAACCTTCAACATATAAATTTTTTGAAATAAATGTAGAATTTGAAATGCCAACTTTACCAAAACCTTTACTTTGCCTTTGGAATTGTCTCCAACAGTAACAGTGCCTCCATCACATGTGTTGCATGCGGTAAAATTTGATGGGTCTCTAGTAATATGCATAGATCATCCACTGTCCATGTACCATATGTCATTCTAGAGTCATCCAAGGAAGTTTTCCTATAAAATTCAATTAATCGATAATTTTGGTACCAAAGCTACTTTGAGTCCAATAGGATTAGTAATAAAATTTTTAGGCACCCATACAGAATTTAAACATGTATTGTAAGGTATTCTTGATAATAAGGATTTTGAAATATTAGTTTTTGTAAATCCTAAAGATTATTTAAATTTGAGTGAGCACTCATTGGCATAGTGACCATTCATGCCACATTTAAAACAATTAACAGTTAAAGTACAACCATTTTTACTTTTAACAAAATAGGTTTTATACATTTGAGGTAATATTTTATCATAACCAAAACCATATTTATTTTTATCAGTTTTAGTCAAAGACATCATCTCATGATATTTTTCACGACCTTGAATAAAAGCAGATAAATTTTGTTTAAGACATTCAAATTCCTTTTTCAATTTCTCATTCAAATCTTGAGCAGTTTTCAAATTATCATAAACTGTTGAATTAGAAGTAGAAGCAGAGTTTGTTAACTTTTTATTTTCTTGAAAAATTAATTTATTTTTAGAAATTAGTTTTTCATTATCTTCTTTAAGTTTATTATATAAATCAGCAGCTTTGAAAATATCTTTTCTTAATATTTTAATTTATTTATTTAATTCAAAAACATTGGGGTTTTCAGATTCATATTCAGAATCAGAACATTCAGAATAATAACTAGAATTACAAACCTTATCCAGTGATGCCATGAAACACAAGTTAGCAGATTATTTGTTATTTTCAGATTGATTACTAGAATTAGATTCTTCAGTTCAACTCCACCTGGTTGTCAATGCCTTTTTATCCTTCTTTTTGTATTTGTCTTTATTCTTTAGTTTAGGGCAATCGGGTTTGATATGACCTTTCTTCCTGTACTCATAAAATGTTACATCTGAAGCATTGTAATTTGTATCACCTTTCTTATCTCCCTTATATTTTTATTTTTGAGGATTTATACTAAACTGTTTTTTGAAACCTTTCTTTTTCATTCTTTTGTAGACTCCAGTTACAATCTGAGCCATGTCTTCCTTTTCAATATCCTATAGATCAGAATCAGAAGAATTATTAGACATAACATTTATAGACTTAAAAGCTACACCTTTTCTTTTTCTTGTCTCCTCGTCAACTATGTTCTTCAGTTTCAGTTCATATTGGAGTAGTTATCCAATCAATTCATCAAGTGTGTACTCTTTTAAGTTCTTTCTTTCATCAATGGAAACCTTATTTGCATGCCATTTCTTTGGTAATGCTCGTAGGACTCTTTCAACAAGTATATAATTTTCCAGATATTATCCAAATAAATTCATTCCATTCAAAATGCTTGTGAATCTATGGAACATTTGGTTTACAATTTCATATTCACCCATATTGAATTCTTGATACTTAGCACGAAGCATTCCAAGATTGGTTCAGATCAATTTGTCAGAGCCAAGGTGAGTAACTTGCAAAATCTTCCAAATATCATGAGCTGTCTTGCATGCAGACACATGACTAAAACACTTCTGTTAATATCACAATATAAAATATTAACGACTTTGTAATTTAAGATATATCTAGTAGTATCAATTTCTGTAAGATTATCTGGATCAGCTTCAGGCAGCGTGTATTGTTTTGACATGATAGACCAGTGCTCAGTACTCAATTTTTTGAGGTATGCCTCCATTTGGGATCTCCAGTATCCATAATCATTGCCATCAAAATGTGGTGGCTTCTGAGGAATCCAAGAATCATTCGGGTTCAATCCTGTAATCCTATAAGACCTTTATCCTTAGACTGTGAGGTCTAGGAATAGGTTAGTACAATTAAATATAAAAGCAGACTCAAAAAATTGGTTGGATAAATTCCTTAAGGAATTAAAAATGGTGCCGATATTTGGTGTAAAGAAATATAAAGATAGAGAAAAACTATTCTTAATAAGGTTTCCCTCTGATACCAATTGTTAGGTCGGACAAGGTAATGGCAGATGGTCTAGAGGGGGGGGGGTGAATAGACCATATTAAAAATTTTAATCAAATAAATTATTTATCAAAGTTAATTATTAATGATAATTAGCAGCGGAAAAAATAAATAACGCCATGATGTTTTTTATAGTAGTTCGGTCCAAAGTGGGCCTACTCTACTCTTATACCTCTCTACTCGACAAGAGATACATGTGCACTAAAAATGATTTTTAAAGGGGAATCATAACCCAATTACAAAATCCTTTTCTAGTGGAGGGATAACCATGACACTGACTTTTGTGTGGGGAGTCACAACCCTTACAACCTGACTTTAGATACTAGAAGTCAAAACCCAAACAGTCTTGACTTTAGATACAGGGAGTCACAACCCTAAGGTCCTGACTTTAGAATCTAGGAGTCACAACCTAAAGAAAAAGAATAAAAAATAATGATTTTGTGTGCAAAATCATAAACAGAAAAATAAAGTGCGTGTGAGAGATGGGAAGTAGTGTTACAGACTCAGAACCAGATGAAAGAGAAGATAAAAATTAAAGAACAGGTAGTAGTTCTTGAGGTTTAGATTAGCATGTCTCGTCAATGCAATTGTAGTCGAAGCAGAATTAATTCAGTGCTTGAGAGAACGAGCAAGTGGTGAAGCAGAGTGTCATAGGACATTGCAAATGCACAACAGGTTCAAAGTTCACAGAACTCTCTCTTTTTATTGTATTGTTCTTTTTCCTGCAAGAGATAATGATATATATAGGGAATAAAAATATATAGCAGGTGCAGCAGCTCCGCTTCCTTAGGACATTCAAAAATTAATTGAGTTATGAGCTCCCATAAATATCTCCATGAAAATAGAATCACTGTTGCCTTTTTATTCCCGTAAAATAAATATCTAATAAAGGAATTCAAAATATTTTGAATAAGTCTTCCAATAAAATCTCCAGAATAATAAAAGCATTGAATGATTCAAAACAAAATTTTAAATCCATTTAAAATGATTTAAACATTGTCAAAACAGTTCCTGAAAACTAATAGCAAATTCTGAAATTAAATTCAAACATTTGAATTTAAACAATCTTGAAACGTCCAAATTTACTTGTAAAAGACGTTGAAAAAGTTAATTAATTTTTCTCTCTAAATATAGCAACAAAAATATTAAAAACACTTTGATTACGATCCTTATATTTAATGATAATTTTTCACAAAAAAAAGCGTTAAAAAATAATCCATATATTTGCAGAAAATAATTTTTTTAAAAAATTGCACAGAATGAAAAGTAACTTCGGAATGAACAGTAACTTCAAAGTGAATAGTAACTTTGGAGTGAACAAAAATTTCGGAGTGAACAGTAACTTTGGAGTGAACAGTACGTATGGTTGTCAAACCTTACCTTGTGAAATGAACAATAACGTAATGTAGGGTATGAACAGTAACGTAATGAAGGGTATGAATAGTAACATAACGTATGGTATGAACAGTAAACCATACTTGCGTGAGATAAACAATAAACCATACTTTTGTGAGATAAAACTGAACCATACTTTTGTGAGATAAAAATGAACCATACTTTTGTGAGATAAAAATGAACCATACTTTTGTAAGATAAAAATGAACCATAATTTTGTAAGATAAAAATGAACCATACTTTTGTGAGATAAAAATGAACCATACTTTTGTGAGATAAAAATGAACCATACTTTTGTGAGATAAAAATGAACCATACTTTTGTAAGAAATCTGGATAGAATGTTCTAACAAACTTCAAAGAATTTTTAAGGGCTCTTAACAGAAGATTCAGACTTTGATCAAAAATAATGATTTGTAGAAAAACTTATTATATTTACAACAAAAAAATAACCAATTAAAACCGATATCTACAGATCCTAAAATCATTAAAACACAGAAGAAAAAAAATTCTGGAAAAACTGCTACTACAAAACATCATAGCATAACTTCAAGTAATTAAAAGTCCATTCAAAATATATTTTTAGACTTTGATGTCAACTAAGGAAATCAATATAAACATTGAATATTTTCATATAATAAAGTTTCATGTAAATATGATAACTGTAGAAGTTTCACTAAAATAAATACAGAAATGTTTTAAAAAAAGTGAAATGTAGAGTTTCTAAAACCATAGTAGAAAACTAATTGATTTTTTGAGAAATAGATATGCATTTTCAAACTTCATCATTAAATAATAAAGTATAGATAAATATCTTATATTTCCAATGTGATAGGAATCAAAAAAATCCAAATAAAATAAATTAAGATATCATCAAAATAAAGAGGAAAAGTAATCAAACAAAATCACATGAAATCAAATTAAAGGAAATATTCAAATGCACAAACACAATCTCTCTTTAATTGGTGCGGCCAATGGCACTGAGGGTGCAATTCAGTTGGTAGCGGTTCTTCAGGGTCTCGACGAGGTCTCGAATTTGAGTTTCACTGAGTTCTTCTTTGTCAATAGTGTAGGTATTTTCTTGTATTTCTCTCCCTTCCCTGTTGTAATAATTGATAATTGGTGCGGTCAGTGGTTTTTGTGCCAGATATCTCTGTGATCTGTGATGATTTTATGATTGTGAACGACACGTTTCATCCACACCATTCACATGTCGATCCCCCCACTATGCCACTTGGCTTGTCATTGCTTTGCCAACCAGGATGATGACCTTTCCCCGATTTTGGCATTCGCTGAGTCGAGTTTTCTTCTTAAGAGAAAAAACCTTTGGTTTCTTCATTCGACTAAGAGAGAGAGAGAGACAGAGTTCGAGAGCTATTAGAGGAGAGGATTGATCTAAGGCCCTATTTTCCGCTGAAGGTGGGTATTCTGATTACTACCATCGGTTCCCAGTGTAGTGTTTTGGTGGAGATTGGTGGATATGTTTGATCCTTTGGAGTTGTATGGTTCTCATATGAAGGTTTCGAAGGTCATAAAGAACTATTCTAGTTGTTATCGGATCTCAGTGTAGAGATTCAACACTGTAAGTCGATCTTTTTGGCTTCTTGTTTTTGTTGGCACTTTCCAATGTATCTTTTTACTACCTGTGTGTGTAGCATGCGATCATTCAGGAAGATGAGATGCTAACTCCTCATGATGGGTTTTAGGATCACCACCTGGTTTAGTAGGGATCATTTTCTCGGATAGTCTCTCTGGTCCTTATTGAAGTCGATGTCCTAGAACCAATTACTTTGCAAATTATGAGAATTTTTAAGTTCTATGATGATACTCTTAAACTCATGTCTTACGGTTAAAGATAACATTCTATGATGGGACACATAGTATGTTTGACCGTGAGGTTCTTGATTCTGTAAGCGGACAAGACTTCATCTCATAAAGTTCGCACTTGGTAATATTTAGGATGAGAGATTATGAGGATAAACCAACTTGTAAGAATTCCACATGTTTGCATGTTATTGAATATTTCTATCTGCGAACATGTGTAATGATACTTAGACTTGAGATTATTATTAATAAGTGTCATGAATCGTGCGATGTATTGAAGAAAATGATGATGACATATGCTCACAACAAGGTCGGATATGATGAGTGCATCACGAGTGATATTGCATTAATGAATAAGTCAATATAGGAATTTTCCCTTTTGATTAAGGAATATTATATCTCATACCCTATGGAATAAAACCATCAAACTAAAATTCCATGGTCATGGTAATTGACAGGTTTATTATGGGAAGTCAAATAAAGATTTATTGGCACATAGTTTGATTACACGAATATACAACCTACTTGATTAGAAATATCATGACAAAGAGATTATATTACACAATGAAAGTTCATATGCCACTGTGGAAAAACTTTCTTATAATAATGATTTTAAACCGTTGGTATAAGGGTGGGAACCATTGGCTATTGTAGCGTTGGGATAGCCCCATACCAACAGTTCCTGTGTAACCGTTCGTATAGGTTTCTCGGGGTTAGTTGATACCAATAGTTTGGCAAACTGTTGGTATAGCCTTCCTATACCAATGGTTCCAAGAACCGTTGGTGTAGTCCCCCAAAACAGGTAAACTTCCCAACCAGCCCACACCCACTCCCCAAGCAACATACAACCAATATATAACAATCTTATGTGTTCAACGAATCATGACACACATTTAAAACAACAGATATATTGTATATTTTACATTTAATCAGTGGATAACTTCAAAAACAAATCATAACACGTATATGAAATCACTTGTGGCCCTCAAACACCATTCACATAACTATATTTTAAATATCACGTAAAAAATACAGGGGATCAATATCTCCCTCATGACCACTACTACCATCATGGTCATGAATATCATTACCATCATCACGAGCATCCTCACTAACATCATCACCTCCTATATCTTCATCACCATCACCACCAGGAAAGTTTTCGCCCCACCCACCACTAGGACCATCATCACTATTGCTCGATTCATCATATAGAGATCGCATCGTCGACATGCATGTATCAAAAACCGCAATGGTATCCAATGTAAGTGATGAACATAAAGCTGTCATAGCTTTCATAAATTGCCTGATGACCGTTTTACTTCTTTCAAACAATTGTATGACTAATGTTTTGGCCTTTGCATCTTCTGCATGATCCTCTTGAAATTTGGTGCTACCAGAGCTGTTAGTGGTACCTAAAGTGGTCCAATGCCTAGTGTGGATAATACTCTTCCTAGGTCGACAGCGGACTCTTCCGTAGTGATCATCACCTAATATCTGTCACAAATTATCGTCTGACCTAAATTTGTCATTTTCTTGCTCATTAAGGGATTCCTAAGCACATTTTTGAAAATATAAATGAGATATTTAGTTACAAAATAGATATTAAAATTTGAAAGTAGCAGAATAAAACATGCAATCTTTTCTTGTGTCTGTTCGTTTAAAGAACTCACATCTTTCTTCTTTCCACTCGAGCAAAAAAATTTCACTGGAGGGACACACCTTTCAATGTTCAATATTGCCTGCTGTAAATGACATTGAATGTAATAAAACATTATTCAATAATATTTTATTACTAAACAAAATCAATCCATTCTAACAAATATTTAATTGACTAAAACCAAAAAAATCAAGCCAAATTTCATCGAAATGAATCGTATTATCCCCACTTGAGAAAAACTAGAATCAATCAAACCAAAATGAAAAAACTTGAATTGTGTTGTTCAAGTTATATTCAGATCAGTTTGATTTAGTGCGGGTCAATATGGTTTAATTTAGTTTAGGTCAATTCACTTTAGGTCAATTTTGATTGCTTTATTTTGGGTTGGATCCTTTTTTAGTTTTTTTGTATGTTTAATTCAAAACCAATTTGAAAAGATTTATTAAATTCGATTTAGTTTAGTTCAGTTCAATTTTACTCAATTTAGTTTCATTCAATTCAGTTCCATTTTGTGTATTTCAATTCAACACAATATGATTTACATTATTTTTGCACATGTTGTTACAATTCAATTCAATTAAGGTTTGATTGTATTTATTTTGGTTCAATTTAATTTTTTTCAAGCCTGGTTGGTTTAGGCCTGTTAGGGTAAGTTTGTTCCAATTTGGTTTAATTTTGTTTTATTATGTTTGATATGGATTGGAACAGGTATGGTTAGTTATGTTTATTTATATTTAGTTTCATTATATTCCCATGAGTTTAGTTATTTTTTATAGTTTAAAATTTTATATGTTCATATTAAATGAATATATTTACATGTTTGTATGTTAATATTAATTGAATTTTTTTGCATGTTAACACGGTTTAGAGTTTATATGTTTACATGTAAATAGTTTATATGTTAACATGTTAATATAGTTGAAATTTCTAAATGTTTATAGGTTAATATTATGTGAAACTATTTTCATGTTTATATTTAAAGACTTGGGGCATGACATGATGCAGGCTGGTCACTCGAGACACCACTAGCTGGGCCTTTAGGCCATGTAATGGTATTCGAATCACTGAATCTTCAGGGTCATTATTTTTTTAATAAAATAGGTCTATTGGGTGCTTTTCATTCCTTGCAGGGTGGGACGAGTCATTGGGGTTATCACATCCATGACTTCTTTTAAAGTTATTTTTCACGTACTTTCTATTTTTTCTTTGTTTGAGGGGGTTTTCCAGGCATTTTTGGAGAAAAGGGTGGTTTCTTTAAGATTTGGGCCAACCGTGAGCTCATTTCCATATTTAAAAACACAATTTGTTTCTTTTATAACTCCTTCATTTTTTAACATTTTTGACCCATTAAACTTCATACTTGGCCTCCCCTGACCTATTCAAACCATAATATCCATTTGGACCCCTTAGGAACTCATAATCATGGTGGATTTGGGTGATTTATTCAGGCATTGGTCTAGTCCGTGAGCCCATTTCCAGTTTTTTAAAAATAATTTATTTCTTTTATATCTCATTCATTTTTTAACATTTTTGGTCATTTCACCTATTACTCGATCTCACAAACCCTAGGTACACCCCCCATGTTCCATTTTCCCACTTTGGATCTCATCTTCATTGTGGATTATGGAAAATTTACTCAAGGTTTCTTAAATCGTCCAGATTTGTAATGGAGATTTGTTTCTTTCACAAATCATTCATTTTTTACTCTTTTCCCCCTATTTCAGTCCCCAATATACCTCCTTAGCCTTATTTGAACCTCCATTTCAATTTTGGCTATTTGGAGATTCAAATATTGGTGTATTTGGGGTGATTTCTTCAAAGTTTCTCAAGTAAGTGAATCCATCTCTTATTTCTTCCATTCTCATTAGGGTTTCTTCCCTCTTCCTTGATGTTTCAAATGTCCAAAAACTAGGGTTTCATACCTAGGTTTTTTTGAGTTTCTTGGTTAAATATTCTTGGATTAGGATTCTTTTTCATTTCCTTGTGGTGCGGCGGTGGTGAGGTTGAAGTTTCGAACAATGATTTGGGGTTTTTTTTGAAACAAATGGTAGGTGATTCCATATGTAATCATTATTGGATGAGTTATATTTTCTTGATTTATATTTTTACCATGATTCTATTCCATTGTGTTTTGTGCGAAAATTATATTTGGTATCATTTTTTAATGGTTGGTTTTTAAGTGGCATTTTTGTGAAAAAATGAATATTTTTCTTGTGTATTCCATGTTGTATTAATTGGGGTTGTTTTTGATTCATGAAATGGTTTTGTTAAATGATGTTATGGCTGATAATTCTGGTTTTATGTGATATTGGTATGCTTTTGGTCTTCAATGAGTGTTTTAGGTGGATTTTATGTGAAAAACTTGGTTATAATTCTTGAAATTGTTTTGTGAAAACTCTAAATGGTTTAGTGAGTTATACAAAGTGTGAAAAATATGTTTAGGTACTATTTTAGTGAGTGTATGTTATTAAAAGTTGTTTTTTAAATATAAAGTGATGATTTTTGGCATCAAACATTTTGGAAATGTTTTATAAAGGGTTTAAATTATTTGTTAAATTGTGAAATGGGTGCGAAGCATGTTTGCAGGCTGTTTGTTTTTTTTAAACGATTCATTGAATTGTGAAAGAGATGTAAAACATGTTGTGGGATTATTTGTGTGTGCATGAGATTTGGAAATGGAATTTTTATGTGAAAATGGAATTTCATAACATGTGGAACTTGATTGAGCACAAAGAGGGAAGCCCGAGTATCTAGGTGGGTGGATGTGCACTGGTATGCTAGTGATCCGGAGGGGTTTTGTCCCTGTTTCACATAAAAAGTTTGATGATGACAACACCAACTAAACTATGATAATGATGATGTTGGGGACCAATAATTTATGGATGATTATCCTACTAGTGACTTGTGTGCACGAGAACGAATATTCATTATGGTTACTTTCACTAAGATACGTGGTACCTAGGGCTCACAACTAACTAGTGCCTAGGGGTGTTCCCGTGACTAGTGTTAATTGATTATATGATACTCACCATTGATATATGGTGTGTTTGGATGAAAAAATTCAGTAGCTTGTGAATTTTATTTAAAAGTGTTCATTCATTAAAATATCCCCCTTGAAAACTGTTTTCATTTAAAGTTGCATCCTTTAGAAAATTGTTGATACCTTTTCTTGTTTATAAAAACTTGCAAGATTTTTATATTATAATGTTTATCACATGAAATCTATTTTTGGTGGAATCCTACTGGTCTTAGGCTCACACCCTACTTACACCTTTGGCTATAAGTAGACTTGGTAATGTTTTTTGCAGGTTTGGGTAAAGCTTTTAGAACAGGTGGTTCAGGTTGCTAGCGGTCCTCTTGATGAGTTGTTTTGGAGATGGATTGAGGGAATTTCCCCTTGTCATGAGGTGGTTATTGGGCTGTCCTTTTTTGATTTTCTTCCCTTGTGGGAGTCTTTTGGCTTTATAAAAACCATGTATTTTATTTCTGAATTTTATTAAAGGCTTATTTGGGTTAAATATTTAGATTCAGGTTATTTATTGCTTTTAGTTGTCTTATGTTTCTAAACTTGGGTAAATCATTCCCAAAAACTTATTTATGAAACCCAAGAACTTGTGATAGCCCATAGGGATCAATAATATTCTTACAACCTTACCACAGGCTGGGTTTTGTGCTAGTTTTGATGGAGACCAGATCTGGTTCGTGACAGGGGTATCCAGGTGTGTGTGTGTTGTTTTTGGATTGTAATTCCATCTACCTAAATTCATACAATTTATACTATATAAAGTGAAACATTTAATGATTACATCATTTTTATAATATTCAATAGTTTACATGTCAATATATTTTACATATTAATATGTAAGCTACATTAATATGTACATTGTTATTCCAATAATACAATTTATAGTTTATATTTTGAATCTCCATTGGATTTCCACTACCAATAATAAATGACTTGATTAATATATTTATAGTGGTGTGAATGATTCTTCCATAATGTATCATGATTTTTTTGATCAATTTAGCCTAACTCCTAATTAATGGCCATTCACATTATGAATAATCATTAAATGATCTAGGCACTAATTGAGATAAAAAATTTGTTCTCTCAATATTCTTTATTTTCTATGTAATTTCTATATTTTTAACAAAGATGTTGGATTCATCCACATTCAATATTATCCTTTGATTTCATATTTAATTTATTGAGTGATTCAACTCAACTTCATAAAAATCTTGTAATTCATTTTAAAAATACTCCTCATAATGTTTACAAGGAGTTTCATCAATATTATAATCATGATCTCCTTTACTACTATTTATTTTCTCCTTCAGTAGGCCACTAGAATAATTTCCAAGTTTTCCATCAATTATATTCATGTAAACTATAAACTATTTACAGTTTACATGTAAATTTTAAACAACATACAAACTATTTAAATTTTACAAAGTGTTTACAAGAAGTTTACAAACTGTAAATAGTTTACAAACTGTAAGCAGTTTACAAAATATAAAAAATTTAGAAACTGTAAACTATTTATAGTTTACATGTAAACCTTAAACATTTTACAATTTATTTTGACTTTATTTAGTTCCTTTTTGTTTTGAATAAGTTTAGGTAAATTTATATTCATTTAATTCATTTCAGTTCAAACATATTTCATTCCATTAGGTATGGTTTGGTTTAGTTTATTTTTATTCAATTCAAGCTATATTTTGATTCATTTCAGTTTTTCTTGAGCCATTTAAAGTAGGTTTTGATTAGTTTATGTATATTTGGATCACATAATTTCAATTCAGTTTGATTTGGGATGTTCCAAATCATATTGATTTGGTATGGTACATTTCTTCCTTAATACAATCGGTTTATACCAGTTTTTTTAGTTTGTTTCTTTTTAGTTTACTTTATTTCAATTCACTTTTGTTTTATTCATATCGAGTCATGGAGGTGTGGTATATTTGATTTGGTTTGGTTCATTTCTATTGGTACCTAATTAAACTCAATTTTACATGAAAAATTATTGTTTTCCTCATGCTCTAGCATAATAGTTTTCTCCAAAGTGTGGTTGTAATTAGTAGAATCCTTGTTTTTTAATTTATTTGTGACAATTCCTAAAAAAGAAAATTAAATAATACTAAATTAAGTATTAATAGGAATCAAAATAATTTTCAGAACATACCTTAAAATCATCCTCTTATAATAAGAAATAATTTCCTAGCACTGTGTTACTGAACACTCATCGAGGGTTGGTATATACTCTAACTCTGTTACTAATATATGAGCCAACTCATTCTTATAAGTTCTCCATTACTCACATAATTCCACAAACCGTGTAGCACTCACAAATTCACCATCAATAAAATTATAGTGAAGCTGATACCAAAATATTAATCCATATAAATACAATAATAATATAAAATTTAATCGAATATTTTTTTACCCATATTCAAGCCCATGCATTATAATTTATTTCAATTTCAATGTGTCTCTAGGAGTCTAGTTTCACGAGAATGATATTGGAGTATTTGGAAAGCACAGTCATAAAACTCCTATATTCTCTCCCAGTTTTACCAATCATTTGATTGTCTTCATTATACTTAACCATCACCTGTGTCTAGTGGTTCTATACTTCACACATGCTCACACCACCCAATAGTGGAATATCCAACTATGAAAGAATAAAAGACAAATATTAAATTAATATATGTTATAATGAAAATTATGGATAAAACATTTACTAGGGTTTTATACATATACTTGAGCGAGGATAATCACTGGTCTCTGATGGATCCCTAGGCTATGAAGGATTGGTACCCTGTGTAGTGCCAATGGGGAGCTTGTGATAATCAATATGCTCAGGATGATCAGAATATTCTAAAGTACAAGTCGAAGGAGCACAAACATAAAATCCCGAAGAGAATAGAAAAGTAGGAAATAGAGGCAACATATAAGCATGTGGAAAAGGATAATAGGTATGGGGAGCGAGAGCCATCATTGGATAAGAAAATGATATATGCAGAGGATGACTAGATGAAAATGGAACTGATGGTATAAGTGGTCTGAATGTCCCCGATCCATCTAAGGGAACGACAAGATAAAAAA
Organism: Viscum album; assembly: GCA_963277665.1. Lineage (NCBI taxonomy): Eukaryota > Viridiplantae > Streptophyta > Magnoliopsida > Santalales > Viscaceae > Viscum > Viscum album. The sequence continues at coordinate 539,084,445 of OY728145.1, forward strand.
CTATGCTACATCGTATATATGGTGAAGGGTCTGGGTGTGATTAGGTATAATGAGTGCTTTGAGTAGCTCTAGTACCATCCCCACCTTGAACTTCTAGACTGTTCACCACTGTTACTAGTTTGGATAGAGACCATTTGTCTCATGGATAGTGGATCCTGACTAAAATTTAAAAATGATTAATGAAATGACATTATATGTTTTTTAATTGATATATATATATTTGAAATATCACGATAACAACTAGCATGAGAGGATTAATTCCCATCTCTCTCATGCAGTGATTGTTTTCAGAAATTCTCTTTCTTCATATCTCTTAAATATTTTTCATTTCTTGTATTAGAAAATAAATATATATTTAATTATAAAATCATTACTAATGGGTAGTCCAAATATGATATTATAAGTGACATGAATTAATTAATGCATACCAATTTTCAAGCCAAACAAGGGATATATAGTGATATAACACAATCATTTCATATTTAGTAACAAGAAAATCAAAACATAAAATACATGGCATAACATAATCAACACATATTAATTAGAACACTAAATATCATTTGGTTTTCTTATTCTATGTTGAATTTGGTCAAATTCATAAACTGATTAAGATATACCAACCATGCTATCATCAAAATCTCATATCACAATAAGCAGGAAACATAGGCATGTCTTGCTCTCAACTTGTTTCAATCATCCCATCATCATCACATCACTGCACCTCATATAACTAATAATTTAGAAATCAAATTTACCACCTATGATTTAAAAATTTAAAATTACTTCATTGAAATCCTTTCATATTAATCCCATGTTATCTTCTTGTTTATACTTACCCTTATGTTCTTAACACCTTATCCTCATATTTTACAAATTATATTTATCTTCGTATTATCTTTCGATTAACCACATATTTCGAATTCCAAATTTATACCTTTTTTTACCATTTTATCATCCATCCCATCTATACATACAATTTCATAGTGATAGATTTCTACTACCCTTACCCCATTTCCATTTACACTTATAATTTCAACATTTATTTATCATCATGCTCAGAAGCACACAAAAATGTATCATGATATTATGATTACTTGCAAGCGCAATAGGTTTATTTTTTTTTTATAATACCCTCCCCTGAACTGTTGTATATTATATATAATTTAGAAAAGGGAAATATGTTGATTTTGAAGGCGAAAAATGTGTGTGAGAATCTACATAAAGGTTATTATAAATGAAGAAGGTAGAATGGTCGGGCTGTGTAAAGGTAGAATATCTTGGATGGATGTCCACATAAAGGTCATGTGAAGTCACACAAGGTAATGCAAGCTAGTGTATAAAGATAATGGAGGGAAAGGTTGAGGTCGGGCTACGTAAAACTATGAAATCGGCTGTGTAATGTCATGAAGGATGGGCTACACAAGGCTCCTATGATGGATGTATGAGCTATGTAAAGGTAAATTGGAAATTTTTTAATGGTAAATGAAAAGTGATGTGCCATGGTATCCACTTTTCACTATGGTGTGTTATGATATGACAACACAAGAAATAAAAGACCTCACAAATAGAAATTTAGTCTACAACTTTACTTTCTATTTCCACGGTTTGGAAAACTATGGTCATAGGAATCCTATAGCCATGGTTTCTAAAAACCATGGCTATAGGCCAACATATATCCACGGTTATATGAAATCATGGTGATAGGTTTTGTGAGAAAACCCAAAAAATGTGGAAAATTGGTGGGAAAGGGATACTACCATGGTTTAGTAAACCATGGACATAAACACCTATTGCAATGGTTTAAAACATGGCCAAAGACACCTATTTCAATGGTTTAAAGATTGGCCATAACTGCCTATTTCCATGGTTTAAACCTAGCCATAGACACCTATTTCCACGGTTTAAAGAGTTGCCATAACCGCTTATTTCCACAGTTTAAACTGTGGAAATAGTTTTTTTTAAATTATTATTAATTATAATTATATATAATTATTTATATATTTATATGTATATATATACATATATTAGTGATAATCATAGTGGTAAAGTCTTGGGAAGAATATATAAGAGGTCTGAGGATCAAACCTCTTTGGAATCATTTGTTTTTTATGGCTACTACCATGGTTTCAAACAGTGGTGATAGCCACATATTTCCACAAATATAAACCATGGACATAACCACCTATTTACATGGTTTAAACTATGTCCATATCCACCTATTTCCATGGTTTAAACCGTGGATATATCCACCTATTACCACAGTTTAAACCGTGGCTATAGCCACCCATTTCTACGGTGTAAACTATGGCTATAGCCACCTATTACCATGGTTTAAACCATGTCAATAGGTCATACACAATTGCAATGGATATAGTGGACATGGTTTAGAAAAATTTGGCCATAGGCTACACCCATGGGTTGAGGCCCTATTTCCATGGTTTTAAACTGCGACAATAGGTTGATTTTGTAGTTGTGCCTATGTAAGGGTACTTTGCATTACCCTTGCACAACATTGAAAATAGGGATCCACATAATGGGACTTCGGTACCACCCTTACACTATGCAGGAGAGGTTAAATCTCACATAAGGGTAATTAGGTTCTTCTAAGGCTTGTTTAAGGGTCATCCCATGACTTAAATCAGTATGTAAAGGTTATCTCCAAGGTAAGGCGGTGCATATATGTAACTACAAAATTAACCAAAAATAGATTAACACCAAAGGATCACATACTTGATTAAAATTCATTTAATAAGTATAAAAAACTCTCCCCAACCCATAAAAATACTAGTTAACATCCTCGAATATAAGGACCCAACCTTAAACATTTCATAATCTAGTTAATTCAACTAGAATAAACTTATTACATTCCCAAAGATCTTTTTGGATTAGAGTTTTAGAGAATTAGTTCATAACTCATACATGAAAACCCACAATTATAAAAAGTGGATACTAATAAAATAGTATCCATTTTTTCATAATACAAAAGTTTTTAATATAACATGAATTATTCTCATAAAAAATCTTCACAGCATTCAGCTTGGCTTCTTTTCTCTTATCCATCCTTAAAAACCTGTGAAAGAAATTTTAAAACTTAGGATAAGCCTAAAAATTTCAGTAATGGGAATAAAAAGAAAGAGATAAACCATTAGTTCATGTATACTTATAAACATATGAAATCATTTTCACAAAGACATACTTTTCACCCATAAAGTATCATATAGTTACTTTGTGAAAACATGAGATTTCCATAAAACATAGAAAACATAAATAAAACCAAATAGGTAAATTGGGGAATTAATTACTTAATATTGTAACCCTCATGGATACCATATGATTTTTAACCCTCACATACACCTTACAATGTAACCCTCACAACTATCTTATGATGTAACCCTCACGACTACCTTATGGTGTAACCATCATAGTTACATTTGGAGTAACCATACAGTCGAACTCCAACATAAACATAAATAATGGATTAGAGGGAGATATAGGTCCCACACTTCATCATAAAAAATTCCCAAGAAGCATAACGTAATCATAAAATATGAATACTTGTATCATAAAAACTTTCCTTTTGAATTTTTAAAGAAATTGAAACTTAAAAGAGGATTTTTAAAGTCCCTTACCTTAGGTTCGTCTTAATTCAAACTTGTTAAAATATCCTATATAATGGTTTAAATATTGTTATTAGTATATTAAAGAACTATATTCATATTTATAATACATTATATGATCTTTTTATAATCTTTCCACCCATTTATCAATAATATTTTGTTATTTTCATTGTTTCAGGTGCATTTATTTCATGGTTTCCATGGTTGGTTTGTAACGGATTTTGTTATCGAATGGAAGAAAAATTACAAAAGTGGAATGAATTGGTGTTAATATGTTTTTATAATTTTAAATGATACCATATATCATTTTTTTTTCTGATATTAGAATGATTCATTAGATAAAACATTAATGAAAATGATTTAATTTATTTTAGCGGTTTTTATGACCATCACGAACTCATATCATTTGATTTAATATAAAGTTTATATATTGGTTCTAGAACATTATATAACTTATAATATGTATGATAAAATATGATTTAACTATAATAATGGTTTTATGAACATCCTTGAATGCGGTAATGGAAAATGAAAATTTATCATCCACGATGGCGGTAAATCGACAAATCACAGACAATGTTCTCATTTTTAGAATAAAAGGGAGAGGATAAGGAGATTGATGATGAATTTTTCCATCAGCATGATAAAATTATAGTATATATAAGATACTGGAGTTTTTATTATACTTGGTTATGGGGAGGTGACTAGAGAATGAGAAAATAAATTAAATTAAAAGTAAAATAAAAGAAAATGAAATAAGATTTTACCTATTGAATCCTTCTCATTGAGAACCTCCTTAAGGCCATTGGTTTTGGACTTTTAATGATAAAAAAGGTCTTAGATGTGGGGAATAGGCTTGTGAAGGGAATTGGGAAGAAATTAAACAAGCTACAAGGATTTGAGGTGTGAGGAGAAGAGGTGGTGAGGGGTGGTATTTATAGTGGAGAAGAGTGTTTTTTGAATATTTTATTCATTAATTTATTATTTTGGAACAAGAATATGAGTAGTTTGAGAATTTTCACTAAATATATTAAAATAATGAAGGTAAGTTCAATATTATGGTTATTACATCTGCGATGACTCAAGGAATAATTTATTTAATGTAACGCCCCGACCCCAGCTACCCAGAGCTGGTGCATTACTTCGTAACATTGGCATGATCGCAAAAGATCAAGTCTCGAAAGACCGATTAGTTTAGTAGCCTTGGAAACACTAGATACATTCATAAGTCTTACATTACATCATAAAGTAAAAAACTAATAACAAAGTCTTCATAGTCCACACTCATATCCTCTTCTGACTATCCCTGCAGGTCATTCATAAAATACTTCTTCACATCCTGGAAAATATTAAAACATTGAAAGGGGTGAGCTCAGATGCTCAGTAAGGATAACAATATTGCGGAAGCTTTCATAAATAAACATTAACATTTAAGGCAATGTATAACTAAAACAAATGCCTTTTAAACATGAACTTCAACATAATATGGCAAAAGTAAAATGAGATAATGCCATTTACTTATTCACATGGATATTCTACTGGTCGAATAATCACATGCAATATCAATAACCACTTTCATAATGATGGAATGCATAATGCCAGACTATCATAACCACGTAGTCAAGGCCTCGTGCCAAGACCACAAATAAGATTTTGTCAAGGCCTCGTGCCAAGACACTAGTTTGTCTCATGAGACCTACCGATGCATCGAGGAGCTATAGCGGGCTCCACCCGTCACTTATTAAGTCCAATGCATTCCTCATATGAATAGGTTTACACATATAATAAACCATAACATAATCGTATCACATAAAACATGCATAAAGGAAACATAAAATTTCCACATTTCAATCACAAGATATCAATAAAACACATTGATATAATAAAAACACTTTCAAAACCATTTTCAATACCAAAATAAAAGAAAAGTAAAACATGGTATTTATTTTTCTTTTAAAAAAAGTATGGCTTGTAGAGGAAGCCGAAACTCAAATGATGGTCACGACGGTGGAGAAGTCATTGTCGCCGCATATGTACGGAAAGAAAAACATTCCCTTTTTTTCGTTTAGTAAAACGCTTCGTATAAAAAAGATTCCTTTTGAATAAACGTAAAAGTCAAAGGGGTTTATACACCGTATAAAAGAAAGTTGTGTATAAAACCAAATATGCCTCAATGAAAGGAGATTGAGACGAAGTCCTTAAAAAGATCATTTTTAAAATAAAATAGATCTATTATGTGTATTCACTATAGGTACACATAAAGAAAGTAAAAATACAAAATAATACATAATAATATCATGACATAATTTTAAAGTATGAGATTAACCCAAAGAATGGAAATTAGGTTAAGAAGTTCCCTTACCTTGCGTCCTGTCCTGACTCGACCGTTATTTAACCTCCTGAATAATAAACTAGAGTTAATTTCTATTTACTTAAAAACCTTTTTCATGTTAATTATTCCTTTTATATCACTTATTACCATGTTATGAACATTATGTAATTATTTAAGTTAATAACGGTCGTTTTGTCGATCTTTGGTACTTGAGTCAAAAATAAACTTCTTATAATTACAGGTTGTTCATGTGGTGAAATATCCATTATATCCAGAATTATATTAATGATGTAGATATCATATATATCATATATATACAGTATATACATTCATTTATAATATTATGTAACATTTAGAGGTAAGAAATGAAATGCACCGTTCATGGAGACGGTAAGCCGTACGTACGCATGAACGCTACTTTCATTTCTATTTCGTATTTAATGGAATGAAATCATAATGATATAAATGTATAATATAATTCTAGTATAATATCATATATAATATAATTTACTCCATCCTTTATACATCCCACATGTGGCATTAACGATTCACATCACTTTGAGGGGGCGGTGTCCGCACTTCCTAAAATGAAATTATCGCGTTTACCCATAATGGAAATCATAAAGTATGCCATAAATGAGAAATACAGAAGCATAATTAAAACATAAAAATATTATATATCATATATAAATATACTGACATCTTAATGGCCACCTTTGAAGGTGTTATATGAGTGTTGAACAATCATCGTTTCGTGAGGCAGAAATTCGCCATCCACAGAAACCGTATGTTATTTAACCATTAGATGTAGGTGTGTGTAATTGTAGTTCGAATCCTTATTATAAAAACATCCTAGTATATTGAGGATACTGGTGTTGTTACAAAAGAAATGAATAAAAAGAGTTTAGGGGGTTGGAGAAGAAAAATAAAACAAAACAACATTAGAGAAGACATTACCTCAAAATCGGGTAACTCTTTTTGATTTGAGCCAAAGGCTTCCTTGGGAAGAGTTCTGCCCAAAGTGAGGCTTCTAGGAGTAAGAGGGGGAAGTTGGGAGAGTATTTGGGCAGAGTTTGGCCAAGCCAAATGGCTTGAAAGTGTGAGTAAGGTGGTAGAGGTGGGGGCCTTTTATAAGTGGAGAGGAGGGGCACTCTTGGAAAGTAAAGAAAAGTCACTTTATTATAAATTGAGTTTCGGATTTTAGAGGTCCCACACTTATATAATTCGAGGTTAAGGTGATAAGGGTTAGAAATATACTCATCCAATAGGTTTTTGACAAGTGTAAGCCTTGTATTGTACATTATCTTTTCATTTTATTAAAATCGTTAAATAATGAGGTCATCGCTGCATCATAATGATGTCATAAATAATTTAATTTATTTAATGTCTAAAAATTATAAAAAAAATACTATGATATAGGAAATATTTTTAGATTTCCAATGACTATTTATAGTCAAAAATATGACTTGTATAACCCCATGTAAAAATTGTTTTAGTAAAACATTTCATGTTTGTGTCATTTTTTACTTTAACATTAAATAAAAGGTATTTATGTCATTTTCCAACTAAAGTGGCTCCATGGGGTCCCCAAGTTGACCCATGGATTGTCTTGGTCTGACATGGCACATCCAATGAGGGTAGGACATGTGTCAAGCTCATCTCATATTATTAAAACATTATTTTTACCTTAAACTACACTAATTACCTCTAATCGCGATTAAGAACTTAAAAGTTACTATTCACCAAAAATTATTTTAATCTCATTGAACCACATTTTACTTCTTAATGACAACCATGTATGTCGGATTTTTGAAAATCAAATCACAAAAGTGGTAATATTTCATTTAAACGAAAAATCAGTTATTTAACTACCACTTAGTGGTTTCACTATTCATCAAAAATTGAAGTTTTTCAGAACAATGCCAAAATTTCACCCTAAGATATAATTGATATTCAAAATTCAAAAATGATGTCTATTTTACAAAATTACAAACATATAAGTTGCATTAATTAATTTTATAATTAATTCCCGCTGTCACAACAAATAGCGTGTTTTTAAGAAACAATTTATATCAAAAGATTGACAATTGTTTATATCCAATTTCAATGTTAAATTAATTCTAATGACCACCATTGGATAAAATGGTAAAAATATATTCTAATTATACTTTAAAACCACTAAATAGTATGATTTATCACTAAAAATTATTTTGATTAAAAAAGTTGTTTTTAAGTATTTTTCACTATTCATAAAAAATTAGAAGTTCTCAGAAAAATACCAAAAATTCAACATAGGTTAATTTCGATATTCCGAATCCAAAAATGAAGTCCATTTTGAAATATAAAATTTCTATAATTTTAAAAAGTGGTTATTACTATTCATAACAGCTACTTTGATTAGTCGCGGTGTTTTAGAACTCGAAGTTGCGTACAATGCAAGCCATTGCATTATTGAATGAGAAGCGTATCGTGGAAGCTCGGGGTGTTACATTTAACTTATAATGTATATATACTGTAAATTAATGTATTTCACTGTTTATAAAAAATTCAACTATTTCAGAAAAATTTCAAAAAAAATCACCCCAACCATTTTTTGATGTGTAGAATTAAAAAATGAACTCCATTTTATGAAAATAATTTTATAAATATGATAAATTTAATTTTTAATTAAAATCATCATTTATTCAAAAATACCAATTTTAAAATTATAATGGATTTTACAACTCTATGAAAAAATTAATTAAGGTCTCATAAAATTATCTTATAATCATAAGAAAAAAAAATTTTAATTTATGAATCTATTTTATGAAGATAAGTTTTCTTTTAAATCATTATATTAATTATAAAATTGTAAATAAAAATTTATGTGTCACAAAAATGACAATACTTAATATATCATTTTTAAAACATTTATTTAGTTATTACATTATATAAATATATCATATTTTCAATTATAAGATACATAAATTTTATTTATACTCTCATAGGTGAGGTTACTATTCTATTAGTATAGATTCCTTAATTTCTATAAATACCACTTATTTCATTATACATTCATAATGAATTTTACTATTTAATTTCAGAATGAAAAAAAAACTAATTTTATAAGTACCTGGGTTGTTACATTTTCCCCACCTTTTGGAAAGTGTGTCCTCACAATTTTTATTCACTTATTAAACAAGTGAGGATACCTTTCTCTCATATCATTTTTAGATTCCCATGTTGCTTCTTCAACCATATGGTTTCTCCATAAAACCTTAACCTGGTAAATTACCATATTCCACAATACTTGCTCTCTACAATCAAGAATAGGAATTGGATTTTCCTCAAAAGAAAGGTTATTTTCTAGCTAAACTAATTATGGTCTCAAAACATGAGATGAATCTGGAACATAATTTCTTAACATCAAAACATGAAAAACATTGTGTACCTGAGATAAATTTGGAGGAAAATCTACTGAGTAAACAACTGTTTCAAATTTCTACAGGATTTCGTATGGTCTAATGAACTGTGGACTTAACTTTCCTTTCTTAACAAAAAAAAACAACACTTTTCCAAGGTGAGATTCTAAGAAAAACATGATCACCTACCTTGAAATAAAATCCTTTCCTACTATTATCTGCATGACTTTTCTGCCTACTCTGAGATGTCCTCATGTGTTATTGGATCATATTCACTTTCTCAGCCACTTCCTCTACTAATTATGGTCCCATCAACTTCCTTTCCTCGACTTCATCCCAAAATTCCAGAGTTCAACACTGATTTCCATATAATGCCTCAAAAGGTTCCATCTTTATACTACAATGGAAACTGTTATTATAAGAAAACTCTATTAAAGAAATATGTTGATCCCAACTTCCCTGGTAGTAAATTGAACAATATTGAATAATATCCTCTAATTTTTGAATAGTTATCTCTGAATATCCTTCAGATTGAGGATGAAACACTATGATGAAATTTAATTCAGTTCCCAACAACTTCTAAAGGCCTTTCTAAAAGCTATAAGTGAACCTGGGATCTCAGTCAGATACAATGGATAGAGGAACTCCATGTAACCTGATAATATCTTTGAGGTACGGTCAAGAAAGATGATATGAAGACATAATATCTTGAATAAGAAGAAAATATACATATTTAGTTATTCGATCAACAATAACCCAAATCACATTGTTACCTCAAGATGTATTTGGTAGTCCCACCACGAAGTCCATGGATATATTTTCCCATTTCCACTCTAGTACTAGAAAAGGCTGAAGTATCCACTTTGGTAGTTGTCACTCTACTTTAAACTATTGACAATTCAAAAATTTCATGGTAAAATAAAAAATATATCCTTTTATTTCATCCCACTAGTAATACTCTATAAGGTCTCTGTATATATTAGTGCTGTCAAGATGAACTGAAAACGGATAACCATGAGCTTCAATCAACAATTCTTTCTTTAGATGGGAATCACAAGGCACACATAATCTCTTTACAAATATAAAAACTTACCCTTTTTAACCAATTATACCTTTTTCTATAACTCACAATCTTCCTTCTGTGCTTGATTAATTATTTATGAGAAATATGAATACACTAACACTTGAAACAAAATAGAGTAATTTCTTGCACCAAAAACTTCCAATAAAAAATTCATCAAATCATTAATCAAGGGGTCATGTTCTAAACGTAAAATGGTTAATGATGCATGATATTTTTGACTCAAGTAATCTGCCACTTTGTTTGATTTTATAGGATGGTAATTGATCGTGCAATCATAATCCTTTATCAGTTTAAGCCATCTTCGCTGCCTCATGTTCAATTCCTTCTGATTGAATATATACTTCAAAATTTTATGGTCAATATATATTTTACATTTGGATCCATATAAATTATATCTCCAAAATTTTAAAGAGAAAACCACAACTACTAATTCCAGATCATGTGTAGGATAATTTAACTCATGAGGTTTCAGTTGTCTTGAATCATAAGCAATTACCCAATCATTCTGCATCAGAACGCAACCAAGTCCCTTCAATAAAACATCACTGTAGATGAAAAAATAACCATTTTTGGAAGGTAGGTCCAAAACCTGAGCATTAAATGATCTTCTTTTTAGTTCCTAAAAATAAACATCACAGTCTTCTGTCCAAATAAATTTAACACCTTTTTGTGTTAACTTAGTTAGAGGGCTAGATAACTATTTGATGTTTTTAACAAACCGTCAGTAATATCCTACCAATCCAATAAAACTATGAATTTATGTAATATTTTTAGGTCTTATCCATTCATAAACCCCTTTTGTTTTGGCAGGATCAAATATTATGCTATCTTTGTTTACAATGTGCCAAAGAAAATAAATCTATTGTAAAAAAAAATAACATTTGCTAAATTTCCTATATAGATTATTTTATTTGAGAGTCTGCAAGAAAATCCTTATATGTTTTTCATGATCCTTATAACTTTTTGAAAATACCAAAATATCATCAATAAAAACAACAAAAAACTCATCCAAATATTCACAGAATATTCTATTCATAAAATCCATGAATACAAAAAGAGTGTTTGTCAAACCAAAGGTCATAACAGAAAACTCATAATGCCCATATCTAGTACGGAACACTATTTTTGGAATGTCATCCTACTTCACCTTCACCTGATAGTACCAGATCTCAAGTTAATCTTGGAAAAATACCGATCTCCCTGGAGTTGATCAAATAAGTCATCAATACGAGGAAATGAATACTTATTATTAACAGTAATGTTATTCAAAGATCTATAATCAATTAAAGTCTCATGGAACAATATTTCTTTTTAACGAACAAAACAGGAGCACCCCATGGTGAAGTGCTAGGATGAACGAACCCTTTATAAAGCAACTCCTGTAACTGATTTTTGAATTCAAGAATTTCCATTTGAGCCATTCGATAGGGGGTTTTCAAATTGTCTTAGCATCAGGAACTAAGTCAATAGTAAATTCAACTTTCTGATTAGGTATTACACTAGGAAACTCATCAGGAAAAACATCCGGGTATTCATTTAACACTAAAACATCATTAATATGAATAGTTCCCTTATTTTATACAATATGTGCAATATAACTTTAATTTACATCTTTTAATAGTTTCTCAGCTTCCTGATATGTTATCAATGGTATGGGATGATTCTTGTATACAAACTGAAAATCTTTCTGAAAAAAAAACTTCTTTGGCTCTACAATCAATATTAACATGGTAAACATATAGCCAATCTATACCCAGAATGACATCAAACTCTACTAGGGGTAAAACAACATGGTTTTTAGGTAATGAATTTCCACAAAAAATAATAGAAATATTATTATAATGCTGTTTGCCTTAATATTTCCCCTAGTGTTTTAACCATAAGTTTTGATTTAATTTCTTGAGGTGAAATTTCCAATCTATTAGAAAATTTATCAGAAATAAAGGAATGTGTAGGACTTGTATCAAACAAGACATTCGAAAAATCTGAGTAAACAAACAACGTACCTGATACCACTTCATTGGATGGCCTAACATCTTCTAAAGTAGTCGAAAAAGATTTCACCACACCTTTCAACTTATAATCTGGCTGCTTTCCATCATTCAGATCTTTCTTTGGGCATGTATTTTTATAATTCTCTATCTCACTATATTTAAAACACTTTAAATTTTTTTTTATCAAAATTAAATTTAAGATCATTTCCATTGCAATCTCAGGCCATATGTCCAAAATTACCACATTAGAAACACTTTCCATATTTGTTAAGGCATTCCCCATGATTCTTTTTTACCACACTCCTCACAAACTAGAAACTAAATTTTCTTACCTTAAGATTTATTTGATTGACTTTTACCCATTACTTTCCATATAGACCTATTCTTATACTTGTTTTCAAATTACACGTGATCATTAGAAAACTCTATTTCTACCATCTCAACACATTGAACAAGTTTTTAATAAATTTTAAATTAATGGGAGGTCAAATCCCTTTGGTGTCTTGGCTTCAATCTTGAGTAAAAATGATTGATTTTACTATCAAGATCCCAAATAAGATTTGGAGCATATCTTTCCAATAGGGTGAAGTTTTCTTCATACATGACCACTAAATATTCCTTATTTTATTTCAATTCAAGGAATTGATTTTCCATCCTAAGTCGAACTACCTTAGGAAAATATTTTTGAAGGAAAAAAATTCTTAAATTCATCCCATTCCAAGTCATCGATCTCATCGCTATCCCTGATATTCTTGACCATTGACTACCACTGGACAACTTCACCATCAAAACAATAAATGGAAAGACTAACCTTTTAATTATCTGAACACCCCATGACATCAAATATCTTTTCAAGGGCTTTAATCCACCCTTCATCCACCACCGCGTCAGAAGATCCACTCAAAGTAAGCGGGGTTTATCTCATAAAATGTTCCACTATCACCATGTTCCTTTGTGGTAGATATGTATGTTCTCTTGAATGTATTTTTACGCCATTTATATCATGTGTCAACTGATCCATTACTATAAAAAACTACTTGATTCCAATTCCCACTATTCTGGGTTGCGGATTCGCTAATATATCGGCCTCTCGGTGCCTTCCTACTTTAGATTCCCTGTTTCTTATATGGAAAACCATTCTGAAAAGACATATCTTAGGTGAAGAAACATGGTAATATTCAAATTATATATAATTTAAAATTAAACATAGAGTAAAAATCATTTATATCATTCTATTAACATCATACTAACCCTTAAATTTATTTAAAGTGTGATCTGATACTAACTATAAGGACTCAACCTTAAACATTACATAATCCTGTTAATTCAACTAGAATAAACTTATTACATTCCAAAAGATATTTTTGGATTATAGTTTTAGATAATTAGGTTATAACTCATACATGACGACCCACAATCATACAAAGTGGATACTACTAAAATAGTATCCATTTTTTTTATAATATAAAAGTTTTTAATATAACAAGAATTCTTCTCATGAAAAACATTTTAAAACTTAGGATGAGCACAAAAATATAATTTAAGGACATAAAAATAAAGAGATAAACCATTAGTCCATGAACACTTATAAACATTTGAAATCATTTTTACAAATACATACTTCTCACCCATAAAGATTGTATAGTTACTTTTTGAAAACATGAGATTTCCCTAAAACATAGAAAAAATAAATGAAACCAAATAGGTAAATTGGGGAAGTAATTTTTTAATATTGTAACCATAATGTCTACCATATTATTTTTAACCCTCATAACTACCTTAAAATGTAACCTTCATGGCTACCTTATGATGTAACCCTCACGGCTACCTTATGGTGTAACCATCGCAGTTACACTTGGAGTAACTATACGGCTGACCTCCAACATAAATATACCCAATGCATTGGAGGGAGATATAGATCCCACACTTCATCATAAAAAATTCACAAGAACTATAACATAATTATACAACATGAATACTTTCATCATAAATACATTCATTTTTAATTTTTAAAGAAATTAAAATTTAAAAGAGGTTTTTAAAGAAAATTCCCTTACCTCAGGTTAGTCTTACTTCAAACATGTTCAAAACTCATGTATAATGATTTAAATAGTTCTTTTAGTATATTAAATAACTATATTAATATTTATAATACCTTATATGATCTTTTTATAACATCTTTCCACCCATTTATTAATAAGATTTTGTTATTTTCATTGTTTCTAGTGCATTTATTTCATGGTTTCTATGGTTGGTTCGTAATGGATTTTCTTGTTAAATGGAAGAAAAACTCCATAAGTAGAATGAAATGGTGTTAATATGTTTAAAAAATTTTAAATGACACCATTTTTTTTTTCTGACTTTAGGATGATTCATTAGATAAAACGTTAATGAAAATGATTTAATTTATTTTGGCGGTTTTTACAATCATCACGAACTCATATCATTTTATTTAATATCATTTTTATATGTTGATTACATAACATTATATAACTTATAATATGTATAATAAAATATTATTTAACCATAATAATGGTTTTATGACCATCCTTGAAGGCAGTAATGGAAAATAAAAGTTTATCATCCACGATGGTGGTAAATCGACACATCACGGACGATGTTCTCATTTTTAGAATAAAAGGGTAAGGGGAAATAGATTGATGATTATTTTTTCCATAAAAATGATAAAATTATAGTATATATAAGATAATTGAGTTTTCATGACACTTGGATAAGGTGAGGTGAAGATAGAATAATAAAAGAAAAGAAATTAAAAGAAAAATAAAAGAAAATGAAAGAGGATTTTACCTCTTGAATTCTTCTCATTGAGAACTTACTTAAGAACCTTGGTTTTGTTCTTTTGGTGAGAAAAATAGGTCTTGGACAAGGAGAAGAGGATTGTTAAGGAAATTAGGTATAAATAAAACATTCTACAAGGCTTTGAAGTGTGAGTATAATAGTTGGTGAGAGGTAGTATTTATAGTGGAGGAGATGAGTGTTTTTTGAATATTTTATTCATTACTTTATTATTTTAGATAAAGACTATGAATAGTTTGATAATTATCTCTAAATATATTAAAATAAAAAAAATTAAATTTAGAGATTATGGTGATTAAATCATCAATGAATCAAGGACTATTGTATTTAACTTATAATGTTTATATGCCATAAATTACTGTATTTCACTATTCATAAATATTCAACTATTTCAGAAAAACCCCAAAACTTCACCTCAACCATTTTTCGATGTGTAGAATTAGAAAATGAACTCCATTTTATGAAAGTAATTTTCTAAATATGAGAAATTTATTTTTTAATTAAAACCACCATTTATTCAAAAAATACCAATTTTAAAATTATAACTGATTTTATAACTCTTTGAAAAAATTAATTCAGGTCTCATAAAATTATCTTATAATCAGAAGAAAAAAAATATTAATTTATGAATCTATTTTATGAAGATAAAATTTCTTTTAAATAATTTTATTAATTATAAACTTTTAAATAAAAATTAATGTGTTACAAAAATACCAACACTTAATTTATCATTTTCAAAACATTTGTTTACTTATTACATGATATAAATATATCATATTTTCACTTATAAGATACATAAATATTATTTATAATCTCATAGGTGAGGTTAATATTCTATTAGTATAGATTTATTAATTTCTATAAATACCAATTATTTCATTATACATTCATAATGAACTTTACTATTTAATTTCAGATTAAACAAAATTATTTTGTAAGTACCTGGGTTGTTACACCGAACATGCACAAAACTTGATAAATGATAAAGGAAAGTTTTTAGAAAAAAACCATCCTTTAAAAGAAATATCATCCTATAATAGACACAAAACCCATCAGTATATCTAGCTTTCATTAATCATACCTCAAAAAAGATTAAAATTAGTCTCAGTTAAAAATATCATATTCTAGAATAGGTGCACAACCATGACATATGAAATAGTTTATAGATGAACTAAAGTTCAAACATAGTTTAGCCTTTCAATGTGGAACTCAAATACCATTAAATTTAATTGAATGAAACCAATTTATCTAGAAAATAAACTTTAAGGTCAATTTGGATACAAAATGAAACCAAAATAAAGGGTAGTACCAACATGAAAGACCCAAGTAGAGATAAACTAAATGAACCAAGAATACACATGGTTACTTCTATATAGTACCCACCATTACTTTAGGTTCACACTTAACTCAAATAATTAGACTATTTGAGTCATCATACATAGTAAATTGACTAAGTCCAATGGGAGTAATGATGATGTCAATTTTATCCTCACCATTATAAAAAATATGTCTGAGATTACTTCATTAATGAAAATAAATTCTAGTATTGGATGATATTTCACATAACACACTTGTTTTAACATTGATGCAAAAATATATGGCTCATCGGTATCCAATAAGCAAGTTATGTCAATAAATCTACATCTATATTCATCAATAAATATTCCATTTCACCTCATTAAATCAAACCACTTGCATTTCATTATAGAAACATGACCCTAAGAGTAATAATCCAATATTAGCATTTTATCAAAAACTCCATAATAATACGCATTTTTATATTAAGGCCTACTGTTTGATGCACTATCATAATAGTATATTATTGTAGTTAACATAAAACCATCGTATTTTGTTTTCATGTTCACTGCTTGATCAGTTATAAAAAATTTATACCCATTGATCACTAGTGATTTGCATTCATGAATCAAAGAATTGAGACTAAAATCTAACATTCTAATTTATTGACAGATAGAGTCAACAGGTAAAATCAATACCTGAAATATATATGAATATTAAAATTAAATGAATTATTTTATTTTATTTTATTAAAGTAATACTTTCATATTCGATTTCAACTAAATAGGAAACTCTTTGATATGAAAAGTCTCTCTCCTTCTCAAAGGTATCAGACTATGAATTATACTTATATTTTTTTATTATACCTATAAAAAAAGTTAATAAAAGTTTAAGATATATTTGAAACTACATAATATGAGATAAAATATACATGTTCAAATTATTTATTTGATTTAGTCATTGAAAAAATCACAGCTAAACAAGATTGTATGACGTGCCATATCTAACTTTTCAAGGCTCAATGTAGCCAATGAATATGATCTAAGAATTCCCCCTCTTTGGGGAAGTGAAGGAAATATGGGTTATATTTTCTCAAACTTATCATCTTTATTTTTCATTGGCTGTTTATGTATCATGTTCATATCATCCAAATATATCGAAAAATAATCCATAAATTCTTGATCCAAGTATCCATTCATAATGGAACCTTCAGGATGATTTCCATTATAGACACACGACTTCATAGTGTACATATTTTCTTTGATTGGATACATCCAAGGAAAATAAATGGGACCTCAAGAAGTATTTTATTTGGAATATAGACAGTTATATATAATATGAAAGTGAAAAAATATAGAGGAAAAGTTATCTCTAACTCGCACAAAATTAATGGTACCTCTTCCTGTATTGTTTTTTCAAGAAATAATTAGATTTTTTTACACAAAGATATCTATAAAAATAGATCAATAAAATCACCACTACCCTTGAATTATTGGAAAATAAATAATTTATTTTTATTATAATCAATTCATGAATAAGGACGAGATAATCACGAGTTTTCAAATATTTGAGTTTCAACTATCTTCTGTTAACTCATTTTGAATATGATGTAGTTATGGTCTGATATCCCAATCCAGTAAGTGACACTGAGGTTATAAATCATCTTTGGTCTTCCCCATGAAATTTAGAATAATTTAAAGCAACATTTCACATATATTTTTCTCAATGTGAATTACTTCTAAACAGTGTTGTAAAAAATTGGTTGAGAAATAAGAAAAATCAAAGAAGATAATTTTATTCTTCTAATTTTTATTGGATTCAATAAAAACATTCAAAATCTTTCTATATTTAATATGAACTTTACCAAATGAAGATATGACACCTTAAAATTCATTAAACACATAATTTACCAAGGTACATTGAGATGACTTCTCAGTCTCAATGGTATTGTCAAACCTTCAATGATTATTTCTGTATGAATAATCCATTGGAAAGAATATTATATATCCCATGAAACTAAAAATAAGATGATATTTAAACCTTATAGATCATAAATTATTTGTAAAAATAGGGTATTATATTTTTCCCTTCATTCTCTATTTAAACATAATTACATAAGTAGGAAAATCATTTATCATCCATAGAAGCGCAACACGTATATGGATTATGTCTTTCAAAAAAGAATCATATGTGAACACATCCGCATTCCAAATGTATTTCAACTCTTTAATTAAAGTTTTAAAGCACACATATGTATCACTATTAGGATAAAAAGGTCAATATATGAGTATACTCAATAAAGTAAATGGTTTTTCATACACATCTGCAAAGGAAGGTTAAAAATGTGAACGGGAACTGGCCATGTGTTGTGCGAAGTAAGAATACGAAAAAATAGATTAAAACCATCACATGATAGTTCCAACTTAAAATTATGAGACTCATCTCTAAAATAAGTGTACCATTAACAAAATTTCTTCCTTGTTAATCTATCATTTATATGAACAAACTCATCATTATCCTTAATTCTATCAGCATCATTCCATCACATATTTATTGATATTTCATCATACATGAAAATATTTTGGAGCCTAGGAATCAATGGAAAGTGACACATTAATTTCTATACCACACAAGATGGCGTTCCATGTGTATTTGGATTCCATCATGATGCAACACATTATTAGTCATTTTGGCCCACAATTTCCCAGAATAAGCTTCAATGTTTTGGGCAATCATTAATTTTATTAGTAGAAAATCCAATCTGGTTAATTAAATTCCCTTACATATAATGATTTTAGGAAATATCTATATCATTAGGAATTAATTCATTCAAAAAGGTAAGAATATAATAGATGGAAATATTAGAATTCCATAAATGGTTTTCCTATGATACATTCAAATTAAAAATTACATCCTTTTCATTTTAATACATTATCAAAATATAGGAGTCCTGACATCATCCATCAAAAATTTCAACCTCTCAACATTATCATTTTCCTTAGTTACATCATGTATACTCATATAATTATCTTCTTACATTGGCATACTCTCTTTCCCATAATGATGAATAAATAGAAACTGATCAAATAGAAAATTCTCAATCCCACTCCTTTCATTTTGATTATAAAGAATATGATATTTCCATTTTTCTCCCTTATGATACTAGAAATAATAGTTTTTTTTGAAAAACAACATTTTTTATATGGTTGCTAACTTCTTCGTGACTTAACCAATGTCTTCCAACATAATTATAATAAGATCAGTGTACAAGACCTCTATTTGAAGCATTGTTAAATAAAAAATATAAAAAATAATCCATTTTTTTTAAACTCAACTGAGATCTAATCAGCATCATATATCCAAATTATATCCATTTTTTAAATTTTTTTATTAATATCATCATAATAGAATATAATTATAAAATTAATGATATTCATGAATCTTTTGAATATATATTAGGACAATAAAATAATTCAAAAATTAAATACATATAAAAGACACTAAAATTCATAAGTGATACAAGATTAGGGTTATTATTTGTATAATCAATATTATTAAAATCAATAAAATATTAGAAAATAACTTTTAAATGACACACACATATATAATATTTTTTAGTTGAGAATAAACTAATAATATGTTACTAAAATTGTGAAACTTTAGAAGTAGTGTTAATATGTTATTTCATTATTATATAAAATTTGAAATGAACAACATCCACAGTGAAAATGTATAAAAAATAGTTTTCCTTATGTAATATTATATGAATTTTCAATGTTTTATAATACAACACTATTATATTACATGTCATAAAATCCTTATCCAATGTTAATGTTGAATATCATAGTTTTATGTCATACTATATAACTTATCTATGTCATATTATATGAATAAAAGAATTAAAAAGTATTATTTCATAAAATACATGATATATCCAAGTAAAAAGTTTTATTTATACAATCTTGTAATATATAGTTTAATTATAAATTTTTATAAAACACATCTTTTTAATAATTTATAGAGTATGACTTATTTTGAATGAGTATTATGATGAAATACCATCTTGTATTTGGTATTTTGATTTTTTACCATGTCATTACATTATGAAATTGATAATAATATTTCAAAACTAAAAAAATAAATAAACCACAAACAACTACACATCTCATATACAATGACATCTATATTTTATAACGTACAAATTATATTCTTTATTTTTCTTAATAATTATCATTTTCATATAAATCAAAAAATTTATCAGTTAGAATAAATATAACTTATAAGTTTTTATTTTTAGAATATTATATACCTAAAATATAATGGAATATAAACAAAAACCTAATCCATGATTGATTGAGTGATATTTAAAAAAAATAAAATTAAAGATGAAAAGGTATGCTTGTAAAGCCACTGTCACATTTACTTACACTATGATTGATGAACACAATCTATCTAAAAAAACATCTGTGACCTACTCATTCAATCCACCTAATTAGAAAATATTGGATCGAATCCTAAATATCTTCCATTCCCCCACATTGTGTAAGGAATTCACCATGTAAATTGGAGAGGAAGATCTATAATAGTTCAATCAAATATTTATGTGTTAATCAGTATCTAATTCTATGAAGTTAGATCCCATTATATTTCCCTAAATAATTTAATTATACAAAATAAAAGGGTAAAGTGATTATAAAGCCTTATTAGTTAAAAAGGTAATGTAATTGAATCCCATTTTATGACTTACACTTTGATAATAAATAAATATCAAACATCACATGATGTTTCTATAAGGTATCAATAAATTTTTATCATTCCTAATCACTATTATGATGAATTTATTTGGAACCACTTAAAGTGGAATTGCTTAATTTAAATTAAATAAAAGTATTATTATTCCACCATCATTTAGTCCATACTTTAAGGTTATTTCATAATTAGTTTCCTCCATGAAATACAATTCTTTAATTAGTGAGTGTTTTGATATAAAATTTTATATGGAAAATATACATGCTATATTGCCTTCCTAAAAACAATCTAGCATTAAATACATTTATAGATTTCCCAATTGAAATAAAAATTGGGTGACTTGACATATAAATCCCAAGATAAAAATAAGTATATATGATTCTCGCTCAAATTTACCCAAGAGAAGAAGGTAAGACGGTCCTTGTAGTTTAGCTTGGGTTATCGAATCCACAGAGACCTAAGAAGAAACCTATAGACACGTACATTCTATGGACTGTTTTTGGCTATGAAGTGTCCAAATTGGATTGATTTTATATGGTTTTAAAGTATAACTAACAGATTTAAGTGAATTCAATTTAAAATAATGAGTTGATCCTAGGTTATCGCTCAGGGTGGATTGGACGTATTTTCTTTTTAATGATTTCAATTTCTTAAATTTGAGATGAGTTCATTTAAGGAGATAAAACAACATCATCACTTACTGGTTTAATTCCTACACCCTTTAATACTAATCACCTATACACTTGAAGGATCAAAGTTTTGAGCACTTCAAGGTAAAGGTTCGTATTAGCACTTGAAGTGTGTGGCCTTAAATTCAACAAGGACGATGGAGTTTAAAAATCATCAAATAAAAATCTCAATTAAAGAAGTGATTATACATTAATGAGGTGATAAATAACATCCAATACAGCCCCTTTCTACTCCCTTGGATCAACCCATAAGTGGGTTATCCCTCCATTGATTCTATGGTTTCAATGGAAGCGGAAAGTAGACTCATGAGGGAGGAAATGGAGAAGTAAAAAAAAAACGCAATAAAATAACAATCACTCCACCGTTGTGTGATAATCTCACAAGGTTTGGTATGAACAAGTTCACACCTTGAACCAACGGTATCAAAGTGATAAGGAGAATAATATAATAATAAGATAAGAATAACTTTTATTAAGAAACAAGGATGAATTAAAACAACTTACATGTGAAGGAAGAACATTACAAAGAGAAATTGGCAGCATAACATTAAGATGAAAACAAGCTCAAAGATCCTCAAATCCTCAAACACCACTACCTTAAATAGGAATTTTTGAGCCCTTGGGTATAGCCTACAACAGTAAAAGTCATCCCACTTGAGTATTGTAGGTCTAGGGTGGTGGAAAGTTTGTGGAAAGAAGACTTTCCACCCTTGACCCGAAAAGGAATCCACCTTTCATGCACTGAACAGATGCGCTTGAAACGCCTTCTATCTGGCCGAATTTGGGTGGGCCATAGAATAATTAAATTAATCTCCGGATGTCCCCTAACAGCCTGTAAAATATTAGCCCAAAAGGAGTTATGGTTTGTGAGATATGGTTTAATTGGTGGGATATTTTTCTGGTCCGCAGAATCTGGCCCATACTTTTATCTCTAACTTGGGACGCCTAAATGGACACCATTGAGGCCGAATTAGCATTGGATCCTCAAGAGTTATTTATTCCTAGATATGTCTTATATCATCCCACGGAATTTGGGATTCATTGGGCCAGTATGTTGGGCCCCACCGTCTCATCAGTGGGCTGGTGTCCAATCTGCCTTCTCCAGAATTGCTTCCTTTCATTGCCAAATATATCCATCATCATCCATGAATTCTCCATTGAACCCTGAATGAAAAATGTTCACATTTAAGTTTATATATAGTTCCAAAAATATAAAATTAAAATATTGATAATTAAATTCCTTAGAATCAGATGACTCATTGAGCCTAAATTTGTGTATATTAGGCATGAAGTGCACAAATGATGAGAATGGATGTTCATAATGAAAATGCACTAACTCAGGCCCACAAGATCAAAAATGAACATTTAATATCATTAAAATGTAATTAAAATAAATGTTTTTATTGGATAATCACACCCCCAACTTGAGATTTTCTAGTCCCGAGCAAATAATTCAATGATTTTATTTGAATTCCTTTCTTCAAACACATTATAACAAACATTGCTCACAATATAAACTGCACACAAATATATTTTTATAACCTATCAAGATAATTTAAAACAAGATGAATTTAAAATCAGATCCCAATCCCAAACCCATTCCTTTGATCAAATCCATCATCATACTTCATCCAACTCAATTAGGTGTAATGATGTGTTATGAATCACAATAGATACGGGGGTTCATTTTCATTCAAGGGGGAAATCATGGAAGTGCTAGGTGGAATCACATTTAATCCTAATATGAGTGTTCTTCATTCCTCTTTTTTTTTTTGGATTTTTTTGCAATATTGCTATAGTAATTGAGATTGCAGTTAATCAAATTAACCCATGTAGTAAGACTTTGCCGATGACTCCCAGAATCAAAGGCCTTAGGGCACCAAGTGAATCTCACATAATCGGGCATCGTCTCGAGTTAGCTTAATCAAAAACAAAGTCATATTACCATAAATAGAGATAGGTTAAAAAACTCAGGGCTAGACAACTCTGGAGTCATGATCCCCAAGTGCCGAAAGCCTCGCATTTTATCAATTCATTGCTCTATACGCAATTTTTTTTTAATTTATTATTATTATTATTTTTTGAATACTCATATTATTCATAAAAATCAAACCAGCCTATGCTATTTATTATGGGACCCCAAAAATTCAAATTAGTACCCCACAGTATAGAGGACGTGCATTGTGGCATTTTGATTTAATGGATGAAAATAAAAATGATGAAAATTTTCATTGGACAACCAAACTTCCAAAATCAATGCTTTTAAACTTAATCATGAATTAAATTAAGAGTCAAAGAAATAAAAGTTATTTGCTATATAGTTTTAATGTGAGAAAAGATGTTATTATATGAATGATAAAGGAATTTTACTTTTTTTTATCATTGTTTTTTTTAAACAAACATTTTGTTTCCACACCCCCCAACTTAGAATGAAACTGTCCCTAGTTTCGTAAAAATAAAATTTAGAATGGGGTAGAGGAATAAAAGGGGAGTTCAATAAGGAAATTGAAATATGAGGATCATGGAATGAAGTCACCTGGTGGTTGAAGTTTTAAGTTCTTGTCGCTCGAATTTAGTCCTTTGATATCCATGTCTCTTGCAAAGTTCCATTAAGCCGTAGGTCAGTGGTAAGCGCGCGCCCCTGTCTCCCTTCGGTCCCGGGTTCGAGTCCCCGCGGCTTCGCTGGTTGTGACGGGGTTTGGCCCACATCCTATGGCGTGTCCCCCTTTTTAATTATTATATTATTTTAATTATTTTAATTATTTTTATCTTAACCTATAAAATAATAAAAATACAACAAAATAAACTGATGATATATTGTCTTCTTTTTAAATTTCTGGGTAAGGTATTACTCAAGGATCACACCACGTGACACAGATGAATATGGTGCTCCCCTTTTGTACCCATCCATACTCATAATAGAAGAACAGGTCAAAAGTCTATTTTTTTATTTTTAAATATAAAAATGATTAATTAATCTTATTTGAAAAATAAAGATGATTCAGAAAGATTAGAAACATAAAAACCACGGGTTTCCTCCCGTGCAGTGCTTTGTTTAATGTCGTTAGCCTGATATAGATCCTAAATTTATCAATTTTTTCCTGGTTCATAGATTGTCTCAATTAACTCAACTTCTATTTCCTGTTTATTGAATGATTCAATGAATGTTTTTAACCTTTGACCATTGACCTTGAAAATGTGACCACTAGTGGGATCTTGAATCTCTACTGCCCCATGGGGGTATACATGATGCACTATGAAAGGACTTGACCATCTAGACCTTAACTTTCCTGGGTGTAAATGAAGTTTTGAACTATACAAGAGCACACATTTTCTCGGTTCAAAATGTTTGACCTTGATATTCCTAGATTGGTAGGCTTGAACTCTAGCTTTATTGATCCTTGAATTTTCATAAGCCTCCATCCTTAGTTCCTCCAGTTCATTGAGATATAATTTCCTTTTTGTTCCATCAAATGAGAGTTCATAATCCATTTTCTTAATTGCCCAAAAGGCCTTATGTTCAATCTCCACTGGAAAATGGCATGCTTTACCATAAACCAACCTATATGGGGACATTCCTAAAATGGTTTTATATTAGGTTCTATAGGCCCAAAGAGCATCTAAGAGTTTCTCAGACCAATCTTTCCTAGAGGGGTTGACAGTTTTTTCAAGAATTTGCTTAATCTCCCTATTCGCTAACTCATCTTGACCATTGGTCTGTGGGTCGTAAGCAGTGGACACTTTGTGAGAAATTCCATATTTTTCCATGAGTGATGAGAATGGACGATTGAAAAAATGAGTTCCACGATCACTTATGATAGCCCTAGGAATTCCAAATCTAGAGAAGATGTTTTCTTTTAGGAATCTAATCACAGTTTGATGATCATTGGATTTTGTGGGAATGGCCTCAACCCATTTTGAAACATAATCAACAGCTAAGAGAATGTAGAGGTATCCCCTAGAGTTTGGGAAAGGACCCATGAAGTCAATTCCCCAACAGTCAAATATTTCAACCACTAAGATGGGAGTGAGTGGAATTTGATTCCTTTTTGTGATGGACCCTACTTGTTGAAACCTAGGACAACTTTGACAAAATGTGTAGGATTCCCTTGAAAGGGTGGGCCAGAAAAGACCACATTGAAGAATCTTAGAATATGTTTTCTTAGAGGAAAAGTGACATCCACATGCCTCACTGTGATAAAATTTAAGGATGGACTCTTGTTCAGATTCTGGAACACACCTCCTAATGACTTGGTCAGGGCAGAACTTATAGAGGTATGGATAATCAAACACATAGTGTCTAACATTAGAAAGAAATTTCCTTAGAGCTCGAGTCCCTAAGAATTTTTGAATGACTCCTGTCACTAATAAATTTTCTATGTCAGTATACCAAGGGCAGTCACTCACAGAGTATAGGTGTTCCTCAGGAAACGAATCAGACACAGAAAGGTGATTTGAGTTGTCTTTGAATTCCATCCTAGAGAGGTGATCAGCTACAACATTTTCAACACCCTTTTATCCTTGATTGTGAGGTCAAATTCTTGTAAGAGAAGGACCCATCTAATCAGTCTAGCCTTAGAATCTTGTTTTTGGAAGAGGTATTTTAGTGCAGAATGGTCAGAAAACACAGTGATGGGGTATCCTAAGAGGTAGGACCTAAACTTCTCTAAGGAAAACACAATATCAATTAACTCCTTTTCAGTGGTGGTGTAGTTGATTTGGGCATCATTTAAGGATTTTCTTGCATAAGCAATGACATAAGGATTTTTATCACAACATTGTCCTAACACAGCTCCTACAGAAAAGTCACCGGCATCACACATAAGTTCGAAAGGAAGGTTCCAATTTGGAGATTTCATGATGGGAGGAGAGGTGAGAGAGGATTTGAGGGTTGATAATGAACCCTCACAGCTTTCAGTCCAAAAAAATGGAGCATCCTTTACTAGCAGATCACAAAGGGGATGGGAGATTGAACTAAAGACCTTGATGAATCTTCTATAGAAACCAGCATGTCCTAAGAAAGACCTCAATTACTTGACAGTTTTGGGTGATGGAAGGTGATGAATGATGTCAACCTTGGCTTTATCAACTTCAATCCCCCTACCCGAGACCAGATGGCCTAGAACTAGTCCCTCTTTAACCGTGAAATGACATTTTTCCCAGTTTAGGACTAGATTATTTTCTTCACATCTTGACAAGACTCTCTCTAAATTACATAGACATCCCTCAAAAGTATCCCCAAACACAGAGAAGTCATCCATGAAGACCTATAGAAAATCCCCTACCATGTCTGAGAATATTCCCATCATGCACCTCTAGAAGGTTCCAGGAGCATTGCATAAACCAAAGGGCATGCGTTTGAAGGCAAAGGTGCCGAAAGGACATGTGAATGTAGTCTTCCCTTGATCCTCTAGGGAGACCTCAATTTGATTGTACCCTGAGTACCCATCTAAGAAACAGTATAAGGCATGACCTACCACTCTCTCAAGGACTTGGTCAATGAATGGTAAGGGGAAATGATCCTTCTTGGTGAATGAGTTTAGCTTCCTATAGTCAATGCAGACCCTCCATCCACTACTCACCCTTGTTGGAAGAATCTCTCCATCATCATTTGTTATCACTGTGATTCCAGCCTTTTTTGGAACCACTTGAATTGGGCTCACCCACTCACTCTCAGCTATGGGATAGATGATACCAGCTTTTAATAGTTTCAGAAGTTCTTTCCTTACTACCTCCATGATATTAGGATTGAGTCGTCGTTGAGGTTGACGACATGGCTTTGAATCAGATTCCAGAACAATCCTATGAGTCCCGATAAGTGGGATAATCCCAGGAATATCAGAAAGGGTCCAACCAATGGCTTTATTATGTTTCCTAAGGACATCTAGAAGCATCCTCTCATGATTGGCTTCAAGAGAAGAATAAATGACAATAGTATGTGTTTGATTGTCCCATAGGAAAGCATACTTGAGTGTAACGGGAAGTTCCTTCAATTCAAGATCAGGTTGGTTCGGAATTTCAACAGAATATTGGGACATTGGATCAAGTTCAATTTCTTTTTTTAGAGTTTCAGATAGGATTGATTCCCCACATGTAGAAGTTTCAGCTACTAGATTGGCTTGATCAGATTTAGGGAAGGAATTTGGAGTGGTCTCCATGAAAGTGGTTTCTTGAAAGGTTTCACTGATTGTTGGACCTAAGACTTCATCATAAGAGCAATTTGAAAATGATTCAAGCCAAGGGGATAAACTTCCTTCATATGAACGAAGGAAATCAATCTCATCCTGACTTAAACATTCATCAAATATTCCTTGATGTTCCATGGATTCATTATCAATGATTCCTATCATGTTTACTTCATGAATGTCCTCGTCATCCCCTATTTGTGAGCTTGCATTATAGATGTTCAAGTCTAGACTCATGTTCCCAAAGGTGATGGTCATGTTCCCATTTTGGACTCGGATAACAGAGTTTATTGTTGCAAAGAATGGACGAACAAGGATGATTGGGGTTTGTTCCTTATTTCCTAAGTTTGGATGGTTGTCAAGGAAAATGAAGTCATAAGGGTAGATGAAGTTTTCAACCTTTACCAGAACATCCTTTAAAATACCCTTTGGAATCCTAATGCTACGATCAACAAGTTGAAGTGTGACAGATGTGGGTTGGAGTTCTTCTAGTCCTAACTGGAAGTACACAACATAAGGGATGAGATTGACACTAGCACCTAGGTCACACAAGGCCTTGAAAAATTTGCTCTCTCCTAGTTCAACATTGATGCAAGGGAAACCCGAGTCTTTTAACTTAGGAGGAATGGTCCCTTGAATGGTGGTACTCACATTAGCAGCCAAAAGGACTTGGTTTTTATGTGAAAATTTTCTTTTAAAAGTGCACAAGTACTTAAGGTACTTTGATTAGGAAGGTATGGTTTGGATTGCATTGAGAAGGGGTATGTTCAACTTGACTTGTGAAAATATTTCCCTCAATGTTTCACTCAGTTCAGGCTTGGGTTTCCCCCTCATGCGTTGAGGAAATGGTGCAGGTTGTGGGGTTGTTTGTTGAAGAGTTGTTTCCTTGACAATGTTATCAATTTCCTCAGTTTGATCTTGTGGTTCATTTGAATTTTCATCCAATTTTTAATCTTCAGGTGGGTTATGAATTAGTTGTTCAGGTTTCTCAATTGATTTCCCACTTCTTAAAATAGTCACAGCCTTTAGTTGTTCATGAGTTGTTTGAGCACAACTTGACTCTCCCCTTGAAGTTGAGAATGGTACCGCCTGAGTAGGCATGGGTGCCTTTCCAATTTTGATGGTTTGAAGTTCTTGTTTTAGGGAAGATACCTCCGAGTTCATCCTCTCCATTTATTTTCATAGTTGTTCTAGTAGGCTTTGTGGAATAGTTTGGGTTGGTGCTTGAGAAGATTGGTTTATCCCAGGGGGATATTTTGGAGGTGGGATGGTTTGTTGAAAATGGACCGGTGGCTGTTGGTACTGGATAGGTTGGGTTTGGAACTGGTTATGGGTTTGGTAGTTCTGATGGGGGTAAGGATTTTTTCCCTGTGGTTGGCTAGGTTGTTGGTTATCTTTCCAGTGGAAGCCTGGGTGGTCGTTATACCTTGGGTTGAAGGTGTTTTGGTATTGAGGCTTTTGAAAGTTCAAAGCATTTACTTCTGCTGGGGGTCCTCCTAAGAGAACATCCTTGATGGATGGAATGGTTGGGTAGTTTTTTGTCTTATGGTCATGTTTGTCACAAATTGTGCAAACAGGGTCAACATTTTGGATTTCATGGACTTTCCTAAGGTCTATCTCTTCAACCTTCCTAGAGAGTGCTGCGAGTTTAGCCCTAAGGCTTTACTCTTCTCTAAGTGTATGAATTCCAGTAGTTCTTTGTGGCTTTTCAGAATAAGGTGAAGTTTCCCATGTTTGGTTTTGTTCAGAAAGGCTTTCTAGATACTCGTAAGCATCATTTGGGGCTTTGTTTTTAAAGGTTCCATTACACATCATGTCAATAAATTGTTTGTTCCCTGGACCCAACCCTTCATAGAAAATTCTCACTTATTCAGGAATAGAAAAACCATGGTGTGGAACCATGTTTAGAGTGTCTTTGAACCTCTCCCATGTTTCATAGAATGACTCTCCCTCTTTTTCAAAAATGTTTTGGATACTCTTTTTAAGTGCAACTGTTTTATGGCAGGGAAAGTATTTTTTGTAGAATTCTCTTTGTAGTTGGTCCCAAGAGTTGATGGATGATGGTATCAAATTTTTTAGCCAAATTTTAGCTCGATCCTTTAAAGAAAAAGGAAATAGCCTCATCTTAGCTGATTCTAGTTGATGTGGGGGACACATGGTTTCTACAATGTCATTGAACTCCTTAATGTGCAGGTATGGCATCTCAGACTCCATTCCATGGAATGTGGGAAGGTGGCTTAGGACATGGTGTTTAAAGATGTAGTTGGAATCTCCTAGGTAATTGTGTCTAATGCATGAGGGGGCATTGCTCCAGGAAGGTGTGAGGTAGTCATTCATGGTTTGATCAATTGCATTCCCCAAGTTTGGGGCTGCCTCATTTGGGTTTCCATTTTGGTTCCCACCTGGGTTTTTGAGTTGGTTTCTTTGAAGACCTTCCATTGAAATTGGATCAATTTTGGACTCTATAGTATTAGGAAGATTAGGATCTAATGGAATGAGTTCCCTTGGTGTAATTTACTCCCCAACCCCAGGACTATCCACCCTAACTAGACGGTTTGATTGATCGCGGGTGTAGGCGGACATGCGCCAAAAGAAAAAAAAATGATAAAGGGACAAGATAAGATAATTTGGATGAGAAAAGAAGAAATGGGGGAGAATAGAATGGGTGTTTATATGACTTAATTGGGTCCCCTACAACGACGCCAAAATTTGATTCTCGCTCAAATTTACCCAAGAGAAGAAGGTAAGACGGTCCTTGTAGTTTAGCTTGGGTTATTGAATCCATAGAGACCTAAGAAGAAACCTATAGACACGTACATTCTATGGACTATTTTCAGCTATGAAGTGGCCAAATTGGATTTATTTTATATGGTTTTAAATTATAACTAATAGATTTAAGTGAATTCAATTTAAAATAATGAGTTGATCCTAGGTTATCGCTCGGGGTGGATTGGACGTATTTTCTTTTTAATGATTTAAATTTCTTAAATTTGAGATGGGTTAATTTAAGGAGATAAAACAACATCATAACTTACTAGTTTAATGCCTACACCCTTCAATACTAATCACCTATAAATTTTAAGGATCAAAGTTTTGATCACTTCATGGTAAAGGTTCGTATTAGCACTTGAAGTGTGTGGCCTTAAATTCAACAAGGACGATGGAGTTTAAAAATCATCAAATAAAAATCTCAATTAAAGAAGTGATTATACATTAATGAGGTGATAAATAACATCCAATAAATCCCTTTTGGATCAAACCATAAGTGGTTTAGCCTTCCATTGATTCTATGGTTTCAATGGAAGCGGAAAGTAGACTCATGGGGGAGGAAATGAAGAAGTAAAAAAAAAACGCAATAAAATAACAATCACTCCACCGTTGTGTGATAATCTCACAAGGTTTGGTATGAACAAGTTCACAAATTGAACCAATGGTATCAAATTGATAAGGAGAATAACATAATAATAAGATAAGAAGAACTTTTATTAAGAAACAAGGATGAATTAAAACAACTTACATGTGAAGGAAGAACATTACAAAGAGAAATTGGCAGCATAACATTAAGATGAAAACAAGATCAAAGATCCTCAAATACTCAAACACCACTGCCTTAAATAGGCATTTTTGAGCCCTTGGGTCTATAATAAAATATTAAAAGTCATCCCACTTGAGTATGGTAGGTCTAGGGTGGTGGAAAGTTTGTGGAAAGAAGACTTTCCACCCTTGACACGAAAAGGAATCCATCTTTCATGCACCGAACAGATACACTTGAAAAGCCTTCTATATTGCCGAATTTGGGTGGTCCATAGAAGACTTAAATTAAGATTCGGATGTCCCCTAACATCCTGTAAAATATCAGCCCAAAATGATTTATGGTTTTCGAGATATGGTTTAATTGGTGGGATGTTTTTCTGGGATGCAGAATCTGGCCCATAGTTTTATCTCTAACTTGGGCCGCCTAAATGGATACCATGGAGGACGAATTAGTATTGGATCCTGAAAAGTGATTTGTTACTAGACATGTTTTATATCATCCCACGAAATGTGGGATTCATTGGGCCTGTATGTTGGTCCCCACCATCTCATCAGTGGGATGGTATCCAATCTGCCTTCTCCAGAATTGCTTCCTTTCATTTCCAAATATCTCCATCATCCTCCATGAATTATCCATTGATCCCTGAATGAAAAATGTTCACATTTAAGTTTAGATATAGTTCCCAAAATATCAAATTAAAATATTTATAATTACATTCCTTAGAATTAGATGACTCATTGGGCCTAAATTGGTGTATATTAGGCATGAAGTGCACAAATGATGAGAATGAATGTTCATAATGAAAATGCACTAACTCAGGCCCACAAGATCAAAAATGAACATTTAATACCATTAAAATGTAATTAAAATAAATGTTTTTATTGGATAATCAATGTATCTTACTCAAGTAATTTTTTTATAAAATTTCAAAAACTATTTAAAAAATTATGATATTATAGAAACCCCTCCTCCCTTCCAATTAGAATAAAAACACACAAATGTAATTGAAAATTGACCATAGGGAAGTGATAAATTGTTTAATATCACATGATAATGGTTAGAGAAATGATTAGACATGTTTTTGAGGGATACGGTTCAATTATAACAGATTGTAATTTCTAAAAATATGATTATAAATGATCCATTTTCAAACAAATATCAATATATTAGGGGAAAAACATTGACACTCAGGCTTGGTATCTATGTATTTCACACATTATTTTACAAAAGAATATAAAAACATGTAAATTATATTATTAGAGTAGGTCATTTTCAATCTAGGGTTTGAAAATGTAGAAAGAAGAGGATTAAACAAGAGAAAAGATGAAGTGAATAAACATACATTGATGATTTCACCTAAAAATCATTGAAAAAAATAATGAATCAAAGGGGGAAATGAAGGGAGTTATGGATTAGGTGGAATTTTCCACACAAGGGAAGTTATTTCATGAAAGGTAAAGGGTATATATGTGAGACTATATTAATGGTTACAAAAAACCATTGGTATATGACAATGAAAACATATCTATACCAACAGTTAGTTAAAACCATTGGTTTAAGGGACATATACCAATGATTTTACCAAATTTTGGTATAGGTCTAGTGGTATAGCTCCAAATTACATTAGTGTGTGGTGATTGTCATTATGACATTAAATTCTTTCTTTATGGGTGCCTTGACACGTTCCTAGAAACTAATATCAGACTTTAAGAAAACCCACCTAATGCCCCTTATAAAGAGTCCTAGTGGGTCACACACAAAGTGTATCCATGATATTAGTTAAATTCTATTTGAATTCAATAGTAAGAATAAATAATATTCTCAATAACGAGGAATAATATTTGTTTAGGTTTTTATTGAGTACAAATATTCAGTCGCTAGTTATATTCAAATTTGAATATATATATGAGTTGAATATTAAATAAAAATTTATTCTCAAGACCATAAAATAGAATATTTATTTATCTATTGTTTTATTCACAAGGTAATAGATAATATTTATTTAATAAATATATATTTAGTTACTAAAAAATTAAAATAAATATTTATTCACTAGAATGTGAATATAATATTTATTTATCAAATGAATAATATTTATTATTTGAGATTCGATAAATGCTGAGGAAGGTGGATAGGATGAGTCAAGCACCTGATGAGGAAAATGATGTAAGCATTAA
The DNA here is from genome assembly GCA_963277665.1 of Viscum album. Lineage (NCBI taxonomy): Eukaryota > Viridiplantae > Streptophyta > Magnoliopsida > Santalales > Viscaceae > Viscum > Viscum album. The sequence continues at coordinate 539,118,321 of OY728145.1, forward strand.
ATATCATTTAAATTATTCATTAAAAATGCTATTTAATTATGCACAAGTCGGCACATTCCATTATATATTATTATTATTATTATTATTATTGGAATGAGGAATATGTTAGGTTTATTATTTTATGAATGGAATATATGAAATTATTTAATATTAAACACTAGCTCTATATATTACCAACTTATATCATTTCAGATAAGAGAAAAAATTATTGTTCACAACACATTTTCTTCTCTAGATATTCTCTCAAGGATATCTATAGGGTTATCTCAAGGTTAATAAAATTACTCTATCTCCTTACTCCATCTAAAGAATGATAGAACAAGAGATGTGATCTTCAAGACTGAAGAATCACTAGTCACAATCAATAGGAACGATGCAAGGCAATCAATACCTCCACACTAGCACTTGGAGATCCATTGGTGAAATTCAAATATTATGAAGAACATGTGGATCATTGATAGAGGGATTATATTTTGGATCCTATTTTCACAATGATGGTCTAACTCAAACAATTTTTGAATGATCAACATCATAATTGGAGAAATATCTCAAGATCGAGGTATTTTTCTTATTATCTAATTAATTATAAATTTAACATGAAATATTATCTATTTGGTTCTAAGATTATTTCATTACATTTATTATGATATAATCATGAAATATTTCATTCTTCATCATGTTATTATGGTTTATTTGTTGGAAATAATTAAAAACCATTGTTGGTAATGGACTCAACTGAATTTTACTACACCCAAAGCCTGGAAGTGGTATCAAAGTAGACATGTTTAAATTTATAATCATTTAATTATTTATTGATCATTATCGTAATTATTTTCTTATTTTTCATTTATATATTTTTCATAATCTATAAAATTTATATAACATTTTCATTCATAATAACATGACTAAGAATAGTCCAAGAACATGTAAATAACACATGAAGATTCCATTTGGAGGTGTTGAAAATTTTAATCGATCGACTCAACTACATGAAATGTAACCTAATTACATGACATATATTCTCGATAAATCACATGAATATATGGTCACACTAATCATGAAATGTTGAGTGTAAGATCATTACATAGTGTGTAATTGAACATTAATTACACAATGTATTGACCACCAGGAAGGAACACAATTTTCAGGGTTACACTATGTGTAACTATCATACATATCATGTAACACCATACAATGCGGTGGAAATGTGGTAAAAAAATGTGATGTGTAATTAATACACATGTGGTTTTATTAATTACACACTATGTGTTGATTATTAGATGATGAATACATGCCATCCGTAGTTACATGACGTATAACTAATATACACATCATGTAATGCAATATTCTTCTGCATGGATTATAGACAAGTACCTAGGAATGTAATATAGAATGACTAGAAAATAATTACTTAATGTGTATATAGAGTAAAATCCATGTAATTCATACATTTTTACATGGAGTACACTCTAATCCAGGCAGTACACCTCATAAATTAATTATGCAAAATAAAATTAATTGAGGCTTTAAACAAAACTACACAACATGTAGCTGGAATGCATGTTGTGTGACAAGGTTTATGGAATATTAAATTCCTAATTAATTTACATGTAAATAATTATAACTACACTTTATGTGGTCTTCATAAATGCTATCATTTTACAAGCATTTAAAGTGATACACATCGTGTAGGTTAACACGTGTCGCATGTCAATACAAGTTGAGATGACTACTTGGATTGACATGTGGAACTACACATAGTGTATCTATATGAAATGTTGTGTATACTATATTACATGTGAATACACAATACTTGATAATAACCATTTAAGATGCCAGGTAGTTTGGGTGGGTACATTCCATGTTTTCTACAAGAACGCATCATGTCCTTAAGTAATTTTCTAAAAAATGAATTTATTTAAAAATTGAAATGGATGGTAATATTATGTATCTTCATGAAAAATTGAATTAATAATTAATATAATTAATTAATTAATTAATAATATAATTAATTATTAATTTGATAGAAATTTATTTTAATTAATAGAGAAATTTGAAATGAATACTATTTTGTATGAATTCTATCTCATTGCATGTATGTGACTGATCATGAGCTTAGATGGAAAATGTATGAATTGGGTTTATATTTAATTTAATATCATTTTATGGGTTTCTATTATGTGATAAAATTTTATTAAATTAAATATGATGACTTCTGTGACATCCTTTCCATCATTATTATGTAGGAATTGTATATCAATGGTTTATTTTATTCATTCTATACCCCTAGTTTTTCTCACCGGTGCATAAGTAAAAAATGTAAAGGATGGATCCCTAAGGAGAGGAGGTGGTCCAAAATCTGAGTTGAAGTTAAAACAACCAAGATACAAAGGCTGATGTTGTGGAATAATACTACTCCATCCAAGCCCAACTTAAGGAGTTTTTTCCTTAGGGTCATAGATTTTTTTATCATCCACTCAATAAATCAATCGTTAGAAAGATCATGATTAAGTCACTTTATTTATTTTATTTTCCCATATTCATGATTTTTTTTTTGTGGATGCATGTTTATATAATGATTAAAATAGATCACATAAATTAAATAATATAACAAGACAAGAAAGATAAAATATAATAATGTATTATGCATAAATTATTTTATCAAAACACGATTAATTAATTATGTAAAACCCTCATAATATTGAAAATATATATAAAGGATAAAGTAAAGAAATTTATGCATGATAAAAAAAATATCTTAAATAAATATTAAGTCAAAAACCTTCCATTACTTGAATTAGAATTGAACCATAGAACAAAGTGTTGGTCTGGACTTTATTAGGACAATTACTCTCATCAAGGAGTTCTAATGATGGTTTTTGGTTGAATTAAACAAGTTGAAATCAAGAGGATTATCCCTTTCTAGGATTAGTGTAGTTTGTAGGCAAGTATTGAGGAAATCCGATTTAGGATTTCAGGATTAGAGAGTCACTCAACGAATCAAGGAGAAACAAGCTAGCAGTTGGAAAGACCGCCTACCTAAATACCTTCAAGTAATTGACTAGAACATTGTATGAATTATGAGAAGGTAAATATGGATCATTGCCACTATAATTTCCATGTGACAGGACATTTCAAGTCCAATGGTGTGGGTCATTGATATTTGATAAAAAAGTGGGAGACTAATAATATAATTAAATTATTTCATCTCACATCTTTGGTAATAAAGATAAAATATATAATTCTTATTTTATTTTGTTGTATAAAATTAAAATGTAACCAACCTATATATCCTTTCTATCTATATTTTAGAAAGAATACCTCAATACTGGTAGTAACTTTCAAGAGTGGTATTGATACTTGTGCGTTGTATTACACTAGGGATAGAAGATTTACATTCTAGAGTCCCAAGTTCTATATCCACCTGTTAAGGAGGTGAGTGAGGAAGAGATACCTATCTACCTGAAACAATTATATGATTCACTTGATGTCTAGTTTTTATGTTATCATCAATTCCTAATGAACTCTATAAGTAGCATGAGAACATGGATACATATAACACGCTTAAGTATCTCTATGATATTTATCAGGAGATATCTAGACATGAGAAATTTTATATCCCCAAGGTACTCTTTATGTTCAATATTTTAGAAAGTGTGCTGAATGGACCTCATGTGGTCAATATGATTGGATACATTTAGCGTCTAGACATTCTAATGTTTAAGCATCCTGATGAATTATGCACAAATCTCACACTTGCCTCACTCCTTCATAACATCTCCAAATTTTTTTTAAATTTTAATTTGAACATCATTGAGAAGTTTATCTTATATCTCCCTACTCTTATTATTCAGGTATATAAGGATATGAAGCATGAAAATCATCTTGTACTTATAGTAAATAAGAGTAAAGGAAAGAAGAAGAGATACAAGACTAACAATGAGTCTAAAGATTCTTCACAATGCCCTTCCAAAGATAGGAAGATCAAGGGGAAAGAAAGGGAGTGAGATTCTATCTATTTTTTATGTGACAAGAAAGAAAAATAGAAGAAGAACTAAACCATGATAAAGAAGAAATGAGAAGCTTTAGGAACATTCATTATCAAGTACAATCTTTCTATTTCTAAAAATTGGGTATTATACACATCTTATGGTGCTCAAATTTATATCCAAATATAGGAACCAAGTAGTTTTAGAATATTTTCATAAGATGAGGTATATATACAAATGGTTAATGGATCTAGACTTAATATAGTGGCTATTGGATACTACCACATCACATTTCCAACATGATTGATCTTAATTTTAAAGAACTGTTATTATGCACCAAGTATTTCCCAAAAAATTATTTATATATCCTTCCTTGATATAGATAGTTTTATTTTTGAATTTGGGAATAAAAAATATTAATTTTATGAAGGTAGAATATGTTATGGTATGTCACATATTAATAATGGTCTTTATGTGTTGGGATATGAAAACCAAGTACTGGAAATCGATAATGAATCTATTTCTCATAATTCATATCACAACCAACCATGGAATCACCAGATAGGTCATGTAAATGAAAAGAACTTGAAAAAATCATATCAATATGGGTATTTAGATTTTTTAACTAAAACCACTTAGTATATGTCACACTTCTTTGTAGAAAAAAATGAACAAAACTTTATTTAGTGGAAAGGGTGATAATAATGAACATATGTCTTATAAGGAAGCAGTAAGTAGAATGGATGCTGATAAATGGAAAGAATATATGAATTGTGAGATGGATTCCATGCATCAAAATCAATTATGTATTTTGGTAGATACTATAGTGGATGTAAATACTATATAATGAAAATGTGAATTCAAGAAGAAACTAGTCATGAAAGGTAGAATCAATAGCTTTAAGACTAGACTAGTTGAAAAAGTGTTTAGGAAGGATCAAGGAATTGAATAAAATGAAGCCTTTTCACCAGTTTCTATGATGAAATCCATCATAATTCTACTTTATATGGAAGCTTAACATGGTTATTATATTTGGAAAATGGATGTCAAAACAACCTTTCTTGATGATAACATTATAGAATATGTCTATTTTACACAACCAATAAGGATTTTGACTCCAAAATATTCCAATGTATGAAAGTTATAAAGATATATTTATAAAGATATATTTATGTATTAAAGAAAGAATCCAAGTCATGGAACTTTTAATTTGATGAACACATAAAGGAATTTGGTTTCATAAATAAAAAATGTGATCCTTGTGCCTATAAGCAGTTTAGTGGGAGTTCGATCATCTTCCTAACAGTATATTTTGATGATATATTACTAATAAGAAGTGATATACCAGTCTTACAGCACATTAAAACATATTTTAACATATGCTTCACCATGAAGGACATAGGTGAAGCAACATACATTATTTGGATAAAGATTTATCATGATAGATCCAAGAGGTTGCTTGGACTAAATCAAGCTAAATACATTAATAAGATACTGGAGAGATCAGTATAGAACAATATACGAAGGGATTATTTACAATATCTCATGGAATACATCTCTATAAGAAAATGTGTCCTCAAACATGGGATAGAAAGAGAGGATGGAAAATATCCTATATGAATTAGAGATAGGGTCAGTCATGTATTCTATGTTATATACTAGGATTGATGTTGCCTATGACTTGAGCATGGTAGGTAGATATCCATAGACCTAGGTGACTGCTATTGGATTACATTCGAGACTATCATAATGTATTTGAGGAATAACAAGGATATATTCCTAGTTTATGGAGGATATGGGGAGATATTAATTGTTATATCCCAACCTGGTTCTCTCTATAAATAGCAACCGAATTAGTTGGTGACTAGGCCTCAAGCGCACCTTACCATACATCATAGGCTTCTGAATATTAGTGAGGGACTAGGGTGTGTCTATGGGGAGGCTATTTCCTCACATCAAAGTAAAAAAACCAATGAAAATTACAAAAAATCATTCATACCAGTAAATAAATAAAGTGATGATGCAATAAATATAACCAAGGTTGCAATAATAAAATGAAATGAAGTAAAGATCTGAATGGCCATGTCATACATACAACAATGATTGAAAACTAGGATGATCACATATGCAGGAGTAAAGAAAGGAAAATAAATAAAAGTATAAGTCTCTACTACTAACTCTGAGCTGGACTACATACCCAGTCTCCAAGACACTTCTGAGCTTCTCCAGCCTGATTATAAGAATCCACATGAGTGGCTCCGATCAATCATGAAACCCTGGGTCTCGGCCTTATACATAGTACATCCATTCTCAACCTAAAAGTAGACATAAGGTACACACACACACACACACACACACTCACTCACACACACACGCACACTGAGGTACACATAAAGGGGGTGAAAAATAATTCTCAATAGGCCACCCCCAATGGAGAACCTATAATATGATATCATAAGTGGATGATCATGCTATATGCTCAGCCTAGCTGAAACATAACCAATAAAATAAATAAGTAAAACCATATTAGATCCTTGGGTCGTGATCCTAATCAACCATACCTACTTCATCCAGTGTTAGGATGTATTTGAGCACTTTAATTTATATAAATATAACTGGGACCTGATTTATGTAACCAAGGTGTCTATGAATAATGATAGTCAAACACGATATGTATTAATGCTCAAGTTAGGAGAGATTAATTCAATAAAAGGATTGAAACCCCATTTCTAGGAAAGTATGGAAAATACCATAAGAGTGCATCCACCCTGACCTTGAGGAGTGTCTCAGACACTTCTCAGGTAGATCATAATAAATTCCCAAGAAGATCAAAATATATAATCTTGGGGGGAGGTGTTCCCACCCTATAATATCATCTATGGAACATCATGTCCACCCATCTCAAACATAATCATATAACTCCATGTACAATGTTGAACACCATGTCCGCTAATCTCAATTATAATTATGGAATGAAATGTATACTAATTTAAATAAATGATGAGGAACACCATGTCCATAATCCAATCAAGTAAGGATAATAAGTTGGATCCTAGGTTTTACATATGGGAATACTAGTAAATAAAATATAACCATTAAGGATCAGAAGCTGGGTCCTAGGAAGTACATTGGGCATCTCGATCATATGTCACATATCATTAGGCTCATCATCCTTAAGCCAAGAACCACCTCTGGAAATCATAACTGCATCAAGAGTAACCCCATGAAAGTATAAGTAAAGAGTGAGGGTGTCCAAACACCTATTCCCATCACTACTTCCACTGCCCCTTGGGATTACATGTTTGGTATGGGTTCTAGGGTGACATATAATTCTATCTCTACCCAACCACCTAACACATGTGCTCAGGTTCAGTCAAACATAGAGGAACCCACTGGTCCTTTCAGGTCATAACACTAGAGAGGCATCCTACTAGGGATCCTCTAAGTTAACACGTAAGGAAATGCATCCCTATTTTTATCCACAAAAATAATAAGCAAGAAGAGAAATTTTACATGGGATCCTAGGAAAGAGTAAGCAAACAGAGGCATCCTACTTTGGATCCCTAGAAATAGTAAGTAAGATAGGGCATCCTATTGAATATCCTCTAGGTTAAACACTAGAGAGGCATCCTACTCAGGATCCTTGATCTAACACTACTTTTAAACAACCCATATGTTGTGTCTATGGGGGAGATAACCATAAACTAAGGTTGATTAAGTAAAATATCTTAACAAGCTAGATGGGAAACCTCCATGTAGGTTGTTATGAAACTTTAGTTAGAAACAACTAGAAAATACACACACATAGAGGTTCTAATAGAATAGAATCAGATTCAAACATTTACCTATAAGTTTCAAAAGTATACACACAACATTTTATTAACAATATAAGTCATACAACACTCATATGGTTCGGTTAAGTAGAATTCCATTCCAAGTTATGTGGGAAAACACCATATAGGCTATTACTGACGCTTTAAGTAACTAAAACTAAGTAAAAAAACCCTAAGAGGGGTCCAACACCTAGGAATCATGTGACCCATTAACCTAATAGGGTCGCCTCACCTACCATTCATGAGGACTAAGTCATCAACCTCACTATCAACATCTCATCATAGATTCACATAAACTACCATCATAAGGACACATATATACATTTTGGGATAACTAAGTATAAATACAATAATAACCCATATAGGAAAACACCATTTAGGTTATTGTTGACACTTTAAATAGTTAACCTCACCATGAGTAGTAAAATCACACACTAGCAGGCCTATAACATGTGGACCCTACATTCCAAATATGATGCATGAGACACCTATTTCCTTTGACAACCAAGAGTCAAAACCATTCACTAGATTATTGATAATGGTACTAGATCTAAAAATAAACAATAAGTCATAAAATACACAAAACATGGGAATCTATAAAAGAAATAATCATAAGCAACCGTAACATCACATATTAAGAACATTAATCCCATATCCCAAGTAACCGAGACTTCTTACCGGAACAAGTGTTCTCAATGCACCAGTATGACATACATTATAGATTTCAACACATTATTAATACTCCCATTTACCATATCCCAAATAGTAATACAATAAGAAATGAAAAACATTGATACCATTTTTTCATGTCCCAACCCGATCACTCTATAAATTTTAACCGGACTAGTTGGCGATTAGGTATCAAGCATTCCTCCCTATATGTTAGAGGTTGTAGACTAGTAGAAAGGGCCTATGGTGTGTCTATGGGGGATACTATTCCCTCATATCAGAGTAATAAACCAGTAGAAATAACCAAACATAGTCCATAAAAGTAAATAAATATAGTGTGAAAGTAATAAATATAACCAAGGCTACAATAATAAAATAAAATTCAGTAAAGACCCAAATGACCATGTCATACATACAAAATTGATCACCCACTAGGATGATCACATATAAAAGAGTAAATAAAGAAAAATAAATAAAATTAAAAGTCTCTACTGCTAACTCTGAGATAGACCACATACCCAATCTCCAAGACACTGCTGAGCTGCTCCAACCCGATCATAATTATCCACATGAGTGGCTTTACTCAATCATGCAACCCTAGGACTCAACCCTATTCATCATACATCCATGATTAACCTAAAATTATACATAAATTCTATATTCACACTGAAGGTGACATACAGGGGGATAGAAATAATTCTCAATAGGCCACCCCCAACAGAAAACCTAGAATATGCTTTTATAAGTGAATTCTCAAGAAATATGTTCATCCTAGATGAAACATAACCAATAAAATAAATAAGTAAAACCATAGTCTATCCTTGGGCCCATCATCCTGATCGACCATACCTACTTTGGATAGTGTCTGAATTTCTATGAGCACTTTTCTATATATAATTAAAATCAAGACCCAAGGTACAAAACCAAGGTATCCATGCATAACGATAATCAATCATGATAAATATTAATGCTAAAGTTATGAGAGATTAATTCAATAAAAATATTGACAACACCATTTCTAGGAAAGTACATATAATACAGTAACATGTGTCCACACTGACCCTTAGGAGTATCCCATGCATCACTTGGAGAGGTCATCATTAATCCTTGAGAATATCAAAATATCTAAGCTCCGGGGGAGGTGCACCCACCCAGTGATATCATCTTTGTAACTTCATGTCCACCCATCTCAAATATACCATGGAATACCATTTCCAATGTGGAACTCCATTTCCAATGTGGAACACCATGTCCACTAATCTCAATTATAACTATGGAATGACATGTCCAATATTTTCAATAAATGATGAGTAATTCCATGTCTATCATCCAATAAAGTGAGGATTATAAGAAAAACACTAGAAAGTACATTTTGGAATCCTAATAAATAATTTATAACTATTAAGGCTCAAAATACAAGTCGCACAAAGTAAATATAGCTATCTCGATCATACGTTGCATCACATTAGACTCATTATACTAGAGCTAGAAAGCACCTCTAGAAATCATAATTGCATAAAGAGTTACCCTGTGAAATTATAAGTAAAGAGTGAGGGTGGAAAAGTGTATAATCCCATCACTACTTCCAACACCCCTGGTCTTACAAATTTGGTAGGGGTTCGAGGGTGACACCCTCTACCATCTCTACCCAAACCCCCAATGTAGGTGCTTAGAGTTGATCAAACATCAGGGCACCCACTGAGACCCTCATGTCATAACACTAGAGATAAATCCTACTAGGGACCCTCTAAATCAGCATGTAAGGAAAGGAATCCCTCTTGGGATCCTAGGAAACATTAATAAAGTAGAGGAATTCTTCATGAGATCCTTAAAAAGAGTAAAAAAATAGAGGAATCCTACCTGGGATCCTTAAAAAGAGTAAGCGGAGACATCACGCATAGGATCCTCTAGGTCAAACATAGGAGAGGTATCCTACTCAGGATCCTCAATCTCACTTTGGTTTCTAACAACCCAAACAGAATAGTCCTAAAGAGGTACAAATCCAAATAGGGGATGTCCTGAAGGTAAAATCCATAAAGCATAGGTCTAGAGAGATGGATCATGCTCTATATTAGATCAAGGTCTCACTATAGGTTGGTCTGAACACCCAAACAATTAGTATCATCAAGTCACATCTTAGTCCCTCTAACCAGAAACTATCCCAAGATACATCAGATGAGGTGATTTGAAAACCCATTCCAAGTCTACTAACTAATTCATGTGACCCTCCAGTGGGTATCATCCTAGGACTCAAACTCATGGTATAATAAAAACTATTTACTAGAGGAAGTAGCACTCCATTATATCTCATTCTCCCCAAAAAAACTTTTAGGAGTCCTCAAATCACCTCAAGGATTTCACCATCATAATCTATGTGGAAAAGCACCCAAAATGAACTAATCAAAAATATATTTATAACTCTAGGGCATAAAAACATGAAAAATACTATAAAAGTTAGAAAGGGAGAAGTACACAACGTGCATAACCGAGTACACGACATGTACTCTCAAATACCCACCTTGGTGTGTACTTCAACCATACTTGGCATGTAAAACCCAAGTATATGATGTTTAAAATATGTACATGGAATGTAACTGAATGCATTGTCATGACATGTCAAATTGATTATGATTTTAATATTATTTTATAGTGTAGTTAAGACCCTAGGTCGTCTCTCAAGGAGCTTTGATAGGTTTAGAGTGTGTATTCTTAATAATAGAAGAACAAGTACCTTTACAGTCCCATGCCAAATTGGAAGTTCCAAATTTGATGATGGACTCATAGACCTAGGAGCCTCAATTAATGTCATGCCCAAATCCATCTTTTCCAACCTTGGTCTAGGTCCCTTACATCCAACAGGTGTTGTCATTCAGTTATCTAATCGAAGCACAGCCAATCCTGAGGGAATAATTGAGGATGTCCTTGTCCAAGTCAATGATCTTATCTTCCCTGCTGATTTCTATATTCTTGACATGGAATGTGAGACGAACTCTTCTTGATCTCCCCTAATTCTAGGAATACCATTCCTCATGACTGCGAGAACCAAGATTGATGTCCATTCTGGCATCTTATCCATGGAATTCGGTGACCAACTGGTCAAGTTCAACATTTTCCAAGCCATGTGATACCCATCTAAGGATCACTCTGTATTCTCAATCCATGCTTCTGAGGACACTTCTAAGAGTCAATCGAACCCCAATCCACCATGTTCTTCATGTTCTAATGATAAAGGATCTTGTGAAATTTTCACCATGATTAACAAAGTCATAAATGGTGAAGTTGATGTGGACCTTTCATTCATAGACTCCATCAATTTAGAGGATCTTGAAAACTCTCTTGAATTCCATCTCAACTTTGATCTCTACTGATCCACCTTAGATAATATTAAGGAAAATGAAACCGAAGCAACTGAAGTCCCTTCTTCCATTCCTGAGTTGTCGAGCCCAAAAGTGAAAGATGAGACTGATCTGAAACCTCTTCCTGCACACCTGAAATATGCATTCCTCTTCCATGATCACTCATATCCTGTCATTATCTCTGACACACTTACTGAAACCGAGGAGTCCAAACTTGTTCAAGTATTAGAGGAAAACAAAAAGGCCTTAGGTTGGACCCTAGATGACATACCAGGAATCAACCCTACCCTTTTCATGCATCACATCAATCTTGAGGAGTCATCCAAAACAATTAGACAACCACAAAGAAGACTCAATCCACTCATCCTTGAGGTAGTTAGGGAAGAGATCACCAAGCTTCTTCAAGCTGGTATTATCTACCCAATTTCTGATAGTGAATGGGTTAGTCCAATTCAAGTTGTACCTAAGAAGGGTGGAATAACTGTTGTCACAAATGAACATGGAGAGGTAGTCATAACTCGAGTGAAGAAAAAATGGCGTGTGTGTATTGACGATAGGAAATTGAATGTTGAAACCCAAAAAGATCACTACCCTCTTCCATTCCTTGATTAAATTCTAGAAAGATTGTCCATAAAGTCACACTATTGCTTTCTTGATGGATACACCGGCTATTTTCAAATCCCAATCTCACCTCAGGAGCAAGAAAAGACTACTTTCACATGCCCTTTTAGAACATATGCATATAGAAGAATGCCTTTTGGACTTTGCAATGCTCCTGAAAAATTCCAAAGGTGTATGATGAGTATCTTTTCAGAATTCATTGAACACTGCATGGAAGTCTTCATGGATGACTTCACCATTTATGGTGAGTCATTTGAATCTTGTTTGCATTCACTCTCTCTAGTCCTTCAAAAGTGTGTCAAGTGTAACCTTGTGTTAAATTTTGAAAAATGTCACTTCATGGTTGCTAGTGAGATTATTCTAGGGAACATAGTTTCAAAAGATGGTATTGAATTTGATCCTGCCAAAATTGAAGTGATCCAATCACTTCCTCAACCCACTTCTATTCGAGACATCCGATCATTCCTCGGTCATGCTGGTTTCTATCAGCGATTCATCCATAACTTTAGTAAAATTTCTCTCCCACTCACTCGTTTGCTCCAAAATGGCGTCTCTTTCCATTTTGATGAGGTTTGCAAGAGAGCCTTCATTGAACTCAAAACTGCTCTTACATCTGCCCCGATAATCCAACCCCCAGATTGGTCATTACCCTTTGAGTTGATGTGTGATGCTTCTGATAGAGATTTTGGGGCTGTTCTTGGTCAAAGAAGAGAAAGAATTCCTCATGTCATCTATTATGCCTCAAAAACATTGGATGAAACTCAATCTCACTACACTGTGACTGAAAAGGAACTTTTAGCTGTGGTTTATGCCTTAGATAAATTTCGGCCTTATCTCTTAGGTGCCAAAATTATCATCTTCACAGACCATTCTGCTATTAAGTTCTTACTCAAGAAAAGTGATTCCAAACCAAGGCTAATAAGATGGATTCTAATGCTCCAAGAGTTTGACCTTGAAATCAAAGATAGACCTGGAAAAGAAAACCCTGTTGCTGATCACTTGAGTAGAATTCCTAATTCTCCTCATTCTGAAATCATTGATCCTGAATTTCCAATTGAGCACCTTTCATCTCTCACTCCAAAACTACCATGGTATGCCCCAATTGTAAATTATTTGGTTTCTGGAGTTTTTCCTGAAAAGTTTTCAAAAGAACAAAAAATGAAGTTGAAAAGTGATTCAAAATACTATTTTTAGGAAGAAAATAAACTTTGGAAAATTGGGGCTGACATGGTAATTGGGAGATGTGTTGAAGAAAATGAGCATTCTTCCATCTTAGAATTCTGTCACTCACTTCCCGGAGGTGGCCACTTTGGACCACAAAGGACCTCCCGAAAGGTTCTAGACTCTGGATTCTTTTGGCCTTCCCTCTTCAAGGACTCACATGAGTTCTGTCAATCATGTCCCACATGCCAAAAGTTTTTCATAATCTCTAAAAGAAATGAAATGCCCCAAAATCCATTAATTTTTTGTGAAATCTTCGATGTTTGGGGTATTGATTTCATGGGACCATTTCCCCCTTCCAATGGATTCTCATATATTCTTCTTGCGGTCGATTATGTTTCAAGGTGGGTTGAGGCCAAACACACTAGGAAGGATGATGCTCATACTGTTAGTGAGTTCCTAAAGACCCACATCTTCCAAATATTTGGCACACCACGTGCCTTGATCAGTGACTTAGGAACCCATTTTTGTAATAGAAACATGGAATATCTTCTGAAAAAGAATGGGATTGTACATAAAACTTAAAATTGCGTATCACCCCCAAACAAATGGAATGGCTGAAATTTATAATAGAGAAGTGAAAAGAGTGCTTGAGAGAATTGTAAAACCCACTAGAAAAGACTGGCCTGAAAGACTTGGTGAAACACTTTGGGCTTATCGAATTGCCTATAAAAAACCCATTGGGATGTCTCCTTTTAGGCTAGTTTTTGGTAAAGAATGTCACTTACCAGTTGAAATCCAACATAAGTCTTTTTGGGCTGTGAAAACCTGTAATTTTGATTGTGAAAAATCTGGTGAAGAAAGATTGTTGCAATTGGCTGAACTGGAGGAGCTTCGACTTGAATTCTATGAGAATTCAAATCTGTACAAAGAGAAGGATAAGGTACTCCATGAAAGACACATCCTGAGAAAGGTATTTCATGAAGGTGAAAAGGTAATGATCTTCAATTCTCAATTCCGACTTCACCTAGGTAAGCTTAATTCTCATTGGGAAGGTCCTTTTATTATTACTAATATTTACCCATTTGGTGCAGTGCAAGTCCAAGACCCCTCTTCCAAAAGGACATTCATGGTTAATGGACATCGGTTAAAGCATCACCATGAGAGGGCACACAATCCCAGATCATCATTGACTTCCCCTGGATCTCCAACTTCTCCAATCGACCAACCACTAGATGGAGATGGTGACCCGCCAAATCCAAACCAGGGGGCACCTCTTTACCTTTAACTCTCTCTCTATCTCTTCATCTCTCTGACTCTTTCTTCTTCTTCTTCTATCCTTCATTTTTTTACCACTTTTTTTTTTCAAACCCTTTTTTTCCTCTTTCTTTTGAGGGTGTGTATTTTAAAAAAAACCTTAAAAACTAAAAAAAACCAAAAAACACAATCACTTAAAAAAATAAAAAAAAGAGTCATGCTTACTCACCATCGAGTTTTGAAATTTTGTCCAATTATTTTGGGGAGTTAACAGACATGTTTTCATCTCAAAAATTTTGTATTTTCATCATGACTTTGGATAAAGAATTTTGTGTCAAAATTAAAAAATTTTGAATGCTCAATTTTTGATTTGAAAAATGCTTTTCCCAAACCGTGAGGAACAATAATTTCTTTCATACCAAGGCCACCTATGGCCATCTTTTCAAAATGTGTGTTTTCACCCCCATTTGTGAGTCTTGAGTTTGTGGACCTTCGAGCTGAATTTCCTACCTTAGTGTGCATTAATATGATAGGGGCATTTTTCTTAACCACATGAGAATTATAATATCCAAATAGACTCCCATTAACCATACATTAATCCTCCTTTTGAAAGCCCCATCGAGCCTATGAAAACCTTTTCTTTGATAGCCACATTACAAGCCCAATACCTTTTCCAACCCAATATCAACATGGATTTTCATTGCATAATTTTTTGAAATTTAAGTGTGGGGGTGATGGATTTCATTTTGGGTACCCTTTTTTGATTTCACCATGTTATCATATGCTTGAGGGAAAGCATCCATTTCAGTGTGGGGGAGAGGTTATCATTAAGTGTGTTTTGGGGAATGTAATGAACTTCCATTTATATAATTTTGTAAATGTTATTGACAAGTGTTCAAAAAAAAAATCAAAAAAAAAAATCAAAAAAAAAAAAAATGAAAAAATGGGTTGTGTTTTGGGTAGGTCAACAATCACTCTTCCTCAACCTTTGATCTTGTTATAACTATTAAAATTAGTGTCATGAGGAGATCAAACATGGGTTGGGATATGAATGTGAGATCTGTCTCAAGGTCAACTTTCGAAAAAAAAAGAAAAAAAAAGAAAAAAAAGAACACTTGCATTATATTCTTATATCATTGGGAGAAGTTTGGTGGTTTGTCAATATTTCATGTTCTCATACCCTTCATATTTTCTTCCTCTATTGTGTCTTTCTTCACACAATCATTACCTTGTAAATATGTGTTTTCATTTCCTTCCATGTTTCATTTCAAAAAAATGTGCATTGCTTTTTCTATGTTGGTATTTTAACCCTCTTCTTCTCTCTCTTGGAAATTATATTCCTACCGTCCCATAGCCACAGAAAAACACCTTAAAAATACCTCTTGATTCTTGTTCACTTTTTATTAGGATTAGAAGCCGAGAGCTCTTTTCAATCTCTAATATTTTCACTTTTGGTTGGTGAAAGAGTGAACCTCCACAAATAAATTTTATCATCTTGAGAGGTGTGAGTTTTGAGTGTCCACATTTTCCATTTCTAAATTTGAGCATGAAAAAATGAATTAGTTTTGGAACATTGTTTTTATAACAACTTGTGGTGGAATTCAAAATGGATGAGTGAAATAGTCTAAACCTCCCCTGATTGGAGAAAACAAAAATTTAAAATCTGTTGGTGAGTAAAAATGATTTTGTCATGTTTTTATATTTGTTGCACATGAGGAAATGAACAAAACTAAGTGTGGGGGATTTGATGTTATGAATATTTTCATGACTTATTATATTCCCCCTTTACTGATTTTATATTAAATGTGCATAATTTGTGTGAAATATTAATGTTTTAATATTAAGTATAATTTTTGAGCATTTTTAGAAGTAGTCCAATTGAGTCAGTTTAATGATTTAATAATAACTATCACTATACTGATCCAAATTGTGTGGTTCTTGTTTTTTAGGATTCTCCTTTCAATATACAACATTTCATTAGAAGGTACCATGAGCCAATTATGCCATTTGAAGGGTCATATGGTCCTCACAAACAAGACTAAAGAATCTGTGAACAAACTGGACCATCCTTGAAGATTGATTTACTGGGCTCAATACAGAAGTCAAAAAACATTAAATCTACACCATAATTCGGGGGACACTACATTTCATCTTGGATAAAAATTTAAAGGCCCAAGTCTAAGTACAAGGGGCCCAAATGAAGCTTTGAAGTCCAGCCCACCATTCTGGAAGAGAATTAAAATCAGTATAGTATGCATGAAATATCTCATGATGTAAGCATCAAATAGAGATAATCTTCTTCAGTGTGAAAGAGGAGATATAGGTGGACGACTTTGTTGAAGAACCCATTCGGATTTGAAGGCATCTTTATATTCAAAAAGCCTTTCACATTCTGGACTTCAAAAAGACTAGATTGAAATGGACAGTTTTACTTTTTTTAATAAACCGACAATAAATTTTGATCCTTAAGTTCAAATGACTCCAAATGTTGAGATTAGTCGGAAAAATTTATTATCTACAACTTTGAAGAAGGATATTTCTCGAGATTCAGCTTTCATGATGTCCATATCTGCGATCCAAGTGGAGGGGTATTGCTGGAATGTAAACAGTCAACTCCTTGGGCTATAAATACTCTCCCCTTCTCCCCTTGAGAGGGGTTGGCATTTCAGAAGAGAGGAGAACATATTGGCACGAACAAATCCTTGCCAAAGGCTTGGGAGTACCTTCCATACTCAAGTTTTTTACTTTATATACCTTTCCTCCTCTCTTTGTTTTCACTTACTTTTTTGTTCTTCATTTTTGTAATTTTGTAAGTCCTTTCTTTTGTAATTCTATTTTAATGCAAGTTTCTTATTCAATATCTCTTATTATCCTCCACCTTCTGTATTTTAATATTAATGTTCTTAAAATAGTTTAAATTCAGTTAAATATCCTTCCCTTATTTTTCTTCCACATTCAATCAAAAATCTGTTTTTAATTATCATCATTGTTCGTGTGTGTGTGTTCGACGTACCACTCTTTTCTAATCCCTTTATTTTGTTTATATTCTTAATTTATCACCATAATTATTATAACCAGAATATTAAACACCCAAATTGATGAGTAAATATCTCATTGGGGTGAGTCAAAATTTAGGGATGTTAAGTGATTGAGAGTATTTTCTCGATGAGTATTCGTTAATTTAACATTGTGTATGTTGGACTTAATATGTCATGGATTAATGACATATTTTGTTTAGCATGTGGTTTCCATGGATTGTTGGAACCATAAATACACTACCATAAACAAGTACTGATTGATTTTAGAATCCTAGTTAAGTTAAGGCTTGGATTAAAGCTTTAACACTTAGGAATTCTAATCGACGTCAACTTGTGAAGTGGGTGTTAATTTAAATGCAATATTAAGCAATGCTCAAGGATTTCACAAGCTTAACTCCCTAATAATGAACTCACCCCAATAATTATCAATTTCTTAAATCAATCATAATAAATTAGTCATTTCAATTAAGCTCTGCAATCAAAACCCCCCAATCAGAATACAGTCAACTAAAAACAAACGACTATTTCAAAGTATCATCGCCGAGGATTCCACCCGAGTGCTGCTATACACATTAGCAGAGCACCGGAACTTTGACCGATCGATAGGCGTCAATCAACCGTGCGTTTCAATTACTATTATATATTATTATAAATATTAGTATTTTTAATAGTAGTAATGTTTTTATTATTAGTTTATTATTTTTATTATATTAATATTTAATGGTAGTATTATTTTTATATGTATAATCATACTTTTATTATATCAATATTTTAGAGTATTTAATTACGTGTGTATATATATATTTACTTATATAACATTATCTTTTAATTATTTCTGTTTACATATAATTAGTATAATATTTATTTATATAATTATATTATAATTATCATTATTATTTAATATTTAGATTATCTTTGTTTTGAATTTATATATTTTTTGGTTTTGAATTCAGTTTTTTAGGAAGATACGCGAGGAGGATATTCTATTCTTTAAGAGGGTGAAACCCTAGGTAGTGCACCACCCAAGTAGCACGACACTCCTCTTCTGTGCCACCCTCATACCTCATCTCCATCATGCTCACCCCCTCATCCATCCTCCTCTCCACCGTCCCACCCCTATCCTCTTCATCAATGGATGACCACACCCACTCTCCCCATCACTATCTTCAGTATGAACCTCCCTCATGCTGTAGCACACTGAAAGTCTCCACCCTCCTCCATCCCTTTCTTTGTGCACCACCAGTGAGCTGCTATCCTCCTTTGCACTGTAACACTAGGTGGTCAAACTCCATCCCTCATACTACAACATACCAGCAGTGGAGGACCACAATTTCCACCACCCTCACATGTGCACTCCCTCCATGATGTACTACTAGGTGTCCGACCTCCCTCTGGTGCACAAAAATGACCCTGTACACCTTCTCTATTGGTTGTAAGAAGCTACCATCGATGCTGACTTCCTATATTCCAAGTACAGAATTAGTGTTTTGCGTGTTTCGTGCAACACTATCAGGTTTGAAGGGTTATCTTTTCATTTGGAGATCGGTAGACTTGTGCATTACCATGTGTGATGAGTTTCAGACCGATATGATCATTATTTCAGTAACACAATTATGATTTTCATGATTTATCATTTTATTACTGTGTGTATTTTTTTGATCATGATGTTGGGGTAGTTTTATTTATGCCGGGATGTTAGACTGAATAATTTAATATGTTGCGCATGTCATGTTGAGGTTTTTATTTCATGGTTAATTTATTAATTGAATTTATTTTCATTTTAATTTTTATCTTCTTTAATTATATTTAAACTGAAATAATTTCTTAAATTAAAACTGGCCATTTTAATTATTAGTTGATTTATCGATCTGAGAAGGTTAACTATTTTGACCGATTTTAGTGAAAATAGGTAGTGCATCTTTATAAAAAATGGATCGTGTCATTTCAACAATTAGTTTGGTACTTTAACATGTATCCTAATTTATTTATAACACTAGATAAAATGAATTTAAATAAATTAAGAGATATAAAATGATCATCTAAAAAATGATTATATTTTTGGAACTCGAAATAATTAGGTAGAATAGATATTTAATCATAAAAGAAAATATTTTGTATAGATACATAGTAGTTTGATTTCGATGTCATAATCCTAGACACATTTTTACTGATAAAAGTTATTTATCCTTGTTTAATTGAAATTTTATTCTATTTTGTTTGCTTTAATAATTTTTAGCTTTATAAAAATAATTTAAAAAATAGGAATTCCCTCAATTGATCACTCACCTGAACACTATTGAAAGAGACAGTTTTAGTGAACTAGATCTCATACTCTCTATGGTTCGACCCTACTTTCCACTTCTATAGTAGCCAGTGGGCTATAAATATTTGTAAATTGGATGTTCCACGACATGCATAACAAATTTTTTATGCCATTTATGGAGAGCATGTGCACATCTAGAATTAAAAAAATATCAAGTAGACCTTTCTTTAGGAATTGTTTTCCAAAATGGTGAACACTCGTAATTCAACTTTATTGAAAAACAATCCACCTCTTGATCTAGATCTAGAGAACCAATGAAAAGGGCAAGATGAAATTGGTAGCTCTTTTAAAAACCTAATGAAACCACAAAAGGAAACCATTGAGACTCACATTCCAACACTTCTTAGTGGACAAGACCACCCACTTTTTTAAAACTGTCCCAATAATAAAAGAACAAGGAATGTTATGTGGAAGGAATTGAGACCCAACACAGTCAGAGTTAGATCAGGCATAACAAGACTCAGAATTCAAGTGATGCATTTTTAACTGAATCCATCGATGATAAACTTACTCCAACAACATGAACAATTTCATGGATTGAGTAGTGAAGACCCTTATATGCATGTGAACAGATTTATCATAGTATGTGACACATTTAAATAGAATGGGGTGACCAAAGATACATTGATCCTGAGACTATTTCCATTATTATTACAAGGAAAATCTAAGGACTGGTTGAAAAGTATTGACCTAGATATATTCTTCACCTGGGAAGTGCTAAGAAAGAAATTTCTTGATAGATATTACACAATAGTACAATATTTGAAAAACAAGGGAGACCTCGACTCCTTTTGTAAAAATGAATTAAAACCACTAGGAGAATCTTGGGAAATATTCAAGTCCATGTTAAAAAATTTTCCTTATAATGGGATGAAGTTGGTGAACCAGTTGCAAGATTTCTACTATGGCCTTCAACTTGAGAGTAAGTCAGTAATCAATACAACTACTGGAAATACGTTTATATAGATGGATCCTAAATATCTATACACATTAATTCAAAACATGGTATAACATATTTTTTAGTGGAAAAAAATATTTTTCAAGAAGGAAATAGGGAGTGCATAAAGTTGATTCCCACACATTCATGGATGCACAATTTGAATCTCTCAATAAGAGGATTGAAAACTTGTCACTGAGTCCACCTAATCCAGTCCATGTAGTCAAAATTGAACACTTACAACACTACAGTGTTCCTCATGATTATCCCATGTTTCCATATAGCACATATGAGAACAATATGTCTAAAGAAAACTTTTTCATCAACAACAGAGGAAATTATGGAAACAATCGCAACACAAACTGAAAAAACCAAAATATTGGTTGGAAGGAACCAGTGGATACTCATCCAATGAACCATAACATGGGTCCACTTGGGTTACCTTCTCAATCAAATTTTAGACCCACCATAAAATCTCAAGAGTAAGGATCACAACAAAAATATCAACCACTATTTCACCAACAACAATAATACAAGGAGAAAAAGCACACAATATAATTTTCCCCTACTAAAACAAAAAGAAAACGAGATTAGGGAAAAAATATAGAAAAATTAATGACGGAAAATCAATAATGGTTCGATTCCCAAGATATGGAAACCTAAAAATTGTAGAAAAAAACCTAAAACTTGAAAACAACCACTCAAAACTTACAAAAATCCATGAATAACATTGAAAATCACGTTTTTAAGTTATCTATATAAATGAAAACTGATAACATTGAACTCTATCAGGTAAAAAAGAGTCAAAACAATAGAAGAGGAAAAATATACCACATTATGTGGTGGAACAAACTTTCTAGAGCGCCAAATGACTGATGCTTAACCAACAGAAGAGACACCTACAACTTCCACTTAGAATGGAAACTAAATAGAAAAAGAAATTCAAGATGGATAAAAAGAGGATTAATATAAAAAAAAACATTTTAAAATTGAAAATTCAATAAAATAAAAGGAAAATGAGGCACTCAATTAAAGAGTGAAATCTCACACACTACCTCCACCATTTTCACAAAGACTAAAGAAAAGAAATTTGGACACTCAATTTTTGAAATTCATGGAGATTTTTAAGAAGTTTCACATAAATATTCCTTTTTTGAAATCCATCACACAAATATCCTACTATGCTAATTTTCTAAAATATATTCTGTAAAAATAAAGAAAACTTGATGATGTGGGAATAGTCGTAATGCATGAGGAATGTTCATCAGTAATACCCAGATCCATACCTTCTAAACTAAGAGACCCTGGAAGTTTTACTATACCTTTCAATATTAGAGGATGTTAATTTGGGAGAGATTTATGTGACCTCAGAGCTAGTGTAAACCTTGTTCCATCTAGATTTCTTGAAGAACTTGGAATCAAAGAATTAAAACTACTAAGGTCACCTTAAAAATGGTGGACTAATCAGTGAAGCATACTTGAGGAATTATAGAGGATGTATTCATCAAGGTTGATCAATTTTATTTCCATGATTATTTGTTTTTTCCTTGATATGGAAGAATATATGGATATCCCTATCATTTTTGGGATACATTTCTTAGAAACATATAGAGAACTAGTTGATGTCCAAGAGGGAAAATTATTTTTTAGTGTTGGAGAAGAAAACATAACATTGGATCTCCTGAAATCCATGGAAAAACCCTCTATAGTTGATTGTCCTTTATTAGATATGATTGAAGAATAAGACAAATTGGAAAAGGATGTGATGAATCTATAAGATTTACATAAGTAAAAGTAGGAGTTAACTGAATCAATAAAATAAGTAGAATTAATTAGAAATATAGTTGAGCCTTTGGATAGATAGAAGTTCACCTCATTGATTTCATTACTTGAAAAGCCTCCAACACTTGAGCTTAAACCTACTCCACCAAATATAAGATATATATACTTGAGATATTTAAATACCTTGATAGTGATCATAAATTATAACCTTTCAAGTGAACAAAAAGGTAAATTTCTCAATGTAAAATTGAAAAAGAAGCTGATGATAGGCTGGATGATTGCTGATTTAATAGGTATAAATCCTACCATCTACACCCACAGAATACATATAGAAGATAATTCAAAACCTTATAGAAAACCTCAAATATTCTTACCAGCTATAATAAAAGTCATATCCAAGAAAGAATTCATTAATCTTCTTGATGCTGGTTTAATATTTCCTATATTTGATAGTCAGTGGGATAACCCATTGCAAGTGGTACCTAAAAAGGGTGGGACCATAATTGTTGGTAATGATAAAGGTGAATTGATACCCACAAAAATAGTTATTGGATAGAGAGTTTTCATCGATTATTGAAAATTGAATGATTCCACCAGAAAGAATCACACACCATTAACCTTTATTGATCAAATCCTTGAACGACTGGTAGGAATATATTAATATTATTTTATGGATAAATAATTAGGTTATAATCAAATTTTTGTTACACTAGAAGATCAAGAAAAAATCACATTCACTTGTACGTATGGTACATTATCTTATCAAAGAATTCCTTTTTGAATATGAAATTTACCTACCACATTTCAATGATAAGTGATGGAAATATCCCATGACATGATTGAAGAGTTTTGGAAATATCCATGGATTAATTCTCTGTTTATGGGAATTATTTTTGACGAATATCTAGAGCACTTGGATAATGTTTTGGTGAGACGTAAAGAAAAGAATCTGGTGCTCAATTGGGAAAAATAATACTTGATGATACAAAGTGGGATATTTTAAGGTCAAAAAATTTTAAAGAAAGGAATTGAAGTTGACAAATCCAAGATTAGTACAATATTTTAGCTAGCCATGCCTACTTTGGTTCATTCAATTCATGGTTTTCTTAGGAATGTTGGATTCTACTGAAATTTTACTAAGGATTTTTATGTTATTTTCTACCCCCACACCACCATGCTAGGAAAATATGTCACATTAAACTTTGGGATAGACTATTAGGATGCATTTCAATTGTTAAGGAAATGCCTGGTCGAGGCTCTAATAATGATTTTACCAGACTAGCAGAAACCATTTGAGTTAATGTGTGATTCTAGTGACTGGGTAGTTGGTTCCGTATTGGGAAAAAGTAAATAAAGGATCTTTATAACTATATATCATACTATACACACATTTAATGAGGCTCAAAAAAATTACAAAACAACTAAAAAAGAGCTTCTTGCAGTTGTCTTAATATTTGATAAATTCTAATCTTACCTACTATCCTCTAAATTCACTGTGTATACAGATCACTCTTTTTTATGGTATCTGATGACCAAGAAAGATGTGAATCCTAGACTCATTCGATATATATTATTACTTATAGGAATTTAACATTGAATTAAAGGAAAAAAAGTGAACTGAGAATGTCCTTGGTGATCATTTATCATGCCAAGATAATGAAACAAGTGAAATCAATATGGAATTAATCAATGAAACATTTCCTGATGAAAAACTATATACCACTAAGATAATCATACCTTGGTATGATGATATATTAAATTACTTAGCTTCAAGTGTGGTACACCCATATTTATCAAAGGAATAAAGAAAAAATATTTTTAAATGAAGAACACCATTACTATTGGTATGATCCATTACTTTTTAAGGACTATGCAGATAGAATGATTAGAAGATGCATCCTAGAAGAATAATTTGATAGTGTTTTGAATTTGTGCCATGCTAGAGAAGTTGGAGTAAATAATGAAATTCATTGTATAATTAAAAAATGTTATAGTGTGGTTTGTACTAGCCTACCATGCATCAAGATATTCACGAGTTCATCATGAATTGTGATAAATACCAAAGAACCGGGTGAATAAGTTGGAAGCATGAAATTCAACATCATTCGATCATGGGCATTGGAATTTTTGACATATGGGGAATTGAATTCATGTCTCCTTTTCCCAAATAATTTGTAAAATTATACATCCTTTCTTATGTTGACTACATATCAAAGTGGGTGGAAGCTGAAGTGATTGTGGAAAATAATGCCTAAAATTTTAAAGCAACACATTTTTACCCAATTTAGGATTTCAAGTCTCATCATCAGTGACCATGAAACTCACTTAAATAATGACCTATTTTAGAAGCTAATTAATTTCCATGTATTTCACCACTATATGAGAACCCCATACCATCCATAGAATAATGTCCAACTTGAGGTTTCAAACACAGAGACTAGGGGTATTTTGGAGAAAACTGTGAGTATGTCTCGAAAAGATTGGGCCACCAAACTTGAAGAAACACTTTGAGATTATAGGAATTAATATAAAAAATCTATTAGAATGTCCCCATTCTACTTAGTTCTCAGAAAAACCTTCCACCTCCTTATATAAATGGAACAAAAATCCTACTCGGCTCTGAGGAAGATGGATTTTGATTTTAAAACTACACAAGAAAAGAATTTTCTGCAGATGAATGAATTAGATGAGAAGAGGAGGAAATTTTATGATAAAAATTTGATCTATAAAGAGAAAAATTGATTCTATCATGATAAATATATCTAAAAAATAAATTTTGAACCTGGATACAAAGTTCTACTCTTTAACTCAAGACTTTGGGTCATGGAAGGAAATCTCAAATCAAAGTGGTCGGGTATTTACACTGTCATAATTGTTTATCCACATGGTTCCACTGAAATATATTATGGAAATATTCCTCCATTTAATATTTAATATAAAATTCCTAAAACTTTATCACACTTCAGATATAATAGGCATCATTTAATAAGTTCAATTAAAATGAGAGGTTGCTCGTCTAGCTAAAAATTCTAAACTTAGTACTAATCGGGAGGCAACACAACTACTTATACATTCCTTGGTCTTTGTTTGTTTAATATCTCTCTTTATGGGTATAGATGAAACCAAAATTCCTCACTCCAATGAATCTGATATGATAGTTGTTTCCACTCTTGAATTTCTTTGCTTGAATGACATGGAGATGCAGTGAATTGAGGAAAGTCGAGGGATGCTACCACAAGAGATGTTCCAAAGCATTTGAAATATGATAGAATGAAGAAATTTAATCATTAATGGTTCCTTGCGGTAAATATAGAGATTTATAACCTCAAGAATAAATATTTATAGTTGGAAGACACTGTCTCTAGTAAAGATAAGAGGCCAAGGAATTCTGAGCTGATTGACCATTGTCTATCCGTTTGGATAAAGATGTAAAAATTAGCACTTCTTGGGAGGCAAACCATGTTTTGTTCTTATCCATAATTTTTTATTAGTTCTCATTTGTTTTAGTAAGTAAACCTGGAATGTGTGGAACATTTTTTCAGCTACTCCTGACATTTATTTCACTTTTATTCTCCCATGTATCGACTTTCATCTATGTGATTTTTGGTATTATCTTTATGATATGATGTGGGTATGTGTTTTCCATGTGTATATTTTATAGGTATATCATTTTTAGAGCTTCATAAAATATTGGGATCCTTACCGTGTCTATCTACACTTAATTAGGTATGTGTTTAATTTTTTTTTTCATATTTTATGCTTCCAAAAACACCATGTAAAAACTTTAAATAAAAAAAAATTAAAAGTGAAAAAAATGAACATTATTGCCATTTATGAACCCATATTAAAGATGCTATATTTTTTTCATAACATATTTAGAGGCATATCACTTGTATCCTTAGGTAGTTTGAGCACATGATTTATTTTTAACATGCTTTGATTCTTGATACCTTAATTTAAATGATTGCTGATATTAGTCCATTATTTGATTTTTTCCTAAAAAACATTTATTTTTGAGACACCTATTTACATCATCTCATATTTCTATTTTTTTGAGGGAATCTAAACCATGTTATGTCTTTTTATAACTTTCCATGTTTTCCCATCAAAGTGATCAAAATTATATAAGTTTCACTAAAATGACAGAGGCATTTGTTTGATTTATTTATCCCCATTCACCTACTAAGCCACCCATACATTTTCTCCATCATCTAGCCCTAAAAATCCATGAGTTAGCCTTTTTGGATGAGCCCACAATTGATACCCTTACCTAACCAATTATTGAATATTTTCATGATGATTTTCAATCTAAGTGTGGGGAGGTTGCAATACCCTGTTGCTATTTTTAGGTACTCATAAACCCTATTTTTGATTATGATTTGGTTGGGTCTCATTTAGAAGTGCGTTAGGTGATAATTTGAAAATTTTAGAAGTTTATGGGTTGTGCATAGTTGGGGTATGGTTTTCCTAAACTGTGCACCCACCTAAGGTAAACCATGAAAACCCAAATGGTAGGGGTTCAAACAGATGACACATGGTTTGAAAAAACATTCACCCACCTAGTAGAAACTGTGCACCCCAATAGAGGGGTGCACTGTTTGGTCACACTATTTGACAAACCGTGTGGCCCCCTTCAGGAAACCATGCACATGGTATTTTTTAATTCTAAAAAATGTTTTAGAAATTTATGAACCCCCTTTTACATATACTCAACACCAAATACTTATAACTCTAATTCCCAAGTCTTTGGAGCTCCCAAGAACCCATTTTGGCTCCTTTAATCCTATTCTAAGGTGGATCAAAGCTTATTGAACATCAATCGATTTCTCTACAGTAAGAGTTCTTTCCCCATTTCTTCTCTCATTCTATATCTATCTCTACTCATTAGGGTTTTTTAGATCATCTAGTTGTGGATGGATCTAAAATATTATATTTTGGATCTTAAATATATCTTTGAATCTTTGATCTCTATTTTCGATGTTCTTCATTGATTTTTATCGTTGGAGGCGTTGTGATACGTGATGTCCATGTTGAGGTAGGTGGTTCCGTATAAGTTTGGCCAATTAATTTAACCTTGAATTACTTTATTGTTTTAAATTTCTTTCAATTAAATTGTTCAAAACCAATTCAATGAGAATTGGTGATTTGAAATTGATTTGGCATGAGATTTTGGGGAAAACCCTCAATTTCCATGAAATTGGAAATTTGGGTTGTAATTTGAAATTGATGGAATTTATGAAATTTATTTGTGAAATTGATTTATGATAAAAATGGATTCAAATAATTTGATAATAACCTATGTTTAATTTTATCTTGAAAAAAGAATTAATTGATTAAAAATCCATTTTTTGTTTTTAAGGAGAAATTGGCATATTGAAACTAGAAATGGTGCAATTGTATTTTAAATAGTTTTAAAAAGATTTTTCCATTTTGATTAATTGTTTGGGCACATTAAAGACTAGATATTTAGTGACTTATTTGGAAAAAACATGCTAGGTTGGTAATGCCCTAGAAACAGATTGGCGCTTTAAAACTCTATCAAAAACATAGATAAGTAGATCTTATCCCTGATGGGATGTTGATTAGTTCTCTTTGATTAGTGTTGGTAGGACATGTGTACACATATTGCTGTGATCACCAATATGACTATGTGAGGATCTCATAACTTGGAACCATCGTACCTCTTGGTAGATGACCATGTTGCTTTTTTTGGATTATTGTGATATATATACATGCCATTTTTTGTAAAACTACTTTACACATGCCTCATGATTTATATAAACCATTTTATATAATTTTTTTTATCAAGAAACTATTTTAAATGTTTTTATAAATTGAGATGAATATCATGTTTTGTTTTAAATATGAAACTGTAATATTGTGCCTGTCTCAATTGAAATTGAAAGCATGTAATGATTTATTATTAATGAAATCTTATTATGGAACACTTGGTGAGACCGTACTGAGATTTTAACTCACACACTACCTTTTCCTTAAAGAATTTATAGATTTCATTCTACCAGGTTTGAGAAAGGGGAAAGAACTACTGTGAGGTGGTGGTTGTTGATATTTTAGTCTTGGAGTACTGTGTCTGTTGGGACTTGGGCTATTTATCTTGCCTTTCTGGTACTTTGGTGATGTACTGTTTGGGTTTTGTTATACCTTTTTGACTTTTGGTATAGTCTCTCTTAGGAGTTTTATTTGAGATTACTGAATTATTTATGTTTCTTCTGCTATTTATGTGAAAAAACCATTCCCTCCTTTATCTTGTATGATGCCAAGTGCTAGTAGCCAACCTATGGGGATCAGGAACACCCTTCGAGTTATGTCAGTGTCAGATCAAATATTAGATCACCAGGGTATCCAAGCTGGTTCGTGACACTCATTTTGTATTATTTATTATTTTTTCCTAGGAGTGTAAAAGTTTAAGTGTGGGTGATTTGATGTATAATGGATTTACTAAAAGTTTAATAATTATTTAACTTCGTTTAAATTAATTTTTCTAACCAATTTTTGTGTTTTTATGTTCATTGTGTAGTTTTTAGTATTTTTGATATTTTGATAATTTTTATTTAATTAATATACTAATATTAGTAATTTATTATTTTTATTAATTTATATTAATTTCATATATTATTCCAAGAAAGCGTTGGAGCCGACGAAAGTCAGACCCATAAAAATATATAAGAAAAAAAGACAA
Organism: Viscum album; assembly: GCA_963277665.1. Classification (NCBI taxonomy): domain Eukaryota; kingdom Viridiplantae; phylum Streptophyta; class Magnoliopsida; order Santalales; family Viscaceae; genus Viscum; species Viscum album. The sequence continues at coordinate 539,147,987 of OY728145.1, forward strand.
AAACAGAGCCAGAGTTACAAGGGGTTATTACATATCCGAGAGTGAATCACACCACACATATCAGCATTCACCATTGCTTCACACCAATTAGGAATTGTAAAAGACCAAAACATACCCGTATCATTGACAACCTTCTTGGACAACACATCTGCAACTTGATTTGCTTCTCGATATGTGTGGGAGACTTCCAAATTGAGATGAGCGCTCTTGTTGAGACACTCAACCCAAAGAGGTAGAATTTTCCACGGTACATCCCGTGTCCTTGCCTTCAAAGATTTCAAAGCAACCTCGGAGTCAGATTCAATCCACAATGGTGTCCAGTTGTACCGAGCAGCATAATCAATTGCATATATCATGGCCAATAACTCAGCCTCATACGCCGTTTTAATTCCAATAGAGTGATAAAAACACCCCTTGACGAATCCACGATGAGTACAAAAGACACCTCCATATCCCGAGGGTCCAAGAATTCCTATCACAGCCCCATCTACATTAACTTTTAACCATGATGCAATTGGAGGAATCCACCGAATGTATTTAACCATTCTGGGTTTCCTCGGTCGACCTGCAACACCCAACAGTCTAAGAATGTTCAACTCTCAGATCGTGTTAAACATACCTCAAGGTTTCACAGCTGATGCGGCATAGACCTCCTTGTGTAGCGCCATCATACCTGCATAAATAGAAGGCTTCATTTCATTGAACATCAACTGATTGCAGGCATTCCAGATGTGAGATACCACTGCCGCAACTGCTGCAAGTAGCAGGTGGAAAACCTGCTCACTGTAATTGCCCATACAAAGTGCCTTCATTCACTCTTCAAACTGGTTGTTTCTATCGAATTCCATATCAAACAACATTCCAATATATTCCCAAAGTGTATGCGCAAAGTCACATGAAATGAACAAATGATTTGTGTTCTCTTCAGCATGTTGGCAGAGACAGCAAATGGAGGGAATATTAAATCCATCCTTCTTAAGTCGATCCTGAGTGGCCATCCTTCCTTTCCAAATTTTCTAGAGCAACACAAACCTTGAAGGCTGAATGAAAGATTTATTAAACTGCATTAGCCACACTGGTGGTTGGGTAGCAGCATCACATTCAAGTTTGTAAAACTCTTTTGCATTAAAATTCCCCTGCTGATTGTGCTTCCATATGATAGTATCATAGTCCATGAAGTTATAATTCTGAATGTTCAGACTGATCTGATGAGGAATTGTGTCAAACCTGGAAATCTGTGATAGCAGGCTTGCAATTGATATGTGAGTGTCTTCTAAAAGGACATCAATGACATCTTTAAATGGTGCATCCAACCATACGGTAGTCCAGCAGTTAAGTTGTGAGTCCCTACTCACAATCCACTTGGTGTCATGTGTGAGTTTCCTGAAAGAATACTTAAGAGATGTCCATACAGAGGATGTGAGGTGATATCTGTATCCATTGAAGAGCCGCCCCTTGAATCTGTTCAGCAAGAACTCAGGAGAATTATCACTCGATATAAGATTCCAAATGAATTTCCCAATCAGTCTATCATTAAAAATTCTGAGATCTTTGATTCCAAGGCCTCCCATTTCGATGGGTTTAATGCACTCAGACCATGCAACAATGACCAGCTTCCTCTCATGAACAGAGCCTGTCTGTATAAAATTTCTGATTTTTCCTTGAATCTCCTTCACAAGACCTCTAGGCCATTTATAGAGTGAGAAAGAGTAGACAAACTTAGAATTGATCACAGAGTTAACCAGACACACCCTTGCAGCCTGGGACATGGATTTTCCTTTCCATTGGGCCATTTAATTGATAATTCATATCCGTATGCTTTCAAGGTATTGCCTCTTTAACTTTCCATAAAATAAAGGCACTCCAAGATAATTAAAAGGAAGTGAGGCCCTCTTAATGCCAAGCCTCCTGGTTATCCTGTTTTGTTTGTTGATGCTCACACCATCACCAAAGAAAATGGAGGATTTATCCCAATTTATGACCTGCCCAGAAACTTCCTCATAATGGGCAAAGAGCCCCTTGATAACAGTAATGGTCTTTTTTGGGGCCTGAACAAACAAGAGTATGTCATCCGCATACAAAAGATGTGAAGGGACTAGATTGTACCTGCCATCTTTGATTTGCTTGTACAGTCCAAGTTGAGCCAGCTCATTGATACATTTTCTCAGGTAATTTTCAGCAATGGAAAATAGAAGCCCTGACATAGGATCACCCTGCCTCACACCCCTGGTGCACTGAAAAAAACCTCTAGGTGCCCCATTAATAAGAATGGATAGTTTGGAAGATTCAAGGATGGAATTAATAAGCTTGATGACTTCCTTTGAGAAACCATACCTTCAAAGGATGTCAAAAAGAAATCCCCATTTTAGTGTATCAAAAGCTTTTGATATATCAAATTTGAAGGCAAAGTTGCCATCTTTCGTTGGTCTTCTCATCAAGTTTACTCCTTCCGATGCTTTGTACAAATAGTGTTGAATGCTTCGCCCAGGGATGAAACCAAATTGGTTCATTGATATATGTTCCTTCATAATCTCCCCTATCCTATTCATAAGGATCTTGCTAATGACTTTAGGAATCGTGTTCCCAAGAGCCACTAGTCTGTAGTCCCTGATGTCAAACACATTCTCTTATTATTAGTTTTTCTAATATTAGTTTTATTATTATTTTATTAATATTTATTATATTTTTATTAATTTTCTATATTAATATTATATATTATTATAAATATTAGTAGTTTTAATAATAGTATTATTTTTATTATTAGTTTATTATTTTTATTATATTAATATTTAATAGTAGTAATATTATTATATGTATAATTATATTTTTATTATATATATTTTAGGGTATTTAATTACTTGTTTTAATTATTTTTGTTTATATATAATTAGTATAATATTTATTTATATAATTCTATCATCATCATCATCATTTAACATTTATATTATCTTTGTTTTAAATTTGGATTTTTAGGTCGATACGCGAGGATGATATTCTCTTTTTTCAGGAGGGTGAAACCCTAAGTGGCGCACCACTCAAGTAGTGAAACACTCCTCTCCAGCACCAACCTCATCCCTCTTATACATTATGCTCACCCTCTCATCCCTCCCCCCTAGTGGCCTATTCCTATCCCCTTCATCAACGGATGACCACACCCCCTCTCCTCATCACCATCTTTAGCACAAACCTCTCTCATGCTGAAACACCCTGAAAGACACCAACCCCTCCATCCCTCTCTTTGTGAATCACCAGTGAGTCGTCACCCTCCTCTGCGTTTCACCACTAAGTAGCCTCCCTCTCTCCCTCACACTGCAGTACACCAACAACGGTGGACTACTATCGCCTTAACCATCACATGTGCACTCCCTCCACGGTGCACCACTAGGAAACTGACCTCCCTCTATTGAAAAACATCGACACCACATTCCTACTCTCCCGGTAGTAAGAATTTTCCATAAACACTAAATTTATCCATTCTAGATGTACCACTTGTGTTTAGAATGTTGCATGCAACATCATCACGTGTGGAGAGTTCGCTTTTCATTTGAAGATCAATGGACTTGGTCATTATCTTGCGCGGTGAGTTTCAGACTAATACGATCATTATATCAGTAACACAATTAAAATTTTCATGTTTTATCATTTTATTACCATCTGTATTTTTTTGGTCATGATTTCGGGGTAATTTTATTTTTTCCAAGATGTTAGACTGAATATTTTAATCTGCTACACATACTGTGCTGAGGTTTTTATTTCATAGTCAACTTTTCAATGGAATTTTTATCTGCATTAATTATATTTTCGCTGAAACAAATTTTTAAATTAAAATTGGCTATTTTAATTATTAGTTGATTTTGTGATATGATAAGGTTAACTATTTTGGTTGATTATAGTGCAAATGGGTACTGAAACTTTGTGAGAAATGAGTTGTGTTATTTCACCAATTGGTTTGGTACTTGAACGTGTCTCCCAATTTATTTATAACACTAGAGAATAGAACTTTGAATAAATTAGGTGATATAAAATGAGCATCTAAAAATTGAATATATATTTGAAACTCATGATAATTTGGAAAAGTAAATATTTAATCATAGGAAAAACTATTTTTAATGGCTACGTAGTAGTTTTATTATGATCTTAGCATCCCAAACACATTTTTTGATGATAAAAGTTCTTCATCCTTGTTTAATTTCAATTTTATTATGTTTTATTCACTTTCACAATTTTTAGTTTTATAAAAATAATTTAAAAAGTAGGAATTCCCTTAGTTTATTGCTCACCTGAACACTATTTAAAGAGTTAATTTTAGTAAACTAGATCTCATGCTCTCTGTGGTTCGACCCTGATCGCCACTTTTATAGTAGCCAATGGGTTATAAATATTTGAAAATTGGATGATCCACGACATGCATACCTATGAGGTAGGATACACTAGGTGTGTCATGAGTGATATTGAATTAATGAATAAGTGAATATAGGATTTGACCCCTATGATTAAGGAAAATGACATCTTATACCCTTTGATTGAAATAGAACTATCGAACTAAAATTCAATGGTCATGGTGAATGAAAGGTTCATTTTGTGAAATTAAAGAAAGATATATTGAGCACATAGGTTGATGAAAAGAGTATGCAACCATCTTGACTAGAGATATCATGAAAAGGGGATTATCATACATAATTAGTGTTTGTATGTGGTTGTTGTTGAGATATTAACTTTCTTCTCTATGAGAACTTTGATACATTGCTAGAAAAAAGTCTTGGAATTTTTGTAAGCCCGCCTGATGCCTCTGATAAAAATACATAGAGGGTCACACATAAAGTGTATCCATGATCTCAGTTACATTCAATTTAAATTAAATAGTTATAATAAATAATATCCTCAAGTTCAAGGAATGATATTAATTTAGGTTTTTATTGGTCGCAAATATTCAATCACCAGTTTTATTTGAATTAGAATATATATGCGAGTTAAATATTAAATAAATATTTATTCACAAGGCATTCAAATCAAATATTTATTTATCTCTTGTTTTATTCGAAAGGTAATAAATAATATTTATTTAATAAGTATTTATTTAGTTATGTGAATATTGAAATAAATATTTATTTAGATGAATGTGAATATAATATCTATTTATTTATCAATTGAATAATATTTGTTATTATAGGTTCAGTAAATGTTGAGAAAGGTGAATGATCCAAGTCAAACACTTGATGAAGAGAATTGTGAAGCCCCAGACCCGAACTCCCAGTCCCTATTCTAAAACACATAATATTTTAAACATTATTTATGATACCAAAGAAGCAACCCAAATTTAAAAGTTAAAATTAAAACATCATTAACTAATATTGAGTCACTAAATAACCAAGATCTTTTTAGTTTTAGATCTTTATAGAATAAGGAATTATATTACACATCAAAACCCATACTATTTTTATTAAACACATATTTACCATAAATAGAAACTCTTTAAAAGATACTCTAGATTTACTCAGGCTAAACCTCATAATTGGGACCCAAATACATGATATCTCATAACCATTAGTAAACTCTGTGAAAAATATTTGAAAATTTGGGGTGAGAAAAAAATCCCGGTAAGAGTTTAAAAAAAATGAGAATACTCTGTTTTTTTTAATTCTTGAAAACTATTTAAAAGTGTTTTCTTTAAAAAAATACTTCGAGCTTTATAATTTTTTTAAAAATTACCCTTTAAAATAAAAAAAGGTTTTTATAAATCATATTTCATAAAAATATTCTTTTAAAAACTTTCTTTGAGAAGACATATAAAAAACAAAGACTTTTTTTTGTAAAAATATAAACCTTTGAAAACCCCTTTTAAAATCAAGAATTCCCATTTTAAAATCAAAATTTTACTTGTAAAAAATATAACAACATTTTTCCTTATGAAATGAAACTTAATGATATGTAATAATCTTATAATAAATACTTGATTCCACTTATAATATTGAAGGGCTATATAGGGACCACCCATTACTTTATGAAAAAAGTTCCTTGAGGTTTGGGTTCACTCCCAATCCCTCATCATTATTTTTAATGATCAAGTGATGAATTTTAATAATTTTTTTTAGTATATTACATTTCTCATAAATTCCATTAAAAATTTTCTTTTCAAATACTCAAAATTAGTGTAATAACATTTTAATAAAATAGGGAAAATATATAAACAATCACATGGTTAGATGATGAAAACACTACAAGTGATATATTTTTTAAGAAATATAGTCATAGTTCAGAAATATCTAAAATTTATGAAAATAAATATTTAAAAATAAATCTTGAAGAGATATGATTTTCAAAGAAAATATGGAGAATCGATGAGAAAAATAGTGCCTAGAGATTATATAATTTAAACATAAATGACATCTATGAAATAATATTTTCCCTCATGATAACTTATTTTCAAAATGGAACATGCTTTAAGAAAATGCTGCGGGTGTAAGTTTTTGAAATTAAATGTTTTTAAACACAAAATGATAATTTTGAAAGGAATTAAAACATATTGAATTCCAAAATATAAATAAATTATTTTAATTGTAAATATTACTTTTAAAATACCATAGAAAAGATAATTTTGTTTCCGAAAACTATAAAAAATAAAAGGATGCTTTGAAACTTTAAAATGGAAGATTTTTTTAAAAATGTATCTTACCTTCATTTACTACTTATTGAGGCATAATATAACACTGTATTAAAAAAATAAGAAAAATTAAACATATATTTTAGAAACTTACTCATATTTATTTCCTTTTATATTAATTTTTTTTATATTCACTTATTACATATTCATTACTTATTTTTAGTTAATATTGATCATCATTTATTAGGAGTTTTATCTATTTGTTATCTTTTTCAATATAATAGTTTTAGTAATCATTACATTTTCATGATATTATAATCTCAATAATATTCATGATATTTAAATATAATATAAATTCTGATTTATGAAGTTCCATGTTTATTTTGTGGGAATTTTAGGTACGATTCATAAAGATGAAATCTGTAATGAGCTTGTTTCAATAATCTTTTAATGAACAAAAAGTTGTATATGAATACTAAGTTAAATATTAGTATTACATTTCTAGAAAAAAATAATTATTTACTAATTAATACCTAATTTTACTCATAATTAATTTTCCATATTAATCAATGGTAGAAATTAATAACATCATCCATGTAGGTGGTTAAACTGACCTAATTAAGAACATGTTATATTCAATGGATAAGTATGATTATGAAGTGATTTAGCCATAATATAATTATTAAATAAGTATAATGATATTATTTAAGAGTTATTAATATGGTAAAATAGATTTAGAAAGTATTATGGGAAGAAGATAAATGAAAATGAAGTATAAGAATTAATTGCTTATAAAGAACAAATTGTGTCTTCTCTTGGAAGCCTTTTTGTTTTTGAAGGATTTAGGGGAAAATCAGGAGACCAGGAAAAAACATGTAATATTATTCTAAGAAAGTTAATTTATAAAATTTTGGTGAGTACTTAAAATTCTACATGAGGCTTGGAAGGGTGGGTGAAAATTTCCTTTTATAAGAGAAATAGATGAGATTTTTATAAATAACACTTTATTATCTTGGAATCCAACCAAGATTTCAAAGGAAACCACTAAAAATTTTCAAGGAAGAAGTATAGGTATATCCAAAACACATAAAAACTAATAACGTATAATTAAGGTTTGAGGAATTTTATGCCTTTTCCATCTAATTTCACTTTTTTACCTTAATTTACCATTTCCGCAGTAACTCATTTTTTTACCTCGGTAACTAATTTTTATACCTAAAAATCAAAAATTTCATTTTAAAAAATTTGAATATGATTATTTAAAATATGTAAACCATTTTATTAGATTGAATTTCTAAAAGTGATAAAAATTAATTTTAATATATGCGCACATAACACATATAAATAATTTATAAAGACAATGTATTTTTAAGAGTTAAATGAAAATTTTCTTATTCCATAACATGTAATAATCATTATATGAATTATAGTTTATGTTTTTATATATATTAAAATTAAATTTCATTATATTTAATATTCCAAATATTATAAATTTAACCTTTGAAAAAAACATGTAATAATAAAATAATATTTTTAAACTTTTTTTGGTTTACCCTTGAATAATTAAATTAGTGTTACTTATAGTTCCTTGATTATTTATTTAATGTTATTCATTTATTTTTAAAAATAATAACATTATTTTTATCAATTAATTTTATTGAAACCATTTATGATAAATAATAAATGAGAAATGTGTAAATCATAAAAATAATCATTTAGAATAAAACTATATAATTAATAAGTTGGTATCATTTTATTCTATTTCAAAGTCATTTGTTTTATAAATTAATTATTTTATTTAAAATATGATTTTTATAATATATATATATATATATGTATGTATTTAACTAAACAAACTATATACCAATAATTCTGAACTGGTAATATTTTCACTAGTATTATACCCTATTAAATTTTGATATGTATCTTGTATTATTTATTTACTACTGAAGATTAATGATTTTTAAAAGAATTTATAATCATTTTTAATAAGATATAAATATAGTTATGGAATAAAATGATTCCTAAGACATGGGGTGTTACATTCTTCCCTCTAAAATAAATTGCATCATCAAAATTTTAATTATCTATGACAGAATAAATTTTACTTCCTAATTAAGTGTAGATCAAAGATTATTTTCATAGTTATGATCACTTATGTTTTTATGAGGAAAATGTTTTATTGAAAATTATAAGAAATTTCTCCATGAAAAATATTACTTTTAAAATAGAACTCTATTTATTTCTAAATCTGAGACACTAAATTCACAGAAGGTCTATAGAATTATCCCTTAGATCACAAGGTCTCTCCATAGTCTACACAACCCTTATATTAACAATATACTTAAAATATATTTATAAAAAATATTAAAATAAATTTCTAACTCTTAAATTATCCTCAATAGATAATATCTTAATCTCAAAAGTTATCTAATCCTTTTTTTGATACAAACCGTGATGCCCCAGTCTAGCACTCCCGAATCCGGCGCTAAAACACATAATCTTTTCACATTGTCTTTGAAACCAAAGAAGTGAACCAAATTTAAAAGTTAAAATTAAAACATAATTAAATAATATTTATTTAATAAATACCCAAGATATTTTTAATTCTAGAGATTTAGATAATTAAAAATTCTATTACACATCTGAACCAATACTATTTTTATTAAACACTCATTTCCTAAAAATACACACTTTTTGGAAGCTACCCTAGTTCACTCAGACTAAACTTCATAATCATGAAATTAATCCATGATATCTCATAACCATCAGTAAACCTTGTGAAAAATATTTTAAAACTTAGAGTGAGTAAAAAAAGCTCAGAAAGGGGGTTTTAAAAGAAAATGAGAAGAACCCCTTTTTAATGAAAATGCTTAATAAATCTTTAAAATCATTTTCTTTAAAATACAATTATTCAATATTTATAAAAATATTCTTTCAAAGAATTTATTTGAGAAGAAATAAAAATATTGAATTCATTTTTCTTTAAAAATGAAAACCTTTGAAAATCTCTTTTAAAATCAAGAATTACCCTTTTAAAATAAAACTTTTACACTTGAAAAACATAACAATATTTTTCCTTGTGAAATGAAATTTAATGATATTTGCAAAGCTTAGAAGAAATACTTGAGGCAACTTGAAACATTAATGGGATATATAGGGTCTACCCATTAATTTATGGATAAATTCCTTTAATGTTGTATTTAATCCCCATCCATCATCATTATTTACAATGCTGAAGTGATGAATTTTAATAATACATTTTTAGTAGCTTATATTTATTATAAATTCTATTAAAACATTTATTTTCAAATACTCAACATCTTTGTAAAATATTTTTCCAAAATAAGGAAAAATATATAAATAATAACATGGTAAGTTGATAGAATATCTAGAAATTATGTATTTTATGAGAAATAAATATTTTCAATAAATATAGGCATGGGTCAGAAAGATAAAAAATTTATGGAAATAAATATTTAAAAGCGAATCTAGAAGAGATACATTTTTCAAAAAAAATGAAGCATTGTTGATAAATATAGTTTGTGTACATAAAATAATTTAAAAATAAATTACATCCATGAAATAAGATATTCCTCGATGATAAATTATTTTCAAAATAGAACATTCTTTAACAAAATACCAAGGGTGTAAGTTTTTGAAATCAAACATTTTGAAACAAGAAATGATAATTTTGAAAGGATTTGAAACTTATTATATACATACATCAAAATAGATTCTTTTAAGAAAAAATATTACTTATAAAACACCTTAGCTAAATTTTTCTTTCTTTCTAGAAACCATAAAAAAATAAAAGGATTCTTTCAAACTTTAAAATAGAAGACATTTTAAGAAATTTATCTTACCTTCATTTCCCACATGCTTAGAAATGATTTAATTACCTCTTAAAAAAATAAGACTCATTAAATATAAATTTTAGAGCCTTATTAATGTTTATTACCATTTATTTTAATATTTTATATTAATTTATTATATAGTCATTACTTGTTTTTAGTTAATATTAATCATCGATTGTTATCAATTTTAACTATTCGTTATTTTTTTTGGTATAACGGTTTTAGTTATCATTCCATTTTTATGTGATAATAATCTATAGAATAGTCATTATATTCAAATATAATATACACCATGATTTATAAAGTTCAAAGTTTTTTCTTTGGGAGTTTTATATATGATTTATAAAGATAAAATCCATAATGATCTTGTTTTGATAAATTTTAAAGAACAAAAAGTCGTATATAAATAATAAGTTAAATATTTGTCTTAACTTTATATAAAAAAGAAATAATTATTTACTCATAAATACCTAATATTTTCATGAATTAAGTTTCCATATTTATCCATGAAATTTTTTTGTAGCATCTTCCATGTAGGTGGCTAAATCGACCTAATTTAGAACATGCTATATTCAATGGATAAGTATGATTATTGATTGATTTATTCAGAATATCATTATAAATTAAGTAAAATGATATTATTCAGGCTTTATTAATGTGGTAAATCAGAATTATTAATCGTTAGTAGAATAAGATAAATGAAAATGAAGTATAATAATTTATTACTCACAAAGAAGAATTTGAGTCTTCTCTTAAAATCCTTCTTATTTTTGATAGATTTAGGGAATAATAAATATTAAAGGGATAAAAAATGTGTACGAATATTCTTAGGGAAGAAAATTTAGAAAAATATGAGGAATAATTTGAATTCCATGTGAGGTCTGGAAGGGTTGTTGAAAAATTCCTTTTATAAGAGGAAGATTTGACATTTTTATAAATAACACTTCCTTCTCTTGGAATCCAACCAAAATTTCAAAGTAATCCACCCACAATTGTAAAGGAAGGAGTATATTCTGATAAAAAACTCATTAACACAAATAATGTATAATTTTTGAGATATTTTAGGCATTTTCCACCTAATTTTACTTTTTACCTTAATTTACCTTCACCATGATAACTCATTTTTTTACCTCGATAACTATTTTCTATGCCTAAAAATGAAATTGAACATACTACCAAATTTGGAAATTACTATTTCAAATATGTAGACCATTTTATTAGATTCAATTTTTAAAAGTGATAAAAATTAATTTTAATATATGCATACATAACTCATAAAAACATTTTTTTAAAAAAAATGTATTTTAAAGTGTAAAATGAATTTATTCTTATTCCATGCCATATAATAATCATTAGATGAATTATAATTTATGTGTTTATATATATTCAAAATAATTTTTTTAATATTTAATATTATGAATATTATAAATTTATTTAAAAAAACATATAATAATAAAACAATGTTTTTAAACCTTTTTTGGGTTACCATTGAATAATTAAATTAGCATCCCTTATAGTTACTTAATTATTATTTGAATATTATTCATTAATTTTTACAAATAAAAACTTCATTTTTATAAATATATTTAATCAAAATCATTTATTATAACTAATAAATTAAAAAATGGATAATAAATAAAAATAATCATTTAAAATAAAAACTTTTTAATTAATAAATTTGTTCCATTTTATTCTATTCCAAATTAATTTGTTTTATAAATTATTTATTTTATTTAAAATATGTTTTTATAATATATATATTTAATTAAATAAATGATATTGATAATTATAAACTAGTAATATTTTCATTGGTATTATACCCTTTTAAATTTTGATTTATATCTTGTATTCTTTAATTACTATTGGAGTTTAATTATCTTTGAAAGAATTTAAAAACATTTATAAGGAAGATATACATGTAGTTTAAGAAAAAAAATGTTTCCTACGACCTAGGGTGTCAAAAGAATGATATAAGCATTAAATATCATTTAATTTATTTATTAAAAAATATATTTAATCATGCACAATATAGGACATGCCATTAAATATTATTATTATTATTATTATTATTATTATTATTATTATTATTATTTGTATGAGGAATATGTTAGGTTTATTATTTCATGAAGTGCCTATATAAATGTAATTCCTAAACCTTAAACATTACATAATCTTGATTTTTGATCCAGAATTTACTTTCTTTTTCACATTGAGGATCTTCTTAGGTTTAGAGTTTTAGAGAATTAGGCCATAACTATTATATTACAAAGTAGACACTTATACTCTATCCAATTTTTTCCAAAATAATAAAAATCCTTAAATAAAACAATAATTATTTTATTGATATAAATATTCTTGAATTATTCCCTTCTCTTACCTTTCCTTATACCCTATGAAAAACATTTCAAAAACTTGGGATGAGTATAAAAATCTCGGTATGGGATATATAATAAAGAAAGAAAACATTAGTCCATGAATACAAACAAATCAATGAAATCATACTTTTCACTCATAAAACATAATCTCTTTAACATACCTCATGAAATCATAATATTTATGAATAACACATAGAAATAATAAATCATAAAGGTAACCTGTGGCATCCATAACATACTTACACTGTAGCTTTCATAGCTATATAGGGAGTAACCTTCACAGTTATGTTTGGAATACTCATCACAGTATATTCCCTAAATATCTTTGGAGAAACATTAATGTTTACCTCCATCACATTACCTAATGCATTGAAGAGCTATATCGGGCTCACCTGCCCTCCGTTTATCACGGAACCACCCGTATATATAAACAATTCCTAGGAACCATAACATAATCATAACACATAAAACAAGCATAAGAAAAGATAAAATTTCCACATTGCAATCAAAATAAATCATTTCATGATATTGAAATAATCAATCCTTTATCAAAACCATTTTTAATACCAAAATACATAAAAGTGTATATTGTATTTATTTTTCTTTTAATAAAACATTACGTCTTATAGATGAATCCAAATATAAAATAATGCTTGCGGTGGAAAAAAGGTCATTTTCACTACGTAAGTTAAAAAGAAACATTATTTTTGTCATTTAGTAAAATGATTTGTAAAGAAAATATTCTTTTTGAAAACTGTTGAATTAAATTAAAAGTCAAAGGGTTTGATTATACACCATATAAAATAAGGTCGTATCAAAATATGCCTCAATGAATGGAGATTGAGACAAAGTCCCTTACCTTGAATCTGACTTGTCCTGTTCGTTATTTAATATCCTGAATAATAAAATTAGGTTAATTTATACTTGATTTAGAACCCTTTTAAAGTTTATTATACATTTTATATCACTTATTACCATGTTAAATCAATTAGTTAATTATTTTAGTTCATATTAAACATTTTGTCGATGTTCGGTACTTGAGTCATAAATGAACTTGTTATAGGTTCAAATTGTCCATGTGGTCAAAATTACATTATATCCAAAATATTTTTCATGATTTAAATATCATATATATCCAGTATATATATTTATTTATAATATTACATAACATTTTGAGATAATAAATGAAATACACCATTCATGGAGACAGTAGTCCGTACGTACGCATGAACGCCACTTTCATTTCTTTTTCATATTAAAGGAATGAAAAATAAATGATACATAGGTATATTATAATTATATTATAATATATATGTTATATATGTTACAAAAGTTCATTAATTATATCCTTTATACGTTCCATGTATGGCATGAATGAGTCATATCACTTTGAGGGGGAGGAAGTCCACACTTCCTCAAATGAAATTTTTGTATTTAAACATTATGGAAAGAATAAAGGTATGATGTAAATAAAAAATAATAATAGAGACAATATAAATATAATATATATCATATATAAATACAATTACATCATAATGGACACCGTGAGATGTGCTAGGAGAAAATTGAACAATCATCGTTTCGTGAGGCAGTAATTCACCGTACAGAGAAATAGTATGTTCGTATCCATTAGATGGAGGTGTGTATAAGTATAGTTTGAATCCTTATCATAAAAAAATACTAGTATATTTAGGATAATAGAGTTTTTATGTAATCATAGAATAATAAGAACATAGATAGCGAATAAGGAAAAAAAAGAAAGGAACTTGAGAGAAGACGTTACCTCTAAATCAGGTAACTTCTTTTGATTTGAGCCAAAAGGCTTTCTTGAATTGCCTTATGCCCAAGTTAAGGATTATAGGAGGAAGGGAGGTATTTTGGGAGATTATTTGAGTAGAATTTGGATGATCCAAGGGTATTTAGAGGCATGATTAAGTGGGTATAGGTGGTGAATTTTTATAAGGGGGAGGAGGGGTACTTTAGGAAAGTCTTGAAATATTTTTTATTATAAATTGATTTTCGGTTTCAAATGGTCCCAAAATAATTTGTTCTAAAGATAAAATGCTGTTGAGTATAAAATTTTTCAAAAAATAGGTTTTATACAAGTTTATATCACAAATTTAACCTTATCTTTTGGCTTTAACCTTAGTTAAAAACATTAACTCTTACCATGTCTTCTTTCATTTTCATAATATATAGTTACTATAGTTACTATAAAATGCCAAGAGAACCAAAAGAAGATCATTAATTAAAATTTTAACATTATATAAGTAATTTGGTTGAATATTAGATTTTTAGGAGTATTATATCATTTAATAAAATAGTATTTGTTTTAAAAACTCATTTTTGTCAATTTTGACACTATTTAGAAATTGATTTTTGTTAAAGTCATTACAAATTGTTTCCTTCAAACCAAAAGCATTAAATCAAATATAATATGTCAATATCATATATAAAATTCGTATATGGCATCAAAATAATCAAATTAAATTTATTTTAATATTTATAATATCATTTATTTGAATCTTTCATTAATAGGGTAATCACTGCATCATCATTGTGTCATAAATAAATAAATTTATTTAATTTTTAAAAAATATAAATAAAATACCATGATGTAGGAAATATTTTTAGATTTATAATGTCTATTTATAGTCATATATATTAGTTATATAACCCTATATTAAAATTGATTTAGTAAACGATACATGTTTATATTATATTTCCCTTTACTTTAAATTAAATATTATAAAATGTCATTTTCACACCCAAGTGTCTCCAAAATGCCAAAGGCTCGACCTAAGGATGATCTGGTTGGACCTATCTCATCGAATAATATTAGGACACGTTTTAGTGTAGTTTTGTATTATTATAATATTATTTTTACCCTTATTTACCAGATTTACCCTTTAACCATGGTAAATAAAAATATTTAATGAAGTTACTATTCATAATGTCCAAAAATAAAAGGTACCTATTTAAAAAATTTGGAAATTTTCATTCCAAAAATGTAATAAATTTTTAAAAATTCAAAACACATAAATTTTAGTAATTAATTTAAAATTAATTCCCATTGTCAAAACCAGAAAGCGTATTTTTAAGAAGTAAAAACTACCAAAAGATTGACACGTGTTTATGTCCAATTTCAACGTTAAATTTCTTCTAATAACCAAAATTGTATTAAATTATAAAAATATATTCCATTTATAATTTAAAACCATTAAATAATATTATTTAACCATCTAAATTATCTTGATGGAAAAATGTTTTTTTCAATTAAAATTTGGCGTATTTTTACTATTCATCAAAACATGATAGTTATCAGAAAAATATAAAACGTTCATCCAACGTAAATTTTGATATCTCTATTCTAAATAAGAAGTTAATTTTTTTAAATATAACATATAAAGGTATAAAAAAAATATATTTAAAAAGGGGTCTCCATCAAAGGCGATAAAACAGTATTTTTAGAAAAATACTTCTTTTATCAAAAAAATTGAATTTGGTTTTATATCATATCTAGAAAACATATAAGATAAATCTAAAACATCACATTGAATATATAAAATATATTTTTCAATAAATAAAAATCTATAAATAATGATATGATTTTATAAACACAATTATTCTCTTTTTAAATAGGTTTTCATAAAAACACACCCTTTATATTCATTTAGTTTTTATTTCCATTTCTAATAAATTTTGCAACCAATTAATAATTATTTAAACATGTGTAAACCATATTTGCATAATTTAGTTGATACTATTCATTCCCACCATTCTAACGACTATGTTATAATGGTAACATTTAAATAATAATATTTTGTTGTTTGCTTAAACTCGATGTAGCGTGTCATGTATGCCATTGAACATAGTGTTTCTTTCTTAAAACTCAGGATGTTACATCATTCCCCCCTTTTGGAAATTGTTTCCTCGCAATTTTAAAATTTGGATCAGTAATTTCATTAAAAATACCATATCAGAAAAAGAGTTAATAAAACTACCACTTTAAAAGAAAGAAAGAGAAGTACAAAGGTCACCCGAGATAACACATAATAGGGTTCCATGTACAAAAACATGGATATGGAAGAAAAACTAAGTGTCAGGTTCTTATGGAGAACGATATAAAATATGATCATGAGAAAGTTAACAACCAGAAAACCACAAACTTGTGATGGGTTAAACGATCATTGATTTTACAGTAGGAAAAGTAAACAGAAAACATTTTTTTAATAACCTTTTCATAAAGTTGAGGAATTATTTTACAACTTAAAATAATAACATAAGGAAAAGTACTTACTTGTGAAATAGAGTTTCATCCTTTAATAAATATCTACCACAAACCCATCTTTTCTCCAAATGATGAGTATTCAAGATGATTTGGTCACACCTGGAATGCTAGAATCAACTTCTAAAGAATCTCATAATCCAAAAAAGATGAACTATATATTTCCCCTATCTTTAGACATTAACCCAAAACCAAAATAGTTAGAAAAAGATTATATAATCCCCAAAAAGAATAATTCTTTATAAAAAGAAATACTACTCTTATTCTCCAAAATTCAACAAACAATACCCAAAGTTCAACAAAGACCATTCAATAAACAATTGCCCTTAAAATTCTTCAAAATAATCCAAACTAAATTTTAAACCCAAAATTCAGAAGGATTTGATCACAAAGTCTTCCACGATAAATCTTAACATTTATCTCTAAATAAAATCGACTACTCTTAAAGTCTCATATTTAAAAGTAATTAACCTAATCACATATTCTCCTTGATATGTTAATCATTTCCATAAATAACCTAAATCTTCATATGTCTATAATAAAAACATAGATTCTTCCAAAATAAAATTCAACCATTACTCCTCAAATTAAAACCTATAGTATTCTATTTTCCTTAGGTATATAGTTTTCCCAAAATAGTGAAAGTCTTCTAAAATAACATTTATCACTTAATCAAAAAATCATTTTCCTATACTAAGGATATCCATTTAATAAAACATAAGTTCCAAAAATCAAATTATTCTGATTCTATAAACTCATTAAACTAAAAATTAAAAGTCATAATAATCAGAGACTTCACGTAGGCCATTGGTAGGCGATAAAGCCTTGTCACATTTCAGTTGTGGTTTAGATTCCCATGACCTTGTCCGATGCGATGGGTTGTCACCCATCCTACGAGTTGTCCTTTTTCTAAATCTATATAATTCTTCAAACATTCATAGAATGAGATAAAATACTCAAAAAATAACCATTACATAATTTAACCTCAAGTTTAACTTGTGCCTTTTATTTTGCATCTCATAATGTAATAACCCATAATTACCTCAAAATAAAGGGTCATATAAACCCTAAAGATTATTTATAATTATTTCCATAAAATAAAAGTTAATTATTACTCAAATAGAATTTTCACATAACAAACTTCAGGGTTACACATACTAGAGAAAAGTCTTCCAATGTAATCCCATCAACAAAAAAGCATTAATACTTTTAAACATTTCATCACCCAAAGATCTAACATAACTCTCGAATTTCTAAAATGTAAACATATTAATCATCCAACATTATTCATGATCCCTTAACCATTTTTTCCAACTTATTTTATAATAATTCTTTCATAAAAAAATCATGAATCATGTCCTAAGATTCTATAATTTCAAAACATAAGCTAAGAAATAATTCACACCTTTCATTGGTCATTTTCATTTTTCTCATATTAAATTGGAATAACATTAGGTATTGGTAAACATATATTTGTATGGTCCTGCTGATCCCATTCCCATACCTTCTTTGTAGGACATATACTTGCATAATGACCATACTCCACACATTTAAAACATTCAATTTATCCATTGGAAAGAACTTCTTTCCCTTTCCTGGAGCCAACTGAACACTTCCTTTTTACATGGAAGGTTATCACCTTATGAACTTCATTACCACATCTATAACATCTTCCCATGTCTTTGAAACATTTTCCAAGGTGTTTCTTTTCACATCCTTAACACATAGGTTGTTGAATGTACTTACCTTTATGATTATTTCCTGAACTTACATAGGGATTCCTTTCTCTCATATATAATGCATCAAAAAAATCACCAAGGTTCAAGTGGTCAATCATGAATCCAGATAGTTGGTTTAGAATAACCAAAAGTGTTCTCATTGCAGCTCCCATTTCATTTGGTTTCTTATTCAGAAAACTACCACAGTTTCTTTCACATCCATTGTTACTTTGGTGTCTGCTAGATCCATCCATTTACTAAAACCAAAAAGGCCAGTGTGAGTATATCAGTAAAATCATCATATTCTATCTTATTAGGAGGGTAAAAATTAAGATCTACTTATTCATGATGTCTTAAAATCATTCAATTTATATAAAACAACTACGTCTCTTTCTAATATACTAACCATTGTGGTTATGAAAAACATGTCACTTATGCTTAAATAACACCTTAACCTCTAAAGTTATCAAAACCTACCTCTAATACTAACTATAAGGCCCAAGCCTTAAACATTAAATAATTTTGATTTTTGATCAAGAATTTACTTTCTTTAACATTTAGTATCTTTTCAGTTTTATAGTTTTAGATAATTAGTCCGTAACTATTATATTACATCTCATATATTACAAAGTAGACACTTCTAATCTATATAAATGTTTCCACAATAATAAAACTCCTTAAATAAACCAAGAATTAGTTTCTTAATATAAGCATTCTTGAATTATTCCTTTATATTACCCTTCCTTATACCCTGTGAAAAACATTTCAAAAACTTGGGATGAGCCTAAACAGCTCAGTAAGGGATATATAATAAGGATAGAAAACATTAGTCAATGAATACAAACAAATCAATGAAATCATAATTTTCACTCATAAAAAATAATCTCTTTAACATAACTCATGAAATAATAATATTTATGAATAAAACATAGAAATCATAAATCATAAAGGTAACTTGTGGCATCCATAACATACTTACATTGTATCTTTCACAACTACATAGGGAGTAACCTTCATGGTTACGTTTGGAATACCCATCACAGTATATTCCCTAAATCTCTTTGGAGAAATATTAGCATTTACCTCTGTCACATTACCCAATTCATTGGAGAGCTATCTCGGTCACACCCTACCTTGGTTTATCACATAACCACATGTATACGTAAACAATTCCCAAGAACCATAAAATAATCATAACACATAAAACAAGCATAAAGGAAAGATAACATTTCTACATTCCAATCATAATAGATAATTTCATGATATTGAAATAATCAATCTTTTTTCAAAACAATTTTCAATACCAAAATACATAAAAAGGGTATATTGTATTTATTTTTCTTTTAATAAAACATTACAACTTATAGAGAAATCCAAATATCAAATATTGTTCACGACGGCAGAAAGGTCGTTGTCGCTACGCACGTTAAAAAGAAACATTTTTTTTTCATTTAGAAAATTGATTTGTAAAGAAAATATTCTCTTTTAAAACATTTTAATGAAATCAAAAATCAAAGGGGTTGATTATACACCTTATAAAATAAGGTCGTATCAAAATACACCTAAATGAAAGGAGATTGAGAGGAAGTCCCTTACCTTGAATCCGACTTGTCCCGTTCATTATTTAATTTTCTGAATAATAAGATTTGGATAATTTATACTTTATTTAGAACCTTTTTAAATTTTATTATTAATTTTATATCACTTATTACCATGTTATCACAATTAATTAATTATTTGAGTTCTTATTAGACATTTTTTCGATGTTCGGTACTTGAGTAAAAAATGAACTTGTTATAATTACAAATTATCCCTGTGGTCAAAAGTCCATTATATCCAGAATAGTATTCATGATTTAAATATCTCATATATCCAGTATATATATATATGTATTTATAATAGTCCATAAAATTTTGAGATAAGAAATGAAATGTACCTTTCATGGAGACGGTAGGCCGTACGTACGCATGAACGCTAATTTCATTTATTTGTCATATTAAAGGAATGAAAACTAAACGATACATAGGTATATTATAATTATAGTATAATATCTATGTTATATATGTTACAAAATTTCATTAATTCCATCCTTTATAAATTCCATGTATGGAATGAATGAGTCATATCACTTTGAGGGGGCGGTAGTCCACACTTCCTCAAATGAAATTATCATATTCACACATTATGGAAAGCATAAAGGTATGCTGTAAATAAAAAAAATAAAAAATAATAGAGAAAATATAAATATAATATATATCATATATAAATAGAGTGCCACTATAATGTCCACCACAAGATGTGTTAGGAGAAAATTGAACAATCATCGTTTCGTGAGGTAGTAGTTCCCCGTACAAAGAAACAATATGTTCATATCCATTAGATAGAGGTGTGTATAAGTGTAGTTATAATCCTTGTCATAAAAACATCCTAGTATATTGATTATACTGGATTTGTTATGTAATCATAGAATATGAGGATCATATGGAGTGAATAAGGAAAATAAATGAAAGGAACTTGAGAGAAGACGTTACCTCTAAATTGCGTAACTTATTTTGATTTGAGCCAAAAGGATTTTTTGAAATAAATTATGCCCAAGTTAAGGATTTTATGAGGAAGGGAGGGATGTTGGGAGATTATTTGATCAGAAGTTGAATGATCCAAGAGGCTTGAGAGGTGTGAGTAAGTGAGTAGAGTTGGTTCCATTTTATAAGAGGGATGAGGAGCACTTTAGGAAAGTCTTGAAATTTTATTTTATTATAAATTTATTTTCAGTTTCAAATGGCCCTAAAATCATTTATTTTAAATATAATATGCCTTTGGGTTGAAAACTCACAAAAAATAGGTTTTAGACAAGTTTAGGTCACAAATTAACCTTATCTTTTAGATTTAACCCTTTGTTAAAAACATTAACTCTTACCCTGTCTTCTTGAATTTTCATAATATATAGTTATTATAGTTACTATAAAATGACAATAGAACCAAAAGTGGATCGTTAATGAAATTTTAAACATTATATAAGTCATTTGGATGAATCTTATATTTTTAGGATTATTATATCATTTAATAAAACAGTATTTGTTTTAAAAACTCATTTATGTCAATTTTGACACTATTTAGTAATTGATTGTTTTTAAAGTCATAAAACTTGATTCCTTCAAATAAAAATCATTAAATCAAAGATAATATGTAAATATAATCTAGAAAATTCTTGGATGACATCAAAATAATCTAATTACATTTATTTTATTATTTATAATATCATTTATTTGAATCTTTCATTAAAAAGGTAATCACTTCATCATCATTGTGTCATAAATAAATTAATTTATTTAATATCTAAAAAATATAAATAAAATAACATGATTTATTAAATAGTTTTATATTTATAATGACTATTTATAGTCATATAGATCATTTATATAATTCTATATTAAAATTGATTTAGTAAAAGATACATGTTTATGTTATATTTCCCTTTACTTTAAATTAAATATTATACCCCCCCGAATGGTTGGAAGGCCTTATTTTTTATTTTATTATAGATAATCCCCCTTTTAAGGGATGAAGGGGAACCCATACATGACCCATATGCCCAAGTCACAAGGCCCGACACGACTCGCAATACATGACCCAAAGGCCCAGAGGCATACTATGCCTATTACATGACCCGTAGGCCCAACCCACAGGAACTGCCCCTCCCTTAGCTTCTACATCATTGATCACATAGCTCCCCACCTTGTATTGCTGATCGACTAGAATTTTCCCATAAAAATATTCACGGTGCCTGGTCCCGATGGCGGTTTCCATACCCTCTCATTTTTCCAATCTGGTAGCTCTGCTTCTGGTGACTGCTAGTATTGTTGCTCTTGATCCTCTTCTGGGGCCTGCTCTGTGTGAACTGGGCTACTCCATGGTCTTTGTGGCCCAAAGTCCCTGAGGCTCGAAGACCTTTGATGACCCGAAGGCCCTGGAGACCCGTAGGCCCAAACCGGTGGCCCGAAGGCCCAAATCGGGTGAATAGTTCTGGCTGATATAGTACCTGCTATAGTACTGCTACAGTAACCAGAAATTCACCTCCACCCGGTTTTGAACCTGGGTCTCTTGGATGCCAAGCAGGAGCCCTTACCACTCGGGTACAGGCTCGTTGGCTTATAAAATGTCATTTTCACACCCAAATGGCTCCCAAATGGCTCCCAAATTCCAACAGTTAAGCCTAAGGATTCTCATGGTCAGAAATATCTCATAAAATAGGATTAGAACACGTTTTAGGGTAGTTTTATATTATTATAATATTTTTTACCCTTATTTTCCATATTTACCCTTAAACCATGATAAATAAAAATAATTAATGAATTTAGTATTCATAACATCAAAAAATAAAAGGTATCTATTTAAGAAATTTAGACCATATGATTCTAAATATGGAATACATTTTTATAAAATTCAAAACACATAAATTGTAGTAATTAATTTAAAATTAATTCCTGTTGTCAAAACCAGAAAACATGTTTTTAAGAAGTAAAAACTACCAAAACATTGACATGTGTTTATATCCAATTTCAATGTGAAATTTATTATAATGACTTAAATTGGATTAAATGATAAAAATATATTCTATTTGTACTTTAAAACTATTAAATAATATGATTTAACCATATAAATTATCTCGATGATTTTTTTTTCTATTAAAATTTTGCATATTTTTACTATTCATCAAAACATGATTGTTATCAGAAAAATATAAAAAATTAATACAAAGTAAATTTTGATGTACCAATTCTAAATAAGTAGTTTATTTTTTCAAATAGATTATACAAAGTTATAAAAAACTAAATTTAAAAAGGGTTCTCTATCAAAAGGCGGTAAAACTGTATTTAAAAAAAATACTTTTTTTATCCAAAAAATTGAATTTGGTATTATATCATATATAGAAAACATATAATATGAATATACAACATTAAATTCAATATATAACATATATTTTTCATTAAATAAAAATCCATAAAGGGTGATATGATTTTATAAACACAATTATTCTCTTTTTAAATAGGTTTTAAAAAAACACATCCTTTATATTCAATTGATTTTTATTTCCATTTCTAATAAATTTGGTCACCAATGAATCATTATTTAAACATGTATAAACCATATTTTCATAATTCAGTTGATATTATTCATTCCCGCCATTCCAACGGCTAGGTTATAATGGTAACATTTAAATAATAATATTTATTTGTTTGCTTAAACTCAATGTAGAATATCATGTATACTATTGAACATAGTGTTTATTTCTTAAAACTCAGGATGCTACATAATTCCACCCTTTTAGAAATTGCATCCTCACAATTTTAAAATTTTTCTCGGTAACTTCATTAAAAATCCCACATCAGAAAAAGGGATAATAAAACAACCACTTTAAAAGAAAGAAAGAGAAGTAAAAAAGCTCACCCGAGATAACACATACCAGGGTTATGTGTCAGAAAACATGGATATGGAAGAAAAAATATGTGTCAAGTTTTGATGGAGAGTGATAGAAAACATGATCAGGAGAAATTTAACAACAATAAAACCACAAACTTGTGATGGGTTAAATGATCATTGATTTCATAGTAGAAAAAGTAAAAGGAATTTTTTTTTGTTTTAATATCCTTTTTATAAAGTTGAGGAATTATTTTACTACTTAGAATAAGAACATAAAGGAAACATAATTACTTGTCAAGTATAGTTTCATCCTTTGATAAAAATCTACCAAAAACTCATATTTAATCCAAATGATGAGTATTCAAGATGAATTCGTCGCACCTGAAGTGCTAGAATCAACTTCTAGAGAATCTCATAATCCACAAAAGATGAACTATATATTTCCCATGTCTTTAGACTTTAACCAAAAACCAAAAAAGTTAGAAAAATATCATATAATCCCCAAAAAAATAATCCTTTATAAAAATAAATAATACTCTTAATCCCCAAAATTCAACAAACAATACCCAAAGTTCAACAAAGATCGTTAATTAAACAATTGTCCTTAAAATTCTTCAAAATAATCCAAACTAAAATTGAAACCCAAAATTTGAAAGTATTTGATCACAAAGTCTTCCATGATAAATCTTAACATTTATCTCCAAATAAAATTGACTACTCTTAAAGTCTCATATTTAAAATTAATTAACCTAATCACATATTCTCCATGATATGTTAATCATTTCCATAAATAACCTAAATCTCCATATGTCCATAATAAAAACATATATTCTTACAAAATAAAATTTAACCATTACTCCTCAATTGAAAAACCCATAGTATTCTATTTTCCTTAGGAATATAGTGTTCCCAAAATAGTGAAAGTCTTTCAAAATAACTTTTATCACTTAATAAAAAAATCATTTTCCTATTATAAGGATATCCATGTGATAAAACATAAGTTCCTAAAATAAACTTATTCTGATTCCATAAACTTGTTAAACTAAAAAGTAAAAGTCATACTAATCAAGGACTTCACGTAGGCCAGTGTTAAGAGATAAAGCCATGTCACATTTCAGTTGTGGGTTTGATTCCCAAGACCTTGTCCGACGTGACGGGTTGCCACCCTTCCCGTGGGTTTTCCTTTTTATAAAAATATATAATTCTTCAAAGATTCCCAAAATGAGATAAAATCCTCAAAAATAACCATAACATAATTTAACCTCAATTTTATCTTGTTCCTTTCATTTTGCATATCAAAATATAATAACCCATAATTTTCTCAAAATCAAGGGCCATATAAACCCTAAAGATTCTTTATAATTATGTTTACAAAAGAAAAGGTAATTCTTCCTCAAATAACATTTTCACATAAAAAACTTCAGGGTTACATAAACTAGAGAAAAGTCTTAAAAAGTAATCCCATCAACAAAAGAGAATTAATACTTTTAAACATTTCATCACCCAAAGATCTAACATAACTCTCAAATTTCTAAAATTTAGACATTTTAATCATCCAAAATTTTTCATGATCCCTTAACCATGTTTTTCCAACTTATTATATAGTACTTCTTTCCTAAAAACAAAATCATGAATCATGTCCTAAGATTCAATAATTTCAAAACATAAACTAAGAAATAATTCATACCTTTCAATGTTCATTTTCAATTTCCTCATCTTCAATTGGAATGACATTAAGTATTGGTAAACATATATTTGTACGGCCCTGCTGATACCATTCCTATACCTTATTTGTAGGAAATTTACTTGCATAATGACCATACTCCCCACATTAAAAAGATTCAATTGATCCCTCAGAAAGAACTTCTCTCCCTTTCCTAGAGCCAACTGAACGCATCCTTTTTCCAAGGAAGGTTATTGCCTTATGACCTTAATTACCACATCTATAACATCTTCCCATCCCTTTGAAACATTTTCCTAGGTGTTTCTTTTCACATCCTTGAAACATAGGTTGTTGAATATACTTACCTTTATGATTATTACTTGAACTTCCATAGGGATTCGTTTATCTCATATATGACGCATCAGAAAAATCACCAAGGTTCAAGTGGTCAATCATGACTCTAGATAGTTAGTTTAGAATAACCAAAAGAGTTATCATTGCAGCTCCCATTTTATTCGGTTTCTTATTCATAAAACCACCACAGTTTCCTTCACATCCATTTTTACTTTGGTGTTTTCTAGTTCCAACCATTTACTAAAACCAAAAAGGTTAGTGTGATTATAACAGTAAAATAATCATATTATATCTTATGAGGAGGGTAAAAATTAAGATATACTTATTCATGTTATATTAAACTCATTCAATTTATCTAAAATAACTATGACTCTTTCTAATATGCTGACCATTGTGGTTATATAAAACATGTCACTTATGCTTAAATAACACCATAAACTCTAAAGTTATCTAAACCGAACTCTGATAAAAACTATAAGGACCAAGACTTAAGCATTACATAATCTTTATTTTTGATTAATAATTTACTTTCTTCCACCTTGAAGATTTTTTCAAGTTTAGAGTTTTTGAGAATTAGGCCGTAACTATTACATTTCATCTCAAATATTACAAAGGAGACACTTCTACTCTATCCAATTTTTTCTACAATAATAAAATTACTTAAATAAAAAAAGAATTCTATTCTTGATATAAATATTCTTGAATTATTAATTTCTATTACCCTTCCTTATGACCTATGAAAAACATTTCAAAAACTTGGGATGAACATAAAAAGATCAGTGAGAAATATATAATAAGGAAAGAAAACATTAGTCCATGAATAGAGACAAATCAATAAAATCATAATTTTCACTCATAAAACAAAATATATTTAACATACCTCATGAAATCATAAGATTTATGAATAACTCATAGAAATCATAAATAATAAAGATAACTTGTGGCATCCATAACATACTTACATTGTATCTTTCACAACTACATAGGGAGTAACCTTCATGGTTACGTTTGGAATGCCCATCATAGTATATTCCCTAAATATATTAGGATAAACATTAATTTTTACCTCTGTCACATTACCCAATGAATTGGAGAGCTATCTCAGGCTCACCTACCCTCAGTTTATCACATAACCACCCATATACCTAAACAATTCCCAAGAACCATAACATATCATAACACATAAAACAAACATAAAGGAAATATAACATTTCTAGATTGCAATCACAATAGATCATTTCATTATATTGACATAATAAATACTTTATCAAAACCATTTTCAATACCAAAATACATAAAAGGGTATATTGTATTTTTTTTATTTTAAAAAACATTACGACTTATAGAGGAAGCCAAATATCAAATAATTCTTGCGGCGGCGAAATGGTCATTGTCGCCATGTAAATTAAAAAGAAACATTATATTTGTCATTTAGAAACATTATTCGTAAAGAAAATATTACTTTTGAAAACCATTGAATGAAATTAAAACTTAAAGGGGTTGATTATACACCTTATAAAAGAAGTTTGTATAAAAACATGCCTCAATTAAAGGAGATTGAGACGAAGTCCCTTACCTTGAATCTGACTTGTCCCGTTTGTTCTTTAATTTCCTAAATAATAAAATTAGGTTAATTTTTAATTTATTTAGAACATTTTTAAAGTTTATTATTCATTTTATATCACTTTTTACCATGTTATATCAATCAGTTAATTATTTGAGTTCATATCAGATGTTTTGTCGATGTTCGGTACTTGAGTAAAAAATGAACCTGTTATAATTACAAATTGTCCATGTAGTCAAAATTCCATTATCTCCAGAATCGTATTCATGAATTTTAAATATCATATATATCTAGTATATATATTTATTTATAATATTCCATAACATTTTGAGATAAGAAATGAAATGCATCGTTTATAGAGATGGTAGGCCGTACGTATGCATGAACGCTACTTTCATTTATTTTATCATATTAAAGGAATGAAAATAAATGATACATGGGTATATTATAATTATAGTATAATATCTATGTTATATATGTTACATAAGTTCATTAATTACATCCTTTATAGGTTCCATGTATGGCATGAATGAGTCATATCACTTTGAGGGGGCGGTAGTCAACATTTCCTCAAATGAAATTATCATATTCACACATTATGGAAAGCATAAAGGTATGATGTATATAAAAAATAAAAAAACATAAAGACAATATAAATATAATATATATCATATATAAATATAGTTCCATCATAATGGCCACCATGAGAGGTGGTTGGAGAAAATTGAATAATCATCGTTTCGTGAGGTAGTAGTTCACCGTATACAGAAATAGTATGTTCGTATACATTAAATGGAAGTGTGTATATGTGTAGTTAGAATCCTTCTTATAAAAACATCCTAGTATATTGAGGATACTGGAGTTGTTATTTAATCATATAATAAGAGGATAGGGAGTGAATAAGGAAAATAAAATAAAGGAACTTGAGAGAAGACATTACCTCTAAATTGGGTAACTTCTTTTGATTTGAGCTAAAAAGATTTCTTGAATTGCCTTATACCCATATTAAGGTTTCTAAGAGGATAGAGGGATTTTGAGAGATTATTTTAGTATATGTTTAACAAGCAAAGGGTATTTAAAGGTGTGAGTAAGTGGGTATAGGTGGTGACATTTTATAAGAGGGAGGAGGGACACTTTAGAAAAGTCTTGAAATATTATTTTATTATAAATTTATTTTTGGTTTAAAATAGTCCCAAACTCATTTATTTAAATGATATGATGTTGTTGGGTCAAAAACCTATCAAACAATAGGTTTTATACAAGTTTAAGTCACAAATTTAACCTTATATTTTGGATTTAACTCCTAGTTAAAAACATTAACTCTTACCATGTATTGTATTTTCATAATATATAGTTCCTAGAGTTACTATAAAATACCAATATAACCACAACTAGATCATTAATTACATTTTTAAAATTATGTAAGTCAGTTGGCCGAATCTTAGATTTTTAGGACTATTATATCATTTAATAAAGTAGTATTTGTTTTAAAAACACATGATTATACACTAAATGAGGATAATATTCATTGTTAATATATATAATATTAATTTGATTTATTATTCATATACACCATTTTAGTGCATTTTACACTTTGAACATTAATTCACATTATGATTGTAATTCCCTATCAAAATGAACTATTACATGGTACATTTTTGAACACCTCCAAAAAATACAAAATGGTCTGTATTTTATTTTCATATTTTATTTTCAGGTATCCCATTATATAAGGAACAATTAATTATTTTGGAGCACTTGAAGATTCACATTGGAAGACTACCAAAATTGGATTTCATGCCAACACATTCTGGGAAAAGTAAACTAGATAACAACCCAATAAAGAGACTGTACCAGCCAAGATACAATCCCAAATGATTCCCAAAATTTAAATTAATATATATTAAATCATGTAGAACATTTCATCCAACAGTTACAAGAGATAATTCAGATGTTTTAATGGAGTTCCAAGCGGCCCAAGTTGGAGATAAATTTCTAGGCCAGATTCTACGGCCCAGGCACATGAGCCTTATCCCGGTTGGTAAGGACTCCGTAAGTGCATCCAAGCGACCAGGGATCAAATCCAGGTGGAGAAAGAATTTCCGGGTTACTGTAGCAGTACTGTAGCGGGAACTGTAGCAGGCACTGTTTGGCATTGTAGTAGCCGGGAATATGCCCCCGTTTGGGCCTTCAGGCCACCAATTTGGTCCTTGAGTCCTGTAAGGCCTTCGGGCCACCCAGGCCTTCGGGTCAGTAAGGCCTTTGTGCCACCTCAAGGCCTTCGGGCCACCTTAAGTGCAGATGCAAACCAGACAACCTACAAGGAACAAGCTCTACAAGGAGGATGAGCAAGGAGCTTTCACCACCGCATAAGCTAAACCAATTGCAAGAATGAGAGGGTATGACACCTGCGATCGGGACAAGCCTGTGCATGCACGGGAAAGCCTAGCCAAACATCCATGCAAAGGTGGAGAGCTAATTTCACGATGAAGATGCTGGGGAGGAGCAGTTCCAAGTAGTTAGTCTGGGTTGTATGTAATGTTTGAAAGCCTACGGGCAATGAATTCCTCTAGGCCTATGGGCCATGTAATACTTACACCTACGGGTCTTGTAAGGGTTCCACCTCACCCCTTGAATGGTGTATTATCAAAATCAATAAAAAATGAAGGCCTTCGGGCCATTGGAGGAGATTCTATGGCCCAGAAAAACAGCCCACAATTTTATCCATATCTCGTAAAACATAAACTCTTTTGGGATGAAACTTTACAGAAGGTTAGAGGACATCTAGAGATACATTTTTATTTTATGTACCACTCTAATTAGGCCATATATAATTTAATATAACAGCCTCTATTCATTGGATGCAAGCTGGCTGCAACTTTGGCTCAAGGGTGAAAAAGTCTCATCTCCCTTACTTTCCACCACCCTTGGCCTACCAAAATTAATTGAGGAGACTTGAAAGATGGGGTCTCAACCCAAGGCTCCTAAAATTCCTATTTAAGGTAGTGGTTTTGGAGGATTTAATTATCTTTGAGCTTTGTTTCATTTTAATGTTATGCTGCTAATTTGATGTTGTAATTGCATTCCTTCAATTGTAAGTTCTTGAATTACCTTAGCTTCTTTATAAAATTTCTCCATATTCTCTTTTTTTATTATTCTTCTTATCACTTTGATACCATTTCCTCAAGGTGTGAACTTTTTCACACCAAACCTTGTGAGATTATCACACAACAGTGGAGTGATCGTTATTTCATTATTTTTTTACTTCTCCAATTCCTCCCCCATGAGTCTACTTCCCTCTTCCATTGAAACCATAGGATAAATGGAGGGATAACCCACTTATGGGTTGATCCAAGGGAGTAGAAAGGGGCTATATTGGATTTTATTTATCACCCCATTAATCTATAATCACTTCTTTTAAATGGGATTTTTATTTTATGATTTTAAAACTTCTTCATCCTTATTGAATTTTAAGGCCACTAAATTCAAGTGGTAATACGAAACTTTACCTTGGAGTGCTCATAAACATGATACTCAAAGTGTATAGGTGATTAGTATTAAAGTGTGTTGGTATGAACCAGTGAGTGATGAAGTTTTTTGATCTCCTTGAATGAACTCATCTCAAATATAATAAATTGAAATCACTAAAGAAGAATTTCATCCAATCCACCCCTTGTAATAACCTAGGATCAACCCTTCTTATAATTTGAATTCACTTAAGTCACGTAGTGTTTGCTTAAAATTATCTAAAATCAACCCAACTTTGTCTACTTAATATCCAAAATCAGTCAATAGAATGTGCGTGTCTATAGGTTTCTTCTTAGGTCTTTGAGGAATCGACAACCCAAGATACTCTACAATTGACCGCTTAACCCTAAAAACATGGGTAAATTTGGGCGATACCAAATTTTGGCACCATTTCCGAGGACCTAATTAAGTTATCTTAGACACTATCTTCCTTTTCTCACCCCACTTCTCTAATCTCATCCCCAATTTCATTCCTATGGAAAACCCTTTTGAACAAATCCAAATATGGGGAACCTCTCCTTACTTTGATCACTCCACACAAAGTGTGATGTAAAATGACCATCCTAGTTTATAAAGGTGGGATAATCAACAACCTATTAAGACACAATTTTTTAACTCCTATTCTCCACAAAACATTCCAACTTATTATGAGTTCCAATCCCAACAAGGCCAATCAGAACATCCTCCTGTGGAATTCCAACAACTTAATTATCCTCTTGGAATAGACCATATGTCTCAACCCCTTGCCCATCTTGATCCACATCCATTAATTGAGAAATTGTGTCAACAAGTGGATAGAATTACTTTTGAAGTTTCATCCTTGAGATTATAACTACAAAGCATTGAAACTGTTATGGAACCCATTCTCAGTCAGGTTTTCCATTACTCATCATTCATAGAGGGATCTTGTTAGATACAAACATCTCATGAAAATGCTAAAGAAATTTCCTATGAACCTATGATACCTAAAGAACATGAATTAATAGTTTATGTGTGTTTAAATGAATAGGAAAATAATATTTTTAATTCACAAGAGGGAAATTTGACATCATGGATTGAGTGTCCTGAATATTGCTCCATTAATGATTTTTTAGAACTAAAAATCACTGCACCATTGGGAGAGATAATGAACATTGAGTCCATACCCATTCCTAAAATGGATCTTTCCAATTTTGTGGTTGAATCTTATATTCAAAATGAACCAATTTTGTTGAGAAATTTGGAAAATGAAACTGAGTTGGATTCAAAATATCAACCTCTGTCCGAATGTCCTATCCAACCTGAGCTCAAAATTATTGTCCTTCCTTCCCCGCTCAAGTATCCATTAATAGGGTATAATCATGACCTTTCAATTTTAATTCATTCTTCTCTTGAAACCAAAAAATTTGGAAAGATCATTGATGTCTTAGGCAAGATTATTGAGGAAACTGGATCAACCATTTATCATATTCCTTGGATTTTCTCACTCATTGTAGAACATAGGTTTGTACATGAAAAAAATTATAAACAAAGAATCAATATCAATTTAGTAGAAGTGGTGAAACATGTGGTCCTAAAAATGTTGAAAGTTGGTATTGGGTAAGTTAGGGGGATTCATGTCGAGCTAACGACGTTAAATAAAAGCGCTGCACGGGAGAAACCCATGGTTTTCATGTTTCCAATATTTTTGAATCATCTTTATTTTTCAAATAGGATTAATGAATAATTTTGATATTTACAAAAAAATAGACTATTGACCTATTCTTATATTATGAGTATTGATGGGTATGAAAGGGGAACTCCATATTCATCTGTGTCACGTGGTGTGATCCTTGAGTAATACCTTACCCAGAAATTTAAAAAGAAGACAATGTATCATCAATTAATTTTATTTTTATGTGTTTGTAGGTTAAAATAAAAATAAAATAATAATAATAATAATAATTAAAAAAATTAAAAGGATGCATTGTTGGTCATGGGTCAAGCCCCATCACAATGGGAAAAGCCGCGGGGACTCGAACCCAGGACCAACGGGAGACAGGGGCACACACTTACCACTGACCTACGATTTATAGTGCTTCCTTATTCTATATTTTTTTGTATATATATATATATATTTTATTATATGAATATATATATATATATATATATATATATATATATATATATATATATTTCCTTTTTCCACTAGGGAACTCTGCAAGTGACATGGATATCAAAGGACTAAATTGGAGCAGCAAGAACTTCAACTTCAATAACCAGGTGACTTCATTACATGATCCTCATATTTCAATTTCCTTTTTGAACTTTCCTTATCTGCCTCTACCCCTTATAATTTCCTTTTCTTAAAACACTAGGGATAGTGTTATTTTAATTGGGGGGGGGGAGATAAAATAAAAAATTTGATTTTGCGTACAAAAAATAAAAAATAAATTGCTTTTGTTTGAAAAAAATGATTTGAAAAAAATGTGTGTAAATGTAAGGAAAAATTCCTTTAACTTTGAACATGACAATACCCATTGAAAACTTTGAAACTTAATATCAAATAACTTAGCATTCCCAGATTATGATTTTAATCCATTTATAATTTCATGAGCATAGATTTTGGAAAGTGTAGCTGTCTAATGTGATATTTCATCATTTATATTTTCATCCAAAAAAAATTCCCAATGCACGTACTTTGGATAGTGGGATTTTAGTTTGAGTTCATGGGGTCCCCCAAATAAA
Organism: Viscum album; assembly: GCA_963277665.1. Classification (NCBI taxonomy): domain Eukaryota; kingdom Viridiplantae; phylum Streptophyta; class Magnoliopsida; order Santalales; family Viscaceae; genus Viscum; species Viscum album. The sequence continues at coordinate 539,182,062 of OY728145.1, forward strand.
TATCATAGGTTTAGTGATCATTTTAGTTTTAATATGAGTATTCAAAAAAAAAACAAAAAAAAAAACAATAAATTTGTGAGTAGACCAATGAAATGACCTAATGTGTGGCTTTAGACACTTGGGGATCGTGACTCCATAGTTATCTGGACCAGAGTTAGTAATTTTATCTCTATTTGTGGTAATTTAAATTTGTTTTTGACTGAGTTAACTTGAGATGATAGCCGAGTATGTGGGCTTCACTTGGTGCCCTAAGGTCTTTGAGCCTGAGAGTCATCGGCAAAGTCTTGCTACATGGGTTGACTCTATTGAGTACAATTTCAATTACCATGGAAAAATTGCAAAAAAAAAAACAATTTTTTTAATTCTAATCTTAATATTGAAATGTGATTCCACCTAGCGATTCCTTCATTTCCCCTTGAATTAAGATGAACCCCCATTTTTATTGTGATACACAACACATCCTTATAATTAATTGATATTGGATGAAATATGGAGAAGAATTTCAACAAAGGAATGGGAATGGAATTGGGATCTTATTATTAAACTATATTTTATTAAAATATTTTGATGGGTTTCATAGTTTTTTGATATAAGTGTTTTTGGTGATCATTGTTCATTAAAATGTTTTTGGAAAAGGGAATTCAAATTTCACATTTTTGAGATATATTTTTCTTAGGACTAGAAAAACTCAAGTTTGGGGGTGTGATTAGACACTTAATGAGGCTAATATTCATTGTTAATATATATAATATTCATGTTCTTTATTATTCATATACACCATTTTAGTGCATTTTACACTTTGAACATTAATTCACATTATGATTGTAATTCCCTCTTAAAATGCACGATTACATGGTACATTTTTGAACACCTCCTAAAATAAAAATGGTATTTATTTTATTTAAATATTTTATTTTCAGTTATCCCATTATATAAGGAACAATTAATTATTTTGGAGCACTTGAAGATTCACATTGGAAGACCACCAAAATGGGCTTTCATGCCAACACATTCTGGGCGAAGTAAACTAGAAAACATCCCAATAAAGAGACTGTAACGACCAAGATACAATCCCAATTATTCCCAAAATTTAACTTAATATATATTAAATCATGGATAACATTTCATAAAATAGTTATAAGAGCTAATTTGAATGTTTGAATGAAGTTCCAGGCGTCCCAAGTTGGAGATAAATTTTTGGACCAGATTCTACGATCCAAAAAAACAGCCCACCTTTTTACCAATATCTCGTACAACATAAACTCTTTTGGGATAAAACTTTACAGAAGGTTAGGGGACATCCGGAGATCCATTTTGTTCTTCTATGACCCACTCCAATTCTGTAATATAGAAGGTCATATAGGTGCCTCTGTTCAATGGATGCAAGGTGGATACAACTTCGGGTCAAGGGTGGAAAAGTCTCCTCTCCCTTACTTTCCACCACCCTAGGAATACCACCATTAATTGAGGAGACTTAGAAAGATGGGGGCTCGAACCAAGGCTCATAAAATTTCTATTTAAGGCAGTGGTGTTGGAGGATTTAATTATCTTTGAGTTTTGTTTCATTTTAATGTTATGTTGGCCATTTGTTGTTGTAATCACATTCCTTCAATTGTAAGTTCTTGAATTACCTTAGCTCCTTTATAAAAGTTCTTCATATTCACTTTTTCTATTATTATTCTTCTCACTTTGATACTATTTCTTCAAGGTTTGAAATTTTTCACACCAAACCTTGTGAGATTATCACACAATGGTGGAATGATCGTTATTTCATTGTTTTTTTACTTCTTCAATTCCTCCCTCATGAGTCTACTTCCCGCTTCCATTTAAAACATAGGATCAATGGAGGTATAAACCACTTATGGTTTGATACAAAGGAGTAAAAATGGGCTGTATTTTATGTTATTTATCACCCCATTAATCTATAATCACTTATTTTAAATGAGATTTTTATTTGATGATTTTAAAACTTCTTCATCCTTATTGAATTTTAAGGCCACTCACTTCAAGTGCTAATATGAAACATTACCCTGGAGTGCTCATAAACATTATACTCCAAGTGTATAGGTGATTAGTATTAAAGTGTGTTGGTATGAATTAGTGAGTGATGAAGTTTTTTGATCTCCTTGAATGAACTCATCTCAAATATAAGAAATTGAAATCACTAAAGAGGAATTTCATCCAATAAACCCCTTGTAATAACCTAGGATAAACCCTTCTCATAATTTGAATTCACTTAAGTCACATAGTTTTCGCTTAAACTTATCTCAAATCAACCCAAATTTGGCCACTTAATAGCCAAAATCAGTCCATAGAATGTGCATGTCTATAGGTTTCTTTTTAGGTCTCTGAGGAATCGACAACCCAAGCTATTCTACAATTGACTGCTTAACCCTAAAAAATTTGGTAAATTTGGGCGAAACCAACACATTTATGACAATTTTGACACTATTTAGTAATTGATTTTTGTTAAAGTCATAAAAACTTGATTACTTAGAAGAAAAAATAATTAAATCAAATATAATATGTAAATATCATCCATAAAATTTGTGGATGACATCCAAATAATATAATTACATTTATTTTAATATTTATAATATCATTTATTTTCTTCTTTCATTAATAAAGTAATCATTGCATCATCAATGTGTCATAAATTAATTAATTAATTTAATTTATAAAAAATATAAATTAAATACCATGATGTGTTAAATCATTTTAGCTTTATAATAAATATTTATAGTCATATATATCAGTTCTATTACCCTATATTAAAATTACTTTAGTAAAAGATACATGTTTATGTTTTATTTCCCTTTACTTTAAATTAAATATTATAAAATGCCATATTCACACCCAAATGACTCCCAAATGAAAAACATTAGGCCTAAGGATTCTCATGGTCATAAATATATCATCCAATAGGATTAGGACATGTTTTATGATAGTTTTATATTATTATAATATTATTTTTTACCCTTATTTACTAGATTTACCCTTGAACCATGGCAAAAAAAAAAAAAAAATTACTGAAGTTACTATTTATAATGACCAAAAATAAAAGATACCGATTTACGGAATTTGTAACTTTTAATTAAAAATTTGGAATCCATTTTTCTAAATTCAAAACAAAAAAATTTATGTAAATAATTTTAAAATTAATTCCCGTTGTTAAAACCATAAAGCGTGTTTTTAAGAAGTAAAAACAATCAAAAGATTGACACATGTTTATGTCCAATTTCAATGTAAAATTTCTTATAATGACCAAAATTGGATTAAATGATAAAAATATATTCCATTTATACTTTAAAACCATTAAATAATATGATTTAACCACATAAATTATCTCGATGGAAAAAATTATTTTCAATTAAAATTTAGCGTACTTTTACTATTCATCAAAACATGATAGTTATCAGAAAAAATAAAAAATTCATCCAAAGTAAATTTTGATGTACCACTTATAAATAAGAAGTTTATTTTTTCAAATAGAACATATAAAGGTATAAAAAAATAAATTTAAAAAGGGTTCGCCATCAAAAGGCGGTAAAAATATATTTTTAGAAAAAATACTTCTTTTATCCAAAAAATTTAATTTGGTATTATATCATATCTTGAAAGCATATAATATGAATATAATACATTATATAGAATATATAACACATATTTTTCATTAAATAAAAATCCATAAAGAGTGATATGATTTTATAAACACAATTATTCTCTTTTTAAATAGGTTTTCATAAAAACACATCCTTTATATTCAATTGGTTTTTATTTCCATTTCTAATAAACTTGGTAACCAATGAATCATTATTTAAACATGTTTAAACCATATTTTCATAATTCAGTTGATAGTATTCATTCCCTCCATTCCAACAGCTAGGTTATAATGGTAACATTTAAATAATAATATTTAGTTGTTCTCTTAAACATGATGTAGTGTATCATGGATGTTATTGAACATAATGTTTCTTTATTAAAACTCAGGATGTTACATCATTCCCTTAATTTGGAAATTGTGTCCTCACAATTTTAAAATTTAGATCGGTAACTTCATTAAAAATTCCACATCCTAAAAAGGGTTAATAAAACTACCACTTTAAAAGAAAGAAAGATAAGTACAAAGGTCACCCAAGATAACACATACTAGGGTTCCATGTTGGAAAACATGGATATGGAAGAAAAACTAAGTGTAAGTTCCAATGGAGAGTGATAGAAAACATGATCAGGAGAAATTTAACAACTAAAAAACCACAAACTTTTGATGGGTTAAAGTATCATTGATTTCACAGTAGGAAAAGTAAATGGAAAATGTTTTTTATTTTAATATCATTTTCATAAAGTAGAGGAATTATTTTACCACTCATAATAAGAACATAAGGAAACATACTTACTTTTCAACTAGAGTTTCATCCTTTAATAAATATCTACCATAAACCCATCTTTTCTCCAAACGATGAGTATTCAAGATGAATTGGTCAACCTGAAGTTCTAGAACCAAATTATAGAGAATATCATAATCCAAAAAAGATGAACTATATATTTCCCATGTCTTTAGACATTAACCTGAAACCAAAATAGTTAGAAAAAGATCAGATAATCCCCCAAAAATAATAATCCTTTATAAAAATAAATACTACTCTTAATCTCCAAAATTCAAAAAACAATACCCAAAGTTCAACAAAGACCATTCAATAAAAAATTGTCCTTAAAATTATTCAAAATAATCCAAACTAAAATTGAAACCCAAAATTTGAAATGATTTGATCACAAAGTCTTCCATGATAAATCTTAACATTTATCTCCTAATAACATCGACTACTCTTAAAGTCTCATATTTAAAAGTAATTAACCTAATCAAATATTCTACATGATATGTTAATCATTTCCATAAATAACCTAAATCCCCATATGTCCATAATAAAAACATAGATTCTTCCAAAATAAAATTCAACCATTACTCCTCAAATAAAAACCCATAGTATTCTATTTTCCTTAGGCATATAGTGTTCCCAAAATAGAAAAAGTCTTCCAAAAAACATTTATCACTTAATCAACATATCATTTTCCTATACTATGGATATCTATTTGATAAAACATAAGTTCCCAAAATCAAATTATTCTAATTCCATAAAATAGTTTAACTAAAAAGTAAAATTCATACTAATCAGAGACTTCACGTAGGCCAGTGGTAGGCAATAAAGCCTTGTCACATTTTGGTTGTGGGTTCAATTCCCACAGCCTTGTCTGACGTGATGGGTTGTCACCCTTTCTGCGGGTTGTCCTTTTTCTAAAAATATATAATTCTTCAAACATTCCCAAAATTAGATAAAATCCTAAAAAATAACCATAACACAATTTAACATCAATTTTATCTTGTGCCTTTAATTTCTCATCTCAAAATGTAATAACCCATAATTGCCTCAAAATCACGGGTCATATAATCCCTAAAGATTCTTTATAATTATGTCTACAAAAGAAAAGGCAATTCTTCCTCAAATATAATTTTCACATTTAAAATTTAAGGGTTACACATACTAGAGGAAAGTCTTCCAAAGTAATACCATCAACCAAAGAGCATTAATAATTTTAAAAATTTCATCACCCAAAGATCTAACATAACTCTTGAATTTCTAAAATGTAGACATCTTAATCATCCAACATTCTTCATGTTTCCTTAACCATGTTTTCCAACTTATTCTATAATACTTCTTCCCTACAAACAAAATCATGAATCATGTCCTAAGATTCAATAATTTCAAAACATAATCTAAGAAATAATTTATACCTTTCATTGGTCATTTTCAATTTCCATGTCTTTAATTGGAATGACATTAGTTATTGGTAAACATATATTTTTATGGTTATGCTGATCCCATTCCTGTAAATTCTTTGTAGGAAAATTTCTTGCATAATAACCATACTACCCACATTTAAAACATTCAATTGATCCCTTAGAAAGAACTTCTTTCCCTTTCTTGGAGCCAACTAAACACTTCCATTTTCCATGGAAGGTTATTGACTTATGACCTTCATTACCACATCTATAACATATTCCCGTCCCTTTGAAACATTTTCCTTTGTGTTTCTTTTCACATCCTTGACACATAGGTTGTTGAATATACTTACCTTTATGATTATTACCTGAACTTCCATAGGGATTCATTTCTCTCTTATATAATGCATCAGAAAAATCACTAAGGTTCAAGTGGTCAATAATGACTCCAAATATTTTGTTTAGAATAACCAAAAGAGTTCTCATTTCAGCTCCTATTTTATTAGATTTCTTATTCAGAAAACCACAATTTTTTCTTTCACATCCATTATTACATTGGTGCCTACTAGATCTAGCCATTTACTAAAACCAAAAAGGTAAGTGTGAGTATATCAGTAAAATCATCATATTCTGTCTTATGAGGAGGTTAATCATTAAGATATACTTATTTTTGTTATATTAAAATCATTCAATTTATCTAAAATAACTTGGAATCTTTCTAATACGCTAACCATTATGGTTATATAAAACATGTCACTTATTCTTAAATAAAACCCTAACCTCTAAAGTCGTCTAAACTGACCTCTGATACCAACTATAAGGCCCAAGCATTAAATATTACATAATTTTGATTTTGGATAAAGAATTTACTTTCTTTCCCATTGAATATTTTTTCAGGTTTATAGTTTTAGAGAATTAGGCCGTAACTATTACATTACACCTCAAATATTACAAAGTAGACACTTATACTCTATCCATTTTTTCCACAATAATAAAACTACTTAGATAAAAAAGAATTGTTTTCTTGATATAAATATTATTGAATTATTCGTTTCTCTTAAACTTCCTTATTCCCTATGAAAAAAAATTAAAATACATGGTATGATCATAAAAAACTCAGTAAGGGATATATAATAAGGAAAGAAAACATTAGTCCATGAATAAAAAAAATCAATGAAATCATACTATTAACTGATAAAACATAATCTATTTAACATAACTCATGAAATCATAAGATTTATGAATAAATAATAGAAATAATAAATAATAAAGGTAACTTTTGGAATCCATAACATACTTACATTGTAGCTTTCACATCGACATAGGGACTAACCTTCATGGTTATGTTTGGAATACCCATCATAGTATATTCCCTAAATATCTTAGGAGAAACATTAATGTTTGCCTCTATCACGTTACCTAATGCATTGTAGAGATATCTTGGTCTCACCCGCCTTTGGTTTATCATAGAACCACCCATATACGTAAACAATCCCCAAGAACCATAACATAATCATAACACATAAAACAAGTGTAAAGGAAAGATAACATTTCCACATTGAAATCACAATCTCATGATATTGATATAATCAATCCTTTATCAAAACCATTTTCAATACCAAAATACATAAAAGGGTATATTGTATTTATTTTTCTTTTAAAAAACATTACAGCTTTTAGAGGAATCCAAATATCAAATAATTCTCACGGTGACGAAAAGGTTGTTGTGGCCATGTACGTTAAAAAACATTCTTTTTGTCATTTAGTAAAATTATTCATAAAGAAAAGATTACTTTTGAAAACTATTGAATGAAATTAAAATTCAAAGGGGTTTATTATACATAGTATAAAATAAGGTCGTATCAAAATATTCCTCAATGAAAGGAGATTGAGACAAAGTCCCTTACCTTGAATCCAACTTGTCCCATTCATTATTTAATTTAATAAATAATAAAATTAGGTTAATTTATAATTTATTTAGATCTATTTTAAAGTTTATTATTCTTTTTATATCACTTATTACCATGTTATATCAATTAGTTAATTATTTGAGTTCATATCGGACTTATGTTTGGTATTTGAGTAAGAAATGAACTTGTTATAATTACAAATTGTCCATGTAGTCAAAAGTCCATTATCTCCAAAATTGTATTCATGATTTAAATATCATATATATCTAGTATATATATGTATTTATAATAGTCCATAACATTTCAAGATAAGAAATGAAATGCACCGCTCATAGAGACGGTAGGCCGTACGTACGCATGAACACTACTTTCATTTCTTTGTCATATTAAAGGAATGAAAACTAAATGATACATAGTTATATTATAATTTCAGTATAATATATATTTTATATATGTTCCATAAGTTCATAAATTACATCCTTTATACATTACATGTATGGAATGAATGAGTCATATCACTTTGAGGGGGCGGTAGTCCGCACTTCTTCAAATGAAATTATCACCCGCGGAGGATTTTCCTCGATGGAGTATGCGCCCCACACACTGCTCTCTTTTAAAATTTCCTACCTATTGTGCTTTCCTCTGCTCGAACGAAGTTCTCCTCACCTCCCATCCTCAGTCACAGCACTGGTCCTTCCTTTCCCCCTCCCCTCCCCTCCTCCGCCTTCCCATCGTTGTCTTTTGGCTCCCTACCTAGGCCCCCTACTGCTCGTAGGCCCCAGATGTTAGTGACCCCCTGGAAATGGGGTCCCGAAGGTCCTTCCAACTATTCTCCCCATAAATACACAGTCAGGATCCTTCAAAGACGTTCTTTTTGGCTCGAGCGGGGCCCTCCCGTCATCCTGCTTCCCGATGGTTCACTGTGCACCTCTTTCGGTTTCGAGAGCTGACTCCTGAATCTCCATTGACTTCCCCACATTGGCATTTCAGGAGGCATAATCATGCCTCAAGTGGATGCTCGTCGCCCGATTTGGATCTGCGAAGCCTCCCATCACTACCTTCTAGCGCTTCATTGCCTCTTGGGGCCTCTAGATTCCAGTACAGATCTTTCCGGTTCATAGGAACTCGTTCGGACTTTTTTTTCCTCAGAGGAAGATTTTGTTTTCACTTGGTGAAAGGCTCCGCAATCCCTAGGATGCTGGAGTTTTAGTTTTTCTCGTTGGTCTCTAAATTTACATAAGGGCAAGGAGAGATCACATTCCATGGTCTGGATCAGCCTTCCTGGTCTCCCCTTGATGTTTCAGAATGGTGGCTTCCTCAAACCTGTAGGCGACTCTCTGGGTGGTTTCCTTTGTGTCGACGATAGGACTAGGTTCTGCGATGATGCATCGACGGCCCACATCTGTGTGGAGATGGACCTATCCATTCCCATACCAGATCAGATTTTTCTTCAGGTGCAAGATGTCATCGCCTGGAGTTATAAAATCTCTTTTCCGGTCTTCCCAAGGTATTTCTCCCTCTGCATGCTCTAGGGGAATTCCCTTTAGGCCTGTAGACATCACCGACATAAGGACAGCCGCCCTGAGGCCTAGCCCATACAGACGGCCACCTCTGCTCCAGCTATGCATGAGGACCCCCAAGGTGCGGACCCTCCTCCTGCCAATAGGCCTGAGGTAGGTAGACACGATTCCATTCCAAGATCTGAGCTAGCTTGCTATCCATCTCCCTCAGGAGGGATGCACCCATGTCTGGTCATAACTAACCTTTTTCCTGGAGTAGTGCCTCCATCCCCGGATGGTTTTAGCCTTCCTCCCATGTTGTTATTCCTACTATCACAGGGGTCCTATGTAGGGGAGGCTCTGTCATGATGGGTGGGAAGGAATCTAGAGATTTTGGCCCTACCTTCCACCTCCTGCCCGGTGCTAGCTCGCTCACCAAGGGACCCTGCCCCATTGGATACGATATCCGTATCCCAGGTTGTCTCAATGGGTGGGAGCCCTGCCCTACTTAGCCCAGATAACCCCTTGGCCCCAAGGGTAGGATCCCCTATCTTAAGTCCTAGGATTCAGGGGAGACTCTCCATGTACCCACCTAGCAATAGAGGAAATTCTTCTTCTCATCACAGAGAGGCTCCCTCTCCTGGTACAATAATGATGGCTACGAGTGTTGGAGTGTGCACTCAATCATGATCAAGGAACCTAAAGGATGGTGAATCCTCCCATTTTGAAAAGGACATATGTTCTGAGGCCAATCCTAGATCCCTGTTTGTTAAATGATTCCAGTAATAATTTGGAATGCTCGGGGCATGGGAGCTCAGGTTAAGGTGGATTTCCTCGCCAACCAGATCAGAAGCAGCCAGGTATCTATCATCTCCATCCTCGAGCACAAAAAGAGTCTCTCACAGATCAATGACCTTTCCAGGAATATCAATCTGCATGGGTGCATGCATGCCGAACCCACCAACACACACATTTGGATTTTTTGGCACAAGAATCTCTCTGTGGACCTGGTCCAATCCAGTGATCAGTTCATCACTGCGAGGGTGGTACTAGGTGGTATCTCCTTATTATTCTCCATCGTCTATGGAAGTTTCGATGCCCAAAGAAGGTAATACCTCTGGAGGGACCTCAAATACTTCGATCCTGGGAACCAACCCTGGATCGTCGGGGGGGACTTTAATGTAGTGGATGGTCTGGAGGAGAGGAAAGGGTGAGGGACATTTCTTAGGAAGGTGAGCATGGATTTCATCCATTTTATGGCTAGGAAAGGGCTATCTGACCTCAGCTTCCTGGGTTACCGGTTCACGTGGTGCAACAACCAGAGAGGGAGGCATCAATCATGGAGTCTCCTAGACCACTGCTTGGCCAACATGCAATCCATTTCTATGTTCTCAAACCCCAAGGTACGCCATCTGGTATGGGGTCTATCTGACCATTCCCCTATCTTGATCTCCCTGTTTCCAGGACAGAGTCAGTGCAAAATATTTTTCTATCATCAGCATCGGGACGACCTGACGGGTTTCCATGACCTAGTTATGGACTCATGGGGCGAGCATACACTGGGTCATTACTGGACGAGTATTCACAATAAGCTGAGAAGGCTCAAATAAAGGCTCCATGCATGGGAAAATGAGACCTACCCTACTGATAGTGATATCGTAGGCTCTATGCATGAGGTGGAACAAATATAGAATAGCCTTGAAGATGCCTGGGATGATCGAGTGTTTGAAGAGCTTCCTACTAAGAAAGGGGATCTGGCTGACATGCTTCTCAGGCAAGAATTCCTGGTGAGGGACAATTTGAGGATCAAGTGGCTTACGGAGGGTGACAAAAACACTGCCTACTTCCATACTTGTATCAAAGAAAGGAAACAGACGGTGGAGCCTAATATTTGGATGGACGATGATACCTATACATAGAACAGAGATACCATGGGTGCTCTGGATCTGGACACCCTGAAAGACCTCCTTGTAGGCCCCAATCCACGCCTGCCCAACAGGTATCCGGGGGAGATCAGGGGGCTCTTCGATGTGATCCCCAACCAGCTCTCGTCCCAAGACAATGAGGACCTGCGTGCCATCCCTGATGAAAGGGAGATCAAGGAAGCAATGCTGAGCCTCAATCATGAAAGCGCCCCGGGCCCCGACAGCTTCCCGGGGTCTTTTTACAGAGCCTCATGGGACGTGGTGAAGATGGATGTAATAGCGGCCATCCAAGACTTATTTCACAAGGTCCATCTTCCTAGGGTCGCCTATACCACGACCATCGTTTTCATCCCCAAGGTCAAGAATCCTTCCTCTAGAACTCAGTATAGGCTAGTGAGTATGTGAAAATTACCATACAAGATTTTGGCCAGCATCATCAATGCGCGGGTGTCAGCTCACATACCTCGATGGATATCCATGGAACAACATGGGTTCGTCCAAGGGTGCTCAATTAAGGGGCCATTTACTTGGCCCAAGAGATGATCAGAGATCTAAACTTCAAGGTCTGCGATTCCAATTTGGTGATTAAGCTTGACATGAATAAGGCGTATGACCGGGTCGATTGGGGTTTCATCAATAGAGTGCTAGAAAGTATGGGTTTATCTCCGTGGAACATCGAACTCATCTTCAGGTGATTCAGCTCATCATGGCTGATGGTTACCTTTATGGGGAAATTGTATGGGTTTTTCAAGACCATCCGCGACTTGAGGTAGGGTGATCCACTATCCCCAAGCATCTTTATCCTATCCCAGGATGTCCTTAGCCTCCTCCTCTTCAGGGGTAGCTATTCCAGAGATGTGATGGCCTACCGAAGAAGTAGGAGTGCCCCCTCTGTTTCCCACCTGATGTTCACAGATGACACCTTCATTTTCTTAAATTCCAGTCTACAATTCATTAAAGGTTTCAATAGGATCCTATAGGACTACTACCAATGGAGCGGGCAGGTTATCAATAAGGCCAAGAGAAACTTCTTTTTATCCAACTACTGCACCTCCTCCCAGATCCCTATTATCCTGCACAAACATGACATGAACAGAGGGTCCTTCCCTATAGAGTACCTAGGCGCTCCCATCTCCCCTGGACGACTTTGCATCCGGGACTTCGACTCCATTGTTGGTAGGATAACAGAAAATATCATCAACTGGAAGAAATTTTTCCTCTCGTTCAGGGGTAAGATAATGTTGGTCATCAACGTTTTTCTTGCTACTCCCATCCATTACCTATCATCCATCAAAGTCCCGAAGAGCATCATAAACTGAATTGAGAAGATATTGGTAGGATTCATTTGGGACCCTCGTTCAGAAGGTAAGTAACATTGGGATTCCTGGCTCAGGGCTACTTCCCTAGATGATAGGTGGAAATCCCCATTCTGGTCCATGATTTCTCCCCTCATATCAGCCCTTCAACCTCACAGCAGATGTCTTGTTGGGTGAGGATACATTTTCTTTTGGCACCATAACTGGGTTGGTAGTAGCCTTGGGTTCCCCGGTTATCCATCCACGTCAATACCTTTCAAGGAGTCCTTCTGCCACCCGACATTAATTGAGGTAGTTTTGGACAGGGACCAACTAGATACTTTCAACCTCATTGAGCTCAACCATGACTCGGATAGGTGTGTCTTCTCCCTATCTCCCTCTGGGGCCTTTTTCTCTAGGGACTTCCCGGCATACACTAGCCAGCTCTAAATAGAGTAACACTTGGGATGAGATCTTATGGGCCACAAGCATTTCCCTAAATACAACTTTATCACATAGAGGACTCTAAACATGTCTCTCCCCATAGATGAGAATATCAAGCACTATGGCATCACATTGGCCTCAAGGTGCTACTGCTGCTCGAATCATCGGGAGGAGAGCGCGGGGCATTTGTTCTTTGAAGGTGAATGAGTGAGGGAGGTGTGGCATTTCTTTGGAGAGTTCACAACAATTAAAGGTAGACACATGGAGGGTATGCCATTTCTGGATGAGTGGTTCCATGGGGAGGGGGAGGGTGGCCCTGAGAAGATGGATCGCACCATGGTCCTCCATGCAGGCTGCTGGGCGCACTGGCAGGTGTGGAATAAGGCTAGACATAAGGGAACTACTGCCTCTAGCCAGGTCATCATCTCCCGCACAAAGATACTCCTCCTTGATATGGTACATGTCCTTAGCAGGTGGTAGGAGGAACCTACACTTCAATGGCTACTCGTCCGCATTGGTGCTAATGCTTTGAGAAGCGGTGATAATAGAGGCCACTGAGTACGATGGTCTCCACCCAGCATGGGGCTCAAAATCAAAACTGACGGATCTTGTTGAATGGGAATCCTCCGCGGCAGAGGGGTGGTACGTAACTCTATAGGGCCAGTCATCATGGCTTACTTGGTCCGCCTGGGTCATGTCTCTTCTCTCTAGGTGGAGGCCAAGGCGATGTTGTATGGCCTCAACCTTTTTCACCTCAAAGGGATCATTCTATCCGAGGTGTAAAATGAATTCCAAATTCTGTACAACGCTATGCAAGGCGATGGCCCCATTCCATGGTCAATCCACTAAATTATTAGGAAATACAGGGGCATGACTAGAAAAAAAAACCAAGGTGATCCATATGTGGTGAGAGGGTAACAAGGTCACTGACCACCTTGCTTCTATTGATATTTTCGGGCCGGATCCCATTTGCTTGCATAATGTTGTCACCATGAAACTGGAGGGGGTTAACCTAGTGAGAGGGGATGCCCTCAGCCTGCACTAATTTTAACCTCTGTAGTCCATGTGTACTCTGCAACTGGCTTGTTCTCTCTTGATGTTTTCTATTTCCCATAATAAAAATTTACATGTTAGTAGTCAAATGAAATTATCGTATTTACACATTTTGGAAAGCATAAATGTATGCTGTAAATAAAAAAAATAAAAAAGTATAGATAAAATATAAATGAAATATATAAAATATATAAATATAGTCCCATCATAATGGACACCATTAGTGGTGGTAGGATAAAATTGAACAATCATCGTTTTGTGAGGCAGTAGTTCGTCGTACACAGAAATAGTATGTTTGTATCTATTAGATAGAGGTGTGTATAAGTGTAGTTTGAATAATTCTCATAAAAACATCCTAGTATATTTAGGATACTATATTTTTTATGTAATCATAGAATAAGAAGAGCATAGGGAGTGAAGAAGCAAAATAAAATAAAGGAACTTGAGAGAAGATGTTACCTCTAAATCGGGTAACTTCTTCTGATTTGAGCCAAAATACTTTTTTGAATTTCCTTCTGCCCAAGTTAAGGATTATAGGAGTAAGGGAGGGATTTTGGGATATTTTTTGATAATAATTTGGATGAGACAAAGGGCTTGAGATGTGTGAGTAAGTGGGTAGAGGTGGTGGCCTTTTATAAGAGGGAGGATGGAAAATTTAGGAAAGTCTTGAAATATTATTTTATTATAAATTTATTTTCGATATCAAGTGGTACGGAAATCATTTATTTCAATAATAAGATGTTTTTGGGTCTAAAAACTCTCAAAAAATAGGTTTTAGACAAGTTTAGGTTACAAATTTAACCTTATCTTTTGACTTTAACCCTTTGTTAAAAACATTAACTCTTACCATGTCTTCTTGCATTTTCATAATATATAGTTACTATAGTTACTATAAAATACCAAGAGAACAAAAAGTGGATCATTAATTACATTTTTAACATTATTTAAGTCATTTTTAAGAATCATAGATTTTTAGGACTATTATATCATTTAATAAAATAATATTTGTTTTAAAAACTCATTTATGTCAATTTTGACACTATTTAGTAATTGATTTTTGTTAAAGTCATAAAAAATTGATTCCTTAAAAAAAAGCTTTAAATCAAATATAATATGTCAATATAATCCATAAAATTCGTGGATGGAATCAAAATAATCAAATTATATTTATTTTAATATTTATAATATCATTTATTTGAATCCTTCATTAATAAGGTAATCACTGTATCATCATTGTGTCATAAATTAATTAATTTATTTAATGTATAAAAAATATAAATAAAATACCATGATATAGGAAATATTTCTATATTTATAATGACTATTTATAGTCATATATATCAGTTATGTAACCCTATATTAAAATTTATTTAATAAAATATACATGTTTATGTTATATTTCCCTTTACTTTAAATGAAATATTATAAAATGTCATTTTCACAACCAAGTGGCTCCCAAATGCCTAAAGTTTGGACTAAAGATTATCATGGTTGTAAATATCTCATAAAATAGGATTAAGACACGTTTTAGGGTAGTTTTATATTATTATAATATTATATTTTACCCTTATTTACTAGATTTACCCTTTAACCATGGTAAAGAAAAATAATTACTGAATTTACTAGTCATAATGTCTAAAAATAAAGGGTACCTATTTAAAAAATTTGTATCTTCTAATTATAAATATGGAATATATTTTTCCAAATTTAAAACACAGAAATTTTAGTAATTAATTTAAAATTAATTCCCATTGTCACAACTAGAAAGTGTGTTTTTCAGAAGTAAAAACTACCAAAAGATTGACATGTGTTTATGTCCAATTTCAATGTAAAATTTCTTATAATGAAAAAAATTGGATTAAATGATAAAAATATGTTCCATTTATAATTTAAAACCATTAAATAATATTATTTAACCATATAAATTATCTATATGAAAAAAAGTTGTTTTCAATTAAAATTTACCGTATTTTTACTATTCATCAAAACATGATAGTTATCAGAACAATATCAAAAATTCATCCAAAGTAAATTTTGATATCCTAATTCTAGATAAGAAGTTTATTTTTTCAAGTAAAACATATAAAGTTATAAAAAACTAAATTTAAAAAGGGTTCTCCATTAAAAGGAGGTAAAATTGTATTTTTAGAAAAATACTTCTTTTATCTAAAAAATTGAATTTGGTCTTATATCATATCTAAAAAACATATAAGATGAATGTAAAACATTAAATTGATGATATAAAATATATTTCTTATTAAATAAAAATCCATAAAGAGTGATATGATTTTATAAACACAATTATTCTATTTTTAAATAGGTTTTCATAAAAACACATCCTTTATATTAAATTGGTTATTATTTACATTTCTAATAAATTTTGTAACCAATGAATTATTATTTGAACATGTGTAATCCATATTTTCATAATTCAGTTTATATTATTCATTCCCACCATTCCAAAATCTATGTTATAATGGTAACATTTAAATAATAATATTTAGTTGTTCTCTTAAACGCGATGTAGCGTATCATGTATGCTATTGAACATAATGTTTCTTTCTTAAAACTCAGGATGTTACATATTTCCACCTTTTTGAAATTTGGTCCTCACAATTTTAAAATTTTTCATGGTAACTTCATTAAAAATCCCACATCAGAAAAAGGGTTAATAAAACTACCACTTTAAAAGAAAGAAATAAAAGTAAAAAGGTCACCTGAGATAACACATACTAGGGATAAATGTTAGAAAAAATGGATATGGAGGAAAAACTAAGTGTCAAGTTCTGATAGAGAGTGATAGAAAACATGATCAGGATAAAGTTAACAACCATAAAGCCAAAAACTTGTGATGGGTTAAACGATCATTGATTTCATAGTAGGAAAAGTAAAGAGAAAATGTTTTTTGTTTTAATAAAAAGAACAATCAAGCCCCTTGAATTGAGAAAAAAACCTCTTAAGAATGGGAAAGAGGAACCCATTACAAGAATGGAAAATTACAAAGTGCACAAGTCAAAATGATTCTACAAGCCCAAATAAGGAAACATCCATGCAGGTACAAGAAAATCTCATCCCTCCCTTCGTGAGACAATGAACTAGTGAGATCAGTCAAAAAAGTGCATCACCCCCTCTGTCATGAAGTTGCACTGTTCTGAAGATACAATGAGGCAAAGCACCTCTCCAACCAACATGAAAATGTTGAGGAGAGCCGGATGAAAGGTGACAACACACCTTTCTCTCTTTCAAGCCACCCACCTGACAAAGCATGAGAAGAATCTCCACAGTGTCAACCTGATGCAACACAAACAATGATTGAAACCCACTGAGCAAAGTCAAAGCAAAGAACCCATCCATCCATAACAAGATGACGCATGGTAGATGATGGGCGTCAACACACCCATCCCTCGAATAAGGCCTCCCACCCAATGGTACCAATATAGTACCATCCAAATACAATGAGAGAATCAAGCATTTGTAAGGAGATCCACTTCTAGAGAACATGCTGCATCATTGAGAAAAAAACAGAACATAATGGATTCCAGAGAACCACATCTAAGAAATGAAACTGCAGAACACCAAAAACAAAGAAACAAAACACAAAATGCAGAAACATCACCACCTCCACATCAAAAATCCCAAGAAATCCAATGTTTCCACACCAGAAATCCTCTTAACATGCAGATCTGAGGTGACACAAAACCCCTAGTATCTCATGTACTCAACCAGATTTGAAAAAATTTATGCTCCCTGGAAAATGCTCTATAACAAAATGAAGAGGTCGAACCTTAACCCGCATGAGATTCTCACCGGAGTAAGATGAAATTCCGAGGCAAAGCAACTCATCTTCCACCTGAAGAAGAACCACAGACACCATCGACCCGTTGAACTCAACCTCACAAACCCAAAAAGAATCAATAAATTATCCCCATCTGAGTCAGGCTCTCTGCAAGGCTGATACAAATCACCTCCGAAGAAGCTGGGAACACCGCCGATGCCATCCTCAAATGTCACCGCACGAAAGAGCGGTAACCGGGTAGGGAGGGCCAAATCTGAGAAGATCTGGTGGAGGGGGGTTGCATAGTCGAGAAAGAGGGTCGCTAGAGATGTTGAGACCGTAAGATGAGGGAGAAGCGGATGAATTTCAAAGGAGGAAAAAATCAAAGAAGATCTAGGAATGAGAGAGATGAAACCAGGTGACATCGCAATATCAGTCCCGAGCTGATGAGGAGGAGTGAGCAGCAACGAAAACCAAAGAAAATAAAAGGCATAAAAGAACACCGAAAGAATACACTGAGGCTAGATTGAGAGCTGGTACTTGGATGAGAGATCCATAGAAATGCGGAACCCTATATTCACTACTCTCTATGGGAGTGCATCGACATTTTTTTCACTGACTCTTTGTTTTAATATCCTTTTCATAAAGTTGAAGAATTATTTTACTACTAAAAATAAGAACATAAGGAAACATACTTAATTGTCATGTAGAGTTTCATCCTTTAATAAATATCTACAAAAAACTCATCTTTTCTTCAAATGATGAGTATTCAAGATGACTTGTTCACACCTGAAGTGCTAGAATCAACTTCTAGAGAATCTCATAATCCACAAAAGATGAACTATATATTTCTCTTATATTTAGATATTAACCCCAAACCAAAACGGTTAGAAAAAAATCATATAATCCCCCAAAAATAATATTCCTTCATAAAAATAAATATTACTCTTAATATCCAAAATTTAAAAAACAGTACCAAAGGTTCAACAAAGACCATTCAATAAACAATTGTCCTTAAAATTCTTCCAAATAATCCAAACTGAAATTAAATCCCAAAATTCGGAAGGATTTGACCACAAAGTCTTCCACAATAAATCTTGACATTTATCTACAAATAACATTGAATAATCTTAAAGTCTCACATTTAAAATTAATTAACCTAATAATATTTACTCTGATATATTAATCATTTCCATTAATAACCTAAATCTCCATATGTCTATAATAAAAAAATATATTCTTTCAAAATAAAATTCAACCCTTACCCCTCAAATGAAAATACATAGTATTCTATTTTTTAGGCATATAGTGTTCACAAAATAGAAAAAGTCTTCCAAAATAACATTTATCACTTAATCAACATATCATTTTTCTATACAAAGGATATCCATTTTATAAAAGATAAGTTCCCAAAATCAACTTATTTTGATTCCATAAACTCATTAAACTAAATAGTAAAAGTCATACTAACCAGAGACTTTATGTAGGCTAGTGGTAGAGGATAAATCCTTGTCACATTTCAGTTGTGGGTTCGATTCCCACATCCCTTTCCAACGTGATGGGTTGTCACCCTTCTTGCGGGTTTTCCTTTTTCTAAAATTATATAATTCTTCAAACATTATAAAAATGAGATAAAATCCTCATAAATAACCATAACATAATTTAACCTAAATTTTATCTTGTTCCTTTCATTTTGAATCTCAAAATGTAATAACCCATAATTGTCTCAAAATATGGGGTCATATAAACCCTAAATATTCTTTATAATTATGTACACAAAAGAAAAGGTAATTCTTCCTCAAATAGAATTTTAACATAAGAAAATTAAGGGTTAAACATACTATAGAAAAGTCTTCCAAAGTAATCCCATCAAAAAAATAGTATTAATGCTTTTAAACATTTCATAACCCACAGATCTAACATAACTCTCAAATTTCTAAAATCTAGACATCTTAATTATCCAGCATTTTTCAGGACCCCTTAACCATGTTTTTCCAACTTATTATGTAATAATTATTTTCTAAAAACAAAATCATGAATCATGTCCTAAGATTCAATAATTTCAAAACATAAGATAAGAAATAATTGATACCTTTAATTGGTCATTTTTAGTTTCCTCATATTCAATTGAAATGGCATTAGGTATTGGTAAACATATATTTGTATGGTTATGCTAATCCCATTCCCGTACCTTCTTCATAGAACATTTACTTTTATAATGACCATAATCCCCACATTTAAAAAATTCAATTTATCCCTCATAAATAAATTCTTTCCCTTTCCTAGGGACAACTGAATGCTTTCATTTTCCATGGCAGGTTATTTCTTATGACCTTCATTACCACATATATAACATCTTCTAATCCCTTTGAAAAAATTTCCTAGGTTTTTATTTTCACATCCCTGACACATAGGTTGTTGAATATGCTTATCTTTATGATAATTACCTGAAATTCCATAGGGATTTGTTTCTATCATATATGATGCTTCAAAAAAATCACCAAGGTTCAAGTGGTCAATCATGACTCCAGATAGTTGGTTTAGAATAACCAAAAGAGTTCTCACTACAGCTCCCATTTCATTTTATTGCTTATTTAGAAAACCATCATAGTTTCTTTCACATCCATTATTACTTTGGTTCCTTCTAGATCCAACCATTTATTAAAACCAAAAAGGTCAGTGTCAGTATATCAGTAAAATAATCATATTATATCTTATAAGGAGGGTAAACATTAAGATATACTTATTCATGTTATCTTAAAATCATTCAATTTATCTAAAATAACTATTAACCTTTCTAATATTCTAACCATTGTGGTTATATAAAACATGTCACTTATTCTTAAATAACACCCTAACCACTAAAGTTATCTAAACTGACCTCTGATACCAACTGTATGGCCCAAGCCTTAAAAATTACATAATCTTAATCTTTGATAAAGAATTTAATTTCTTTCACATTGAGGGTCTTTTTAGGTTTATATATTTTGATAATTAGGCCTTAACTATTACATTATATCTCAAATATTACAAAGTAGACACTTCTACTATATCCAAATTTTTTCGACAATAATAAAAATCCTTAAATAAAACAAGAATTATTTCTTGATATAAATCTTCTTGAGTTCTTCCTTTCTCTTACCCTTCCTTATACCATGTGAAAAACATTTCAAAAACATATGATGAGAATAAAAATCTCAGTAAGGGATATATAATAAGGAAAGAAAACATTAGTCCATGAATACAAACAAATTGATGAAATTGTACATTTCACTCAAAAAACATAAGCTATTTAACATACTACATGAAATCATAAGATTTATTAATAACTCACAGAAATCATAAATCATAAAGTTAACTTGTGTCATTCATAACATACTTACATTGTAGCTTTCACAACTATATAGGTAGTAACCTTCATGGTTACATTTGGAATACCCATAACAATATATTCCCTAAATATCATAGCAGAAACATTAATGTTTACCTCTGTCACATTACCTACTATATTGGAGATCTATCTCGGGCTCACCCACCTTCGGTTTATCATGGAACCACTCGTATACGTAAACAATTCCCAAGAACCATAACACAATCATAATACATAAAACAAGTATAAAGGAAAGTTAACATTTCCACATTACAATCACAATAGATCATTTCATGATATTGAAATAATCAACCCTTTATCAATACCATTTTAAATAACAAAATACATAAAAGTGTATATTGTATTTATTTTTCTAAAAAAACATTATAACTTATAGAGGAAGCCAAATATCAAATAATGCTCACGGCGGCGGAAAGGTTGTTTTCACCACATATATAAAAAAGAAACATTATTTTTGTTATTTAATAAAATGATTCGTAAATAAAAGGTTACTTTTGAAAACTATTTAATGAAATTAAAAGTCAAAGGGATTGATTATACACCATATACAATAAGGTCATATCAAAATATGCCTCAATTAAAGGAGATTGAGACGAAGTCCCTTACCTTAAACCCAACTTATCCCATTCATTCTTTAATTTATTGAATAATATTATTAGGTTAATTTCTAATTTATTTAGAACATTTTTAAATTTTATTATTCATTTTATATCACTTATTACCATGTTATAGAAATTAGTTAATTATTTTTGTTTATATCGAATGTTTTGTCGATGTTCGACACTTGAGTCAAAAATGAACTTGTTATAATTACAAATTGTCCATGTGGTCAAAAGTCCATTATCTCTAGAATAGTATTCATGATTTAAATATAATATATATCCAGTATATATATGTATTTATAATAGTCCATAAAATTTTGATATAAGAAATGAAATGCACCGTTCATGGAGACGGTAGGCTGTACGTACACATGAACGCTACTTTCATTTCTTTGTCATATTAAAGGAATGAAAACTAAATGATAAATAGGTATATTATAATTCCATTTTAATATATATGTAATATATGTTACAAAAGTTCATTAATTCCATATTTTATACATTCCATGTGTGACATGAATGAGTCATATCACTTTGAGGTGGCAGTAGTCTGCACTTCCTCAAATGAAGTTATCGTATTTACACATTATGGAAAGAATAAAGGTATGTTGTATATAAAAAAATAAAAAATCATAGAGAAAATATAAATATAATATATATCATATATAAATAAATTACCATAATAATATCCACCATTAAAGGTGGTAGGAGAAAATTGAACAATTATCGTTTCATGAGGCAGTAGTTCACCGTACACAGAAACAATATACTCTTATCCATTAGATGGAGGTGTGTATAAGTGTATTTAAAATACTTATAAAAAAATACTAGTTTATTTTGGATACTATTTTATTTATTTATTCATATAATAATAATATCATAGGGAGTTAAGAAGCAAAATAAAAGAAAGGAACTTATGAGAAGATGTTACCTCTAAATCGGGTAACTTCTTTTGATTTGAGCCAAAAGGATTTCTTGAATTGCCTTCTACCCAAGTTAAGGAATCTAGGAGAAAGGGAGTAATTTTTGGAGATTATTTGAGCAAAATTTAAATGATACAAGGGGCTTGATATGTGTGAGATAATGGGTAGTGGCGGTGGCCTTTTATAAGAGAGAGGAGGGGCACTTTAGGAAAGTCTTGCAATATTATTTTATTATAAATTTATTTTCGGTTTAAAATGGTACCAAACTCATTTATTTAAATTATAAGATGATTTTTGGTTGAAAAAATCTCAACCAATAGGTTTTAGACAATTTTAGGTTACAAATTTATCCTTATCTTCTGGATTTAACCCTTAGTTAAAAACATTAACTCTTACCATGACTTCTTGCATTTTCATAATATATAGTTACTATATTTATTATAAAATTACAAGAGAAACAAAAGTAGATAATTAATGAAATTTGTAACATTATATAAGTAATTTTGAAGAATCTTATATTTTTAGGACTATTATACCATCTAATAAAATAGTATTTGTTTTAAAAACCCATTTATGTAAATTTTGACACTATTTAGTAATTTATTTTTGTTAAAGTCATAACAACTTGATTCCTTCAAACCAAAATAATTAAATCAAATATAATATGTAAATATAATATAGAAAATTTATGTACGACATCAAAATAATCAAATTAAATTTATCTTAATATTTATAATATCATTTATTTTAATCTTTCATTAATAAGGTAATCATTGCATCATCATTGTGTCATAAATAAATTAATTTATTTAAGGTCTAAAAAATATAAATAAAATACCATGATGTAGGAAATATTTTTAGATTTATAATGAATATTTAGATTCATATATATCTTTTATATAACCCTATATTAAAATTAATTTAGTAAAAGATACATGTTTATGTTATATTTCCCTTTACTTTAAATTAAACATTATAAAATGTCATTTTCACACCCAAGTGGCTCCCAAATACCAAAATTTAAGACTAAGGATGCTCATGGTCGGAAATATATCATCCAATAGGATCAAAAAATGTTTTATGGTAGTTTTATATTATTATAATATTATTCTTTACCCTTATTTACCAGATTTACACTTTAACCATGGTAAATAAAAATAATTATTGAAGTTACTATTCATAATGTCAAAAAATAAAAGGTACCTATATAAAAAATTTGGAAATTATAATTCAAAATATGGAATCCATTTTTATAAATTAAAAACACATAAATTTTAGTAATTAATTTAAAATTAATTCCCGTTGTCAAAACCAGAAAGCGTGTTTTTAAGAAGTAAAAACTACCAAAAGATTGACATGTGTTTATGTGAAATTTCAATGTGAAATTTATTCCAATGAACAAAATTGGATTAAATGATAAAAATATATTCTATTTATACTTTAAAACCATTAAATAATATGATTTAACCATATAAATCATCTTGATGGAAAAAAGTTGTTTTTAATTAAAATTTAGCGTATTTTTACTATTCATCAAAACATGATAATTATCAAGAAAAATATAAAAAATTTATCCAAAGTAAATTTTGATGTCCTAATTCTAAATAAGAAGTTTATTTTGTCAAATATAACATATAAAGGTACAAAAAACTAAATTTAAAAATGGTTCACCATCAAAAGGCGGTAAAATTATATTTTTAGAAAAATATTTATTTTATTTAAAAAATTGAATTAGGTCTTATATCATATCTAGAAAACATATAAGATGATTCTAAAACATTAAATTGAACATATAACACATATTTGTCATTAAATAAAAATCCATAAAGAGTGATATGATTTTATAAGTACAATTATTCTCTTTTTAAAAAAGTTTTCCTAAAAACACATCCTTTATATTCAATTGGTTTTTATTCCCATTTATAATAAATTTGATCACCAATGAATCATTATTTAAACATGTGTAAACTATATTTTCATAATTCAGTTTATACTATTCATTCCCCCTATTCTAACTACTAGGTTATAATGGTAACATTTAAATAATAATATTTAGTTATTCACTTAAACTCAATGTAACATATAATATATGCTATTGAAAATAGTGTTTCTTTATTAAAAATCAAGATGTTATAATAAAATTATCAAATATTAAAATCTAACTCTATATATTCTTAACTTATATCATTTTAGATAAAAGGAATAATTATTGTACACAATACATTTCCTTCTCTAGTGATTCTCTAAAAAACATTTCTAGGGTTTCTCTTAAGGTTGAGAAAATTCCTCCACCTACTTCCTCCCTATCAAGAATGATAAAACAAGATACATGATCTTAATGACCAAATAATCACTAGTTGTGATAAATATAAATGACACAAGGCAATCGATACCTATAAAAAGTACCTAGAGATCCGTTGGTGACGTTTAGAGATTGAGAAGCACATGTGGATCATCACTAGATGAATTATATTTTTGATCCTCTTAGCATAATGACAATCCAACTCAAACAGAATTTGAACAATCAAGATCTCTATTGAATAAATATATCAAGATCAATGTATTTTTCTTATTATTAAATTAATTATAAATTTAATGTGAAGGATCCTTACTCTTGTTCTAGGATTATTTCTTCATGTTTCTTTGGATATGATTACAATATATTTTGTTCTTTTTCATGTTATTATGGTCTATTCATTGGAAATGATTAAAACTAATCATTGGGTATAGACCCAACTAGCTTTTTCTATTCCATAAACCTATAGTCCTTACTGAATTAAAGTCTTTGTATCTATTCTTTTTATTTTCATAATAAAGTGATAAGTAGTGGTGTTCTCATTATACAGATAGTTCCAAAATGGATTGAAGCACGTTATATATTTGTGTTCCTTTTATTTTTTGTTTTCTTGTTTAAAACACATCCATATTAATCCTCCTCATCATTTTTGATTTTGTTTTTATAATAAAACAACTTATCTAACCAAATTCATAGGATATCACCTAAATTAGTGGATCTTAGGCCTTGCATAAGGATTGAAATAACAACACAACCCCTAAAAATTGGTTTCAAAGACCTCTGATTTAGAATTATGGGTTTTATAAAGTTTGAAATAGAGAAGTTCAAAGTAGAAATTATTTTAATATTTTGAGGTTTAAAATTAATCCTCTTATTGATCACAATGATCTACTTGATGATCTATACAATCCTAAGAAGAAAGTTACCACCGTGTTCGATGCCTGAAAATCGATTGTTATTAAAGAAGATGTGCCTACTGATGTCCTTAAGAAAGAATAAATTATTATGTTTTTATCCTTAGGTGATATGGTTCTTTAAGAAGTTTATTTTGAGTCAAATTCCACCCAAATATTGTTTAAAATCACAACCCTATATATGAAAAAATATTTGGTAAGAATATCATTCAAGAAAATGTAATTGTATAATTTTAGAATGCATCCTAGAATTTTATTTAGGACCCATATTGATGATTTTAATAAAATAATGTTAGATTTGTCTAATATAAATGTCAAGATTAATGATGAATACCTATATATCATATTGGAAACATCCTTAGATAACTCATATAGTTTTGTTAAGGATTCAATGATGTATGGTAGAGATACTCTAGCACTTGAAGTGGTCAAATCTACCTTATTATCTAAAGATATAGAAAAGTGAGGCCATATTAAATTAGAGGTTTAGAGATTGAATTTGAGAGGTATATATGAGACACATTCCTAGTAGAGGGATCATAGTAAGTCTAGAAAGGGTTATTATAAGTCTAGGGTGGAGCAGTGAAGTATTTTTAGTGTAGGAAATCTGGGAATATCAAGCAAAAATTTTCTTAAAAGAAAAATTATATAAGGGTAACAATGACCACTCATTATTGGTGGAGAAAAACATCAGTACTAATGATGTGTTTAATGTGTGTACATGTACCATGTATGAAGAGTGGATCCTAGATTTAGGGTACTCATTCTATATGTGTATCAATAGAGAGAGTAATTCTTTGATATGAGTGAAGTTTAGAGTGGTGAGGTGTATCTAAGGAATAATAATAATTTCCATATCATTAGTATAGGTTCTATTTCCCTAGGAGTTCTAAACTAGAATAGATACACCTTTAGATCTTATTCTGGTAGTATTACACTTTCTAAGGTTACCCTCATAATTATGAAAGGAACTATCATGAATGATTTTTATGTATTAGATAGTATAATTCATTTCAAGAATTTTAATAACACCCATGTCCCAATGTTTGATAACACTATGATTTGGAATAGATGACTTGGGTATATAAGTGCTAAGGGAATGAATGAACTTACTAATAGAGGGTTATTGTTAGTTATAACCCTGAGTGATCTTCCCTTCTATGAATACTATGTATTTAGGAATTCCAAATGTGTGAGTTTTAAGATGTAAGTATATAAGTCTAAGTCCCTCCTTGAATATTTATATTCAGATTTATGGGGACCTTCTAGGGTTTATCCCCATAGTAGAGGACATAAATTTGTGACTTTCATGAAGGATTACTCATGAAAAGTCTAGATCTATATTATTAAACATAATTCTAAAATGTTTTGAACATTCAAGAATTAGAAATCTAGTGTTGAAAACTAGATAACAAATAAGTTAAAATACCTTAGGATAAATAATGGATTAGAATACTTATCCAATGAATTTATTAACTTATGTATTGATAATGGTGTCTTGAGACATTAAAAATTGAAAGAAACAACACAATAGAATGGTTTAACTAAGAGAATGGATAAAACCATCCTAGAGAGAGTGATAAGTATGTTCTCACAATAAGGTTTGTCTCAGTTCTTCTAGGTTTATACTACTACAACAATAATGTACTCGATCAATAATTTACCTTCTAGTGCTATCAGTTTCAAAACCACTTAGAAAATGTGGACCAATTCCCCTAGTTTAGGGAACCTTAGAGTCTATGGTTGTACTACCTATGATCATAATATAACTGATAATCTATAACATAATGTGGTTAAGTGTCTGTTTGAGGGATATAAACTGGGTCTTAAGGGTTATAAGATTTGGGTAGATAAGCCTTGTTTTCAGATTTGAATTATAAGTCATGATGTTGTCTTCCAAGAGGCTATTGTTCCTAAGTAGAAGCCTGTATAGTCCGATGATGCTGGTATTCCTGAACCTATGGGAATTGAGGTCCCTTTAAAACCTAAGAAGTAGTATGAACCTAAAAATACCTTCATTTGTACTACCTAATCAGTTTATAATGAATCTGATTCTAACACTAAGTTAGATGTTGAGTGAGAGGGTGACCTTAGGGAATATCAGTTAATATGAGATAGGGTTGGAAGGAAAATTCTCATTCCTTCTTGGTTTATCCTTGCTGATGTGGATGATTATATATTTAACATTTATATATATACAAACAGTGATAAACTACAGACCTTTAAACAATCCATGAAATCTAATGAATTTACACAGCGTTTTTATAATATGATAGATTAAATAAAATCCCTTTATAAAAATAAAACATGGACAGTTGTAACCAAACCAAAAAATTAAATAGCTATTGGTTTCAAGTGGATTTTTAAATTAAAGGAAGAAAATTATATGGAGATATAAATTAATTATAAAGCCTAAATTGTTGCTAAATAGTTTCTTTAACATGAGGTAATAAATTATAGGTAATTTTTTCCTTTTTTTAGCATATTTTAGATTATTTATAACTTTTTCTACTAATAATGAATTTCATATAGAAAAATTGGATATAAAAACTACATTTTACATAGAAAGTTAGATAATAAATTTTATATGAATCTTCCCGAATGTTTTTAAAAATATTTTAAAAATTATCAAGTTTTCATTTTACAAAAATCCATGTATGGAATCAAATAGTCTCTGTGTTAATGGTATAATTTTTTTGATTTTTTATGCTTGAAAATGATTTCAGTATAAGAAAATATGATGTTTCTGTTTATTTTAAACCTATTAAGAATGGAATTATTTACTTATTGTTATATATTGATGATATTCTTCTTATTTGTAATAACATAAGGCTGATAACGTGTATAAAATTCCAAATTAATATTACTTTTTAAATGAATGATTTGGTCCATGTTAAACAAATATTAGTTATGGAGATAATTATAAATAGAGACACTAAGGTTTTGTATTTATCCCAATGTACCTATGTGAAGAAGGTGTTAAAATAATATCTATTTAAGAATATGAAACATGTTAATGTGCCTTTGAGATTACATGTTAAGTTTTCCATATCCCAATCCCCTAACTATGAGTTATATGTGACCTTCATAAAGAATATTCCATATGCTAATGTAGTAGGTAGTATTATACATTCCATGATTTGATCTAGTCCAAACATTACTTTTCGTTTTTATTTTAACCTTAAGTGGGTTTATGTGAAACCTTGGGAAAACCCATTGGAATGCATTGAAATAGATATAGAGTTATGTCTCTATAGATTCTTATCTATGCATTTTATTTGGAAATAATAGAAGTTATGATAATGGTATCATAAGATTTATTGATTCTGACTATATTTATAATTTTAATACTAAAAAATATATTTTTGGTTATGTTTTTCTTGATTTTGATGGTCCTATTTCATGGAAATTTAATATGAAATGGTATTTTATGTTACAAACCCCTCCCCACAAAGTTTACCCCTCCTGGGAAAAAAATGGGAAAAGGGAGATAGTGACACCCGAATCCCGCCTCTAGCAGGCCTTGACTTGGTGACTAGAATTGAGGGTATAGTGAACACATAGATGAGAGGCATTACCCTCTAAGAGAACACATGTGAAAGAGATAGATAAGATAGACAACAACCAAATACTTCTCAGACTATAACATAAAAGAAACCCAAGTGATGAAATGTAATTTCATGTAAGAACTACTAAAACTGAAAAGAAAAACTATAGTACCAAAGGAAAAGTAAAGACGACAATGACCACGAAGCGCAAATAGCTCCTGCAACCCACAAGTTAGTAGTAACTAGCCTGATCTCCAACCTCCCCCAACTGAACTGATAAATAGTTTATATATATACATATATATAAAAGGTAATGCCTTGGTCAAAGACCAAGACACAATTTATTAAAAGTAAGAAAGAAAATACAAAAGTCTGAATTAGGGGATTTTATTACAATCTCTAACATAGAGAGGGAGAAGTTCAACCGGAAGGACACCACTCCAAGTAACGCTTTGGTTGATTACCTTATTAGCGAGACCATCCGCCACCATGTTTGCTTCCCGGTAAGTATAAGTGGCAATGAATCTGATATCTCGAAGCGAATCCAGGCATTTCATCCATTGGGGAGTAAGCGGCTAGGCATTTATATATATACATAGAGTGAGTATAACATTATACTCAGTAGGATCCTCCCTGGAGCCTCTCGTGAAAAATTAAAGAAAGCAACTAAAGCACAGTGAACAACAAGTGAAACTAACTTGCCACCTAAATTGGTATACTAAGTTCCCAGCCTCACCATGGATACTCTCACCAAGTATTGCATACAAGAGCATATAATATAATAAATAATATCAAGGGTACCCTACTACCACTTCCCCATTGGTTTTTCACTTTTCCCCAACACCGTACGTCTTGAGCATCTCTCTCCAAAAAGGCAAGCCTGAAGACACCTAGGAGAAGCACCAAAACATATACCTCATGCATCACACCATGAAGTCCACTTTACTAAAAGTTACCAGGTAGTTTTTGGGATCCACCACAACCCATATAAATTGTATCATACATAAGGTATTATACCTCAAGCCATAAAAACCTATACACCAAGTAAGGAATCTCAAGCCATCACAACATATACACATTATTCATATAGTATTCCTTAGAAAAATATATCCAGAATACATGTGTGTGAAATAACCATAAGCCATTATAGCCCTCTACACATATATATGAGGAAAACTAACTGTTGTGCATACTAGAATAAGTAATTACCAAGATAAGAGAGTGGGGCCAAAAGGGGCTAGTTATCCATCCATCCTCCTACTAGGATGTTGGGGAAAACACCCCCCAAGGGATCAGAATCCCCGGGGTGTCAGTTTCCCTAATCGATAGGGTGGAGTATCATATAGAAACAAAAAATGTACATGATATAATATAGCTCACAACCACACCATGGGAATAACCTAGTCTAGACTCAACTGCAGCTAACGTCTCTTAGACTCCCAAATTCCATTGCTAAGACAAGATATCCTATTACCACACAACCATTTAAAGAGATACATTAAATTATTTTATTCATTTTAATCAGTTTCGATTTATGTTAATTAATTCCTTAACCATTAATTAACCATTAAAATTTCCAAATTACATTTAATTATCATCAAAACAAATTTCTATTCCCTCCAAGAATAAGAAAACCAAGTCCATGGATTCTTAGAATTATAACCTCATCATTGTATCCCAGTGAGCTCTAACCCCATGGGTTAAAAATTATTCATTTATTTAACAACATTACTTTTCATATTAACAGGTACTCTAGGAAAACATCCTAATATACCAAAAAAGGCATGAAACCAAGCACATCCATCTACCTCAAGTAGTGGGGAAAGTAAAGAAGATAAAAAACCAACCTGGTCGTCAGTCAAACAATAGATTCAACAAATATCTAGATTTCATATCAATGGGTAATAGTAGCTTCAACCTAATCCGTTATCACTAAGTGTTCTCCCAAACACCCAAATGCATAAATATATGCATATTACCACCCAAGGCATCAACTGATGCCACATCATCCGAGCCTCCCTACCCCACATACCATAATATCCCTCTAAGCTCAGCTATCCCAGGCTTGAATCACATCACAAATAGCAGGAAACAAACAAGCAACCAGGCTCTTGACCCTAAAACAAGTCATTGCCCCTTCACACACAATGAGCTCTCATGGCTCCAAATTATAAGGCACTCGAACTTTATAAGAAAGTGGGAAATTTAGGCCCTATAAAGTCATTATCCTTTATCACACATCCGCTTCTTTATTCTATCTCGAATTAATCAATTCATTAAACACAAGTTCCAACTATGGGAAACCTAAGAAAAAAGCTATCTCAAAAAATCAAAAATTAATTTAACATGCCTTTAATTATTTTATCAACAAGAATCAACATAATTTAGGTTCATTAACCAATTCAATTAAACATGCATAACTACAAAAATTTTATTATCATCAAATGACAACAACAACAACCAAATTCATTAAACAAGCCTCTTTAATTCCTTTATATAATTAATTATCAATTAATTATGGATTTATGTTATTTAAAAATTTACATCAAGAAAAACATGATGAACCAATAAAGGTATAGATATCAAACTATCTAACAAATCAAGAGGCAAACCGTTATCATGGTATAATGTAGAAACATCGCTATGCGATCAATACCAATTCTTTAATTCAGTTAAAATAATTATTAAGTTAATTTTATTATACTAAAAGGGGATAAATAATTATAGATATACAATTGAAAGTAAATAAATAAATAAGAAACGAATCCACTACCTTAAAAGGTTGTTGACGTTCTTCACATGGGAACCTGATCACCTCTCCGGTAATAACTGCATCCACCCAAGGATGTCGTGCCACAAACACACCAACCAAAAGCCAAGAAAAAACCCATTAGAAACATGGAGATAATGTGCCATCACATGAAAAAGAGAAATGGGAGGAAGTATATTGAAGAAACCATAAGAACAGAGGTAGATCATACCTCATATTGAATACAGATCACTACAGATCAAAGGAGGAAAACTAGGAATCGATAATTGATGAAGGAACCCCCAAAACGTCAAAGAGGGGTCACCGAGTCACCTGGAGTCGAGAGAGAGCCGCTATAGATATAGGGTTTGACAAACCCAACTGGATGGAAATGTTTTAAAACATACAACATCAGGGGGTTACATGACATGTAATCACCTTTCACATTATGTAATCCACAGATTTTAGTTTTCACTAAAAAATGCATCACCTCTTCACTTTATTTATTTTTCAAAACCTGAAATATTAAATATCTTGAAACCCATATTCCTATCGTGTAACCTTATTTAATGTCATGAAATCTCCCTACTTCCATCTTTTAGTAGCTGAGTCCCTCTAGAAAACCTCCTAGCCTCCTCCAAGAACTTCGGTCTTTGGAAACACACAAAGGGTCGATGCATGTGGATCCGATAACTTACATCATATACCTCTCAAAACATTCTCATCCTTGATAATCCAAACCATCCTAGAGAGGAAATAGAAAAGGGGTCCTCTAAAGAGCCACCCCATTAGATACCTCTCAAAGCTTTCACCACCAAAGGATCTCAACCACCCCCAACCAAGCACAAGGGGATCGACACGGTGAGTAGATGAACTAGTCATCGAGTCTTCACCACCTATAGAAGGATAGTTGACCCACCTAAACCCAGGAAGATAAACATGGAAAACTCATGGCATACACCATGCATCTTCACCTCCCTTAGAAATAGAGTAATCCATAAAAACTAACAATAGAGAGATCCATCTCATAAACCCTAAATAGGTATACAACCACAAAATGAAAAACATTAAAAGGGATGAGCTAAACACAAAACATCTTGGGGTACTGAGTGCATATCTGTGACTCACATCCCCAGGTACTCTCCTCTATACCACCATGACACCATAAGACATGAACCAAGGGGATAACATGCCCATGAAATACCTTCTCATGGTGGTCATGGATATCTATAGGTCTCTCCTTAAAGGTCACATCACCTTTAACATCAATCTTTCCCCAATCGATGATGTGTGAGTCGTCATGAAGATAATGACGGAGCTAAGACACATGAAAAACATCATGTATCTAGATCATCTGTGGGGGAATCACTATTTGATATTCCATGATTCCAACATGGGCCAACACCTTAAAAGGCCCAACAAACTTGGGAGACAGATTACTCCCATGACCAAACCTTCACTGCCCACAATGGGGAGTCACCTTCTAGAACACATGTTCACCAACGTCAAACTCCAAAGTCCTCCTCCTATGTCCGACATAGAATTTATGATGATCCTGCACTACCTTAATCCTCTCTTGAATCACATGATCCATATCTATTATGTTATGTACTAGTTTCATCCCAAGAATTGCTGACTCTCTGACCCTATTCTAACACAATGGAGAATGGAAAGGTCGTCCATACAAGGCCTAAAATGGCGACATGCCGATGGTGGAGTGAAAACTATTGTTGTAAGAGAACTCTACCAAAGGTGGTTCCTCATCCACGAACCTCCAAAATATAGAACACAAGAGTGAAACATGTCTTCAAGAGTCTGAATGGTCCATTCTATCTGACCATCCATCTGCGAATGAAAAGATGTGCTATGGAATAAATGAGAACCAAAATCATGATGAAGACATCTCCACACCCTGGAGATAAAATGAGGATTTCAATCAGAAACTATCATCCTTAGGACCCCGTGGAGCCTCACCACCTCCTCCAAATACTACCCTGACAAAACCTATACTAATCTCGACTCCTTGATCACTATAAAGTGGGTTGATTTCATTAAACAATCCACTACCACCCATATAGAATCACAGAATCCCTGATATTGAGGTAAACTGGTAAAAAATTATATCAAGATGTCCTCCCACTTCCACTAAGGAAAATATAATTGCTAGAGAAAACCACCAGGAACACGATGCTCGACCTTCACCTTTTGGCAGACTAAACATCAAGACACAAACCCTGAAACTGCACGCTTCAACACAAGCCACCAAAACTGACCTCTCAAAGATCGTTAAATCTTTTTCATGCTAGGATATACAGCTAAGGGAGAAGTATGTAACTCTTTGATAACTATCTCACACATCAAAAAAGTAATGAAAATATTTCCTTGAAATAACACTTAATGTTTTTCCTCCTCAGACCAACCCTCAGGGGCCTCGCCACAAACAACTCAGTCTCCCCAGAACTCCACCTCAAGATCCCCCAACTAGGATTACTCCACTCGATGAACTAAAGATGATTGAACTTTCATCTAAAAAAGACAACTTATGCCCCCAACTTATCCCATATTCATAT
Source organism: Viscum album (assembly GCA_963277665.1). Classification (NCBI taxonomy): domain Eukaryota; kingdom Viridiplantae; phylum Streptophyta; class Magnoliopsida; order Santalales; family Viscaceae; genus Viscum; species Viscum album. Next base: position 539,216,735 of record OY728145.1, read on the forward strand.
GTAATGTTTAAAGTTATTCCATCACCCTTTAGAAATCACTATATTCACACATTGCATCACTATAAGACTTCCTGCTCAATGCATCTGCCACAAAATTCCTTTTCTAGGTGTATATGAAATCTCTATGTCATAATCCTGTAAGAACTCTATCCACTAATGATGGTTAAAGTTCAAGTCAAACTAGGAGAAAACATGCCTCATGATCTTATGATCGATGAAGACCACAAAATGCTCGACGATGAGGTAATGTCTCTACAACTTCAGAGAAAACACTACTGCTGCCAACTCAAGATCGTGGGTGGAATATTTACACTCATGGGGAAATAATTGCCAAGACCCATAAGAAAAAACTGATATCTAATACATAATAAAACATCCCAAAACAAAACAATAAGTGTCACAAAAAACCTCGAACTGAACTCCATCTATTGGTAGAAAAAGAACTGGAGCACCAACCCACTTCTACTTCAGATACTCAAAAGTTACCTAACACAGATCAGTCCACAAGAACGCTTGATCCTTTCTGGTCAATTCTGTTAGAGGAGTCACAACCAGAGATAAATAAACTATAAACCTCCTATAATAGTCTGTAAGACCAAGTAAACTTCACACCTCTACCACTGTCTTGGGGTATTCCCAAGAAACAATTACTTCTATATTCAATGGATCCAAAACTACTCCCAACTGGGATACAACATACCCTAAGAAACAGACTTCTCATGACCAAAACTCACACTTAGACAACTTCCCAAACAACTTATAATGGAAAATAACTCCTTAAAAAAAACAGATGCTCTACATTCCCCTCCTAAGATGAGGATTACACAAAATTATCATCGATTAAAACCACCATGAACTTATCCAGGAACTCACAAGACACATCGTTCATTAAACCGATGAACACAACTAGAGTATTCATCACTCCTAACAACATTACAACAAAGTTGTAATGCCTATGATGAAAACAAAAACATTTTTTGGGATATCCTCATCCTTTACATGCATATGATGAAATCCTGACCAAAAATTGATCTTTAAAAATCAACATGCACCCTTCAGTTAATCGAATAAATCATCAATCCATGGAAGAAGATATTGGTTCTTTACTGTCACTTGGTTCAAGTGACGATTATCAATACACAACCGTAAGATGCCATCATTTTTCTTCACGAACAAAACTGGTGCACCCCACGGTGACACACTTGGATAAAAAAACCACACCACAACATACCATCAATCTATATATGTAGCTATCGAAACTCATAAGGTACAATACTATATGGATACATCAAGATAGGAGAAATTCCTGGCTGTAGTTTGATCTCGAACTCGATCTATCATCAAGGGGGTAATGCTACAACCTCCTCTAGAAATATATCAAGGTACTCTTCTACGACCTCGAGAAATGCCAACCAATGAACCTTTGAAGAACTCATCATCAGCTTAGCCATCAAGGATGACAAGGACATAACATGCCTCTAACCCATTTGAGGGTCTCACTTGCCAACCAACACTACTGGATCTACACCAACATCGAAAAATGAAACCCGCCTCCTGAAGAAATCCATGATAGCCTACACTAAATACAACCAATTCATGCTGAGGATGATTTCATATGGTTTTATCCATAAACATAGGAAATATTCCCAAGAGCAGTGTTGCCCCGGTATTAGCTCATAGTCTCTACATACATCAAACATGTTATCTCAACCTCCAACTGAAGTAGTCAATACCAAGGGAATTGGAATCCTCTCTACCTCAAGTCCCAAATCACAGACAATAGTACATGATATAAAGGAGTGTGTCTCTCATGGATCAAACAAGGCATGAACCCAAGTATAAAACAAGAAAAGGGTACCTCGAACAACATCTAGCTCGCCCGATGATGGAAACGCTAAATCATGAAGCTGACCACGACTTACTCTATGACCTATCTGATATTATTGATGACCACCTCCATGACCAAGATATTCTCTCTAAGGAAGGGGATAATCCCAAGGCTATCCTCTTCCTATCCCATCTATTATTTACTAATCCAAAACTAGAGCAACCTGCTGCTGCTACCTCGACTGAAACTGCCACAATGGAGGAACCTGAAGTGGAATAATTGGAACACACTGAATTCTCAGAAAGGTTGGGTACTCTTGTCACTGATGACCTTGTAAAACATAAGAAAATCATGTGTCTAATCCCTTGGCATAATAATGAGAGCCGCCCCCTAGAGAAATGAGATATTGAGGGATGGGACCTACCCCTGGCTGATCATAAACTCTTCTACCTTGAAAACCAGGAACCCTATACCTCAAATCTGCTTCGTGAGGAATCCTGAAAACTCCCCTATCACGATGATATGGTTCTGGTTAATGTTTTCTAGATGACCTCTGCTCTCACTAGCACATCGAAATACTTCTTCAACATAAACAGGGTGACCTGACACTAGATCTCTAGATGTAAAGCCTCCTCGAAATGCCTCACCCTATCCTCCTTATTTGGAAATAGGTCTGAAGCATATAATAAGAGGTTCCTGAAATGTATCCCAAAATATAGAACACTATAGATCCCCTATCGAACGTTAATAAGATCCTGGTGACTGGGCTCCTTCATGATCAAAGAAAGAAACTTGGATCTAAAGTTGTCTCGGAACTCCTCCCTCAAGACTGAAAACTCATCACGATCTCCAAAGAACAAGAACCACCAATTTTCTTCCCCATGCAACATTGTCAAAGACAATGACAACTAGTGCTCCTTCTGAGCACAGATCGAACTGAAGGATATCTCAACCTCCTCCAACTAGTCTTCTATGACTGCATTTGAAATGGATCCCTCATACCTCTTCAATATCTGGCACTGAAATTCATGGAGTGTCCTCTTCCAAGTGTCGTCATCATAAACCTCTACTCTACGGTGATCTACCGGCACAACCTTCTAAACATCTTCGACACGAACCTGATAAGGGTGTCAACCTAGAGCCATGCCTACAAAAAAAAAACAATTATAGATCCTAAACCTAAAATATGGAAGAATGTAGAATTAATTAATTATTTTATTTTATTCATTTTAGGTTAACCTATCCCAAGGTCCACCCATTCAAACTCAGGCGCAAACAAGAATGATGTATGATCTTTTACTAGGTCTCTACCCCACAATAAGTATCACCTCATTCAGTAGCCACTATAAGATTAAAGGTCTGTGAATCATACAACAAAGGCCCTAAATACCCATTTCCTAGCCGGTCTCTTGTGTTTATAGTGATTTCTAAATTTAGCTGACATCATTTCCCTACCAACCTATGCAACCACACCTGTACCTAACTCCAAACTCCATCTTATACCTCTACCAGACCTCTAATACCACTCCGTCATGACCCCATCCCCACAAAGTGTATCCCTTCTGGGCTAGAAATGGGAGAAGAGAGATAGTGACACTTGCGTCCCGCCTCCAGTAGGCCCTAAGTTGGCGACTAGCACCGAGGGTATAGTAAACACACAAATGGGAGGAATTACCCTCTAAGAGAACACATGATAAAGTGAGAGATAAGATAGACACTAACCAAATTCTGACCAAACTAAAATATAAAAGAAACCCAAGTACATAAATGTAATTTCATGCAAGAGATACTGTAACTAAAAGTAAAAACTACAGTACTAAAAGAAAAGTAAAGACGATAGTGACCATAAATCCCAAATAGCTCATGCAACCCAAAAGCTAGTAGTAACCAACCTAACATCCAAACTTCTCCAACTAACTTGAAAAAAAATTTATATATATAAATAGGGTGAGTACAAGAGTATAATAAATAGTATCCTCCCTAGATCCCCTCGTGAAAAAATAAAGAAAGCATGATAAAGCACATTGAACAACAAGTGAAACTAGATCACCATGTAAACAAGTATACTAAGTTACCAACATCACCATGGATACTCTCACCAAGTTTCACATATAAGATCTTATAATATAATAAATAATATCAAGGGTAACCCTCCACCACTTCCCCACTAGTTTTCCACTTTTCCCCAATATCGCACGTCCTGAGCATCTCTCTCCAAAAAGGTTATCATGCAGACACCTGGGCGAAGCACCACAACATGCACCTCGTGCATCGTACCACCACATACACATAACAAAAAATAATTAGGTATTTTATGAGAGATACCACATCCCATATAACATGTATCATAATTGGGTATTATACCTCAAGACATCACAACCCATACACTGAGTAAGGAACCTCAGCCCATCACATTCTATACATGTTATGTTTATTGTTGTCCTTAGAAAACTATATCCAGAACACATGTGTGTGGAATAACTACATGCCATTAAAACCCTCTATACACATTTATGGGAAAAACTAACCTCCATTCAAACCAGCATAAGTAACTACCAAGAGAAGAGAGTAGGGCCAAAAGGGGGTAGTCAGTCATCCATCCTCCCATTAAGATGTTGGGGAAAACACCCCCAGGGATCAGAATCCTCGAGGTGTCAGTTTCCCTAAACAATAGGGTGGAGTAGAATATAGAAACACAAAATGTACATGACATAATATAGATTACAACCACACTATGGGAATAACCTAGTCTTAGAATCAACTACAACTAACATCTCCCGAACTCCCAACTGCCACTGCTAAGACCAGATATACTATAAGCACACAACCATTTAAAGAGCTACATTAAATTATTTTATTCCTATTCATCAGTTGTACTTTACATTAATTAATTATTCAACCATCAATTAACCATTAACATTTCCACATTATATTTCATTATCATCATAACAAAGTTCCATGCCCTACAAGCATAAGAAAACTGAGTCCATGACTTCTCAAAATTATAAACTCATCATTGCATCCCAAAAAGCTCCAACACCATGGGTTAAGAATTAATCATTTATTTAACAACATTGCTTTCTATATTACCAGGTACTCTAGGAAAACATCCTAAGATTCCAAACAAGGAAAGAAACCAAGCACATCCATCCGCCTCAAGCAGTGGGGAAAGGAAAGCGGATAAAAAAGTAACATGGCCATTAATCAAACAATAGATTCAATAAACATCAAAATTTCATATCAACTAGTAAGCCCAACTTGAACCCGTTCCATCATCCCCAATGTACTCCCCGACACCCACATGCACAAACCGATGCATCTTTCCACCCTAGGTTTCAACTACTACCACATCACCCAGGACTCCCTTCACTATATACCACAACAACCCTCTAGAATCAGCCATCCTAGGCTCAAAAATCATCACAATTAGTAAGAAACAAACAAGAAACTGGGCTCTTGGCCCTAAAATAAGGCATTAAACCTTTACACACAATGATCTCTCACAACTCTAATGCACAAGGCACTCATCCTTTACAAGAAAGGGAGCAACTCAGGTCCTACAAAGGCATTATCTTTTATCACACAACTGGTTCTTTATTCCATCTTGAATTAACCAATTCATTAAACATAGGTTCTAACTATAGGAAACCTAAGCAACAAGCTATCTCAATCCATAAAAAATTAATTAAACAATTAATTTAACATTCCTTTCATTATTTTATCAACAAGCATAAACATGCTTCAGGTTCATTAACAAATTCAATTAAACATGCATAACTGCATCGATTTGATTATCATCAAATTACAACAACAAAAACCGGATTCATTAAACATGCATATTTAATTCTTTTATCCAATTAATTATCAATTAATTCTGGATTTATGTTATTTACCAATTTCCATCAAGAAAAATATGCTAAACCAAGCAAGGCATAAATATCACACTATCTAGAAAATCAAGAGGCAAACCGCTATCACAGTACAAAGAAGAAACATTGCTATGCGATCGATACCAATTATTTAATCTAGTTTAAATCATTATTAGGTTAATTTCATTATGATCCAATGGGTTAAATAATGCTATCTCTAAAATTTAATATAAATAAATATAGATTAAACAAATCCCCTACCTCAAAAGGTTTTTGAAATTCTTCACATGAGAACAGACCACACAAAGGATACCCAATAACATCTCTTGCAATAACTGCATCCACCTGAGGACGCTGTGGCACAACCACACCAACCAAAAACCAAGAAAAACCCCATTAGAAACATAGAGATCACATAAAATCACATGGAAAATAGAAACATGAGGAAAATGATCAAAGAAACCATAATAATTGAGGTATATCATACCTTGGATTGAAGATGGATCACTATAGATCGAAGGAGGGAAGCTAAGAATCGATCCTTGATGAAGGAATCCCCAAAATGTTAAAGAGGGGGGTCGATGGGTCAACTAGATTCGAAGGATATCTGCTTTATCCATAGGTTTTAACAAAACTGAGAGGCTAGAAATGTTTTAAAACATACAAAATTGGTGGGTTACACAATGTGTAATCCCCTTTCACATAGTGTAATCATCAGATTTCAGTTTTCACGAAAAAACTTGTCAGCTCTTCACTTTATTTATTTTTCAAACCTTGAAATATTACACATCATCAAACCCATATTCAAATTGTGTAACCTTATTTCATGATGGGAAATATCTATGATTCCATAATTAAGTATATGAGTCCCTCTAGACTTCCTCTAATCCTCCTCTACACACCTAAATCTTCAAAAACATTAAAAGGTTCAATCCACATGGATTCAAGCCCTTAATTTTTTTACATCACTGAGGCAGAGAAAATTTATTCAATAAAATAAATTAAGAAATAAATTTTAGAAATGGTAATATGATTTAATAATACTTATCAAGTGTGATTCATAATACATTGGTTTTCATAAGGCTTATTTTGAAGTTCATAAGACATTTGATATGTTAATAAGACTTGATTTAATTTTGTAACAAATTTTCCTCAATAAAAAATTTCAAAGTATCAAGGTACCTCATGGTAGATAAAAATTTGATATGGACTTCATAATAATTTATCTATCACTGTAAGTATTTTTCCTTTTTGAAATATGGTTTAATATGTTTTCAATAAAAGTTATTAGGGTTCATTCCTTTGTGGAAAAGTATAACATGTAGAGTTAATCCCAACATCTTATGGTTGGAAACCTTCATAAGGTTCAAAACTTTGTGGAAAATAGGATTGTAAGTTTGATATGTAAAATTCATATAACTCATAATAATTTTGGAATAACTTCATAGGGTTCATCCCTTTTCAAAATTTTGGAAACCACGAGGAAACATAAATAAAATTCAGAGGGTACATCAATGGATTTGTAGAGTTCATCACTTTTTATAACATGGGTGGAAGAATGAAACATAGAGAAGATTCAAAAGTGTATTCCATTTATATTAGATTATGTTTGTTTTGTGTTTTAGTGTATTAAACATCATGATTAATGATATTTTCATGATTCAAGCTACTGGTCTAGTGTTTATAAATAAAGATTAAATCATTATAGATTGTAAAGGAAATAAGTCACACTGAAAAAGTTATCTATGGAGAATCTGAAGCTAAAATATGGAGTATAAAATATAGTTACATCAAAAGGAGTGTTCTATACTATAGTTCCACATGGATTATAGTGGTAATTATGAGAAATAAATTACAATTAATAACATAGTCAAATTTTCAAAGGAATTTGTGTATTTTATAGAGGAATGAGAAAAAAACATTTGAGAATATTATGAGAAGAGTGGAGTTTATATATTATTAATATATAAAGGTGTCTAGAATGATTATATGGATTCCATAAAGAAAATAATAGAAGCGGGTTTATCAAAGATTTTATATTTAAAATATGGAAATATATTTCATTCAAAAATAATATCAAGATAGTTAGACCAAGATTTGTGGGAAATTAAATTAGTAGATCATGTGACTGATATTAAATGAGGATTTACATGTTCAAAATATATAAAATATCCTACATGGATATTTTGGTTCTCTATAAGAAGAGATAAAGACCAATGATTATGAACTATCAGAATATATGTTCATTAAGGAGTAAGAAAAAGGAGAGATCCTGTATATACCTGAAGATCCAGTTCTACGGATACAACAAAAAGGATTCAATCTAAGGAGGATGATAATAAACTATATAAAATTATATTAGAGAAGGAATCCTTGATGGGAGGCAATATTCACTACCAAATATAGTAGTGGAAAGAATAAGTGGGTTTTTATGAGGTATCAAGGATGATATAATTCCAGGTATACCACTAGAAGAGAGAAAGTATTTGAGAGTCATGTTAAAAGGAAGAAAAGAGGGGTGATAGTGTTGGTACTACTTGAAGAACCCGCTAAATAATAATGAGAGTAGTTTCCATGAAATATAATGGAAAGTTTATGATGTTTGAGTATGGGCTCACAATATATCTATAAAGGAGTATCCTATAGATCAAAGTGTACCTACACATACTCAGTGAAATTTTACATTACTGAGACTATTTGGTTTTAGCCTAAGTTTCAACTAGTTTTCCCTTTGTATTAGTGCAAATAAAAGGGAAGTGAGGGAAATTTTCCTTGTTAGTAAGTGATCTTACCCTAAACATTGTAAGGGGAGTGACCTCGGTCATAGACTAAACCCACCACTATATCTATGAGATTAGTGAATTTTGGTGCAATTGGAGTTGGTTCCCTAGAATCAACTAATGTTTTACTTTATATTGCATGTATATTAATACACTTGAATATCAATAAATATTTAATCACATATTGATTGTTATTATTTATAAATTTAACGTGATAATGTCCTAAAATATCCATCACAATGAAAAGGTCATAAAAAATTCTCCATTAAGATGATAAACTCATAATTCTATGATGATATTATCAAACTATATGTCTTATGTCCATATGATGTCATCTAGTGGGACACAAGTAATGTATACTATCTGGTGTGAGTACTCATAGGTGCATGAGATTTCATCTCATGAAGTTATCACTTGGTAATCTTCAAGATGAGAGATTATGAGGACAAACCTACTAGTAGGAATTCCAAATTTTTATGTGTTATTACATATTCATTTATGTTAATGTGTGTAATGATCCTTAGAATTTAATATTATTATTAATACATATCACGTCCATATACTTTAATGTACCAAAAAAACCATGATGCCATTTTTTTATAGGAAGTAGGTATGTTAGGTGCATCATGAATAATATATTATTAATGAATAAGATGAGGAATTATCTGTCTCTTCTATATTTATGGAAGTTGACATCTATTCCCATTGATTGAAATAGAATAGTCATATTAAATTTCATAGCCATGGTGTATTGAAATTTTCATTCCAGGAAGTAAAAAATAATGTATCAAGCATATAGGTTGATGAAATGAGTATGAAACCTACTTGACGAGATATCGATACAAAGGGATTATATTGCAAATTAAGTTTTCATATGTGGTTGTTGATGTTGTGTCATTAAATTCTTCATATTATGAGCCTTTACATGTTACTAGTGATGATATTTCACTATAGGTGAACTCACCTAATTCCATTGAGGTAAAATCCTAGATGGTCACACACTGAGTGTTTCTATTGATCTCAATTAAATTATGTTTGAGTTTAATTATTATAATAAACATTATTCTATGGACCGATGAATAATATTTAATGGGATATATTGATCACAAATATCCATCCATGATATTTATGTGTGAGTTTAACATTAAAATAAATATTTATTTGCAAGATCATGAATATTATAAATATTTATTTAGTTATAAAATGAATAATATTTAGTATTTGAGGTTTGGTAAATGCGGAAGAAGTGTGGACCAAGTTACCAATTCTAGTAAGAATGATATATTAAATTTAATTTAAATAAATATCAATCTATTTAATTAATTAAATGATATTTATTTTATCCATGATTTTAGCACATTTCAAGAAAATATAAATAATTTTATTATTATTTTGATATGGTATTTTCTAGATATTAAGAGAATAATAAAGGGACTTTGTGTAATTAATTATCATCTAATCTATATTTATAAATACCTAGTCATATAATTTCCTAGGGTTAGATGTTGTTTCACACAACACATCCCCTTTATAGATTCTCTCAACCCTAGAGATAAAATTCTATAGATCTCTTTGAAGAACTGAGACAAAACTTACACCTTCATCCTCTCAAGAACAAGAAAACAAGAATCAATCCTTCAAACTTGGAAGGATTTTCTGATTATTAAAGGAAGCGACACAAGATTTTTAGTATCACTGTACTAGAACCCAAAACACCATCGATGATGTTTCAAGATCAAAGGAACATGTGTGGACCACCACTAGAGGGATTATTCCGTGGATACTCTTGACAAAACAAAATTACAATCGAATAAAGGCTTGAATGAACAATATCTTATTTAAATAAATAATATCAAGACCAAGGTAATTATTTATTTAAATTATTTATAATTTTAATTTCAAAATATCTTTTCTTGGTTCTTATGATATTTAAAAAAAAATCACCAGATAAATCCCTTGGTCATGATATTTATTTTCATATACATTGTAGATGATTTTTTAAATCTGACAAAATCTGAGTTTGAAACATCCCAAATAGGTGCTTCTACTGCACTCAAAACCTTCAAGTGGTATCAAAGGGATCACATTCAAATTTATAATTATTTAATTTATTGATCATTACACATCATGTATCATGAAGGTACACATTGTGTATCCTAGTTCATTGCACCAGGATGAGTCATGAATTTATTATGACATGTCATGTAATAAATGGAACATGGTATCATTTTATATCATGTTTTGACCAGCTATAATTCCACACAACTTTACAAAATACATTTCATGTAATACGTGTATGCGTCTTGCAATCCACATGTTTTCACAGTGGAAAATGTGTAGTCAAAAACTATCTTGTAATTATTACACGATGCGTGTAACCGATAACCATGAAACATCGAGGCACACAATGTGTAGCTAGTGTAAATATTATATATCACATAAATTTCCATGACCAACATACACACCTAGTCCCTATGTGTGTGTCACATAAATGGGAAAAATCCATTACATGCTATTTATCCCTGTACACACCGTGTAAGCAATACCTATCTACACAGAGTATGTCCTAAGCCTTGATGTACGCCGTGTAATTAATTTGGTATAGAAATAAAATTAATTGTATCATTAAACCAATTAAAAATTTCCATGTGTTATTAATTAATAGTACATTCCATGTGATAAGTTATTAATTATATTAAATGCTAAATAAATTTCAACATTAAATTTTGATCTACATGACTTGTATGATCCTTACATGCCATGTACTTCACATCCATTAAAATAATTACATGTCACATAATTTACATGTGTTCATGTTTCATTAATTTTCTGTATACTATATGTAATTATGTGATATTCCATGTATTATACATGTTTTGTGAGTGAACAATACACAACAAGGACCATGATAGGTAGTTCGGATAGGTACATGCCTCATTTACTCCAAGTGCACATCATGCACTTAAATAATTTTAAATGAAATGAAATTATTTAATTTATTTAAAATTATAGTGAATTGTAATATATTTGACTATTTATATGGATATTAAGATAAATGAATGAATTAATTAATTCAAGCATGTTTTATCTAAATTAAGAACATTTGAAATGAATGTTAGTTTATTAAATTAATATTCAATTCTTGTGTGGATGCTCATGAGATTAACCGACCTATGTATGTGTTAGATCTATTTTAATTTAATTATTTCATGTATTTTTGTAATTATTATTATTAAATCAAAAGGATGTCCTATGAATCATCTCCTCTTCTTATTATGTAAGGACCATCATGTCTGCAGTTTATTTTATATAAACCCCGTAACCATTCCATTGGTTCCCCTCACTTATGTGTGAGAAAAAAATATATAAAAATTAAGCTTCCAAGAGATTGGAGGTGGTTCAAGATGTATATAAGGAGAAATAAATCCAAGTGATACATAGGATAAATTTGGAATGCTAAAACTTAAGCTAAGACCACATCATAGAGTTTCCCCCTAAAGTCAATGGGTTTTTTGTCTGCTCAATAAAATACCGGTAGATAAAGCTCAAGATCATGATACATATTTATTGTATATTATGAATGGTTATTTATTTTATTTTATATATAATATATCAAAATCACATAAATAAATGAATTAAATAATAAGTATGATCAGTTATAATAAAATAAAAGGATTGTGCGTAAATATTTATCATCATATGGTTAACCACTTAAGTAAAATCCTCTTAAAATTAATAAAACATGTAAAAGGATAAAATAATTAAATATAAACATAATAAAAAAACCTCTCAATAAAATATTAATTCATAATTTTTAGTTCATAAGTTGATTAAGGATTCAATCATAAATTATGTATTGGACCCTCTTGGGGACACTTAATTTTATCGGGGAGTTCTTATGAGAGTATTGAGTTGACTTAACCAAGTTAACATTATGATAAGTATCCCTTGTTAGAATTGATTTATCTATGAGTTAAGTGTTGAGGAAATACAATTCAAAATTTTAGGATTGGGGAGTCCACTCAATCAATCTAGGAGTTCCAAGCCTACAATTGGAAATACCGCCTACCAAAATACCTTTTAGTAATTAACCAGGCCCCTGCTTGGGTTATGAGACAGAAAATATGGATCCTAGAAACTATAATGTCTACATGATAATAAATTTTTAGTCTTATGGTGAGGGTTATTGAGAATTTGTAAAATAGTGGGAGACTTAGTAGGATAACTAAAAATTATTTCATCTCATAAATTGAGTCTAATAGTGAGGGTTGTTGGGACTTGATAAAAGAATACTTACATACTAAAATCACTAATTTATGATCTGCCTAAAAAGAAGGTGAGTGATGAAGAGATCATTTTCTATGAAAAATAATTGGATGTGGTGATATATATCTAGTGTTATATGTGATCATCCATGTCATGATAGCTTATAAAGTCTTATGAGAACATAAATTCCTATAGCATTCTCAAGAATCTCCTTGATCTTAATTATGAGAAAACTAGACATGAGAGATATGAGATCTCCAAGTCACTCTTCATAAAATCAGAGAAGGTATTCCATTTGGTATGCATGTAGTCAATATTATTGTTTAAATTGAGCAATTATATATTCTTGTGTTTAAAATACCATTGAATTGTGTACCGATCTCATTTTGACATCACTCCCCTAGAGCTTCTACAGCTTTATTGTGAATTTTAACTTGAAAAACATTTAGAAGTCTCTCTAAGATATCCTTACTCTGCTTCTTCAAGTCGATAAAGACATGAATCCTGAAAATAATTTTGTTCTTATAGTGAAAAATATAAAGGGAAAAGATAAAGAGCCTAAGACTAACATTAAGGAATCTACACAAGTCCTGACCAAGAGAAGTTGGATCAAGGGGAAAGTAAAAAACATGAAGTTTTTTTCTTCGCACGTTGTAATAAAGAACATTAGAATAAAACATGTAATGAATTGAAGAATAAGTAACATGTTACATCTACTTCAGGTATATTATTAATTATAAGTAATACTCCAAGATTACCTATTGTGTGTTAGAAACAATATGTTTACTTATGTGCATTAAAATAGAGGAATCAAGAAAGTGTATAAAGATTACTAGAATTTTGGTGAATTCTTAATGAAGATAAAGAAGGGTGATTCTTATATCAATATAAATAAGTGAAAAACAACTTAATTTTATGATAAACTCTAGATACACTATTTTTTTATTAATTATTACCAAAACTTTTTTAAGTGTATAATTAGATATAAATGAGATGTTGTTTCATATTTGGAATAGATATTGTTATGGTATTTTCAAAATTAGCTAATAGTTCACTAAATCTTGAATCATAGATATATAAGATCAATAATTATTGATGAATATAAATTTAACATTTAGGAAACCTCATTATGGAAAGATAATTATTTGTTAAATAAAACTAATAGTAGTTGACAAGCTTACTTATATAAGAGTGTTGTAGTCTTCTTTTGAGCTAAGACACTAGGTATATCGACTAATTCACTATCAAGTTTTAGATAAATAAACCTTTAGAAATAAATGTTCTCCACAAAGATACTGGAGTAAGTTTGTTAAAACCACATGAATTATTCTAAATGCGTAGCTAAGAGGTAAGTTCATTTATTTCTGGATATTTCATTAAGAGATTTTAGGAATTCTTAGTGAAGAAATAAAAACACCTGGTAAAGGATACATGATCCTTCGAGTTGGCCTATCGAAGTGTGTAATAAGAAATAATTCATTAATAATTAATATATAGATTAAAGGTTATCCTAAAATTATATTACCTTATACATCAATTTTTTGATTGAAGTAAAAGGGGATCGATTAAATGTATTATATGTATGAAAAGTATTTCATAATTTATCCTAAACATGTTTCACAAAAAACAACACAATCACTAACCATATTAAGACTATATTAACTAATGTATATAATATTAACTGAAATATAGTAAGGAATCCATTAATTATCACTTCTAACATTTAATGAGAATCATTTGTTAAGTGTTATATTTAGCTACGAATGAATAATAATAAAATACTAATTACATCTCTATTAATTATCCTATATCCACTAAGGATATTAACATCCCTTTTTAATCTAGGCATCTATTGAGATGGTGGGATCATGATAGAATTCAATGATATCTATGCTATAGATTTATATATGTTGGCATAAAAACATACGCATCACTAATCTTAGTGGGAGGAGTTGTTCAAAGAGACACATATTGTGTAGAAAGTTAAAATGAAAAGTGGATTTATATTCCCCAAGAACGGTGACATATTATTTGATATAAATAATGAATCTTATAGTGAAGTAGTAAATTGAAATATTCTAAGATTAAAAATTATGTATGAATTCAGTAGTGGATTCCATGTACCAAAATTCAGGGGCTCTGTATTTGGGATGATTCTAGACATGAAATTTTTGGAGAGTATTCAAGAGAAACTATACATGGATGATACAATACGGTAATAAATCACGATTAATCATTGAAAGGATGTATAATATATATTATATGACAAAACCATTACTTAAATAATCATACTAAAATCCATTTAAATTAAAAATTAAATATAAATATTCTACGATCATTTTATTGGGTGGTTGGATGTCAAGGTCAATTTCCTTAATAGAGACCACGTGGAATATGTCTATTTGAAATTACCAAAAGGGTTTATGAATATAATGAATTATAATAAGATGTAAAAATTTCACTCATCCATTTATATATAAAATATATCATAGTGATCATAGAATATTTTATTATAATGAATAAGTGAAATGTGTCTATAAGAGGTTAGTGGGAATGCTATTATTTTCAAGATAAGGTATGTTAACAACATATGGAAAAAAATATCCAGTCTTACCATCTTGATAACACTAAAGAAAAAAATTTCCCCAAGAAAGACTTAATATTTAAACTAAATTTCCAAGGAAATATATATATATATATATATACATATATCTATGAGGTTTCTTAATCTATTCATTTACATACCTTGAAAAAATGGAATAATTCAAGAATTAATTTTTTTCTATGTCACATGGCATAAAATATCTACACGATAATGTGTGTAGTAACAGGGGAGATAATGAATATAATTTCATAATATTAAGTTCTATGAATCTATTTAATATTCTTTGATATGTACTGATGTCTATTTCATAGAGTGAAAATATCAAACAAAAAACCAGTGGAACTACATAGAGTTGTAGTTAGAACTATCTGACGATAATTGAGAAAGTAAAACTAGATGAATTCTTGGTATAAGTAAAAATAAAAATATTATTGATTAAGGGAATGTAACAGTAGTTTTCATTCATAAAATTTTGATCTTATATCATAATAAGGCTAAAGTAATATGAATTACAAACTTATTACACTTGTGGTTTCCATATCAATAATAACTATGTACATTGTTGTTTCTAAAGCAACTTAAGAATCTATTTAGTAGAAATTTGTTCAATTTTAGGATATAAAAAAATTGCAATAGTATTATCATTATTATGATGAGATTTTACTATGGTATTATCTAATACTTCAGTCTTATAACAAGGAAATATGAAGTAGATACTTGGGGACATTAATACATGAGAGATTTTTTCAAGGAAGTGATATCGCAATAAGCATATTATCCATAAAGATATGTGGTTATACTTACCATATACATAGAAATGTGATAGGCTCTTTACCTATAGTCATACTCATTAGAAAAATGTTTTACATGTGAGAACTAACCGGTTAGTTAGTAGTTGGATTTAGTTTAAGTGGGAGACTATCAGAATTTGTTATGAAGTACCCTTTGGTGTGTGATTGTATTTATTTTAAATATATCATGTTAATATGTATGTTTCCAATAATAAATAGGTTATGGATTGATAATTAACCCATTACATGAAGATTATAGATGCTTTCTATGAAGTATGGGTAAATGGGAAGATTTAGCTATCATTGGATATTCAAAGGGAGTTTCCAATATTGGAAATGGAGTTTTGAAAAGGTGGATGCTATGTGTGCAACCCCAAAAATTATATGATTAATTAATTATTTCCTTATTGAAAATACATGTGCTATGTGAAAAGTATTGTCTTATATAGTTTGTAATGAATCAGGGTACAAAATGCTATTTACCGCTTTCTAAATCTATTATTAAAGAATTTTTAAGTTTTCTAAATGGATGATCGAAGAGATGAAGAAAGGGAGAACCCATATAAAAATTACTATGCTTGAATAATACTTAAATAAGTGTTAAATATCACTATAATTAAGGTTTTTAGAAGCTTAATTAATAGTGCATTGATGGTTCTTGAAGATACTATAACTTGAGTATTAACAAGATATAAGTTCTTGGAAATAGAGATAAAGAGTTTAAATAGATTTTAAAAATTCATAAAGTTATTTAAGGTGTTTTTGGAGTGTCTATAGAGTTATCAAGTTGATTTAAAGAGAATCTAAGATGATTTTAAGAGGTTTGGATTTTTGGAGTTTAAAAATGAAAATTTTCTAAATATGGAATTCTATGTAAACATAATCTCTGAGACAAAGGATCTATGTATGGATGATCTAGTACTACATAGAAATTATTTGAGCTGATTTGAGCTTTGTTTAAGAATCATCCTTCCTTTAATAACCATTATTCTACTCTATGTGACCATGAATTCTACTGCATAAGCATGAGACACTAAAGATATCAAGGATGAGGAACTGTATAAGCATGGATTTCATCTATGTAATCATGAATCATGTCTATATAAAAATTATTTGTGAAGATACATAAGCATCATCTGTAGAAGGATCAATCTACATAAGCATCATATGTTTCTATTTAAACATTAGTACTTAGTGAAAATTATATATTCTTATTGATGTAAAATGAAGTTTCAAGATCAAATGTCCGAAGAATAAATGAATATAAAAATTATTAGACCAATATTCATAGATCAAAAAATCATAAAATAAATGTGATACAAGAAGTAAGTTTGGATAGGATGATATTTGAATTGTGAGATTATAAGATCAATGATAAAGATATTTTGAGAGACTTTTAAAGTTTGTAAAATAGAGTTTCTAAAATTGTAAAATTCCAATGAAATTATACCTGATGATGTTGGTATTGATTATTCAGTACATTTAAATATCAAAATAAAGTTATGATTTGAGTTGGTTGTTTGATAAATAAGATATCTAATGAATATGAGATAATATAGGATCAATTTTTTTTATATTATGATTTTCAAATGATAATATTTAAAAATCATGATTGGTGATCAAATTATAAAATAATATACAAATATTCATGAGTTGATCATAGTTTTTATAAATATCACAAGTGAATGTGATTCAAGATAAATATAATGAGAATGTATTATTGAGATTCTATATAAATTTCTAAACCATCTCGAAGTCTTTTTTTATATTCACTGAAGCTCTCATGTAGTGAATAATGAGTCAAGATACAAATATGAATGATTTGTATTTTTATAAAATAATGGTAATTATTTGTTTGTAGATTAAAGTAGTTTTATTTTTAGAATAATACTAAGTACTAGAGTCTTATATAACTTTATAGAAGATATTTTGGCTAAGATAATTGATAAAGAGTTAAAAAGTGAAGGGCACTCTTATAAATTTACAAGAGACAAAAAATGAGGAGAAAAAAGGAATATAAGATCATGGGAGCTCACCCACATACAGAAAAGGTGAGGAAATAGTAAGAAGGGACCATGGGTATGAAATGATATAGTATTTTTATATATTCTAAACACTTGAAACTAAATTTTGGTAACCTATATATGAAAATAAAATGAAGAACAGAGAGAGAGTGAGGTAGTATAAATGAGAGTTTTACCTTAGTGTGAATAATAAAAGAAATTTTGAGGAAGAAGAGAAATATGAGCTTTTGTTGAGAAGTTTGATCATTTGGGAATCAAAGATAAAGGAAGAGGATGATCCTATAATAAAAATTATTTCATAAACTTGAGAAGAAGAAGCTGAGGAGAGACCAACCTACTATGAAAATTTTTGATCATGTATGTTGATATTTTTAGTGATTGGCAAGCTATTAATTTTGAGAATATCATAAGATCTAAGTGAGTTGAGAAAGCCACGTGAGAAAGTTATGAATATATATAAAGTTGGGATTTAATTGGAGACCAATTATTAGATATTGTTCTTGAATAATATACTGGCATTTGAAAAATATTTTGTGAGAAGGAGATATAGTCTTGGATGATGATACATCCTTGTGATGGTCAGTGATCAATTTCAATAATGATTTTAAATAAAACATTTACATATACATGTTTTAAATCTATAGAACCTATATAACCCAGGGTATGGAGGGAGATCATAGTGTGGCTCTGTGGCTACAGTGGGAAGCTGGTGATAGAAGCCTAGTATGAAGCTGGCAAGAGAAGTCCAAAGGGATGTTGGAAATTATAGGTGTGAGATGAATTGAACCCATTGTAATATGATATTGATTATAGTATAGAATCCTTGATTGGGGAAAATAAACATTCAAGAAAAGGAGTGGATATTTCTAGCTATACCTTTTAAATCCTTATGTTTTTATGAATTTATTTACTGCATTATCTGGGTGAAGCTGTGAGACACTATTTTTGATTGAATCAAGACTATGAGTATTCTTAGAGGCTAAATTGAAGGAAAAATTCATAAAATTTTTAAGAGACCACTAATTCACCCATCCCCTCTTATTGGTCCATCAATCCTTAGAGAATTACTATTGGTATTGTAGAAAATACATGTCACCTCTAAAAAGATCCAGGTTACCTTTAGATAAATTGAAGACTTGAGATGTTTGAAGAAGAATCTCAGATAAAAAATTCTATATTTATTTCCACTGAATCAAAAATGGAAGCATCAGACAAGACTTTGAATAATAGATTAAAGAAAGAGTAAAATAATACAAGGAAAATATTAAAAAGGGTGATGGATCAAACACCTCTTGTTTTTTCAAAGTGGTATGTTTTGCTCTAAATAAGCTATCGATAAAGATCATTTTGATGAATAAAAAGTTCATAGAGAGCATAAGGAGATGAAAGTTATTGAATACTTCTACTATTTGTTTGGAGATTATTTGAATAAGGTTCCTACTAAAGTTATAACTTACATTCTAAATTTTATCAAGGAACTAGTTATTGAAAAATCAAAACTAGTGAAAGAAGATGATGCCATGTAAGGAATTAGCTAAACAAGTTTGAAAATACAACACTTTCTAAAAACTATTTAAAGACAAGGGAGAAACACTTTCACTTTGAAATGATAACATATCTTTGATTTATGAAAGGTTTCAAAGAATGAGTTTTCAGAAGAACTTATTTATGGAATCTATTACAGAGTTTTTCCATGCATTATAAAAGATTCAAAAAGTACATGGGAGAAACATATATATATTTTGGAGTTTTCCCACAATAAAAATTTTCACAAAACAATTTAGATGTCTCCAAATGAGTCCCTTTATGGTAGGCCATGCTGATCCCATATTTGCTAGTTAGAGGTAGGTGAGGTGGAACTGCTGGGTATTCACCTCATTTAAGAGCCTTCAAAGAAGGTGAAACTTATTTAGAAATGTACGACTATAACTCAGTCCTGACATAAGTCTTATAATAATATTTTATTTGGACCTCTAGAGTTTGCGGTGGGTCATCAGGTCTTTCTGTAAGTTTCAACAATATTGGGCCATAGATGGATCCAGAGATAGGGAAAGATATCACCCCATTATTTCAGGACTTTTGAGATAGTGGAGAGATTCAGGACGGTATCCTATTGGTTACAGATACCTTAGAGGTACCATTCCATGAACAACATATTCCACATGTAATATCTTTATCAATATTAGGATGACCCGTCTCACTCGTTCAACCTTGAGGATATTGAGATGGAGGCAGATGCGTCCTTTAAGGAGCATCTGATAGGTATCGTTGATCAGTGCATGAAGGTTCTCCGAGGTAGGTATGTTCCTATGGTTTGGGTGCTATGGAAGCACAACCATTAGCATGATAAGTCCTAGGAGAGAGAGTCTAATATATGTTCTCAGTCTCTACATCTTTTCTTAGATGATGCTTTACCACCCTTAAAAGGGAAACTCGAGGATGAGTTGTTTTAAGGAGTAGAGGTTGTATCATCCTGAATTTTTAGCAAGGTACATTTTCTTTTTAGTTTTGGTTAAACTAGAAACCACGCCTAAGGTAGGGTCTATTTTCTTTTGGATGGAAATGTTTTAGGGATCTAGAGGCTAGCTATAGGCTAAGTACATGTTGTATAATGGGTTGGCCAGAACCTTTTCATGTTGTGAGACAGGTTTTACTAGAAGGGAAGGACCTCAAGATTTACACGATGTGTAAAGAATTTATACACTGTGTAAATTCATAAGAGTTTTTTTATAAATAGGTAGGGTATCATTTTATAGAACACCATTTTCTTCTCATGCACATGAGCAGCACATGACTGATGCTCCCCCCTCCCCACCTCAACCTAGGATCCACGAGATCTCCTCTGTTCGGACTCCATTCTCTTTGCCATCAGTCATGTTTGATCCGTAACTATAGTATCTCCACTCCACCTCCTTCTAATTCTATTTTTTCTTCCAATATCTTATTCTATTTTTGTATGATCTTATTTTCCCTATTTTTAGGGTTTTGGTCTATTTTTCCATTTTCTCCCATTTTATCTCGAATCAAAGACTAACAATGTATGAGTGTTTATCTACAAACCTAAGGTAGGTGGTCTAGTTATTTTACATAAGTTTCAATGCATTTATACTAAGTTACATTGTTCCATGTGCCATAATTTTCCAGTGGTTCTCCTAAAATGTTTAATAAATTAAATTGAATAATTTTCCATGCCCTTTGTAGTCCTAACTAGCTATGAATCAACCCTTTGGTTGGTCACCCTGTCACGAGCCACACATTTGGGTGTGACATTACTTAAAGGCCTACCTTACCTTTACCTAATATTGTTTAAATCACCTTGATGTGTGTTTTTAATAAATATATCGGGATGATAAATTAATTATAAAGGATTCTTGTCCATGAGTGGGGCCCTTTTCTTTATGCCATAACTTGTATTAATTAATTTAAATGAACAAGACAACTTGAATAAAGTATTCCTTATTAAATAATATGATCTATTGATAACTAGATTAAATTTACACTATTAAAAGGGTGATACAAGGGTCCGAACTTAAGGATTACTTGGACGGGCACACCATACTTTTAATTGAGACTTTTTATGATTTTTATATACATCATGAGTGATACCAGTTATGCATGGGATGAGATCACTATAAACTTAACTTATCTCCATATGGGTGATATTGTTTTCCTTTGGTAGGAACCATGGATGGTCTCATGGATATATGGTTACACTAGGCCATGAGTGATACTCGACCCCCTGCATGAGATACCTGGGATGGGCTCAAAGAGTTGATTACATACCATGATAAGAGTGATACCCGAGATTCCATTTATAGACCCTATAGGATAGACTCCTACTATATTATCCTTTTATAATTCCCTTGGAGTGATATTTGGGATTAATTTATAATTACCTTGGATGGGATTATAGTGCCTCTTCTTAAATTCAAAATATGGATTTTACGTTAAAGAACAAGGATGTGTAACTAAAATTCTAGGGACGCATTCACCAAGAAAAATCACATACTTGGGAATGGTCCACATTTTGATACTTTATTTATGATGACCCATGTTCACATTATATCACACTCGTGCATGTTTACATTGGTTTAGAGACATCCGACTTAGGATGAAGTAGGTAGAACCGATTAGGTATCCCATGAGGAAACCAAGATGATGTATTGGTTTATTTACCGCCTTTCATTTATTATTATTGGAGCACTTATTATTTTATATGAACAAACTAAATTGATCTATATGTTGTTGCTGGTGGCCTACAGAGTATATATAACACCCTTCTTGGTTCTCCCTTGGTACCAGAGACAAATTCCTAATTTTTTGTATAGATAAAGGGAAGTGACCAACTTCTAATGCTTGATTTTTAGTATTAGGATAGAGTACGAGAGTAGAGGATCAAGCCTATGATTATGATGCTATGTGTAGTTGGTTTTGGTATTTTGATATTTTTGTATAGCATGTGGAATATTCTTTTTTATCCTATATCCCTGGGTACTCATTTTTGTAGAGTTGCATGACATTATCAACATAATCATTTTCTATTATTTATTAGTAACTTCTGCCTACTTATTACCATGGGTGTTTATTATTTATTTTCTTCTACTAATTGTTTATTAATATTTCCACTATTTATTATATATTTTTTACTACTATGACACACTCTAATCTACGAGGGAATAGTCTCCCCATAGACATACCATAGGCCCTTGATACTCATTGACAACCACTTGTGTATGGGGATTCATGCTTGAGGTCACGTGGCTGACCATCTCAGGGAACCACTAAGTGGATTTCTATGAGGGACACTGCATTTTGATGCTTAGTTTTTCAGAAAGTTAAGAATGAGAGACATAATTACAAGGGTATGTTACAACCATTAACCATACCTGAATGGAAATGGGAAAACATCACCATGGATTTAGTCATCAGACTCCCCAAAACATCTAAAGGACATAATTATAAATGCATTATAATCGATCATCTTACAAAGTCATCACACTTCATTTATATTAGATAATATTTCTCTTTTAATCAACTTTCCAAAATATATATTAATGAAGTGGTAATATTTTATTTTGTACCACTTTCTATTATATCTGATCAGGATATGAGGTTTACCTCATAGTTCTGGTGAATTTTTCAGTAGGCTCTAGATACAAAGTTAAGTTTCAGCACAAATTATCATCCATATACATATAGGCAGTCTAAGAGGACCATTTAAACTATAGAATACATGTTTAAAGCTTGATCTATGCATTTAAATGGTGGTTGGGATAAACAATTTCCTATAGTAGATTTTTCTTATAATAATAGCTTTCACTCTAACATTCAGATGGATCATTATGAAGTCCTCTATGGTAAAAAGTGTAGAAATACAACATGCTAGAATGAAGTTAGAGAAATAAATCTATTGGGACCTTATCTAGCTGAGGAAATGGAAGATAATATTAGATATATTCAACAAAACATAAGAGAAGCTCAGATTCAACAAAAAAGTTATGATGAAAATCATCAGAAAGATCTAGAGTTTGAAAGGGGGGATAAGGTATTCCAATGAATATCAACCTAGAAGAGGGTAATGAAATTTTTAAATAAGGGCAAGAATATACCTAGTTGTATTGGTCCTTTTTAAATTCTTGATTGTATTGGGACAATATCATATCAATTTATGCTTCCAACAAATATCTCTTAGGTTCATGATGTGTTCCATGTATCTCACCTAAGGAAGTACATACCCAATCCTTCACATGTACTAAAATCAAAGGTCATACTGTTGAATCAAAAAATTTCTTATGAAGAAAAAAAGTAAAGATTCTATATCATAGATAGAAATTTCTACGAAATAAGTCCACTCATATGGTTAATGATTT
This sequence comes from Viscum album, assembly GCA_963277665.1. Classification (NCBI taxonomy): domain Eukaryota; kingdom Viridiplantae; phylum Streptophyta; class Magnoliopsida; order Santalales; family Viscaceae; genus Viscum; species Viscum album. Next base: position 539,240,768 of record OY728145.1, read on the forward strand.
ATGGAAAAACCACCAATTCGAGGAAGCTATGTGGGATCCTAAGGATGTGATGAGGACGAGGTATCTTTACCCATTTGTATCTGAGTGATGAATTTCTAGGAATGAATTTATTTTAGGGGGGGGGGGGGTAGAATGTAACACCTTGATATTTTTTTGAAATAATTTTTAAATAATTTTATTTCTTTGATAGCTTGCGTTGTACACAATAAGAAGTTTAAACGAACAACGTAACATTATTAAAATATTATGTGTCTATTATTGCCTAACCATTAGATTGGTGGATATGAATAGTAACAAATAAATTATTAAAAATATATATTTTATACATTTATAAAATGAATCCATTAGTTATAAAATGATTATAATTAAAAACAAAAATTATTTTAAAATTAAAGTGACATTTTTCTAGAATTATTTTTATATGTACAATGAATTTTATATCAACATATTAAATTAATAACTATTAGTGAATGATTTGAATGAAATTTATATATTATTTACTTGATAAAATATTTTAAACATTCATAAATTATTTTTTTAAACATAGTATAAGAATAAATCTAGTTTTAATCTTAAAAATGTATTTTTTTTAAAAGAAGTTTTTGTCACATTTTTCACACTTTAAAATTATATTTGTTCATTATAGGTTTTGAATTATATAAAGTGAATTGAATATTTGGAATCATTAGTTTCAATTTTTTTAAATAGGTCCCTTTTATTTTTTAATCAAAATGAATAGTAATTGTGGTAAAATTTATCACCTCGGTAAAGTGTAATTTAGGTAAATCAAGGTTAAAACTACATGATAAGGCCATAATTATTCATAATAAATATTGTAAAATGAAATAAATTCTACTCTTAACACCTAAGGTTCTAAATTGAGTCATTTAATGTAAACATTTTAGTGAAAATGTCTTAAATATTATTTAAACTAAAGGAAGTGATAAAATGTCACTATCTTAGTTTTAAATATCATTTATGTGTTAACATAGGGATAAAAATTAGTTATGAATGAATATTAATAGTAAATTTATGACTAATGAAATTATATTCATTATGGTAATTTATTTATAGTTTTCTTGGAATTAAATAATTAATTTAAATACTCACACAATGCTGATGAAATAATTATTCAATTAATGGAAAAATCCAATAAATGATATTAAAAATATTAAAAGTATTATAATTTGAGATAATTAAGGTTGTACATGAATTTTATATATGACCATAAAATGTTAGGGATATGTTAAAATAATATTTTTTTTAATTCTAAGTTTTTTATTAATGTTATTAAAATCAAAGTAATGATTAGTATAAAAATTGATAATAATGATATTTTATGAAAATAATATTTTATCAAATTATTTAAAAATAATAAAATATTAAATAAGGACAAATGGGATAAGTTATGGTCTAAAATATCATAAAGTGTCCATTAATGTTCCAATTTACATCTTATAAGTAAAAATTACAACCTTTTAATATTGAAAACTTTGTTACCATAGTTAAAATTAAAATAGGTTAACTAAGGATTAATCAAAATGATAAAGTTTAAAATTACACATAAACTTGTCTAAAATATATTGGTTTATGGGATTAAAAACCTATCCTATATTATATTAAAATTCATTTCCATTTTTAGGTATTTTTATTGAGATTGAATTTTTTATAAATTAATTATTTGAGAAATTCCAAAGGTGCTCCTCACGTCAATTATAAAAGGGAACCTCCTACCTCAATTCATTATGCCACTTGGAGACTCATAGATCAAATTTAATCAGATAAATTATATTATACACTTCCTAGTGACATTCTAAATGTGTATATATTTCCAAAATACCAACCCTAGATCCCTTTAGAGGAGATCTAAATGAGTTATTTCGAAGAAGGGGTAATTTCTCTAACCGATCAATTTTTTTACACTCTTCTTTACTTCCTCTAAATCTGTGATATTTATTATAAAATAATAACATAAGTATAATAAATATTATTAAATGTTATTATGATTATTAAAAAACCCTTATACACCCCCTTTCCCATCAAGTAAGAAGTGAAAGTATCGCTCGTGCGTACATACGACTTACCATCTCCACATAGCGATATAATTAATTATTCATCACCATATTTTATGGATTGGTATTATGATGGGTTTAATTTTTATATATGATATTTATGACATAATTATACTTCTGAAATGATAATATCATGTATAATTTTTTTCCATCTAATATTTTGGGAAATGATAACATCGCTCGGGCGTACGTATGGACTACTATCACTATGATGCGATGTGATTAATTTTTCATTTATATTTTAAATGAATGGTAAAAGTATGAATTTGATGAATATATGTGATTATATATGATATAATAATGACTCTTTAAAGGTGAATTTTCATTTACCATTCTTTCATTCAATCCGTCAAAAAATGAAAACAATGTTGATGCCTACGTACGACCTAACGTCTCTATGAATAGTTTAATTAATTTTTCTATATTTAATTTTTAAAAATGATTATTTATATATAATGAATATATATTATGTTTATAAAATAAATAACATTATGTTAATTATGGGACCATGATCAAAGTATAAGGACCGAGACCGCTAAATCGAAACATTCCTGGAAAACAAAGTAGTTATCACCCAAAATAGTGATTTTAATAATAAATTATTAATAAATGGGAGATAAAATGTTATAAATAAATAATAAATGGTATTATAGATACATGGTTATGGAATAAATTTATAACAAATACATATTTATTATAATTGAAGTTTGAACATGAACAAGGAAAGACAAGACTTGAGGTAAGGGTTTATTTCACAATCTCATCATTATTCAGGATTATTTACGTTTAAGTCTCCATTGGGGAATATTTATCTTCCATGTCCATGTTTTCTAAAAATTATTTCAAAAAGGTTTTTAATATTGTTTAAAATCATTTTGTACCTAAGTTTGGATTTTTACAAAACAATTTTAAAGGAATATTTTTGTCATTTTCTAAATAAGGTTCTTTGTGACTTTTCTAAATAAAATATAAAAGGAATATTTTTTTAACTTATATAGAATAAGTAGATTTTCCTTCCATCATAAAACCTTAATGATTTGAATCTTTCTTTATAAGTTTATAAAGTTATTTTCAAATAATTTTTTTCCCTTTATAATTTCAGGAATTAATAAAAATGATTTCAAAATGGAAAGGATATTTTCTTCAAGAATTATTTCAAGTGATATTTCAAAATAATTTTCCATCGAAGATAACATTATTTAATGTAAATTATGATTTACTAGGTATATTATCCAAGGATAAAGTCATTATTCTTTCTCTAATTGGTTTATTTTTATGATGTCATACTATTTATGAAACCTATTTCTTTTTCACAAGTTATGCTATGATGAAATGTTTATGAAACCCATTTATTTTCATGGGTTATGATATGATGAATGATTTTTTTTTCTTTTGGAACACATATGTTTGGTATTTTTTATGTAATTGGTGGGACCTATATCTCCCTCCAATACATTGGGTAAATTATTATATCTCATGATACATTGAAGAGAAACAAGCAGATGACCATGATCCATTATAGGAAACAAGTCGTTGTGATTGATCTGTTATGGGAAACAATTCTATGTGATTGATACGTTATGGGAAACATGATTTTATTCCTAATATTGTGCTCTTAGTAACTAGACTTGATATATGAAATGGTTTCTATACTTATGATGATTCCACATATATTTATGATATGAAATCTTGGTTCATGATTGAGTTATGATGAATTATCATTATTATGATTATATATTATGAAATGATAATTTTTTATGACATAAATCATTTTTTTATATTTATTAAATTGGGATTAAACTTTATATGTATGGTCAATATTTTATGCCCTTATGATTATCTTATGTTTTTTATAACCATCAATTGACATCTCCCATGTTTACCCTTACTGAGCATCTGATCTCACCCTTTATAATATTTGCATGTGAATATATCAAGACATTATAGTTCATGTTCCAAGAGATAATAGATCTAAGTTGGATGGTAATACAAAACAATGAATTTTTATTGGTTATAAGCACGATCAGTTTGGATATAGGTTTTATGATCCAATTTTCAAAAAAATAATCAGAAGTCATGATATAGTATTTATATAGGATCAGACTATTATAAGTATTGATATGGGGGAAATATCAAATTCAATGAACATTGATGGTTTTTTAGTATTGATCTAGTTTCTGATTCACTCTTACCTCACATTTTTTATTTTTATGATCATGTTGATGTGAAGAATGATATTCAAGGTGAACATGTTGGAGTTGATGTTTTAGATGCACCTTTTATTTTTTATGATCTATTTTTAGGGATGATTAATGAACCCCCAATTACACTTTGTAACGAATCTCATCATCACACCACTTATACTTGGTATTCACTTTATGAGTATGTTCTCCTCACTAAAGGGAGAGAAATAGAATATTTTAATGAGGTGATGTAAATCAAGAATAAGGAAAAATGTGTTTATGCAATGGATGATGGGATGAAATCATTTCATGATAACCACACTATTGAACTACTGAAGTTACCTAAGGGTAATAGATCTTCACAAAATTGGTGGATTTATTAGATTAAAAATGAATAATCCAGTTTTGTTCCATGATATATGGCACAATTAGTTGTTAAAGGATTTTTTCAAAATAAATGTATTGATTTTAAAGATATATTCTCACATTTTTTCAACATATATTCCATTTTATTTTTTATTGGTTTGACTACTAATTTAGATATTCATACTGAGAACATGGATGTGAAGATATCTTTCCAACATAGTGATTTAGAGGAGTATATTATATGGAATAACTAGAAGGTTTTATTGAAATTGTAAAATAGGATCATAACTGTATTTTTAAGAAGAGTTTATATGGTCTTAAGAAAGATCCATGGAAGTGGTATAAAAATTTTGATCTTATTATTCGTCATTAGGGATTTGGGAAGACCTATTTCAATCATTGTATTTTTGTTCAGAGATTTGGTGATAATGATTTTATTATATTACTAATTTATATTGATGATATGATTATTGTTGGCTATGATGCTTGTATAATTTCTAGACTGAAGAAAGAGATTTTTAGTCTTTTTTACAAAAGACTTGGGTCCAGTGAGAAAAATTCTTAGTATGACTATCTCCCATGATAAAAAATCCAAGAAATTATAAAAATATCTTTTGGATGATTGTTATCAGCTATAGAGACTATCATTTAGAAATATTTATAGGTAATTAATTGTTTTAAAAATACAATTTATACACTCTAACACTGGTATTTAAAAAATTGAAAAACAACCATAAATTAGAAATTTAGTATATGTCTACAAGATATATAATTTAATAAACTCATAACTAATATTTTCAAATATTTTTCCATGCTTCACACCTATCATCTCATATAACTATAAATAAAATGAATTAAAAATAAAATTTATTATAATAAAAATATTAACAGAAATATAATAATTAAAAACCCATTAGATTATTCAAACTAAAATTTAGTATAATAAACAATATTTAGTTTTTATTTTAGTATATTACTTTTTTCTTAACATTTTTAATCTAAAACTGTTTATTCATCTAGTCCAAGAACAATAGATTCTAGATTGGTATTCCATCTAATCGTACACATAAAAAATATTTCAAATACATTTTTACTGTGATTTGACATCAATATAAGGTTGTTTTATATGTTTTAGATGGTTACATTCATGTTTTAGTGTTTTAAAATACTAAAAAGGTGTTTCAGTAATCTCAGTAGACTAATAACTCAAACCGACATGCCGTAAATTCTTCAATTTCAAAAATAAATCTATAGTTTTTCCATTATTTTATGGAAATCAGAGTTTATTTTCTTGGATTTTACCCCATGGAACACATTTTTAAAGACTTATAATTATTTAATAACTTCTTATTCATTCAGTATGAGCTCACCACACATTGAATTATTGTGTATTCTACTCATACACATTAAAAATAATTCAAATATAGTTTTCATATGATTTTCCATCAATAAGAGGATTTTATATGGTTTTTACCATTCCATGCACATATTTGAAAACACTAAAAGGTGTATTCTTTCATCCTGGGAGGAAAATAACTTTAATTGATTCATTGTTAACTCCTATGTTTCAAAAATATATATGGATATTTTACTATGGTTTCATGGTAATATAATGATGTTTTCTTGATTTTGAACCCCTACCATATGTTTTTAAAGATTTACAATTCTTTATGAACTGCTAATTAAGTCAGTCCGTATAATTATCCATAACATAATCAACCCATAATTACATGATTTATAAAAGGGTTATGATTTATTACATTTATTAGTTCTTTTAGGTTTATAGTTTTTAATAATTGGTAAAACCATTACATAATATAGTGGACATTTTTCGCATAGTGTATATTTTTTCTACAAAATTAGGTTCCCATGTTTACACTATTGTTTTATTTATGGCACAATTTTATTTCAAGAAGTGTCACCATTAACCTTGATAAAATCCCTACACATCTTTGAGACCTGTGAAAAATGTTTAAAAACATGGTATGAGAAAAAAAATCTCATTAAGGGATATAAAAATAAAGGAAACCTGTTAGTCCTTTTGAGAAATCATGAAAATCCATAAAGAAATTTTACTTTTTTGCATAATAAACTTTGATCTCAAAATAATTATTACTCACTCATGAAATAAACTTCAATGACCAAAGTTTTTATTAAAATTTTTATAATAAAACATAAAGTAAAAATAATAGTTATGAAAGTTATTTGGGAAGTGGTGGGGCATGCCCTATTTTATCCAGGGTGGCTAGACTCGATTCCCAGCTGCTACATTTATTTTCCCCACATTTAAAAATGTGTGGGTTGATTGTGGCTGGCCTCATATGATGCTAGGTGATGGATGTGGTGGCTCATTCCTTCACACATGGTGGTGTATGGTTCCCAAACTCTATGGTGGGGTGGGTTGGGGGGGGGGGGGTTCTTATTTAGACATATGGTGGGAGGGGGGTGAGTGACAGGTAGGCAGGTGCAGCAGGTGTTGACAGTCCAGTGGGTGATCAGATTCGGCTATTCGGGTGGGAGAAAAATAATAGGATGAAGGGAGAAGCAGGTGATGAAGGTGGAGGGTTGGGATCTTCGATCGTTATGGGTGGTTAGTTCGATGGTGGTCCTCGGTTCTTGGAAGGTTAGTGTTGTGATGACAGAGATGGAGGAAAAGGTGTCATCGGAGGTAAGGATCAACGAGTGGCTGGTTTGGTGGGAAAGAATGGTGAAAAAAAGCAGATCTAGATGTGGTTCAGATCATATGCTTCAAGCTTCATAAATACTATTATATTGGAAGAATGATAGGATATAACATCTTCCATTGAGAACATACACCATGCACCTCTTTACGGGGCATTTCTAGATGTTTTCTTTGTAAATTTTAAGAGTTTGTAAAAATATATATATGCCGGTTAGGGTCTGCTCTTACAGTGACTTACTTGGGCCTTTATTGGTCATGTATTAGGCCTAAGTGACTTTGGGATTATGAGAAATGTAATGTTACCCCTCAAAAAAATTAAAGTGGGGATATAAAATAAAAAATTAAGAGACTTCAGGCTTGGTGGTGGTAAAGTTACTTAGGAAAAACATGAGAACTCATGAAAATAAACCTTTCACCTTAAGAAGATTTTGATATTTCCTTTAATCATTAGTTCATTTTATTAACTTATGAAATCAAATGATTTCCTTTAAAAACCGTATCAATAAAAGAAAAATCATGTAGGTATCTTGGGAAATTAGCCTTATAATCACCCTTATAATAACCCTTACAATGGAATAACCATCATGGATAATTCCAATATATCCCTTAGGATTAACTTTATTCCTGTTTACTCTTTCACTCTACCCAATGCATTGTAGAGGTATATTGGGATCAACCATCATAATATAAAATTTATAAGAACTATATCATGATAAAAACACATTAAATCTTGAATTTATATCATAAAAACTCTTAAAATATTATATTTAACACATAATAAGAATCACGTTTGGCTTTCATGTAAAAAAGGATAAAAATCCTTTTTTCCATTGAAAACTCTTAAAATAGAAAATTACCAGAAGAGTAGAAAATTATATATTCTTTGAAAAATCATAGAAATTTTAATATAAATATTGATAATTAATAATATCCATAATGATGGTAAAATGTGGTCATATGGTAAATGTTAAAAATCTTTCTTTTGAACTTCTGTAAAAAGATTCAAAAGTGACCTATACAGAAAATGTTTTAAAAGGTTCATTTTAATAATTTGTAAAGAAAATAAAAGGTAGTATAAAATGGAATTTAAAAATAATTAAAATATAAATATAAAAATTCTTGAAACATTTTTAATATCATGGATATGGAAGATAAAGTGTTTAAAACATTTAAAACAACTTTTAAAAGAAAAATCCTTTACCTCGTTTCCTGGATCACCACACAAATACTTTAATTTACTGAATAATAATATTATATTAATTTTATAATTTCTTAAGAACCTTTTTAAGGTTTAATCCCTTATCAAAATCTATTTTATTTCATTTATTTTCATGTCTTATATTTTTACTAAATCAGTTAAGTTCATATTTGACATTTTGGGGTCTTTTAGTTTTTAACCTAAAAATAGAATGAGTGCATTGACTGTGGTAAAAGGGTAATAGTTTAATTATATATAGAATCATAAAAATGTTATAATTATCATTTTTATACATTACACACACTTTTATAACCATTTATGTAATTTGTTCATGAAATACAAATCACATCACTTCATGGAGGTGGTAGTCCACATGTATGTACGAGCGATGTTATAATTTTCCAATGGATATAAGGGTAAGAAGGTAAGTAATATATTATCTATAAAAAATTATAACAATTTCATAAACATATTATTAATTCATTAATTATATATTTATAACTTGTAGCGTGAGGTGGTGATGGAAAACAAAATACATCACTTCATGGAGGTGGTAGTCTACACGTATACACAAGTGATGTTTTCATTTCTCATTGGATGGGGAAATAGATGAAAAAGGGTTATAGAATAAACATAATAATATTTAATTACATTTTAGATATTTATGTTTTTATATAATAATTGTTAGGATAGTTTTGAAGGAGGTATAAAAACAAATAAATAAAAAATAATTCAGTTAAGGGTTATACCTCTTCTTTGGTAAACCTCATTTGGATTATAAATTAAGCCCTATAGGTTGGTATTTTAGATAGAAAAGAACCTCTATTATGTGGGTAAGGAAATTATGAAGAGTTTGGGGTAGTTTTTTTTCTGAGATAGAGTCTTTAAGTGTTGTGAATAATTGAAGAGAGGAGGTTCCCTTTTATAAGAGAGGGGAGTGGAACAATTGTAAATATCCTTAACTTTTAAATATCATAAATGCCTTAATCGTGTGAAAGTGGAACTAAATCAAAAAAATTTAAAATATAACGTGATAAGGTTATAAATAATCCCATACAATAATAATTAAGATAATATTTTTGTGATGTTATCACTTAGTTTTTACCTTAAGTAATATGTTTTACCCTTTATCATGGTAACAAATTTTTACCATGGTAACTATTCATTATAACTAAAAATGAAATTGAAATCATTAATATATTTGAATATACTAATTCAAAATATGAAATCCATTTTTAATATCCAATTTTTATAAGTTTCAAAATTTAATTATAATATAAGTATGCAAAATGAAATAAAAAGCTATTTTTTTAGAAAAATACATTTTAAGATTAAAAATGAATTTATACCAAAATAAAGTATAATTATGATTCCTATGGAAATAATTGGATTATTTTTAAAAATATTGGATTAATTTTACTTTAAAATCAATCCAAAATAGAATGATACTTCTTTAATACTTGAAAATAAATGACTATTTTCATAAAAATCGGTATTTTGAATATTCACAATAAAATCAATATTTCAAAAAAATACCAAAAATTTACCCTAAAAAATATTGGTATGATGATATCAGAAATTATTTTTATTCATAAAATTCAATTTCATAAATTTATAATTTTAAATTTTAAATAAAACTATATAATTCATGGAAAATAATTCAGTTAGAATAAAGCTTTTTATTTTTTTGATTGAAAAATCAAATAAATTATTAGAGTGAATTTGAATTCATAAAATATGATAACTAATATTAATAAGACATGAAATTGATTTATTATTAACATTACATGGGTTTTTACATTCTTTACCCCTTAAATAAACTACATCCTCACAATTTTATTCCTTAAACAAGTGAAGGTATTTTTCCCTCATAGATTTTTTTATGATTCCCATGTTGATTATTTAATAATATAGTTATTCCATTAAAATTAACTTGGTGAATCAAATTATTAAAAAAAACTACTCTTAATGATCTATAATTTGATCTGGATTTTCCTCATGAGAAATATTTTCTTCCAATTATACCACTTTAGGGAGAAAAACATGATATTCATCAGGTATGTATTTCCTAAACAATGAAGCATAATATATCATGTACCTTAAATAAACTTATAGGTAAGGCCACTTGATATACAAATTATCCCACTTTTTTAAGAATTTCACATGAACAATATATCATTGAATTAATTTTCTCATTTCACCAAAATTCATAACCCATTTTCAAGGATATATTTTAAGAAAAACAGGATCTCCTACATCAAACAAGAAATATTTAATCCAATTATATGCATAACTTTTTTCTCTATTGTGAGATTCCATTATATGGTATTGAATCCTCATTACCTTTTCAACCATATATTCTAACAATTATGGTCTTAATGCTTTCACTGGCTTCTTACCAACATGATGGAGTTCAACAATGCTTTTCATATAATGCCTCCAATGGAGCCATATATATACTAGAATGAAAATTGTTATTAAAAGAAAATTCAACCAATGAGATATGTTGAACCAAAATTCCCTTATAATATAAAGGGAAAGCTTTTATAATATCCTCTAAAATTTTAATTTCTCACTTTAACTATACATCAGATTTAATATTAAAATATCTACTGAAATTTAACTCAATACCCAATGAATTTTGAAGCTATTCCCAAAAATTTGATTTAAATATGGGATCACAATTAGATAAAACAGAGCGAGGGACTCCATTAATTTTTTTTCTTTAACATAAAGTCTAACAAGATGATCCAAATACACAATATCGAAAATGGGAAGAAAATTCATGGATTTAGAGAAAGGATAAAAAATAACCCAAATTGCATTATTATCTCGAAAAATATATGAAAATATCACCATGAAATCCATGGATATATTATCCTATTTGTATTTAGACACTATAAAATGAAGAATAATTCCCTATTATATCTCATATTTAAAATATTGACAAGTAAACAATTTTAGGGTAAATTTAGAAATATTCGTCTTTATTATTTCCTGCTAATAATATTCCCAAAACTCCCTGTACATATTAGTGTCATTAGTATGAATAAAAAGTAGAGATCTATGAGATTCACTCAAAAATTCCTTCTTCAATTGGGGTTTACTAGTCGTACACAAAATCTTTCCTAATCTTATAACACCTTCTTTATCAATATTAAATCCAGGAAACTTATGCTTTTTAATAAACTATACTATTTCTTACAAAACATGATATTTTTTTCTGATCATGCTTAATTTCTTCTGAAAAAGATGACTGCATAGACACCCAGACTAGAAGAGACGGAGTTATTTCATACAAAAATAGGAAAAAATTCATTTGATTATTAACCAAGGGATCATGATCTAAATGTAGCATATATAATTATCATTATATTTTCTTCTAAAGGAATTGGCTATGTTTTTTTATTTACCTGTATGATAGATAATTATGAAATCACAATCCTTTATTAGTTCTAATAATCTTCTTTTTCATGTGTTCAAATATTTTCAAGTGAATATACTTCAAAAGTTTATGGTCAATATATATTTTACATTTTATCCCATATAAAACATGCCACCACATTTTTAAATAAAAACCACCACTTCAATCTCAAGATCATATATTGGATAATTCTTCTACTTGATTTTCAATTGGCGTGAATCGTATACAATTACCCAATCATGTTGAATGAATACACAACAAAGGAACTTTAATTATAAATAATTATAAGTAACAAATTCCCCATTTCTATATGGCATGGATAACCTAGTATAATTAACTATTATTCTTTTTAATTCTAGAAAAAATCCATCACACTCATTTATCCAGATGAATTTAACTCATTTTCGAGTTAACTCAATTAGTGGGAAAGATAATTGAGATTTTTTTAATGAAATGAAAGTAATAACCCACTAATCCAAGAAAAATTCAAATATCAGTGAAATTTTTAGGTATTGGACACTCTTCTACCACCTTAGTTTTAAAAGGATCAAAAATTATTTCATCTTTAGAAACAATATTCCCAAGGAGAGAAATCTGTTGTAGCTAAAATTCATATTTACTGGATTTTCTATACAACTTATTTTATTTTGAGGTTTTTAAAATAATCCTTAGTTGTTTCTCATGATTTCAATAGATTTTAAAATATAACAAAATTTCATCAATGAAAACCACCATAAATTTATTAAAATACTCATGGAAAACTCTATTCACAAGATATATAAATACAACAGGTGCATCCTCTAACCCAAAATGCAAAGACACAAACTCGTAATGACCATACCTAGTATGAAATGTTATCCTCCGAATATCCCATTTCTTCAATTTCATATAAGGGTAACTAGATCTGAGGTCAATCTTGGAAAAATACCGAACACCATGGAGATGATAAAACAAATCATTGATATAAGGAAACATATGATCATTCTTATTAGTAATGTTATTGAGTGCATTGTAATCAATGAAAATACTCATATAATAAAATTTATTTTTAACAACCAAAATAGAATCACCCAAAGGTGATGTTATAGGGTGGATGAAACCCTTCTCAAGAAATTCTTATAATTTCATTTTCAATTCCAATAGATCCATTGGATCCATTCTATAATAAGGTTTTGAAATTGGCTTAACATCCCAAACTAATTCAATAGTGAATTCAACATCCTAAACAGGAATAAATCTAGAAAAAGCATCAATTAATACATTCAAAAATTCATTTACCATAGGTACATGACAAAGTTAAACAATTCATTTCTTTTTAATGATACGTGAAAGATTACTTTCACCCCAATCTTGAATCAATTTCTTATCTTCCTGATATGTTATCACATATATGAACTTATTCTTATAAACAAATTGAAACTCACTATGGAGATTGAATATGAATTATTTAGATATGTAATTTATCTTTACATGAAAAATTGAAATCCAATCCATACTGATAATTTCATCAAACTCCACTAAGGGAAAGAATACTAGATTTTCAGAAAAAACCATTCCAAATATAAGGATAGGAAGGTTCCTATAAATATGTATTTCTTTAATAATTCTACCATGAGTTTTTACCAAAAGTTCCATATTCATTTATTGAGTTGATATTTCCATTTGACTATAAAACATCCTAGAAATAAAATAATCCGTAGACCCCAAATCAAACAATACATTAGCATAATATGAGTAAAAATTTAGTATACGTTTTAACAATTTATTCGACAGTTTTACATTTCCGGAGGTAGTCACAAATGGTCTGGACACACTGTTATACTTATGATCTTGATGATATCCATAAATCATATTATTCTTTGGAAACACACTTTTATAATGTACCATATCATTATAATTAAAAACATTTAAGGTTGTCTTATCATAATTAGTCTATCCATCACCATTTATCGTTTCCTTATAGTCACAAGCCATATTTTCTAACTTACCACATTAGTAACACTTTCTAGACCTTAAAATATAGTCACAAATATGTTTTTTACCACACTAAACATAAGATGGAATCCTAATTTTCTTACCTTTGTATTTATTTGATGAATTGTTCACCATTTTTTCCCACCTAGATCACCTCTTATCCCTGTTGGTATAGAAATAAACAAACTTCATTTTGACCTTCTCATTACATCTAACATTTTCTTAATAACTTCTACACTCATGAGTAACAAAATATATTCACAAACATAGTTTCAATCATGATTAAAATCGATCAATATTACTATCTTGGTACAAAATTAAATTTGGTGCATACATGGACAATATAATAAAATATTCTTTATAGGAAGTAATCAAGCCCTCCTCATTCTTCAATTCATAGAATTGTATTTCCATGATAAGTCAAAAAAATTAGTAATATATTTCTCAAGGAAAATATCCTTAAATGTTGTCTACTCCATGACATAAATCTCATTATTCTCCTTGATATTCTTAATCATAGATTACTACTAATTGAATTCACCTTTAAAATGATAAACTGATGAGTCACTATTTGATTCTCTAAGCATCCCAAAAGTTCTAATATATTTTCCAAATAATTGATCCATCCTTTGGCTACCACTAGGTCTGAAGTCCCCCCCAAAAGTTAGAGGGTACTATTTCATGACATGTTCCACTATAGACATGTTCCTCTATATAGAATTAGATTACTCCCTTGCATGAGTTACACTATTTATAACTTGTGCTAATTGAGTTATCATATACATATATTGATCTAACCTAACTCCAACCATTCCAGGATACTGATTCATAAGGATATAATTCTCTTATTTCCTTCCTACTTCATTTTCCATGTTTCCTTTATAGAAAACCATTTTGAATAGATATGGATTAGATAAAGCAACATGAAAATCCTTAAAACCTATCTCATGATAATGTAAACATAAATTATAATATCTTAAAAGTGTATTTTAGTATTATCCCAACCTCTAATGTTATCTAAACCTTTATTATTATACCAACTATAATGCATGTAACTTAATCAAACCATAATTTCCTGATTTATAAAAAGGGTTTCAATTTCTTACATTTCCAGGGTCTTTTAGGTTTAGTTTTTATTTTATTATAAAAAACATTACATAATATAGTGTAAATTTTTCCGCAGTGTAATTTTTTTCTATATAAATAGGTTCTTATGTTTATACTTCCATTTCATTAATCAAACATTTTATTTATTTGGTATGTATCACCATTGAAATTTCTATAGTACCTACACATCTTTAATCCCTGTGAAAAACATTTAAAAATTTGGTATGAGAAAAATAAAGCTTATAAAGGGATATAAAAAAGGAAACTCATTATGCCATTTGATAATTCTTGAAAATATGTCAAGAAATTTTCCTTTTTACATAATTAAATTTTAGTTTAAAATAATCAATAATTACTCATGAAATCAACTTCAAAGCCCAAATGTTTCATAAAATTTTAAGTAAGTATTAAGGTAAAATCATAATATTGAAATTCACTTGGGAAAAATATGAGTAATTATGAAAACAAACCTTTCACCATTAGAATATGATAAAATTTTATTTAATCATGAGTTTATTCTATTAAATTATGGAATAAAAAGATTTACTTTAAATACCATAAAAATAATTGAATACCCATGTAATTATCTTAGTACATTATCCATACAATTACCCTTACAAGAACTAATTCAAAGGAATAACCATCACTAGGATGACTCTAGTATTCCATTTTAGAAAACATATGGAAAATAAATGTGTTTCATATAAATATCATAATTATATAATTACAATACAACCAAAGAAATAACATGGATGGTATAATTATATCATATCCTCATTAAAACAAAATAAAAATCATCATATGTTAGTATATATAAAAAATACACCTAAAAGAACATTCAAACCCTTATTTGAATACATGAGAAAAATATCTTTTTATTAGGATAACATTTTAAATAAAAATTTCTAGAATATTGTTAAAATTATTTTCTTTTCAAATGACCTTATAAAATTAAAAATTAATATTAAAATTAAATAACTTTCATGAAGAAAATAAAATTAATTCTTTCATTAATGTTAAAACAAATATTCTTTTCACACCTTTTTGTAAAAATTCAAAAATAATGTATTCAAAAAAAATTGTAAAAAATAATTTTTAATAGTTTGACAAGAAATTATAATATCATTAAAAAATATTTTGAATAATCATTTGATCATGGAACATAACATTATTGAAAAAATTTCAATGAACATGGACATGAAAGAAAACGTTCTCAAAATAAGGAGGAAATAAGGCTGTCTTTTTAAAAAAATATTTTCTTGATATTTTTTAGTAACAAAGAGAGGATAATGAAAGGAAAACATTAAAGAAACAAAATATAATCATATTCTAATAAATATATTGGGTTTATGAGATGGATAACACATGATTCCCCAAAAGTAAATTCAATCACAAATAATCCTGATTAGAAAGGAGATTGCAACATAAACCCTTACCTATGGTCTTCAATTTCTTTTTACATGCTCTTAGGTTACTTTATAATAAATTTATATTTATTATAAATGTATAATAAGACCATATTAATAATTTTATTATAATTTAAAATCCCCTTATAATTTATAATTACCCATTTATAATCAAATCTTCATTAAAATCAATATTCTGTTGAAAACTGGTCCTTTTTTCATGTATATTTTGGTTTGATGGGTTCAGTCTTTGAACCTTTTTGATGGTTTAATTATATATATAATATTAATAATGTTATAAGTTTCATATCTATTTATCATATAAAACTTTATAACCTTTTATATAAGGTGGTTATGAAAAATGAATTACATCACTTCGTGGAAATGGTAATCTGTATGTACACATGAGTAATGTTTTCATTTTCAAATAAATAGAAATAAATAAAAGTAAATAATAATATATCTTTATATAATAATAATAAAATAATAAGAAATATCATATATATATATATATCCATTAAATCCATTCATATTACCAGCCATGTATGGTGGACATGAAAAACAAATCACATCGCTTTGTGGAGGTGGTAGTCCACACGTACACACAAAGGACGTTATAATTTTTCATAGGAAGGAAAATAGGTAGAAAATGGTTTTAACATTAAAATAAAAATATTCTAGTGTATTAATTATACTGATTTAATCATACTAACATGGTTATAAAATATTTATATGAGTCTAAGGAAGAAAGAAACCTAAAATAGATTGGTAAATAAAATTACCTCTTCTTTGGAAAACCTCCTTTAGATTAAAACTTAAGACTTAAAAGGTTATTTTTTGGGAATAATAAAATTTCTATGATTTGGTTATGAAAGTTAAGAATATATTTGGGTAGGTATTAGCTGAACTATAAGGCTAAATTTGTATGAATAAGTGAAAATAAGAGGTTCCCTTTTATAAGTGTGGTTGGTGGAACTCTTTTATATACTTAAAATATGAAAATATAATAAAGTAATATTCAAGTTCAAGTGTAACCAAGGAAACCCAAATTAGAATATAAGATAATGGTTGGTTAAAATAAATTCATTTAATAGGATTCAAACAAGTTTTTATGTTATTTTAACTATTATTTCTTTGCTTTAATACCTTGTTAACCCTTTTAACCTTTACCACAGTGAAAAAGTTTTACCATGGTTACTATTAATTATGACTAAAAATTAAAGTTATATCATTAAAAAATTTATAAATTATGATTAAAAATATGGAAATTATTTTATCCATTTCAATTTCTATAAGTAGAAAAAATCCATTTTAAAATAAGCGTGCAAAACACAGTGAAAACTATTTAAAATAATAATAATCTTAAGCATAAAACTAAATTTAATACAATTCCTTTTAAATTAAAAACCATTAGGATAATGTTAAATTATTATTTTTGAATATATTATCAATTTTTTTTATTAAAATCATTCATAAATAGTGATTCATTTAATCTATTATGATAAAAATACATTACGCTCATAAAAGTTTATTTCCAAAAAAAGAATCTCATTTTACCTTTAAGTGATTTTATTTTCATTTATAACAAATTAATTACCAATAAATTCATTTAATACATGTTTAAAAAAATAAGTCTTCATATGTTTAATAATCTGAATAAATTTGTAGGTAACATATATGACATAAACAATGCTCATAAATAAAATATTTCAAAATAGTCCTTTAGGATCAATAATATTTCCTTAGTGAATTATAAATTATTTTTAAAAATTATATTTCATTTAAATAACTTATGGTGTAATTCATTTTATAATGTATTAGAATCATTCACATAAGTTCAGGGTTTGATTCTTAAAAAGATATCAAACACATTTATTTATTAAATATAAATATATTCTAAAATATTGGGGTGTTACACTCTACCCCCTTTATAAGAATTTTTCCCATGAAATTATATCACTATGATATAAACATCAGAGGACACATATTCCTCATCACATCCGCAGGTTCTCACATTGCTTCCTCAAATTTATGATTCCTCTAGAGAATCTTAACCACGTTAGTATTCTTATTAAATAGAACTTTATCCCTACAATCCAATATTTCTATCGGTTTCTCCTCATAAGAATGACCACACTCCAATGGCATGACCTACGAGTTTAATACATGTGATGTATCATGTATATACTTTCTCAAAAGAGATACATGGAACACATCATGAACTTGGGAGAGGTTTTAAGAAATTAGCAAGTAATAAAATACCATCCTAATGTGATCAATAATCTAATAGAGACTGATATATCTGGGGCTTATCATTCCCTTTTTTCCAAATATCATAACATTATTCCAAGTAGACATTCAAAGGAATACCTTATCACAAAATTTGAAATATAGATCTCATTGATGATTTTAAACCCAACTTTTCTAATAATTCTGAGCTGCCCTAATATGTTGTTGAATGACTCTAACCTTATTTTACATTTTCCCAGATAGCTTAGGGAATAATAGATTTTTTCCCAAACTTCATCCTAACATATTTGAGTTATGAACTTCTTTATATAGAGGTATTAATAAAGAGTCATCTGAATTCTTGGGTGAAATATATCATTATAAGAAAATTTTACCATAGGAAGTTGTTTATCCTGACCTGCTTTCAAATCAACAGATAAAGCTCTCAATATATCTTCTAGGGTTTGAATGGTCCTCTCAGACTTATCATCTGTCCGAGGATGATATAAGAAACTAAATCTCAACTTCATATTCAAATATTTCTAAATACTTCTATATAAATTTGAGGTAAACCTTAGATATCGACCAGATACGATTGAGAGTGGTACTCCATTCAACCTTAAAACTGCCTTGATGTATAACATGGTAATCTGATCAAGAGTGAAATATTCTCTGATATCAATGGAATGTGTTGAATTCATAAGGAGATCAACTATAAACCAAATAACATTACACCCTTTATATGTCTTGGTGAGTTCTATGATGAAATCCATAGTGATGTTTTTCCATTTACACTATGGTATGGGTAATGGTTGTAACATTCCCTTAGACTTCTGTCTGTCAACCTTAACTTTTTGGCATACCAAGCATTGAGATACATACTTCACAATGTCACACTTCATGTAATCACACTAAAAAATTCTCTTTAATATCTATACACGTCTTCATACTTCCAGTATGAATAGGAAATGATTAACTATGAGCTTCATCTAATAGAGCCTTCTTCAATCTTGGTATTGATAAGACACATACTCTATTACTGAACCTTATCATTCCGCCAATTTCATGACTGAACTTAGGAACACCCCTTAACTTCTTTTGTTGCTCCATGTATTCCTCCTACGCCTCTTTAATATTCACATGAATAGATGGTTGAAAATTTATTTGATAAAGATAGGATTTATCTCCTTATATCATGATTTTAAGATCCCTACTTTGTAAATACATAAGTATTAGATCTCATTCAACCCTTATTAATGAAAATATAGCATGGTCCTTATGAATTAGAGCATCAAACACCTTGTTTTCCTTCATAGGGTGGTAATATATTGAGCAGTCATAATATTTAATCAGTTCCAAGAATATTCCAAATTTTAATATTGGTATATATGTCACACATTTCACCATAAAGATAATACCTCCATATATTTAAAGAAAAAATTATCACTACCAGTTCCAAATCATGATTCGAGTAATTTTTCCCATGAACCTTCAATTAGCATGAGGCATAAGATACTACCATGTCATTATGCATGATAACATACCCCGGTCCCTTCTTTGATGCATCACCATAGATCACAATCCCTTCTCTATTATAGGGTAGTGTGAGAATTGGTGCACTAACTAACCTTCTCTTTATTTCTTTGAAATTTTATTCACATTCATCTATCCAAAAGAACTTAGATCCCTTCAACATCAACTTAGTTAGTTGATTTTATATCTATTAAAATTTCTCACAATGAGTTGGTAGTATCTATCCAACCCCCAAAAAATTGATTTTGGTCATCATATTTAATATAATCCATTATTAAATAACTTCCATCTTTAAAAGATCTACCGATATCCCCTCACTTATGATTATATAAACCAAGAATGATAATTTATTTATCCTTAACTCACATTTACTAAATTTGGCATATAGTTTCTTCTTCCTCAAGGTCTTAAACACAATCCTCAAATGATCTTTGGGATCTTTCTTACTTTAGGAATATATAATAATATCATCTATAAATACTTTCATAAATAAATAAAGTTAATATCTAAAGAATCTATTCATTAGATCCATGAATATAGACAGAGCATTGGTAAGTCCAAATGAAATAACTATAAATTCATAGTGTCCATACCTCATATAGAAAGCTATCTTGGATATATATTCCTTTTTAATAATCAACTGATGATATCCAGATCAAAGGTAAATATTTGAAAAGTATTTAGCTCCTTACAGTTGATCAAAAAAATCATCAATATAGTGAATATGATACTTTTTCTTGATATTTATCTTGTTAAGTTCTTGATAATCAATGAAAATATGTATTAACCCATATTTATTCTTAAAAAAAAAGAATAGTTTCACCCCATGATTGTGAAATTTGTTGAATGAATCTCTTATCAAGACTCTCACGGAGTAACTTCTTTAATTACTACAACTCAATTGAGGCCATTCAGTAATTTGTATTTGAAATGGACATAGCACGAGTTATGAGTTTTATTAGAAATTCAACTTCACAATTTTGGGGAAGTATATGA
Organism: Viscum album; assembly: GCA_963277665.1. Taxonomy (NCBI): domain Eukaryota; kingdom Viridiplantae; phylum Streptophyta; class Magnoliopsida; order Santalales; family Viscaceae; genus Viscum; species Viscum album. The sequence continues at coordinate 539,261,939 of OY728145.1, forward strand.
AAATCTTCAAGAAATACATTGTAATATTCCAACTTCTAGGAATATATTAAATTTTGAGTTTCTCCCCAACCATTTGAGATAGATAACCCTCATGAATAGGTAGTAATACATATATAATGGAAGTAGTTTCCATTGGAAGTTCATATTAATCCTGAAGTATCCATCTATGTAGTACCATTGAGTGTGTGTGGGAGGGGGGGGGGGTTGAATTAGTAGTGATATTTTTACAATTTCTTTCACTTGGAAATAAACCTATATAGCTTGTTAGAGTTTTTATCCTCTCAAATTTTTATCTTACCCTCACTCATATACATAGATAATAAAAATAAATGACAGGCACACAGTTTTTATAGGGTTTTGTCCCAATGTGGGTACCTATACTTTATTGTGTTTAGAATCACTTGATATATATAATTTTAACAAAGATCCATTATATATATAAAAGTGGGTAGGGATGGAATCAAACCCCAATGATGGTGGGAAGTAATCACCCTTGACCCAAGAATATTGGTTATCACTAGTTATAAAAGTTTCTTCCACCAATTTGAGTAAGATATCTTGAACCACTGGCTTTTTCAACAATAATTATGATCTTCCCATGGTCCTTTGAAGTAGAAGGAATCATCTCTTACTCACAAACTCAGCCTTCCAAATATTTATGTCTGGAACTTCTTCTTCTTTTCAGTATCTCTCAATTCTCAATATTATAAAATTACTTCAAAATGAGTCTACCACCCTTTATATGCTCAAAATTCCTATGATAAGCAATGAAGAAATTAAGACATAAAATTTAAATATCCCACTTGAAACATTATAAAAATTACTGACTTCAAAGTCTATGAATAAATTCGAGTCAACAATATTCAATGATCCTTGCAATATCAGTTAAAATCACAAAATTTATATTATGAATTTTGAACATTTAAATAATGACTCAACATCATCATAAAAATGTGACTTCAAAAAGTTTATGTGAAGTCCTTATGAATTTCCTTCTAGAAACTTCTTCTAAAAACATCTTCTAGATGAATCTATCCTACCCCTTTCCCCTTCCTTTCTACAATATGGATTAACCTCCCTGGTCTCCCCCTTACTTTCCACAATCTTGGGTTCCTTCATGGAATATGAGACTCTCCTGGTTCCTTTCATTGTGTGGATGACCAGACTCTTCAAATATAAGATGTAGGGATGGCCTAGATTTTTGTGAAGATGGATCTGTCCTACCCCCGTCCATCGTGAATCCTCCTCAAAGATGGTGATGTCCTTTCTTGGTGGAAACCTATGATTTTCTCTCTCTAGCCTGGTTTTGTGCGGAATGCTGCCTGTAAGGGAATTCTCTCTAGGTCTTCCATAGATTTTGGCAAAAGGATAAAACTCACAACACTACTTCTCATGCTGACGATGACTCCCTCTTTGTGGAAAAGGTGTGCTCTTCTAGGGGTCCTGGTGAATTTTCTACAAAGGTGTCCCCTAGCCTGGCTCCCTTGGTTCCTCTGTCTCCCTCACATCCTTGTGGATTAGTTCTGTCAGGAAAGAAGAAAATTTACATGTACCTAGTCGTCTTTCATCCTTCTCAATAGATTGACCGTGATTCTGAATCAGAACATTCTACCTTGGTAGGGCAGGTCTTGGTCTCCTAATATTCTCTAGTGTGCTCTGACTTTTTTTCTCAACAATCATATTCCTGACATGGCAAAGAAGTATCTTTTTTGGTTTCCTTCGATCTTGATCCTCAAAAATTTTATCCTTAACATGGAAAGGAGGTTTCACTCCTCTTAAAATCAATTAAAAAGGATCCTGGCCTCTTTAGTTCTTCTCCTATTCAATAAGACTATCAACATGGCGAAGAAGTAACTAATTTTCATATAGCCTCAATGCCAAAGGATCCTAGTCTCTCTGTTTCATCTTATATTCCACTTTCAAATGGATTTAGTTCATTACCGCATGTTGGCCCCAACTTGGAAGAAATTTCACTATCTCCTCCTCCTAGTAGTGAATATACAAGAGACTGTGCCAAAAGGAAGCAATGCTCATCATCAGTTCACTTCAAGGGACTTATAATGTCTGGGGCCAAATCCAAGAGACCTCTACTCCAATTATTAACTTCCTCATCTCAAAATCCCAGGGCCTGGGTGACTGGGTAAATTTGGACTTTCTCCCTTCTGATATTTGTTGTAGTAAGGTCCTGCTTGTTTCCATCCTCGAGCACAAACAGCAACCCTCTAAGATACACAATGTTTCTCTAAAACTTGGTCTTTGCAACTACATGCTTAATGAACATGATAATCAACACATTTGGATTTTTTTGGAATGACTCCATTTTAGTCTTCAAACATTCGATCTCTAATAAATAAATTTCTATAAAGGTCATCTTTTATAATTTTAATGGCATCATCTCTTTTCTTTATTCTAAGTGAATTGCAAGGAAGAAGAAGTTTCTCTAGAAGGATATGGGGAATGTCAACCCGGGTGACGAGGCATGGATGGTTGGGGGTGATTTTTACACCATTCATTATGTGATGGAGAAGAAAGGTGGCAGTACTTTCCCTAGAAGATATAGACATAAATGTACTTCTTTCAATTCTCATAATGACATTATTAACATGGGATACTCTGGTGATAGATTTACCTGGTGTAATAACAAGAAGGGTAACCGCTGCATGTGGTGTCATCTGGATCGCTGCATGGTCAACCTCCATGCCATCTTATCTTCACTAAATTCAATAGTCAAACACTTATTTTAGTCAATTTCGGATCATTCCCCCCTTCTCATCAGGTTAGGAGGCCCTAGCATTAGAACCAATTGGTTCTTCTACTCTATCCATTAGACTGATGAAACCAACTTTATCCCTCAGGTAAGATCATCCTGGTCTAAGGTTATGGATGAAGGACCATGGGTGGGATTTCATAGTAAATTAAGGTGACTGATAGAAGATCTTTAGGTGTGGGACTCCAGCATACCTTCTCGCTTTGCTGACTTGGGTGATATTAAAATGGATGTTGATCATGTAGAGATGGTCCTAGAAAATATATGAGATGACGATCTTTTTTAAAATCTAGTTAGCATGAAGGCCTGCTTGGATGAACTTATTCTTGAACATGAGTGAGTTTTCAGGGAACATTCGAGGGCCACCTGGCTGAAGGAGGGTGATAGAAACACTACTTATTTCCAAGCCTTCATTATAAAAAAAAGGACCAGTGTCCCTAATATCTTTATTGACAATGAATCCATCACCAATGATCCCAATGTGGTTAGAGGTATGGTTTCTTCATTCTTATCCTCCCTTCTTTTAGGTATTATTCCTTGCTGGAAAAATGGAACCCCAAGGGACCATGATGATTTCACAACATCCCCCAGGTGATACCCTAAGAGATCAATATTTTCTTTGAGACCACCCCCGAAGAATCTGAAATTTGGTAGGCTTTAGGGTATTAACCCTAGAATTTCCTCTGACCCTGATGGTTTCTCAGGTTTTTTCTATGTTACTTCACATGAAATCATTAAAGGCGATCTTGTGGAACTCATCCGAGGTTTTTTTAGAGGGGGGAGTCTTCCCAGAGTGGCCTATTCCACCACTTTAATCCACACCCTAAGGTAAAAAATCCCTCCTCCCTTAAACAATATAGACCCATTAGTATGTTCAATTTTCCGTACAAAGTCCATGGTACTGTTATTAATAGGAGGCTTTCTGTACACATACATAAGCAGATTTTAGAGGAACACCATGGCTTTATCCAGGGTAGATCAACCCAAATGGCCATTGTCTTGGATCAAGAAATGGTTAGTGATATTGATAAAAAGGTGGTGGGGTCTATTATTGCCATTAAATTTGACATGGACAGGGAATTCAACAAGATGGAGTGGAGTTTCATTATTAAAGTTATGAGGTGCATGGGTTTCTCTAAGCCAATACTGACCTCTTTTTTAGGTGCATATTATCTCCCTGGTTTTCAGTCACATTCATGGGAAAGATCTATGGGGTTTTCAAGTCTGTTTGGGGTCTTCTCTAAGGGGATCCATTATCCCTAGAATCTTTATCTCGATTCAGGACTCTTTCAGCAAGTATTTGAATAAATACAAGCATGAGGGCCGCATACATCCTTATCGTTGCAGGTCAAACATCTCTGGGATTTCATGCCTATTCTTTGCAGATGATTTGATCATCTTCACCAATGGAAACATTCAGTACATTCAAGAGCTCAACTGTATTCTTGAATATTATAACAAATGGAGTATGAAGGTTATAATCAAATAGAAAAGTTGTGTTTTTTACTTCCAAGCACTGCTCAGAAAACAGGGGGAATAGGATTGAGGAGCAGTTGGGAATTCACAGAAGGAACTTTCCCATGGATTATTTGGGGGCTCCACTCTCTCTAGGTAGGACATGGATTCTATCTATAATCAATGCAACTAAGACTATGATTCAGAATATTGAGAACATTTTTTTAGGATTTATTTGGGACGCACAAGGCGAGGGAAGGTGCCACTGGGCGTCATGGGACAGACTGGCTAGGGAAGTAGAGTATGGGGGTATTAAGATTAGAATTTTCTGGGAAACCATGCACTTCCTACAGGGTAAACTGGAATGAGATTTCTTGGAAGACAATTACTTGTGGGCACGATTCATCCATTTAAAATACGGAGTGGGTTCTACTGTCTTGAGAGGGAGAGGACCGAGAACATGGGATCTAATCAGGTGTCACCTTCCTGATCTTCACGATCACTCTAGATAGATTGTGGGGGAAGGCTCAGTTAACTTTTGGAGTGATAATTGGGTGGGGAACGTGCTCGGTTTCCCCAGATGTCCAACACCTATCATTTCACAGCTCTACAACAAACAATTGGATTTTTATCCCATTGAAATAGAGGAACCAAAAACAGGTTGTTGGAGGGTAGCTCATCTACCCATGGAGTCCTCCCGGCTGGCTGCTCACCCACCTTGACCGCCCAACCAAGGAGACTCCACCATGCTGCTGTGGTTGTTGCCATCAAAGGAGACTCCCAAAAATGGGAGTGACCCCCACAAATCTCCCCCTCACGACCAATTTGGGGTAGAATCTTGACCTGAAGTCTCCTTGCAGGTGTTGAAAACTTCATTAGCAAATAGAACACGCTTCTTCACGCCAGATGACGTGGCACTTCCACCATCTTCACACGTTCTCGGGCTGACTGCGGTCTCCATAAAATGATACAACCCTTGGGAATCCTTCCCAGTAAACATCGCTGCATCCCCACATGAGAACTCCAGCACTCCACTTACTATGAAAATCTTGAACCCTTTTGCATCGAGCCTACTTAATGATACCAAGTTCTGCCTCATCCTCGGAACGAATTTAATGTCAGCCAGTTTATGAACTCCTCCACCGGGTGTCTTCAATTTCACCATCCCGACACCTCGAACCTCATATGTTAACCCATCACCAAGTCTCACCGAGTATCTCACCTGGTGAAAAATATCAAATGTACCTCTCGTCGTACATATGTGTGCTGAGCTCCCCGAATCCAAACCCATCTGTCTTCCTTTGGATTTTGAGCCCACTCGTTCTTCCTCTTTAGAAATTGGCATTCCTGCTTCATGTGCCCATATCTTTTGCATTAATGACACAGCACTTCTCTCCGTTCAACTCTCTCATCTGAGTGCATGCTTCCAGTTTTCACACAGATTTCATCATCTACTGATAATCCTGTGATGTTCACATCCTCCTCTTTAACTTTCTTCTTCCCAGCAACGTACCTTTTTCATTCTCCACAATCACTTTTATAGTGACCCTTCTTCTCTCACCAGAAACATGTGATTTCACTTGGATCACGTCCTCTTGACATTGGCCACCATTCTTTTCCTTATGACTTTCGATGTCAGCTCCTCCAACATTGAGCATCTCGCATCACCATGATTTTCTCTCTTGAATGTGTTGTGGGCCTTCGAAATGCCTCTGAATCATGAAGTTACGCCATCACTTCATCCAGCTTCAATGTCTCCTTCCCCACGAGCAATGCAGTCACAAGCCCATCAAATGAGCTTGGCAGGGATGACAAAATAAAAAGTGCTTTATCTTCCTCTCCAACCTTCACACCGAGCCCCAATAATTGCGTCAGGATCTTGTTGAATTCATTGGTGTGATCCAACAAATTCGCTCCCTCATCCATGCACAACTGGTACAGTTTCTTCTTCAGGAATAATTTTTTGGTGAGAGACTTCGCCATATACTACTGCTCCAACTTCTTCAAGATCTTCTTTGGTGAGGTCTCATCCAATACTGAGTACTTTACCTCATTCTCCAGACATAGTCGAATTGTGCTGACGACCCTCATCTCGAGCTCTTCTCAATCATCGGCACTAGTTGTCTCGGGATTTTCTCCGATCAACAATCTAATCATGCCCTGCTGCACCAAAATATCTTTCACCATTCTTTGCCACAAGCCAAAATTATTTTGACCATCAAACTTCTTGATATCAAATATTGATAGTGCTCCGCCACCAACCATTGTTGTTGTCGCAAAACGAGATCACCACCGTCGATGCCACACCTCTTAGTCACCACATTATGAAGTGCGAATTTTGAAAAACTAACTGTATGGATGCATCCGGAATGGTCGAAATAGTTGGAATCGACTCCTAGATCACCGAAATCGGACACCAATTGACCGAGATATCGTCAAAACACATTCAAAGGTCCAGATCACCCGCTGACGTGGCACTGAAGTGGCACTGACGTGGCTTGCCAGAGCTCTTACCGGAAACTCGCCGGAACTATCGCCGACAGCGTGAATAGTGCCGTCTTCTCCAGCATGGGAGTACTATTCACCTACAAGTTTGACCAAACTTTGACTGAGTCTATCGGGCTCGTTTCAACTCCGTTTTTATTGCCGCTTGTGACGTTGGAATCGTTTCACCGTCCTCTTCACAGATCTAGCCTCGGAAATTTTTTTTGACTACTTTCAGTTTTCTGGCCACCAGAAAAATCGTCTTTGCCTCGCCGGTTCAACTCTGTTTGCTCCGATTCGCCTCTGATACCACTTGTTGGGGCGCAACGGAGGTGAGTGGTACCTCAAAAACAAAAAACGAGGATGCAAATGGAGCAACACAAGATTTACATGGTTCGGATTTGAAGCCTACGTCCATGGAAGAAACACTGTCGCTTCTCTATTCCCTTCTCTCCAGATAATCACATAGGATCACACAATCACAGATTATAACACACAAAACTCTACAACAAACAATGGGATTTTCATCCCATTTAAATAGAGGAACCAAAACTAGGTTGTTGGAGGGTAGCTCATCACCCATGGAGTCCTCCCTATTGGCTGCTCACCCACCTTGACTGCCCACCAAAGGAGACTCCACCATGCTGCTGCGGTTGTTGCTGTCAAAGGAGACTCCCAAAATGGGAGTGACCCCCACACTTTTTCGGTACATATTCTCTCCCTGGTTTTCATTCACATTCATGGGCAAGATCTATGGGGTTTTCAAGTCAATTCGGGGTCTTCTCAAAGGGGATCCATTATCCCTAGAATCATTATCTTGATTTAGGACTCTTTCAGAAAGTATTTGGATAAATACATGCATGAGGGCCGCATACATCCTTATCGTTGCAGGTCAAACATTGCTGAGATTTCATGCCTATTCTTTGCAGATGATTTGATCCTCTTAACCAATGGAAACATTCAGTCCATTCAAGAGCTCAACTGTATTCTTAACTCTTACAAAAACTGGAGCAGGAAAGTTATAATCAAATAGAAGAGTTGTGTTTTTTACTTCCAAGCACTACTCAGAAAACAGGGGGAAGAGGATTGAGGAGCAGTTGGGAATTCATAGAAGCAACTTTCCCATGGATTATTTGGGGGCTCCGCTCTCTCTAGGTAGGACCTAGATTCGATCGATAATCAATGCCCCTAAGACTATGATTCAGAATATTGAGAACATTTTTTTAGGATTTATTTGGGATGCACAAGGCGAGGGAAGGTGCCACTGGGCATCATGGGACAAACTGGCTAGGGAAGTGGAGTATGGCGGTATTAATCTTAGAATTTTCTGGGAAACCATGCACTTCCTATAGGGTAAACTGGAATGGGATTTCTTGGAAGACAATTCCTTGTGGGCATGATTCATCCATTTAAAATACGGAGCAAGTTCTGCTATCTTGAGAGGGAGAGGATCGAGAACATGGGATCTAATCAGGTGGCACCTTCCTGCTCTTTAAGATCACTCTAGATAGATTGTGGGGGAAGGATCAGTTAACTTTTGGAGTGATAATTGGGTGGGGAACATGCTCGGTTTCCCCAGATTCCCAACACCTAGAATTTCACTTTATCATGCCAGCACATTTCTTGTCTTCATCAACACCATTTTTAACTTGTAGCGACTAGAGATCTTCGAAGGTATTTTATTCAATTCCGATCCAGAAAGACTTGTTTTTACAGGCTCTTCTTCAGGTCTGTTCATGAAGAAGTTGTATCAACAGACTCTGCACACTACCTCCAACCATGATACATGGGGGTCATCTCTCTAGTGTAATGAAATTCACTCAAATATCAACTTTATTGTCTGGGATTTGCTTAACCATGCTCTTCCAACTGACGATGGGGTGCGGCACAAGGGAATCTATATTGCCTCTAAGGGAACATGATGTCATGACCCACATGAATAATATGCTTCGAACTTATTTTTCATGAGAAAGTGGGTCTCTGCAGTCTGGAAGTGTTTCTGCATTTTCAATGGTGGCCAGTTGTAGGATCTTACCAGAGATGACTTCCTCCACACATGGTTTCATGGAACAAAGGACAATACCCACAAATGGAAAGATCAGGCCTTATTTTTTACAGTTTGATGGTGGCACATTTGGATTGCTCATAATAAGGCACGTCATGAGGGTACTGCGAGCTCATGTATGGCTATGATGATTCGGGTGAGGTCCATGGTGGCTGAGCTTGGACTTCTCATTCTGAGGACATGGAGACTCTCTCTTGACTGAAGCTTCAATCATGTTCATGGGTCTTGAGATTTTCCACTCTCATGGTATACCTCTATATTGGGTGGAGACTGACTCTATTACTTTATATAAGGCCATATGTATTGAAATCATCACCCCATGATTGATCACCTATCTCATACGCAAATGCAAAGGCCTACCCTAGAGTCACATGGAGATGTCACATACATGGTGGGAGGGCAACAAGGTGGCTGACTTCTTGGCCTCCTAGACAACCCCAGATATCTCTTGTTCTAGTTTTTACTTCCCCTGGATCCCTTCCCCCTCAGTGAGTTAGCCTTTTCAAGGGTGATGTGCTTGGTCTCCATTATTTTATCCCCCTTGAACTTTTTGGGCTCCTTCCCTTCTATTAATAAAAAAGTCTTAAAGTTTGATGGAAATTATATTTTCTCCTTTCAGATAACCTTTCATTGAACTCACAAAAGTCCTTCCAGATTTCTCCTTCCATAAAATCACACTTCATCTTCACTGAGTTCCCTTATTTATTTCTCATTCTATAAAATCACATATTATCTTCAAAAATTTCCTACCAAAAAATGACAATTCACCTTCATATATTTGTCTTCTAGAAACTAACATCTCACACACACAAATTCTCCTTCTAGAAACTAATTTTTTGACATCTTCTGAAAATCCATATTTCAACTTTTTCTAGAAACACTCATTTCAACTTCACATATTATAACATCTTCTTCTCAGATTGAACCAAATTTTGATCTTCATTTATAGTAATATTTCTTCCTTGAATGAATACAATAAGTATCATCTGAATTGACCATGTTGAAAAAAATACTAGACCATAAAAAAACTGTGGTTTCTTTAATCTCCAACTTTTGATTTTTTTTCAATATAAAAAGCTATTTTTTCAAAAACAAACTCTCCATAAAACCATAAACTTTCTCAAAGAGAAATGTTATGACACCAAAATATCAGATAAGGATTTTTTTAGATAATTCAATACTTCTATGAAAAGTATGTTTTATCCATAAGTTTAATGTACTCCCCCTTAACTAGCTCACATTTCAAATTCTACCCCTTTTTACACTAATGATAACTTTGAATTCATTGAAGAATAAAGAAGAGTTGTGAACCACTTATCCCTCTTTAACAACAAAATCCAAAGTAAATTGGGGGTACCTCATACCTTTTTTAAGTATAATAGTTAGATTAAACATGCATATTCATACTTTGTACCTTAAATATTTCCTTTGACAAAGATTTGGTGAATACATCTTCAATTTGATCCTCTATTGGAATATATTACAGTTTAACTTCTCTAGAAGAAAATTGTTATTTGAAAAAATGATTTCTGATATCAATATGTTTTTATCTTGATTATTGTACCATATTTTTGAAAAGATCAATCACTCTCTTATTTTCATAGGAAAATTTCAAAGTATTTTTCACTTATATTTTCTAAAATTCTAGCTGAGGATTTATCCACATCATTTTAGTATATACATGTGTAGTTATAATATATTCTGAATTTTCTATAATTAAGGTCATCAATATTTGTTTCTTACTGTTCCAGAATATATATCTTTTACCCAAGAAAAATATTCATCCTAATGTTAACTTAGTATCATAAAAGTATCTATCACAATCAACTTATAAAAACCCTAGAAACTACAACATGTTGCCTCTTTTTTATATCAAGACAAAATTTAAAGTTCTTTTAACATGTCTCAAAATTATCTTTGCAGCCACCATGTTAGATTATTTAGGATCAATTTTATATCTTATACATAATGTTGCTACAAATAAAATGTCTGGTCAAGATATTTTATGGTAGAGTAAACTTCTAATAAAACTCCATAAGTCCTTATGATTCAACCTTTTTCCAGCTTCATCTTTACTCAACTTCATACAAATAACAATATATATGGAAACCCCTTTAAATCTTACAAGATTTTTTTTATTAATGACTCTTTGGAATACTTTTCTTTTGAAATAAAGATATAACTTTCAGTTTACATGATATTTATAATAATAAATAAATTCATTTACCTAATCATAGACATCTCAAATCACCTCTTTATTTATCCTGATAATTCTTCAAACACACGATCTTTATCATTTTCAAAGATTATTTCGTCAACATAAACTAGAAAATTAAAAGTTTCAGAACCTGTTGATTTTATATAAAGATTACTATAAAATTTTTCTCTATAAAATTTTTATGTTTTTAGGAAATTATCATGTTTTGAAAACCAGGACCGAGAAGCCTACTTCAACTTATACAAGTATTTATTTATCTTAAAAACATTTAATCCATTGTTTTTGAAGGTTTAATCCTTTATTTTTCAATATAAAGTTCTTACTCACTTCCCCATTTAAAAATTCTAACTTAACATCCATTTGAAATAATTTTTATCTTTGATGATTAGTAATTTTCATGTACATTTTGATAGTTCCAAGTCTTGAAATAGGGGTGTATATTTCTTCAAAATAAACACCTTCAACCTATGCATACCCTTTGAAAATGATTCTAGCCTCATTTCTCAAAATATCTCCTTTCTTATTCAACTTATTTAGGAACACTAATTTAGTGGCTATTCCATTTTTATCTTCTCATATTAAGAAAAGATCCCAAGTATAATTACTTTTAATCTAGTCAAATTCTTTATTCATTACATCTAACCATTCTTTATGTTTAATATCTTTTGAAAATGATTGTAGTTCAATTTGAGAGATAAGTGAAGTTTAATTTTCCATTCTCAGTTTTATTCTAGTATGAAATGGTGCTTCACAATTTCCAATAGCATTTCTTGGTTAAAAAATTTTCTATATCTTTTGAAATCTAGAACTTTTTTTCCATTAAAACCTTCTTTATCATAATAATTATCAAGAAGTGTTTTTTTCACCTCTAATAAACTCCTACCATTTTATTCTTTAGTTATTTTAGAGAAATGTGTAATATATTCTATTAAAAATAAAAAATTACTATTTTCTTATTTTATTTATTTTAACTTTTTTCAATATCTTTAACATCACACAATTCAATAATTTTGTGGGGTTTCTTTCTCCTATACTTGTATCTTATTATATTGGTTGTATACCCCAATAATATTACTTCTTCATTCCTTTTATCAAAGTTTCCTAAGCTTTTATTTTTAATATTCATTAAGAAGGGACTTCCAAATGCCATGAAGTATTTAACAGTAGGCATATTTTTATACAACATTTCATAGGAAGTTTTTTTGTTTTAGGTCTTAGAAAACATCAGTGTTGAACATGTACTATCATACAAAATACTTCCCTCTAAAATTATTTTAAAAATTTATACTGAAAAAACATAACTCATCCAATTTTAACTAGACTTCAGTTCTTCCTCTTTGCTAATACATTTTTTAAAGTGTATGGATAAATGTATTGATGCTTAATCCCATACCTTGAAAAATTGGATTTAAATTATTTACTTTTAAACTCCTTTCCATTATATGATCTCAATTTTCTGATATAAATACCTTGTTCCTTATCAACCTCTTTTTGAGATATTTTGATCATCTCTATAGCCTTAAATTTTTTATTTCATAAACATTACCTAAGTAATCCATGTGAATTCATCAATAAATTTTATGAAGTATAGATCACATTTAATGGTATGATTTCCCATTGGTCTATATAGAGTAGAGTGAATAAGTTTAAGATGTTGAGTAGAGTGAATCTCTACCTTTTGATGATTTTTTAACCATTATTCCATTTTCATATGTTTCAAAAATAACTTGTATTTATTTATTTAGTTGAGGAATTCATTTCACCAATTATTTCATTGTTATTTTTCTTATATTTCCTCTAAAAAGATAGCCAAGTCACTTATTTCATAACTCATTTTCATCTACAACACTCAGATATAATGAGTTGCTTGGATCTACAATTTAGAAGAAATCTCCACTTGTCCTGTGAATTGTTTTTCATCTATTTACCCTTTGATGATAAAAGAATATTTTTCTAAAGATGTATTCATTTTGATAACCTCAAAGTCATAAAACACTCAATATTTTTTGTTTAATTCCATCAATATATAGAAAATACTTGGATTTAAACTTCTGTGATTCAATTTTTTTGTACCAATTCCTTTTATTTAGAGATAAAATTCATTCCCAAATGTAACAATTCCTTTATCATGTTCTTTTATTTTTTTTGGGATTTTTTATCTATTAAAAAATAATAAGATCACCAATTTTTGAGAATCCAAGTCTTCCAATTTTTTCTATATTTTAGTGAAACATCAAGTAATAATGAATTTTCTTTAATCTTACATTTACCAAGTTATTTTTTTCTAATAAGAGGAACTAGTCTAGGTAGAGTAGTTATACATATGAATGCTAACCATATTGACCTCACCTTACACACACCAGATAAATATATTCATACATGTTATGTATTTAATTCTATTTAACTTTAGGACATTCCTTCTTCACATCATTTTTCAACTTCTGGACTTTTTTATTACTAGTAATATAATTTATCATCATTCTTGTATGACTCATTCCTTGCCCAAGGAAGTGACATGTTGTAAAAATAGTTAGATTCTTTATACCCAAATGCTCCACAACAACAACAATACCCAGTGAAACTTGGTCATCTAGAGTGATATGAATGTTTATTCAAATATTTACATTAAAGTTCATCATAATTTATAGCTTTATTCTTCCTTTTTTGTGGAATATTAGTCTTATGGGAGTGACCATCATCTTTTTATTAATTTTTAAAGGAAATAAAATTTTCACTATCCTTTTTAATCCATGCATTCGATTCTCTTATATTTTAACATTCATAGTTAGTTTAAATAATCTTAGTATTTTTTTGATTACCAGGTTGAGTTTATACCTGATTTCTAGAAATGGATTCACAAAAAATTAATGATGATTTTTTTTATAATCACATCACTTTACAAAAAATTTCTTTAATCCATATTAATTATTTTTCATCTTTGAGATATCTTGATTGAGTATATCCCAATTATTCTTCCTTCATGGAATGTTTCACATCATTGTATATTAACATCTTTTCTTGATCTATAACCTTTTACTTGAGTGATTTAATATTATCAAGATATTTTTTTTAATAAATACTTCATTCTTAAGTAGTTTAGATTCCCTCTTAACATTTATTTTTTCTTAGGAAAATCTTCATTTTTGAAACTCAATATATATTCTATGTATGATTCATAACATTCTCTTTATTCATAACTAGATGTTTATTCATGTTTCTCAACATGATCCATGAAATTAGTGATTTTGACTAGAATACATACATCAGTAAACTATTTTCAGATGAATAGTTTTATTCTTCTTTACAAATAATAATCTTACTTCCTTACAAATATCTTCATTTTCTCTCCTTATAGTTTTTAAAATCTTTAAAATTTTTACCATACTTCTTCTTCAAAGGCATATTAAGTCACTCATCATCTTTAGACCCACCATTTTTATTTCCTGGATAGTAAGAGGCAAAGTTTCTGATTTCTCTAAACTTAAAAAATTCTAAATTAAGTTTTCCATTTGTATTTTCCTTTTCCTTTTCCAAGTTTTTAGAGATAAAATCTATCACTCATGAATATTATTCAACATAAAAAGGTTCATATTCTGATATGTTATACCACTCTTCTCTTCAAAAATCATGAGTTTCTTCATTGATTAAAAATTAATTTCATCTATTACCTTCTTTTTAAAGACTAAGGTCTTACACATTTCATAGGTAATGATAATGTTGTGAATCACATCAAGAGAAATAGTTTATATACCATATATAACAGAGATTTTGGGATCAAATATATTAGAAAAATATATCATAATTTTTTTTAAAATGTTTGATTCTAATAATTTTTATCCAAAAACCTCTGATGTTACTGATTATTTTATTTACCAGTGTAAAATATTCATCAATGGTATCTACCTATTCCATTTTATGATCTTTAAATTTACTTCTCTAGATCTTAATTTTCACTTCTTTCACTTTAACATTGACTTTAAAAATGATTTCAAATTTATCACAAATCTCTTTAGATATTTGAATACCCATCACTTTTATGTATACATTTTCTAAAAGATACATAATTATAAAAATTTTAACCTTACCATCATCTTATAGATTCCTATTATGAATAAAAGTTATTGGTGAATTCATTTATTTAGGTGAAAATCCAAATGGTTTCCATGTTTACCACTTCTAGGTTAAGTGAATGAAGTTAGGGTATCATCATATTATTTTAACCATGATAGTTCTTACTATTAAAATAATAACTCCTCTACAATTAGATAAGTTAAAATTATCCATAATTCAAAAAATAGATCTATAGAGGTATCCTCCCACTGATACCAATTGAAGTGTCCGGGTATGTAGAACCACTAGGGGGTTGTATCATTGGTGATCTTTTTACATTTTTTTTTCACTTGGAAATGAATATCTATAAATTGTTATATTTTTGATCCCATAAACTTTATAACTCAACTTCACCAATATATAAATATAAGAATAATAAATTCAAGGAACATTGTTTTTACAAGGTTTGGTCTCTAGGTGGGTACCTACTTCTTTATGTGTTCAGAATCACCTGATCCATAGATTTTCTACTAATATCATTCATAGATACAAAAGCAGGTAGGGAAGGAATCACCCTTACCCCAAATCCGAGTGGTAATGAATCACCTATAATTCTTTTTGTCCATATTAGCATTTAGTATTCAGTAGGAATTTGAGATTCACTTGGTGGATGGGAAGGATTTTGAATCATAACTTAGAATGAAATTCTTAGAGTTTTTGAACCTCAAGAGGAGTTTTTTTGGACATATAATGGGTCTCATAAAATAGTTATAATATTGAGAGAGTGATGAGGAAGGTTTGGGGTGGCTTCTTCAAAATGTAGCAGACCACTGACTGGTTGGTGGCCTCCACCGATTGGTTGATGGGACTTTTAAAGGGGGAAATTACAAAATTTACCCCTAGAGTTTTCAAAGAGGCATACCCAATATTCCCCCATTTTTTTATTATGAACAGATAGTAACATCCCTCTACCTTCATACCATAAACACCTTTTATTTTGGGGTGTGTTTTTAGGATATTCTATAGCGAATTGAGGTTAGTATTAACCTCTTCCAACCTTAATTGATATCCTCTCTTGTTATTTCTAATTTCAGTTTCTCTACTTAAGGTTATTGTTGGTGATTCCACCAGATCAAGGTGGAATCACTCGTTTCATTTGTAGATTTTTTTCAACCTTGGTAGTGGACATATTGATGTGGTTGTTGTTGGTGGTTTCTCATCATTTCGTTAAGGTATGATGCCATAATGATTTTTTCATAGGACTTTATTCAATATAGTTTAAATTTTTCTATGGAAATGATGTTTACTCTTAAGGGTTTGGCCCAAAATTTAGTCAGGGTTATTCTATTAGTAGTTGGCAAGTATTTTTTTATGTTTCCTAAGTGGTGAGATCTTTTCATAGTCCCTTTTCCACATATTCTATTTTCGGTATTAATTTTGAATTAGTTATAATTGATTATAATTAACTGTTTGTGATGTTGCGACTTGAGTTAGGTACCTGGTTGGTCATGTGAGCTTTGATGAGCCTTAAATGATATTTATGGACCTTATAAAGTAATAGTAAAGTATAAAATAATGGTATGTGGTACCTAAATTTTCCCATAGTCTTGATTTAACTTCTAATTATATGTGAAGGTGGTCTCACCGGCTTTCCTAGTGTTGATCACTAGAAATTCATTATATTTTTTAAATTGGAAGTTGACTTAGTTAAAACCCTATGAAACTCCTTGAAACTTTTGGGAATGTGGGTTATTATGGAACAAATTGGTAATAAGTTTGATCTTTGTAACATGCTAATTAAATTATTTTTTTATTGGAAATAGTATTTTAAATTTGGTATGTTGAGAATGGGGTTTTTTAATGGTAAACTTGCTTGGTTTTTAAAATAGAAAATGTGAAATTGTATTAGTGATATGTGTTAGATGTTTTGGAATTGGTATTTTTAAAAAGGAATTTTAAATGTTAATAAAAAATGGTATTTTTGAGATGATATTGGAAATGTATTTTTAAAATTGTTTTAGGTAATTGGAATTGGATTTGTTTTCGGAATATAAATTTTAAATGATCCTTTATGACTTGTATTTGTTTATTTTTTGATACATAAATAATGGTGTGTAATTAATCCTTATGGTTTTGATGGTTAATTATGGGTAAACCCAACCCTTGGGTGGACATAGTTGGTCCAGTAAATCTTGGGGCAAACACAGCCCCTAGGTGGATTGGTTATTCCCAATAAACCCAAAGTAAATCTATCCCCAGGTAGATTGTTTGGATCTAGGGATGGGTATATTACCTATGGATGCTAGATGTTGGGTTGAGGATTTGTATATTACTCCCAGTGTGAGGTGGATTGGAAAGACTATCACGATGTTACTCAGAGACACCACTAATCTTCCTAAAGAACATATGTATGATTTTCAGGTGTCATCATGAGAGACTGAGTTTGACTTTTATTTTTTTTCTTTACAATTTAAATGTTTTATTTTGGTTATACTTGTAACTGTTTATCTCTAGCACTATTTCATACACTATTTCTTATACTATTTAGAATAATGTCCATTGGTGGTTGTGGACTACTGAGTTGTACTCACACTCTGCTTAATATGCTATGGCACTTGGATACCCTAGATGACATTGTTATTGTTCATAGATATGGGTTTCAAGAAAGGCCCTATATTGATGCATGTTGTTTGGATTCCTAATTTGGATTTAGATGATTGGACCAAGTAGGACTTGGGACTAGTTGAGGATTGGATGTTAGCCTTAGTTTTTTTACTATTAGTGTATGGTCCACCCATGGGGGATTTAGTTTTCTATTTATGTAATATTTATTTATTATTGCATCTATTGGTTGTATTCATTTTATTGGAACTTTGATTTGTTGTGATGTTTTCTATTTGATTACTTGATTGATTTTATTTATATTTTAATTTTCAATTGGATAATGAGAGAATAGTCTCCCCATGGTTACCTAATAGTCCCTCACCACTAGTTATAAGCCTTTGGTTTATGGGGAGCTGTACCTGAGGTAAGTAGTGATCACCGATTTGGGAACCCTTAAGTGGTCCAGGTTAGTGGGATGTCACAAGGTTGCATTAGAGCCATTATTTTTTCTTACTATCTGGCCGAGGTAGATAGAAGATTAAGATATTTTTTATCATGGTAATGAGCTCATGTTTGGGTTTTGTATCCCTACATATGGGGGAAAATCTATATTTCTAGGGATGAAAATTATTGTTTTTTATTTTCAATTTTACATTTCATTGATTTCCACTTGAAGTGGTGAGCTTGGGTGTGATGTTATTGATTTATGGGATTTTCACTCTTTCTATATACAATAAGAGGGTTTGTTCGTATGTTCATTATTCAAGGAATATATGACTTATACGTCCTCCATATATTTCCTATGATTGATAACTTCACGAGAATCACATATACTGGTGTTTTTCTTACTAAATGTGGTTATGTCAAGTAGTAATTCATATCTTCTCATGGATTTAAATAATTGAGAGGGTTTGTTTATTTAAAGTGTCCACAACCATTTATATAGTATTTTCACATATAAATTTTTGGTGCCATTCCACTTGAACTACTACTTAGATGACTTTTAGTTAATGGGTACATATAAATGAGTTATTAAAGTTACGGTTTTAGTTAAATAAAATGTTTGTAAACAACTTATAAGGTGTTTTACCTTATAAATTGTGAATGGAATTATATCTAACCATACCTATAATGTGAAATATAATAAATCTTAGGAATCTAAAAAAAATATGGGTAATGAAAAGTTTTAAAAATGTGAATACTTTGGGTTCAAATTGTGGCGAATTTAATTAAAGTGAATAAGAAATGATGGGAACTTTAAGGACCTTAGTGATAAGTATCCTTTATGTTTATGGCTTGAACCCATGAATAGTTAGTTTGGGGATAGAGATATAGCATGGGTGGAAAGACCCTTGGGTATGGATTTTGAGACCTTTATGGGTTTGGATTGTACTAGGTAGTGGTATGTTACTTTTTGTACTTTAGTTGGGTTAGAAACTTGAGGTTTTGAGGTGTGGACCTATATCATAATGTTTGTGACCTTTAGGGTTTTGTAGGACCCTAGAGAGAGTTTCTTGGATTGTATTTTTAGTGATAGTGTGTGTATATCTATGGGTGTGTGGGACCTAGTGTAAGTAGTTATCCTTGGTATGGTTGATGCCTTGTGTTTTGGAATGGGGGTATGGGAACCACTCATGACCAGTGGCTTGTGTGAGGCCTAATCTAAGGTTCTAGGTGTGAGTTCTTAGTTATCTTTAGAATATAGTTCTATGGAAAGTTCAGTTGGAATATTTAGTGTTTTAGGGTAACCACGAGTGTGGTTAGCCTAGTATATTGGATGTTTATATGTGTGAGGTGCGGGTAGATGTCTTAGATTAGGGAATTGATGAATAATAATTTCTAGTGAGTTTCAGGTAAAGTAATAGTTATGTATTGGATTTCCTATAAGGGGAGAACCTTGAGTCCTAGTGTTTTGGTTTTAAGGCTGGTTTCAAAGGGAAAGATCATTAGGATGATTAACCCTACTATTACCGATACAATCTTAGCATGTTAATTGGTGTTGAACCTAGGTGGATATGTTTAGAGATAATAGAGTGGGGTTAGACACTTTTGGTCTTGGAGAAACACCCAAGATGATGGGTGGTTGTGTGGATAGGCTCGATCATAAAAAATGTTTGGATATTGGATGGAGGCATTGATGATACCTCAAGTTCAAAGAGACTGATGTCCAATGAGGCATGGTCAGATTCCTGAATGGGTGTGTGGGCCTAGAATTGATAATTCATGACTCATGGGACCTTGATTTAGGTTGGTATATGGCCATAGGGGCTTGTGATACCCTGAGGGTTTGGAAAGATTGAGATGGAAAGCATGTGTTGGAGATGCATGTTGTTGTTTGGGTTATGTGATTGGGTAAATTAGAAGAAAGATCCCATTTCCTTTTGATGAGATCAAGGTGATGTGCATTAGCTATGTGTGGGTCTTATTAGGCCCTGGGTTGGTGAAATAGACCTCTTATATTTTTATTGATAAGTGTTTGGGTTCTTAGTGAATCTCGAGTGACGCGGTGGTGGTAGTGACACAATGAACACCAGCTCATGATTTCTTGGAAGAGTGTCATGGGTATATGGAAGTCCTCGATTGATGAGTCCTTCTTAAAGTTAGGAAGACAAGATTTGATGAGATTATTGTAGTTAGGGAATCCATGGGCCATTGAATGGGAGTTGAGATGTCCCTACAGTGATAGGTGACATCATAGAGGAATCAAAGTGTGGAAGCATAGATGAATGAGTTTGAAACAGATAGAGTCATTAAGGTATGATTTATGCATCAAGATTTTATCAAAAAGTGGAATATGTAGGATAAATATTGAACCTTAGAGGTTATTCTCAAGGAGTGGTATAAGTGAAGTTGTATGGTGGGGTGTGTACCATCAACTGTCGGATGGAATGTTCCCAGTTATGGACTAGATATTAGTGAAGGTCATAGTGCTATTCTTGAAAGATAAGAATAGGTGGTAGATGATGTTTGTACTATCAATATGGTGAGAGTGGGATGACCATGTACAATTTTTAAGTTCAGTGATAGATGGAGTGTGGGTTGTGGTACTTGGAAGTTTCTTAAGTGAAGTGACAATAATGAAACTCCTATGGGTGGGAGTGCCATAACCGTCATGGAAATATGAACCTTGTGTTGGAAGGGTTACGGGCATGTGGAGTTGACTGTGAAGTGGTCATGATTTCATATGGATTATAGATCACAATGAATTTAATGCATACTTAGATACTTTATGGAATTCAAATATAAAATTATATGTGATGGTGAGAGACCTAGAATTGGATTTAGGATCAGAGAGGAATTAAAGTGATTTTAGGGTGATTGGATCAGAGGTGTGTCGGTGTGTATGATAGGGCATGATGAAATTTTTGGACATTTGAGGACCTAACTGTGGAACCTAACCAAAACTCAGGTATGGACTTCGACGAGCATGTTCGGGTGGTCATATGATATCTTTAGTTGAGAAGTCATCATGACTAGGTATCGTGGTAATGTGTTGGCAGTGAAAGTCAAACATTTTTGTGATGAGTCAGCCGAGAAGGATCTGATTTGTGTTTGTTGATGGAGATGGATGAAGTAAGTTGTAGGTACATCTGAAATCTAATTTTGGGAATGATGTGCATGTTTTTTGAATTAAACCAATATTCAAGGAAAAATTATTATATTTCTAGATTATACATGGATGAAGGTTATGCATTCATTCCTATTTGGTGTCTAGTAATGAGGATTAGTGACAACATTTAACCAAAATTCTTAGGTGTGTTTAGTATTAGTGAGTCAAAAACCATGTTGGGCATGTTTTTGGAATACAAGATACAAATTTCAATAGTAAATTCCAATGGAAAAGGCCCCAATCCATCAAAATTAGTTATTTTATACAAAATATTATGGTGGGGATCACCATGGTCCAGTTGGGTAACTAGAAAATGAAACTATCATGTTTTGGGGTAGATGGACGTGGGTAATCACCATCTTGGGGTTTTAGTTATAAAGGAGGGTCTTGGATTATGTTTTGGCAATTTAAACATGTTGAATTGAAGGCAATTCCTTGGATTTTTTGGGAATTTAGGAATGATATGGGGCTATTCATATTTGAATTAATGATTGATATAGGATGAGTGATGAAGTTGGATGACTCCCCAAACTTCTTGAGGCTAAAAAATGTTATAGTGGAAAGTTTTTAATGGATCATGTCTGTATGGGTGTTTGGAGTATAGGAGGAGTTTCGGTTTCAATTTTCGAATGGGCCAAAATTTGAACCAAACCTCATAATGGAATTATGAGAGTTTTGAAACCTCAATAAGGGTGTTTTTAGAATTGAATGAGGTTTGGGAATTAGTTAGAATCTTTATGTATTAATGAGGAAGGGTCGGTCTAGCCACTTAAAAAGTGATGTAGACCACTGGATAACCGGTGGGACCCACCAGCTCACCTATGATTTTTGGTAGTGCTAGAAGCAAATAGATGTATTCACCGACATCCTGTGGGATTTTTAAATGTAAAAATTTCAAAACTTTCCCCATGGGGTTTTGAGGAGGCAGCCCCCCCCCCTCTTCCCCCTTTATTTGGTGTGTATGCACTCCAAAAACCCTATTATTTCCTCCCTTCAACATGCCTCGGTTTAGGGTGTGTTTTTGAGTTATTATTAGATGATTTAAGGTTAGTATCACCCTACACCAACCTATATTGATCTCCTTCATTATTTTTACTAATTTCAATTTCTCTGGTTTAGGTTTTTATTGGAGATTCTACCAAAGCATAGTGGAATCACCCATTTCCATTGGGGATTTTATTCATCCTTAGTAAAGTGTATCCTAGGGTGGTCATTACTAAGAGTGGCATGAAATTTTGTTTGGTATGATGTCATAGTTAAATTTTATTAGTTTTTTATTCAAGTGGGTTTAAAATTTTATATGGAAATAGTATGCCTCTTATAGATTTAGCTTGAAATGTAATCAAGATTGTATCATGGGTTGTTGGTGAGAATTTGGTCATGTCTTTGATGTGGGGAGATATTTATGTAGGTCATTTATTTATAATTTTTTTGGGGTTTGGTTTTTAATTAATTATACTTGATTATAATTAATTTTTCATGATATCATTACTTGAGTTAGGTACTTGGTTGGTGATGTGATCCTCAATGGGCCATGAAAGTAGCCACTATCCATTAGAAAGGAATGGGAAATCATCAAATATAGGTATGTGGTCCCTAAATTTTATCATAGTCTTTCTTTACCTATTAAGTTCATATGAAGGTGGTCTCACCGGTTTGTCAAGAGATGAATAATAGAAATTAATTAAGTGTTTTAAATTATAAATTGGATTATATAACACCCTATGATATGAATTGAACCTGGTAGGAATGTGGTTCATAACAGAAGACCTTAGTAATAAGTTTTACCTTTGGAATAAGCTAATTAAATGGTGTTTTTCTTAGAATGATTATATTTGAATTTGGTACCTTGAGATTGAGATTTTGTAATGATAAATTGGCTTGGTTTTTAAAATGGAAAATGTGAAAATGTATTGGTGATATGTTTTGGGCGTTTTGGAATCAATATTTTGAAAAGGGTATTTGAAATGTTATTCAAAATAGTAATTTTAAAATAGGTTTGGAAATGTATTTTTAAATGGTGTTAGATGATGGGAATACAATATATTGTTAGAAAAAATGTTAAAAGATCATTTATTCCTTTTATTTTTTTACTCAGTGATATGAAAATAATGGTGTGTAATTGTTTCTTATGGTTGTGATGGTTAAGCCTGAGGTGAACCTAGCCCTCTGGTGGATGTAGTTTTGTTGGTTAAACCTAGGTTAAACATGGACCCAAGGTGGATTGTTGTTCCTTTTAAACCTGGGTTGAATATAGCCCCTAGGTGAATTGTTGGGATTTTGGGATGTGTATTGTACCCACAGATGTTAGATATTGGATCAAGGATGGGTACATTACCCAAGGTGGGAGAAGGGTTGTCATGGTTATCTTGCTGTTCTCAAAGAAACCACAATACTAGCTGAAGAAAGTATGTACTGTCATGAACCAGTCTCAGTCTTCCCTCCATGGGATGTTTGATTCATCCTATGAAATCCTTGAGGCATGATGACAATTTCCTAGAGGTGGTGAAAAGTGACAGGGAATCAAAGTGAATATAGTGGAAAAAATTCCACATAATAACCATAGTTTAATAATAGTAGAAAAATGAACATGACTACTATGTATGTCTATGGTCCATGCTAAATCAATTAGGCAGTAGAACAAAGAAAATAAACAAAATAAATAAACAAAAATAAACATCTATACTAATCCCTCCACTCACCCCTAGTATCCCTCCTCTACAATGCATAGATACAAAAAAATTCTACACTAGATGCCTTTACTTTGGCTACGAGCATATATAGCTACCATGCATCCATATAAATTAGTAAAAGGTTAGGTGGCCAATGTAATACAGAAAAGATAAAATAAATAAAAACATACCTCCTCATGGAAATAAAAGTCACTATACACCAAATCAACTCCCAAAAAGTGGTCAGGAATAGAACCAAATTCTAAAACTAAAATATAAAGATAGGCATGGGAATAAAGCTTAGTTTGTTTACAGTTTTTTATTTAGAAACCATATAAATTATTCTCATTCATTTTCAAAGGAAATATATTTTAAAAATAAGAGGAGACATGAGTTTGTATGGAAACATTATTTTCAAAAATTAAATGAAAAGAAATATTCATTGGTAGAAATATTTCACTTAACATAAATTAAATAATTTATTTACTTTTAAAATAAAGCATGAAAGTTAAATAAATAGATCAAGAACAATAGGAAGCCCCTGGAACAATAAGGTTAGGAATCATCATAGGATCCTCATACTCTTAATAATCAAACCTTATAATATTGTTCTCACATCGATCCACTCAAGAGGAAGAATCCAAATTTCTAGTAGTAATGACATCCACATCATCATATAGTTCATCTAGTGTTATAGTGTAGTATTGTCTATATAGGGCGTGCAAATTCCTAGTGTACTTAACCTAGTCTACCAACCTAAGTACCCAGGGTTCACAATGTTCCATAGCCCTAACCAAAATACATAAGGGTAGTGTAATATAAAAACCAAAACTCGACCACACAATAATGTATAGAAATGATACATCATCACCTCACCTCCCTACACTACCAATGTGAAGCCCCTTTATTAGAATCATATCAATATGAAAAACATATAAGATCCTAGTATAACAGGTAACATAAAATCTTGGGCTTCCATTGGAGTGAACCTCATTTTTTGAAAGGATATAGAAGGTGTCAACTAGGCTTCATAATTAACATTTAGGAATCCAATGAAAATTTTCTTAAAACTCAAGTTTTAGTGACATGTTTAAGATCCTAAGATTTCTATCCACTGTTATGACTATATACATCAACACACACACACACAAACACATATCTCATTGGAGAAATTAATATATTCTCATGTGAATTTGTATACATTTATATATGTATGTTTACCCATGTATATGTGGATAACACCAACATGGCAGGAATCATTTTAAAAAACACACAAATTTTATAAGTCCTTTAAAATAAAGAGATAAATATAATTTAAAATCAAAAACATATTTCATAAAATTAAAACTCAATAAAAAATATTTTTTGTTTTTTATGAAACGCCTAGTATGAAAAATCAATTAAGGATAAATTTTATCAAGCTTCTAATTAGGGGAAAACCTTTGAATTAAAGTGAAAATCAATTGAAATTTTATTTATAATTAAATATTATTTGAATATAATAATAATAATAATTATTTTACAGCAAAACAGAGGATTAAAAAATAAAGCAAGCAAGGTTATAGAATTTAAAGGCCTAAAATAAGGGTTAAACTACCTGGAACTCACTGTATTTGAAAATGGTGGCATTATTCCACCTCAATGAGGTCCAAGACACCCTAAAGAGAAAATAGGAACATGAAAATTATGAAATACCTAATTTAAAATAAATCTAAAGAGGAAGAACAAACCAAACCTATGCTTGAATGGAGTAGAATCCATTTTCTTTAATGGTTATAGCAAGAATCAACCCAAAATAAGGCTCTGAACCCTGTACATCAAGAATAAAAAATCCCAATATTAGTTTAGGGCTTGGATAGGTTACAAGAATAATTAAGGAGAAAAGGAAAACAATATAAAAGGAGAGAAATAAGGGGGAGGAAGCCTTATCATTAAGAATCAGATGAGAAATCATGAAGAAACCCTATTGAAATCATAAAAGGGAGGAGTAGAGGAGGATGGGAGTTGAGGCTTGGATACCATGGGGAGAACATGATGAATAAGAGGAATGGGTAGGGTGTGGTGCGTTATGAGGAGAAAATAAGGTAGGTAAAATTTGGGAATTTCCCTTTTTTAAAAGTATGGGAATCACATATGGTTTAGTTGCATAGTTTTCCAAACCGCATGCCAACTATGTGCCCCATATTGGAGGGTCTAGGGAACACCAGATGGGTAGGGTTCACAGTTAGGAAAAATATGCACCAACCATGCATAATGACTCTTCCTAGTTACAAATGTTATTTCATGGTTTCCGTATGGTTTCCCCTAACCATGCGCCAATCATGCACCGATGAAAAAAATATAAAATTTTAAAATTTTAAAAACTTTCATAAAAAAATCGATGATGAGATTAAATATAATTGAATAATAATAAAAAATAGGGTTAGAGAATGGTAGTTCTCCTTACCTTAATGCTTGCAACCCTTAGAAAGCCTCAACTGATTTAGATAGGTCATAAGGAAAGACAATATTAGACCTTCTCAATATATCTTGAGTCTACAAAAACCAAAGAACAATATGAATACCATGATCCAAGACCTAAAACATTAAAAAAACACAAAAATCTAACAAACTTAATTTATTCCTCAAAGAACATGTAAAACCAAAATTAACGACCCTAGACTCCCTTACCCAAATGAGCACTTGGAAGGGACTCTTGAACAAATCACCCAAGGAGAAAATATCACACAAAAATGGTTATCTTCACACCATTTCATAACTCCTCTAAAACACTCATAACTAAATATTCCCAAGACTCAATACTCACACCAATCAAAAAATTCTATAAAAGCATGAACACCCAAAGATAAAAAATCACACTTAAAAACCAAACTCAAAATCCAAAACCCCTAGTGGAAAATAAAAGAAGATTGAGATCAATACACTATATCCCTACCATAAATATACAACCAAGGAAAAAGATCAATAGAATAAGAGAAAATCCCAAGTGAAACACTACTATAAAAATGGATATGAATAAAAAGGGCTCAATTGAAATAGACAATAAAAAACATCTTCATAATTTCCATCAACTAAAACATCTAATTGTCCAAAATATTAGGACCCACATCACCTTGAACAAATATAACACAAGGAATCCAAATGAGGGATAAAATGACACATCCAATCTTACTTCAAACAAAACATGCTCAAAAAAGAGTATATAATGATAACTTTAGAATAGTGGTGTAAGAATACGAAACTTGGGGTGTTATATCTGAAACACCAAAAACCTGGTGAAACCATCCTAATAAAGAATATTACAGATAAGATATGACCTATACTAGGGGTATAACCCATCCTAGTTCCCATGAACGCACCTAGGAATTACATTACTCAACCCTCAAAACAAACTCAACAACAATACTAGAATCTCTATGAAATTAATGTAAACCATTGAACACCAAAAAATTAATATCTCTATGATGGTAAAAAAATTACTGAGAGGAATAAAGGAAGATCTAAGGATAAAAAGACTAAGGATTCTCAACAATGGATTAACTCAAAATAAGGGTACTCAACTTTACTACTCCTCTTTGAGTCTGGGAAAGTCCATAAACCTAAATATCACACTCCCTAACTAAAATAGGAACCAATTAGGGGGATCCTAAGAAATGAACTCCCTAGAAGATAATAAAAATTTATAGGGGAAAGATAGTAAAAAAACATAAACTTGAAATTAAGATGCATCAAAATTTTAATCACCTAAAAATAGGTAAATCATAAAAAAAGGAAAATCCATGATAAACAAAAGAACAATCACATAATTAAAAATAATAACACAAAAAAATCAATACCCACTTTAAAATGGAAGGGAAGATATTCAAATAACCTTTTCAAAATCCTTTTAAAACTAGTAAGTCTTCCTCAATTTTAAAGAATAAAAAAATGTTAAAAGTATTTATTTATTTTTTAAAACCAAAAGAAATTAATTTTAATTCCTTTTACAAAGTTCATTTATTAATTTTAAATTCTACTTTATCTTTTAAAAATAAATTCCCATGATAAAATATTACTTTAAATTTCAAAAACCCCCATATGCTTCTTAAAACCATTTTAATATCCTTTAGATTCATTGTAAAATTTCTAATATGAACACTTACCATTCAAAATAAATTTTCCTATCATAAAAACTATTTTAAACTTACAACCATTAATTTAGAAATTACAAAATTTTTAATTTTGAAATTTAAAAATTTCATTTGGAAATTATGTTACAAACCCAAAAATATATATTTAATGTAACCTTGAAAATTCAAACACAAAATTCCTTTCAAGTCTTTTTAAGAGAAGATAATATATTAAATTTTAATTAAAAACTAACTCTCCAACCAAAAATATTAAATATTAGATTCAAACATTTTAATTTATAAAATTTCTAAGATCTATTTTAAAATTTAAGTTTCCAATTATAGAACTATTTTTATCAATTTTACAAAACAAAAAACATTTTTCCATTATTAAAACTGACACACGTTAAGAAAAAACCTTATAAATAGAATATAAAAACATCAAAACTTCATAAGAGGGACTAGTGGTTGTGCATTACTAGGCTACATGGTTTAGAGGACCATGTGACAATCATGAAAACATTGTTGGAATTCATGTACAACCATGCAATCAGGATCCAAATGGTTTTCTAGGATATAAAATCTCACTGCATAATATTGATTCAATCTCATTTTCATCCCTCAAAACATTGAAATTAGTTAAATAAATCATAACACTAGAAATAAATAAAAGACTCAAGAAAAAAAATTCTAATTACAACTCAATCTTCAACACTAAAAGTGTTGTCAATAAAATTTTTCATATATACAACCAAAGTCCCAATAATACTATCTATATCTACCTATACTACTCAAATAATAAAGGGATACTTTGATATTATTATTTCATGAACCAGCTCAATTTTTACCTCCCTCAGATGCACGATCCGACCCAAAACATCCTTGAGTAATGTTATATATCACACCAGGGTGGTGACAAGAGCTAAGGAATCAAACTGAATCCTATGGAAATTATTTTTCGTAATAGATAGAGTTTAATAATAGTAGAAAAATTATAATGACCAATTCATATGTTGGGGTTACATGATAAATAAAATAGGTAGTATAATAAAGTGAAGTAGTAAAAAAATAAATAGAAATAAACATATTTACTAATCCCTATGATCACCCCTAATCTCACTCCCCTTAAATGTATATATTCACACAAAGTTCCCACCAGATACCTTTACTTTTTCATCTAGAAGATACAACTACCTTCCATCCATATAAAGTAGTAAAACCCAATTTTGATGATTCAATAAAGAAAATATAAAATAAATAAAACAAATAATATACCTCCTTGTGAATAAACAAGTAGACATCCAACTAATAAATGCTTAAAGAGTGTCCAGGAACATAACTAGAACCTGAAAGTAAAAGTTAAAGATATGTTTGGGAATAAATCTTAGTAGGAATTCTAAGGAAACCATAAAACATTTTCAAGTATTTAAGTAAAAGATCATTTTATGTTAGTTTTAAATACGTCATAAAAATGGATTTGTTTCTAGTTTTTATTTAGAAACAAAATAAATTATTCTCATTATTTTTCAAAGGTAATATATTTTTAAAACATGAAGTGTAATTAATTTTTAAGAAAAAATTCATTCCAAAAATTAAATAAAAGAAAAAATTGGTTTTCATGAAACATTTCAATTAACATAAATTAAACAATAAATTTACTTTTAAAAGATAGAAGGAAAGGTAAATAAATTGATCAAGCACAATGGTAAGACCCTAATTCACTATGTTTTATAGCATCCCACCTTTTTATCACATAAACTTTCATTACATTTTACAAAACCGAGGATCTTTAAGGTTTAGTGTCTTAGAAACCAGGAACTTTAAACATGAAAACATAAAAGATTCTTCTTAAACACTTGAAAGGCTTCTCCTCATGTTCATCCTAGGTTCATTACTGCATCTCATAACCTGGGGACATACATCAAAAGAAAGGGTGAGCAGAAGGCCCAGTAAGGGAAACAAGAGAAACATTTTACATGTGAACTTGAGATACTTCAATAAGGTCATGAAAAGAACTTTAAGGCATGAGAAAGAAATCATGAGATACATCATAATAAAAATAAAATTTTTCATAACTTGAAGATGTGGCTACAACATTTAATATTGACAATCATTTCGTTTCACCAAGGTCCATTCCCACGGTGTCATTAAAAATTACCCAGGTTATTCACCAAGGTATCAGTCTAAAAAGTCATCTCTAGAGATTAAGTCTTTACCCAATGCATTGGAGCGCTATCTGGGCGCACCCTTGACATGTATTTATTATCATGTGATCCACATATATCATCATCAATAATGTCATAAACAACCCATACAGCATAAAATAAATGGGTTTCATTTCATAATCATAACGTTTTAAAAACTGCTTTAATGACATGATCATTATGTCACTTTAAACCCACGGAAAGGGAAAGAGGGTTTCATGTATGTAAATACCAGAATTTAAAATAGAACATTTTGATATATATGTGAATACCCCTGTATAAATAAGAGCTTTGAGTATTCACTTAATAACATAAAATAATTTTGAGAAAAAGAGAGGGTCATTTTGAGACGAAAATTATGCAGCATAACGACTATGTTACAGGGTTTTAGAAAACATTGAAAAGAGAGGGGACATGGGTCACCCACTAATAAATGATCCATAAAATAGTAGGGACAGAATATAAAGGATATGATTCATGGTAATGAAATTGTAATGACATACCATTTGAAATGAAGAACATGAAAGGAAGACAAAAATAAGATTTCTCTTATGAAAAATTCAGCAGCCTAACGGCGTCACTTAAAACTTCCAAAAATGGATTGACGAGATCAAATAGGGTCTCTCATCATATGAAAATAAATTATCAGTATGATAGATATAGATATAATACCCCAACATAATGAAAAGGAACTTGAAAGACTTGACCAGAAAATATAACTTGAAAAAGAGAAGGGTGAACGAATCCCTTAAAAATTCGGCAGCATAACGACGCCACTTAAACTTCAAAAAAATGAATTGATGAGATCAAATAGAGTCTCTAATCATATGAAAATAGAATATCAGTATGATATATATATAGATCATACCCCAACATAATGAAAATAAACTTGAAAGACTCGACATGAAAGTAGAACTTCAAAACGAGAATGGTGAAGAACCACTTAAAAATTCGGCAGCCTAACGACGCCACTTAAAACTTCAAAATACGGAATTGAAGAGATCAAATGGGGTCTCTCATCATATGGTAATAAAATATCAGTATGATAGATATAGAGATAATACCCCAACATAACAAAAAGGAACTTGAAATAATTTACATGAAAGTAGAACTTCAAAACAAGAAGGGTGAAGAACCACTTGAAAATTCGGCAGCCTAACGACGCCACTTAAAACATCAAAATATTGAATTGAAGAGATAAAATGGGGTATCTCATAATATGATCATAAAATATCAGTATTTTAAATTTAGAGATCATACCCCAACATAATAAAAAGGAACTTTAAATACTTTACATGAAAATAGATCTTGAAAAATGAGAAGGGAGAAAGAATCCGTTACAAAAATTTCGGCAGCCTAACGGCGCCACTTAAAACTTCATAAAACGAAATAATGAGAGTAAGAGGGGATCTATAATTATGTGAACATGAAAAGGGAAGTAAGAGGAGTATAAAAGAACACCCTTTAACATAAGAACATGGAGCATAAAAGAAATTACATAAAAGAGATTTCTTGAAAAGAAAGAGAGAGATCGGATCCCTTACCTTAAAATGTAACTCTTAAAACTCAAAGGTTTGGACCTTGAGGGCTTGGGGGAACCTTGGGAGGACTCCTTGGGAGGTAAGGAGACCAGAAATTAGTTGGGGGGGAGTTGGGAGTGAAAAATAAAGGAGGAAAGGGTGGGTATTTATAGGGAAAGTGAGGGGACAAGGCATTAATGGCCAAGGGACACCTCACAAGTGCTTTTCTCAAAACCATGTGCTCTCCCTTGGCATTTACCATGGAGTTAGGCCACATGGGGCCCCCCAAAAAATAATGCATCACCCTTGGGTCGTCCAAACCTTAACATATATCATGAAATCACCATGACACAGTTATGATGTCACTAAACATACCGAAACCCTAAAATTGTATTTTTACTATTCACTGAAAATTCAACTTTCTCAGAAAAATCCCAAAATTTCACATTAACCAAATATCAATGCTCTGATTTCAAAAATGAACTCAATTTTATAAAAATAATTTTCTAAATATTTTTAATTTTATTTTTAAATAAATACACTATTCACTGAAAATTCATTTTTTTCAGAAAAAACCCCAAAAATTACCTTAACATAATATCGATGCTCTGAGTTCAAAAATGAAATCCATTTTATAAAAATAATTTTATAAATAATTTTAATTTAATTTTTAATTAAAAAACACTATTCACCCAAAAAAACTAATACTTGTATAATAATTTATGAAACTGTTATTTAACCATTTTATTGAATCACATTACTTAATCATGGTGCCTAGATTATTTTAAAACTTTCTTTAAGTGATATTACTAATCCATTTGGTCACATTACTAATCCTAAGCGTAAAATCACTATTCATAATTTACTATTCATCAAAAATAAAGTTGGTCTTATTAGACTCTAAATTTCGTACTGAACATAATTGTAGAAGACCATTTTTTGAAAATCATTACACATTTTTAATTATTTAAGGTTTACATAAACATTTTTTAAAATATCCTTTCTCTAAAATTCACCAAAAATATGCATACTATATTTATCCGAACCTTTGAAAATTCATAAACTTCATAAGAAGAAATCCCAATTTTTATTTAAAACAAAGGATTACACAAGGCAGTTATGGTCTCCTTACATAGCCCCTTATCACACCAGCATAGGACCTAAGTGTAAGGTGTGCTAAGGTGAGAGAATCTGAGGGAGGCTCGGCCAACATCGCACGAGTAGTAATTTCTATTAGTTTGAACTTCTCGAAAAGGCGATTCCTTTCTAGTTTCACACGATGAAGTTCGGCTTGGGTTTGGTCCAGAGCAAAGCCCAATGGTGCTACCTCCTTCCCAAGTTCTGTTAGATGGGCTTCGATCGGTCCAAGACTACTGGGTGAGGCCATCAAATCTTCTTTCTATATTAATTAACCAAGATGGATTGTATTTAGAGACAATAGTCATAACGTTTAGTTTCCAGCGGTCATATCGACCAATGGTCAAATAACAGTCAAAACCCAACAGTATCATTTTAATTATAATCATGTTATCAAATGAAACATTTTTGTGGAGTATATAAAAAAAGAATAACACACAAAATTAAGAAACAAGATTTATTCAAAATTTCGGGTCGTTACATGTTTATTCATCATACTATGATCATTTTAGTCTTGGTGATAAATCCATACAATACTTTTCTCATGCATGAGGCACTAGAGAGGACAAAGATAAAGTTACAGTGATAACCACATCCACATAATAATATAGTTTAGTTAGTGTTGTAGCATAGTTCTGGCTAGGTAGGGCATGTTGATGCCTATAATACTTCCCTACTCTCCCACCTAAGTATCCTGGGTTCCCCATGTTCCATATTTATAACTAAAATACTTATGAGAGGTGTAATAACAAAACCAAAACTCAGTCACACAATAATTCAATACAAGCATACTTCATCACCTCACATCCATACACTATCAATGAGAATCCCTTTTCTAAGAATAATATAAATATTTAAAACATACAGTATCCAAGTATAATAGGTAATATGAAATTTTGGGCTTCCATTGGAGTGCACCTCATTTTTTGAAAGGCTTTAGAAGGTGTCAACTGGGCCTCAAAATTAAATATTAGGAATTCATTGAAAATTTTCTTAAAAACCATGTTTGAGTTCCATGTTTAAAATCATAATATTTACATCCAATATTATGCCTATATACACTGATATATATATATATATATATATATATATATTATTTCACAAATTCACATATTCTCAGGTTAATTTTTACACACACGGACATATATTTACCCATGTATATGTGGATAAAAATAACATGGAAGGAATTTTTTTTAGAAAAACAAAAAATTTATAATTCCTTTTAAAATAAGATAAAACTCTTATTTTAAATCTAAAAAATCTTTTATAACATCAAAACTCATTAATGAAACCTATTCTATATTTTATAAAACACCCAATATTCAAAATCAATTAAAGATTTTTTTACCAAACTTCCAATTAGAGGAAAACATTTAAATTTAAGTGTAACTGATGTAAAACTTTATTTACACTTAAAATATTCTTTAATAATAATAATAATAATAATTTCATATCTAAACACGAGATTAAAAATTCAAGCATTCCAGGTTCTATAATTTAAAGACATAAAAAATGGGGGAACCTACCTGGAACTTACTTCATTTGAAAATAGTGGAACTACACCACCTTAATGAGGTCCAAGACACCATAAAGAAAAAAATAGACAAATAATAACCTAAAACATTCATAATTCATAATTTAAAACCAATCAAAATAGGAAGAACAAACAAAACCTACCTTGAATAGAGAAACATCTTCCAACTTCAATAGTTATAGAAATAATCAGCCCTAAACAGTGATCAAGAACCCTAGAAATAAATAATAAATAAATTAAAGATAAAAAATGGGGTAGGGTTCATCTAGGTCATGTGATTAGTGAATGAAAAAAGGAAAATAATAGGAATAATAGGGAGTAATCCTTACTATGATGAACCAGATTAGAAATCATGAAGAATCCCTCTTAAAATCGCAATGGGAGGGAGAGGAGAGGAGAAGAGGTGAGGCCTAACCTCCCTAGGGTGTAAAAAATGAATAATAGTAAGGTAGAGGTTGGGTAGTGACCTAAAAGAGAAAAGGGGGGAGTGGAAATTTTGTAATTTACCTTTTTTTAAATTCTGGGCATCGTACAGGGTTTGGCCACATGATTTTCCAAACTATGTGCCAACCATGAACTCCCTACCAGAGGGCCTTGGGGATACCACATGGGTTGGGTGAAAATTTATAAAATCCATGAGCTAAACATGCATACCATATCTATATGGTTATGATGTGATTGAATGATCAGTACATGATTTCCCTTAACTATGTGCCTATGAAAAATTTTAATTTGTTTAAAATTCTAACAAGGTTTGACCCTAAAATCAAGTACATGATTAAATATAATTAAATAATTAAAATAGTAAACAAAAATATGATTGGTGTGTGACATATACCATCCCTGAGTGTCACTATGGGAGCCCAATTTTGGAATTTTTTTTACGTTATTCAATTGAAATATCTTATTTTGGTTATATTTGTAACTGTTCAACTTGAGCACTACTTCATGTACTTCTTATTAGACTAGTTTTATTTATGGAAACCATTTATGGTTGCATACTGAGTTTTACTCATAACCTACTTGGGTATCCATGGAACTTGGGTACCCGAGCATACACCATTCTTGTTTATAGGTATAGGTTTCCGAAAAGGACTGATGCTGATGTATATTGTTTAGATTCCTAAGTTGGATTTGAATGATGTGACCGAGTAGGACTCAAGAATATTTGAGGATATGATATTATCTTTAGTTTTTTACTAATGTATGATCCAAAAATAGGGGATCTAGTTTGGTATATATAACACATTCATTTATTATCACATGCATTGGTTGTATTCATTTTATTAGAACTTTCTCAGATTGTGATGTTATTTAGAAGAGTAAATAATTTATTTTATTTATATTTTGTTTTTTAACTCTAATAATTAGGTCATAGTCTCCCCATGATAACCTCATGGACCCTAATTTCTATTCGGTAGCCTCTGGAGTATAGGGAGGTATGCTCGAGGTAAGTAGTGACTGCTGGTCTGAGAACTGACAAGTGGTCCGGAGTGGTGAGATATTACATCACCCTTGACCCAATAATATTATTTATAAACAGTTAAAACAATTTTCTTAAAAAAATATAATAAATATATCTTTAACCACCATATTATTATGTAATAATGGTGATCTTATTATGAGCATATGAAGTAGAAAAAATTATCTCTTGATCATAAACTCAGTGTTATAGATCTTTATATCCAAATATTTTTCTTCCAAAACTTATTTTTCTTCTCAATAGCTCTAAATTTTCAATGTTATCAACTTACTTAAAAATGATCTTTCCACCCTTAATATAATCAAACTCCCTTCAATAAAAAAGGAATAAACATATACTTCAAATTTGAATTTCCTCCTCGACTCATTCTAAAATTGACCACCTTAAAATTCTCAGAATGAATTAGAGACAACAATCTTCAATGATTCCTAAAATATCTTCTAAAATCATGAAATTTATACCATGAATATTGACTGTTGAAATAAAATCTCTACATCATCATAAAATATGTGACTTCACAAAGTTGATGTGATGTCCTTCTAAAACTCCTTCTCAAAACATATTCTGAAAACATCTTTCGCAACCCTCCTAGAACTCCTTATAGAAATAAACTTCTTTAAATCATTACAAATAATGAAATTCATATGAAACTACTTAATCTTCCATTCTTTCTCAACTTATAAATCTTCTTATGATGAAATTTATTTTTATAATTCCCAAACTCATATCATTGAATTCAAAAAATTCCTTCTAGATTTATACTTCTGGAAAGTCACACTTCATTATAATAGAATGTGCTTCTTGATTTATACTTATAGAAATTAATATATTATCATCATAGAGTGTCCTTCTAGAAACTTACAATTTAACTTCAAATATTTTTCTTTTGGAAAATCACATTTCTCCCACACAAATACTTCTTCCAGAAACTAATTTTTTATTCTAAAAAAAACCATACTTCAACTTCTTTAGGAAACTAAAATCTCATCTCCATAGATTATAAAATATACTTCTCAAATTTAAGTGAGGTTTATTCTTTGAATTATTATAAAAATCATCGCCTGACTTAACCATATTGACATAAAATACAACACATTCAAAAAAAACCATGGTCTCTTCACATACTTGCACAGATAGACAATCATTGGTTCATTCAGAATATGGAATGTGACTTTTCTTCCTAAAAAATTTATATAGGCTCTATATAGTAAAATTAAATCCATTACTAATATCACATAAAATTCAACTAGAGGTAAAATCACAAGATTCATGTGAATTACATTCTAACAAACTTCTATTATAGAGGAGCTATATACCTTAGATTAAATCATCATACAATTACGAGTTTTCAATGATAATTAAATATCTAGTCATTATGGTGGTGATGTGATACACTTAAAAAAAATTTAGATATAAAATAGTTGGTAAAACTAGAATAAAATAATACATTTTCTGTTCTAGAGTGGATAATAAGTGCACCTTTCACCAATTTGTTCTCATGACCTACTTCAGTATTTTTGATCACATGATATTTCTCTTTATATTTTAGATTAATCGTTTTTTGACACTAATTATCATCATTAACCCTTTTATTTGTGTATTGGTTGACATAATGACCATACTCATTATAGTTGCATCATTGGAGAGTGGCTGGTGAATTTTTTTAATCTTTGACTATATCCATTTCATTTTCTTGGCTCTTTATATATCTGTGACATTCAATTTCTTGATGGACTTATTTTATACACTTAAAACATTTACCAGTCCCCTTACGAAAATTTTCTCATGATTTTTCTATAGTTTTGGAATAAAGGAAGACTCATTTTATTTCCTATATGGATTTTATGATTATAATTTCCTCAAAACCCCATATTTCTCTTATTTATCAAAACTATGAGAATTATGGTACTCTCTACTCTCCATTTCTACCTTGAGAGTACATAAAGCAATTTTCTTTCAAGGTCGATGATAAAACCAGAATATTACCTCACAAGTCTTGTAATGTTTGAATCATAGGTACTAAGAGATTTATCATCCTTCTACTTAATATCATGTAATTACCTTTAAATTTTCATGAAAAGATTTCAGGGAAAGTACTTACTAAAAAATAACCTATTAAACTAATTTTATTCTATGGATTCAATTTATTCTTCTAGACTCATATTCTTAATTATATTCCACTATTAATCTTCTTCACCTTCCAAACGATACACCACTTGGAAAAGTTTTTCATGCTTTGAGTACTAGAGAATGAAAAATAAATTTTCAGTTGTACTGATCCATTTCTCAAACACTAGTGGATCAGATGACCAACTAAAATAAGGCCGATTTTTTCCTTAGGAAATACTCAATATTGGTCCCTTCTTTTCTCATTTAGAAACTCAACATTATTCGTGGATTGAGAGGGTTGTGTGATCATAAAAAAATATTTTTCATTCCAGCTCCCATGTTGCTTAGTTTCTCAAGAGGAAAATCATTTAATTATATGCCGCATTCGTTGATATCATGATTCCTCCATGTTATAGTGATTTAACAATTCCAAAAATCATAGTGTAAGAATCAAGTTATAATAACCAGAGTGAGAAAATATATAATCATGAAAATCATTCTTAATATTTCTTAAATTATGACACCTTCTTATGAACCCATAATAATTTTAGGTTCACCCTATATTATTTTTAGTTAATCATAGGTTTTCTTAAGTTCTACACCCATCTTATTTATAACCTTATCACTAAAAATAACCAAACTCCTCTCTAATACCAACTAACATGACCCAAGTATTACATAAATAAATATTACATCATTTCAGATGAATATTCAATAAATTTCATAATAATTCATTCCCTAGAACCTTAAAGGATTAGTTTATTTGAATAATAGATGCATTATAAACTTATTTCATGAAATATATTTAACATATCCTAAAAATTTATTATCTTATAGTAACATGCTTATAAATTTCTTACTTCATACCTTTATTCATAACATATGAAAAATATAAACATAAAAAAGGGTGAGCTCAGATGACCAATAAGGGTAAAAATGAGAGATATTAGTTGATGATTATATTAAAGCATAAGATAATAACAGGGGTATGAGAGAATGATAGTAACTTATGAATTTCATACCTAATTAGTTATAGATCATAAATAACATGTCATGGTATAAAACTTTAGCATTTCAAAATACATGAGTCATAAGAGTGAGGAGTCATCATTAATTAATAATGAGTTATGATACTATATCATAAGATCATTTTATAGGAATTATGTCACACTCTTAAGCATATAATATCATTTCATTAGTAAATAATCACTTCAAAGACCCGCATCACATAGTGGAAAAAGTTCCATCATGGATTGGGTTCACTCACCAACATATTTTAATTATTAGAATGGGTACACTTCCCATATTATTTCATATTGGGTATCAATAATTTCCCAATGCATTGGAGGGATAAATAATTCTATGCCCACCTATCACATTGTGAAAACTATACATATGTGTTCCACAATATTATATAAATATTAATCATCCCATCATATCATAACCCGTATAAATGAAATAGGTTTCATGAAGATTTCACCATCACACAATCATAATCTAACTAGAGAAAGAACTTGTATGGTATCATTATATCACATTTCTAGTAAACCATAAGAAACATTAAAGGATATTAACATAGATGAAAAATACCTTTAAAAGAAAAATTGAACCTGTATTTTAAAACTTGATAAAAATATCATTTTATTATGGTAACATTTTAAATAAAAATTACTAGGTTATTGAGTAAATGATTTCACTAGAAAATAACCATGGAAACTTATAAAGGAATCATTAAATCAAAGAATGACCATGACTTCAGGAAAATATTTATATGCGGTAAATGTTAAAACAAAGATTCCTTTCAAATATTCTGTAAAAATTCATAAATAATGTAGTGACCCTAGCCTCAGTAGCCCGAAGCCGGTGTCTAATTTATTACATTATCATAAGATATAAGGAATCACATGTCGAAGGACCAAATAGTTTAGTAGTATTGATAAACTAGATATATACCTGATTACCATATTAGATTTGAAAATACAAATTAAAATATAATTTTTTTGAGAAAAACTTTATTCCTTCTAGGATATCCTTGATAATAAATCATATAACACTACATAGAATGCTAGGGAAAATAAACACAATAAGGGAGATCTCAAATTCTCATTAAGGGTTAAGTGAAGTAGAAACTATCATGAATAAATAATAATAAAAAACATAGAAAAGAAAATAACTGAACATACATGACATTTAAATAATTTCACTGTCATGATTTGATAAGACATAATAAATATGGAAAGGAAAATAACTGAAATCACATTCCATTTAATAAATAACTAGATTATCATAATTGGATAAGGCATAATAAATATGGAAAGGTAAATAACTGAAAACAAATGTCATTTAATAAATGATCTAAGAATGAAATTCATGCAGAGATAACATTATTGTGAAAATATCATGGATAAAAATAACTATATTTTTATTAAAGGAAATGATTAATTGTTGGATTTCATTATCTCAAACATCATGATACATCTATGCTCAAGTTCTTTCCTCAAGATAGTTTAAAAAATGGGTAGTTATACAATAGAAACCCATTAACTAAGATTATCTAATAGATTTGTCTCATGAGAATACTAATGCATTGAGGGGATATGTATAACTGAGACTCACCAATATCTTCATGTACAAAGCATTCCTTATATATTGAACAATCAATTTAATTCATGAATAATGTGCCTTATCATCAAATATCCATATTCAGTAATGAATAAATATTTATCGATATTTCCCCAGATAAAGAAATAAATTTAAATTTAGAATATTGTATTTAGAAGTGATATATGATTTAAGAAATAAAAATATCCACGATAAATAATATGGATATTTAGGGGAAATTTAATGTCCAATGATCATAGGTAATTGAATATTTCTAGGGGGAAAGTTAATGACTAGAAAAATGAATCAAGAAAGTGAGTGTTAATACTTTCATTGGTCAAAATGACCATAAACCATCCATTTAAAGAATAATAATAGTATTATTCCAACATATACCCATTAGAGTAAGAATAAATTCTTGTTTTTATCGATGAATAGAAATACCATAAAAGGATAATTAATAAAATTATTGAGGAAAATATAAATTTCAGTTTAAAATATCAATATTAAAAATTAAATGTTTACAAAACATTTTGAAAATAACCTTCTATGAAAATAATCTCTGAAACTTATAAAGGAATATTTAAAACATTGAGTGGTCCAAATTTTAGGAAATTCCCTACATTATAAGTACCTTAAAATAAGGATTCCTTTCACATTTTTTGG
This sequence comes from Viscum album, assembly GCA_963277665.1. Classification (NCBI taxonomy): domain Eukaryota; kingdom Viridiplantae; phylum Streptophyta; class Magnoliopsida; order Santalales; family Viscaceae; genus Viscum; species Viscum album. Next base: position 539,303,227 of record OY728145.1, read on the forward strand.
TAAAATAAAAACAAGACTTATTTTGAAGATGAAATTAAGATTCATTTTCATTTTTTTAATTTCAAAATGTGTAAAAATTTCTTTCATAAATATTTTTAAAAGGTTACATTTTTTAGAGAACATTGTTTTTTAAGAAAATATGTTTACAATCAAAGAGAGAATGAAGTCATATTTTATTAAAAAACATTTCTCAATTATTTTAAGTTCCAAAAAGTTGAAAAATATAAATATCACTTGAAAACATCATGAATAACCATAGTATAATAAAATTAAATTTTTTATTATACAATGATAAAATAATTTCTTTTAATGGAAATTAAATCATAAATAATACCGAATAAAATGAGATTGTGAAATAAACCCTTACAAAGATCATAACATTGAAGTGAGAATTAACCAATGAATTGATTTTTTGTGTCAAATGTAAATACACATAAAATAAGTGTATATAAAACATAATATATTCATAATTAAATAAACACATAATCATAGAATATTAAAGACAATGAATAAGTGATACTACCCAATGAAAAGGAATTGAGTTATGAAATTCTTTACCACTTGTAATATTAATGTCAAATCCCTATGGATGAAATAATTCAAATTGAAGTTTAAAATAACATTATTTCTTAATTAATTAGTAAATTACATGTAAAAGGGGTGCTATATACACCATATAAAATATATTAAGTGCATAAAATTATAATATGCCTTAGTGATGGGAAATTGAGATGAAATCTATTACCTCATGCTTAAATTTGGTTGAATGTGATTTAACCTCCTATATAGGGGTTTTAAATATGTTATTAAATATTAAAATTACTATATTAATATATATAAAATTATATATTATCCTTTTATAACATATTATAACCCGTTAATTAATAATCATTCATTATTTTTATTGTTTCGGGTTTTAATTTCCCTGTTTTCTCATTTGTTTTTTGTCATGAAAGTTCTTGTTATTGTGCATATCATATAGTTACATCATCTCTAGAATAATAATAATGAAATAATTATAATATTTATACATCAATTATTATTTCAATACCAATCATGCAATATGGTTTTGATAAATTATGTACATTACGATTCTAGAGATGGTAGGTTGTATGTACACTTAGGTAACGTTTCCATTTTTGAACAGTCATTATGTAAAGGATGTAAGTAATATTTTGTCTTTCTAGAATGATATTAATATCATAAATAAAATTTTATTTAGTTTAATATAATTATATTTATCATCCATGTGGGTTGGTGATTAAAAGAGAGTCACATCGTTTCGTGAAGGCGATAGTCCACACATACACAAATGTTGTTATCATCTTTAAGTGAGTGAAAATATAAGAAAAAAATCATATATTATACTTTAAGAATTATAAATAATTCATTAATATTATAATTATTTCATTTAAATAACATATATTTATTAAATTTATCATCATTATCTTCCATGTAAAGCGTTAGTGAAAAAAAGATGAATCACATCACTTCGTGAGACTGTAGTCCACCGTACACACGAGCGATGTTATCCTATCACCTATGAAATATAAAGTAAAAAGGTATATATATATATATATTATATAATGAAAATAGAGTTACAATTATGTTATAAATATCATATATATAAATTAGATCCATCTTCATACCCAACCGTGAGAGGTTTCAATGGAAAAATGAATGACATCAATTCGCAAGGTGGTAGTCCAACGTACACACGAATGATGATTTCATAACCCTTTTAATGGAAGTGAGGATGGTTGTATGTCATTACATTAACATAACAACATATAATTATATGACATATAAATATGTTATTATATAATCATGGTTTTATAATAATTGAAGGAGTAAGAGGAGTAAATAAAATAAAAACACTCGATGAAGAACATCACATATTCCTCGAGTAACGTCCTTAGGTTTGTACAAACATCGTCCCAAAGTTGTATTTATGACCAAAATAAGGATTATAAAATTATATTAGGGAATTTTTAAAGTTAATTTTCTAGGTATTGGTTAGACAAAAAAGGATTGAAGGTGTGAATAGGAGAGGAGAGGCAATGTCCTTTTATAAGTGAGGTTAGTGGCACACATAAAATTTGTGAAAAGAAAACACTATACCCACTTTTTTCACATGAAAAGGGTCCAACATGGAGTATTAACAATAATTAGACATTATAGTGTATAAATATGTCCATAGAATAGATTTTAAACAAGTTTTTAGGTCATTTTAACCCTTATCTTTTTATTTTAACCCATGGAAAATCCATTTTTACCTTAACCACGGTAAATAATTTTTAATCATTTTACTATTAATTTTGGTAAAAAATTGTTTTGACCATATTATATAATATAAAATATTCAAATTACTAAAATTTAATCCATTTTACCAAATTCCATTCACATAAGTGTAAAAATTTAATTTAAAATTAACCCTGCAAACGCAATGAGGAAGCAGGGTTTCAATGAAAAAATGTTCAAAAGTTTATAATGTTTTTATATAAAAATTCAATATGAAAATGATTCCAATAACCTAAATTGGATTAATTGATATATAATTGACCTAATTTTACTTTAAAAAAAATTCAAAGTATAATTTAACTTTATAAATAATTTAAACAAAAAGGAAATTTTCAATTAAAATTCAGTATTTTTCACTATTCATCAAAAAAATGAAATATTTCAAGAAAATCCCAAAAAATAATCCTAATATAATTTTGATCTAATAATTTAAAAAATGGAGTTTTTTTTTCAAATAAATTTTCTAAAATTATTAAAAATTAATTTTAAATTATTTGCACAAAACGCAACTAAACCGTCTTTTAGAAAAATATTGTTTCTCAGAATTTTTTTTATTTTAAATGATTATTATTTTAATTATGATAAATAAATAACCATTATTTTCATAATTTAGAAAGTAGTAATTATACAAAACAATTTATAATCTTGTTTATAACTTTATACAATATTATGGTTCATTTAGACTCGGGGTTGCGTGTTCCATAACCGATTAAAGAGATTAAATTAAAAAAAAATATTTCATGGGTTGTATAAGATCGATGTTGCATATTTAATATTCTATCAAATAAAATGTTATTATTTTTATAATTTTGAGGTGTTACATTTTTCCCACCTTAAGGAAATTATTCCCTCACAATTTAAACTTGATATCAATAATGAAGGGTTTGATATTTGAAAAATATTTTATTGAAAAACCACATTGTAAAAATAGATAATAAAACATCCTCTTAATAAGAGAGAAAATGAAATAAAAATGACATATGGAATAACACATAATTAGGATTCCATGTAGGAGAACATTGGTGGCAAGTGAAGATATGAAAATGGAAGAAAATCATAAATAATTATAGTGAATGAAAGAGTTCATTAATCACAATTATCAATGGAATTTTAAGGATCTAAAAAACATAATTTTTTGATTATTTAAAAGACTATCTGATTCATCAAAAAATAATGTAATTGGATAACATTTTTGTTTCAAAATAATTTTTCTAATGTTGAGGAATTATTTTACTGTCTATGAATACAATAAAATATAATTACATGATAAGTTTCTATTTAATAAGAACAATTTCATGTTTTGGATGCACTTTAATCAATTTCAAATTCATCCCATATTACTAGAACTAGAAAAATGAATTTTTATTCTTAAAGAACTGAAATTCACTTTTAATGGATCGTATGATCCATAAAAGAGTGACAAGTCTTTCCTTATGTCTCTAACTATTTTCAAAAACCAATATGCTTAGAAAAATTTATCCAATATAATACATTAATATATAAACCTCAATAGTAACACCATTGGTTCATCATTAATATTTATCTTTCAAATTATTTAACTAATGGAATATTAACTAAGATATCATGTAGTACAATGGTAGAAATTAAACCATCATCATCCTTCGATTGTGGGTTCAAGCCCCATGGCCTTACCAGATATGATAGGTTATCACCCAGTATGCAGGTTTTCCTTTTTTATAAAACTATATTAATATAATTTCTATAATGTTCCGAAACAATGTTGGACATCCTTGAAATAAAATTAATCATCAAATAAACTTTTTACTAAGGTTTTCAATTCAATTTTTTTTATAAAGTCTAATAATCTTATTTTCCTATTATTATAATTTCATTAATGATCATATCAACCCTAGAGTTTATAAATATCTCTATACTTAAGTCTATGAAATATAAAGGCATTATTCCTGAAATAACTTCTAAAATAAAACATATACTAAACCAATGGGTTATATTTCCATAAATTTCCCCCAAAATATCCTTAATATTGGTCAAATACCATAACCTAAAACCTAAAAAGGGATGTTTAATAGTTTTATCTTATGATCAATCTTAAACTCATGATCCCATGATGGTATCATTAAATATTAAGTTAATTAAGATACATATGCTTCTAAAATTTAACACAATCCTTAGATGTTTCATGATTTTTATAACCAAAATATCACTGGTAAAATACTTCTATAGTTTTATTTTTGAATCAAAATACATAAATACTTCATCCATTTTATCTCAACATAGGTCCTTCCTTGGTTTAGGGATTAAACTATAGAAGAGTTAATAGACTTGGATAATGTTCCAGTTCCCCACATTTAAGACAATAAACTATAAATGGATCCAAAGGATGAGATTTATTTCCTTCCATAATTCTATTCATTTTCCTCATCAATTCTTTGATTTACACCCTTTGTTTTCACACATAACCCATTTTACCATTGTTTTTAGACACTTTACTGGGTGTCTATTTACACATTTATGAAATGGATGGAATTGAGATTTCTTTCCTCCATGGTCTCCACCATTCGATCTCTTAGAGAAATCTATCCTTCTCTTATTTGGTGAGTTTCAGAGTTGGTTAAGGTATTGGTTGTTAATAATATTTTGGGATAACTTATTAGGAATAATTACAATATCTTTGACTCCTATCATCACCCCATTTTTTTCTCATATTCACCTCCTTTTCCTTCATAATCAATGTTGACATGATTCTTTTGGGTTACAACCATTGACTAAAACCATAAATTATACTATGAGAAATAATAATCATAGTGGGAAAACCATATAATCATTTATAGGATGTTTAAATAATGAATCCTTTTTTTAATCTAAGACATCATAAGTTTAACCTTGGTCATTCATTGACACCATATATTAAAATCCTTCATAATTTTTTAAAGAAAATTTGAATCATCATAATAATATTCCCCAGGAGTATCAAACTAGGTGTACAACAATGCCCATTATCATACACTAGGTGATGATCAAGTCAATCATAGTGCACTCTTTTCTGAGTTATTACCCATAGGAACATCTATTCTAGAACCATGGCCACTTGTAGTATCTAGAAATGGAATTATTTTAAGTAAAACCCACATGATATATTCCTTACCAAAACTTTATGATGTTCTTCTATGAATATCCTAAAAGTCTATCATAGGGCTATATTCCATAATATATGTTTTCCTTAATCTACTTCCCAAGGTTTATACTAAAATTTTTCTAATACCAATTATAGTGACCCCTACCTTAGTAGCCTAAACCTGGAGTTTGATTTATTACATGGGAATAAGATACAAGTAATCACATATTGAAGGACCAAATAGTTTATTAGTCTTAGTAAACTAGATATACAATACTATAAAAATGGTCTTTATTAGCGCTAGAAAAGTGCATTAATAGCACTAAAAAAAGCGCTGTTAATCGAGGAGAAGATATGGGGGTCCCTTTTATTAGTGCTCAGAAAAGCGCTGATAAAAGGTGTCCTTTATTAGTGCTAAAAAAGTGCTGATAAAAGGGGTCCTTTATCATCGCTTTTTTTAGCACTGATAAAGGACACCTTTTATCAGCGCTTTTAAAAAGTGCTCATAAAAGTTAATTTTTTTAAAAAATAATATATAATGCGGGGGGGGGGGGGGGCTTTTAACAGCGCTTGACCCCCCCCCCCCCCCTTTATCAGCGCTAGGCAGACCCCCTTCCACTCTCCCACGCGTTGCCCTTGCCCGCGCATCGTCCAACATGCCCGTGTGCCCCTCCTTGCTTCCACCCGAACTAGAACCCGTGACCTCCCCCCTTGTGTGCCTGCACCTTTACCACTAAGTCATTTCATTTTTTCTCTATTTAATGATATATCTATATATATATAGTTATATTTATTCGTATATTAATGTAGATTCATATTAATATAAATATATTTTGTTATATTAATACATATATATTTATTTATTCGTATGTTAATATATATTTATATTTATTTATATATATATAGTAATATTTATTCTTATATTAAAATAGATTCATATTAATATAAATAAATTTAGTTATATTAATACAAATATATTTATTCATATATTAATATATATATATATATTAATTCATATATTAATTTATATTTATATTTATATATATATATTTAGTTATAATTTTTTTATCCATATATTTATCTGTATATTAATATATATTTATAAGATTAGTTTTAAATACATTTAAAAAATATGTTTTTATGTGTGTTTATAAATAAATAAATAAATACATACATACATACATATATACAACACACACACACAGATATATATATATGAATAAATATATATATACACTACTACAAAAACGGCCTATATCAGCGCTCAAAATGGGCTTTAACAGTGCTAAAAAACCACTATAAATCTCAGCGCTAATATAGGGGGCCCCTTTTATCAGTTCTCCAAAAAGTGATGATAAAGGCCCCTTTTATCAGCGTTAAAAAAGCGCTGATAAAAGACCCCTTTATCATCGATTTTTAGCACTGATAAAAGGGACCTTTATCAGCGCTTTTAAAAAGTGCTGATAAAAGTCAAAAATAAAAATAAAAAATAAAATAATTAAATAATGCGGGGAGAGCTTTTAACAGTGCTTGAACCCCCCTTTATCAGCACTAGGAGGTCTCCCATGCACTGCCCTTCCCATACTTCTTCACACGCGCGCACCCCTTTGCTTCCACCCGAAATCAAACCCGCAACCTCCCCCTTTCGTGGCTGCACCTTTACCACTAATCTATTTCATTTTTTTCTCTATTTAATGATATATATATTTATATATATATAGTTATATTTATTCATATATTTATATAGATTCATATTAATATAAATATATTTATTCATATATTAGGGTATATATATTCATTCATATATTAATATATATTTTTATTTATTTATTTATATATATATTTTTAGTTATGATTTTTTATCCATTTATTTATTTTTATATTAATATATACTTATAAGATTAGTTTTAAATAAATTTATGAAATATGTTTTTTATTGTTTTTATAATTAAATAAATAAATAAATACATACATATATACAACACACACACACGGACACACACACACACAAACACATATATATTTACGAATAAATAAATATATATGTGTATTTGAAAAGCCATAGAATGTTAAAATGATCATAACTTATAATCCAGAAGCCCGTTTCAACTCTAAAACCAGTAAAATCGAAGAAAATGAAACAATCTCCTATATGATATGTGGTACAGGGCTAACGAACATCCGGATCAGAAGTTATACCTATTTGAATGTCAACAAATCGGTGTATCCTGACTAAAAACTCAGTATTGGAGGATTTTTGGGAATTTTTTGGCCTCGAAAAATGTGACAGAAGCTTCTATTGGAACCCTAGTATGTAGAGCTTGTCGAAGGCTTCGATTTGATATGCTGTAGAGCTCAAAAAGACACCCAAATCAAAAGTTATGACCGTTTGAAGTTTGAGTTACATTTTCAACTTATTTTAGATATTTTATTAATTGTTTTGATTTTCGGTCTCTTTAAATTGTTATTAAATGATTTTTAATCGATAATAATTATAAAATTATTAATTAATTATATTTTTTTAAATATTTTAAATCCATTTTCACTAAATTTATTATATATTAAATTTAATAGTCTATTTATACGTATCTAAAACATATTTAAAAAATATATATTATATTTATATCAAAATAAATATACTTATATAACAATAATTTATTTTTCATGATTCTTTTGAAACATAAAATTTATCACTTGTAGGAAAAAGGGCTGATAAATCCCCCCTTAATCAGTGCTACTAAAAAAAACCGCTGATAAATGGGTCCCCTTTTTCAGCGCTAAAAAAAGCGCTAATAAAGTGGGCCTTTATCAGTGCTTTTTTTAGCACTGATAAAAGCACCCCTTTATCAGGGCTTTTTTTAGCGCTGATAAAAGGGTAGCGCTTCCCTTTCCCATTTTTGTAGTAGTGATATGTGTATTTGAAAAGCCATAGAATATTAAAATGACCATAACTTCTAATCCAGAAGTCCGTTTCAACTCCACAACCAGTAAAATCGAAGAAAATGAAACAAGATTCGATATAATAAGTGGTAAAGTTATAGAGGACATACAAATCATAATTTATACCGGTTTTAATGTTAAATAATCGGGGTATCCTGATTAAAAAATCAGTTTTAGAGTCCTTTTGGGCCTTGAAAAATGTGACAAAATGTTCTCTTGAGTCATTAGCCCGTAGATCTCATCGTAAGATTTGATTTGATATACTGTAGAACTCAAATGGACACCTGTATCAAAAGTTATGGTCGTTTGAAGTTTGAGTTACATTTTCAACTTATTTTAGATCTTTTATTCATTTTTTGATTTTTTGTGTCTTCAGATTGTTATTAAATGATTATTAATCGATGATAATTAGGAAATTTTTAATTAATAATATGTTTTAAAATATTTTAAATCCATTTTCACTAAATTTATTATATATTAAATGTAATAGTCTATTTATAATTATCTAAAATATATTTAAAAAATATATATTATATTTATATCAATATAAATATACAATATACTTATATAACAATATATTATTTTTCAGAATTTTTTTAAATATAAATTTTATCAGTGCTAGGAAAAAGCACTGATAAATCTCCCCTTTATCACCACTACTAAAAAAAGCGTTGATAAAGGGGGGGGGGGCTTTATCAGCGCTAAAAAAAGTGCTGATAAAGGGTCACTTTTAACAGTGCTTTTTTTAGCGGTGTTAAAAGTGTCCCTTTATCAACACCTTTTTAGCACTGATAAAGGCCCCTCCTTTATCATGGATTTTTTTAGCACTGATTAAAGGTGGCGCTTCCCTTGACCGTTTTTGTAGTAGTGATATACATGATTCCCAGATTATAATTGAAATCAAAAACTAAAATATAATTTCTTTTGAGAATAAAATTATTCCCTCTAGGATATCGTTTCACATCAATCATATAACAATTCATAGAATCTTAGAGAATGGAAAAAAATAAGAAAGATATCAAATTCTCAGTAAGGGTGAAGTACATCAAAAGTTATCATGAATCAATAAAAATAAATGACAGGGATATGTAAATAACTAAAAACACATGATATTTAAATAATTTCACTATCATTATTAGATAATGAATAATAAATATAGAAAGGTAAATAACTGAAAACACATTCCACTTAATCAGTAACTTTAATATCATAACTTGATAAGGAATAATAAATATGGAAGGGTAAATAGCTAAAACACACTCCATTTAATCAATAAACTGAGAATGATATGAATCAAGATATAATATCATTGTAAAATTATCATGTATAAAAATAACTAAATTCTCAATGAAGGAAATGATTAATTAATGGACATAAAGATCTCAGGAATCATGATTCCTCTACCATAAAGATCTTTCCACAAGTCAATTTTAAACTGGTGGGTAGGTATACACTAGAAATCCATTTAACTAAGGCTAGACAACTGATTCATAATGTGATAATACAAATTCATCAAGGGGATATCTATAGTCGAGAACCTCCCATATCTATATGTCGAAAGCATTCATCATATATCTAATAATTTATTAAATTAATGGATAATGTTTCTTATCATCAAATATCTGTATTGAGTAAAGAATATAGATTTATCAATATTTCACAAGATAAAAAATAACTTTTAATATAGAATACTATATGTAGAAGTGATATATTCTTTAATAAATAAACATATCCATGATAAATAGTATGGATATTTAGGAAAAATTTAATGACCAATGATCACAGGTAAGTGAATATTTTAAGAGAAATTTAATGACTGTAAAAATGAATTAATAAGGTGAGTGATAATACTTTCCTTAGTTAAAACGATCATAAAACATCTATTTAAATAATAAGGACAATATCAATCCAACATATAGCCATTGGAGTAAGAATAAATGGTTTTTTTCATTGATGAATAGAATTACCATAAAATTATCTTTAAAAACATTCTTGAGCAAAATATACCTTTTCATTTTGAAAATAAATTTTTAAAACTAAAAGTTCAAAAAAAAATTTGAAAATTATTTTCTTTGAAAATAATCTTTGAAACTTATAAATTAATATTTAAAACATTGAGTGGTCATGATGGAAAGAAATTATGTATATGTTAATTATGTTAAACAGAGATTCTATTCACTTTTTTGGTAAAAGAGAAATAAGCTTAGTTTTGAAAATGAAATGAAGATTAATTTTTTCTGTAAAAATAAAAAATGGTTAAAAAATTTATTTAATAAATCATTTGTAAAATGTTAATTTTTTTTAAAAACATTTTAAGAAAATATGTTTTTGGAAGAAAAAAAATTTCCAATTGAAGAAAGGAATTAAGTTGGATTATCTTAAAAATATTTTATTGATTATTTTAATTATTAAGAACTGAAAAAATAGTAATATAACATGAAAGAATCATGAATAAACAGAGGATAATAAAAATAATGGGTTTTATTATCTTATGATCAAATAATTTCCTTTAAGAGCAATTCGAGTATAAATGATCTTGATTAAAACGAGATTGTGAAATAAACCCTTAAAAAGATCATAACGTTAAATTATGTGGGTCAAATGTAAATTCACATAAAATAAGTGGATATAAAAAAAATAGTCATAATTAAATACACAGATAATCTTATAATATCAAATATAATAAAGAACTAATATAACCCAATGGAAACGAATTGTGTTATAAAATTATTTACCACTTGGTAATTTTAAAGACAAATTCACATGGATGAAATAATTTAAATTGAAAATTAAAATACCACTATTTAATAATTAATCATGATATTACATGTCTAATGGGTATTATATACACTATATAAAATAAATAAGGTTAATAACATTACAATATGCCTCAATGAAGGGAAATTGAGTCGAAGTCCCTTACCTCAAGTAACTTTTTGGTCGAACGTGATTTAACCTCCTATATAGTGGTTTTAAATATGTTATTAACTTATACCAGAACCATATAAATATTTATAATATCATATATAACCCTTTTATAATATCTTATCACCTTTTAATTAATAATATTTCATTATTTTCATTATTTCAGGTGTTAATTTCCTTGTTTTCTCATTCGTGATTTGTGATGAAATTTCCAATTCTTGAGCGTATTATATAGTTAAATCATATACAGAATAATAATCATGAAATAATTATCATATTTATACATCAATTATACTATAAATACTAATCAAAAATATGTTTTTGAGAAATGATGTATGTTACGATCATGAAGATGGTAGGTTGTACGTACACATGTGTAACATTTCAATTTTTCAAAGACCATTATGGAAAAGATGTAATTAATATTATATATTTACAGAATGATAATAATATCATAAATAACATATATTTTTTAAATATATGTATATATATCATCTATGTGGTGTGGTGATGAGAAGCGAGTAACTTCGATTCCTGAAGGTGGTAGTCCACAAGTACATGAACGATGTTGTCATCTTTAAGTGAGTGAAAAGGAAAGATAGAAAATTATATATTATCATTTTAGAATGATAAATATATCATGAATATAATAATTATTTCATTTATATCACATATATTTATTAACTTTATCCTTATAACCTTTAATGTATAGCGTTAGTGAAAAAAATGAATCACATCACTTCGCGAGGCGGTAGTCCGTCGTACATACGAGCGACATTATCGTATCCACTAAGGAATGGAAAGTAAAAAAATTATATATGATATAATGAATATATTGGTATAATTATTTTATAAATATCATATATATACTTTATATCCATCCTCATACCCAACCATGAGAGGTGGTAATTGAAAAACAAATGACATTGGTTCACATGGCAGTAGTCCACTGTACACACAAATGATGATTTCACAACCCATTTGATGGAAGTGGGGATGGTTGTAGGTAATGAACTCAATATAAACAATATCTATATAATTAATGTAATGTTTTTATTATATAATCATGTTTTAATAATAATTTAAGGATGTGTAGGAATAAATAAAATAAAAATTCTCAATGAAGAACGTTAAATCTTCCTCGGGTCACCTCCTTAGGTTTGCATGAAAAGTGTAACAGCCCGAGATTTTATGAAAAATATTCTTTTTAATTTTATTAATGTCTTGTGTTGTACGCTACACCAAAAGGAGCTTGCACAACACACATCCTTGACTTGCCTTGCATTACACGCAATCGCGACCTTCCTCGATAGCGTGTGTAGTACGTAATACTGAGTTTCACTAAACAACGATATGCTATTAAAATATTATTAAAACTAGCCGTTATGAATAGTAATAACCACTTTTTAAATTTTAGAAAATTTAGCTCTCAAAATGGACTTCATTTTTGGATTCGGAGTATCGAATTTAGCCTAAGGTGAAATTTTGGTACTTTTTGGATAACTTTCATATTCTAATGAATAGTGAAAGTTACTAAATTATAATTAAAAACAACTTTTTTAATCGAAATAATTAATAGTGATAAATCATTAATTTGAGTGGTTTTAAAGTATATTTAGAATATATTTTTACAATTTAATACAATGTTGGTCATTGGATGTAATTTCACATTTAAACCAGATATAAACAAGTGTCAATCTTTTGATAGATATTGTTTCTTAAAAACACGCTATTTGTTTTAACAGCGGGATTTAATTATAAAATTAATTAATTTAACTTCTATGTTATTAATTTGGTAAAATAGACTTCATTTTTGAATTCGGAATATCAATTATAGCCTAGGGTGAAATTTTGGTACTTTTCTGAAAACTTTCAATTTTTGATGAATAGTGAAACCACTAAGTGGTAGGTTAAAAACTGAATTTTGCATAAAACTTAATTTTACCGCTTCTGTGAATGAAATTTCGAAAATCCGACAGACACGGTTAATATCAAGGACTAAAATGTGGTTCAATGAGATGAAAATAATTTTTGGTGAATAGTAACTTTTTACTTTTTTTTACCACGGTTAATAGTAAATAGGGTAACTAAGGGTAAATATGATATTACTATTACCCTAACACATGTCCTAATTCTATTGGACAAGTATAATTCGACCAAAAACAAACTTAGGAATAAAATATGACCATTTAGGTCCACTTGGATTAGATTAGGACATTTATTATTAATTTATTTAAAGAAGGGTTAAAATAGTTAAAATCAAAGTTTAATAAGTAAATAATTTTTAATATGGGGTTATACATAAGATAAATTCGACTATAAATATTAATTAGAAAGCTAAAAAGATTTCATACATTATGGTATTTTATTTATAATTTTTAGACATTAAATAATTTAATTTATTTATGACACAATGATGATGCAGTAATTATCTTATTAATGAAATATTGACATAATTGATGTTATAAACACCAAAATAAATGTAATTTGAGACTTTTTATGAATTACACTAATTTTATAGGTTACTATGATATATTAGTGTTGATTTAATCAACTTGGTTCGAACATATAATTCTGTTATGACTTTCACAAAAATCATATATCAAATAGTGTCAAAATTGACACAAAATAGTTTTTAAATCAAATATTATATTATTAATTGTTATTTTATTCCTAAAAATCTAAGGTTCGCCCAAATGACTTAGATAAGGATATATATATTAATAATAAACAATTTGGGGTTCGTTGGCATGTTATAGTAATTGCATTAACTATATAGTGTAAGAAAACAAAAAGACACGGTAAAAGTTAAATTATTTAACTTATAGTTAAATCTAATTGATAAGGTTAAAATAATAACCTAAACTTGTCTAAATCCTATTGGTTGATAGGCTTTCGACCCATCCCCACTTTAGCTTCGAAATAAGACCCTTTGGAACCATTATAAACCGATTTTGACTTTAATATAAAATAATATTTTGTGGTATTCCTAAGGTGCCCCTCTCCTCCCTTATAAAAGGACACCTCCTCCCCCTCCTCCTCACACCAATTTGAGCACTCAAGCTCGGCCAACCCCTGCCAAAATCTCTTCTCCACTTCCCTAGAAACATCCTAGAGGTTCTGGTCTTCCTCAAAGACCAATTTTAGTGCCCTAAGAGGAGGTCTCAAAGAGGCGCTTCAAAGAAGAGGTAATTACCGTTACCAATTCTTTCATCTTTATTTCTTCTTCCACTTCTTCTTCTTAGGTTGTTTCATTATGAAGTAATAACATCAGTATCACTCATATACTGATATGTTATTATAAGTATGAAACAAACCTATTTCACCATATATCCATCCTACGGAAAAATGAAATCACCGCGCGTGCGTACGTACGGAATACCGTCTCCACGCCGTGGTGTAATCTATTTTCCACCACCACCTTACATGGATGGGTATAATGGTGTAAAGAATAACTATACATAGTTATTACAACATCATATTGATTCTGATATATTGTATAATCCACTCCAATTCAATTCAATAATTATGGAAATGATATCATCGCTCGTGCGTACGTACGGACTACCGTCTCCACGACGCGATGAGATTCATTCTTAATGATTAACCATTCATGAATGATTATAAAGTATATATAATAAGTACTAATGAAATATATGACATAATAATGATACTGGATTTATGTATATATATTTATATGTATGTCATCTACTTAATTCCATTCAATTCAATAAGGAAACGAAAACAGCGTTCATGCGTACGTACGGACTACCGTCTCCATGAACGGTGTATTTCTTTCCATTTACTGATTTATTATATATGTATATTCTGAATATATATATATAAATCATGTTTTATATTCTGGAATTAAGTAATCATGATCTAAGTAATCATATGAATAATTACAAGTTAAAAACACGAACGACAAATGAGACGATTTTACCCAAAACGCTACTTTAACATGAATTTACAAAAGAACGGGTAATATAAAGTCATAAGTTGACCATATATGATATAATAACAATGAATATGATTCTGGAATAAGTCAATAACATGATTTAAATCATTATACATGAGGTTCAGACACTTACAAAGCAAGTCGGACCTAAGGTAAGGGAAATATCACAATCTCATTTTTATCCGAGATTGTTTATACATTGGTATTTACTGGGGTGTATTTTATCATCCACATCCATGTTCCCTCAATATGTAATATTTTTTCCATCCACTTACAATTGTTTAAATCAAATTTTACCCTTCGGTGAGTTTTTAGTAAAGAATATGAAATGAATCTTTTATCATTTTTCGTACGAGGTACTTTTTGACTTTTCCGACAAAAGTACGAAGAATGTTTTTTTTACTTAAACAGCATGAATGGATTTTTATGGTTTTATAAAGCCTTATTTTCATGAAGCTTCCTCCAAAAGATTTCATGACTATTTTTAATAAAATATCTTTCTTTTAAAATTGCATGATGTTTTGTGAAAAGAAATTGATTTTGAAGAAGAAAGGATATTTTCCTCAAGAATTCATTTCAAGTGTTTTATCAAAATTATTTTCCATCTAAGATAATAAAGGGTTCTGTTTCTATCCATATTTTTACATTTATTTGACTATGTTGTGATGGAATTATGTTTATGAATTCCTTTATCTTATATGAATGGTTTTATGATGTCATGTTGTTTAAGAATCCCATTTTTTATTACATGGGTTATGAAATGATGTATGATTTATGATTTTGTGGCACACATAAGAATGGTATCATTATGAGATGGGTGGGACCTATATCTCCCTCCAATGCATTGGGTAAAGATTTTATATCTCATGAGATAGACATGGCTGGAATGGTAGGTTATACCGGTTCAGTGAAACAGGACTGAAACGAGGGTTACTCGATTCAGAAAGGGACTTTGTCCACTAAGATAGTCTTGGCAATGAGTCTTGACTAACAAGAAATGATTATCTATGATTATGTGTGTATGACACAAAGTTACATGTTTTAAGATTATGATTATTGTGATTACATTTCACTGCCATGATTTATCCCATGTTATGAAATTATGATCTCTTTTGCAGGTTAAAATTTCCAAAAGTTATGTGCTTGTGTATACGATGAGATTTATATTTCTTTTGTTTACCCTTACTGAGCATTTGAGCTCACCCTTTTATGTTTTCTTTTCCCCAGGATATAAAGAAAGGTTTTAGGTAAAAAAAAAGGGAAGATCTTTATGGGAGATATTGGAGATCTTTCACCACGATTAGAAGATTACGTTCTGAGTTTCCAAAGACACTAAACTATTACGATCCTTGTGTGTGTGTTTTTGTTATGTACTAAGTATTCCGCAAAAGTAATGTAATGTCCATGTACGTCAGGCTCCGGGTCTCTACAAAAAGCCTTCCAAGTTTGGATTTATGAGAAAAATAAGGCTTATAGGATGTGATGAGGGAATTTGAAAACTTTTTTGGGTATTTATTGGTCTAAAAAATTGTTTTATGGTGTGAATAAAAGAGGATAGGGGGTGGCCTTTTATAAGTGAGGTGAGTGACACACTTGTGATTTTTGAAAAGAAAAAGGTGTACCCACATTTTTAACATGGAAAAAGGGTCCAAAATGGATTATTATAGAGAATTAGACATTATATATTCTAAATATAAAGATACAATATATTTTATACAAGTTATTAGGTCATTTTAACCCTCATATTTTTAGTTTAACCTGCGATAAATCCAGTTTTACCTAAACTGCTGAAATAATTTTTACTATTTTTACTATTCATCGTGGTAAAAAATTAAGCTGAAATTATTAGATAATATAAATTATTATTATTAGAAATATGTAATACATTTATCCAAATTTAATCCATATAATTGAGAAGTTTTTATTTAAAATTAATCCCACATACGCAACAAAAAAGTAGGTTTTTTAAGAGAAAATGTTCAAAAGTTTACAATGTTTTTTATGTCAAAATTAAATATAAAAATGATTCCAATGTACTAAATTATATTAATAGATATATAATTGAAATAATTTTTATTTAAAACCAGTTAATGCTATAAATTAAATTTATAATTAATTTGAATCAATAAGGGAGTTCTCAATTTAAATTCTGTATTTTTTACTATTCATCAAAAAACGAAATATTTATGAGAAATCACAAAAATTCACCCTAAGATAATTTTTATACGATGATTTGAAAAATGAATTTTTTTTTTCAAATATTTTTTTTAAAGTGTTAAAAAATTATTTTAAATTAAGTGCGCTTGCGCACTGAACCACCTTTTATAAAAATACAGGTTTTCAGAAAAAAAATTATTTTTCTTTTAAATGATTCTTATTTTTTTTAATCAATATATAACCATAATTTTAATAATTTTGTCAGTATCCTTCATATTCACTAATTTAATGGCTAGGTTATAATGGTATACTATATTAAAGTTCATTTATATTTGGTGTTGCGTGTTCCGCAAGCTATCGAAGAGATTAAATTTAAAGAAATATATTTTGTGGGTTGGTTAAGCTCTATACTACATGTTTCATACTCTATCGAATACAATGTTCTTATTTTTGAATTTTTGGGTGTTATAAATAACCTGTTTAGAAAAAATTATAAAAATTTATTTTTAAGGCTCTAAAAGGAAATTCAAATATGGTTGAAAATAAATTTAAGTAATTATTATATCATATAAATAACATTCTTGAAAATATTTTAAATTACATGTACATGAAAGAAAAATTTCATTGGCGAAAGAGGAAATATGATTGGATTTTATTAAAAAACATTTTCTTTTTCATTATTAGTACCAAAGAGAGGAGAATGAAATGAAATGAAAACCCCAAAAAATAACAATAGGATAAGAAAACATATTGTAATTAAGTGGTAAAGTGTATATAATTCCCTCAAAGGAGATTCAAGCATAAAAAATCACGGTTAAAAAGTGATATTGCAATATAAACCCTTACCTCAGGTCTCAAATTTTCCCGTACATGGTCTTAAGTTAATTTATAAAAAATTTATATTTATTATAAATATATACCATGTACATATTAATATTTATAGTACAATATAAAATTCCATTATAATTTCAAATTACCCATTTAATAACAATTCTTCTTTAAAATCAGCATTCGGGTGAAAACTGGTCTGTTTTCCATGCATGTTTTGATTTGACAGTTCCGGTCCTTGCACATTGTTCATGATTTATCTTCTACAGAATCTTAATCATTTTATAAGTATCCTATTTATTCATTATATACACTTTTATAACCATTAATATAAGGTGGTGAATAAAAATAAATTACATCACTTGTGGAGATGAAAGTCCGTACGTACAGTTGAGTAAAGTTTTCTTTTTCCAATGAATAGAAAGAGAGAAAGTTAAAAAATAATATATCATTGTAGAATCATAATAATATCATAAATATCATATATATTTATTAAATCCATCTAAATTACCATTCATTTATAGTGGACATGAAAAATGAATCACATTGGTTCACAGAGGTGGTTGTCTACACGTACATAGGAATAACATTATCATTTTTCATAGGATGAAAAAGAGGTAGAAAAAGGATGTACCCTCAACATATAAAAATTTATTTGTAGTAATTTTATTTATTTCATAATGATATGATGATTATATTATATTTATAGGATGTTAAATAATAAATAATCATGAAATAGATCAGTAAGGTAACTTGTTAGGTTCACTAGGTCGAATACCCTGAGGAGGGGGGGGGGGGGTGAATTAGGGTATGACAGATTACAACTACTACCCATTCAGATATTGTCTCATCATTAAAAAAAACACTCTTCTCTCTTAATCCTTTATAAATATATGAATATATATGAAATCATTCATAGGACACGATTATTTTACTTGGTTCACCCTCACTGGGCTATGTCCAAGGAGCATACAACGATGATTTACCGATCTACCAAATCCACTAAATCTCACAACCAATTATACGGTTTGGGATAGATCAATTCTATGCCTAGATTCAATGACTTTACATGTTTTAGGGTATGCTCACTGCATTCCCAAGGGTCACTCCCTATGTCTCTTCCTCTAGCTCACTGCCGGTGGTAAGGATCATCGTCTTCCTCTTTCTTCGCTCACTACTATTGAAATGGATCCACTCATAGTTTATGTATTTTTAGGTCCCTTAATTTTCAATAAATCATGCAACCTCTAATATAGATAGATTCTTTATTGAATTCCATTTTCACCTGTAGATAAATTCCTCCTTTCCGTGTACTATTAGGTTAGCGGAAATTGTTTCGTAGAATGTTTTTTTGAGATTCGCAAGCTTCCTTGAGTCCTTAGAGAACCATATTGCTCCCCCCAGCATACTGAGTAGTAGGTATTCTGTAACACCCCGAGCTTCCATGATACGCTTCTCATTCAATAATGCAATAGCTTGCATTGTACGCAACTTCGAGTTCTAACACACCGCAACTAATCAAAGTAGCCGTTATGAATAGTAATACCCAATTTTTAAAATTATAGAAATGTTATATTTCAAAATGGACTTCATTTTTGTATTTGTAATATCGAAATTATCCTAAGTTAATTTTTTTGTAATTTTCTGAGAACTTCCATTTTTCTATGAATAGTGAAAAATACTTAAAAACAAATTTTTTAATCAAAATAATTTATAGTGATAAATTATACTATTGAGTGGTTTTAGAGTATAATTGGAATATATTTTTACCATTTTATCCAATGGTGGTCATTAGAATTAATTTCACTTTGAAATTGGACATAAACAAATGTCAATCTTTTGATATATATTGTTTCTTAAAAACGCGCTATTTGTTGTGACAACGGGAATTACTTATAAAATTAATTAATGCAACTTATATGTTTGGAATTTTGTAAAATAGACCTCATTTTTGAATTCGTAATATCAATTATAGCTTAGGGTGAAATTTTGGCATTGTTCTGAAAAACTTCAATTTTTGATGAATAGTGAAACCACTAAGTGGTAGTTAAATAACTGATTTTTCGTTTAAATGAAATATTACCACTTCTGTGATTTGATTTTCAAAAATCCGACATACATGGTTGTCATTAGGAAGTAAAATGTGGTTCAATGGGATTAAAATAATTTTTTGGTGAATAGTAACTTTTAAGTTTAATTAATCGCGATTAAAGATAATTAGTGAAATTTAAGGTAAAAATGGTATTATAAAAATATGAAATGACCTTTAAACTTGTCCTACCCCTATATTATGAGTCATGGCCGACCAAGACAATCCATGGGTCAACTTGGGGACCCCATGGAGCCACTTTGGTAGGAAAATGACATAAATAACTTTTTATTTAAAGTTGAAATAAAAATGTCACAAACATAAGTTGTTTTACTAAAATAATTTTTAAATGGGGTTATACAAGTAATATTTTTGACTATAAATATTCATTATAAAGCTAAAAAGATTTAATACATCATGATATTTTTTTATAATTTTTAGACATTAAATAAATTAAATTATTTATGACACCATGATGATGCAGCGATTACCTCATTAATTAACAATTTAAATAAAATGAAACGATAATGTAAAATCCAAGGCTTACACATGTACAAAGCCTATTGTATGAGAATATTTCTAACCCTTATCACCTTAGCCTTGAATTATATAAGTTTGGGACCTTTAGAATCTGAAAAGCATTGTATAATAAAGTAACATTTTATTACTTTCCAAGAGTGCCCCTCCTCTCCACTTATAAAAGGACCCCACCACTACCACCTTACTCAAACTTTTAGAGCCTTTTGGCTCGGCCAAACTCTGCCAAAATACTCTCCCAACTTCTCTCCCTTACTCCTAGAAGCCTCACCTTGGGAAGAAGTCTTCCCAATGAATCCTTTGGCTCAAATCAAAAAGAGTTACCCGATTTTAAGGTAATGTCTTCTCTAATGTTGTTCTGTTTTATTTTGCTTCTCCAACATCTTAAAATCTTTTTATTCCTTTATTTTGTAAAAACACCAGTATCTAAAATATACTAGGATTTTTTTATGATAAGGATTTGGTTTACACTTACACAAACCTTCGTCTAATGGTTAAAGAACATACTGTTTCTGTGGGTGGCAAAATACTGCCTCACGAAACGATGATTGTTCAATATTCTTTTAGCACCTCTAATGGTGGCCATTTTGATGAAACTATTTTCATATATGATATATATATTATGTTTATGTTTCTTTATTTCTCATGTATGGCAAACTTTATGATTTCCATTATGGGTAAACGCGATAATTTCATTTTAGGAAGTGCGGACTACCGCCCCCTCAAAGTGATTTGAATCGTTAATGCCATATGTGGGATGTATAAAGGATGGAGTAAATGATATTTTATATGATATTATACTGGAATTATAATACACCTTTATACTATTATGATTTCATTCCATTAAATACGAAATAGAAATGAAAGTAGCATTCATGTGTACGTACGACTTACCGTCTCCATGAACGGTGCATTTCATTTCTTACCTCTAAATGTTATGTAATATTATAAATGAATGTGTATACTGGATATATATGAGATATATGATATCTAAATCATGAATATAATTCTGGATATAATGAATATTTTACCACATGACCAACTTGTAATTATAAGAAGTTTATTTTTGACTCAAGTACCTAAGATCGACAAAACGAACGTTATAAACTTAAATATTTACATAATGTTCATGACATGGTAATAAGTTATATAAAAGGAATAATGAACTTGAAAAAGGTTCTTAAGAAGGTAGAGATTAACTCTAGTTTATTATTCAGGAGATCAAATAATGGTAGATTGAATTCGGACACGAGGTAAGGGTATTTTTTAACCCAATTTCCATTCTTTGGGTTAATCTCCTACTTTCAAATTATGTCATGATATCATTATGTCATATCTTGTATTTGTACTTTATTTATGTGTACTTATAGTGAATACACATAATATATCTATTTTATTTTAAAAATGATCTTTGTATGGGACTTCGTCTCAATCTCCTTTCATTGAGGCATATTTTGTTTTATACAAAACCTTCTTTTATATGGTGTATAAACCCCTTTGACTTTTACGTTTATCCAAAAGGAATATTTTTTTATACGAAGCATTTTACTAAATGACAAAAGGGAATGTTTTTGTTGTACGTATGCGGCAACAACGACTTCTCCACCATCGTGACCATTATTTGAGTTTCGGCTTCCTCTACAAGCCATAACTTTTTAAAATGAAAAATAAATACAAAGTTTTAATTTTCTTTAATTTTGGTATGAAAAATGGTTTTGAAATTGTTTTTATTACATCAATATGTTGTATTGATATCTTGTGATTGAAATGTGGAAATGTTATGTTTCCTGTATGCATGTTTTATGTGATACGATTATGTTATGGTTTATGATATGTTTAAACCTATTCATATAAGGAATGCATTGGACTTAATAAGTGATGGGTGGAGCCTGCTATAGCTCCTCGATGCATCGGTAGGTCTCATGAGACAAACTAGTGTCTTGGCACGAGGCCTTGACAAAATATTATTTGTAGTCTTGGCACGAGGCCTTGGCTACGTGGTTATGATAGTCTGGCATTATGCATTCCATCATTATGAAAGTGGTTATTGATATTGCATGTGATTATTCGACTAGTAGAATATCCATGTGAGTAAGTGAATGGCATTATTTAATTTTATTTTTTCCATATTATGCTGAAGTTCAAGTTTAAAAAGGATTTTGTTTTAATTATACATTGCCTTAAATGTTTATGTTTATTGATGAATGCTTCCGCAATATTGTTATCCTTACTGATCATCTGAGCTCACCCCTTTCAATGTTTTAATATTTTCCAGGATGTGAAGAAGTATTTTATAAATGACCTGCAGGGATAGTCAGAAGAGGATATGAGTGTGGACTATGAAGACTTTGTTATTGTAGTTTTTCAGTTTATGATGTAATGTAACATTTGTGAATGTATCTAGTGTTTCCAAGGCTACTAAACTAATCGGTCTTTCGAGACTTGATCTTTTGTGATCATGCCAATGTTACGAAGTAATGCACCGACTCTGGGTAGCTGGGGTCGGGGCGTTACAGTTGGTATCAGAGGCAGTTTAGTACTAACCTTGGAAGCTAGATTTAGATAAACTCTGATTAGATCATATAGCCCGAAGATAGACTTTGAGGATTAGTATAAAAGAACTTCCTAGAATTTTGGTATTATAGAGATTTTTTTGAGTTTTCCGAGCAATACATCCCTGTTTGGATACGAGCAGGTAGAGGCGGCTCTGGCACAGATGTACCTAGGGGTAAAACCCGAAAACACCTCTTTGAGCTAGACTCGAACGGAAACTGGTGCACAACAACGAGCCTTGCTGCACTCTTGGTTACGACACTCCCGGGGGATATGCTTAGGATAATTCTCATTTTCTTTACAAACCACTATGAAGGGTTATGAGTATATACTTCCTCAAAGAAAACATTTTTATGGATTATATCCATAAATAGTTCAATTTATGTTAAGTATTTTATAAGTATGGAATTATGTATTTTGATTCATAAACTAATCTAGTTTATGCCATTGTTTAGAAATGGCGCCTAGTGGAAGGAATGTAAACCGTATCAATGCACGCACTCCATGTAGGGATTGCCCTCCTGCTCAAGATAATTATTATGGAGCTGGAGATACAACTGGTGCTGATCAACTTATTACCATACTGGGACAACTCACTCAGGTTATGAATAATAACCTTACTCGTATGGAGCACCCTGATCCGCAACGAGGAGGATAAATGTTAGACCGCCTCATGAGGCAACAACCACCAACATTTAATGGGGGTACGAATCCATTAGTAGCTAAGAAATGGATAAACTCCTTAGAGAAAATATTCCATGCCTTGGGGAGTAGCGAAAGGGAGAAGGTTATCATGGCAGTTTACCGCCTCACTGGAGATGCTGATCAATGGTGGTCATTGATTCAAAATAAAAAGGAAGATGAATAAGTATCAAGTATAGAATGGAGAGAGTTCAAAGATCTTTTCATAGAAAAATAATTTTCTCATGACCATCGAGCAGATATGGAAAGACAATTTCTGAGTCTGAGACAAAAGGAGGATGAGAATGTCGCAAAGTATGAGGATAACTTTACAAGGTTAGAAAGGCATACAACAGATTATATAAGTAACCCAAGAAGTAATATCGATCATTTCTTTGATGGGTTAAAACCGTTTCTCTGTCGAGCATTAGTATCACAATCTTTCTCAACGTACGAAGATATAGTCGCGTGTGGTATCAAGACAGAAAAGGAATTCTCTAAGTCTTATGACAATAAAGTAAAGCAAGATAAGAACAGAACGGTGGAACAAGATAAAGATAAAGGGAAAAAGGGAAAGAAGGATTTTCCATTATGCGATAATTGTGGGAAGAATCACCCCGGTACTTACTTGAAGGGATTGGGAGTATGTTACAAGTGTGGTGAAAAAGGACACCAAGCTCATGATTGCAAGGGAAAGAAACTTGCTGTCAATGTGGAATGCTATAATTTTAGGGAAATGGGGCATTATGAAAATGAATATCCTAAGCGTCAGGGAAACTTACCTTAGGAAAGGACAAGGGATCAAGGACAATCTTATGCTGTTACTACAGTTGAAGCAGAATAATTAATGTATTGGTGCTTTTGGACTCATGGATTATATTCTGGTTATTAGAATAATGTGATATATATATATATATATAAGGATTGTACTACAGTACTTGTTGATTTCATTAAGGTTTTAATATGATGAAGTTAATCATATTTTTGTATGTGACAATAAGAGAAACTTTACCTTGTTTGAGGAATCTGATGATACAATTGATTTTGGAATTAAGAGACCTTTTAGAGAAAGTCTGGACAGAGGTATTTTGGATAACTATAAAGGTTGGGATGGATTAAGTTGAACTTTGAATAGTATTGTTTAAGGTTAAAACATTTCTGAAGATTATTTTTGGAATATTATAATACTATATTTTTAGGAAAAGGGAAACCTGCAGGGGGGGCATAACCTGTCGCGTCGGACAAAGCTGCAGGAATCAAACCCACAACCATAGTGCGATAGGCCTTTACTACCTACCACTAGCCTACAGGAAGTCTTTGGTTATTACAAAAAGTTTTCCTAATCTAAATGGTATGTGTTAATATTTGGAACCTTATACAATTATGATAAATAGAATATTTTCGAGTTCTATTACCTTTTAGAATGAAAGATGGGTTTGTGGTAAAAATTTATTAAAGAATGAAAGTCTACATGACCAGTATGTATATTCCCTTACGTTCTTAGTAAATCTCCAAAATAAATTCCTCAACTTTATAAAAGGTAACTTAAAACAAAAATGTTGCCAGTTAACTTTTCCAACTGGGGATTCAATGACCGTTTAACCAATCACAAGTCTGTGATTTTCTTATGGTTAACTTTCTCCTAATCCCATTTTCTACAACTCTCCATCAAACCTTGATGGTTTTTTTCTTCCATATCCATATTTTCATATAATCCTAGTATGGACTATCTCGGGGGACCTTTGTACTTCTCTTTCTTTCTTTTAATGTTATATTTTTATTAACCTTATTACCGATGTGGGTTTTCCACAAAGGTATTTTCTATTTTCAACCATTTATTTTCAAAGAAAATTTTCAAATTACGAGGACGCAATTTATTGAAGGAGGGGAGAATGTAACACCCCGAGCTTCCATGATACTCTTCTCATTCAATAATGCAATAGCTTGCATTGTACACAACTTCAAGTTCTAACACACCGCAACTAATCAAAGTAGCCGTTATGAATAGTAATACCCACTTTTTAAAATTATAGAAATGTTATATTTCAAAATGGACTTCATTTTTGTATTCGTAATATCGAAATTATCCTAAGTTAAATTTTTTGTAATTTTCTGAGAACTTCCATTTTTTTTATGAATAGTGAAAAATACTTAAAAAAAACTTTTTTAATCAAAATAATTTATAGTGATTAATTATAATATTGAGTTGTTTTAGAGTATAATTGGAATATATTTTTACCATTTTATCCAATGGTGGTCATTATAATTAATTTCACTTTGAAATTGGACATAAACAAATGTCAATCTTTTGATCTATATTGTTTCCTAAAAACATGCTATTTGTTGTGACAACAGGAATTACTTATAAAATTAATTAATTCAACTTATATGTTTGGAATTTTGTAAAATAGACTTCATTTTTGAATTCGGAATATCAATTATAGCTTAGGGTGAAATTTTGGCATTGTTCTGAAAAACTTCAATTTTTGATGAATAGTGAAACCACTAAGTGGTAGTTAAATAACTGATTTTTCGTTTAAATGAAATATTACCACTTCTGTGATTTGATTTTAAAAAATCCTACATACATGGTTTTCATTAGGAAGTAAAATGTGGTTCAATGGGATTAAAATAATTTTTTGGTGAATAGTAACTTTTAAGTTTAATTAATCACGATTAAAGGTAATTAGTGAAATTTAAGGTAAAAATGGTATTATAAAAATATGAAATGACCTTTACACTTTTTCTACCCCTATTGGACGAGTCATGGCCGACCAAGACAATCCATGGGTCAACTTGGGGACCCCATGGAGCCACTTTGGTAGGAAAATGACATAAATAACTTTTTATTTAAAGTTAAAATAAAAATGTCACAAACATAAGTTGTTTTACTAAAAATATTTTTAAATGGGGTTATACAAGTCATATTTTTGACTATAAATATTCATTAGAAACCTAAAAGTATTTACTACGTCATGATATTTTTTTATAAGTTTTAGACATTAAATAAATTAAATTATTTATGACACCATGATGATGCAGCGATTACCTCATTAATTAACGATTTAAATAAAATGAAAAGATAATGTAAAATCCAAGGCTTACACTTGTCCAAAGCCTATTGGATGAGAATATTTCGAACCTTTATCACCTAGGCTCTAATTATATAAGTGTGGGACCTTTAGAATCCGAAAATCATTGTATAATAAAGTAACATTTTATTACTTTCCAAGAGTACCCCTCCTCTCCACTTATAAAAGGCCCCCACCACTACCACCTTACTCACACTTTCAAAGCCTTTTGGCTCGGCCGACCTCTGCCAAAATACTCTCCCAACTTCCCTCCCTTACTCCTAGAAGCCTCACCTTGGGCATAAGTCTTCCCAAGGAAGCCTTTGGCTCAAATCAAAAAGAGTTACCCGATTTTAAGGTAATGTCTTCACTAATGTTGTTTTGATTTATTTTGCCTATCCAACCCCTTAAACTATTTTTATTACTTTCTTTTGTAACAAAAACAGTATCTACAATATACTAGGATGTTTTTATTATAAGGATTTGGTTTACACTTACACACACCTTCGTCTAATGGTTAAATAATATACTGTTTCTGTGGGTGGCGAAATACTGCCTCACGAAACGATGATTGTTCAATATTCTTTTAACACCTCTAATGGTGGACATTTTGATGAAAATATTTTCATATATGATATATATATATTGTTTTTATGTTTCTTTATTTCTCATTTATGTCATACTTTATGATTTCCATTATGGGTAAACGCGATAATTCCATTTTAGGAAGTGCGGACTACCACCCCCTCAAAGTGATTTGAATCGTTAATGCCATATGTGGGATGTATAAAGGATGGTGTAAATGATATTGTATATGATATTATACTGGAATTATAATACACCTTTATACTATTAGGATTTCATTCCATTAAATATGAAATAGAAATGAAAGTAGCGTTCATGCGTACGTACGGCTTACCGTCTCCATGAACGGTGCATTTCATTTCTTACCTCTAAATGTTATGTAATATTATAAATGAATGTATATAATGGATATATATGAGATATATGATATCTAAATCATGAATATAATTCTGGATATAATGGATATTTCACCACATGACCAACTTGTAATTATAAGAAGTTTATTTTTGACTCAAGTACCTAAGATCGACAAAACGACCGTTATAAACTTAAATAATTACATAATGTTAATGACATGGTAATAAGTGATATAAAAGGAATAATGAACTTGAAAAAGGTTCTTAATAAGGTAGAGATTAACTCTAGTTTATTATTCAGGAGATCAAAGAACGCTCGAGTGAATTTGGACACAAGGTAAGGGAATTTCTTAACCCAATTTCCATTCTTTGGGTTAATCTCCGACTTTCAAATTATGTCATGATATTATTATGTCATATCTTGTATTTTTTACTTTATTTATGTGTAATTATAGTGAATACACATAATATATCTATTTTATTTTAAAAATGATCTTTGTATGGGACTTCGTCTCAATCTCCTTTCATTGAGGCATATTTTGTTTTATACAAAACCTTCTTTTATACGGTGTATAAACCCCTTTGAATTTTACATTTATCCAAAAGGAATCTTTTTTTATACAAAGTGTTTTACTAAACGACAAAAGGTAATGTTTTTGTTGTACGTATGTGGTGACAAGGACTTCTCCACCGTCGTGACCATTATTTGAGTTTCAGCTTCCTCTACAAGCCATAACTTTTTAAAATGAAAAATAAATACAAAGTTTTAATTTTCTTTAATTTTGGTATTAAAAATGGTTTTGAAAGTGTTTTTATTACATCAATATGTTGTATTGATATCTTGTTATTGAAATGTGGAAATGTTATGTTTCCTTTATGCATGTTTTATGTGATACGATTATGTTATGGTTTATGATATGTTTAAACCTATTCATATGAGGAATGCATTGGACTTAATAAGTGACGGGTGGAGCCCGCTATAGCTCCTCAATGCATCGGTAGGTCTCATGAGACAAACTAGTGTCTTGGCACGAGGCCTTGACAAAATATTATTTGTAGTCTTGGCACGAGGCCTTGGCTACGTGGTTATGATAGTCTGGCATTATGAATTCCATCATTATGAAAGTGGTTATTGATATTGCATGTGATTATTCGACTAGTAGAATATCCATGTGAGTAAGTGAATGGAATTATTTAATTTTATTTTTTCCATATTATGCTGAAGTTCAAGTTTAAAAAGGATTTTGTTTTAATTATACATTAACTTAAATGTTTATGTTTATTGATGAAAGCTTCCGCAATATTGTTATCCTTACTGAGCATCTGAGCTCACCCCTTTCAATGTTTTAATATTTTCCAGGATGCGAAGAAGTATTTTATAAATGACCTGCAGGGATAGTCAGAAGAGGATATGAGTGTGGACTATGGAGACTTTGTTATTGTAGTTTTTTCACTTTATGATGTAATGTAACATTTATGAATGTATCTAGTGTTTCCAAGGCTACTAAACTAATCGGTCTTTCGAGACTTGATCTTTTGTGATCATGACAATGTTACGAAGTAATGCACCGACTATGGGTAGCTGGGGTTGGGGCGTTACATATGCTTTGTGGATCATCTCTCCATTGACTACTTCTTCTTATGCGAACTATCCTCCTTTGCGGACTGCTTCTCCTATGCTTCCGCATACTGTCTCTGTGTACTGTGTTCGCGTACCACCTTCGCTTCTGTGAACCACTCTTCTTCCTCTTTGAACTATGTTAACTTCCACGTACCACCTGTGAAGTTCCTTCTTCTATGGACCACTTCTTCATTTGTGGGCTTCAGTGCATCGCAAAAACATTTAGTAAAAAATTTTCCACGCGAACCACTTCACCCTTCGCAGAACTCTCCCTTGAAAACTTCCATCGGACTTAACCGAATTCTTGGAGCAAAGATGCTCTCTAATAAAAATTACTCTCCCTTTAATAATGGGATTATCCCTCCTTATATAGGAAAATATATCCGCATAATCCACTAATTATAGATTTACCAAATCTTCAACTCAACACTGCCTTCACCACATACCATGTGTCTCCCGCGAACCGTTCTGCCCTACGTGGTCAACATAATGCCATTCTCCTTACGTAGTGGCCATTTTCTTCAGTGAACCACATACTTTGAAGATCCTTTATGGATCCTTTAAGCTCTACCTCATTTTCATGAATGAAAATCCATTTTGCGAACTGAAATCCTTCCGCATATCGCATGCCTTTCGCCATGAACTATATGATTCCTATAAACCATTCCTATACGTGGTCCTTGCCTCATGCTATGCATCTCCCTTATTTTTCTGATTCCCTTCACCATTCCATGTTCCGTTCTTTATGGTCCACGTACCATCGTTCATGGTCCACATACTATCTTTTTCCAAAATCAAACTCTTGATCTTAAGTCCCAAAAATTTGGCAAACAATTGGAAACTGTGCCACCTTAAAAACCTATATTCAGAAATCACCAACCATACTCATTCACGATCACCTAGATTTGAAAACAAACACAATCACACCCAAAACAAACTAATAGGAGACCTTGAAGGAATTTTCCCAACAATCTACCCTTTGGATTTGTTGATAACACTTTGATAACAATTCATCACATTATGATACCTCGTTAAAGCTTCATCTATCCTCTACCCACATTCACTTCTTGCGATTCAGAGAGCGATCAAGGATTTACTCAACACATACTCTAAGCCCACATGATCAATAATAGATGTGATAAACAAGAGTATAATGAAAATTTCTTCAATGAATCACTTTATTCTATTCCAAAACCACTCTTATGCATTTATCATGAATGTAACACCCCGAGATTTTATGAAAAATATTCTTTTTAATTTCATTAATGTCTTGTTTTGTACGCTACACCAAAAGGATCTTGCACAACACACATCCTTGACTTGCCTTGCATTACACGCAATCGCGACCTTCCTCGATAGCGTGTGTAGTACGCAATACCGAGTTTCACTAAACAACGATATGCTATTAAAATATTATTATAAATAGCCGTTATGAATAGTAATAACCACATTTTAAAATTTTAGAAATTTTAGATCTCAAAATGGACTTCATTTTTGGATTCGGAGTATCGAATTTAGCCTAAGGTGAAATTTTGGTACTTTTCGGATAACTTTCATATTCTGATGAATAGTGAAAATTACTAAATTATAATTAAAAACAACCTTTTTAATCAAAATAATTAATAGTGATAAATTATTAATTTGAGTGGTTTTAAAGTATATTTATAATATATTTTTACAATTTAATACAATGTTGGTCATTGGATGTAATTTCACATTTAAACCAGACATAAACAAGTGTCAATCTTTTGATAGATATTGTTTCTTAAAAACACGCTATTTGTTTTAACAACGAGATTTAATTATAAAATTAATTAATGAAACTTCTATGTTATGAATTTGGTAAAATAGACTTCATTTTTGAATTCGGAATATGAAATATAGCTTAGGATGAAATTTTGGCATTGTTCTGAAAAACATCAATTTTTGATGAATAGTGAAACTACTAAGTGGTAGTTAAAAAACAGAATTTTTCATAAAACTTAATTTTACCGCTTCTGTGAATGGAATTTCAAAAATTCGAGAGACACGGTTGATGTCAATAAGTAAAATTTAGTTCAATGAGATGAAAATATTTTTTGGTGAATAGTAACATTTTACTTTTATTTACCACGGTTAAAAGTAAATAGGGTAATTAAGGGTAAGAATGATATTAATATTACCCTAACACATGTCCAAATTCTATTGGACAAGTGTATCTCGACCAAAAACAACCTTAAGTGTAAAATATTATCATTTAGGCCCACTTGGATTAGATTAGGACATTTATTATTATTTAATTCAAAGAAGAGTTAAAAGAGTTAAAATCAAAGTATATTTACTAAAACATTTTTAATATAGGGTTTTACATAAGATAAATTCGATTGTAAATATTCATTAGAAATATAAAAAGATTTCCTACATGATGGTATTTTATTTGTAATTTTTAGGCATCCAATAGTTTAATTTATTTATGACACAAAGATGATGCAGTAATTATCTTATTAATGAAATATTGACATAATTGATATTATAAATACCAAAATAAATGTAATTTAAGACTTTTTATGAATTAAACTAATTTTCTAGGTTACTATGATATATTATTGTTGATTTAATCAACTTGGTTTGAACATATAATTCTGTTATTACTTTCACAAAAATCATATATCAAATAGTGTCAAAATTGACACAAAATAGTTTTTAAATAAAATATTATATTATTAATTGTTATTTTATTTCTAAAAATCTAAGGTTCGTCCAAATGACTTAGATAAGGATATATGTATTAATAATATACAATTTGGGGTTAGTTTGGCATGTTATAGTATGTGTATTAACCATATAGTGAAAGAAAACAAAAAGACACGGTAAAAGTTAAATTATTTAACTTAGAGTTAAATCTAATTGATAAGGTTAAAATAATACCCTAAACTTGTCTAAATCCTATTGGATGATAGGATTTCGACCCATCCCCACTTTAGCTTCTAAATAAGACCCTTTGGAACCATTATAAACCGATTTTGACTTTAATATAAAATAATATTTTGAGATATTCCTAAGGTGCCCCTCTCCTCCCTTATAAAAGGGCACCTCCTCCCCCTCCTCCTCACACCAATTTGAGCACTCAAGCTCGGCCAACCCCTGCCATTTTCTCCTCTCCACTTACCTAGAATAATACTAGAGGTCCTGGTCTTCTTCAAAGACCAATCTTAGTTCCCTAAGTGGAGGATTCAAAGAGGCCTTCCAAAGAAGAGGTAATATCCATTACCGATCTTTTCAATTTATTTCTTCTTCAACTTCTTATTATTTAATTGTTTCATTATAAAGTAATAAAATCAGTATTACTTACATACTGATATGTTATTATAAATATGAAACAGCCCTAATTCACCTTCTATCCATCCTATGGAAAAATGAAATCACCGCGCGTGCGTACGTACGGAATACCGTCTCCACGCCGTGGTGTAATCTATTTTCCACCATCACCTTACAAGGATGGGTATAATGGTGTAATGAGTAACAATTTATGATTATTATAATGTAATATTGATACTGAAATAATATATATATACTCAAATACAATTCCATGATCATAGGAATGATATCATCACTCGTGCGTACGTACGGAATACCGTCTCCACGATGTGATGCGACTCGTTCTACATGATCATCATTACATAGTAATTATATAAATGAATTGAATGAATAAATATGATATATGTTACACTAATACCATTCTGGATATAAGGTATCTATAACCTTAAAAGAAGAATAAGAATTTATTCGGCAAAACACGCATAAGAACAAAAGGCAATAAGGACCCGAGTAACAAGTAACAATGAAATATTACTAACAAGAAGCTAAGAATATAACCATATATGATATAATATCAATATGTATGATTCTGGAATAAGTCAATAACATTATTTAAACCATTATACAGGAGCTTCGGACACGTAAAAAGCAAATCGGACCTAAGGTAAGAGAAATATCACAATCTCATTTTTATCCGAGATTGTTTATACTTTGGTATTTACTGGGGTGTATTTTATCATCCACATCCATGTTTCTTCAATATGTAATTTTATTTACATCCACCTAAAATTGTTTAAATCCAATTTTACCCTTCGGTGAGTTTTTAGTAATATGTATGAAATGAATCTTTTGTCGTTTTTCGTACGAGGTACTTTTTGACTTTTCTGACAAAAGTACGAAGAATTATTTTTTTAACTTATACGGTATGAATGGATTTTTAAAAAATTATTTCAAAGAAGATTCCTTTACAAGTTTTCAATTTTATTTTTAATCAACTTATTTTAGTTTATAATTGTACAACATGTTAAGAAAGGAAAAGTGTTTTTGAAGCAGAAAGGATATTTTCCTCAAGAATGGAGTTCAAGTGTTTTATCAAAATTATTTTCCATATAAGATAATAAAGGGTTCTATTTTTATCCCTATTATTACATTGATTTGATTATGTTGTGATGGAATTATATTTTTATGAATTCCTTTATCTTATATGAATTGTTTTATGATGTCACGATGTTTAAGATTCCCATTTTTATTACATGGGTTATGAAATGATGTATGATTTATGATTTTGTGGCACACATAAGAATGGTATAATTATGAGATGGGTGGGACCTATATCTCCCTCCAATGCATTGGGTAAAGATTTTATATCTCATGAGATAGACATGGCTGGAATGGTAGGTTATACCGGTTCAGTGAAACAGGACTGGAACGAGGGTGACTCGGTTCAGAAAGGGACTTTGTCCACTTAGATAGTCTTGGAAATGAGTCTTGACTAACAAGAAATGATTCTCTATGATTATGTGTGTATTCCACAAAGTTTCATGTTTTAAGATATGATTATTGTGATTACATTTCACTTCCATGATTTATCCCATGTTATTAAATTATGATTTTTTGCAGGTTAAGATTTCCAAAAGTTATGTGCTTGTGTATACGATGAGATTTATATTTCTTTTGTTTACCCTTACTGAGCATTTGATCTCACCCTTTTATGTTTTCTTTTCCCCCGGATATAAAGAAAGGTTTTAGGTAAAAAAAGGGAGATCTTTATGGTAGATATTGGAGATCTTTCACCATGATTAGAAGATTACGTTCCGAGTTTCCAAAGACACTAAACTATTACGATCCTTGTGTGTGTGTTTTTTTTGTTATGTACTAAGTATTCTGCAAAAGTAATGTAATGTCCATGTACTTCAAGCTTCGGGTCTCTATAGTTGGTATCAGAGGAAAGGTTTAGTCAACCTTTGGAAACTAGGATGCGAAAACGTTAGTGAGATCCCTAGAGATATTTCTAAGGTATGTCAAGGGATGTCCCTAAGGTTAAGTATACGTATAGGTTATAGTACTAGAATTACGCTAACGATCATAGAATTAAACCTAAGATGTTAGATAATGAAGGTACTCCCCCTTTATTATGTTGTTTTCCCCTAGCATGATTTTTGCCTCTCACACTATTCTTTTTGGGTTTTAGAAAATGGCTGGAAACAAGATGATTCACGATAATGGAGAATATGATGGGCAATGGAATGATATTATTCATAATGAAATGGGATTTGGAAGTCCAAACATCATTATTATTCCGAATCAGCAATCTCATAATATGATCAATAAAGTAAAATTTGGTAAGTTTCCTGACTCGACTAATAAGAGAAAGATGGAGTTTCATGATGATCATAGAGGAAAGAAAGTTCAATTTCCCCTATGTAAATCATGTGGGAAGAGGCATCAAGGAGAATGTTTCAAAGGAACTGGAAGATGCTTTGGGTGTGGAAAAGAAGGACACAAAGCAAGTAAGTGCAAAGGAAAAGGTTCTGTTAACACCATGGATGAGGATAATGATATTGCTACGACATCAACAATGGTTAAATGTTTTAAATGTGGAATGTACAGGCATTATGCAAACCAATGCCCTAAGGGAAAGTCTCATGAAGAGAATCAGTATGGTCGTATGGGAAGTATTTATGTTGATGATGATGAAGAGACTACAAATGATATGTGAGATGAAAGAATTGTTGAAGCTCGGTCAATGGTTTAAGAATGTAGTGGAATGATTACATGTTTATCATGTGTAATGTTGTATAAGAAATATCATGGTACTATGGAATAAAGAGACATCTAAGGATTGTTACACTGTTGTCTTTCCTTGAGTTATGAAAGTGTATGATTAATGGTACCACTATCCATGAAAGGTTATTCAGATATTTTTGGAATTTAGATGATATGCGCACAATGAAGGGATAAGGAGAAAATTAAATGTTTAACAGTATTCATGAGCTCATGATTGATATAAGGACTAAGTGATATCATGGTTTGAGTATATAGAATTTTGAGGATTTTGGTATGTGGAAAGTGTTAACGTTTAACTGCATTCATGTTTTCAATAAGGTTCAATGGGTATTCAAGAGAATACATGATTAAGGCCTTTGAATGTTTAGAATGTGACCAACAAGACATATCTTATGATATATGGGGATCAACGATGGTATTAAATCTCCGGTAATCGTTTTCACTATATTATGAGAGTGGACTGAAGTATTATGGATAAGCCTAAAGATTGTTGGACATAAGTTAGTATTGTTTAAGGATAGAGGTTTTTTCGATATTATTGATGGGATGTTATAGTAATATAGTTTTAGAAAAAGGACAACCTGCTGGACGAGCGACAACCCATCATGTCGGACAAGGCTGTGGGAATCGAACCCACAACTGAAGTGCGACTGACCTTTATCGCCTACCACTGGCCTACAGGAAGTCCCTGTTTAGTAGAAACTATTTTTTATTATATTAAGCAGTATGATATATGAAGTATAAGTTCATTTTAGGAACCATATATCATTAATCTCACTATAGATGGACTTATGTATTTTTTGATAACTTTTCTAACCTTTTGAGACAGATGGAATGACCCATCATTCTATCACGTGATCTGCTAACACATCACGAATGACAAATTCAACTTCATTTCTTTATGAGATGAAGTAGAAATTGTCCAAAGAACGACAAATAGTGAGACTATACCAAAATCAAAAAAGTATATCTTCTAATTCCAATTTCATCAACTTTAGAGAAATGATCTTGAAAACCAAAAATGTTGTCCTAGTGCTCTTATATCTGATTAATCAGATGGTACCTTAGATCGTCACAAATTTATGGATTTGTGATTGCTAGCTTTTCCATAGCCATGTTCTCTACCACTCTCCATCAAAACATGATGGTTAGATTTCTCTTCCATATCCATATTTTCACCTATGTGGAAACCCAGTGATTAGTTTATTTGGGTAACCGTTACGTTTCATACTTTTGTTTTTAAAGATTGGTTTTGGTATTCCTTTTTACGATGTGGGTTTCGATTAAAGAAACTTTCGAATAGTAAACCATTTATAACCCCGACGAATTTCGAGGGTGAAATTCATTTTAAGGGGGGTAGAATATAACACCCCAAGATTTTATGAAAAATATTCTTTTTAATTTCATTAATGTCTTGTGTTGTACGCTACACCAAAAGGAGCTTGCACAACACACATCCTTGACTTGCCTTGAATTACACGCAATCGCGACCTTCCTCGATAGCGTGTGTAGTACGCAATACCGAGTTTCACTAAACAACGATATGCTATTAAAATATTATTATAACTAGCCGTTATGAATAGTAATAACCACCTTTTAAAATTTTAGAAATTTTAGCTCTCAAAATGGACTTCATTTTTGGATTCGGAGTATCGAATTTAGCCTAAGGTGAAATATTGGTACTTTTCGGATAACTTTCATATTCTGATGAATAGTGAAAATTACTAAATTATAATTAAAAACAATTTTTTTAATAAAAATAATTAATAGTGATAAATTATTAATTTGAGTGGTTTTAAAGTATATTTAGAATATATTTTTACAATTTAATACAATGTTGGTCATTGGATGTAATTTCACATTTAAACCAGACATAAACAAGTGTCAATCTTTTGATAGATATTGTTTCTTAAAAACACGCTATTTGTTTTAACAGCGGGATTTAATTATAAAATTTATTAATGAAACTTCTATGTTATGAATTTGGTAAAATAGACTTCATTTTTGAATTCGGAATATGAAATATAGCTTAGGATGAAATTTTGGCATTGTTCTGAAAAACATCAATTTTTGATGAATAGTGAAACTACTAAGTGGTAGTTAAAAAACTGAATTTTTCATAAAACTTAATTTTACCGCTTCTGTGAATGGAATTTCAAAAATCTGAGAGACACAGTTGATGTCAGTAAGTAAAATGTGGTTCAATGAGATGAAAATAATTTTTGGTGAATAGTAACTTTTTACTTTTATTTACCACGGTTAAAAGTAAATAGGGTAATTAAGGGAAAGAATGATATTAATATTACCCTAACACATGTCCTAATTCTATTGGACAAGTGTATCTCGACCAAAAACAACCTTAAGTGTAAAATATTATCATTTAGGCCCACTTGTATTAGATTAGGACATTTATTATTATTTAATTCAAAGAAGAGTTAAAAGAGTTAAAATCAAAGTATATTTACTAAAACATTTTTAATATAGGGTTTTACATAAGATAAATTCGATTGTAAATATTAATTAGAAAGCTAAAAAAAGTTCCTACATTATGGTATTTTATTTGTAATTTTTAAGCATCAAATAATTTAATTTATTTATGACACAAAGATGATGCAGTAATTATCTTATTAATGAAATATTGACATAATTGATATTATAAATATCAAAATAAATGTAATTTAAGACTTTTTATGAATTCCAATAATTTTCTAGGTTACTATGATATATTAGTATTGATTTAATCAACTTGGTTCGAACATATAATTCTGTTATGACTTTCACAAAAATCATATATCAAATAGTGTCAAAATTGACACAAAATAGTTTTTAAATCAAATATTATATTATTAATTGTTATTTTATTCCTAAAAATCTAAGGTTCGGCCAAATGACTTAGATAAGGATATATGTATTAATAATTTAAAATTTTGGGTTCTTTTGGCATGTTATAGTATGTGTATTAACCATATAGTGAAAGAAAACAAAAAGACACGGTAAAAGTTAAATTATTTAACTTAGAGTTAAATCTAATTGATAAGGTTAAAATAATACCCTAAACTTTTCTAAATCCTATTGGATGATAGTATTTCTAACCATCCCCACTTTAGCTTCGAAATAAGACCCTTTGGAACCATTATAAACCGATTTTGTCTTTAATATAAAATAATATTTTGAGATATTCCTAAGGTGCCCCTCTCCTCCCTTATAAAAGGGAACCTCCTCCCCCTCCTCCTCACACCAATTTGAGCACTCAAGCTCGGCCAAACCCTGCCATTTTCTCCTCTCCACTTCCCTAGAATAATCCTAGAGGTCCTGGTCTTCTTCAAAGACCAATTTTAGTTCCCTAAGTGGAGGATTCAAAGAGGCGTTCCAAAGAAGAGGTAATATCCATTACCGATCTTTTCAATTTCTTTCTTCTTAAACTTCTTCTTCTTTAATTGTTTCATTATAAAGTAGTAACATCAGTATTACTTAAATACTGATATTTTATTATAAATATAAAACAACCCTAATTCACCTTCTATCCATCCTACGGAAAAATGAAATCACCGCGCGTGCGTACGTACGGAATACCGTCTCCACGCCGTGGTGTAATCTATTTTCCACCATCACCTTAAAAGGATGGGTATAATGGTGTAATGAGTAACTATTTATGATTATTATAATTTAATTTTGATACTGAAATAATATATATATACTCAAATACAATTCCATGATCATAGGAACGATATCATCACTCGTGCGTACGTACGGAATACCGTCTCCACGATGTGATGCGACTCGTTCTACATGATCATCATTACATAGTAATTATATAAATGAATTGAATGAATAAATATGATATATGTTACACTAATACCATTCTGGATATAAGGTATCTATAAACTTAAAAGAAGAATAAGAATTTATTCGGCAAAACACGCATAAGAATAAAAGGCAATAAGGACCCGAGTAACAAGTAACAAAGAAATATTACTAACAAGAAGCTAAGAATATAACCATATATGATATCATATAAATATGTATGATTCTGGAATAAGTCAATAACATTATTTAAACCATTATACAGGATCTTCGGACACGTACAAAGCAAATTGGACCTAAGGTAAGGGAAATATCACAATCTCATTTTTATCCGAGATTGTTTATACTTTGGTATTTACTGGGGTGTATTTTATCATCCACATCCATGTTTCTTCAATATGTAATTTTATTTCCATCCAACTAAAATTGTTTAAATCCAATTTCACCCTTCGGTGAGTTTTTAGTAATATTTATGAAAGGAATCTTTTGTCGTTTTTTGTACGAGGTACTTTTTGACTTTTCCGACAAAAGTACGAAGAATGATTTTTTTAACTTATACGGTATGAATGGATTTTTAAAACATTATTTCAAAGAAGCTTCCTTTAAAAGTTTTCAAGTTTATTTTTAATTAACTTCTTTTAGTTTATAATTGTACAACATGTTAAGAAAGGAAAAGTGTTTTTGAAGCAGAAAGGATATTTTCCTCAAGAATGGAGTTCAAGTGTTTTATCAAAATTATTTTCCATCTAAGATAATAAAGGGTTCTGTTTTTATCCCTATTATTACATTGATTTGATTATGTTGTGATGGAAATATATTTTTATGAATTCCTTTATCTTATATGAATTGTTTTATGATGTCACGATGTTTAAGATTCTCATTTTTATTACATGGGTTATGAAATGATGTATGATTTATGATTTTGTGCACACATAAGAATGGTATCATTATGAGATGGGTGGGACCTATACCTCCCTCCAATGCATTGGGTAAAGATTTTATATCTCATGATATAGACATGGCTAGAACGGTAGGTTATACCGGTTCAGTGAAACAGGACTGGAACGAGGGTGACTCGGTTCAGAAAGGGACTTTGTCCACTTAGATAGTCTTGGCAATGAGTCTGGACTAACAAGAAATGATTCTCTATGATTATGTGTGTATGCCACAAATTTTCATGTTTTAAGTTATGATTATTGTGATTACATTTCACTGCCATGATTTATCCCATGTTATTAAATTATGATTTTTTTTGCAGGTTAAGATTTCCAAAAGTTATGTGCTTGTGTATACGATGAGATTTATATTTCTTTTGTTTACCCTTACTGAGCATTTGAGCTCACTCTTTTATGTTTTCTTTTCCCCAGGATATAAAGAAAGGTTTTAGGTAAAAAAAGGGAGATATTTATGGGAGATATTGGAGATCTTTCACCACGATTAGAAGATTACGTTCCGAGTTTCCAAAGACACTAAACTATTACGATCCTTGTGTGTGTGTTTTTTTTTGTTATGTACTAAGTATTCTGCAAAAGTAATGTAATGTCCATGTACGTCAAGCTTCGGGTCTCTACAATGAACCTCAGATTTTGTGATATATATCTTTTTATAGATCACTTCTAGCATCATCGGATTTAATACCACCTACATCATAGCTCCAAATAGCTTCAACTCATCTTCAAATCCCCCTCTCACTACTCCACCTAACAGATTCTCCCAATGTATTGACTAAGACATTTTCTCCCCTTTAAAAGCCACAATATTCCCTCTTTGTCAACAAACTTGAAGTTCTGCAAAAGGGTAAAGAACACATATTAGCACATTAGGTAAAAACACACGATTCCTAGGGTGGGGTGAGGGTCCCACATCTACACTTTTTCAAGTGTGGGAGTCAACTGAACTTCCAAAGCTAGTCAATGCCTCTCAAACATTTCTTTGGGTAAGGCCTTTGTTAGAATGTTCGCAACCTATTGTTCTATAGGCACATACTCCAACTTCACAAGACCTTGTTCCAACTTCTCCTTGATAAAATGATATTTGATTTTAATGTTCTTTGTCCTTGAGAAATGGACTGGATTTTTTCTAAGATTTATAGCACTAGAATTATCTCAATGAATTCTGATTAGAGACTTAACTTTAACTCTCATATATTCAATCTGTTGCTTCATCTACAATAATTATGTGCATTCTTGAGTAGACACAATATATTCAGATTCTAAAATGCTCAATGAAATTCAATATTGTTTCTTTCTTAACCAAGAAATACACAATCTAATAAGATATAAATAACCTCCTAAAGTTGATTTCCTATCTTCAGCTGATCTGGACCAATCTTCATCTGTATATCCCAATAACTTTTGCTGATATTTTTCATTGTACATCAAACAAAAATCCATTGTTCCCTTTATATACCTAAGTATTATTTTCACTACAATCATATCGATTTAATTGGGATTTATTTGATATATCGCTGCTTGGCATGTGGAAAAACAATACCACGTCTTATCGCTGTCAAGTACAATTAACTTCCAATGATTTTCCTATATTCTATTATATTAACTGCCTTTCCATCATCATCTTTTGATAGTTTTTTCCAGGTATCAACCAAAGTTTTTCATATCCTTATAATTTTCCATTCTAAATCTTCTCATAACCTCCTTGGAATATTTGGATTGAGAAATGAATGTCCCATTCCTTCCTTGTGTCACCTGTAAACCAAGGAAAAATGTCATCTAACCAATCATTGACATATCAAACTCACTTTTCATGAATTTAGAAAACTGTTTGCACTAGACTTCATCTGATACTCTAAATATTATGTCATCAACATATAAAAACACCATTATCCTTTTATTACTGTCATTACTGACATAAAGATTATAATCAACTCCAACATGCTAAAAACCAAGCTTTAAAAACTGATCTAGCCTTGAATACAATGTTCTTAGTGCTTACTTTAAACCATATAAAGCCTTCCTCAGCCAAAAAGCTCTATTATCATTCTCATGAATGAGAAAACCATATGTCTTCTCAATGTAAACTCCTTCTTCCAAAACTTCATTAAAAAATTCTAACTTGATGTCTATAAGAAAAAATTTAAACTTTCTTTTCACTAATATGTTCAAGAATAATCTGATTGTCTCTAGCCTTGAAAAAGGTGAAAATTTTTCATCAACATCGATACCTTCTATCTGGGAGTACCCTTTTTCACACTATTAATACTTTGTTTCAAATCACAACACCATATTCATTCATTTTGTTATGAAAGAACCATTTAAATCGATTAAATTTTTGTTTGTTGGCCTTGAAATAATCCCCTAAGTCAGATTCTTCTCAATTTGGTCATGCTATTCATTGATATCCTGAACCCAATTCTCATGGTCATCCACTTCATCAAAACATTTAGGCTCTACCTATGATAAGTACGATTCTTGATGTAGAGTCTTCATCCTCCTTGTCTACACTAGTGGTGTCTGATCACCAATTATGTTCTGTCTATCAATTTTAGCTCTTCTATTTTGTATTTGTTAAGATACTAAATTATTCTCATCCTTATCATCTTATGAGTCTTATTCTAAATAATTATATGGAACTAGAGAATCTCCTGATATGCTTATCTCTTCATCACTATCCTCCTAAGACTGATCATGTATTTTCAGAATATTCTTCTCATTCTACATTATAGTTACATCATGAATTTCTACAACCTTTCCCATAATCTTGTTGAATCATTTATATGATTTTATTTTCTTTGATTATCCATGAAATATCCCTTCATCTCCATGGTATTTAAACTTCCTATGATTCTACTTATTGAGAATGAAACACTTACTTCTGAAGACTTAAAAGTACTTCAATGATGGTTTCTTCCCGTAAAATAGATCATATGGGGATTTCTATTCTTTTGGACATAATAATGATCCATTTTAAGTTTACACTACTATCATCACCACTTCTTTAAAAAATTTATCTAGAAGGTCTTTCTCAATGAGCAATGTTTTAGTCATGTTGTTGACAATACAATTTCTTCAATCAAATAATCCATTATGCCGTGGAGTTCTTTCCATTGAAACTTTATGCCTTATCCCATGTTTTTCTCGAGATGATCCTCCACTTGGATATTTGTGAACTCTATTCAATTATCTATTTGGGCCTTATGGATTTTCTTACCTAGAATCTTTTCAACTTCTCGACGATATCATGTAATGCAACTGAACACCTCAGACTTGTGGGTAATGATTGATTCCCATGCCATTATTCTATAATCATCAATGAGGGGAAACTAATATCTCCTTCCATCAATGGCCCTTGGTGAAATTGGCCCACACACATCGATATGCACTATCCTGAGCAATTTTGTTGACTTTTTCTCTTTTTTCTTGTATGTATTTCGAATGATCTTATCTTGTCGAGAAGAATCACACGTATGAGTACAATCACATGATAATCTATGGATATCTCAAGAAGAATCATATTTTAATAGATCTTCCAAGGATGTTTGGATTATGTGTCCAAGAAACATATTC
Source organism: Viscum album (assembly GCA_963277665.1). Lineage (NCBI taxonomy): Eukaryota > Viridiplantae > Streptophyta > Magnoliopsida > Santalales > Viscaceae > Viscum > Viscum album. Next base: position 539,347,337 of record OY728145.1, read on the forward strand.
CATAACCTATTTTCTTTGACCTTGGACAAAAAGAATATATCTTCTTCTCCACTCACTAGGTAGAGATTCACCTTTTTATTCTTTCCTTACAATACAATAGCACCATATTTTTCCTTGATAATGCATAATTTCTTAGTAAATATTATGGCATGTCATGAGTCACATAGTTGTGTTACACTTAATAAGTTGTGAATAATACCTTCAACAACTAAGACATCTTGTCATCTCATGTCTTTTCCTCCAAAATTGGATTTTCCTAAACCAATAATTTTCAAGCTTTATCATTACCGAGTATCATGATACCTTCTTTATTGTACTTGATTATGGTCATGAGATCCTTATTTCCTATCATATGGAATGTATATCCACTATCAATGATCCATATCATAGTTGAATCTAATTATTTGAATGTAATTTCTGAAATAATTACCTTCTCAACCCTTTTCCTTTTAACCCATGTTTTTGACTACATACTCGACATGAAATGATAATCTTGTATCTTCCTCAGTATATAATAGAACAACTTCATCATGCAGAGCTGCAAATTGATTTTTTATTTTTAGTTCATCTAAGGATACATTTGGCTGCTTCCTATGACAATATTCAGTCTTCTTCAGTACATTCCACTAGATTATTGATGAGGAATATCTTTCCATGTGTCTGAATACTCTACACCTAAAATAGTGACTATCAAATAATGATCTAGAATATTGAACTCTATATAACTACCTATATTTCTCTTGTTCTCTTTTTAATCCCTTTTTATGGAACATATATTTTTTGAGAGTCCCATATTTCCACAACAATAGCTTCTCATGCGGGGTACAACCCTGTGTCTCACAACTGCACCACTGATCATACCATGAGTTCTCTAAATCTTCTGATTATGCTTCATACCCAAATAAATATTCACTATCGGAGTGGGTTCTTGGGGTTTGACTTCAACCATTATTGCTTTCTATTTTTGATCAAGCCTTATACCAGCCTTATCATTCATATTTGACTGTTGCTTCTGTTCTGCTAGATCACTGCGCTCAATTTTCAGGTTCTCTATTGTTTAAATGGCCATATTTCCTAATGTCATACCGAGAGTCAGCTGTTTTTCCTAATCTTTAACTTTTCATTTTAGAACAATGACTTCCTCTTCAAGTTCTTAAATAAGTTTGATTTTATCTTTTCCAATTTCAGTCAAAATATTGATTTCTCTTTTCTGTTCTTCAAATTTTAACTTGTAATCAAAAACATCTTTTGAACTCTATGGAATTGAAGACTGTAGTTTTTCAATTTCTTTATTGAACTCAAACTTTTCTTCTCCCTACTACTACATATATAGTTTTTCATCATGAATCACTCTGTTGAATTTCCTTGTTTTCGATTTACAAATATCTATTTCCTCAAGAGAAAGTTTAAGCTCAACCTGAAGATCAACTCTTCCCTTAATTTCACTTTCTTCATTTTTGTTTTCTTCTTTTTTTTAAAAAATTTCCAACAACCACCACCAAAGTATTAGCTCCATGATCTTTACAGTCCTCCAATGAGAGATAAACACTAAATTTCAACCTCTTCCTCTGATACCAATTGTTAGGTTCACTAGATCGAATACCCTGAGAGGGGGGAGGGGGGGGAGGGGTGAATCAGGGTATGACCGATTAAAACTACTACCCCTTCAGATCTTTTTTCATCGTAAAAAAAACACTATTCTCTCTTACTCCCATAAAAATATATGAACATAAATGAAATCATTCACATAACATAGAGATTTTACTTGGTTCACCCTCAATGGGCTATGTCCAAGGAGCATACAACGACGATATGCCATTGTGCCAAATCCAATAAAGGTTACTTCCAGTTACAAGGTTTGGTATAGAACACTTATATGCCTAGGATCACTGCCTTTACAAGTTTTAGGGTTTTCTCACTGCATTCCAAAGGGTCACTCCCTATGTCTCTTCCTCTAGGTCACTACCGGTGGGGAGGATCACCATCTTCCTCTTCCTTTGCTCACTGCTCTTGGAAGGGATCCACTCACAATTTATGGACTTGTAAGTCCTTTTATTTGCATGAAATCATGCATACTATATTATAGGTAGGTGCTCTATTAAAGTCCCCTGTTCCTTATAGATTAATTCCTCCTTTCTTTTTACTATTAGGTTAGCCTATATTTCTTTTGTGAACTATTTTTGAGCTTTGCAAGATTTCTTGAGTTCTCCGTGAACCACCCGGATTCCTCTACAAACCACCTATATTCCTCCATGAACAGAGTAGTGGGTATGCTTCATAGATCACCTCTCCATAGACTACTTCTTATTCCATGAACCATCCTTTTTTTTTGAATCGCTTCTCCTCTACTTCCACATACTGTCTCTTCATACCACATCCACGTACTGCGTTTGTGTGCCACCTTCGCTTCTACGAACCACCATTCTTCCACTGAAAATTGTGTCTTATTCTATGTACCACTTATGTAATTCCTTCTTCTACGGAAGAATTATTTCTATGCGGGCTTCAGTGCCTCACAAAAATCTTTTGCAGAAATTCTTCCGCATGAACCACTTCACCCTTCATGGATGTCTCCCCATGAATGCCCTTCAGACTTAGGAAAATTACTAGAGAAAATATGTTTTCTAATAAAAATTTCTATCCATTTAACAATGGTATTAGAACTTCTTAAATAGGAAAATAGATCCATATAATATGCTAATTCGATATTTACCAAATCTTCAACATGGCACTACCTTCACTGCATACCATGCCTCTCCCTGGAACCGTTCTACCCAATACGGTCCACATACCACCATTATTCTTATGCAGTGACCATTCTCTTCTGCGAACCACCTCATTCATAGCTCCTCAAATCTATTCCTCATTTTCATTAATGAAAATTCATTCTACAAACTGCAATCCTTTCACATATCGCATGCCTTCCACCATGAACTGTATGCTTCCCATGAACCATTCCTGTATGTGGTCCACGCCTTGCCCTATGAGGATCCCTTATTTTTTTGGTTTCTTTTTCCATTCCATGTACCATTATTCATGGTCTATGTACCATCCTTCATGGTCTGTGTACCATCATTTTCCAAAATCAAACTCTTGATTTTGAGGCCTAAAAGTTGGGAAAACACTAGGAAACTTCGACACCTTAAAAACCTATTTTCAAAAATCAACAACCATACTCATTTGTGATCATATGAGCCTTTTAACTAACATAATCAAACCCAAAACATACCAAGAGGACACCTTGATGGATTTTTCCCAACACAACTACCTCTTCTTGGGGAAACCACCTCTGTCTTACACCTTTAACCTTAAAAGGTTGGTATTTTGGGAAGGAAAAAAGCTATAGGATGTGGTCATAGAAGTTATAAAGATATTATGGTAGTTATTAGATTAACTATAGGAAAAAATATGTGTGACTAATTGAATAATAGAGGTTCCATTTTATAAGTGGGGTGGGTGACACACTTGTAATAAATAAAAAGTTAAAATATAATAAAATCGTATTCAAGTGAAAGTATAACCATGGACACAAAAATTAGAATATAATATAATGGTGGGTCAAAATCCATTAAACCAATAGGATTTAGACAAGTTTTTATGTTATTTTAACCCCTTTGACTTTAGTTTAACACTTCGGTAACCCTTTTTACCTTTACCATAGTGAAAACATTTTACCATGGTTAGTATTAATTATAACCAAAAATAAAAGCAGCCTTGTTTACAAATTAATACATGATGATTTCAAATATATAAATAATTTTATCAAATTTAATTTCTATATTTTTTGGAAATTCATTTTAAAATAAGAATTAAAATAACAACAAAAACTATTTAAAAAAAATAATTTTAAAGAATAAAAGTGAATTTAATTAAATTCATTTCCTAGTAAAAACAAGAGATGAATGTTAAATTATTTTATTTAATATATAATATAAAATTTAATTAAAATAATTCAAAAATACTGATTAATTTAATTTATTAAGATAAAAAAACATTGAGTGCATAAAGGGTGTTTTTTTAGAAAAACATCTCTTTTTACATTAAAATGCTTTTATTTTCATTTCTAACCAATTGAAAATAAATGAATTAATTTTGTAGAAGTGTAAATAAAAAATTTTCATATGTTTTATAATCTGAATAAATTTTTAATCCAAACATATATGACATAAAAACCACATATAAAAAAATATTTTGAAAAAGTTCTTTAAGATAAATAGTATTTCTTATGTGAATTAGAAATTATTTGTGAAAATTATATTTCATTTAAATACTATAAAATGTGTTTTGTTTTATAATTTATAATAATTATTCACAGAATTTTAGGGTTTTTTGGTTCATATGATACTATAGAAATTTATTTTTTAATGAGAAATATATTCTAAAATATCGAGGTGTTACAATCATAGTTAATTCCAACACATGCCTTAAGAATAAATTAATTCTCGTTAACCCCACCAATTTACCCAATGCATTGGAGTTCTATATAGGGATCACCCGTTATCAGAGTTATATCAGGATCACCATTCATTATATATAATTTCCAATAACCATATCCTAAGAAAAAAACAAAAAATATTTCATTTACATCATAAAACCTCTTAAAATATTCTATTTAATACGTATGCATAAGATCTTTTGAGAGTCACATAAAAATAAGGTTAAAAACATTTTTTCCTTTGAAAAATGTTAAAATAAAAAAATTATAGAATAGTACGAAATTAGATATTCATTAAAAAACCATAGAAACTTGTATATTAATCTTGATAATTAATAACAACAAAGATAGTGGGAAAATGCAGTCATATGGTAAATGTTAAAACATTATTTTTCACTTTGAAAAAAGAGTCAAAAGTGACCCATACAGAAACATTTGAAAAGATTCATTTTAATAATTTATAAAGTAATTCAAATTCAGTATAAAATGTCCTTTAAAATTATTTAAAAGATAAATATGAACATTCTAGAAACATTTTAAATAAAATTGATATTGAATAGAATGAGTTTAAAACTATTAACAAAACATTTTAAAGAAAAATCACTTACCTCACTTACTAACTCGCCGTGTATGTACATTAATTTACTAAATAATAAAATTCTATTAATTTTATTCTTGATTAAGAATTTTTTTGGGTATATTAACTTACCAAATCTTTTTTATTTTACTTACTTCCATTTAATATATAGTTACTAAATCAATTAAGTTCATGTTGGACATTTTGGGGCCATTCAGTTTTTAACAGTTAAATTACATCGATGTATTGACCATGGTCAAAGGGGTCATGGTTAAATTTTTCTACAAAATATTAAACATGTTTTAATTATATTTTTTATACATTATATAAACTTTTATAACCATTCAATTAATTTGGTCATGAAAAATGAATCACATTACTTCATGGAGGTGCAATCCACAGATATGCATGAGCGATGTTATCATTTTAAAACATGTGGAATGGTAAGAAGTTAAGTAATATATTATATTTATATAATAATATTAATTCCATAAAAATATTATATATTCATTAATTTCATCTTTATAACCAACCACGTGAGGAGGTGATGGAAAAAACACATTAATTCATAGAGATGGTAGTTTAAATGTATGATTGAATAGTGTTTTCATTTCATATGGGAAAAAAATGAGATGAAAAAGGTTTTTTATCACAAATATAATAACATTTAATTCTATTGGGTATACTTATTTTATTACCTAATAATGGTTAGGATAGGTTTTAAGGATTTAGAATAACAAATACACATGAAAGTTCTCAATTATGAGTTATACCTCTTCTTTGGAGAACCACATTTAGATTACACCTTTAGACTTATAGGTTGGTATTTTGGAGATACTATAAGCTATAAGACATGGGGAAGTAAATTAGTATGCATTTTTTAAGGTATTGGATAATATATAGTTCTCAATGGTTATGAACAAGTGAGTAGAGGAGGTTCACTTTTATTAGTGAGGGGAGTGACACACTTATAAATATCCTTATGTTTTAAATATTATAAATGTATTACTCATTGGAAAGTGGAACTAAATTAAAAAATTATAATCCAAGGTAATAATTATTTAAATAGAATCATACAATAAGAATCAAGATAATATTTTGTGACATTATCACCTAGTTTTAACCTTAATTAACATGTTTACCATTTACCATAGTAACTATTTTTACCATGGAAACTATTCATTATGAAAAAAATGAAATTTAGAACACTAATAAATTTGAATTTTCTAATTAAAAATGTGAAATACATTTTTCAAGATTTAATTTTTATAAATGACAGAATTTAATTTTAATATAAGCACGGAACACGCAATGAAAAACAATTTTTTAGAGAAATGCATTTTTTAGATTAAAAATGAATTTATACTAAAATAAATTATAATTATATTTACATGGAATTAATTTTATTATTTTTAATAAAAGGGTACTAATTTTAGTTTAATGGAAATCCAAAATTGAATGGGACATTTCATATACTTGAAAGAGAAATGATTTTTTTTATAAAAATCTATTTTTTTAGTATTCATTCAAAAATCTATCTTTTCATAAAAATCCTAAAAATTCACCCTAAATAATATTTTATATTATAATATAAAAAATGAATTTTATTTAATAAAATTAAATTTCATAAATTTTAAATTTTAAATTTTAAATTAAAATATATATCTCATAGAAAATAATCAGGTTAGAATAAAACTATTTCCTTTTTGATTGATAAATTACTAAAAATTATTATAGTGAACATGAATCCATAAAATATAATTATGTGTAAAAATACAAAATGAATCAAAGGGTCCATGAAGATGTACCAGATGAACTCATTCCCTCCTCCCCCTATGTAAGATGCTTCCGACTAGTGGCGTGGGCTTGAGAGGCATCATGGGGAGACTTTGCCCTTGGTAACATACAACCATTAGAGAAATATAAAAGAAGAAACAAAATTAAGGGAAAAAATAATCCACCAGACAATAGTGTCAAGGACAATAATTTTAATCTATGCTATAATAATATGGCATGACAATAATATGATCCAAGGAAAAAGAAATAAAGGATCCCTACATATAGTAGATCAATTTACTTATACAGGGAAGAAAATTAAGTGACATGTGGAAAAATATACAAGATCGAGAGTCTATCATGACATCACCTCAAACCATCCTACTGATCCTAGTCAACTACCCATCATTGTGCCCTTGTACTTTACTGGATCCTTGATCATGAAATTTATACACACATGAAGAATCCAATGTAGTGTGTGAGTATAAAACCTAGCAGAGCACCACCAATGGCTCCTTGACATAAGTGCACAATATAAAAAAGTGTATGAAATGTTAGTAATCAATTCATAAGTAAAAAAATAGTAGTTATAAATTTACACACATGTTATGGGTCCTTAAAGACCGGATCTACCTCCTTTGGCTATGTACTGGAGGGAAATTCATACTTTAACCAAAATAATTAGCTAACCAATCATCCTTCTGCATCCCCTTTGAAGGTATAATCACACATACCTTTAAGAGAAATACACATGTCAACCCAATTAATGGCTCTGTTGCAAGCCACATACCACATGTTGACCCAATCACATGGATCTGTGGCAATCCCTCACATCACATGTTGAACCGATATCACGACACTAGGGAAAGAAATCATATTTTACACACCCCCTATAAGGGTATGGATATACCGTATGACTCAACATGGGAATTCAATTATAGAGATGAATAAACCACACATGTAACACACAATGCTATAACAAGGTAGTTCCTAACCATGTCATTTCAAACAAGATCCACATAACCAATAGAAATCCACATGAAAATAATATCAAGTATAGGTCTCATGGGACACACACAAAAACCACATGTGAATGATATCTATCATAGGTATCACGGGGTTACACACATAGAAACACCACATTAGAATCATATTAAGGTCTGACAAGGCTACACACACACACACACCACATAATCATTGTAACAACACACACACACACACACAAATATTCCTTATACGGAAAGGACTCCTTACCTTAAGCACAATGAAATTATGATGTCAACAATCACTATTAGAGTCAAGTTGCATGTCAAATATCCCTAAAACCATCCCTATTCCATCACATCAGAAATCTAGGATCAATACCTAAGAATAAAACCACAACAAAGGGTAAGACTAGATTGATAATACCTTAAAAGAGCTATTTCCATCAAAAGTCTTGAAATAATCAATACATAAGTGCTAATTATCTAGATATAGTCTCCAATACTTCAATGATCCATGAATTATCCTTTATATCACATAAGAATCCATAGATCTGGCCATCACATCCTGAATAAATGATTACTTCTAAGGGAAAGAGGAATGATTTTGTGAGATTAATAAGAATGGAGAACAACAATAACATACCTTAAATTATCATGGCCCAAAGCCTCTAGATCCATTATAATTGGATTTTTATGGGAGAGGAATTTCTAAAAACGACCATTAGTGATCCTAGGTTATAGATCCCTAGGAATAAGATGAATAATATAGAGTTTTGGGGAAATTTTATGTTTAAAACTTAATTTTTAGATTAATTCAAACACCATTCATGGTTTGGTCCTAAAATTTTCCAAACTATGTAGAAATCATGTGAGTCTTATTACCTCTTATAGGAACCCAAATGGTTTTGATGTATGGTTTATTCTATGTGCCAACCATGATTTTTATTACTATATGAAGTTATATAATTTTCTAGAAAATGTCAGACAATGCTAACTATGCAACCTCTTAAAGGACTTTATTACCCTCCTAAACCATCCAAAATCTATCTGAGACTTCACCTAAGTAAAGAATAAATCAAAAAAAACTCAAATAAGGATTAAAGTAAGGTGAGATATAACTGAAATGTCTGAACCATTATAATATACCCTTATAATGGATTCTCATCCTAGACAAGTGTCTCTAGAGTTCCTTCTCAAATAACTCAGGTCATTGAGCTTACACATCAGATAACCATTCCCAAGTCTCCAATTGAATTTTTTTGTGTTACCATAGATCTTGAATAAGTGGTACTACCTTCCCCCTAAACACCTTATCATTCAGATTAAAACTTTGTATCAGTTTCTCTATAAATAATGCATTTGGTTCCTAATCATCATCCTTGGCATGCATTACATGTACATGATCAATTTCATACCTTTGAAGCTATGAAACACGGAACACATTATGAATAACTTGATATCATGGAGGGAGGTACGAATGGTAAGACACTGTCCTGACACACTCATTGATCTGAAATGGTCCCACAAACCATAATTTCATCTTCCCTTAATTCCTCAAACAATGATTCCCCAACTGAGGTGACACCCACAAGAACACCCGATCACCCATATTGAACTCTAAGGTCCATGTCCTCTAGTTAGAATATGATCGTTGTATAATATGAGTAGTAACTAACCAATTCCTGATCAAATTCACTATCTTGGAGGTCTCTTTCACCGTGATCGGCTAAACGATAGCTTCCTCACCTACCTCGTGCTGACACAATGGTGAATGACACAGTTGACCATAAAGAGACACAAAATATTCCATTTGAATCAAATACTGGAAACTGTTATTGTTCAAAAAATCCACAAAGTATATATGAACATCCCATGACCCATCGAAGACTTGGACACATGCCTAAAGCATGTGCTCCAAGATCTGTATCTTCCTCTTAGATTTTCTATTAGTCTGCAAATGATACATAGTACTCAATTTTAACTATGTTCCCAAATTAATTTGAAATAATTTCCAAAACCATGACATAAAACATGTTTCCCTATCCGATATGATACTGGAAGTCACTTCATAAAATCATATAATCTCCTAAACATAAATCTTATCCAGCTCATCTATAGAGTGAGTCTCTTAAATCAAAAATAAATGTTCTACCTTCATCAACTAATCCACTATCACCCAAATGATATCTAGAATTATTAAGTTCCTAGTAAAATCCATGAAGAAGTCCATTATTACTTTATCTTACATACACATAGGCACAAAGAGTGGATGAAGAAACCCACTGTGTTTTTGATGCCCAGCTTTGATCCTCTGACATGTCAGGCAATGAGAGACCAAGCCTATAATATCCCTCTTCCTACCCAGCCACCATAATCATCAACTGATATCATGATACATCTTGGTTGACCCAAACTACAATACGAACCAAAAATCATGAGATTCCATCATCAGATCCTCTATCATAGAAAAAGAAAACATTGTTATTCCATGAACATAGAAAAAATCCCATTCATCTAAGGCCCATCCTAGAATGATGTTATCTACCACCAAAATTTCATACATAAGAAGACAATCTGGATCACACTCTTGACTGTAATTTACTCACTCTATTAATTAGTACATAATCAACAAGTATATAAAAGACATTTTCCCCTAATCCTCAATCATGACCACCTTCCAGTCTATCAACAAAGCATTCAACTTCCATTTTTCTTCCGATGTTCGTTCACCATGTTCCTGTGTCTTACAACTAAGAGAATGTATGAAAAATTCTACTTTTAAAGAGAATAATATATCCCAATGTTGAACATATGTAGTTAATCTATTGAATTCCTTTGAAAAAGATTCAATTCTAGCTGGGAGAAGATGTACTGTAAGATCTTGGGGTCTATATATACAAAAAATTTCTCACCGAAGAACTACTGTCACAAACACTTCAGTGAATGAACAAAACTAGATAACTATATGACATGGATAGGGTAGGTACACTCATGAGGTTATATTAGGAAATATATGTAAGAAAATACCTTATCATTATATATCAAGAAAACTCTCAATACATCACTGGAAGAGTTACAATACAATATATAACCAATTCTAGGCTCTAAAAAAATTAAAATTGGAGATGATGTAAATCTTATCTTCAGCTCTAGGAAGGCTTCTTTACATATATATATCCTTTAAAACTTTACCCCCCTTCTTGGTACGAACAATCATGGGTGATAACAAATGGTAAAAGTCATGAACTAATTACTTATAACACCTGGACAATAAAATAAAGCTAAAAATATCAAACATATTCCTTAGCTATTACTAAGACATAACAAAATATACCTTCCTTGAATCAATAAAAATAACAAACTCAAGAATCACATGCCCGGGTAAACTCACCTCTTCGATCCAAAAGTGATATTTTAAGAACTTGGAGTAAATTTTATGCAGTCAAAGCATAATCAATACAATCTGAAGGTGTATAACATGTGATTTTGGTATCTTTGAATATATCAGGATGGCATCAATGAACACACCAATGAAGGAGTCTAAATATAGGTGAACAATAATTTTCCTGAGATTTATAAACACTACTGGAGAATTCTTCATCCAAAAAATGTATAACAAGATATTCATACACCCCATATTTTCTACTAAATGTTTTCTTCAGTATCTCCCTCTCCCTAACCAAAAGTTGATGGTACCCATATCATAGATCAATCTTTGAGAACCACTAGTCTCCCCTTAACTGATCAAACACATCATTAATACTTAGAACAAGATATATGTTCTTTACGGTAATCTAATTTAACTTTCTGTAGTCCACACACAGCTAAATACTACTATCCGTCTTCTTAGAGAACAACATTAGATAACCCCAAGGAGGAGTTCTTGGTATAATGAAGTCTTTTACTTCTAGATCCTCAAGTTTCACCTCATGATCTTTTACCTTAGTAGGGGATATACGGTAAGGTAGAATTGATATAGGTTACACACCAAGAATGAGTTAGATTCCAAACTTAGTTACCCTATCCATAAGATACACTGAGAAATATTTTGGGAATAAATATTGGTACATGTAACAACCCAGGTACTTATAAAATACTTTTTTTCATTATGAAATTAAATAGTTAAATTCATTATAAACATATAATGAAATTAGTGGTATTTATCAAAATTAAGAAGTCTATACTAATAGAATAGTAACATCACCTATGAGAGTATAAATAAATTTTTTGTATCTTATAAGTGAAAATATGATATATTTATATCATAGAATAACTATATAACTATTTTTAAAATGATAAATTAAGTGTTGGTATTTTTGTGAAAAACAAATGTTTATTTAAAATATTTTAATTAATATAATAAATTAAAATAAAATTTATCTTCATAAAATAGATTCATAAATTAATGTTTTTTTTCTTATGGTTATATGATAATTTTATGAGACCTAGATTAATTTTTTGAAGTGTCATAAAATCAGTTATAGTTTTAAAATCAATATTTTTTTGACTAAATGATGATTTTAATTAAAAATTAAATTTATCATATTTATAAAATTATTTTCCTAAAATGGATTTCATTTTTAAATTCTACATGTTGAAAAATAGTTTAGGTGAATTTTTGGTATTTTTATAAAATAAAAGAATTTTTGGTGAATAGTAAAATACAACAATTTATGGTATATATACATTATAAGTTAAATACACCATTACTTGAGTCATTTATGATGTAATAAAAATAATATATAACTCCACTTAATTATTTTAATATATTTAGTGATAATTCTAAAACTATTTATAGTCTTGAGCAAAAATAATAAACTAATGAATATAATAATGAGAAAACACCCCTCTCATCCACTATAAATACCACCCATCACTACCTCTTCTCCTCACACATCAAATCATTTTAGATTGTTTAATTTATACCCAATTACCTTCTTAAGTCTCTTACCCATGTCCAAGACCCTCTATCCTCACAAAAATTCCAAAACTAAGTGCCTTAAGGTGGTTCTCAAGAAGTATAATTCAAGAGGTAAAATCCTCTTTCTCTTTCTTTTATTTTTTTTCAATTTTTTTTCTTTTATTATTCTCTCCTCACCTCCCCTCATCCAAGTGACATAATAGCTCCAATATCATAAACATAATGTAATTTTATTGTATCAATGGAATATCCATAAAAAACCTCTCCTCTTCTCCTCTCAGTCTAAAAAATAAAAACATCATCTCTCTTGTGTTGATTTACCGTCATTGTGGACGATGTGTTTTCATTTTCCTTTACCTCCTTCAAGGCTGGTCATAAAACAATATTTATGGTTAAATTAGATTTTATTATACATATTATAAGTTATTTAATATCTTTTAACCAATATATAAACATTATATTGAATAAAATGATATAAGTTCATGATAGTTGTAAAAACCACCAAAATAAATTAAATCATTTTTGTTAATGTTTTATCTAATGATTCTTCCTCTTATCAGAAAAAATGATATATGGTATCATTTAAAATTATGGAAAAATATTAATAGCATTTAATTCCAACTATATAGTTTTTTTATATTCAAAAAGAAAATACATAATGAACCAACCATGGGAACCATGGGATAAATGCACCCAAAATAATAAAAATAACAAAATATTATTACTAAATGGGTGGAAATAATATTTTTTCATTCTGGAATTAAATATTTAAATTAATTAAAAATTTATAATGAAATAAGTGATATTTATTAAAAATAAGGAATATATACTAATAGAATAGTAAACTCACCTATGAAAGTATAAATAAAATTTATGTATCTTATAAGTGAATATATGATATATTTATATCATGGAATAAGTATATAAATGTTTTGAAAATGATAAATTAAGTTTTGGTATTTTTGTGAAACAAAATTCTTTATTTACAATTTTACAATTAATATAATTAATTAAAAGAAAATTTATCTTCATAAAATAGATTCATAAATTAATATTTTTTTATCTTATGATTGTTAGATAATTTTATGTGACCTTGATTAATTTTTCAAAATGTCAAAATCAACTATAATTTTAAAATCGATATTTTTTGAATAAATGATGATTTTAATTAAAAATTATATTTTTCATATTTAGAAAATTACTTTCAGAAAATGGACATTATTTTTAAATTTTACACATAAAAAAATGGTTAGGGTGAATTTTTGGGGATTTTTTAAAAATACTTGAATTTTTATTGAATAGTAAAATAAAGTAATTTACGGTATATATACATTATAAGTTAAATACACTATTACTTGAATAATTTATAATATAAACACAATAATCTAAAAATCCCCTTAATTATTTTAATATATTTAGTGATAATTCTTAAACTATTCATATTCTTGAGCCAAAATAATAAACTAATGAATATAATAGCGAGAAAACACCCCTCTCCTCCACTATAAATACCACCCATCACCACATATTCTCGTCACACATCAAATACTTTTGGACTATTTAATTTATAACTAATTTATTTCACAAGAATCTTTCCCATTTCAAACCTTTTGGTTTCAAAATAATGCCAAAAACCAAGTGCCTTAAGGATTTTCTTATGGAGGAGAATTCATGAGGTAAAATCCTCTTTGTTTTTATTTTATTTTATTTTCAATTTATTTTAATTTGTTATTATATCCTCGCCTGTCCTCATATAGGATACATGATCAATATAATATCTTACATATACTAGAATTTTATTGTGATAATGGAATATCCATCATCAAACCTATCCTCTTCACCTCTTATTATGAAAAATAAAAACATTGTCCGTGATGTGTTGATTTACTATCATCATGGATGATGTGTTTTCATTTTCCTTTACTTCCTTAAAGTATGGTCATAAAACCATTATTATGATTAAATCTCATTTAATTATACATATTATAAGTTATTTAATGTTCTAGAACCTGTATATAAACATGATATTTAGTAAAATGATATAAGTTCATGATGTTTGTAAAAACCACAAAAATAAATTAAATCATTTTAATTAATGATTTATCTAATGATTAATCCTCATATAAAAAAAATGATATATGGTATCATTTAAAATTATATAAACATATTAATACCAATTCATTCCACTTTTAGAGTTTTATTCCATTCGATAAGAAAATCGGCAATGAACCATACATGAAATAATGCACCCGAAACAATGAAAATAACAAAATATTATTAATTAATGGGTAGAAATATGTTATAAGAAGATAATATAAGTAATTATAAATATTAATATTATTCTATAATATATTAATAACACTCTTTAAACCATTATACAAGAGGTTTTATCATGTTTTAATTAATACAAACTCGAGGTAAGGGACTTTTTTTTAAAAACACACTTTTAAATTTATATTTTTATAAAATTCAAAGGGAGTGTTTTTATGATGGAAGTATTCATATTTTATTTTTATCCTCTTGTTCTTGGGAATTTTTTATGTTGAAGTGTGGGACCTATATCTCCCTCTAATACATTGGGTATGTTTATGTTGGAATTTGATCATAATGGTTATTCCAAGTGTAATTGCGAGGTTACACTATAAGGTATACATGAGAGTTACATTGTAAGGTAGCCATGAGGGTTAACAATCATATGGTATACATGAGGCTTAAAATATTAATTAATTAATTCCCTAGTTACCTATATGTTTTTATTTATGTTTTCTATGTTCTATGGAAATATATTGTTTTCACAAGTTAAGTATATGATACATCATGGGTGAGAAGTATATCTTTTTGAAAATGATTTCATATGTTTATAAGTATTCATGGACTATTGAATTACTTTTTTTATAAACCTTTCTGATATTTTTGTGCTTATACGAAGTTTTAAAATGTTTTTAGAGGTTTTAAGGATTGGTAAGAGAAAAGAAGAATCCAAGATGAATGTTGCGAAGATTTTTCATGAAAATATTTCGTGTTTTGTTAAAAACTTTTCTATTTTCAACGAAATGAATAGTGTTTTAGTAATACCCAATTTTTATGCTCATGGGTTGATATTTATGAATTATGTCCTAATTTTTTAAAAATATAAACCTAAAATATATTTGGGAATGTAAGAAAGTGAATTCTAAAATAATTATCTATATTATGTACTCTTTAAGGAAATGATCTTATAGTTGGTGTCTGAGCATATATTATATAACTTTAAGGATTAATATGATGTTAATAGAATGCTTATAAATTATTTTTAACTTATGGTTAAGTTTTACTAATATAGAATTTAAATATTACCATGTTTCTTCATTTAAGATATGTCTATTCAGAATGGTTTTCTGTAGAAAGAACATGAAAGCTGATGTAGGAATGCACTAAGAGGATGATATCTTTCCTAATCTGCAACCTAGAATGGTGGGAATTGAAACTGAGAAGTTTGTGATAGTAATGGACCAGTTGATGAAGGCTATAAATAGAGGTTAAATCAATGTAAGTGAAAAAATAGAACTACCATAAAGGAATATGATGATAGTGGAACATTTTATGTGGAAACACCCTCTAGCTTTCAGTGGATCTTATAACACAATGGTGGATAAAGGGTGGATTAAATACCTTGAAAAAATACTCAATTTTATGGGGTGTTCAAATAATCAAAATTTTAGTCTTTCTATTTATCGTTTTGATGGTGAAGCTGACCATTAATAGTCAATGGTCAATAATATTATGGATAATGAGGAGATTGATGCCTTGGAATGAGATGAATTTAAGAATATGTTCTTTGTAAAATATTTTACGATGATGGTTTAAGTTAGGATGGAGAATCAATTATTATAATTTGAAAAAATATAGGAATATTTAGTGGATGTTTATGAAAAAAACTTCACTCGATTGGAAAGGTATGCTCCAAATCTTATTCAGGATCTTGATAGTAAAATTAATCATTTTTACTCAGGATTGAATCCAAGATATCAATGGGGATTGGCCTCCTGTGAATTCAAAAGTTATTAGAAAATTGTCTGATGTGCTAGGAGGGTAGAAATGGAGTTTGATGATGATCATGTGTACTTTGACAACAATTATAAGAAAAGGCCTTGATGGTAGTAAATGATTAAGAATCAATCAAAGAAATATGAAGGTAAGAAAATCCAGTTTTCAGTTTGTGAAAAGTGAGGTAACAATCACCATGGGGAATGCCTTACAAAAACCAGGAAGTGTTTTTGATGTGGAAAGTTTGGAAACAAGTCCTGATACTATAATGAAAATTATCCTAAGGTTAATTATGATAATAAAACAATAAAGTTTTTTAAATATGGTGAGATGTGGAATTATGAAAATACATACCTAATGAAAGATATGAAAGATGGAAAACAACCAGATTATAAGCAGAAAGGTGCAGCAAAATCCTTTGCAACTACATTAGTAGATATTGGGACATCTAATTAAGTGGTATTGGGTAATTTTCTTGTTTACTTGTATTTTTCTAATGTTTTTTTTGATATGGGGTTTATTCATTCTTTTATCTTTGAATATTTTTTTGGTAAATTAGAAATTTCACCTCAAGAAATGAAACCAGAACTTATGGTTAAAGCACTAGGGGGAAATATTAAATTAAAAATGAATTATAAGAATCTCCTTGTTGTTGTCTATAGAAATACATTACCTTCCAACCTTTTTTTCCCCTAGTAGAGTTTGATGTTATTCTAGGTATGTATTGGACTTTTGTTTATTATGTTAAGATTAATTATAGAGAAAAAGAAGTTGTTTTTTAGAAAGTGTTTCAGTTTGTATACAAGGATGAACCCATATCATTGATAAAATATTAAGAAGCTAGAAAACTATTAAAATATGGAAATGAATGTTAGCTGGTACATATTCTTGAAAACAAGAGAAATATTCAGATTAATGGCGTGCCACTGGTAAATGAATACTTGGATGTTTTTCATGATAAGTTTCCCTATGTTATACCTAATCAAGAAGTTGAATTTAATATTTAATTAGTTCCTGATACTAAGATAATTTCAAAACAACCTTATCGAATGGCTCAATTGGAACTTTTATAATTGAATAATTAGTTATAGGAGTTTCTTGATAAAGGCTTCATTCATCCTAGCACATCACCATAGGGTGCTCTTATTTAGTTTGTTAAAAAGAAAGATGGATCCATGAGGTTTTACATTAATTATAGAGCATTGAATAACATTTCTATTAAGAATAAGTATCCATTTCCTTATATTGATGACTTTTTTGATCATTTCTAGGGAGATCAATATTTTTCCAAGATTTAATTGAGATACAGGTACCATCAGTTGAAGGTGAATGAGGATGACAACTTGAAAAAAACTTTTCATACTAGATATGAGCATTATGACTTAGTTGTTATACCCTTTGGTTTAAGAAATTATCTTTCTATATTCATGGATATTATGAATATAATATTTCATGATTATTTGGATAAGTTTTGTTTTGTTTTTATTGATGATATTTTGGTCTTTTAAAAAAGTAATGAGGATCAGGAAAAATATTTAATGATTTTCTTGAAAACTCTCAAAGAAAATAAGTTACACTAAAAATTTAGCAAATTTGATTTTTTTGGTTGCAAAAAATTAATTTTTTTGTAAACATTATAAATAAGGATGGAATAGTAGTTTATTCCACCAAAAAAAGTGGTTAATGAATGGATAAGGACTAAAATTGTTACATAGATTCATAATTTTCTTGGATTAGTAGGCTATTACTAATGGTTTGTTAAAAACTTTGAATGGTTATCTAGACCAGTAACAATGTTAACACGAAATGGCTTAAATTTATTTGGATAGAAGAATGTGATCTTTGTTTTTAGGAATTGAATAAGAGATCGGTGAATTCTCTATTTTTAGACCTTCCTTCCCGAAATGGAGACCTTTTCATCTACAGTGATTCTTCTTTGAAGGGACATGGTTGTGTTTTGATGAAGAATGATTAGATAATTGATTATAATTTAAGACAAATGAAACCTCATGAGTTAAATTATCCCACACATGATTTGGAATTAGTTGATGTGGTTTTCACTTTTAAAAGTTGGTGACACCATTTATATGGAGACAAATGTGAAATATATACTGACCATAAAAGTTTTAAGTATGCATTTACTCAATAGGAATTGAATATGAGGCAGAGAAGATGGATTTAACTAACAAAAGATTATTATTGCATGAGAAAATACTATCCTAGAAATTCAAACAAAGCGGCATATGCCTTGAGTGAAAAACGCCATTCTACATTAACCATGTTATGTATGGAACATGACCCCTTGATTAATGATTTGATGAATTTTGGATTATAAGTTGTTGGTGAAGGAAATTAATATTTTTTAGGTATTAGTGTATTACTCTCTCTCGGATATAATTAAGTAAGTGCAGAAGGAAGACCGTGAGTTACAGAAAAGGTAGAATTGGTTAAAAGGGTAAGTTCATAGAATTTAACATTGATAGAGATTGTGTTTTGAGATTTGGAAAGAGATTATGTGTACCTTGTGATCCCTAGATGAAGAAATAATTGTTAAGTGGAACTCATAGTTCTCCATTTTCAGTTCATCTAGGTAGCACTAAGATGTAAAGAGACCATAGGTAGTATTACTGGTGGGATGGAATGAAAAGGGATATTTTATGTTTTATAATGAAATGTTTGACATTTCATTATGTTAAAGGAGAGTGAAAACTACCAAAGGGTATGATTCATCCTTTTTCAGTGCCTGAGTGGAAATGAGAAAATATATCAATGGAATTTATGGTGAGACTACCAAATACTTCTCGAGGTAATAATGTGATTTGGGTTATTGTTGACCAACTAAATAAATCTGCACATTTCCTTCCTATCCAAGATACTATTTCTTTGGATCAGCTTTCTCCACTATACCTCAAATATATTTCTAGGTTACATGGAGTTTCTCTTTCCATTGTATCTGATCGTGATCCCAGGTTCACTTATAACTTTTGGAGAGGCCTTCAGAAGTCATTATGCACATAATTAAATTTTAGCACAACATTTCATTCTCAATGCAATTGAAAGACCAAGTAAACAATTAAGACCTTGTAAGACATGTTATGTTCTTGTTTGATGGATTACTAGGGAATTTGAGATCGAAAAATTTCTTGAGTTGAGTTTTATTATAATAATATTTTTCATTCCAGTATACAGATGGAACCTTTTGAGGAATTATATTGAAAGAGGTGTCTAAATTCATTATTTTGGGATGAAGCTGGGGAAAAGAAGTTAATGAGACCATAATTATCATAGGAAGTGGAATATAAAGAGAATACAATCCGAAAAAACATGATGAAATTTCAGAGAAGGCAGAAAATTTATGCGGATAACGGGAGGAAAGACTGTTATTTCATGGTAGGTTATCATGTATTTCTTAATGATTCTCCATGGAAAAGTGTGACGTGTTATGTTAATAAGGGAGAATTGAGTCCACAATTCATTGGACCCTATGAAATCCCAGAGAAGGTTGGATCAACCGATAGAGTTTATTTTCCACCAAGTTTGTCTTAGGTACACAATGTTTTTCATGTTTTTATTTTATGAAATTATGGGTTAGATTCATCACATGTTTTGAGCCAAGAAATAGTTCAACTGTAAGAGAACCTGTCTTACGAGGAAAAGACTATTCAGATTCTTGATCATAAAGGGAAAGTATTGTGGAATAAGGTAATTCACCATATTAAGGTTTTGTGAAGAAACCACATGGTTGAATAAGTAACATGAGAATCTGAAAATGATATGAGGTAAAGGTATCCTCACTTGTTTAATAAGTGAATAAAAATTTCACAGGCGCAATTTCTAGAAGGTTAAAAGAATGTAAAAGCCTATATACTTAAAAAATAATTTTTTTTCATTATGGAATCAAATAGTTAAATTCATTATAAATGTATAATGAAATAAGTGACATTTATCAAAATTAAGAAATATATACTAATAAAATAGTAACCTCACCTATGATATTATAAATAAAATTTATGTATCTTATATGTGAAAATATGATATATTTATATCATTGAATAAGTATATAAATGTTTTGAAAATGATAAATTAAATGTTGGTATTTTTATGAAACATTAATGTTTATTTACTAGTTTATAATTAATATAATGAATTAAAAGAAAATTTACCTTCAAAAAATAGATTCATAAATTAATATTTTGTTTCCTTATGATTATAAGATAATTTTATGATACTAGGACTAATTTTTCAAAGATTCATGAAATCAGTTATAATTTTAAAATTTTTATTTTTTGAATAAATGATGATTTTAATAAAAAATTATATTTATCAAATTTAGGAAATTATTTTCATAAAATTATGTTCATTTTTGAATTCTACATGTCAAAAAATGGTTAGGATGTTTTTTTGTGATTTTTATAAAATACTTGAATTTTTAGTGAATAGTAAAATACAATAATTTACGGTATATATACATTATAATTTAAATACACTATTACTTAATTAATTTCTATTTTAATCACCATAATATCGAAATAAAATTCATTATTTTAATATATTTAGTGATAATTCTCAAACTATTCATAGTCTTGAGCCAAAATAATAAACTAATGAATATATTAGGAGAAAACAAGCCTCTTATCCACTATAAATACCACCCCTCACCACCTTTATCCTCAAAACTCAAAGCCTTGTGGATTGTTTAATTTATACCCAATTAACTTCCCAATCCTCTTCCCCATGTCCAAGACCTACTGGTCTTACCAAAAGGTCAAAACCAAGTGCCTTAAGGTGGTTTTAAAGGAGGAGAATTCAAGATGTAAAATCCTCTTTCTTTTTCTTTTATTTCCTTTTCAATTTATTTTATTTTATTATTATATCCTCACCTCCACTCATCCTAGTGACATGATAACTCCATTATCTTACATATACTATAATTTTATTGTGTTAATGGAATATCCATCATCACACCTCTCCTCTTGTCCTCTTATTCTAAAAAATAAAAACATCGTGCGCGATGTGTTGATTTACCATCATCATGGACGATGTGATTTCATTTTCATTTACCACCTTAAAGGATGTTTATAAAACCACTATTATGGTAAAATAATATTTTATTATACATATTATAAGTTATTTAATTTTTTATAACCAATATATAAACATGATATCAAATAAAATGATATAAGTTTGTGATGGTCGTAAAAACCGCCAAAATAAATTAAATATTTTCCATTAAAGTTTTATCTAATGATTCTTACTTATATCAGAATAAGAAATGATATATGGTATCATTTAAAATTATAGAAACATATTAATACCATATCATTCCACTTATGGATTTTTTCTTCCATTGTACAAGAAAATACTTAATGAACCAACCATTGAAACCATGAAATTAATGCACCTGAAACAATGAAAATATCAAAATATTATTATTAAATGGGTAGAAATATGTAATAATAAGATCATAAATGTAATTATAAGTATGAATATGGTTATTTAATATAATAATAACACTCTTTAAAACATTATACAAGAGTTTTGAACATATTTTATGTAAGATGAACCAGAGGTAAGAGACTTTTCTTTAAAAACCCCCTTTTAAATTTATATTTTTATAAAATTCAAAAGGAATGTTTTTATGATGAAAGTATTAATGTTTTATGATTATGTTATCATTATTGGGAACTTATTATGTTGAATTTTGGGACCTATATCTCTCTCCAATTCATTGGGTATGTTTATGTTGGAAGTTGACTGTAATGGCTATTCCAAGTGTAACTACGATGGTTACATCATAAGGTAGCCGCGAGGGTTAAAAATAATACTATATTTGTGAGGGTTATAATATTTATTAAGTAATTACCCAAATTACCTATATTTTTTATTTATATTTTCTATGTTCTACAGAAATATTTTTTTCCCAAGTTAAGTATATGATACTTTATAGGTGAGAAGTATGTCTTTTGTGAAAATAATTTCATATGTTTATAAATATTCATGAACTAATGAATTCCTTTATTTTATGTCCCTATCTGAGATTTTTGTTCTCATACCAAGTTTTAAATTTTTTTCATAGGGATTTATGATGGTTAAGAGAAAATGAGGATTCATGATGAATGTTGTGAAGATTTTTCATGAAAATATTTCATGTTTTATTAAAAAACTTTTTTATTTTGGAAGAAATGGATACTATTTTAGTAGTACCCACTTTTTTTTATTGTGGGTTGATATGTATGAATTATGTCCTAAATTTATAAAAATATAAACTGAGAAGATATTTGGGAATGTAAGAAAGTAAATTCTATATGAATTTTCTAGATTATGTACTCTTTAGGGTAGGAATAGATACTATTTTAGTAGTACCCACTTTGTATGATTGTGGGTTGATATTTATGAATTATGTTATAATTTTATAAAACTCTAAGCTAAAAAGATATTTGGGAATTTAATAAATTTAATTATAAAATAATTTTCTCGATTATGTAATATTTAAGGCATAGATCTTATAGTATAGGTCCACCACAATAGAAAAATACAAGGGAGTCATTTTATGATATAAAACAAGGACATTCCATCGACCTGCACTATAATGGCTCCAATACGACTATGGTACAATCCTAATTTACTTGCTTAAACATCCAATTTATCGACCAACACAAACTTCTTCCCTGTAAGAATAGATAAGGATAATCATATCTAATAATGATATATGTGTTCTAAGTAACTAGTCAACCATTCTATACCAAATATCACATAATATCCATAAATTTATATAATTGTGAAATCCCACATATATTCATAGCCAGTAATCACTATGGGGTATTCTGAAAAAATATAGGGATGATCCACTTTCTTCCCAAAATGTGTATCAATGTCAAAATAGAATTTAGTCAGAAATTTAAACCCCACAGTAACTTGATAAACCATAAAAAATTGAAATCACTTATATCAAACAAAAAATAGATATCATAGAATTAATTGGGACCATACCTTGAACCGTCTAAGGTCCCTCTCTTCCATTGGTTAGAAACTAGTCAATCGTATAAACTCTATAAAAATTAGCTCCATGAACTCACCCCCAAGCCTCATGAGATACCTAATTCATATACCACTAAGGATTCTACACATGTTTCTAAAACTCATAGTCCGTATCTTTTCCTAAATCCACTAAGGACATCTGGGAAGCCTTCATACAAAACTTCTTAAGATCACCTTCCTTGACACACCAAGGAAAATTTATGGGAGAGTTAAAATGGTTTTTGAGAAAGTCCACCTTCCATCCATAATTATAGTATCTAGTAGAACCATAACCCATAGAGGGAGAATCAGAACCCTATCTTTGTTCTAATTTCCATCTATCACCCTAGTAAATTCCCTATGATTTCCTCTTTATATTCCTAAAATAGACAGTTGGGGAAACATTGGAAAATCTACTAGTTGGTTCGCTGAAATCCTTAAGATGAATTATATATTTATGTTCCACCAATCCCTTATCAATAATCAAAGATTTAAAAAGCACCTCAAAATATGTTTTCAAACCAAAATTCTTGATCAGATGTTTCAACTCGGGTCAAAGACCAATACCAAATTTCATAGTCTTATTTGCATCATTTATATACAATAGTGAAGAAAAGTAAAGCAACTTAGTAAATTGTGTAGTATAACTAGATACTAACATCGACCCATGATAAAGCTCTATACACTCCTGAGCATAATTCAAAATTAGTGTATTAGGGAAGAATCCCTTAAAGAAGAGGTCCTTGAAGGTTTAATTTTTTAAGTCCATCACATCTTTCTTCCTAATTCATAACACCCCATTTCCTCAAATATTTTCCCTGAATCATAAATGAAAACAATTTCACCTTTTGATACTCTAGAGTTTTCACCAAGTTGAATATCCTCTCCATGATGTATATCTAGTCTTGAACATCTTAGGGCCCTCGGTTACCCGGAAGGTTGGGGGATGTTGGAGATGAAATTAATGAGTGTCATCGACCATTGAAATTTGATATTCTCCACCATAACCTGGAACTAACTTGAAGAGTTCTGGTTGGATTGATTTTGTATATTGACTACTGGGGAAGATACAAGATAATTTCTAGCTGCACCCTCATGTATAGAAGGTGGTGAAGCAGGGAAATCCCATCTTTTGGGTCCATTCTAATTAGATTCCCTTGGTGGTCCCATAAGTCATTTTGAAGGTGTAAATTACTAAAATACCAAAACAATCCCTTAGAAATGAAAAAATAGACAGTCTAAGAATATTGTTTAATAGTCTACATTAACACTCAATAAAAACACAACATGAGACTCATCCTAAGAGGATACCCACATCTATAGGGTACAACCACCTTAGCCCTACATGAGTCTGAAGCCAAGTTTTCTGTACCTCTACATTAATCATAGATATATTCACACAAGAAAAGTATTCTCAGGTTCAAATAATTAAATGTTAGAAATAATGTACCAATGAAGCATAAATCATAAATTTAAATATGCATTTAATTAATAAAACCCCATATAATTCAAGAAACGAGAATGTGACATATGAACCTATGTGCCTAATCATGATACAATAATACAAACAAAATCCCATAAATCAAGACACTGACATCATGTGCACCACCTAAGGTGAAATAAATCAATAGGAATAACAAACATCAAGACCATAAATCCCACTTTACTAGAAACTCAGAGGTCTACTATATAATGTCAGTCATGCATTGACATAATTCCCTTGACTAAGTCCCAATAATCCTATATCATGTCTACCAGGTCCCAAATCAAGGAAAAAGAAAGTAAATAGGTTATAAACATTTGATAAATTTTTGTAACACCTTGACCTGATTCACCGAGTCTGGGATAGTTTGACACATGGCCCAATGTACACCTCCAATATTCAAGAGGATTCCAAAAATCACAAAAGTCCTACAAGACATTATGGGAAGAATATGCACTCAGTAATGGACGACCATCAAAGAAATATAATCAAAGCAAAAATATTAAGGGAAAAAATAATCCATCAGAAAAAGTGTAAATGATAAGAATATAATTCCATGTTATAACAATATGTCATATAAGCCATTCAATCCAAGGAAAAAGAAATAAAGGTTCCACACATACAAAAGATCAATATATTGATGTAGGTAAAAAACTAAGTAACATGTGGACAAACATACAAGATCCTAAGACTCTAATTTCATTTCCATGAACAATCCTACTAATCCACCTCAACTTCCCACCATAAGGCCCTTTCCCTTCACTAGATCACTGATCAAGAAATCTAAATGTTCACCAAGATTTATGTGTAAGGTGTGAGTATAAAACCAAATAGATCACCAACTATGGGTCCTTAAAATAAGTTAATAATACACACAAGTATATTCTATGTCAGTATTCAATTTGAAAGTAAACAAAGAGAAATCGTACATGTTCACACAAATTGTAGGTCCTTGAAGACTTGCGTTACCTAATTTGGCTCCATGCTAGAGGGAAAGTCATATGTTGGATTGATGTACTTGGCTAACCAATCAACTATCCATATCACCTTTGAAGGGATAGTTACACCCTCCTATAATGGAAATACACATGTTGGCCTAATTCACAGATCTAGGGAAATACACATGCTTTATGTCGATCCAATATCATGGATCTGGGGAAATCCATCACATCACATGTTGACCCAATTTCATTGATCTAAGGAAATCTATCATATTTTCCACACTCCCACTCTGAGGGGGTGTCTATACTATATAGCTCAACCCGATCACTCAATTATAGAGACAAAGAAACCACACATGAACACATAGTGGTATAATAAAGAAGTTCATAATCATGTCATGTCAAACAGTAGCCATTTAGCCAAAACACATCCTTATGGAAGTCATATCAAGTATAGGTCTCATGGGATACACATCCATACCACATATGAATCATATCAAGCATAGGTATCATAGGGATATACAAGCACACCACATGAGAATCATATCAATAATTGGTCCCATGGGGATACAAATACGCACCACATAATCTTGCCAACTCTATTTATATATCTTTTATATGGTAAGAACTCCCTACCTCAAGGGAAATGAAATTTGGATGTTAAGAATTGTTTCTCAAGTCAAGTTGCACATCAAAACTCTTAAAAACCATCCCCATTCCATCAGATGAGAACTCTAGGATTAATACCTAATAGGAAAACCACACCAAAGGGTTGGTATGAATTGAAAATACATGAAAAGAGTCACTACCAATAACGATCTAGGTCTAATTAGAAAATAAGTGCTAATTTTCTCGATTTAGGATTTCATCCTTCAACGATCCAAGAATTCTCTATTAGATTACATAAGAATCTAGAGATATGGCCACAATAGCTTAGTTCTATGATTTATTCCAAGGGAATGAGGAAATATCTATCGATATAAAGAAGAATAGAGAACAAAAATTATATACCATGAATTCTCATGGCCCAAAACCTCTAGATCCATTGGAATTAAAGTATGAAGGGAGATGAATCACAAAAAACAACCACTAGAGTCCCTAGGATTGAGATCCTAAGGAATATGTGGAAGAATGAAAAGTTTCAGGGTGGTTTAGGGTTTAAGAATCATTTTTAGATTAATTAAAACATTGTACATGGTTTGGTTACAAGGATTACAAAACTGTGCACCAACCATGTGTGGTTTACTGCCTATTATGGGCACCCATATGGTTTGGACACACGGTTTGGTAAATTGTGTGCTAACCATTATTTTTGCCTATACCCTGAGTTACATAGTTTTCTAGGAAATGTTTCATGTTTATCTCTAACTGTGCACTACTCACTCTCCTTCCTAACATGTTACATGTTTACCTAGGGTGAATTTCACATTTTAGTATTTTAAAATACTAAAAAAAATTCCTATCATCTCGGGTGAACAACAGCTCATATTGACACACCGTTAGTTTCAACATTTTAAAAATCAATCTATAATAGTTTTCCTATTATTTAATAGTAATGAGAGGTATTTTATTGATTTTGACCCTCATGGTGCATGTTTTTTATAGACTTCCATTTCTTTGAGAACTGATTATTCAATCAGTCCAAGCACACTGCTTGTTGGACTGACACAACAACTCCTCATACATATCAAAATAATTCAAAGACAGTTTTATATGATTTTACATCAATTTGAGATCATTTAATATTGGTTTGACTATTATATGAACATTATAGTCTTTTAAAAAACCAAAAAAAAAATTTGGTCACTTAGGTGAATGATTAATTTTATTGATGCACTGATAGTTCCTATATTTCAAAAATTAATCTATTTTTGTTATACTATTATTTCATGTCAGTCAGAGTTGTTTCATTGGTTTTAACCCCCCGGTGTGCATATTTTTAAAGACTGTCAATTCTTTAAGAACTGATTATTCAGTTAGTCCAAGTGAATTACATGCCGTATTGATTTTTCATATACTCATAAAAATCACAAATAATTCAAATATATATTTCTTATTATTTTACATCAATCAATGGTCATTTTATATGGGTTTGACCATTACACACACATTTTAGTGTTTAAAAACCCTAAATAGCTTTATTAGGTTATCTTGGGAAAATGAAAAACCAAACTGATGTGTCATCAAGTCCTACATTAAAACATAAATATATAATTGTTGTCTTATTATTCCCTGAAAATAATAGTTCTTTTTACTGGTTTTGACACTTAGTGAATTTTTTTAAATATTTTCAATTATTTAAGAACTAATTATTTAGTCAGTTTGAGAACAACACAGATTATATTTACACACCCTATACTGGTACATCTAAAAAATAATTCAGACATAGTTTTCCTATGATTTCCCTTAAATTTAGGGTCATTTTCTATGGTTTTTACTATTATAATAGTGTTTTAATGTTTCAAAATAGTAAAAAGGAATAGTTGGTCATCCCTCGGAAAACCATATCATATTGACATAATATTAGTTTTTAAAATTTCAAAAATAAATATATAGTTTTTTTCCTATGATTTTATAGAAATTGGTGAACTTTTTTTGGGTTTTGACCCCCTGGAGAATTTATTTAAGGAATGTAATTTTTTTAAGAAATTCTTATTCGATAATTCTGACCTCACTGTATTATGGATTTTAGTTTTTTTCTATTTTTACATGTAAAAAAATTCAAATATAGTTTTCCAATGATTTCACATCAATCTAAGGTCATTTTCTATGTTTTTAACCACCACATGAACGTTTTAGTGTTTAAAACACTAAAAAGGTGTATTCGATCATCCAAAATGAACAAAAACATGGATTGATGTGTCATTAGTTCCTATTTTTAAAAATCTAATATAAGGTTATTTTACTTTTATTTCAAGTCAATCGAAGGTCATTTTCTTGGTTTTGGCACCAAAAGAGATGATTTTAAAGACTGTCATTTATTTAAGAATAACTTATTCAATCAATCCATGCACACCACAAGTTGGATTGATGTGTTTTCTACTCATACATATCAAAAATAATTCAAATATAGTTTTATATTATTTAAAATTAATCTAAGACCTTTTTCTATAGTTTTTACAATTACACACATGTTTTAGTGTTTTAATACACTAAATAGGTGTATGTGACCATCTCAGGGAAAAAATCAAATAGATGTACCATAATTTCCTATATTTCAAAAACAAATCTATGGTTATTGTCATATGATTTCATGGAAATCATTGGTCATTTTCTAGTTTTTAACTCCCCAGTGCATGTTTTTAAATACTATCAGTTCTTTATGAACAAATTGTTCTATCAGTATGAGCACACCACATGCTATATTAATGTGTTGTATACTTGTACACATGAAAAAGATATTAAATTACACTTTTATTATTATTTCATGTTAATAATAGGTCGTTTTCTATGTTTTTGATTGTTACAAGCACATTTTTATCATTTTAAAACACTAAAAGGAATATTTATTCATCTTGGGAAAAATAAATTGATTGGAACGCCCTGAGTTACTATATTTTAAAAATCAAGATATGTTTTTCTCCATATGATTTCATAATAATCA
Organism: Viscum album; assembly: GCA_963277665.1. Taxonomy (NCBI): domain Eukaryota; kingdom Viridiplantae; phylum Streptophyta; class Magnoliopsida; order Santalales; family Viscaceae; genus Viscum; species Viscum album. Next base: position 539,377,103 of record OY728145.1, read on the forward strand.
AAGGTTATTTTCTTGGTTTTAACCCTCTATAGAAATTTTTTAAAGACTATTTGTTCTTTAAGAATTTCTTATTCAGTCATTCTAAGCATGCCACACATCGGATTGATGTGTCTTCTACTCATATGTATCAATAATAATTCAAATAAATTTTCCTATGATTTCACATCAATAATAGGTAATTTTTTATGGTTTTAACTCTCATGTGCACGTTTTAGTATTTTAACACATCAGAAGTCATATTTGGTCATCTCAGGTGAACAAAAAATAGGATTGATGCACCATCAGTTCCAATATTTCAAAAATTAATTAACAACTATTATCTTATTACTTCTTGGAAATTATAGGGTTTTTGATTGATTTTAACCCCTTGATGCATGTTATTAAAGATTTAAAATTCTTTAAGAACAACATATTTAGATATTTTGAGCGTAATTCATATCATATTGACATATGGTCTACTCATATACATCACAAATAATGAAAATATATTATATGATTTCATAGTAATATGAGGTTTTTTGTAATCATTTTGACCATTACATTCACATTTTATCGTTTTAAGACTTTAAAAGGTGTTTTTGGTCATCTTGAGGAAAATAAAACTTGGATTAATACGTCAATGGTTCTAATATTTCACATATGTTTATTTTCTTATGATTTCATGGAAATCATAGGTCATTTTCTTGATTTTAAGCTCCCAATAAAACATTTTTAATTAGTTTCAATTCTTTAAGAACTTTAGTTAGTCTAACAACACTACACATTTTATTTATGTGTTTGAAATTTATAAACTTTACAAATAACACAAAGACCGTTTTCTTATGATTCATGTAAATATGAGGTCATTTTCTATGGGTTTGACTATTACATGCATGTTTTAGTGCTTTAAAACACTAAATATATGTATTAATTCATATTGGTTGAAAAATAAATTTGAGTAATGTAACATCTATTTTTATAATTCAAAAATCAATTTATATTTTTTGTCCTACGATTTTAGAAAAATTGAAGGTCATTTTCTTGGTTTTTAACTCTTTGAGTACGTTATTAAAGACTTTCGATTTTTTAAGAACTGATTATTCAGACATTTCAAGAACACCAAATGTTGGATTGATAGTAAATTTAATCATACACAACATAAACAATTTTAATAAAATTATCTTATGATTTCATATCAATCTGTGACGGTTCGTTATGGTTTTGACTGTTATACAAACATTTTAGTGTTTTAAAACACTAAAAAGAATTATTCTCTCACCCTGAGAAAAAAGAAACTCATATTGATATTCCAAAAGCTCCTAAAATTTTCAAATTAATCTATGTTTGTTTTCATATGATTTGATGACAATAAGAGGTCATTTTATTAGTTTTGACCCCTTGGAACATGTTTTTAAAGACTATTAATTATTTAAGAACTATTTATTTAGTCATTAAAAGAACATTACATGATAGAATTGTGTTAATTCTACTTGTAAAAATAAAAATAATAAAAATATATATGTTATATTATTTAACATCCATCTGAGGTCGTTTGTTATGGTTTTGACCATTACATGCATGTTTTAGTGTTTTAAAATACTAAAAGGTGTATTCAGTAATTTTTTTTGATGAAAATTGTTGCTCCCAATGGTTGATTGTAGGGGTTGAATTTTGTGCAATAATTTATGTTGGGTTCAATATTATGGAATAGTTTCTAATGGGTTTCATTCTTGGAACCGGAAACACCCAACAGTTCTATATCTGTGCTGAGTCAGGGACCTATTATCTGAAAGCAAGAACTCATTGGGAGGTTTGGACAACAGTACTTAATAACTCACATTGGTGAAGAGGATGGGAGGCTATTATCATAATTCCCTTTTGTGTGGAATTGTTTCCTACTTTGGTACTATCTTATATATTTAAGACATGTTCACTAATTCATTATTAAATCCCAATCATGACATGGGTCACCCTTGAATTAACAATCAATTATTAGCATTCAGGTAATTTAGAATCATCTGTATGTATACAAGGTTCTTTATTAATGGGGATATCTATATGTATCAATGGTTCTACATCAATTTTACCCCCTTATTTTCTGGTTGTAGATTCTCTTATAGTTTATTACTACGGTGCTAGTTTTTAGGTACACAGTGGGGTGCTATAGAGTGTGTCATTATCTAGGGAAATAGAAGTTTTTTTGATGTCTGTATTAGACCCATGAATGTTATTCCTACACATCCTTGTGAAAGGATTTAGAATCCACATAGTTTGGTTCCACTTAATGGGGCACATCATATCTTTTAAGGGAATACGATAAGGACTAAACTATGTATTTTAACATAATGTAGAAGGGATGTCTAGGTGAAAGGTTCCTAGATAATTTTTTGGGTGGGACTTATGCCAAAGTGGCCTAGGTAACCTAGAAGGGATATGGATTCTTAGGTTGAATAAGACTCTACTAGGAATGAAACCCCAAGAGAATTAGGATTGATTTGTGGTGTTGGGTTTGGACCACAAGGAGGCTTCATAGGTATCCCAATTGAATGGGAATCAAATACCACATAGTTAAGTTGTGAGGACCCATGACTATGGGGGTCCTATGAAGGTTTTTCTCCTAAGGGAGTATGTAACTTTTAGAGGATAGAGTTGAGGATTATTCCTGAGGGGGATACCCTTGAAAACTAGTTTGGGTATGGTTGGAGATTATATAGAATAGGAGGTCCAAATGTTGATTGTATGATGACATGGTTGTGGATTATACCAAGTATAAGGCCCATTGATTTCTAGGGATTACACTTGGAATGATGAATTAAGGTTGGGTATCATGTATATGTCATGATAATTTCCAATGTCTAAGCTCACATGAGTCATGCTCGATGTGAAAAACAAGAGGAATCAGAAGATCTAGAAAACAACACCATCCTTCTTCCACTGGTGGAAGTGGGTGGGGAGGTGAGAGAAGAAGAAGGGGAATATGATTTGTCCCTTCACTCCCATAATTTTACCATATCATGGATAAGTAGGAAGGAATGAAGTATGAGAGGTTCTTTAAGAAAGGGTAGGGGCTTACTCTAGAAGGGTTTCCCTAAAATTGGTTCTGGGGGAAGAGAGGAGGATCTCATTCCATGTCTCCCTACTAAGAACTAGAGGTCTATGGTCTTAGATATGATAAGTTAAGGACATGGCCTTAACCATTATACCTGAGACCAAGAATTCCCTTTCAATCCCCCCAGGGTCTGGGTCCTTGTGGCAATGGGAATGGATATCCACATGAATCCCGAGGACCTTACCCATCAGGCAGGACAAGTACATGACACATATGGATAAAGGAATGCATATCCAAATTGGAGACACATTGGTGTGCCTCTTTCCATGTTTTTTAAAGTTTGGAGGATTTTTTGGAGGTTCCAATTTAGTCCCCCTCAGATGAGAGATCCAAAGTAAATAGATACCTACCATTGGTGGCTTAGAAGATGGCTCAAAGAAGACTCGTGCAACACATGTATTGGCGAGCAAAGGTGCTTTGTACAGGGCCTGGGAGGAGTTGGAGGTGCTTCATTGTAACATAATAGGTAATTATAGTATAATAATTTTTAATTTTTATTAATATTTATGAATTATATATCAATTTTACTTTAAATTGGATGATTTTTCCGATAGCGTACTCGACACACAACAATGGGTTTCTTAGAAATCTTACGTTGCACACAAGGCTAAGTAATACTGAAAAATCATACATTAATAATATTATTATTTTAAAATGTAGTTAATGCCTAGATGTTTTATTGGATATAATGAAAATAAATAAATATATTATGTTTACACATGTCTATTAAATGATTTTACTTTCTTCTAATAATTTTTATGGGCTTAAAATAAGAACAAATCATTTTTAAGCATAAAAAGGATAATATTTTTAAAAGGTAGTTTTATTGACTATTGATGGTGAACCCTTTTTTATTCTAAATTTTGATAGTTTTATAAATTTTATATGAAAAATTATTCATCTTATTTGGATGAGGGACATCATAATTTACTTTTTTTGAATTTTTTGTGTTTTTATGAAAATATTCATTTATAATGAATAATGAAAAATACTTCATTTTAATTCAAAACTAATTTTTCATCTGATTTATTTATATAGTTAGGTTATACTTTTAATTGGTTTTAAATTATAATTAAATAAAGTTTTTATCATTTAATCCAATTTGAGTCATTTGAATCAATTTCAAATTGAAATTGGATATAAAAACTTTGTGAAGTTTTGAACGTTTTTACTTCAAAAACTCGTTTACTCAATCCTTCAACGAGATTAAATTTTAAATTAATTTTAGTCACTTTTGTGAATTGAATTTTAAAAAATAGACATACATGGTTGTAATCAGTATGAAAATTTTATCTAATAGGATCAAAATATTTTTTCATGAATAGTAACATTAGTATCTTATTTACCACGATTAAATGTAAATCGGGTAATTAAAGGTAAAAAATATTATAATAGTATAAAACTACCCTAAAAAAATTACTAATCTTATTAGATGAGTTATTGTCTACCAATACAATACTTGGGCTGAAATGTTTTCCTTTGGAAGCCACTTGGGTATGATTATTACATTAATAACATTTTATTTAAAGTAAAAACAAATATGTCGTAAAAATGTCTGTTAAAACTAAAAAAATTTAATATTGGGTTATATAATTGATATATTATACTATAATGAGTCCTTATAAATCTAGAAATATTACCTATATCATGATAATTTACTTATAATTTTTAAACATTAAATAATTAAATTTAATTATGACACAATGATGATGATGTAATAGATTTATTAAAGGAAGAATCAAATAAATGATATTAATAATAATAAAATAAATAAAATTTTAATATTTGATGACATCCAATAATTTTATTTATTATTTAGACATGTTTTTGATGAGTTAAACTAGTTTGTTTGAAGTAATAATTTTATATGAGTTTTTCAAAATTCAAGTAATGAATAGTGTCAAAATTGACATAATTCATATTTTAAAATATAAAATATTCAATTAAATGAATTAAAATGTCTAAAAATCCAATAATCAGCCAAATAGTTGTGGTAAGTATCAAAATATCATTAATTACTCATTAATTGGTCTTTTTGATATTTTATGGTAATTATTTTAACTCTCATAGCGTAAATTGCATAATAAATCAGTAAGAGTTAAAAGGGTTAAAACATAAATATAAGGATTAAAAAATATACAAAACTTATCTAATTTTTATTGGATGAATGGATTTTGATCCATCATCATACTATATTATAACTAAATCAACTTTGATCAATTTGGAATAGAAAATGAATTTATATTAATTTAATACTTTTAATAATTCCAAGAGTGCCCCTCCCCACTCCTATAAAAAGGAACTCTTCTTCTCTATTCCTTACACTTCAAAAACCCTTTTGTTCAGAAAATATCTTCCCAAAACTATTCCAAGATTCCATCCCCACATTCTTGAGGCCTTATTTTATGTAGAAACCATTCTTAGATGTGTTAATGTTTTAAGAAAGGTGATCATCTAAAGGAAAGGAATATAAATAACGTATGAGACAAGTCAGACTCGAGGTAAGGGACTTCATCTCAATCTCATTTCATCGAGGCATATTTTGATGTTATACAACACCTTATTTTATACGGTGTATAATCAACCACTTTTACTTTTAATTTCATTCAATGGTGTTCAAAGGAATATTTTTATATGAATCATTTTACTAAACAACAAAAGAAATTTTTTAACGTATATGGTGATAATGACTTTTCCACTACTGTGGCTATTATTTGATATTTTTCTTCCTATACAAGTCATAATGTTTTTTAAAATAAAAATAAATACCATATTCCATTTTCAAGTATTTTGGTATTGAAAATAGTTTTATGAATGGTTTTATTATATCAATATCTTGAAATGATATACTGTGATTGCAAAGTTGAAATGTTATTTTTCCTTTATTCATATTTTATGCGTTATGATTATGTTATAATTCTTGGGAATTTCTTATGTATATGGGTGGTTCCATGATAAAATGAGAGTGGGTGATCCCATTATAGCTCTATAATGAATTAATCAAAGTGAAAGAGTTAAATGATAAGGTTTCTCTTAAGATATTTATGGAATATACTATGATGGGTATTCCAAATGTAACCACAAAGGTTAAACTCTATGTAGATTTGAAAGCTACAATGTATGTATGACATGGATGCCACAAGTTACATTTATTATTTATGACTAAAAATAATTTTATTTATGAATCTTATAATTTCATGGGGTTTGTTAAGGAAATTATGTTTTAAGGTCGAAATGTATGATTTTGTGAAAATGTTTTCATGAGTTTAAAATATTCATGGACTAACAGTTTTATTCCTTAATTTATATCCCTTATTGAGCCTTTTATGCTCATCCCATGTTTTTGAAATGTTTTCCACATGGTATAAGGATGGTTAATAGAAAATAATAATTCAAGATGAAGGTTATGAAGATTTCTATCAAGAAAAAAAGAAATCTGGTTTTAAAGAATTTTTTCTTATGAAAAAATCAATAGTGAGTAGAAGTGTGTACATTGTAATATTTGAGTTGTTATTTAATAGCTATGTCCTAATTCCCCAAAACTCTATACCTGAAAATATCTTCAATTTTAATTCTTGATTGAACTCATGATTATGTAACGTTTAAGGACGGGGCCTTAAAGTTGTCATTAAAGGTCGGTTTAGATAAATTTAGGGGTTAGGATATTGTTAATAGAATATCCATAAATGATTTTTAATTTATGGTAAAATTTAAATGATATGGAATTTGAATATTACCATGTTTCTATGTCTAAGACATGTCTGTTTAGAATGGTTTTCCATAGAGGAAAAAGGGATGTTGTGATGGGATGACAACCAGAGGAAAACAACCTTCTAAATTAGAAACCTGAGATGGTTGGAATCGGAACAGAACAATTTTTTATAGTGATGGCACAATTGACTCAGGATATAAATAACATTGGTATCTATACATGAGATCATCCAAATAAACTACAGAGTAACATGTTGGAAGTGAAGCATTTCCTGAGGAAAAATCCCCCATCATTTATAGGATCATCTAACCTCTTTCAAGATGAAGGGTAGATTAAAGCACTAGAAAATATTTTCTATGTAATGGGGTGTTTAATCAATAAAAAGTTTAGACTTTCAATTTACCATTTTGAAGGTGAATCCAAATAGTAGTGGTTGATGGTTATGAATATTAGGGATAGTGATGATATTGATGATCCTGATTAAGATCAATTCAGAATTATGTTTCTTGAGAAATATTTTCCTAAGGCGGTTCGACATAGAATGAAAAACCAATTCTTGAAATTAAGGAAAGATGAGGAATTAGTGGCTGATTATGAAGAAAAATTCACTCGACTGGAAATGTATGATCCAAATTTCATCTGGGATCTTGATAATAAAATTAATTTTTTTTACTTAGGATTAAATCCAAAGTATCAAATGGCGTTTGATTCTCGTGAGTTCAAAAGTTATGAAAACCAGTTCAATGTGCAGAGAAGGTTGAAATGGAGTTTTATGATTATCATGTGCTCTTTTACAACCAACAGAAAAAGAGGTCAAGGTGGTAGGTGAATCGGAATAATTCATCTAAAAAGTCTAATGGTATTAAAATTATGTTTACATTTTGTTATAATTATGCTAAAAATTACACTGGAGAATACCTTCTAAATTATGGTAAGTGCATCTGATGTGGTAAAATGGGACATAAGGATCATAACTACACTGAAAATGATCAAGGTAATTGTCATAAAAAATCTGATATATAGTTAGTAAAATGTTTTAAATTTAATGATATGGGTCATTATTCAAATGAGTTTATGATGAATAATTTGAATGATGAGAAGCAACCAAACTATAAGAAGAAAAGTATGGTGAAATAATTTTCAACTACTTCAATAAATGTTGGGACATCAAATGAAGTGGTATCAGGAACATTTTTTGTTTATTCATATTATACCAATGTGTTTTTTGATTTAGGGTCAAAACATTCTTTTATTTTTAATATTTTTTATAGTAAATTAGAAATTCCATCTCAAGAAAAGAATCCAGAACTTATGGTAAAAACACATAGGGGAAATGTTGAGGCAAAAAGAAATTATAAGAATATTTCTATCCTTTTTTGTGGAATGAATTTACCTAAAAACCTTGTTGTTTTTCCTCTAGTAGAGTTTTATGTTATTTTGGTTATGGATTAGATTTCTGTTTACCATGCTAAAATTGAACGTAGAGATAGAGAAGTTTCATTATAGAATGAATTTCAGTTTGTGTACAAGAATGAAACCTTACCATTGATAAAATATCTGGAAGATGAGAAAATATTAAAATATGGAAAAGAATGTCACCTTGCACATATTTTTGAAAGAAAAAGAACTGTTTAGATTAATGATGTGCCAGTGGTAAATGAGTATCTTGATGTTTTTCTTGATGATTTTTCTGGTATTATATATGATCAGGAAGTTGAATTTATTATTGAATTAGTTCCTGATACTAATCCAATTTCAAAACCCCATTATCTAATGGATCAAATTGAACTTTTAGAGTTGAATAAAAAATTACAGGATTTATTAGATAAAAGTTTCATTTGAAATAGAACATCTCCATGGGTTTCTATTGTCTTGTTTGTTAAAAAAATATGGTTCAATGAGACTTTGAATTGATTTTAGATCCCTGAATAACATCACTATTAAGAACAAGTATCCTTTTGCTCATATCGATGATTTGTTTAATCAGCTCTAGGGAGAATAATATTTTTAAAAGGTTTACTTTAGGTCAGGGTACCATCAGTTGAAAGTAAAGGTAGAAGACATTATGAATATTTTGTTTTATACTAGATATAGCCATTATGAATTTGTAGTTATGCTTTTTGGGTTAAATAATGTACCAACTGTATTCATGGATCTTATGAATAGAATATTCCGTGAATTCTGGGATAATTTTGTGGTTGTGTTTATTGATGAAATTTTGGTATATTGTAAAAGTAAATAAGAGCATGAAAGTAATCTAAGGGTTTTTTTGAAAACATTAAAATAATAGAAACAGTATGGGAAATTCAGAAAGTTTGAATTTTGGTTGCAAAAAATTTATTCCTTGGTCACATTGTTTCTAAATATGCCATAACTGTTGATCCTTCTAAAACAAAAGTTGTTGAAAAATGGACAAGGACCACAAATATAACTGAGATTCATATTTTTCTTGGTTTAATAGGATATTACCAGAGGTTTGTTGAAAGTTTTTCATGGATATCTAGACCACTGACTAAGTTAAATCTAAAAGGTATTAAGTTCATCTGGACAAAAGAATGTGACGAATTTTTTCATAAATTGAAAATAATATTTGTTAATGATCCAGTTTTGGAACTACCTTCTAGAAATGGTTAATTTGATATCTATAATGATGATTTGTTGAAAGGAATTGTATGTTTCATAATGAAAAATGATCAGGTAATTGATTATTCTTCATATTGGTTGAAAATCCATGAGTTAAATTACCCGACACATGATTTGGAATTATCTTCTGTTGTTTTTTATTTAAAAATTTAGAGGCATCACCTATATGGATTAAAATGTTAAATATATACTAATCATAAAATCTTGAATTATATTTTCACTTAGAAAGAACTAAACATGAGATAGAGAAGATGTTTGGAACTAATCATGGATTATAATTTCACAATTCATTACCATCATGGAAAAGAAAACAAAGTTGATGATGCTTTGAGTCGAAAAAGTAATGATACATTAACAATATTGCATTTGGAACATGACCCTTTGATTAATGATTTGATAAAATTTTTCATGGATGTTATTGGTGTAGAAAATTACTCTGTTTTGTTTTAGGTTTCAGCACAATCATCGATATCAAACAGAATTAATCAAGCACAAAAGGAAGACTGTGAATTGTAGAAAATGGTAAAATAGGTTCAAAAGGGTAATTTTCCTAAATTTAACATTGATAAAGATTGTTTTTTGAGATTTTGGAAGATGTTATGTGTGCCCTAAGATTCATGGTTGAAGAAAGAGTTTTTATGTGAAGCCCATAGTTATCCATTTTCAGTTCATCATAGAAGTGCTAAGATGTATAGAGACCTTTTGGAGTATTACTGGTGGTATGGAATGAAAAGATATATTACTGACTTCACTGTGAAGTATTTGACGTGTCAGTAGGTTAAAGAAGAATGAAATTTTAAAAAGGGGGTGATTCAGTCTTTACCAGTACTAGCGTGGAAATGGGAAAATATATCCATGGATTGTTTTGTGGGATTTCCAAAGACTTTCGAGGTAACAATTCGATTTGGGTTATTATTGATAGATTTACTAAATCTTTTCATTTTTTTCCAATTGGAGATACACTATCTCTAGATGAAGTTTCTTTGTTATATCTTAAATAGATAGTTAGATTACATGGAGTTCCTCTATCCACTGTATCTGATCATGATCCCAGGTTCACTTCTAACTTTTAGAAAGGCCTTTAGAAGTCATTGGGAACTGAATTAATTTTTAGTAAATATTTTCCTCCTCAATCATATGGGAAGTTAGAATAAACAATTCAGACCTTAGAGGATATTCTACATGATTGTTCAACAAATTACCAGGGAATTTAGGATCAATATCTTTCATTGGTTTAGTTTTCTTATAATAATAGTTTTTATTCCAGCATACAAACATCACCATTTGAGTCATTATATGGAAATAGGCTTTAAACTCCATATTTTGGGGATGATATCAGAGAAAGGAAGTTGATGGGACCAAAATTGGTAGAATAGATGGAAAGAAGTTCAGTTGATTCAGAAACACATGAGGAAAACTCAGAGGAGGTAGAAAAGTTATGCAAATAACCGAAGTAAGGATTTTTCTTTTGAGGTAAGTGATGCTTTATTTCTCAAAGTTTTTCCATGGAAAAGTGTGATGTGTTTTAATAATAAGGGGAAATTGAGTCCACGGTTCATTGAACCCTATGAAATATTAGATAAGGTTGGACCAGTCATCTACTGAGTGGATTTACCTCTGAGTTTATCCCAGGTACACAATGTTTTTCATGTTTCAATGTTAAGAAAGTATATTCCAGATCCATCTCATGTTTTGAGTCCAGAAGTAGTTCAGTTGGTAGTGAATCTTTCTTATGGGGAATAACCATTCCCAATTATTGACCACAGAGAGAAAATGTTGTGGAATAAGGAAATTAATCAGGTTAAGGTTTTGTAAAAAAACCATAGGGTTGAATAGGAAACATGGGAATCTGAAAATGCTATGAGGGATAAATACCTCCACTTATTTTATAAGTGAATAAAATTACGAGGATGAAATTTCCAAAAGGGGGGAAGGATGTAACATCCTGAGTAATTAGAGAATAATAATTTTTCATATCTATAAATATTTATGAATTAGATAATAATTTTACTTTAAAGGGGATTCTTTTTTTCTGATATGGTAACTGACACGCAACAATGAGTTTCTCTAAAATCTTATGTTGCACCCAAGACTGAGTAATACCGAAAATAATAAATTATTAATATTATTATTTTAAATAGTAGTTAATACCTAGAAATTTTATTGTAGGGAATGAATATAACTAACTATATTATGTTTACACATGTTTTTTATATGTTTTTACCTTCTTCAAATAATTTTTTTTGGGCTCAAAATAAGAATATATTCAATTTTAATCATAAAATTGTCTAATATTTCTAAAAGGTATTTTTACTGCCTATTGATGGTGAACCCTTTTTAATTATAAATTTTTATAGTTTTATAAATTTTATATTAAAAATTAAACCTTTTCCTTATAAGCGGGACATCAAAATTTACTTTAGTTGAATTTTGTTGTATTTTTATGATAATATTCATTTTTTAATGAATAGTGAAGAATACTGCATTTTAATTCAAAACTATTTTTCATATGAATTATTTATATAGTTAGGTTATCCTTGTTGATTCTCCTTTTCGTCACATTGTCTAAAAGAATGAAAAGGCAAATGCCTTAGCACAAATTGATTCATCCTTTGAAGAAAACATCAAAAATCGACAAAGGCATGAACAAGGAGTCAAATACCCTTGGGTCACGCAAGTTACCTCATAGTCGCGCAAGTACACTTGCGCGCTACCTAATGGTCGCGCAAGTGACTTGCACACCCTCTTTGAAAACCGCCTGGGGTCTTCTCTAGCCTATAAATACCCCTGTGGGCCCCCCATTAATAAAAAGAAATTTTTTTCCAGAACCTCCAAATTGAGCTCTCGGTTCCCTAGTCTCTTCTCAAAGATTCCGAACACTTCTAAGGTAATTTCTTACCAAGAACGGAAGCTATTAATAGGGGAGGAAGGCCTAAGTGTTGAAACTCATCAACACTTGTGCGCCTGAGTGGCCAGCCCTTAAGGGAACTTGCCACACTTGCGTGCCGCCCTACTCCTTCACCAGAACTTGTGCGCTATCTTCTGGAAATCCTCTAGGGATAATACCAAGGGTTTGAGCCAAGTCTTGCCCAAGTATTACCCTAAGAGTTGAAAATTGAACAAGTACCCATGTGTCGCGCAGGTATACCTGCGCGACCAGGACTTGTGTGCCCCTATCTTTTTTTGGGTGCCTCTCCTGCCTATTTCACTTCTCTTACACCTATACACTTCTCCTATTCAGGATTAAGCCTTCAGAACTCTCTCCAAATCCATTTATGGCATTATTTCCTTGTTGGATTCCTTATATGAAAGGAATTCGGTGGAACATCTCTCAAAACGTAGTGATTTACACATCTTTACATCACAAAAGTTAGAGAGTTCTTTCATTTAACCTCATCCTTTAAAGATGAGAGAATCTTTAACCTGGGCCTCTTTTTCAGGAGTAAGCCCCAGTCCAAATTCTCATTAATATTTGGGCATCCTCCTTAGGGGTAAGCCCCAAGTCCTCATTAATTTGGGAATCCTCCTTAGAAGTAAGCCCCAGTCATAATTCCCTTAACCTGGGCCTCCTTTTTAGGAGTAAGCCCCAGTACAATTTCCCAAATATGAGCATCCTCCTCCGGAGTAATCCCTAACCATGGTTCTCTTAACATGGGCTTCCTTTTCAGGAATAAGCCTCAGTCTCAAAGTCTACAAATATGGGCATCCTCTTCAGGAGTAAGCCCCAAATCCCCTAATTTGGGAATCCTTCTCAGGAGTAAGCCCCAACCATAATTCCTTTTACCTGGGCTTCCTTTTCAGGAGTAAGCCCCAGTCTCAACTCTTAACCAGCCCTAATTTACTTTTGATCTGGGCTTCCTTCTTAGTATTAAAACCCAATCATAAGTCTCCTCCTAACTTGGGCATCTTCCTTAGGAGTAAGCCCCTAAATTAGAGTATCCAAATCTCCATAAAGCACATATACCTTTATGGACCCTGTTCCTGGATTTCTTCCCTGAAGTAAATGTTAATATTCATCTGTTTGGGAAGTCATACATACATAATCCCCACGTCATTTCTTATGATTTCATCTTTCATGGCATAATTGTCTGATTTTACCAATACCTCTTGTTTCTCACACCGAGCATGACTCACGTGAGCTTAGAGTGTAAAAGTAATTATGACATCTTTCCTTGAGGCATGAATCATATATAAATATCATACTCCCTTACTCGAACTATGTGGGTTCTGATGCCTTTTCTCAACAAAGGATATGTAGGTATCCCATCTGTGGGTACGATCCCAAATCTAAAATAATCTATGTCCTTCTGAATGAAAATAAACTTCAAGTGCCTGACTGAGTGGCTTTAAAACTAGTATGGTCATCATAATGACCAAGAGATATCTATATAATGTATTAAAGGATACCATTGACTAGGAATCTCTAACAAATACAGATGATTTTCTATTGATGAAGAACCTAGAATACATATAAAAGAATCTCTAAATTTCCTACATATTAATCATTGATTTTCAGATCTAAAGGAAAGCTCATTTTATACTTGGTAATTTAATAAGGACTCACGAACGTAACTTAAATCTATAAAGAGAGTCCCAGAGTAGACAATAATTCCCCTCAAAAGGTGTGATGAGTCCGACCTCCCATCCTCTCGACCAATGAAAATTCCTAAGCCTAATCAGTCCACAACTAATGAGCACCTACCTTTGGAAAGTAGGTCCAAATGGATATGGAATCATTGGATGTTTCTGGTTCTATGAACAAACCCGTTATAAACCGATTAGAATGTTTGAACCTTAAATCAATGAGGTCATCCCCAATTCCAGAGGAAACAAAAAATTTTGAAACCGACGTGAATCCTTAACCAAATTAAAATGATGTTTTACCTATTTGTTAGGCCCCTATTTAAACTCAATGAGTGGGCCAACAAAGCAATAAATAACATATTTTCTCATCTAAAAGATGTAGTGGCTGGACTTATCTTGATTACATCTGTTATATCAAACATGTACTCTTTTCCAAAGATATTCTGCATTCCGAGAATGGATTTTATTAAGTCCAAATCTGTGAATACCTCTGCTGTAAATGCCACTGCTGCTATGCCTGCTGGATCATTATCCGCTCTGAGGATGATATCACCTACTCAGCATCTTCAACGCTGGGTATCAAACGCGCTGGTTAAGGAGTACCGTCAAAACGGTACTATTCTGACTCTGGAGCCTGCTCGACAAGCCCTCCAAGTCAATAACTCACACCGGTCATTTGGACAATGATGACCAGTGATTAAGAAGTAGGTGGTGCCAACCACCGTTTTCAACCATTTTGGGTCGTTATCCCCAGAACACAATCACCAGTCCCTCCCATATTCTGGGGAGGTGAATGAGCAGGTCCCTCAGGGCCTTAATTCAAAGAGACATGAGTCCTACCCGAGGGCTCCCATCAAAAATTGCCGCCAAACTCGTGTGGAAGTGCGCCTTCAACAGGATGAGGGTATCATCTCCAGGAGTTCGGCTCAGGTTCCTCAAACCCGAGCAGGCAAGACGAGTCGACCGAGGTGAAATCCGGTCAAAAGTGAGTAGGTTCTCATCTCTGCAATCTCCGGAAAAGTCCACTAACCTAACTTGGTGGAAAGTAACAAGCGGGCACACACACCCGTCCGTTTTAATCCCGCTGTCCAGAAGACTCGTCTGGCAGCATCACGCCAATCCCGCCAGGAAATTCCAGCGGAGTACTATAGACAAGAACATACACCTGTTTATAAATCATCAGTTATTTAGTAGGCTCGTCTGACTACATATGATGGAGCTCATCAACCACGTTCGGCGAAGTGCAATCAGCAGGCACATACACCTGCTAGTATTGATCAAGCCTACCAACAGTCTCGTTTGGTAGCTTTCGGAGAAGTCAGTCAGAAAGCTCCAATGACAAACAGGAGGCAGACTCAATTCCCTTCCCCCACACTTGAGTACTGTCAGGATTCACTGACGGGAAAAGGAGGACAAGAGCGGGAACACACACCTAATCCAAACACTGAATGGAAGTATATCCCCATTCCGGTAGCTGAAGTCACCAAGCACATTCTGTCAATGGTGAAAGAGAAGATGCAAATCCATGCTCATATTCTGGATGCCTACTAGGATATTATAACAGATTCAGCTGCATCTCAGGGAAAGACACACAAATCTATCCCTACCAGTGGAGTGTCACATCAATAGTTCACTCCGGAACAGACACACACCTCTGTTCTAGTATAAGAGGGTTGTGGGGTGTACTCCCTCATATCATATGGACAACCAAGTCAGGCACATACACCTGATTTGAGTGGAGATTGTCAGACTAAACTAGCCATCTCTCCTGATCAGGCACATACACCTGCTTAGAGTAGCCACTTTCATCAACAAGTTGTTTCCAAGGTGAGTAAGAAGGTGTCTAAGAAGAAGGCCCACCCAACACAGTCAAGAAATCAAGAGCCAATTTGTAACAAGGCCTTGCTCGATGATGGAGTTCTTGAAGCCCTCAGATAGTTATCTGTTGGAATCCAAGATTCCACTCCCTCATTTCCCAATAGTGGGAACATTAATTCTTAAGGTCTTAAACAGAAACTTCTTCATGAAGGCTTGCTTCATGACAGTTCGGTCGATCTTGAAGTTTCATCTTCATATGAGAGTTAAAATAACCCTCTATGTGGCCAGAAGACCAAGGAGCAAGAGATCTCATCTTCTGCTGTAACCCACCATGGTGGTCCTCCCCATGATGATGAATTTCACTGCAAGAGTCCTCTCCATAGCAGTGATGCACATTTCCCGGAAAATGCTCCAGTGGACAATGTAGTGCCGAGAAATCCATCTTATCTTGAGGCACTTTCAAATGCGAAACCAGTCATGTCTGATGTTTTACCATCAGCAAGTGAAATACTTTCTCAATAAGAAGATAGCCCGGGGTGTATGTCATTCTCCAAACCACCCCTGGGTTATTTATCTTCTAGTTTGATTAGTGGATTCTCTACTAGTCTTGTTGAATCCAATGAAGCAACAAGAAAGCACCAGCTCTGGTCAAATTAGGTAGAAGAATCTTCATTGAATGATAAAGAGGAAGTGCTGAATATGAGAAAACAACTGGGGAAAGGTGAAGTGCCAGTCATGCTTTGGCCTTTGGCTGACTCTCAGTATGACATTCCAAAAGTGTTGACGGAATATTTTATTCAAGATATTCGTCTCAACATATGGCATCTCTCTCAGTCTCTCGATATCCGAAGGCTGAAAAGCAGCAGAGATCCCTTCAGCGTTCATGCCTTGGCGCACTAAGAAGATTGCATTAGTTAATTTCCAATGACCCATCTGGTATTTATATCAGGGGATGGGGTGTTCATGGAGCACTACATTTCAATGTACTCTCCAATCAACAAATCCCACCAAAGGTGGTTTCATGCAATGTTATCTCCCAGAATTGGCCACATTTGGCTGGTTTTGTGCGAAATCAAAGGCTTGCCCAAGAATAGGCCTCAACTAGTTCTTCTCAAAGTCAAGAATACAAAGAAAAAGTTGTTGAATTAATCCTACATCAAGCGAACAAGAATATTGAATAGGCCTCTCGTATGGAGACGGAACATCATCAAGTGACAGAAGTGTCAGAAATCATCCAGCAGTCTTTTGAACTGGGTGATAAAAGTGGATGTCGATTGATGCATCCAACTAATTTCCGGACCAAGGTCCGAAAGATCAGGAGAGATGTTAAGAAATTCTCAGACATAGCATGTCAAGAGCCACCCCAGCTTGCCAGACTGGGGACTCTTTTAAACCAACCCTCAAAATCAACAAATAAGATTCGAAGAGTTGAGCAAAGACAGTAGGAATAGCCCCAGTCCACTGGACTGGGGAATTTTTCAAATCCTCAATCCCCCCTCAGAGAAAGTCAGTCTTCTCTCTATTGGGGAACAAGTCCCAAGAGGAATGGAGAGCCAAGTTATCAGGAGATTCTATCCTAATTACGGTTCATCAAGAAGTTCCTGAGGGATCGAATCAACAAAAGGAAATGTCTCATCAAAGACACGAAATAAGACAATATCGCAGAAATGACGATAGGAGTAATGCAATGCATTATGCATCAATCAATGTCATCAATGTCGTTGTTGTTGATCCACCAGATGAGGTTCACTCAGAGGGATCAAATGAAGAGGTTCCTGCTCAAGAAGTTGTACGCACAGACACAAATGAAGAAGGTGTGCGTACACAAAATCAAAGCATTACTTAGAACCTAGGTAATCCTTCAAATAACCCACTTCCCCCTCTCCGAAAGGGATCCAACAAGGGGAAAGGAAAGAATCAGGTTAAATAACCTTCCTCTGGAGAAGGCCAATCTCTCTCACTAGAGCAAAGTTTTGCACAACAGGAGGAAGAAATGAAGGAATTAAGGAAGATGAATGCAGAACTACTTCAGGGTAGTCTTCCTCCTAAACGTGCTGGAGTTAGTCAGCCAAGGGAGTTTTTTGCAGCTACTGAGATGGATCAAGAATATCCTCCTTTATCAGTACACCCTCATAGGTCTAATCCTATGGGTCAAGTGGAATAACAATCGGTAGTGCTGCCATCGGTTGCAGTACCAGCTATCAAACCTATCCAGGCTCCAGTCATTGCAGCTACCCAAGTCTAAGTTCAACCAGATGTTTCTCAAAAGTTAATAACTACCATTGAGTCATTAACAGCTCGGTTAGAGACTATGGAAGGGAAACGTGCATAGGTTCATCCAGAAAAGAGAGTTTACCCTGAATGGGTAGATTCAATCCCTCCTCCATCAAGTTTTGGGAACCCTGTATTCCCTATTTTAAATGGATTAGGTGGTCATGAATAGCATTTGATGCATTACATGTCTTGTTGCGATCCTATGATGGGAACTATGGAACAACAAGAATTAGTGAAACTCAGATTCTTCATGCGAACCTTGCAAGGACCAGCTTTTTTTGGTATAAAAGCTTGAAATCCCGGTCAATTACCAGATGGGAAGATCTCCATCAACAATTCCTTCTTCAGTTCATCTCAACTTTACCAAAGACAACAGTTTTTGATCTTACAAACTGTAAGCAAAGGGAGAATAAAAGGGTCTCAGATTTCATTGCTTGCTGGAAGGGATTAACATATTCCCTGAGCTTAGCACTCCCTCAAGAAGAACTGTTGCCAATCTGTGTGGAAAATCTGTGTGACAAATTATGCACACCGTTGATCCCAGTAAAATACACAGGAGGGTTTTGAGACCTTACTTCAATCGCTCAGCAGATTGAAGATTCCCTCATACAGACTAAGGCTAATCTCATGTAATTCCATCAGTTCTATGAATAAGAATGGGTAAAGCAGAGACTGCTACAGTTATGCTTAAGCAAACACCTGTACCTGCTTCTACTTCAAAACCTTCATCTTCCCAAAAGGCTCTACCTCCTGAGCATCAACAACAGAGGACAACCATAGAGATCAAAGACGGAAACAGTTTGATTAGTTGAAGAGTAAAGTTTATTCTTTCCGAAATGAACAAGTTTCTGGTTACTTCATTTCGGCCCTGGAGAATAATTTGGTTCAGCTGCCGAGGCCCAAGAGGCTAAACAAGGAAGGAGATGAAGATTGTCCCAATTATTTCCCCTTTCATCAAATGTTGGGGCATCTCATCCAGGAGTGTTTTGTCTTCAAAGAACTCCTGCAAAAGATGGTCGACTCGGGACAAGTCAAACTAAAAGGCTCTTCAGCCCAAGTAGCATGTCTTACTGCTACAGTTCCAGAGGAAAAAGGTGAATGACAAGAATTCAAAAGTAAAAATGTGTAGAAATATGATGATTGGATAGTCAAGAAAATGATCAACCGAACTCATGCCATTTTGCGAATGCAATTGAAGAAACCAATTGTGTCTTCTGCTATGTATGCCACAACAAAATCCTCTTCAGAGGGCAAATCCTCAAAAGGGCGGCATAGTTTGAAGAAAGAAAAGTAACCAGAGGAAGATGAGTATGTGTCAAAGCCTAAGCTGTCTTTGACTCTAGAAGATTTCATGCCATCTACCTAGAAGCCACGGGCACCGTCCCATAAAATGGCACAACCTAAATTGGCTAATCAGGCAGAGTCTTTATCATATGAAGAGTTAATCTTTGGTTCTGTTAACATGATTCATTTAACAGATCCTTATACCAGTCGTAGTTTTGATTTCGATGAGCCTGAATTCCCTGTATCAAACAGAGGAGTTAGAGGAAGTTCCAGGGGTCTGGGATATAGAGGAAGACGTGGATATCCCAGAAGCCACTATTCCAATTCTACCCCTACTAGAACTGTGTATGCAGTAGAAACTCATGGCAGAGCCCTTCAACAAGCTCAACAAGAACAAGCAAGTTCTTCCACCAATAGCAAATTTAGTCCTGTCACAGTTATTCTGGAGGATCGGTTGGGGGTTCCATCTTCATCCTCTCAACAACTAAATGGATCTAATCAGTCTAATCTTCCAAAGCCAAGAATATTGCCAACTCCTATTCCGATAAAAGATGCATCAACTTCAAAAGCATCAACTTCCAAGGCACCTACTAAACCACATGTTCCTGTTGGGAAACACAGACCTATGGATCAAAAGTATGATGTATTGAAACACATGGCCTAAGTACCGGCCAAGTTATCAATTCTAGATGCTTTGAATCTGTCAAAAGATCTTCTGGAGGCACTCATCAAGGCTTTGTCAAGTCCTCAGGAGTTTGAAACTGAAATTGTTGTAGCTGAAGTCTATCACGTAGAGAATAATCCTGCGGAATGCCATGCAGTGATATCTTTCATAGATGAAGATGAAGATGATGTCGTACATGGGCATATTAGACCCTTGTACTTATCTGGAAAGGTAAATGGTGTAGACATCCGAAGATCTTTCATTGATAATGGTTCAGGAGTCAAACTCATGCCCATTCGTACACTTCATTGATTGGGCCTCACAGAATCTAATTTATCTCCATCTACTATGATGTTACAAGGATATGATAAAAATGAACAAGAACCACTGGGCGAAGTTACACTCAGAAATCAGTTTGGAGATCTTGTATCCAATTCAGATTTCATGGTTGTTGATCAAGACTCAGCCTTTAACATCTTTCTTGGAAGACCCTGGCTACATCAACATGCGACTATCCCTTCATCATACCATCAATGTCTCAAATATTGTTTTGATGGTCAAGTTGGGACATTGTACGGTGATAAGGCCCCATTCAAGACATGTGAGTCTCAATACATTGAGGTGGAATTCTATCACATGAAGGGAAATAAGAAATCCACAACAAGGGAGATTACCAAAGTTAATGATCTATATGGTTTGGAAAAGATTCTAGTAAATCCATTTGCGCATGTGAGTACAGATTATGTGTTTCCTATCAGTCAAATTGACAGGATAAACCCAAATCAAAATACTCTTATAGAAATACCCATAATGTCAATTACGACAATCGAGCCAGACAATATGAGAGAAATTGGTGATCCGCCATGCAATGATGAAAGCTCAAATGGAGATGTCTTCATTTTATCTGCTGAAATCCAGCAAGTATATACTTCGCCAACCAGGCCAGAAGAAGTTATAGCAATTTCAGAGTTGAAAAATGATGTCGATTCTCAATCCATCATCTTTTCTTTATTACCCATGGAAGACCCTTCATCATCAATTGGGTCAGAAATGGAAGCTTCTTCTTCTTCAAGATATTCAAATTTTAACATCTCTTCGGATCATGAAAATTCTATTTCTTCATCTACTATGCAAGTATAAATAGAAGAGATAACACATGTTAAAGAAAAAGAGGAAGATCTTAGAGATGCTCTTACAGCATTTGAAGAGGGTATCTCTACCACTATGGATGAACTCAGAGAAATCAATCTGGGTACAAAATAAGATCCACGCCCCACTTTAATCAGTGCGGCCATGACTATTGAAGAAAAAAAGATTTATATTTCATTTTTAAAGAAAAATCGAGTCATATTTGCTTGGAACTATACAAAGATTCCCGAGCTTGATCTTGATGTTGCTACTCATCATTTGAGTTTACCAGAAGAACATCAAGGATTTAATCAAGCTGCAAGAAGAACACACCCAACTTATGCTTCCAAAATTGAAGCTGAAGTGGATAATCTTATCAAAGCTAACTTCATCAGAGAAGTTCAATATACCAAGTGGTTGGCTAATATTTTCCCTGTGCAGAAGAAGAACGGACAAATTAGAGTTTGCATCGATTTCAGAGATCTTAATCGGCATTGTCCTAAGGATGATTTTCCAGTTCCGATTATAGAACTTTTAATCGATGAAACAACTGGATATGAAGAACTTTCATTCATGGATGGATATTCCGGATATAATAAAATCCGAATGGCTCCAGAATATGAGGAATCCACAGCCTTCAGAACCCCACAGGGTGTGTTTTGCTATCGGGTAATGCCCTTTGGCTTAAAGAATGCAGGCACAACATATCAGCGTGCCATGCATCGTATCTTCAATCCATTTTTAGGGAAGTTTGTTGAATATTATGTGGAAGATTTGGTGGTCAAATACAAACAACGTTCTAATCACTTGGATGATTTGGAAGTCATATTCCTCAAGATTCGACAACATAATTTGAAGATGAACCACTTAAAATGTGCTTTTGGGGTAACCTCAGGAAAATTCCTCCGTTTTTTTGTATGCCATCGTGGTATCGAAGTCAATCCTGAGAAGACCAATTCAATCCTTGGTATGTCACCTCCTCAAAATTTGAAAGAATTCAGAGGAATTCAAGGTCATTTAGCCTATATTCAGCGTTTTATCGCCAATTTGGTAGGAAAAAGTTTACCCTTCACCAAATTGATGAAGAAGGGAGTCACTTACCAGTGGACTGAAGAATGTCAAGAATCATTCTATATTATCAAGAAATAACTCTTGAGTCTAGAGGTACTTATGCCACCCATTGAAGGAAGGCCACTTATCATCTACATGACAGCCTTAGAGCGATCATTGGGTGCCTTTCTTGCTTAGAAGAATGATGCTGGGAATGAAAACAACCTCTACTATCTCAGTCAGACTATGCTTGAAGTAGAAACCCGGTATTCAAATATTGAGAAGTGCTGCATGGCATTAATCTTTGCAGTTTAGAAGTTGAGACATTACCTGTAACATCACGAGGTCCAATTGGTATCTCGCAATAAACCGCTCAAATTCATCCTTAGTCGTCCAATGCTTACAGGGCATCTGGAAAGGTGGTCAGTTATTTTGCAGCAATTCGACATTCAGTATGTGTCTCAAAAGGTAATAAATGACCAAGCTCTGGCTGATTTCCTTGATGAACATCCTTCAGTAGAAGATACATATTCAGATACTGAACTCCCTGATGAGGAAGTCTTCTCTATTCAGGATATTCTTCAGGTATGGGAAATGTACTTTGATGGTGCTTCTAGAAGTCCAACAAAGAATAAAATGGAAGATCCTAAATTCAACAAGGTTGGATTATAAGATATTCTTATTTCCACAAAAAAGGCAGTGTTACCTTATTCCTTCTTATTGTGGGAAGGTGGTACCATTAATGAAGCAGAATACCAAGCCCTCATTGCAGGATTAGAGTTGGTGCTTCAAGAACAAGTGAATCACTTAAAGGTGAAAGGTGATTCAGATATGGTAATCAAACAATTCAATGGGGATTATGACATCAAAAAAGAAGAATTTATCCCTTTATATGATTATGTCAGAGAGTTAATGGCGGAATTTCCTATGGAACCGACATTTTCTTATGTCCCACGATCACAAAATGATCAAGCTGATGCACTAGCTAATATAGTCACAACTCTGGAAGATCCAAATCGGGACGAGAAAACCATCAGTATTGCCCACCGTCGTGCAATTTCAACTTATGTTTGAACCAAAATAGAGGAAATTAATGAAATTAGTCCCATTCCTGAACTGTATGGTCATACTACAGGATGTATGACACCTATTAGGGAATACCTTCAAAATGGAACACTTCCACCTGATAGAGCCAGGAAAGAACAAATCCGACAACATGTGGTCAATTTTACTCTTTATGATAGCCCAGATCACTTAGAGAAAATTCTCTACAAGCATGGTTTTTATGGAGTTCTCTTCAGATGCATTGATGGTGAAGAGACAATGGCTGTCATGAAAGAAGTGCATGCATGAGTCTGTGGTGCCCACCAGTCTGGACATAGACTGTCTGATCAAATTCGAAGGCTTGGGTACTTTTGGCCTTCAATGATACAAGACTGTGTTGATTTCACAAAGAAGTGTCATTCATGCCAAGTACATGCCAGCTTCATTCATCAACCTCCAGAGTTTCTTCATACAACTAAATACTCATAGCCATTTTCCACATGGGGAATGGATGTGGTGGGACCTTACCCTTCTGCTACAACCAAGCAGTTTAAGTATATTCTTACTACTACTGACTTCTTTTCCAAATGGGCAGAGGAAATACCTCTCAAAGAAGTTAGTTCTAAAAGCATTGTTAGCTTCATCAATTCTAACATCATTACGAGATTTGGTGTCTCTCATACCATATTGACGGAAAATGGCACCAACTTCTGTTCATCCGAGGTGAATAAGTTGTATCAAGATTACAACATCAAATCCAATCATTCATCTCGGTATCATGCAGCGGCCAATGACCAGATAGAATCCTTCTACAAGATTCTTTCAAACATACTACAAAAGATGGTGGATAAAGATAAGAAGTCATGGCCTGATAAGCTCTTTCATACTTTACGGGCTTATCGGACCACCACCCGCACTACAACGCGATTAACTCCATATTTATTGGTATATGGAATGGAAGTAGTATTTACTATTGAAGTTCAACTACCCTCGCTTAGAGTATCTATTTGTGATCAGTTATCTACAAATGAACAATCTCAAAAGTGATTGGACGAATTGGAACGGTTAGATGAGAAAAGATTGTGCACACTACACCACTTGGAAGTTTATCAGAATCGAATAGCACGAGCTTTCAACAAAAAAGATCACCTTTGTTCATTCATTTAGGGAGAACTGGTATTGGTTCTCAGAACTCCAATGATACTAGGAAATAAACCTCCCAAGCTTGAATGAAAATGGGAAGGACCTTATTCAATACATAAGGTCTACTCCAATGGATCTTATTCTTTAATCTCAATGGATGGAGAACTCATCACTAATCCAGCCAATGCCAGATTTCTGAAGAAGTATTTTGTATAAACACAACATACATTGTTACGGTCCATGCGCATGACCTTAAACTATTTTCATGTCCCTTACGTCCATCACGACATTAAACTGCACCATCCAGGGTCCATGAAAATGACTTTAAACTATTCGTACTCTTGTCCAACATGACACTAAACTGTATCGTCCCTTTTTCGTCCAACATGACGTTAATCTGTGAAAAAAATTCCCTAATACGTCCAACATGATGTTAAAATGTGTCCTCTTTTGTCCTTACTGCATGACATTAAACTACAAATTTCTCTTTTTTTCCAACATGAAATTAAACTGTATTGTCCCCAATAGTCCTAACTGCAAGACTTTAAACTGCATAGTCCCTTCATATGTCCTACATGACGTTAAACTGTATTTTGTCCCTGCTACATGACACTAAAATGTGCATCACCAATAGTCCTAACTGCAAGACTTTAAACTACATAGTCCCTTCATATGTCCTACATGACATTAAACTATGCATCGTTAAGGTTGTTGCTACCTCTTGTTTCTCACACTGAGTATGAATCACGTGAGCTTAGAGAAAACTTCAACCATAACACCCTCTCTGGGCCACTAACCATGTGTAAGTCCCAATATCATTTTTAGGTCATTGTCCCCAAGAACAACTTGATCACTAATTCATTCTTTAATTGAACTAAGCAGGCTTTGATCCTTGCCTTCTAGGCTGGGTACGTAGGAAACCTCCCAAGGTTCAATCCCAAAACAAATATCTTCACATTGGTTCACCTCCATCTCGTACGACGTTGATTTGTGAAACCACCCCCAGAATCAATATCTTTACATTGGTTCAACTTCGTCCTTTCTATATGACGTTAAAATATACAACATTTTTGTCTGGTATGACAATAAACTATAACATTCTTTGATACCCTCACCTGAGAGGAAATCATTATTTACATTGATCTCCAATAATGTTTTATTCCAAAGACTACATGCATACATGGCAATGCCCGAACCTTTTATTTTGGGTCAAACCATCATTGCACTAAATTCCCCTTTCACCCTTCACATGTACGAACCAAATCTGTACATAGGGTATTTCTAGAACTACGTGGGCTTGATTCCCATCCTTATGGGATATGTAGGAACATTCGAGTATCCCTCGAATCTAGCCCCAAGTCTTTGGGCCCAACCCCAAATTCCACTTTCAGTCCCTTGGCTGAAAAGTCCCCATGAAAACACACACTGTGTATTTCTTATAATGGTCTGAGCTCTATGAATCTAAACTAAGATCTCCCATACTTTAGTCCCACACAACATTAAACTGTATTTCAAGAACTACGTATGGCTTGATTCCCATCCTTATAGGATATGTAGTGAAGTCTAACATTTCAATTCAGGACCCTACCACAACATGATTATGGTTAGCATTGATCTGTGTATCTTTACATACATTGAACAATACCCATTTTTATGTGTCATAATCCTAACCTTAAATATTTTCAGATCCTCACAAACTTTTTTTTCTTGACTTGTAATCACAAAATTTCCAAATTCTGAGAATTCTTTTTCCTGACCATGCAGCACGTTCCCTTAGGCGGCCTTGCATAAACAGTCTACATAACAGACCTGTCACCCAAAAGATGCTATTATTTGACTATGCAGCCAATGCCCTTAGGTAGACCTGCATAATTCAACCCTCTAATGGGTTTGTTAAATAGTGGTAACTTCATTCTTAGGATGAAAACCTCCTTTTGTCCTTAGTTTTCTTAACAACGATATGTAGGGATCCACAAAAATAGCCATTCTTTACAAATTTGTCTCATACTCTTTTTCATGATATGAAAATATTCAAGTCTATGGTTTATATTTTCCCTTCCCTATGTTTGGGTCAAACCTTCGTAGGAGTAACATTCATACAGTTCTTAAACAATCTTGTTTGGAAATATCTTCTCCATATTCAAGTACATCTTTCCATACAGAAAACTCTATACTTTGGAAAAGTTGAATCCCCATACACTTTCACTGGATTTTTAGCAGTAGAAAAGTAAATTTCTAAGAGTTCTTTTGCCTGACTATGCAGCACGTTCCCTTAGGCGTCCTTGCATAAGTAGTCTACATAATGGACATATCAGCCAAAAGATGCTATTATTTGACTATGCACCCAATTCCCTTAGGTGGCCCTGCATAATTCAACCCCCTAATGGGTTTGTTAAATAATGGTAACTTCATTCTTGGGAACTACTTTTTCTAATTCCATTTAGCTCTTTTTCATATCATTCCTCAGATTTAAATTTTCTTAAGTCGTAGTTTACATATTTTCCCTCATACTTGAGTATGGTAATATTTTTTCAGATAAATTGTCAAGGAATTGAGTCAATTCTAATTCATTCGGTAAAAGATATTTCAACCTTAAACATTATCCTTTTTTATGTCCTATGTGCATGACTTTAAACTACCCACCTGCGTGCCTAAATCCAGCGTGCTCCAGCCCTACACGACTCGCACCTGCTCGACGAGTGTTGCGCGCTGAACACTTGCATGCCTCTTTCCCTTTGGTTTACTTCTTTTCATCAGAGTCACATCCTTATTCTTTCAGATCCAACTCTGAGGGGGGAATTTTGTTGACACTCCTTTTCATCACAGTGTCTAAAATAATGGAAAGGCAAATGCCTTAGCACAAATTGATTCATCCTTTGAAGAAAACATCAAAAATCGACAAAACCATGAACAAGGAGTCAAATAACCTTGGGTTGCACAAGTTCCCTCATGGTCATGCAAGTACACTTGCGCGCCACCTAATGGTAGCACAAGTGACTTGCACACCCTCTTTGAAAACCACCCGGGGTCTTCTCTAGCCTATAAATACCCCTGTAGGCCCCATATTAATAAAACGAAAAAAAATTCCAGAACCTCCAAATTGAGCTCCCGACACCCTAGTCTATTCTCAAAGATTCCAAACACTTCTAATGTAATTTCTTACCTAGAAAGGAAGATCTAAAGAGGGGGAGGAAGGCCTAAGTGTTGATACTCATCAACACTTGCGCGCCTGAGTGGCTAGCCCTTAAGGGAACTGGCCACACTTGCGCGCTGCCCTACTCCTTCACCAGAACTTGCGCGCCATCTTCTGGAAAGCCTATAGGGATAATACCAAGGGTTTGAGCCAAGTCTCACCCAAGTATTACCCTAAGAGTTGAAAATCGTTCAAGTACCCATGTACCGCGCAGGTATACCTGCGCGACCAGGACTTGCGTGCCCACGCAATACCTACGCGCCTGCCAGGAATTGTGCACCCCTATCTTTTTTTGGGTGCCTCTCCTTCCTATTTCACTTCTATTACACCTATCCACTTCTCCTCTTCAGGATTAAGCCTTCATAACTCTCTCCAAATCCATTTATGGCATGATTTCCTTGTTGGATTCCTTATTTGGAAGGAATTTGGTGGAACATCTCTCAAAACCTAGTGATTTACACATATTTACATCGCTAAAGTTAGAGAGTTCATTCATTCAACCTCATCCTTTAAAGATGATAGAATCTTTAACCTGGGTCTCCTTTTAAGGAGTAAGCCCTAGTCCAAATTCTCATTAATATTTTGGCATCCTCCTTAGGAGTAAGCCCCAAGTCCTCATTAATTTGGGCATCCTCCTTAGGAGTAAGCCCCAATCATAATTCCCTTAACCCGGGCCTCCTTTTCAGGAGTAAGCCCCAATCCAAGTTCCCAAATATGGGCATCCTCCTCAAGAGTAAGCCCCAACCATGGTTCTCTTAACCTGGGCTTCCTTTTCAGGAATAAGCCCCAGTCTCAAAGTCTATAAATATGGGAATCC
Source organism: Viscum album (assembly GCA_963277665.1). Lineage (NCBI taxonomy): Eukaryota > Viridiplantae > Streptophyta > Magnoliopsida > Santalales > Viscaceae > Viscum > Viscum album. The sequence goes on from OY728145.1 coordinate 539,405,545, forward strand.
TTTTCAGGAGTATGCCCCAAATCCCCTAATTTTGGCATCCTCCTCAGTAGTAATACCCAACCATAATTCCTTTAACCTGGGCTTCCTTTTCAGGAGTAAGCCCCAGTCTCAACTCTTAACCAGTCCTAATTTACTTTTGATCTGGGCTTCCTTCTCAAGAGTAAAACCCAATCATAAGTCTCCTCCTAACTTGGGCATTTCCTTAGGAGTAAGCCCCAAGATTAGAGTTTCCAAATCTCTATAAATCACATATACCTTTATGGACCATGTTCTTGGATTTCTTCCCTGAAGTAAATCTTAATCTTCTTCTATTTGGGCAGTCATACATACATAAGCCCCACGTCTTTTCTTATGATTGCATCTTTCGTGGAACAATTGTCTGATTTTACCAATACCTCTTATTTCTCACACTGATCATGACTCATGTGAGCTTAGAGTGTGAAATTAATTATGACATCTTTTTTTGATGCATAAATCATATATAAATATCATAATCCCTTACTCGAACTACGTGGGTTCTGATTCCTTTTCTAAATAAAGGATACATAGGTAGCCCATATGTGGGTACGATCCCAAATCTGAAATAATCTATGTCCTTCTGAATGAAAATAAACATCAAGTGCCCCAATGAGTGGCTTTAAAACCAGTATGGTCATCATAATGACCAAGAGATATCTATATAATGTATTAAAGGATACCATTGACTACTGACTGAAAATTATTTTTTATTAAAATGCACTTTTAAGGTAAAAGTGAGAAACCAAACGTTACAACACTTACCAAACAGAAACAAACATAAAATCAGAAAAAACCTCTTCCAAGCATAAGCAGCTATCGTTCACCCCAAAGAAGGCCACTCGACGATCCCATGCAAGCATGGTCCCTCCCGATGGCAAGCCACCCCTCTGTATCCACCACATCCCAAATGACCTGTAGAGGGGAAACCAACATGCTCTAGCCAACTGGTCAAGCTGACCCTCCAACAGTTTCTCACACAACCAAGCCAGTGACTCAACAAAGCAAAGCTATGAAATAAGTAAAAAGGATTCATTTCAAATCAGTTGAACTCTACCAGAAACGGTGTCTCTAAATAACTTCCAGGATAACTTAGATACCTACAACAGGGGATCCCCCCTTACCAGGTCTTCAAGGGAAGAGGAAAGTTTATTCCATACCTGCAAATACTCCTCAAGACTAATCAACCCCTTATTGAAACCTCCGACCAAAATACCATCCTGCTTGTCGACCCAAATATACTGTTCTTCATTGAGAACCACTTCAAGACTTCGGCCCATCAACTTGGCTGCCTCCTCTTCCGAGGCGTTGAGAAATAACACCTGCTCGGTCACCACATCACCCGAACTTAAAACCCAATTTGAGGAGAGATCATGCTGTCCAGGTGACTTTGGGCTACACCTTCCCTCCTTGTCCAGCTTCTCCAACATTAGCTTCTTTGATGACCGTGTCTTCATAGGAGGAGGTAAAGAGGAAAAATCCTTCCTACCCCTTCTCCTTCTCTTACTCCTGTTACTCCTAGAATCAGTTTCTGCTTTTGATAAGCTTCTGGTGGTCACAGCAGGTTCAGCTTCCCCTCCACCCTCCTCACACTCTGGATAAGCCTTCCCCAAGATTCGGCCTTCCAAAAGTAAAACATCGGGGTTTCTCCCGTTGTCCTCATCCTCCTCATCCAAGGCAGGTGATTCAACCTCGAATACAGATGATTATCTATTAATGAAGAACCTCGAATACATATAAAATATTCTATAAATTTTCTACATATTAATCATTGATTGTCAGATCTAAAGGAATGCTCATTTTATACTTGGTAATTTAATAAAGATTCACGAACGTAACTTAAATCTATAAAGAGAGTCCCAGAGTAGACAATTATTCCCTTAAAAATGTGTGATGAGTCCGACCTCCCATCCTCTCGACGAATGCAAATTCCTAAGCCTAATTGGTCCACAACTAATGAGCGCCTACCTTTGGAAAGTAGGTCCAAATGGATATGGAATCATTGGATGTTTCTGGTTATATGAAGAAACCCATTAGAAACCGATTGGAATGTTTGAACCTTAAATCAAGGAGGTCATCCCCAATTCCAGAGGAAAAAATCCTTTTAATTGTTTTTAATGTATAATTAAATAAAGTTTTTATCATTTAATGTAACATAGGTCTTTGGAATCAATTTCAAATTTAAATTGGATATAAAAACTTTGTGAACTTTTGAACGTTTTTAATTTAAAAGCATGTTTCCTCAATCCATCAACAAGATTAATTTTTAAATTATTTTTAGCCACTTTATTGAATTGAATTTTCAAAAATTGACGTACATGGTTGTAATAATTATAAAAAATGGTATCTAATAGGATCAAAACAATTTTTGGTGAATAGTAACTTTAGTATTTTATTTACTATGGTTAAAGGTAAATCGAGTAATTAAAGGTAAAAAATATTATAATAATATAAAACTATCCTAACACTTTTACTAATATTATTGTATGAGTTATTATTGACCAATAAAATACTTGGGTAGAAACTGTGGCCTTTGGGAGCCAATTGGTGTGATTATGACATTAAGAACGTTTTATTTAAAGTAAAAACAACATGTCATAAACAAGTATCTTATTACTAAAACAATTTTAATATGGGGTTATATAAGTGATACATTTGACAATAAATAGTCCTTATAAGGATTAAAATATTAATGACATCATGATAATTTATTTATAATTTTTATAAATTAAATAATTAAATTTAATTATGACACAATGATGATGCAGTAATATATTTATTAAAGGAAGAATGAAATAAATGATATTAATAATATTACAATAAATATAAATTGAAATATTTGATGCCATCCATGAATTTTATGGATGACTTAGACATATTATTGATGAGTTAAACTAGTTTTTAGAAGGAATCAAGTTTTAATGATTTTTTTAAAAAGTCACGTAATGAATAGTATCAAAATTGACATAATTCATAGTTTAAAATATAAAATATTTAATTAAATGAATTAAAATTTATAAAAATATAAGATTCAGCCAACTAGTTTTTGTAAGCATCCAATTAGAATTAATGACTTATTCATTGGTATTTTTACATGTTATGGTAATTTTTTTAACTCTCAAAGTGTAAATTACTTAATAAATTGGTAAGAATTAAAAGGGTTAAAACATAAAGATAACGATTAAAAAATATCCAAAACATGTCTAATTTTTATTCGATGAATGAATTTTGACCTATAATCATCCTATATTTGGACTAAATCAACTTGGACCAATTTGGAATATGAAATTAATTTATATTAATTTAATACTTTTTATAATTTGAAGAGTGCCCCTCCCCTCTCCTATAAAAAGACACTCTTCTTCTTTATTCCTTACACTTCCAAAACCTTTTAGTTCAACCAAGATCTCCCCAGAACCCTTCCTAGATATGCTACCCACATTCTTGATGCATTATTTTATATAGAACACCCTTATTATAGATGTTAAGGTGTTAAGGAAGGTGATCATCTAAAGGAAAAAAATATAAAGAACATACGAGACAAGTGAGACTTGAGGAAAGGGACTTCATATCAATCTCCTTTCAATGAGTCATATTTTGATGTTATAAACCACCTTCATTTATACAGTGTATAATCAACCCATTTGACTTTTAACTTCATTCAAAGGTTTTCAAAAGGAACATTTTTATACCAAATATTTTACTAAACAACAAAATAAATGTTTTTTAATGTATACAGTGATTAATTTTATGCCACCGTGACCATTATTTGATATTTGGATTCCTCTACAAGACGTAATGTTTTTAAAATAAAAATAAATAAAATATTCATTTTCAGGTATTTTTGTATTGAAAATGGTTTTATGAATGGTTTGATTATATCAATATCTTGAAATGATATCTTGTTATTGAAAAGTGAAAATGTTATTTTTCCTTTATGTATGTTTTTTGTGTTATGATTATGCTATGGTTCTTGGGAATTGATTATGTATACAGGTGGTTCTGTGATAAAAAGAGGGTGGGTGAGCCCATGATATCTCTCCAATTCATTGGGTAATGAGAAAGAGTTAAACAATAATGTTTCTCTTAAGTGATTTAGGGAATATACCGTGATGGGTATTCCAAATATAACCATGAAGGATACACCCTATGCAGTTGTGAAAGCTAAAATGTAAATATGATATGGATATCTGAAGTTACCATTATGATTTATTATTTCTAATAATTTTTTTAGGAATCTTATGATTTGATGAGGCATGTTAAATAAATTATGTTTTATGGGTGAAATTTATGATTTTTGTGAAAATGTTTTCATGTGTTTAAAATTTTCATGGACTAATAGTTTCATTCCTTATTTTATATCCCTTACTAATATTTTTGTGCTCATCCCAAGTTTTTTTAAATGTTTTACATAGGTTATAATAATAGTTAAGATAAAGTAATAAGTCAAGATGATTATTATGAATATTTCTATCAAGAAAAAAATAAATCATGTTTTAAAGAGTTTTATCTTGTGAAAAAAATGGATAGAAAGTAGAAGTGTATACTTTGTAATATTTGAGTAGTTATGTAATAGTTATAGACTATTTATCTAAAACTCTAAACCTGAAATGATCCACAATGTGAATTGTTTACTTAAATCAAGATTATGTAACATTAAAAGAAAGGGAATTTTATTCACATAGGGGGGATATGCCTGTGCAAGATGGAGATGCCTTGGGAAATGGACCACCTAGACAAAATCACTTGGGAGAGGATTTATCCTTGGTACCAAGGGTCTCCCTATGTGTCCCATGATAGGTCTTGTGTTGGTTTCTATTTAGGGAAGGGGCCTTCACACAAGTGGGTGTCCACTAGGGGAAAAGGGTCCTCACACAAGTGTCTTATGTTTCAGACCCTAGAGGGACTTTGATTCCACTATCCCGTATAATTCCCTCTTTTCTAGGGTTGTAGAGGGTTACCTAAGGTATTTCTTAGAGACCTAGGTGAAGGGGATATTTGATTAGATATTGGGGGATTCTTCTGATTTTTCCATTGTAGAAACGATGAACCCTGGGGTCTTATTTATAGGAAAATAGGGAACCCTGGTTGAAGGAGGTCATTCGTGTAGGTCCATGGAACATATACCCAGTACAGGTGTCCTGATTAGGGTTGGAAAATCTTTTGGGCCATGTAAGTCAAAAGCATAAGTGATTTTCATAGGTTCCACACGTAGGGGTGGCTACGCCATCTGGGATGTGCATGACCATTTGGAAGAACCACTTCTTTATACTGTGGGAGTTGTTCCCCTACACCCATGACTGGGATCAGTGATGGGATTCAGTCCCAACCCTTCAAGATGGCCCCTTAACTACCATTATTAACCCCCATGAAAAATGGATAGTCTCCCCATGAACTTTTCAGACCTTTTCAAGTAAATTTTGGGTCACGACATATAGAAATCCAATCTTCTCATTCATCCAGTATAAAGATACATTTCTAATCAAACTCAATATTTGGCATCTAAGTGAGGTACACATCTTCAATTCTATGGAAAAGTGCACATAACACATTTCACAGTGTAAACAAAATCCCCATTATAATTAGATCCATTTAGAACTAAAAAACCTGATTCTAAGGTAAATATATGACACATTGATGCACCCAAAAATCATTTGGTGGGACTTGGAGATATCTTAATTATGGGAGAATGATCTATTTTTTTCTTAATCCGTGGGTCCTGATGAGTGTAGTTTGACTTTTGTCTAGGGTTATGTGGACAACCCTAAAAAAATTATGTCATTTGTTTCATAGTCCTAATTTTTTTCTTAAGTCCTATATGAAGAAGACTTAGCTAGTGAGACTTGGATTTTTCTTCAGCACCCCTTTGTAGGTTTTTATCCTAACAAGTTTTATGCATCTTTCTTTTCATTGCTATATTTTTTCCAAAACCACCCAGAGTATAGTTCTAGTGAGCTGAGCCTTTACTTTTATCCAGAGTTCCCTTTGTGGGTTTTCAACTCGGTGAGTAAAGTATCTTTTTTTGTTAGTAGTTTAAAGTCATGAAAGGCATAATAATGTGATCGGTGTTTTAGATCAAACAACCATGACCATAATTTTTGAAATGATGGACCAAACAAGTCTTGTTGGACAAGAATGTTCTGACATTCTTTAGATACCCCAAGGGGAATTTTGGTTCACGACTTTGTGAACTCAAAATCTAAAACATGTTATGAGACATGTATTGAGGAATGATCACGTACCGAGTACAAAAAGTGGTTTCCAAGATGATATTTTCAGGGATCATGGGAATAGAGGAGGTCTCTCATAATGATAAAGATACCAATGGTTGAAAAACCCATTTTGTGGGTGACTTTATTCATAGACAACTGGGGCGTGTCACAACATAGTCAAGCAGTGACATCCTCTAGATGAAAAGCACTAAAATTTGGTGGGAGAATTATGAAAATCCAACAAAGGTTTGTTAAAAAATAGTTAGGAAAATGAATTCTTAGAAATTATGATGGCCTATTTCTAAGGGTTGAGGGAAGTTTATGGATATTTAGGTTTCTCAAAACTATGATGGGTGGCTGTTCCAAGGGGATATGTCTGAGAATTAAGAGAGAATCAATACTAGCATTGGCCATGAATGGGAAACTGCTCCTACCAAAATTTGGATTGTGTAAAGGAGTGTGAATTTTGTTAAGGGATCAATGTTAGAGGGGATGTCCCCTTACAAAAGTTGAAATATCATGTAGTTTAATGTCATGTGATTATGACATGGATCATGTAGTTTAACATCTTATAGAGAGGAAATTGTCATACAATTTAATATATTGTGACTAGGATGTTATGCTATTCAGTTTAATGTCATACAACGAGGAAATTGGGGGGGGGGGGTTATAATTTAAGGTATTTAGATTGACTAAATTATTGATGATTATTTTATTCTTGGTAATCTTTCTAGGAATAGTATATCATATTCAGGTGTGAAGGGAGAACGGTATAAGCTATACTCTAGGGGTCTTCAGATCTAAATAGTGATTTGGGGGAAATATATTATGGAAATAGTGTAGGTATCTCCTGAGGATTAAATTATCACTGGTTGAAAAACCAATTTTGTGGGTGAATTTATGTAAAGTCAACTGGGGCATGTTATAACATATTCAAAGAGTGGAATCCTCTAGCTGATAGGACCTGAAATTTGGTGGGTGACTTCATGTATAGCTATCTGGGCCATTTTACTATATAGTCAGGAAAAATGAGTTCTTAGGAATTCAAATATTCTCTTACTATTGGCTGAATAATGTTTATGGATATTTGGATTTCCTAGAACACAGAGTCTGGTTTTTTGGAAAGAATGTGGCTAAATATGGAAGGAACATTGAAAGTTACAATTACCCAAGAATGGGGGAAAAAATTTCCTATGGAGGTATTAACCAGGCGCAGGAAATATAATGCCTATAGTTTTTGTTCATATAACTAGGACCATAGTGTTATAGAAATGATAGGTAATAGGTGGCCTACCGGACCAAGTTCATTCTGGAATACTTCGTACATGAGGGAGGAAATCGTAAACCATGGTATTAGGGGTTCTCATATTAGGAGAAATGATATGGGACGAATATGTGAGGGATAACCATGAATCAAATTCGAATTTTGAGATACAATATAATTTCATCAAGGCTTATAAAGGAATAAGAGGCTTCTCTCGAGTATGAAATTACCGATGGCCAAAAAAAATATTTTGTGTGTGAGTTTATGAAAATATAACTAGGGTGAGTTACTACATATTCAAATAGTGACATCCTCTAGCTGACAAGACCTTAAATTTTGTGGGTGAATTATGAAAATCCAACCGGGGAGTGTTACTACATAGTTAGGGTAAGGATTCCTCAGGTATTGTAAATTTTATCACTGATAGTTGGATAAATATTATCAAGATCCAAATGGGTCCAATATTAGGAGTATGATGTGTGGAAGGGATATGCATGAGATAAAAGGAAGAATTCGGACTGATATTGGCCATGAATTGTAGATTCCATGGCATATATCTTACTCATATGAAAGAGAGATACATCTCTATTTCCTTGGTGGACCCCCTAATGAGGGGACCCAAATCAATAGTTCCTACATAAATCTTCATTTGTATGAAAGAGAGGGGAATTTTTCATTACCATGTGCCTAAGAATAGGACATGAGGCTAAGGAGTCACTACATGCCTCACAAGAATGAGAATCAAGAGACACATAGTTCTTGAGGTACCACATAATTTAATGTCATGTGGCTAAGACATTAGCCATGCAGTTTAACATCATGCGGTAAGGATGAAGGTGAATTGACATGAAAAAGGAATATTGTGGTCAGACTGGGGTATATGACCTGATCATAAATACATATCTTTATATATAAATAATCAATCCACACATATTTCTAAAATAGATTCCTCATAATGATTTAATTCATGTGTGTAGAGATGTTTATTTTTAATATAGGCTCACACATGGGGTGAGACACCATATTGAATCCTCTGATATAGATCTGACTCATACATAGAATAGTGGGGTGATTTCTCATACCGTGTTTCAGCTCAGCCCGAAATTAAAGATTTGGATTTCACTACATATCTCATTATAATAATAATCAATCCACACATTGTTCTTTGAGGAAATCACACAGTTTAATGTCATGTGATGAGGACATCTAGTGTGCCTTTTAAGGTCTTGTAGCCAAGACCATGATAACCCTGAAAAAAATTGACATGAATTAATCATGTAGGGAACACTTTTGATAAAAATCATAATACCACATGAACTATTGTTGGAATGAGAAATCAAGAGTGGTAAAAGTTTCTTCCTCTACACAAAGGAAACAAAAATGAATGGTAGGGGTACATAGATTTTGTGGTGGATGGACCAGGATGTGAGATTCAGTCATCACAATGTATCTCATTAGAATAATAATCAATCCATATATAGTTCTATAATACCATTCAATTTAACATCATGTGGTGTGGATGAAAATTAACCAACGTGAAAGAGTGAAAATGTCGTGGCTAGGCATAAGAATAGAAATACGAGTATCACTATGTATCTTTTGATCGAAGGAATCATGACATGCTTTGTTCTAGAAACGTTCCATGTGCAATTATAACTCATACATAGGGAGTGGGGCATTTTTTTGTTGCATATATACTAGGTATTGGAGATATGGGAGTCACTACATATTCTATAATGGCAGAAATCAAGCCACACATAGTTCATGAAAATAGTTCCTCACATCAATTAGGTTTCGACATGGGGAAAGGGGACTTTTATGCTTTCTAGAATGATGGATGAGACCAAGACATGAGTTATAGGAATCACTACAAATCTCTATAGTTGTGAATCATGCCGTACGTAGCCTTATAAAATTTCCCTATTTCGGGATTATTCATACACAGGGAAAGGGGGGTTTTATTTTTCATGGTTGGACCCATGATGGTAGGTCTAGGAATCACAATGAATCTCATTGGAACGAGAATAAAGCCACATGTAGTTCTTTAATAAAGGGTTTTTGGGGTAACAACACCAAATATTGTGATCCTCTCAAACAAGGATTGAAATTGTTAGTCCCACTCGGTCAAATACCCTGGGGGGTGGGAATCAGGGTATGGTATATTAAAACCACTGCACCTTTGGATATTGTTTTTCTATTAAGGAATAATATCTTATCTCTCTTTCTATATCAAAGTATGAACATCAATTAAATCTTGCACATGACACAACAGTTTTCACTTGATTCACCCCCATTGGGCTACGTCCAAGGAGCATACAACGACAATGTGTCGATGTACCAAATCCACTAAAAGTGCACTTCTGTTTACAATGTTTGGAGCAAACTCACTATCCCTCTTGGTTTACAACCAATCAAAAAATGAAAGCTCAGTGCTCTTTCAACTGAAGTGTGATAACTACTTCTTCAGAAGACCCACTCACAATTTATAGACCTATAGGTCCCTTCATTATCCCTAATTAATTCATCCTCAGTTGTAGATAGATGCTCTATTGATGTTACAATTTCAACCATTGATGAATACCTATTTACCACAATAGTTATTGGGAAACCTCAAATATTTCACACAACCCTTACTATGTCATACACGCAAGTTTTATGCCTTGCATGCAAACCCTCTTCTTTTGAATAGCCCTTACTATGCCTTTCACAAAAGTTTTATCCTTTTCACACAAAACATCCTCTTACTTGAAACATCAATCTTACATGCAAATCCAATCATACACACAACTTCCTTAGCTTACGTGCAACTCCAATTCTTTTGCACAACTCCCTTTACTCAAAATTGTTATGCGATACAGAGCTCAGATTCTATCTAAGTGTTGAGATACTTAAATGAGGGGGAAAACCTCTTATTTATATGAATCACCAACCTGCACATGGAAGATTCACTATGTCGTGCAGGATTCCCTTTGTGCGCTCAAAACTCAATTTGATGTCACATTGTGTGCACAAACCTCTTTCACACAACCTCATCTTTCATAAACTTTTTTTAATATTTCACGCACTTTATGAATTTTCCTTTTTTCGAAATTCTGATCCAAGAAACCATCTTGTGCACAAGTTTCAATAACACCTTCAATCTTACACGCAACATCCTTTGGCATTTCTCCATTTCCCTGATTTTGGACCACAAAAATTTGGCAAACACTGGAAAACAGAGCCACCTTGTATCTGTTCTTTTTGTACCACATCTAGATCTTCCATTCATTTTTCATGGTTCTTTTTCAACATGTATTTTCAACAATATCTCTAGAGCTCAACAATTTCCCATGGAAACCCACTTTTTCAAGAAACAAACATGCTTTGTCAACAAAAATAATTACCTAAAAAATGATTCAATGTTACCTTGAGGTATTTTTTCCCAATATAAATTCTGCAAAATTTTATGTCATAAAATATGGACATGAACCATGTAGTTTAACATCATACAGTTAGGATGATATTCTACATAGTGTAGAGTCTTACAACTTATACTTAACAATGTTGTGTAGTTAAACATCTTAGTAATAGGATGAGTATCGTGGGATTATATGAAATATTTATTTAGGAACATTTCATTGGTTGGGTTCGTAATGAGACCTTCATCCTTTAAGATTAAGTAATAATCTCTATTTGAGTGAAACTTATGTATGGAGTAAGGTCCCTCCCACTTTGGATCATGTTTTGGAGGCTTCTTTCTTGGAATCATTGGATTCCTGTGGACTACTACTAGTTCTCATTAGAGGAATGAATAGAGGCATGACTTCTTGTTAAAATCCCACACTATCTGATTTTGATAGATCTCTAAGTGATTCAAGGTGTGAAATATTTTCCTATTGAGTCCCTCTAATTAATCCATTCATTTCTGGGATTTCACATCTGTGGATAATTGATCATATATGGAAACATGGTGTGATAGAAACTAGACCTCAATGGGTAAGACTACCTCCATTCTATACACAAATGAATACAGGGTCACCAGTGTGGCAGTACGGGTTGTAGTCTGGTAAGTCCATAAGGCATACTATAATGACCCATAAAATACATACATTGTTAATACTTCAAAATTGAAGTACACTTATTACAACATATAACAAAACCATGAAAGGACCGTATAGGTATAGTGTCTTTAGAAATTGGGAAACATAAACAACTGGTTCATAAAGAATCTACATTGTCTCCCATTTATTTCATCATATCTAGAGTCCCTTTTGGAATATCTTACTTAATAACCTTCTTCCTGACCTGGGGAAAGAAAACATAAAAAGCGGTGAGCTCAAATGCTCAGTAAGGGTAAACAAAAGAAATATCAATCACATCATATTCATAAGAACATAACATTTTGGAAATATTAACCTGCAAAAGAGATGATAATTTCATAACATGGGATAAATCATAGTAGTTAAATGTAATCCCAATAATCATAACGTAAAACATGAAACTTTGTGGCATACACACATAATCATAGAGAATCATTTCTTAGTAGTAAAGACTCATAGACAAGACTATCTTAGCGGACAAAGTCCATTTCTGAACCGAGTTCACTCCTCGTTTCAGTCCTGTTTCACAGAACCGGTTTAACCTGCCATTCCAACCATGTCTATCTCATGAGATATAAATCTTTACCCAATTCATTGGAGGGAGATAAAGGTCCCACCCATCTCATAATGATACCATTCTTATGTGTGCCACAAAATCATAAATCATACATCATTGCATAACCCATGTAATAAAAATGGGATTCTTAAACATCATGACATCATAAAACAATTCATATAAGATAAAGAAATTCATAAAAATAATTCCATCACAACATAATCAAATCAATGTAATAATAGGGATAGAAATAGAACCCTATATTATCTTAGATGGAAAATAATTTTGATAAAACACTTGAACTCCATTCTTGAGGAAAATATCCGTTCTACTTCGAAAACATTTTCCTTTCTTAACATGTCATTAAATTTTAAACTAAAAGAAGTTGATTAAAAATAAACTTGAAAACTTGTAAAGTAATATTCTTGGAAATAATGTTTTAAAAATCCATTCATGCCGTATAAGTTAAAAAAACATTCTTCTCGTACTTTTGTCGAAAAAGTCAAAAAGTACCTCGTACGAAAAATGACAACAGATTTCTTTCATATCTTTTACTAAAAACTCACCGAAGGGTAAAATTGTATTTAAAAAATTATAGGTGGATGGAAATAATATTAAATATTGAGGAAACATGTATGTGGATGATAAAATACACCCCATTAAATACCAAAGAATAAACAATCTCGGATAAAAATGAGATTGTGATATTTTCCCTTACCTTAGGTCCGATTTTCTTCGTAAGTGTCCGAAACTCCTGTATAATGATTTAAATAATGTCATTGAATTATTCCAGAATCATAACTATTTTTATGATATCATATATGGTCATATTCTTAGCTTCTTATTAGTAATATTTCATTGTTACTTGTTATTCGGGTGTTTATTGCTTTTTGTTCTTATGCGTGTTTTGTCGAATAAATTCTTATTCTTCTTTTTAGGTTATAGATACCTCACTTACAGAATGTTATTAGTGTAATATATATCATATTCATTAATTCAATTCATTTATATAATTATTATGCAATGAAGATCATGTAGAACAAGTCAAATCACATCATGGAGACGGTATTCCGTACATACGCACGAGCGATGATATCGTTCCCATGATCATGGAATTGTATTGGAGTGTATGTATACTATTTTAGAATCAATATCACTTTAAAATAATCATATATTGTTATTATTTACACCATTATACCCATCCAAGTAAGGTGGTGGTGGAAAATAGATTACACCACGGCGTGGAGACGGTATTCCGTACGTACGCACACGCGGTGATTTCATTTTCCGTAGGATGGATAGATGGTGAAATAGGGTTGTTTCATAATTATAATAACATACCAGTATATGAGTGATACTGATGTTACTACTTCATAATGAAACAACTAAAGAAGAATAACTGGAAGAAGAAATAAAGTTGAAAGAATCGGTAACAGACATTACCTCTTCTTTGAAGCGCCTCTTTGAGACCTTCTCTTAGGGAACTAAAATTGGTCTTTGAAGAATACCAAGACCTCTAGGATGTTTCTATGGAAGTGGAGAAGAGAATTTGGCCGGGGTTGGCCGATCTTGAAGGCTCAAAGTGGTGTGAGGAAGAGAGGGAGGAGGTTCCCTTTTATAAGGGAGGAGAGGGGCACCTTTGAAAAAACTAAAAATATTATTTTATTATAAAGTCATATTCGGTTTTTAATAGCTCAAAATTGATTTATTTCGAAGATAAGGTGGGTATGGGTCGAAATCCTTTCATCCAATATAATTTAGATAAGTTTAGGTATTTATTTTAACCTTATCATTTAGATTTAACTTTAAGTTAGATAATTTAACTTTTACCGTCTCCTCTTGTTTTCTTACACTATAAGGTTAATAAACTTACTATAACAAGCCAAACGAACCCCAAGTTGTTTATTATTAATATATATAACCTTATCTGAGTCATTGTTCTGAACCTTAGATTTTTAGGAATAAAATAAAAATTAATAATATAATATTTGTTTTAAAAACAATTTTATGTCAATTTTGACACTATTTGGTAATTGATTTTTGTGAAAATCATAACAGAAAGATTAATTCTAAAAAAGTTAATTAAATCAATAATAACATATCATATTAACATATAAAATTATTTTAATTCATAAAAAGTCTCAAATTAAATTTATTTGGATATTTATAACATCAATTATGTTAATATTTCATTAATAAGATAATTACTGCATCATCATTGTGTTATAAATAAATTAAATTATTTAATGTCTAAAAATTATAAATAAAATACCATTATGTAGGAAATCTTTTTAGCTTTCTAATGAATTTTTATAGTCGAATTTATCTTATTTATAACCCTATATTAAAAATGATTTAGTTATTATACTTTGATTTTAACTATTTTAACCCTTCTTTAAATAAATTTATAATAAATGTCCTAATCTAATAAAAGTGGGCCTAAATGGTCATAATGTATTCCTAAGGTTGTTTTTGGTCGAATTACTCTTATCCAAAAGAATTAGGACATGCGTTAGAGTAATAATAATATCATTTTTACCCTTAATTACCCTATTTACTTTTAACCATGGTAAAAAAGTAAAAAGTTACTATTCACAAAAAATTATTTTCATCTCATTGAACCACATTTAAGTCCTTGATATTAACTGTGTCTCTCTAATTTTTGAAATTCCACTCACAGAAGCGGTAAAATTAGGTTTTATGTGAATTTGGAAATTCTCCTAGGAGGTGGGTAAAAGACGGTGAAAAGTTCAATAAAATTTTTATATATCTAAAATTATTATAAAATGACTCCAATTAATTGAATTGGACTTATTTAGGTATTATGTATCAATTTTGAATTAATATAAATTTAAATAAAATAAATAATTATTTAAATAAAAAGTCGGTTTTTAAATAGTAACCTAGTGTTTTCACTATTCATCAAAAATTGAAAGTTTTCATAAAAATACAAAAATTTCACCCTAGGCTAATTTTGATATTCCGAATCCAAAAATGAAGTCCATTTTGAAAAATAAAATTTACAAAATTTCAAAAAGTGGTTATTACTATTTATAACGGCTAGTTTTAATAATATTTTAATAGCATATCATTGTTTAGTGAAACTCTGTATTGCGTACGACGCAAGCTATCGAGGAAGGTTGCGATTGCGTGTAAAGAAAGTCAAGATAGTGTTGTTTGTAGTGAAAGATTCCTTTGATGATTTATATAACATAAAAAAAATATTTCTCATAAAAGTCTCGGGTGTTACATTCTACCCCCCTTAAAATGAATTTCACCATCGAAATTCATCACTTTGTAACAAAATGATGAGGATACCTCTCCCTCATCATATCCTCAAGCTCCCATGTAGCTTATTCTAATTGGTGGTTCCTCCATAAAACTTTCACCAAGAGAGTGGTCTTGTTCCATAGGACTTTTTCACTACGATCGAGAATCTCTATCGGCTGTTCTTTATAAGAAAGATCTTATTCCAGCGGTACAACTTCTGAGCTGAGTACATGTAAAGGATCAGGTATGTACTTTCTCAGGAGAGATACATGGAACACATCGTGAACTTGGGAGAGATTCGGTGGAAGCGCCAATCGGTAAGCTGCCTTCCCAACACGATCCAGTATTTCGAAAGGACCGATATATCTTGGGCTCAACTTTCCCTTCTTTCCAAATATCATTACTCTCTTCCAAGGAGATATTCATAAGAACACTTTATCACCCACTTCAAACTCTAGGTCTTTTCTTCGGTTGTCGGCATAACTTTTTTGTCGACTCTGAGCAGCTCTAATATGTTGTTGAATAGATATGACCTTTTCTTCCATCTCATCAACAAGATCAGGTCCTAATAGCTTTCTTTCCCCAACATCATTCCAGCAAGTTGGAGTCCTGCATTTCTTTCCATAGAGAGCTTCATAAGGAGCCATCTGAATACTGGAGTGAAGGCTATTATTATAAGAAAATTCCACTAAAGGTCGGTGTTGATACCAACCACCT
Source organism: Viscum album (assembly GCA_963277665.1). NCBI lineage: Eukaryota > Viridiplantae > Streptophyta > Magnoliopsida > Santalales > Viscaceae > Viscum > Viscum album. The sequence goes on from OY728145.1 coordinate 539,421,658, forward strand.
TTGAAATCCATAGAGCAAGCTCTCAACATATCTTCTAGAGTTTGAATTGTTCTCTCAGACTGTCCGTCTATCTGGGGATGATAAGCAGTGATGAAACTCAACTCTCTATCCAAAGTATGCTGAAGACTTCGCCAGAACTTCGAGGTAAATCTCAGATCCCGATCAGATATAATATAAAGTGGTACTCCATGAAATCTTACCACTTCCTTCACATATATCCTGGAAAGCTGATCCAGAGAGAAATCCTCTCTAATAGCGATGAAGTGTGTCGAATTTGTAAGAAGATCAACTATGACCCAGATAGCATTATTGCCTTTGGATGTTTTAGGAAGTCCAGTGACAAAGTCCATAGTGATGTTTTCCCATTTCTATTCTGGTATGGGTAATGCTAGTAAAATCCCCTTAGACTTCTGTCTCTCAGCTTTAACTTGCTGACAAACCAAGCATTGAGAGACATATTCAGCAACATCTCTTTTCATGCCATCCCACCAGAAGTACTCTTTCAGGTCCCTATACATCTTCGTGTTCCAGGATGAATAGAGAATGAAGAACTATGAGCCTCATCCAGCAGCTCCTTCTTTAATTCTGGGATGGGATGAACACAAACCCGATTCCTGAACTCTATTATCCCATCACAATCAAGTTTGAATTCAGGAACATTTCTCACCTTCTTTTGTAACTCTAAATCTTCTTTCTGTGCCTCTTTAATCTTCACATGTATAGATGGTTGAACATTCAATTGAGAAAGATACAATTTTCCCCTTCCATTATAATTCCAAGATCTATCCTTTATAAATCTATAAATATTGGATCTTTTGTGATCCTAAACATAGAGAAGCTAGCATGGTCTTGTCGAATTAATGCATCTTCCACCTTGTTTGCTTTCCCTAGGTGGTAATGAATTGAGCAGTCGTAATCCTTAATCAGCTCCAACCATCTTCTTTGGCGCATATTCAGCTCCTTTTGTTTGAAAATATACTTTAAACTTTTATGATCAGTATAAATATCACACTTTTCTCCATAAAGATAACGCCTCCAAATCTTTAATGCAAAGATTACCGCAGCTAACTCCAAATCATGAGTTGGGTAATTTTTCTCATTGATTTTCAACTGTCGTGAGGCATAAGCTATAACCATATCATTTTGCATAAGAACACACCCCAACCACTTCTTGGATGCATCACTGTAGATCACAAACCTTTCTCCACTAAAAGGAAGTGTGAGTACAGGTGCATTGGATAACCTTCTTTCCAACTCCTTGAAATTCTCTTCACATTCCTCCGTCGAAACAAACTTAACTCCTTTCCGAGTCAACTTGGTGAGTGGATTAGATAATCGTGAAAAATCTTTCACAAAACGTCAATAATATCCAGCCAAACCAAGAAAACTTCAGATCTTGGTTACTGTTGTTGGTCTCGACCATCTTTCGATAACCTCTGTTTTTGCTGGATCCACAGATATCCCCTCTTTTGAGATTATGTGACCCAAAAATGCAACTTTTTGAATCCAAAATTCACACTTGGTAAATTTGGCATAAAGCTTCTCCTTTCTCAGGGTCTTCAATATAATTCTCAAGTGATCTTCATGTTCTTCCTTGCTCTTTGAATAGACAAGAATATCGTCTATAAAGGCTACCAAAAACTGATTAAGATAGTCTCTAAAGACTATATTCATTAGATCCATGAAGATAACATGGGCATTAGTAAGACCAAATGGCATCACTATAAATTCATAGTGTCCATACCTTGTACGGAAAGCCGTCTTTGGTATATCCTCCCTTTTGACCCTTAATTGATGATACCCTAAACGAAGATCAATCTTGGAAAAGTATTGAGCTCCGCGTAGTTGGTCAAATAAGTCACCAATGTGTGAGAGAGGATATTTTTTCTTGATAGTGATATTGTTAAGTTCTCGATAATCAATGCAGAGTCTCATTGATCCATCTTTCTTCTTAATAAATAGAACATGTGCTCCCCAAGGTGACACACTAGGGCGTATGAATCCCTTATAAAGATTCTCTTGGAGTTGCTTCTTCAATTCCCGCAACTCAATTGGTTCCATTCTATAAGGTGTCTTTGAAATAGGCAAAGCACTCGGTACGAGTTCTATTGAAAAATCAACTTCACGACTTGGTGGAAGACCCGACAATTCCTCCGGAAAGACATCGTCAAACTCCCGTATAATGGGCATATTCTTAATCGTGAGTTTCCCACCAACCATTTGAGATAAATAACCTTCATTTAGTGGAATCAAGACCCATAAGATGGAATAAATTTCCATTGGAAGGTTATGTTCATCCTTGCATCGATAGATGATCATAGATTGATCTGGAAAATGAAATGTGACTTCCCTTCTTTGGAAATTGATATGATCTCCATATAGATAAAGGAAATCCATGCCAAGAATCACATTAAATTCTAATATAGGAAGGATCACAAGATTTGCAGGAATCACTTTCCCACAAACTTCAATTAGAGAAGAATTATAAACTTTTGATACGACTGTTTTTCCATTAGGTCTTGTCACAGCTAACTCAACATCTTATTGTTGAGATAATACGGTGATACCCTTTGAAAATTCTTCAGAAATAAAAGAGTGGGTCGATCCATAATCAAATAAAACTTTTGCTACTTTATACTGGATGGTAAGTGTACCTTTCACCACTTAGTTGTCGTACTCTACATCGCCGATAGTAATTGCATGTGACTTTCCTTTGTCTTTGGCCTTAAGAGTTTGTTGACGTCGATCATCATCATCAACCCTTGGATTTGGGCATTGATTGGCATAATGCCCCATCTCCTTGCACTTGAAACATTGAAGTGTTGTAGGTTCATTCTGTGTATCCCTTTCTTTGTTTACACCATTAGACATCTTCTTCCCATTATTTCGACATTTAATTTCCCGATGACCTTCTTTTCAACACTTATAACATTTTCTTGTCCCCTTAAGACAATTCCCTCCATGTTTCTTTCCACACTTTGAGCATAAGGTAAAACTCATCTTCTTTTCAGTGTGCTCTTTAGATTTTCCTTTGAATTCCATTTTCCTCTTCTTATCAAACCCATATGACTGATGGGTTACTCCAATCTTCATCTCAACTTTGAGATCACATCGAGCAATTTCCTTGTAGCTATTGAAGTACCTTATGGATAACGCCCTTCAAAGCCTTGGTTTTAAGCCACTAAAGAATCGATCAATCTTACTCTCAGGTTGGATAATAATACCAGAAGTGTACCTTGAAAGTCTGGTAAAATTTTCTTCGTAGGTACCAATAGATTCATCATCCTTTTGCTTTAGTTCAAGAAACTCCTTCCCCATCTTTGTTTAGAGAATATGAGGGAAGTAATTTTTGAAAAATAAGTTCTTAAACTTGTCCCATTCCATAGACTCAATTTCATCCATTTGCCTCATATTCTTAGTAAGATTTCACCATTGATCAGAATCACCTTCTAAACGATAAACTGCTAAGATGACTTTATCATGTTCAGAACATTGAAGAACTGAAAATATCTTTGTAGTGGTACTGATCCATTGTTCAGCCACTAATGGATCAGAAGACCCGTTGAATGAAGGTGGATGCTGCCTCATGAAGGATTCAACAGAATGTTGCTCCTTCCTTTGCTCATTTGGAAGTCCTGCATGATTTATAGCTTGAGAAAGTTGTGTGAGCATGGCTACAAGATTTTTCATTCCAGCTCCCATAACGTTTGGTTGCTCATGGGGACAATCATTTCATTGCCCATCATATTCCGCATTAACACGGTTCCTTCGGGTTCCAGCCATTCACTAAAACCAAGAATAATAGTGTGAGAAACACTAATTATAATAGAAAAAACACATAATCAAGAATAAAATTTTACACTTAAGGTCTTATCATAGGTTGTTCATGGCCATTTCTAAAACACTAAAATTGTGTTCTATGCTTAGACTTATCCTTAGGGTTCTTACTAAGGCTTTCACTTCCTAGTTTCCAAAGGTTGACTATACCTTTCGTCTGATACCAACTATAACGACCCATACAATACATACATTGTTAATACTTCAAAATTGAAGTACACTTATTACAACATATAACAAAACTATGAAAGGACCGTATAGGTATAGTGTCTTTAGAAACTGGGAAACATAAACAACTGGTTCATAAAGCATCTACATTGTCTCCCATTTATTTCATCATATCTAGAGTCCCTTTTGGAATATCCTACTTAATAACCTTATTCCTGACCTGGGGACAGAAAACATACAAAGGGGTGATCTCAAATGATTAGTAAGGGTAAACAAAAGAAATATCAATCACATCATATTCATAAGAATATAAAATTTTGGAAATATTAACCTGCAAAAGAGATGATAATTTCATAACATGGGATAAATCATAGTAGTGAAATATAATCCCAATAATCATAACTTAAAATATGAAACATTGTGGTATACACACATAATCACAGAGAATCATTTCTTAGTAGTCAAGACTCATAGCCAAGACTATCTTAGCGGACAAAGTCCATTTCTGAACTGAGTTTACTCCTCGTTTCAGTCCTGTTTCAGTGAACCGATTTAACCTGATGTTCCAGACATGTCTATATCATGAGATATAAATCTTTACCCAATTCATTGGAGGTAGATATAGGTCCCACCCATATCATAATGATACCATTCTTATGTGTGCCAAAAAATCATAAATCATACATCATTGCATAACCCATGTAATAAAAATGGGATTCTTAAACATCATGACTTCATAAAATAATTCATATAAGATAAAGGAATTCATAAAAATAATTCCATCACAAAATAATCAAATCAATGTAATAATAGGGATAGAAACAGAAACCTATATTATCTTATATGGAAAATAATTTTGATAAAACACTTGAACTCCATTCTTGAGGAAAATATCCTTTCTACTTCAAAAACATTTTCCTTTCTTAACATGTCATACAATTTTAAACTAAAAGAAGTTGACTAAAAATAAACTTGAAAACTTGTAAAGGAATCTTCTTGGAAATAATGTTTTAAAAATCCATTCATTCCGTATAAGTTAAAAAAACATTCTTCTCATACTTTTGTCGGAAAAGTCAAAAAGTACCTTGTATAAGAAACGACAAAAGATTCCTTTCATATCTTTTACTAAAAACTCACCGAAGGGTAAAATTGGATTTAAAAAATTATAGGTGGATGGAAATAATATTAAATATTGAGGAAAGATGGATGTGGATGATAAAATGTACCCCAGTAAATACCAAAGTATAAACAATCTCAGATAAAAATGAGATTGTGATATTTTCCCTTACCTTAGGTCCGGTTTTCTTCGTAAGTGTACGAACCTCCTGTATAATGATTTAAATAATGTCATTGACTTATTCCATAATCATACTTATTTTTATGATATCATATATGGTCATATTATTAGCTTCTTATTAGTAATATTTCATTGTTACTTGTTATTCGGGTGTTTATTGCTTTTTGTTCTTATGCGTGTTTTGTCGAATAAATTCTTATTCTTCTTTTTAGGTTATAGATACCTCATTTACAGAATGGTATTAGTGTAATATATATAATATTCATTCATTAAATTCATTTATATAATTATTATGCAATGAAGATCATGTAGAATGAGTCGCATCACATCGTGGAGACGGTATTCCGTACGTACGCACGAGCGATGATATCATTCCCATGATCATGAAATTGTATTAGAGTGTATGTATAATATTTCAGAATCAATATCAATTTACAATAATCATATATAGTTATTCTTTACACCATTATACCCATCCATGTAAGGTGGTGGTGGAAAATAGATTACACCACGGCGTGGAGACGGTATTCTGTACGTAAGCACGCGCAGTGATTTCATTTTCCGTAGGATGGATAGATGGTGAAATAGGGTTGTTTCATACTTATAATAACATACCATTATATGAGTGATACTGATGTTATTAATTCATAATGAAACAACTAAATAAGAAGAAGTGGAAGAAGAAATAAAGTTGAAAGAATTGGTAACAGACATTACCTCTTCTTTGAAGCGCCTCTTTGAGACCACCTCCTAGAGCACTAAAATTGGTCTTTGAATAAGACCAGGAACTCTATGATGTTTCTAGGGAAGTGGAGAAGAGAATTTGGGAGGGGTTGGCCGATCTTGAAGGCTCAAAGTGGTGTGAGGAAGAGGGGAGGAGGGGCCCTTTTATAAGGGAGGAGAGGGGCACCTTTGGAAAAACTAAAAATATTATTTTATTATAAAGTCATATTCGGTTTTTAATAGCTCCAAATTGATTTATTTCTAAGATAAGGTGGGGATGGGTTGAAATCCTCTCATCCAATATAATTTAGACAAGTTTAGGTATCTATTTTAACCTTATCATTTAGATTTAACTTTAAGTTAGATAATTTAACTTTTACCGTGTCTTCTTGTTTTCTTACACTATAAGGTTAATAAACTTAATATAACAAGCCAAAAGAACCCCAAGTTGTTTAGTATTAACATATATAACCTTATCTGAGTCATTTGGCCGAATCATATTGTTTTAGGAATAAAATAAAAATTAATAATATAATATATTTTTTAAAAACAATTTTATGTCCATTTTTACACTATTTGGTAATTGATTTTTTTGAAAATCATAACAGAAAGATTAATTCGAAAAAATTTAATTCAATCAATAATAACATGTAATATTAATATATAAAATTAGTTTAATTCATAAAAAGTCTCCAATTACATTTATTTGGGTATTTATAACATCACTTATGTTAATATTTCATTAATAAGATAATTACTGCATCATCATTGTGTCATAAATAAATTAAATTATTTAATGTCTAAAAATTATAAATAAAATACCATTATGTAGGAATTATTTTTAGCTTTTTAATGAATATTTATAGTCAAATTTATCTTATGTATAACCCTATATGAAAAATGATTTAGTTATTAAACTTTGATTTTAACTATTTTTACCCTTCTTTAAATAAATTAATAATAAATGTCCTAATCTAATAAAAGTGGGACTAAATGGTCATATTTTATTCCTAAGGTTGGTTTTGGTCGAATTAAACTTATCCAAAAGAATTAGGACATGTGTTAGGGTAATAATAATATCATTTTTACCCTTAATTACCCTATTTACTTTTAACCGTGGTAAAAAAAGTAAAAAGTTACTATTCACCAAAAATTATTTTCATCTCATTGAACCACATTTTAGTCCTTGATATTAACTGTGTCTCTTGGATTTTCGAAATTCCACTCACAGAAGCGGTAAAATTAGGTTTTATGTGAATTTGGAAATTCTCCTAGGAGGTGGGTAAAAGATGGTGAAAAGTTCAATAAAATTCTTATATATCTAAAATTATTATAAAATGACTCCAATGAATTGCATTGAACTTATATAGGTATTATGTATCAATTTTGGCCAAAAATAAATTTAAATAAAATAAATAATTATTAAAATAAAAAGTCGGTTTTTAAATAGTAACCTAGTGTTTTCACTATTCATCAAAAATTGAACGTTTTCATAAAAATACCAAAATTTCACCCTAGGATAATTTCAATATTACGAATCCAAAAATGAAGTCCATTTTGAAAAATAAAATTTACAAAATTTCAAAAAGTGGTTATTACTATTCATAATGGCTAGTTTTAATAATATTTTAATAGCATATCATTGTTTAGTGAAACTCGGTATTGCGTACGACGCAAGCTATCGAGGAAGGTCGCGACTGCGTGTAAAGAAAGACAAGCTAGTGTTGTGTGTAGTGAAAGATTCCTTTGATGATTTATATAACATAAAAACAAAATATTTCTCATAAAAGTCTCAGGTGTTACATTCTACCCCCCTTAAAATGAATTTCGCCCTCGAAATTCGTCACTTTGTGACAAACTGATGAGGATACCTCTCCCTCATCATATCCTCAAGCTCCCATATAGCTTCTTCTAATTGGTGGTTCCTCTATAAAACTTTCACCAAGAGAGTGGTCTTGTTCCGTAGGACTTTTTTACTACGATCAAGAATCTCTATCAGCTGTTCTTCATAAGAAAGATCTTGTTCCAGCGGTATAACTTTTGAGCTGAGTACATTTGAAGGATCAGGTATGTACTTTATCAGGAGAGATACATGGAACACATCATGAACTTGGGAGAGATTCGGTGGAAGCGCAAATCGGTAAGCTACATTCCCAACACGATCCAATATTTCGAAAGGATCGATATATCTAGGGCTCAACTTTCCCTTCTTTCCAAATCTCATTACTCTCTTCCAAGGAGATATTCATAAGAACACTTTATCACCCACTTCAAGCTCTAGGTCATTTCTTCGGTTGTCGACATAACTTTTTTGTCGACTCTGAGCATCTCTAATGTGTTGTTGAATAGATCTGACCTTTTCTGCCATCTCATCAACAAGATCAGGTCCTAATAGCTTTCTTTCCCCAACATCATCCCAACAAGTTGGAGTCCTGCATTTCTTTCCATAGAGTGCTTCATAAGGAGCCATCTGAATACTGGAGTGAAAGCTATTATTATAAGAAAATTCCACCAAAGGTAGGTGTTGATCCCAACCACCTTTCAAATCCATAGAGCTAGCTCTCAACATATCTTCTAGAGTTTGAATTGTCCTCTCAGGCTGACCGTCTATCTGAGGATGATAAGCAGTGCTGAAACTCAACTCTGTATCCAGAGTATGCTGAAGACTTCTCCAGAACTTCTAGGTAAATCTCAGATCCCAATCAGATATAATAGAAAGTGGTACTCCATGAAATCTTACCACTTCCTTCACATATATCCTGGCAAGCTGATCCAGAGAGAAATCCTCTCTAATAGCGATGAAGTGTGCCGACTTTGTAAGAAGATCAACTATGACCCAAATAGCATTATTGCCTTTGGATGTTTTAGGAAGTCCAGTGACAAATTCCATAGTGATGTTTTCCCATTTCCATTCTGGTATGGGTAATGGTTGTAACATCCCCTTAGACTTCTGTCTCTCAGCTTTAACATGCCGACAAACCAAGCATCGAGAGACATATTCAGCAACATCTCTTTTCATGTCACCCCACCAGAAGTACACTTTCTGGTCCCTATACATCTTCGTGCTTCCAGGATGAATAGAGAATGAAAAACTATGAGCCTCATCCAGCAGCTCCTTCTTTAATTCTGGGATGGGAGGAACACAAACCAGATTCCTGAACTTTATTATCCCATCATAATAAAGGTTGAATTCAAGAACATTTCTCACCTTCTTTTGTAACTCTACATCTTCTTTCTGTGCCTCTTTAATCTTCACATGTATAGATGGTTGAAGATTTAATTGAGAAAGATACGATTTTCCCCTTCCATTATAATTCCAAGATCCATCCTTTGTAAATCCATAAATATTGGATCTTTTGTGATCCTCATCATAGATAAGCTAACATGGTCTTGTCGACTTAATGCATCTGCCACCTTGTTTGCTTTCCCAGGGTGGTAATGAATTGAGCAGTCGTAATCCTTAATCAGCTCTAACCATCTTCTTTGGTGCATATTCAACTCCTTTTGTGTGAAAATATACTTTAAACTTTTATGATCAGTATAAATATCACACTTTTCTCCATAAAGATAATTCCTCCAAATCTTTAATGCAAAGATTACCGCAGCTAACTCCAAATCATGAGTTGGGTAATTTTGCTCATGGATTTTCAACTTTCGTGAGGCATAAGCTATCACCATATCATTTTGCATAAGAACACACCCCATGCCCTTCTTGGATACATCACTTTAGATCACAAACCTTTCTCCACTACAAGGAAGTGTGAGTACAGGTGCACTAGATAACCTTCTTTTCAACTCCTTGAAATTCTCTTCACATTCCTCCGTCTAAACAAACTTAACTCCTTTCCGAGTCAACTTCGTGAGTGGATTAGATAATCATGAAAAATCTTTCACAAAACGTCGATAATATCCATCCAAACCAAGAAAACATCGGATCTCGGTTACTGTTGTTGGTCTCGACCATCTTTCGATAACCTCTGTTTTTGCTGGATCCATAGATATCCCCTCTTTTGAGATTATGTGACCCAAAAATGCCACTTTTTGAAGCCAAAATTCACTCTTGGTAAATTTGGCATAAATCTTATCCTTTCTCAAGGTCTTCAATATAATTCTCAAGTGATCTTAATGTTCTTCCTTTCTCTTTTAATAGACAAGAATATCGTCTATAAAGACTACCACAAAGTGATCAAGATAGTCTCTAAAGACTCTATTCATCAGATCCATAAAGATAGCAGGGGAATTAGTAAGACCAACTGGCATCACTATAAATTCATAGTTTCCATACGTTGTACGGAAAGCTGTATTTGGTATATCCTCCCTTTTGACCCTTAATTGATGATACCCTGAACGAAGATCAATCTTGGAAAAGTATTGAGCTCTGCGTAGTTGGTCAAATAAGTCACCAATGCGTGAGAGAGGATATTTGTTCTTGATAGTGATCTTGTTAAGTTCTTGATAATAAATGTAGGGTCTCATTGATCCATCTTTCTTCTTAACAAACAGAACATGTGCTCCCCAAGGTGACACACTAGGTCGTATGAATCCCTTATCAAGATTCTCTTGGAGTTGCTTCTTCAATTCCTGCAACTCAATTGGGGCCATTCTATAAGGTGTCTTTGAAATTGGCAAAGCACCCGATACGAGTTCTATTGAAAACTCAACTTCACGACTTGGTGGAAGACCCAACAATTACTCCAGAAAGACATCATCAAACTCACGTACAATGGGCATATTCTTAATCATGCGTTTCTCACCAACCATTTGAGATAAATAACCTTCATTTAGTGGAATCAAGACCCATAAGATGGAATAAATTTCCACTGGAAGGTTATGTTCATCCTTGCATCGATAGACGATCATAGATTGATCTGGAATATGAAATGTGACTTCCCTTCTTTGGCAATTTATATGAGCTCTATATAGAGAAATCCAATCCATGCCAAGAATCACATCAAATTCCACTATAGGAAGGATCACAAGATTTGCAGGAAGCACTTTCCCAAAAACCTCAATCGGAGAAGAATTATAAACTTTTGATGCGACTGTTGTGCCATTAGGGGTTGTCACAGCTAACTCAACATCTAATTGTTGAGGTAATACGGTGATACACTTAGAAATTTCTTCAGAAATAAAAGAGTGGGTCCATCCAGAATCAAATAAAACATTTGCTACTTTAGAGTGGACAGTAAGTGTACCTTTCACCACTTCGTTGTCGTACTCTACATCGCCGATAGTAATTGCATGTGACTTTCCTTTGTCTTTGGCCTTAAGAGTTTGTTGACGTCGATCATCATCATCAACCCTTGGATTTGGGAATTGATTGGCATAATGCCCCATATCCTTGCACTTGAAACATTGAAGTGTAGGAGGTTCATTCTGTGTATCCCTTCCTTTGTTTACATCATTAGACATCTTCTTCCCATTATTTCAATATTCAATTACCCGATGACCTTATTTTCCACACTTATAAAATTTTCTTGTCGCCTTAAGAAAATTTCCTCCATGTTTCTTTCCACACTTTGAGCATAAGGGAAAAATCATCTTCTTTTTAGTGTGCTCTTTAGATTTTCCTTTAAATTCCATTTTCCTCTTCTTATCAAACCCATATGACTGATGGGTTACTCCAATCTCCATCTCAACTTTGAGAGCACATCAAACGATTTCCTCGTAGCTATTGAAGTACCTTATGGATAATGCACTTCGAAGAATTGTTTTTAAGAAACTAAAGAATCGATCAATCTTACACTCAGGTTGGATAATAATACCAGAAGCGTACCTTGCAAGTCTTGTAAAATTTTCTTCCTAGGTACCAACAGATTCATCATCCTTTTGCTTTAGTTCAAGAAACTCCTTCTCCATCTTTGTTCGGAGAATACAAGGGAAGTACTTATTGAAAAATAAGTTCTCGAACTCGTCCCATTCCATGGACTCAATTTCATCCCTTTGCCTCATATTCTTAGTAAGATTCCACCATTGATCAGAATCACCTTCCAAACGATAAACTGCTAAGATGACTTTATCATGTTCAGAACATTGAATAACTAAAAATATCTTTTCAGTGGTACTGATCCATTTATTCGGCCACTAATGGATCAGAAGACCCGCTGAATGAAGGTGGACGCTGCCTCATGAAGGATTCAACAGAATGTTGCTCCTTCCTTTGCTCGTTTGGAAGTCCTGCATGATTTATAGCTTGATAAAGTTGTGTGAGCATGGCTAAAAGATTTTTAATTCTAGCTCCCATAACATTTGGTTGCTCAGGGGGACAATCATTGCATTGCCCATCGCATTCCACATTAACACGGTTCCTTCGGGTTCCATCCATTGACTAAAACCAAGAAGAATAGTGTGAGCAACACTAATTATAATAGGAAAAACACATAATCAAGAATAAAATTTTACTCTTAAGGTCTTATCATAGGTTGTTCATGGCCATTTCTAAAACACTAAAATTGGGTTCTATGCTTAGACTTATCCTTAGGGTTCTTACTAAGGCTTTCACTTCATAGTTTCCAAAGGTTGACTATACCTTTTCTATGATACCAACTATAACGACCCATACAATACATACATTGTTAATACTTCAAAATTTATGTACAATTATTACAACATATAACAAAACCATGAAAGGAACATATAGGTATGGTGTCTTTAGAAACTGGGAAACATAAACAACTAGTTCATAAAGCATCTACATTGTCTCCCATTTATTTCATCATATCTAGAGTCCCTTTTGGAATATCCTACTTAATAACCTTCTTCCTGACCTGGGGAAAGAAAACATACAAAGGGGTGAGCTCAAATGCTCAGTAAGGGTAAACAAAAGAAATATCAATCACATCATAATCATAAGAACATAACATTTTGGAAATCTTAACCTCCAAAAGAGATCATAATTTCATAACATGGGATAAATCATAGTAGTGAAATGTAATCCCAATAATCATAACTGAAAACATGAAACTTTGTGGCATACACACATAATCACAAAGAATCATTTCTTAGTAGTCAAGATTCATAGCCAAGACTATCTTAGCAGACAAAGTCCATTTCTAAACTGAGTTTACTCCTCATTTCAGTCCTGTTTTAGTGAACCGGTTTAACCTGTCGTTCCATCCATGTCTATATCATGAGATATAAATCTTTACCCAATGCATTGGAGGTAGATATAGGTCCGACCCATATTATAATGATACCATTCTTATGTGTGCCACAAAATCATAAATCATACATCATTGCATAACCCACGTAATAAAAATGGGATTCTTAAACATCATGACATCATAAAACAATTCATATAAGATAAAGGAATTCATAAAAATAATTCCATCACAACATAATCAAATCAATGTAATAATAGGGATAGAAACAGAACCCTATATTATCTTATATGGAAAATAATTTTGATAAAACACTTGAACTCCATTTTTGAGGAAAATATCTTTTCTACTTCAAAAACATTTTTCTTTCTTAACATGTCATACAATTTTAAACTAAAAGAAGTTGATTAAAAATAAACTTGAAAACTTGTAAAGGAAGATTCTTGGAAATAATGTTATAAAAATCCATTCATGCCGTATAAGTTAAAAAAACATTCTTCTCGTACTTTTGTCGGAAAAGTCAAAAAATACCTCATACGAAAAACAACAAAAGATTCCTTTCATATCTTTTTATAAAAACTCACCGAAGGGTAAAATTGGATTTAAGAAATTATAGGTGGATGGAAATAATATTAAATATTGAGGAAACATGGATGTGGATGATAAAATACACCCCAGTAAATACCAAAGTATGAACAATCTCGGATAAAAATGAGATTGTGATATTTTCCCTTACCTTAGGTCCGATTTTCTTCGTAAGTGTCCGAACCTACTGTATAATGATTTAAATAATGTCATTGACTTATTCCAGAATCATACATATTTTTATGATATCATATATGGTCATATTCTTAGCTTCTTATTAGTAATATTTCATTGTTACTTGTTATTCGGGTGTTTATTTCTTTTTGTTCTTATGCGTGTTTTGTAAAATAAATTCTTATTCTTATTTTTAGGTTATAGACACCTAATTTAAAGAATGGTATTAGTGTAATATATATCATATTCATTCATTCAATTCATTTATATAATTATTATGCAATGAAGATCATGTAGAATGAGTCGCATCACATCGTGGAGACGGTATTTCGTACGTATGCACGAGCGATGATATCGTTCCCATGATCATGGAATTGTATTGGAGTGTATGTATACTATTTCAGAATCAATATCACTTTACAATAATCATATATTGTTATTATTTACACCATTATACCCATTTAAGTATGGTGGTGGTGGAAAATAGATTACACCACGGCGTGGAGACGGTATTCCGTACGTACGCACGCACAGTGATTTCATTTTCCGTAGGATGGATAGATGGTGAAATAGGGTTGTTTCATACTTATAATAACATACCAATATATGATTGATACTTATGTTATTACTTCATAATGAAACAACTAAAGAAGAAGAAGTGGAATAAGAAATAAAGTTGAAAGAATCGGTAACAGACATTAACTCTTCTTTGAAGCGCCTCTTTGAGACCTCCTCTTAGGGCACTAAAATTGGTCTTTGAAGAAGACCAGGACCTATAGGATGTTTCTAGGGAAGTGGAGAAGATAATGTTTCAGGGTTTGTACGATCTTGAAGGCTCAAAGTGGTGTGAGGAAGAGAGGGAGGAGGTGCCCTTTTTTAAGGGAGGAGAGGGGCACCTTTGGAAAAACTAAAAATATTATTTTATTATAAAGTCATATTCGGTTTTTAATAGCTCCAAATTGATTTATTTAAAAGCTATGGTGGGGATGGGTCGAAATCCTCTCATCCAATATAATTTAGACAAGTTTAGGTATCTATTTTAACCTTATCATTTAGATTTAACTTTAAGTTAGATAATTTAACTTTTAACGTGTGTTCTTGTTTTCTTACACTATAAGGTTAATAAACTTACTATAACAAGCCAAAATAACCCCAAGTTTTTTAGTATTAATATATATAACCTTATCTGAGTCATTTCGCCAAACCTTATATTTTTAAGAATAAAATAACAATTAATAATATAATATTTGTTTTAAAAACAATTTTATGTCAATTTTGACACTATTTGGTAATTGATTTTTGTGAAAATCATAACAGAAAGATTAATTAGAAAAAAGTTAATTAAATCAATAATAACATGTTATATTAACATATAAAATTAGTTTAATTCATAAAATTCTCAAATTACAGTTATTTGGGTATTTATAACATCAATTATGTTAATATTTCATTAATATGATAATTACTTCATCATCATTGTGTCATAAATAAATTACATTATTTAATGTCTAAAAATTATAAATAAAATACCATTATGTATGAAATCTTTTTATATTTCTAATGAATATTTATAGTCTAATTTATCTTATGTATAACCCTATATTAAAAATGATTTAGTTATTAAACTTTGATTTTAACTATTTTAACCCTTCTTTAAATAAATTAATAATAAATGTCCTAATCTAATCCAAGTGGGCCTAAATGGTCATATTGTATTCCTAGGGTTGTTTTTGGTTGAATTACACTTATCCAAAAGAATTAGGACATGTGTTAGGGTAATAATAATATCATTTGTACCCTTAATTCCCCTATTTACTTTTTACCGTGGTAAAAAAAGTAAAAAGTTACTATTTACCAAAAATTATTTTCATCACATTGAACCACATTTTAGTCCTTGATATTAACCGTGTCTCTCGGATTTTCTAAATTCCAATCACAGAAACGGTAAAATTAGGTTTTATGTGAATTTGGAAATTCTCCTAGGAGGTGGGTAAAAGACGGTGAAAAGTTCAATAAAATTTTTATATATCTAAAATTATTATAAAATGACTCCAATGAATTGCATTGAACTTATATAGGTATTATGTATCAATTTTGACCTAAAATAAATTTAAATAAAATAAATAATTATTTAAATAAAAAGTCAGTTTTTAAATAGTAACCCAGTGTTTTCACTATTCATCAAAAATTGAAAGTTTTCATAAAAATACCAAAATTTCACCCTAGGCCAATTTTGATATTCCGAATCCAAAAATGAAGTCCATTTTGAAAAATAAAATTTACAAAATTTCAAAAAGTGGTTGTTACTATTCATAACGGTTACTTTTAATAATATTTTAATAACATATCATTGTTTAGTGAAACTCGGTATTGCGTACGACGCAAGCTATCGAGGAAGGTTGTGATTGCGTGTAATGAAAGACAAGCTAGTGTTATGTGTAGTGAAAGATTCCTTTGATGATTTATATAACATAAAAACAAAATATTTCTCATAAAAGTCTCGGGTGTTACACATATAATAGCTTTTTAGGAAAAGAATATTTATCTTTATCCACCATATTCGGGAGTATGTTTGATAGGGTCTTATTGAAGGCCTCTATCTATCCATTAATCACTACATGATAGAAGGATGACAGATTGAATTTGATATTGTACCCATGATACAACTTTTCCACTTCATAAGAACAAAACTATGTATCATTTTCTGTCAGTATTGTATGAGGGACATCAAATCTGGTAAAGATGTTAGCCTTCATCAACCTGACGATTATTTTGGTTCTGTATTTTTTGAGGGGAATTTACTTATCCCATTTGGAGAGAAAGTTGGTAGTAGTTAAGATTTATTTGAACTGTTTAGCTGTAGCTGGAGGGTATGACTCCAAAACATCCATTCCCCATATAGAAAATGGCTAGGAGTATTTAGCTGTATATAGAAACTCTGGGGGTTGATGTATGAATTTGGAATATACTTGAAATGAATGACATTTATTGGTGAATTCTGTTCAATCCAGTGTCATAGTGGGGCAGTAGTACCCAAGCCTTCATATTTGATGAGAAATCTTGAACCTTGACTGGTGGGAACCGTAGTATCTTGAGTGTACATATTTCACGATAACAACAATCTCTTCTTTATCAACACATCTAAGAAGTACTCTATCAAAGCATCATTTATAGATGACTTTCTAATGAGTTGGGTTGCTATAAAGAGCGAAGATGGTTGCTTTCTACCAGATCTTCTCTTTCTCAGCTATGTATGATGGGAGTAATCCCTTATGGAGGTAGTCCATTATGGGAATCATCCACTCAGAGGTAGGATCATATGGTTTTGGAATAGGACTGACTTCATTGATTTCCCCAGTTATGGATTGAATAAAAGGTTAGATCATTTACTGATGTGAAATTATGATTACCATTTCATCCCTTTTTAGATCTTCTGAAGATGTAGATACATTCTCCAATGCATTTTCTTGGGAATTTTTCAATCTTGGGACATGATTCAATGTTTATTTGAGAGTAACTCTTTTATCAACCCCCAGACATAGTTGAGAAGGGGAATTAACAATTCTTTTATGATAGCATAATCCCCATTGATATGTTTTATTACTAACTATGAATTGACTTTCACTTTTAAATCGTCCACTAGTATTTTTAGTTCCATTTCTGAGACTATAATGTGGGCCTAATATTCTGGTTTATCATTAGCACATCCTTCTGATAATAGGAAGGAGTAAGGGAAGACTTATTTTTATGGAGAGATAAGCATGATCCCAAACCTAACTTTGTTGAGTTCAGGGACATCCATTCTTCTCCCTATTGGGATCCTGAATGTGACGTCAAAATAAATTCCCCTTGTTTGGGAGCTTCCTTGAATATATAATATCTCTTATTATAGAAATTCAGTATTTAACAATGTCATTTATACAAACAGGTATTATATGAGAAAATATATAAAGGATTGTCCTTTAACTACTTTCTGAGGAAAAAATTGTATATAAAACTACTGCAGGATAACCGCCCATCATTCCAAACATCCTTTTATCATAGGATGGATATGGATATAATTGAGTAGGTTATTGTGAGTGACCAAATGGTACTCAGGGTGCTGCTGGTAGTTCTTTATTTTATGAATTACAAAGATTAATCCTTAGTAGATCTTCTTGATATCTGAATAATGATTCACAACCTCGATCACGATTCAAATGAGATTATAAAGGATATTTTCATTTACAACATTATTATTTTATGTGAGTAAGTCACCTTGTGATCTCTTGGGGGTTTTCATATATAAAATGAGTGGATTTCCATCAATGGATGTCATTAGCACTGGAGGAATCAAGAGGTATTTATTGAGGCTATTGAATACTTTCTGACAATTATTAGACCATTGATATGTGAACACTTTCTACACCAATTTTGTTAAATGAAAACACTTTCCTACGAGGTTGGGTATGAAGTTTTGAATTTAATCCAAGTATACTTGGATTCCTCTCAAATATTTAAGTTTTTGATGAGGTAGAATGACAAGGATATCCTTTATTTTCTCTAGGTTAACTTTGATGCCACAATAGTGCATTATGAAGCCAATATATTTTCCCAAGGCTACCCT
The DNA here is from genome assembly GCA_963277665.1 of Viscum album. Classification (NCBI taxonomy): domain Eukaryota; kingdom Viridiplantae; phylum Streptophyta; class Magnoliopsida; order Santalales; family Viscaceae; genus Viscum; species Viscum album. The sequence continues at coordinate 539,440,148 of OY728145.1, forward strand.
AAAATTACATTTTAAGGGGTTTATCTTTAGGATATGTTGTCGTAGCCTATAGAAGATGGTATCCAAATCTATCAGGTGGTAAAAATGATGTTAGGACTTAACCACTAGATCTGCAATGTATCATTAAATAAAATTACCCAAAAAAGGTTTGAAGATGCAATACATGGAATATTAGTATGTGGAACTGACAATTTTAAATCTAAAGGTCACTAGCAAGAAGAAGAATAATCCCTGGGGGGACCCTAAAGGCAATTTCCTCCTCATCTTCTAAGGCCATCCAAATTTGGTTGTACCCTGAATATCCATCCATGAAGAAGAGAGATTGATAACCATCCATCACATAAATTAATAGTTCTGTGATTAGAACTAAGAATTCATATTTTTTATAGTGCTGGTTGAGATCTTTGAAGTCAATGTAGACTCCAAGTTTTAAATTATTTATATTTACTAAGATGATGTTGGCCAACCACTTTAGATAATGTACCTTTTGGATGAAGTCGGACTTGATATGTTGGTCCTCTTCAACCTAAATTTTGGATGTGTGAGTCTGGTGTGTCCTTCTGGATACTTGTTTGTATCCTTGGTGGTCTTATGGAAAGACCAAGTGGTGGGTGGCCACCTCAAGATCAAGGCATGGTGTATCTATTTAATTTTAGGAGAACACATCCCAATGTTTCTTTAGGAAGGAGGTATACATCTTTCTCTTTAGGATTAATGGATGCACTGATCAAAGTGGGAAATATATCTTCATATATACCTAGATTTATTTATCTGAGTTCGTTAATAGTGGTAGAGACACCTTATTCAAATACTGGAATGGAATCGTTGAGGTCTTTATACTTTTCATCTTCCTCATGATTTAACTCATCTTCCTCTTCTTAGGAAGTTGGTGATGAAGAAAAATTCTCAGATTTAGGGGAGGAATCAGTATTTAGACCATTTGAATGTAACACGCCGACCCCAGTTACCCAGAGTCGATGAATTATTACATAACATTGGAATGATCACAAAGGATCATGTCTCGAAATACCGATTAGTTTAGTAGTCTTGGAAACACTAGATATATTCATAAGTATTACATTACATCGTAAGGTAAAAAAGGACTACAACAACATCTTGTCTTCATATCCCCTCATACTATCCCTGCAGGTCATTCATAAATTACTTCTTCACATCCTGGAAAAAATAAAACATTGAAAGGGGCGAGCTCAAATGCTCAGTAAGGATAACAATATAGAAGAAGCTTTCATAGATAAGCATAAACACTTAAGGCAATGTATAACTAAAACAAAAGCCTTTTAAACTTGAACTTCAACATAATATGGCAAAGATAAAATGAAATAATGCCATTTACTTATTCACATGGATATTCTACTAGTCGAATAATCACATGCAATATCAATAACCACTTTCATAATGATGGGATTCATAATTCTAGACTATCATAACCACGTAGCCAAGGCCTCGTGCCAAGACTACAAATAAGATTTTGTCAAGGCCTCATGCCAAGACACTAGTTTGTCTCATGAGACCTACCGATGCATCGAGGAGCTATAGCGGGCTCCACCCGTCACTTACTAAGTCCAATGCATTCCTCATATGAAAAGTTTGAAACATAACATAAACATTCATTTTTAAACTAGCATATGAAATGTCAATACTTTAACCACAAGCCATGAATGGTATAAAAATAGCACATCCAGAGTCAAACATAACTCATTAGATACAATATGGAAGATTTTATTGTATCAGATTAACCTCAATTGAGAATAATTAAGGATATTTACATAGATTAAAATAATCATTAAACTATTGAGAGAAATATCCCCCTTTTTCTTGGAAACATTTAAAAGTCACACTATCTGTCAAGAAGACATTTAAAATAGATTTTTAAATCAAAGTGTCCCATACCAATTTGAAACTTTTAAAAGGAATTTTGATTTTAAAACTTTAATGTCCATATAAATAAATCCTTAAAACCATTTTTAAAACATGGACATTAATGAGAAATATTTTGAATAATAAATCTTTAAAACATTTTAAAATGATATTTTAGTTAGAGTTCATAACCAAAAGAGAGACAATTGAATACAAACAATTGAGGTAATAAAAACTTTTTAATATCATGAGAATAAAGATATTCATGATATACTATGTCAAAGTACATTATATACACCATATAAAAGTGATTTGGTGTATAACAACAAAGGAGTCTCAATGGAATGTAAATTGAGATGAAATATCTCATAAAGTCCATATCCTTAGGTTAAGGATAAATAACCGACATAATTATGTGTGAAAAATATAAATACACTCAATATGATTGGATATTCAGTGTAAAAAGATCAAAGAACATTCACACATATTCTTGTAAAAACAACACCAATGAATTGGATGTTTTACTCCACAAATCGAGATTGAGTAAAAATTACTCTTATCAAGTTCATACCGATGACTTGAGAATTTATCTATGGAGTGATTATGTGTATAAAAATTATATCCATAGAAAGGGGATTGGAAATTATGACATAATCAAATAAATAGTGATTCCACACATAATCTTGGAGTAAAATAATCAATGAAGTATGCGTAAAGATGAATAAATGGAAATTGAAATTTCAAATTTCCTTATCGATTTGGTAACTTATGAAACATACACCCATGAAAGAAGGATAATTCAATGATGATTTAAATATCCATAAATTAAAGTATATTACACAATGAATACAATCATGGGCAGTACACACACCACATGCAATAAATAAGTGGTGAACAATGGAAATCTCATGAAATTAAAAGTGAGATAAGAAACCCCTTACCTTGTACATTTACTTGGTTGAGGGTAGGTTAACCTCATGTATAATGGTGAAATAACTTTTAATAAATTATAAAATAATCATATACATTAATATGATATCATATATGATCTTTTAACATTGCTTTGTTAATAATATTTTAGTATTATCATCGTTTCGGGTGTTAACATACTCATTTTCTTTTATATGTTTTGTTACATAAGTCGTGTTTGTTATGGATAGGTTGTATCTTATTCATATAAATAATGATATCAAGTCCTTAAATATTATTTTTAATCATCAAATGAGAATTAGACTTGAATGGATACGATGAGGAATGAATCTCATCGCGTTCGTGGAGACGGTAGTCCGTACATACGCACGAGCGACAATATCATTATTTTGATATTAAAATAATATATAATTGGATGGTATATCATATATACAGAATACTTATCATGTTATATTTATTATTTACATGAATTAAACATCATTATTATACCCATCCAAATAATAATATATTGAATAACAATTACACCATGATGGGTAGACGGTAAGCCGTACGTACGTACGTATGGTGGCATATCATTCAAGGGATGGATATAATACTGAATATTGTTGTACCATATTTATAATTACATCACAGTATATAGGAGATATTGGAGTTATTATTTTATATTGAAAATAACAAAGAAAGAAGAAGTTAAAGAAGAAATGAACTTGAAAGAGGGTGGTGAAATCATTACCTCTTCTTCGGGTTCTTCCTTTTGATTTGATCAAAAGGGATCTTTAGGTTGGATTTATGATCAAAATAAGGCCTCTAGGTTGAATTTAGGGAAGTTGGGAGGATATTTGGGAAGAGGTTGGCTAAGCCAAACGGATTTGAAGGTGTGAAGAATTGGTTATAAGTGGTGTCCTTTTATAAGGGGGAGGAGGGGATCTTTTGAAAAAACTTAATGTATTATTTTATAATAAATTCATATTCGGTTTATAATGGATCCAAAGTGGATTATTCAAATCCTAAGGTGGGTGTGGGTCGAAATAATTTCAAAAAATAGATTTTATATAGGTTTGGGACATTATATTAACCTTATCTTTTAGTTTTAATTCTTGGTTAATTAGTTTGAAACTTACCATGTCACTTTGTATTTTTATATTACATAGTTAATAAACTTACTATATACCTCCAAGAGACCCCCAAGTGGTCCATTAATGATACAAATATCTTTATAAAAGTCCTTTGGCTGAACCTTAGATTTTTAGTAATTTAATATCAATTAATAATATAATATTTGTTTTAAAAACTCTTTTATGTCAATTTTGACACTATTTGGTATTTGATTTTTTTAAAACTTATAAAAGCATGATTACCTAAAAAAAAGTTAATTAAATCAATCCTAACATGTACTATGAACCTATAAAATTCATTTAATTCATTAAAAGTCTCAAATTATATTTATTTGGGTATTTATAATATCAATTATTTAATATTTCACTAATAAGGTAATTACTGCATCATCATTGTGTCATAAATAAATTAAATTATTTATGTATAAAATTATAAATAAAATACCATTATGTAGAATTTTTTTTATATTTCTAATTAATATTTATAGTTGAAAATATAACATATATAACCCTATGTAAAAATTAGTTTTCTAAAAGATATATGCTTATGTCATTTTTGTATTTACTTTAACTTAATTAATATAAAGTGTCATTATCACTTACAAGTGGATCCATGGGGTCCCAAAATCGACCCAAAGATGCCCATGGTCGGAAATGTATCAAAAAATTGGGTTAAGACACGTTTTAGGGTAATTTATTATTATTATATTATTATTTTTTACCCTTTTTTACCGGATTTACCCTTTAACCATTGTAAATAAAATATTTACCGAAGTAATTATTCAAAATGTATAAAAATAAAATTTACCTATTTACACAATTTGGACATCCTAATTTCAAATATGGAGTCCATTTTTTCCAAATTCAAAACACAAAAGTGGAAGAAATTAATTTAAAATTAATTCCCGCTGTCAAAACAAAAAGCGTGTTTTTAAGAAATAATAACTATCAAAAGATTGACACTTGTTTATGTCAGGTTTAAATGTGAAATTATGTCCAATGACCAAAATTGTATTAAATTGTAAAAATATATTATAAATATACTTTAAAACCACTCAAATTCATAATTTATCACTATTAATTAGTTCGATTAAAAAATTTGTTTTAATTAAAATTTAGTAATTTTCACTATTCATCAAAATATGAAAGTTATCCAAAAAGTACCAAAATTTCACCCTTGGATAATTTCAATATTCTGAATCCAAAAATTAAGTCCATTATGAAAGATAAAATGTATAAAATTTCAAAAAGTGGGTATTACTATTCATAATAGCTAGTTTTATTAGTTGTGGTGTGTGTTAGAACTTGAAGTTGCATACAACACACGCTACTGTATTATTCAGCGAGAAGCGTACCATGGAAGCTTGGGGTGTTACATTATCCCCTCCTTCAATAAATTACATCCTAACAATTTTTAAAATTGGGCTTGGGAATATAATGGAAAGTCCCACATCAGAAAAAGAGTCAATAAAACTATCACTTTAAAAGAAAGAAAGAGAAGTACAAAGGTCACCCGAGATAACCTATATTAGGATTCCATGTATAAAAAATGGATATGGATGATAAAATAAGTGTCAATTTCTGATGGACATGGATAGAAAACATGATCAGGAGAAAGTTAACAACAAGAAAACCACAAACTTGTGATGGGACAAACGGCTATTAGTTTCCTAGTAGGAAAAGTAAACAGAAAAAATTATTATTATTATTATTATTATTATTATTTTAAGTTACATTACATAGAGATGAAGAATTAATTTATGAGATTGACTAAGAACATAAAGAGATATCCTTAATTTTTAAGTAAAGTTTCATTCTTTAATAAATTTCTACTACTAACTCATTTTAAACGATGAGTATTCCAGAAGACTTGGTCACACTAGAAGAGCTACAATAAAATTCTTATAGAATCACATGATCCACGAAGAATAAAATATATATTTACCTAGTCTTTAGAGATTAATCAAAACCAAAATGGTTAGTATAAGATCTGATGATCCCCCAAAAGGTTATTTCATTAGAGAAAGAAACACTAATCTTAATTTCTAAAATTAAACCAACAATACCCCAAAGTTAAATAAATAGAATTCAATAAATAATTGTCCTTAAAATCCTTTAATAAAATCCAAAATAATATTGAAACTCAAAACTTAGAAGAATTGGGTTATGTAGTCTTCCACGTCAAATGATATCTCCAAACGACATCAATTACTCTTATAGTCACATACTTAAAAGTAATTAACCTAATCACATATTCTCTATTATAGGTTAATCATTTCCATAAATAACCCAAATCACTATAAATACACAATAAAAACATAGATAAAAATCCACCATTACTCCTCAAATGAAATCCCATACTATTCTATTTTCCTTGGGCATATAGTGTTCCCAATAAAGAGAACATCTTCCAAAATAACATTTATCACTTAATCACCAAATCATTTTCCTATACTAAGGGTATTCATTTGATAAGACATAAGATCCCAAATCAAATTATTATTGATCAATAAAATCATTTAACTAAAAATAATAGTCACACTAACCAGGGACTTCACGTAGTCCAGTGGTAGGTGATAAATCCCAATCGCACTTTGGTTGTGGGTTCAATTCCCACAGCTTTGTCCGACGCGACGGGTTGTCACACGGTCTGCGTGTTGTCATTTTTCAAAAACTATATTTTATAACATTACCAAAATGAGATAAATTCCTCAAAATAACCATAACATAATTTAACCAAAAATGTTATCTCATACCTTGCATCTTCATCCCAAATTATAATAACTTTTAATTGCCTCAAACCCAATGATCATATGAAACAAAATGGTTATTTATAACTATATCCACAAGAGAAAAGATAATTCTTCCTCGAATATCATTCTCACATGAAAAAATGCAGGGTTACAAATACAAGAGAAAATTATTCCAAAGTAAACCCATCAACAAGGAGCACTAATACTTTTTAAACATTTCTCCAACCATTTATTTCCACATAGATTCTTCTTTGACCAAGAAAATATCCTATAGAATAGGGCATTCACTCGGGTAAGGGCCAGGTCCTCTACATTTACAGAAAATGACTATAAATGGATTCTTGGGACCATTTTTTATCTTCTTCCATAGTACTCTTCATTTTTCTTCGAAAATTATTCACTTTATGTCCTTTCTTCCCGCACTTAAAGCATTTCTTTGTCCCATTGAGACACTTTCCTGGGTGTCTCCTTCCACATTTCCTGCATGATGGAAATTGGGGATTCCTTTCTCCATGGTCTCCACTACTGGAGCTCTTATCATTCATCACCTTTCTCTTCTTTATTGAGTCCGGGAATTGGTTAATATATATATTGTTGATCATATTTTTGGAAAATTGATTTGTCATGAAGATGAAATCTTTTACGCCTATCAACATTCCATTTTTTTGCTCATTTCCACCACCGTTCCCACCTTGTACATCATTCTCAAAGTCACTATGACTTCCTTAGAATCTAGCCATTGAATAAAACCAAAAAGCATTGTGTGAGTAACAGTAGTCATAAAATCATTTAGAGAATATCATATCACCATATTCTCAATTTGAAACACATTAGGATTAACCAAGGTCATTTACTCTCATCTTATATATAATACTTCAAATCAGTTTGTAAAGAAAATGTAAATTATCCTAAGCATATCCCCTGGGAGTGTCGTAACCAAGAGTGCAGTAAGACTCGTTGTCGTGCACCAGTTCCCATTCGAGTCTTTCTCAAAGTGGTGTTTTTGGGTTTTACCCCTAGGTACATCTGTGACAGAGCCACCTCTACCTTCTCGTATCCATATAGGGATGTATTGCTCGGAAAACTCACAAAATCTCTACAATACCAAAATTCTAAGAAGTTCATCTATACTAATCCTCAAAGTCTATCTTAGGGCTATGTGATCTAATCAGATTTTATCTAAATCTAGCTCCCAAGGTTTGTAATAAACTTCCTCTGATACCAACTGTAATTCCCCGACCCCAGTTACACAGAGTCAGTAAATTATTACATAACATTGGCATGATCACGAAGGATCAAGTCTCGAAAGAACGATTAGTTTAGTAGTCTTGGAAACACTAGATATATTCATAAGTTTTACAATACATCATAAGGTAAAAAATGACTACAACAACATCTTGTCTTCATATCCCCTCATACTATCCCTGCAGGACATTCATAAATTACTTCTTCACATCCTGGAAAAAATAAAACATTGAAAGGGGTGATCTCAGATGCTCAGTAAGGATAACAATATAGCAGAAACTTTCATAGATAAGCATAAACACTTAAGGCAATGTATAACTAATAAAAGCCTTTTAAAATTGAACTTCAACATAATATGGAAAATATAAAATGAAATAATGCAATTTACTTATTGACATGGATATTCTACTAGTCGAATAATCACATGCAATATCAATAACCACTTTCATAATGATGGAATGCATAATGCCAGACTATCATAACCACGTAGCCAAGGCCTCGTGCCAAGACTACAAATAAGATTTTGTCAAGGCATCTTGCCAAGATACTAGTTTGTCTCATGAGACCTACCGATGCATCGAGGAGCTATAGCAGGCTCCACCCGTCACTTACTAAGTCCAATATATTCCTCATATGAAAAGTTTGAAACATAACATAAACATCCGTATTTAAACTAGCATACAAAATGTCAATACTTTAACCACAAACCATGAATGGTATAAAAATAGCACATCCAGAGTCAAACATAACTCATTCGATACAATACAGAATATTTTATTGTATCAGATTAACCTCAATCGATAATAATGAAGGATATTGACATAGATTAAAATAATCATTAAACTATTGAGAGAAATATCCACCCTTTTCTTGAAAACATTTAAAAGTCACACTATCTGTCAAGAAGCCATTTAAAATAGATTTTTGAATCAAAGTGTCCCATACCACTTTGAAACTTTTAAAAGGAATTTTGATTTTAAAACTTTAATGTCCATATAAATAAATCCTTAAAACCATTTTTAAAACATGGACATTAATGAGAAATATTTAGAATAATAAATCTTTAAAACATTTTAAAATGATATTTTAGTTAGAGTTTCTAACCAAGAGAGAGACAATTGAATACAAATAATTGAGGTAATAAAAACTTTATAATATCATGAGAATAAAGAGATTCAAGATATACTATGTCAAAGTACATTATATACACCATATAAAAGTGATTTGGTGTATAACAACATAGGATTCTCAATGGAATGTAAATTGAGATGAAATCTATAATAAAGGTTGCATCCTTAGGTTAAGGATAAATCAACGACATAATTATGTGTGAAAAATATAAATACACTCAATATTATTGGATATTCAGTGTAAAACAATCAAAGGACTTTCACACATATTCTTGTAAAAACAACACCAATGAATTGGATGCTTAACTCAACAAATTGAGATTGAGTAAAAATTACTCTTGTCAAGTTCATACCGATGACTTGAGAATTTATCAATGGAGTGATTATGTGTATCAAAAGTATATCCACATAAAGAGGAGTGGAAATTATGACATAATCAAATGAATAGTGATTCCACACATAATCTTGGAGTAAAATAATCAATGAAGTATGCGTAAAGATGAATAAATGGAAATTGAAATTTCAAATTCCCTTATCGATTTGGTAACTTATGAAACATACACCCATGAAATAAGGATAATACAATGATGATTTAAATATCCATAAATTAAATTATATTACACAATGAATACAATCACGGGTAGTACACACACCACATGCAATAAATAAGCGGCGAACAATGGAAATCTCACGAAATTAAAAGTGATATAAGAAACCCCTTACCTTGTACTTTTACTTGGTTGAGGGTAGGTTAACCTCCTGTATAATGGTGAGATAATTTTTATTAAATTATACAAAAATCATATAAATTAATATGATATCATATATGATCTTTTAACATTGCTTTGTTAATAATATTTTAGTATTATCGTCGTTTTGGGTGTTAACTTAGTCGTTTTCTTTTATATGTTTTGTTACATAAGCCGTGTTTGTTATGGATATGTTGTATCTTATTCATATAAAAAATGATATCAAGTCCTTAAACATTATTTTTAATCATCAAATGAGAATTATACTTGAATGGATACGATGGGGAATGAATCTCATCGCGTTCGTGGAGACGGTAGTCCGTACGTACGTACGAGCGACAATATCATTATTTTGATATTAAAATAATATAGAATTGGATAGTATATCATATATAAAAAATCACTATAATTTTATATTTATTATTTACATGAATTACACATCATTGTTATACTAATACAAATAATAATGTATTGAATAACAATTACACCACTACGTGGAGACGGTAAGCCGTACGTACGCACGTATGGTGACATGTCATTCAAGGGATGGATAGAATAATGAATATGGTTTTACCATATTTGTAATAACATCAAAGTATATAGGAGATACTAGAGTTATTATTTTATAATGGAAATAACAAAGAAAGAAGAAGTTGAAGAAGAAAGGAACTTGAAAGAGGGTGGTGAAAACATTACCTCTTCTTCGGGTTCTTCCTTTTGATTTGACCAAAAGGGATCCTTAGGTTGTATTTATGATCATAATAAGGCATCTATGTTGAATTGATGGAAGTCGTAAGGATATTTGGGCAGAGGTTGACTGATCCAAAAGGCTTTTAAGGTGTGAAGAATTGGTTATAAGTGGTGTCCTTTTATAAGGGGGAGGAGGGGCTCTTTAGAAAAAACATAAAGTACTATTTTATAAAAAATTAATATTCGGTTTATAATGGCTCAAAAGTGTATTATTCAAAGAATAAGGTGGTTATGGTTTGAAATCCTTTCAACCAATAGATTTTAGACAGGTTTGGGTCATTATATTAACCTTATATTTTAGTTTTAACTCTTGGTTAATTAGTTTGACACATACCATGTCACTTTGTATTTTTATATTATATAGTTAATAAACATACTATATACCTCCAAGAGACCCCCAAGTGGTATATTAATGATACACCTATCTTGATAAAATTCCTTTGGATGAACATTAGATTTTTAAAAATTTAATATCAATTAATAATATAATATTTGTTTTAAAAACATTTTTATGTCAATTTTGACACTATTTGGTATTTGATTTTTGTGAAAATAATAACAACATGATTACTTCAAAAAAGGTTAATTAAATCAATCCTAACATGTCATATTAATCAATAAAATTATTTTAATTCATTAAAAGTCTCAAATTATATTTATTGGGGTATTTATAATATCAATTATTTAATATTTCACTAATAAGGTAATTACTGCATCATCATTGTGTCATAAATAAATTAAATTATATAATGTTTAAATTTTTTAAATAAAATATCATTATGTATGAAATATTTTTATCTTTATAATTAATATTTATAGTTGAAAATATAACATATATAACCCATATGTAAAAATTGTTTTTCCAAAAGATATAGGCTTATGTCATTTTTGTATTTACTTTAACTTAATTAATATAAAGTGTAATTATCACTTACAATGGATCCATGGGGTCCCAAAATCGACCCAAATATGCCCATGGTCGGACATGTATCAACCAATTGGGTTACGACACGTTTTAGGGTAATTTATTATTATTATAATATTATGTTTTTAACCTTATTTACCTGATTTACCCTTTAACCATGGTAAATAAAATATTTACCGAAGTAATTATTCAAAATGTATAAAAATAAAAGTTACCTATTTACAAAATTTGGAAATTCTGATTCCCAATATAGAGTCCATTGTTTCCAAATTCAAAACACAGAAGTGGCAAAAATTAATTTAAAATTAATTTCCGCTGTCAAAACAAAAAGCGTGTTTTTAAGAAATAATAACTATCAAAAGATTGACACTTGTTTATGTGTGGTTTAAATGTGAAATTATGTCCAATGACCAACATTGTATTAAATGGTAACAATATATTCTAAATATAATTTAAAACCACTCAAATTCATAATTTATTACTATTAATTATTTCGATTAAAAAAGTTGTTTTTAATTAAAATTTAGTAATTTTCACTATTCATCAAAATATGAAAGTTATCCGAAAAGTACTAAAATTTCACCCTAGGATAATTTCAATATTCCAAATCCAAAAATAAAGTCCATTTTGAAAGATAAAATGTATAAAATTTAAAAAAGTGGGTATTACTATTCATAACGGCTAGTTTTATTAGTTGTGGCGTGTGTTAGAACTTGAAGTTACGTACAACACACACTACTATATTATTCCACGAGAAGCGTACCGTGGAAGCTTGGGGTGTTACATTGAAGGTGAAACCACTACTTATAAATTGACTGATGATGAAAGGCCGTTTTAAAGATATGAATATCCCAATGACTTGTAAATCTTTTCTATCCCAGTCAATAGAACATGGATTTGTTTAAGATCAGTTAATGGAATTAATAATTTCCCATATAGGATTTCATTACTGCTCCGAGATTTGAAAACATTCCAGTGCTGTCAGACTCAGTTGTCATGATTGCCATCACAATATTCGCTGAATGTGTTCTCAAATTAGGACCCACCTCTTCGATTTGATTAATGGGTAGCATGTAATCTACACTAATATTATTGAAAGGATTAGCTGAAATAATCTCTAGACTATTCAGGTCATTGATTCGAGTGACATCTTCAGTCATGGACCATTTTCTTTAACTCTAGTAGAATCGTGACTCAATGTATTGTGATTCATAGGATTTGAATGGGGGTTTTCACCATTAAATGTCCTAATTTTTCCATTTATACATTATTTGAGGTATTGGTGGTATGATGAGGGAATAAGTACATGCTGATGTAACCAAGTAATTCCTATTCGAATGTTGAAGGCTGTATTTTTTCGAACAACCATAATTTCTGAGCCATACATGAGGTCCCCAATTTGAGTTCTGAGTTTGAGTTTTCCAAGAAGCATTTTATCATTATTTTCATGACCCCGTAACATTAGAGTGGAGGGGAAAAGTGAGATTCATTGAAACCTAGTTGATGAACTATCTGGAATGAAATGAGGTTGACTCATGAGCCATTATCAATGAAGGAACATCTGATATCAATTTCATTTATCTTGTCGGATATATACAAGGGTCTGGCATGTCCCTGTATAATGACATCCTCATCCGGGTCTATGAAAGATATAACCATGTGGCATTTCATAGGATCATTCTATGCATGATATAATTTGGAAGCAGAAACCTTGACTTCAAATTTTTGAGGGATTGTTAAAGCCTCTATGAGTGCTTCTCTTAGGTCTTTTGATAGACTCATAGAATCTAGGATTGAAAAACTGGACAAAACCAAGGTTAATTTATTCAAAATATCATAATTATAGTCTAAATGTATAAGTTTCCCAACATGGGGACACTATTTTATAGGTTCTTTAGAAACTGTAGTACTTGATATAGATGGATCAACGCTTGGAACATGAACTGTAGTTGCTTCTTCTCTTGGTGGATTAGGTTGGCTAAGTATTCCTGCACTCTGAGGTTGATTAGGAGTTGGTGTATCCTATACCCAATATTCCAGGATGATCGTGTCAGGGCTAACCCTAGCATTTTTGGGGGAGCTTTCATTTTCTTTCTGAGCTCATTAGAGATATTTTCCATGAGTTTCAATTGCATTGATGGTTCAAGTAGGGACACAATTAGAGTAGTGACTCCTGGAATTAGTATGTCTCCTTCTGTATCCTCTACTCTAACAAACTCTTCCCCCAGTTCCCCAATCAACTGTATAGAACACGGGTTCATAATCACACTCATTATCTGATAGGGGATCCATTAAGTGAATAACATTAAGGGAACTGAATATCAACTCCACATCTGATGAATATTCCTCCTGGTGGGTTGACCCTTGTTGTATAGTTTGGCAAGGAGGTTCTTGTACTTTTGAGAATATAGGCATGAATTCCACTAAATTTAAAGGCAACTTCTCCCTTTAAACAGTTACATATTCAAACATTTTATTATTTCTCTTCCATCTATGTTTCTTCTTGGAAGACTGGCTCTCAGAGGATTGAGTTGCTGAGAAAGTTGGCTGGGACACAATGGAAGCGGTTGAGGGTAAAATTGGCTGTTTCAAATGTGCCCAGAGTATATCGTGAATCTAGTTGATATTATTTAGGACTCTCTAGTCACTAATGTTTTGTGTACCCTTAATTTTAACATCCTTCCAAATATTATCCTCCACTAGATTGGTGGCAGGAACACATGCTACATGATCAGGCAGCCTGCCCAGCTTCGCTTTCATGGAGTCCACTATCTTTTTTAGGATGTCTTTGAAAAAAAAAACATTCCCAAATGATGGGTCCTAATGCTCGATAGAAGGGTAAATAGTTCAATATATCTTTTCACCATCTTTTCTTGAATATTTGGGATTTTTAAGCTCGATGAAGTTGTTCTCCAATGCTGAGATGAAGTTTCCATAGTCTTGGTCACTTCGAAAAGAATAAACCGTGTTCTTCATCTCCTCAAACTATTTTCACCTCTTATCCCTTTGATCATCCTAATGAGGCAGGCATTGTTGCTAATTTTCAAGAGGTATATCCCCATGATATGATGTTGTTTTTGGATCAAGAGTAGGTGTAGGGTCCTGCTTAAGTGTAATCATGGAAACCTCTACTTCCCCATTCTCTTTCCTTGAGTTTAGGAAATTACCTGGGACATAGCTCTGTTCTATGAGATGGAGTCTTCCACTCTTTAAGGAATCTTGGAATGTCCTTAAAACCCTCCTATGTATTTCATAGGTATGTGTGGTCTATTCAACTCATTGTAAAGATTCAATATATAGATGGGTAAAAAGTATTCTTGAGGAAGATGTAGTTTTAAGTAGTATGTCAACCCTTTCCATCAAGAAATGAAATCCTAGACCCTCTCATTCTCTAACTGTTTGTAGTTTGAGAGTTCAAATGCCAATTTCTTATGTAATGTTGAGTTGAATTGGAATAGAAAATTTCAATGAGGATCTTCCCACCCTATAATTGACTGATCCGGTAAGATAGTGTACCATACAAAGGCTGGACCCTATAGAGGAAGAACCTAAGTTTCAATGCCTCTTGTTGTTTGGGGGTCCTCATCATGGGATCAAATTGTGAAACAAATGTTTCAAGTGATGCTCTGGGTCCTTAGATCCATTTAAAATTAGGAATGTAGGATTCCCAAAGTTTGTCAGTGGAAGATTCAAATTAACCCACTTGGGGTAAGGCTACTTCTCTGGTTGTACTGGCACACTCTGTTCCTCCATGGATTACAATAGAGCTATTCGTGAGTCAATATTATTCATTATACCTTGAGGAATGTTTATATGGGTATGATCTAGAATAGGGGTAGTGACAAGTAGGTCCATCTGTGGTGGAAATACTGATATCTACCATGGGTAACCTATAGGGGTAGGTATGTAAGGATGTTCCTGGTTCTATTCTAGATGTATACTTAATGGGGAGAACTCTTGATCTAATATTTCGGGTACCAAGTATATTGGTTTTTGGTATCCCATATTGAGCGGAATTTGGAGATCTATTTCATTTGCTACAGAAAACCCTCTTTGATGAGGTGTTCCAATTGGGAGTATGAGTTGAGGATCTTATTGTAGAATAGATCCAGCAGGAAGGCTGCATCAAAGTAGGTCTTTATTGAGTATTATCAATTATTTCATCTCATCCTCTAGTGGAGAGATTCTTTCTTCAAGTGTAAGGGGGTGAGGCTCAATACCACCTTTTCCATTTTACTGTTTGGGTGCTCTTTGAGGAGGTAATGCTCTATTATTAGAGGGAATTCCCAAATTTAGGGTGTAACGTCCTAGTTTCGGAAGCCACCCAGAGGCGCCCTGTACCCGGTTGGTCACATGGACTCAAGCACATTTCCCCAAACACCAGAGGCTTCTGACTAGAAGTGAGGGCCTTGGGTGTGATAGTGGGGAAACTATGCCCTCATTGTAAGAGTAAGATAGCAGAAGGAAACAATTACACAATAGTGGAAGTAGTAAATATCCAACAACAATAAATAGTGGAAGACTGAAATAATAAACTAGATCACATAGATGTAAAATGATTCATGATACATATGTATAGGAAAACATCCAAACACATCACAATGCTTGATACAATATTACTAAACCAAAGTACAAAAGTAACAGATAAATAGCTCCTCAGTATCGCAAGCCTAAGCTTGGTCCCTTACTCTCCAGCTTCACAACAAGTCAAGTACCTGGAGTAGAAGGGTGCTTGAACTTATCTATACCTACACCAATATAATCTATTTGGTCCCAAAAGCAAGACCCAAACAGGGTGTGATACTAAATCCCAGTAGGAAACCACCTGAAGATCTGTTCCTAATAGTCAGTGAATAAATATGGAAAGAAAAGTATAGAAAGCAGCAAACAGAAAGTACTCAGCAGTAAACAATCCACAACATAAAAATCAAGCAACAACTAAACATAAACAGGTAACCCTCTGGGAAGTACTCACAACAATCCCCTATGGTCCTACCTAACAAGTACAAGCAACCCTCTGGGTGGTACACTCAGCCTAAACCCTCTGGTTCAGTCATAAGAATTCATAAAGACTCTCTGAGGAAGCACTCACATTCAATTCCACTTATAGTCTATGGTAGTCAAGGACTCTCTGAGGAAGCTCACACGGTCAATTCCTCTTATAGTCCCAAGGTAAAAGAATCTCTAAGGAAGCTAACTCAGTCAATTCCCCTTATATCCCAAGTCATTCAAAGACTCTCTGAGGAAGCTCACTCGGTCAATTCCCCTTATAGTCTCGAGTAATTCAAGGTAATTCAAAGTAAAACAAAGACTCTTTGAGGAAGATCACATGGTAAATTCCCCTTATTGTCTAAATTAGTTAAAGACACTTTGGGGAAGCTCACTCAGTCAATTCCCCTTACAGTCTAAAGTTCTCAAAGACTCTCTGAGGAAGCTCACTCGGTCAATTCCCCTTATAGTCTACTACACCAGGTTCTCACGGCCCTGTGTAGGTCAACGAGCATAACAATGAAATATGGCCAATGTAAACCTACAAAACTAATTGGATAACCAGTATACAATAGATCAAGCATGTCAGAATACAAATATTCCACCCTACAACACAAGGCATGGAAAACAGGCAAGGCGGCCAAACAGGATAAACAGGACCCAACGGTCTTAAACAGAACATGCATAGGAAAAATATCCTAAGAATAAAAAATTAACCCTATTAATCTCCAATTAACCTCTACACAAGCATACAAGCATGGAATACAACAATAGGGGTAAAACGGTAAACCCACTATACCTCGTTCAAGGGTATTGGTCAAAATTTCACATAATAATCAAAAACTTTCAACAGAAAGGCACAAACCACCTACCTCGGTTTTAAGAGATCGCTATATGTGAACCTTGAGGATTGAATTGTTTTAGAACGCCGAAGATCTACAAAAACGTCTAAAATATTCAACCCATGATATCTCATGAGAGAGGAGAAATCAAAATATGGTGCTCTTGGAGAAGAGAGAACTCACCGATGCGATCCCAACACAACTGACAATGTTCGATTCAGAGGACGAATGCACGCTCGGGGGTTCGTCGAAGATCCGCGGCTGTACAGAGCTTTCGGTCGAATGAGACCTAAAAGAAGAGCATTCTGGCGATTAGATGTGACCTCAGTGCGTTTAATGAAAAAAAAGAAAGTACACAACATGTACTTTTGAAGTACACGATGTGTACATTTGAAGTACACAGTGTGTACTCACTGTTTCCGTACTCCGCTTTAAGCGGCCTCCAGGTCACCCCACACGGCCATGTGCATGGCTGCAACATGGCCAACACTTGGCTTCCTTTGGTAATCGAGTACACAGCGTGTAGTCATAATGTACACGGCGTGTACTTCGAAATTTTCCAGAAAAACCTTTTTTTTTTCCAAAAACAACCATAAAAGGAAAAACATACCTGAAAAAAGATCCAAGTTCTTAAAAACTTCCCCCTTAAATAAATTCTTCCCCGAATTTCCCTAGCGTGTTGTAGAAGAAGATACCCTAAATAGCTCCAGCCACTGAGCTCATACATCAGTCTCCCTCTCCCAAGTCTCATCATGTACTCGCCTGTGCTGCCCTAGCACTCGTACCAGAGGAACAAACCAGCCAGATATAACCTTTGTACTGCGATCAAAAATCCAGATAGGATGCTTCTCAAATGATGCACCCACTTCAAGGTCAACCTCTTCAGGTTGTAAAAAGTGAGACGAGTCTTAAAAGTAACATCAAAGCTAAGAAACGTGGAAGACATCGTGCATAGCCTGATACCTCTGAGGTAACTACAATCGATAGGTAATCGGCCCAACTCTCTCCAACACCTCAAAAGGCCTGATTTACCTCAGAGAAAGCTTACCCTATCTCCTGATTATTCTGTGCCCCAACCTCGATGTGACACATTGAAAAACCAGATCCCCGACATCGAACTCCAGAGGTCGTCTCCACTGATCTGCATAAGACTTCTAATGAGACTGTGCAGTAGCCATCCTCTTCCGAATCAACTCTATCTGCTCTATGGTCTTCTGAACAAGATGAGGTCCCAGTATAGCTTCCTCTCCCGCCTCTTGCCAACATAATGGTGATCGGCATGGCCTATCGTACAAATCCTCATAAGGTGCCATCTGAATAGTTTCTTGAAAACTATTGTTGTAGGAAAACTCCAGAAGAGGTATATGCTTCTCCAATGAACCTCCAAAATCCAGGATGCATGCTTGGAGCATGTACTCAAGCACCTAAATCATACGCTCGTATTGACCATCTGTCTGGGGATGGTATGTTGTACTCAAAAGTACCTATGTACCCAAAGCCTTCTGAAGCCCCTGCCAGACCTGAGAAGTAAAACGTGCATCCCTATCTGAAACAATGGAGTGTGGAACTCCATGCAGACGTACAATCCCTCGGATGTACAAATATCCCATCTCATCAAAACTTATGGTCTCCTTGATCAACAAGAAGCGAGAAACCTTCGTGAGTCTATCAATGAAAACCCAAACTGCATCATTCCCTCGAGGTGACCTCGGGAACCCTGTCATGAAATCCATCACAACATCATTCCACTTCCACTCGATAATGGGTAACCGCTGCAAAATCCTTGCTGGTCGCTGATGCTCCACCTTCACCTGCTGACAGTTAGAACATCTCATGGAAAAACCAGAAATATATCTCTTCATACCTGGCCACCAATACTGACAGTGTAGATCACGATACATCTTGGTGACACCAGGATGAACTTCCCAAACTGAGGAATGAAAATCCTGCATCGGCTCCTCACGTATATCTACTGGCACCCATACGTGTCCCTAGAAATGCAAGATATCATCCTCAACTATGGTCCATCCAGGAGTAGGGTCCTCTCCTGACGCACTTTCCCGCAGGACTAGGCCATCAGAATCTGATAGCTGCCTCATTCGCACTCGATCAAGAAAAGTAGAGGTAGCAGCTATAGAAGAAAGAAAAGTCTTCCCCTGTCTATCGTGCACCTCCAGATGCATCTCAGAGAACAGAGTCATAAGCTTCCACTTATTGATGGCCTCCTGAACTGCCTGTATTTGATTCCTCTAGCTCAACGCATCAGCCACTGCATTTCCTTTCCCTGGTGTATAGGAAAGCTCGAAATCAAAGAAATGTAGGTACTCAACCCACCTCTACTGTCTCAAATTCAAATCAAACTGAGTGAAGATGCACTTGAGACTTTTTTGGTTGGTGAAAACCACAAAATTCTCTCCTAGAAGATAATGTTTCCAACACATAAGGTATGAAAAACATATGCAAACTCCAGATCATGCATCGGGTAGTTCCTCTCATGTGGCCTCAACTGCCAAGACCCGTAAACAATGACTCTATCTCCCTGCATAAGCACAGCTCCCAACCCGATACCTGATACATCATAGTACACAATATAGCTCTTACCCGACCTTGAAAATACTAGTATCGGTGCTGAAGTCAACCTTCCTTTCAGCTCCTGAAAGACTGACTCACATGAGTCTGGCCACAAGAACTTCTCACTCTTCTTAGTCAGACCCATTAGCGGTGCTGATAAGTGTGAAAAGTACTGTTTGAAACGTTTATAGTATCCATCCAGCCCTAGAAAAATATGCACCTCTAAGACTTTCTTCGAATGCTCCTAGGAAACTACTACTATGACTTTCTCTAGGTCTACTGATACTTCTGTCTCTGAGATAACATGACCCAAGAAGTGAATCTGGTCCATCCAAAATTTTCATTTTGAGAGCTTACCATATAACTGATGCTCTCTCAGTGTACTCAAAACAATCTCAAGATGTGAGGCATGTTTGTGTCGAGTGTGAGAGTACACCAAGATATCGTCTATGAAGACTACCACAAAAGAATCTAGATTTGGGTGGAACACATGATTCATCAGATCCATTAAAACTACTGGTGCATTTGTGAGTCCGAATGGCATAGCCAAGTACTCGTATGGACCATATCTACTCCTAAAGGTTGTAAGCGATATGTAAGATGGTCTAACGTGCAACTCATTATATCCAGATCTCAAGTCAATCTTAGAGAACACTCGTGCTCCTCGAAGTTGATCAAAAAGATCATGAATCATTGTTAAGGGATATCAGTTCGTAACCATCAACTATTTTAGCTTCTGATAATCCACACAAAGTCTAAGGGTACCATCTGCCTCCTTTGTAAACATGACAGGCGAACCCCAAGGAGAAGTACTGGGTCAGATGAAACACTTTTCCTGAAACTCCTCCAACTACTTCTTGAGCACCTGAAAATCAAGTGTAGCCATCCTTTAAGGAGGAATGGAAACCGGTGTCGTTCCTAGCACTAGATCAATAGAAAATTCTACCTCATACTCCAGAGAAAAACCTGAAAAGTTCTCTGGGAAGACATCCCTGAAACGATCCACCACTGGAGGGAAGTCTAACTGTGAAGTCCCCTAGTCATCTAGATATAGAATGGTAATCTGTGCTATTACTCCTCCTAAACCATGATGCTCGGGTCCTACTCTGCTCGCCTGGACATCCCATTCGCCCTTATGAAGAAACAATCCACCCTCTTGTGATATGAAACTCACCCTATGGAGATAGAAATCGACAAATTCCTGGAAGGTAACTAACCAGTCCATTCCGAGAATGACATCATATCATGTCATCTCTAGGACATAGAGATCCCAAAGGAAGTGACACCCACCAACCTCAAGAGGGAACTCCCTGCACTGACGTACACTAGATGTTCTCATCCCCAACGGAGTGTCTAGTGTAAAGATATTGATAGAAGAAAATATGCAGAGCCCAAGTCTCTTCACAATAGCAAATGATATAAAGCAATGGGAAGCCCCTGCATCAAAAAGATATGAAGATAAAACTGAGGCAACTAGGATCGTACCTCAAACTGTAGAGGGGCTGGGATTCTGCTTCTTATGGGTCTGTTCCACTGCAAAAGTCAGGCCTGCTCCATGACCCTATGACCCTATATAACCACTCTGAGCTGATCCACCCTACATTCGATGATAGCCTGGGGACTAACCATTATGGATGCAACCTCCACCTCATCCTGAAAGGCCATAAGAACTCCAGTTCCCAGACTGGTGAGAAACTGGTGGTGCTGCTCTTGAACGTGGGGTCATATAAGAACCCCTATCACCATCTGCTGGTGAACAGATCTGACAGAAATGCTGAAGATGACCCATCTTGTTGCAAGATCGGCACTCCACTGGGACTCTTGGGAAATGTGGCATCATATGAATTCTCTTTCCGCACTGGTAGCACACCACCTGGCTACCTGAAGATGCATCCCGCCTACTCTGATCTCCTCATGGAGACTCCCTACGACGCTTCCTGCTATCAGTAGGAGGAATACTAACTCTAGATGTCAAACTGCCCTAGATCACTTCTCTAGAATACCTCAAATTTTTCTTTGTGATCAGCTCTTGGTTGATGATAGAGGATATTGAAGTCAACCTGCAGATGTTCAACTATGATCAGATGTCGTGTCTGAGACCATCCTCAAACTTCCTTACAAGGAACAACTCATCACCTCCTAGAATAGGTGCGAAACACTGCATCTATGTGAAGCGAGAGGAATAATCCATAACTGTAAGAGTAACCTTCTCTAATCTCATGAACTCTCGGACTCGATCGACCATCAAGGTCTCCAAATAGAAGTAATTATAGAAGATGCACCGAAACTCATCCCAATCCATACCCTGATCATGTCCCACCTGTGATATCACATCCCACCAACTCTTGGCAGAGTCTCAGAGTATGTAGGTAGCAATATTCACCCTCTTCTCCAGAGGTATCTCCAGATGCTCAATAATTGTCAGCGTGGCTTCTAGCCATGAATCTGTAGCCAGGGGTCCTCTATCCCCTAAGAAAGTAGAAGGATGCAGCTGCTGAAAGACTTTCACCGATTCTTCCATTGATGGGGCAGGAGGCGGTGCTCCCTGAAAAGTCTGCATCATCCTCACAAAGCCCTCACTGAATTGAGAATCAGCTCATGTGTCAGGTATAACAGCTGGTGCCAAGATTGGAACAACTGGAGGATCTGGAGGAAGTCCCTGATCAGCCATGTCTGGTGTCTGATCACCATCTTGAAACTGGCGTACAACCGGAGTACCTCTCGGTGGCATGAATCTGCAAGGTCGAGAGAACACCTTAGATCAAGATTAACAGGGACTGAAACTTAGAAGTGTAAGAAGTGAACAAGAGAAAGAAAACATTCAAGTTTTACAAAACATGACTACACATTGTGTACAATTCCTACATGGCGTGTTCCTTTAAGCCATTCACATGGGCATGTACTTCTGCTAAAACTGGTCATGTAACACCCCAAACACACGATATGTTTTCCTAATCACACGGCGTGTACTTGAATCCTCTTCACCTGCCCAAGTCATTCTTCACGGTTAAGCCACACAGCTCTCCTAAGACAATACTACACGACGTGCTCAACATAGACACGATGTGTACTAGACAAGATTCACCGACCCGTGTTGTTAGTGACACGACCTGTGTACTCAGGTTACACTACACGACATGTTCCAGATGGAAATAGCATGTACGAGAAAGGATAACACCGACTCGTGTTGTTCAGGACATGGCTGGGTACCTAGGTCAAACTATATGGCATGTACAATTGTAACATGATGTGTATGTCTTAAGGTTTATCTGTCCGTGTTGTGAGTTACATGAGCAGACACAGAGTCAACACTACACGACGTGTTCAACTGATACACGACATGTTCCTGCAAGAAATTCCCTATCCCGTGTCTCTGCCCACATGGCCTATGACACAATTAGAGACTTCACGACGTGTACATAAAGTACACGGTGTGTACTTAATAAAAACAGTTTCTTTTCGAACAGAAGAACACATGGTGTGTAGTCAAAACTACATGGCATGTATTCTGGGTTCTTCCAGATAGTAAGCCTCAGAAAATACTCCGTAGCCCAGAAAACACTGAAACACACATTGAAAGTTCCAAATTCTGATCCGTGAGGGCCCATACTCCCCACAAATCAAATTTTGGCATCTTTTACATGTCATAAAAAGGCAACCAAGGCATTGATCCACCAAATTACGGTCCATGAGGGCCCATATCACCTCAAGAACCAAAGTTTGGTGTTCATTCAAACAAAAAATTACACAAAAAATACCCTATCAAACATCAGGTATGTTATCAAGGCATCTATCACAACAATTTGCATATTCTACAAAACATCTATCACAACAACATGCAATCACTAATGCATCCTATATGGAATGGAAAGAATGCATGACATGTGATTTCTAGCATGTGAATATATGATACATGAGATGGAATACCCTCATATCATCAACATGCGACAGAAACAGAACCTTAATAATGTCAATGATAACAGCACGATACATATGAGTCACCTAACGGTGAAAACCAAATCAACTGTAAAATTGAAAACTATAAAAATTTCAATAAACAAGGTAGATTGGTTTTTCCCTGTACATGGGTTAGCTACTCCTGGGAATAACTTATTACCAAGTACCCATTCCATCCTATCCTTGGATATAGGCTCCAAACAGCAATTCAATAGAAAAGAACCTGCCTCTAATTCCACTTTGTAACGTCTCGGTTCCAGAATCCACCCAGAGGCGCCCCGTACCTGGTTGGCCACATGGACTCAAGAACATTTCCCAAAATGCTAGAGGCTTCTGACTAGCAGCGAGGGTCTTGGGTGCGATAGTGGGGAAACTATGCCCTCATTGGAAGAGTAACATAGCGGAAGGAAACAATTACACAACAGCGGAAGCAATGAATATACAACAATAGTAAACAGTGGAAGACTGAAATAATAAACAACTGGAGCACATATATGTAAAATGATGCATGTTACATATGTCTAGTAAAATAGCCAAACGCGTCACATGCTGAATACAATAGTACTAAACCAATGTATAAAAGAAACAGATAAACATCTCCACAGCATCACAAGCCTAAGATTGGTCCCATGCTCTCTAGCTCCACAGAAAGTCATGTACCTAAAGTAGAAGGGTGCTTGCCCTTATCTATACCTGTAGAAATATAATCTATTTGGACCCAAAAGCATGACCCAAATAGGATGTGAGACTAAATACCAGTAGGCAACCACCCAAAGATCTGTGCCTAATAGTCAGTGAATAAATATGGAAAGAAAAGTACAAAAAGTAGTAAACATGAAGTACTTATCAGTAAATAATACATAATATCAAAATCAAGCAACAACTAAACACAAATAGGTAAACCTCTAGGAAGTACTCATATCTATCCCCTCTGGTCCTACCTAACAAGTACAAGAAACCCTCTAGGTTGTACACTCATCATAACCCCTCTGGTTCAGTCATAAGAATTCATAAAGACCCTTTAAGGAAGCACTCAAAGTCAATTCCCCTTATAGTTTAAGGTAGTCAAGGACTCTCTAAGGAAGCTCACATGGTCAATTCCCCTTATATCCCCAAGGTCAAAGAGTCTCTGAGGAAGCTCACTCAGTCAATTCCCCCTACATCCCAAGTTGTTCAAAGACTCTTTGAGGAAGCTCACTCAGTCAATTCCCCTTATAGTCTAGAGTAATTCAAGGTAATTCAAAGTAAAACAAAGACTATTTGAGGAAACTCGCATGGTCAATTCCCCTAACAGTCTAAAGTAGTCAAATAATCTCTAAGTAAGCTCACTCGGTCAATTCCCCTTATAGTCTAAAGTGCTCTAAGACTCTCTGAGGAATCTCACTTGGTCAATTCCCCTTATAGTTTTCTACACCAGGTTCTTATGGCCCTGTGTAGGTCAACGAGCATAGCAATGCAATATGGCCAAAGTAAACCTATAGAACAACTTGGATAACTAGTCTGTAACGTATCAAGCATGTTAGAATAGAAATATTCCACCCTATAACACTAGGCATGGAAAACAAGCAAGGCGGCCAACAGGATAAACCAGACCCAATGGTCGTAAACAAAACATGCCTGGGAAAAACATCCAAAGTATAGAAAATAAACCCTATTCATCTCCAATTAACCTCTACACAAGAATAAAATCATGGTAGGAAACAACAGGGGTAAAACTGTAAACACTCAATACCCCGTTCAAGGGTATTGGTCAAAACTTCACATAATACTCAAAGACTTTCAATGGAAAGGTACAAACCACCTACCTCGGTGTTAGGAGATCTCTATATGTGAAACTTGAGGGTTTAATTTCATTATAACACCAAGGATCTACAAAAATGTCTATAATGTTCTACCCATGATATCTCATGAGAGAGGAGAAATCAGAAGATGGTGCTCTAGGAGAAGAGAGAACTCACCGATGCGATTCCAACGCAACTGACAGTGTTCTATTTGGAGGACGAACACATGCTCATGGGTTTGTCGAAGATCCATGGCCGTACAGAGCTCTCGGTCGAATGAGACCTAAAAGAAGAGCGTTCTGGCGATTAGACATGACCCCGGTGCGTTTAATGAAAAAAAATAAAGTACACATCGTGTAATTTTGAAGTACACAACGTGTACTCACCATTTCTATACTCCACTTTAGGCGACCTCCAGGTCACCCCACATGACCGTGTGTATGGCCACTACACAACCCGCACCTGGATACCTGTGGTAACTGAGTACACAACATGTAATTATAAATTACACATTGTGTACATTGATAATTTCTATAAAAACCTCTTTTCCCCAAAAACGACCAGAAAATGAAAAACATACCTGAAAAGAAGATCTGGGTTCTTACATTAGGCAAGCCTCTAGTTATGGCTATGCACACATCCTTCAATTGTTTCAGTGTGGAATGTATTATTAATGGATAATTCCTCCACCCATTACTCCATATTAGCCTCATGTTATATAGGATCTTCAAGGGTGGCATTGATGACATTCACTAATGTGTACTCCATTGTAATACTTACACCAAGGTTTTTTCAAGACCACCTTTTCATATTCCCTCCACAAGGCCTTGTCTTCACTTTTTTGTGTTCTCTAAAAGCTATTTGGTGGAGGGTAATCTGAAGGGAATATCAAGATAGTTCAGTCATGCATGTACCTAATGAGGATACCGAATCACATGATAGAAAATACTAGGGGGAATTTTTATGTAACATTCCCCCTAATTAGGAGAATATTAACTTCCATTGAGGATAAGGTTTTTGAGGTTAACATACCCTATCCCTGAGTGTTGGGGATATTCCCATTTTAGTTTCATAACTCTTCATGTTTGTTTTTATGATATCAAAGGTTATGTTGAAAAATCCCCTAGCCCTATGGGCTGGGGTTGTTTTTGAATTGAAGTAGACTCTATTCCATGGATTCCCTTTTGAGTTTATAGATTTCTATTCGAAAATGGACAGGGTTCATCATTTTTTATGGACCTAAATCAATTTATTATGATGATTGTTATGCTATTTTTAAAATTTGGGCCATCTGATGAGGGAATTCCCTTAAGCGGGAGGCATGCTCAATATTTTTAGATGCCTAATTAAAATGTCTTTCAATAGCTGGATGTCTTCTGGACTGATGTTAGTGAGAGTCGGTCATGGCCTGTTTTTATTGAACATATCCTTAGTTGTGAACATATTCCATTTGTTGAATCTGACCTGAATCTGTGACATTTCATGATAACACCCTCAGTAAGATATGCTGTTTAGGGAGAATGGTGAAATATAACACTCCGTGTTCACCCCATCCTTTGATATGAACACCATATGGGGTATCTAAGATAAGATTCCACAATATTTTTAATGTTATGAGGCATGTGCGTTGAAGGGATCCATGCTGTTTCCTAAAATTTTGATCTAATTCATCTTGTAGATCAGCCAAGTGAATTTGGCATTGAATCCCTTCTATTACCTTGACATGAATTTGATACTCATTATAGGGTAATAATTTTTTTCTCAAGCAATGAAGATTTTTCCATATATTGCGGCAGATGTCATGCACACAGTCTTTTGAAAATACCTTTGGAATACTTTATTAAAGAGTGGATAAAGTCTAGAACATGACTGGTATGTTTCCTTTATCCATTTATTTCCTCATATTTAGCATGTCTTATTAGTTTTTCACCAGAGGATCCCTGACCTGGTCTGACCAAAGAGGACTCTTTCCTACTACTTTATCATAAACAAAAATACTATAAGGGGCTTCGTTTTTCATAGTGGAAGGCAGATGATCCAAGGGTGGTTTAGAGAATGAGTGTCACCATAGGCTATCTTCATGATAAGATAGGATTTTACTTTTCAATGACATGGAATTAGACATTACTGGACTTATTTTCCAAAGTGCCTCATAGTAGGAGGGATTTCAAATCATTAAATTTCCAAGGGGAAGACCCTTATGACGAAGTGAAACACTACAGTGGAGAGAATTTTTTAGCATATTCCATAATGGGGAGGACTAACATTTTGGATTATTGAATGTGGAAGACCATATATCTTCTTGATCTTTAGCCCACATAGAGGTATTCTATGACTCTCAACAGGAGAGGGGATGTTGAGATTGATTGGATTATGAACAAGAAGCATGCCTTTATGGTGACTCATTCGTAGAGGACCTTTAGAATTACTGCTGCTCCTCCCTTAATGTGGTAATAGGATATTGGGATCTTGAGTTAACATAGATAAGTATCAGTTGGCTTTAAGAACTCCAGAATTGAGTGGAGAGGGATCACAAATCAGATCTTCATTTTCTAGTCATCTATGGTGAGGCTTCTTTTTGGATGACTTCTTGAGAGCGATTGGGGACACTTGCTGGGGGAAGTGGTTTTCATGTACAGAAGCTTGTCTGATTAGATACTATGTCACTACTAGAATCTTCCAACAAGATTTTCAAAATTTGGTAGGGGTTTTTGCTTACCTTTGAGTGGCCATTGGAACAATCCAATTTTCACATGTTGGAACGAGTGTATGTCCTTGATCTAGTTGTCCGTACATCATGGGGGGGGGGGGGGTCCCCATGACCCTCATGGACTAGAGAAGAGGTGTGTGTCTGCTCTAGGGTAACATGCTAATGACCACCCCATTTGTGGGGATGGAACTGTGTGTCCATCCCTCTATCACTACTATTTTCGTCATTGTGATTTCTTGGCAGGTCTATAGGATGTGGGCAGAGATTTGCGTATGCCCTTTAACCATTATAAGGATATTCTTTGTGACTTCAGCGACTAGAATGGGGATATATGCTCATTTTTCATCTGGATCAGGGGTATGTGCCTACTCTTATCCTCTATTTTTTACAGTGGATATTGATAGTACTCAAGTGTGGGAGAAGATAGTTGGGTTTTCTCTTATTCATCGCCATGACATTCTGACCGACTTATTTGAGTGCTTCCAGACAAGGCTATTGAAATTCTTGATAGATACAGGTGGGTGTGTGCGTCTTCTTGAGGTTTACCACCAAATTTGTCCAGTGGGATTCTTTGTAAACTTATTGGTGAGGATAAAATTGGGATTTCTTTATTTAGGTGGGTGTATGTGCGTAATCATAAATTTCTGTTGAATTTGAATAGATGGATTCTTGGGATTCTTCTAGACGAGTCAGATGGGTAGCTGAATTAGTGCTAGTGGGTGTATGTTTTTGCTCGCATTTTTCTAGAAAGTTTGATTGGCTGGATTATGCAGAGGGGAATATATGTATCCATGTTCCCTTTTGGTTTATTACTTCCCTCAGTGGTCCGTATTGCATGCTTGGGTCTAGATGACCTGTGCTAGATTACTGAGGATGATAACTTCATCATGTTGAGGGTTCACTACAATGTGATGTTGGTAGAAGATACTGATTGAAGGAGCCCCATAGAAATACCCATATGACTTCTGGATGAGGCCATCAGTGGCCTCTTTATTCACCTCCCTAATATAAGGGAGGGATAGTTGTTTCATTCCATGGATAAGATCCTAAAATGGTTAAATTCAGTGATAGGTTTCATTTTATTCTGGACCACCAGTCATCACTGATTGGACTATTAGTGGGGCTTTGTGAGCTGGAGGGCCAACCGGGTAGTCTCCAAGGTCAGGATGATATCGTTCTAACAATAATCCCAAACCAGTGCATTTGAGACCTAGTGTTGAAGACTCTTGGTCAGTGATGGATTCCTATAGTTAGAAAAGGATCTAGCATGAACGGTAGTCGGGGCATACATCTATGAGAGTTAGTATGATTCCATTTGGATTTAAGGGACATCTCATTTGAAGTGCCTGAAATATAGGTGAATAAAACAAACATGAATACCTCATCAAAGAAGCATCTCACTCAAACAAACACATGCATTATTTATTATCTTGTTTGAACCTCTTTCATTTTGAGAGAAATAGGAACCCAACAGGTGGGTGACATCATCATCTTGGTTAAGGCTTCACATCGGGTTCACCATTTTTCTTTGTGATGAAAATTATTATACCCAACAGTTGATTATGGGGGGTTGAATTTTGTGAAATCACTCACATCAGACTCACTATCTCTGAACAATTTCAAATGGGTTTTGTTCACAGAATTGGAAACACCCAAGGTTTCTATATCCATGATGATGCATGTACCTTATTTCCAAAGGCATGCACTTGTTGGGATGCTTGGACAATGATACTTAAGAAGTCACATTGGTCGAGAGGATGGGAGTTCGGGCTCATCAAACCCTTTGGGGGGAATTTTTTCCTACTCTAGGACTCTCTTATAGATTTAAGATATGTTCACAAATCCTTCATCAAATCCCAATTATGACCTAGGTCACCCTTGAATTAATAACAAATTAATATCATGCAAGGAATTTAGAATCATATGTATGTATCTGAGGTTCTTCATTAATGGGGATATCTATATGTATTTGAGGTTCTCCATATGTGGTACTATCTTATGTAATAGTTAGATATTATCTTATCATTTTTTATTATGATGCTTATTTTGATCCACACAGTGGGCTGTTCTAGAGTGTATCATCATCCCAGGAGGTGGTATTTGTTTTGATGTCAGGATCAGACCCATGAATGGGATCATTATATATCCTTGTGAAAGGAATCATAACCCATGTAGTTTAGTACCACTTAACGGGGAACATCATTCCTTTTAAGGTTATGTGATAAAGACCAAACCGTTTAGTTTAACATCATGTAGCAAATACGTCTAGGCAAAATGTTTCTAGTCAAATTTTTGTGTGGGAATTATGCAAAAGTATGCCAAGGAACCTAAAAGGGGTATGGATTCACAAGTTTAATAAGAATATACTAGGAATATATCCTATAGAGAATTATGGTCGATTTGGTGTGTTATGTTTGGACCTCATGGAGGATTCCTACGTATCCCATTTTAATGAAAATCAAAGCCCACATAGTTTGCTTGTGAGGACAGACACCTATAAAGTTCAAATAAAGGTTTTTATCATAGGGGAGTATTTCCATTTGAGAGGATAGAATTGGGGATTATTCTTGAGGAGGATTCCCTTGAAAATGAGTTTGGGTATGGTTGGGGATTACACCAAATAAAAGGACCAAATGGTGATTGTTTGGTGACATTGTTGGGGATTATAACAAGTAGGATCCCCATAGTTTGTCAGGGATTACACATGTAATTATTACCTAAGGTTGGGGATCATGAAGATGTCATTATCATTTTCAACCTCTAAGACCACATGAGTCATTCTTTGTGCGAGAAACAAGAGGAAGCATAAGATCTAGCCAACCACACCATCCTTCTCCCACTAATAGAAGAGTGTGGGGTGATGAGAGAAGAAGAATGGGGATGTGATGTGTCCCTTCCCTCCCATAATTATACCCTGGCATGAAGAAGGAGGAAGGAATGAAGTACTATTGGTCCTACAGGAAAGTCTAGGGGCTTACTCTAGGAGGGATGCCCTAAAATTGATTTTGGGGGAAGAGAGGAGGATCTCATTCCATGTCTCCCCACCTAGAACTAGAGGTCCCTAGTCTTAGAGACAATAAGTTATGGACATGGACTTAACCCTTGTAATTGAGAATGATAAGTCCCTTACACTTCCCCTAGGGTTGGTTTCCTCATAACCATGATAATTCATATCCACATGCACCCTAAGGAACCTACCTATCAGGTAGGACAAGTTCGGGACACCTATAACTGAAGGAATGCATATCCAAATAGGATACATGCTTGTGTGCCTCTTTATATGGTTTTGAACGTCCAGAGGCTTTGGTGGAGGTTCTAATTTTATCTCCCTCATACGAGGGATCCAAATTAAATGGATCCCTTCTATTAGTGGATTGGAATAGGTCTTAAATAACACTTTCACAACTTCTAGATTGGTGAGAAAAGGTACTCTACACAGGTCTTGAGAGGACCTGGAGGTGCTTCAGATAGGGGGGATAGTCTTGTGTGCGATAGAGATGCCTTAGACAATGGACCACCTGGGAAACATCATCGGGGTGAGGCTTTAGCCTAGGAACCATGGGTCTCTTCATGTGTCATTGGATGGGTCTCATACAGGTCCATAGTCAGGTAATGTACTATCACAAAAATGGGTGTCCATTAGGGGGGAAATGGTCCTCATGCATATGGCTTGTGTTTTAGACCATGGATGGAATTTTATCCCACTATCCCCATTAATTCCCATTTTTATCAAGTTTTAGAGGGATACTTGAGGGATTTTTTGGTGACATGGGTGTATGGGATGTGCGACTAGAGCTTAGGGGCTCTTCTGATTTTATAGTTGAACAAATGAGGAACCTTAGGGTCCTATTTATAGGAAAATAGGTAACCCTAATCGAAGGTGGTCATCAGCATAGGTCCATGGTTCAGGTACCCAATGTAAGTATGCTATATAGGGGTGGAAAGACTTCTGGGATGTGTTGGTCAAAAGCGAAAGTTCTTTGTGCATATGCTGCACGCACGGGTGGCTACACCTTCTGGGCAGTAGAGGATGGGCCTACGCTAGCCTCTTGGCACATAGGATGTGTGCGCACAAGGGCACGTGGATGAACCAATAGGGAGAACTTTCTTCTCCATACTACATGGGGATGTTCCCCCACACCCCAACTTGGGATCAGTTCCAGGCTTCAGTCTAGACCCTTCAGGCTGGTCCCTTCACTAACATCACCCCATGAAAAATGGAGAGTCACACTGGGAACTTTTTGGACCTATTCAAAGGCATTTTGGGTCATAAAAAATGGATATCCAATCTTCTCCTTCATCTATAAAAAAGATTCATATCTACTCAAACTCAACATTTGGCGTCTAAGTGAGATTCACATCTTAAATTAGGTGGCAAAGTGCATGTATCACATTTCATAGTGTCAAAAATAATCTATGGAGAATAATAACTCAAATTGATGCACCATCAGTTCCTATATTTAAAAAATAAATAAAGGTTGTTTTTCTATGGTTTAATGGTAATTTGAGGTAAATTTCTTGGTTTTAACACTAGGGAACATGTATTTGAAGACTTCAATTCTTTAAGGAGGACTTATTCAGTCAGTTCAAGCACAATATATGTAATATTTATGTGTTATCTACTCATACACAATACAAATAATTCAAAGAAATTTTTTATATTATTTCATGTAAATACAAGGTCATTTTATATGGTTTTGACAGTTACACTTTAATGGTCAATGTCCACCCAGTCTATTACTTTTATATTTTTGGGCGTTGGAGGTGCTTGGAGGAGGCCAAGAGCGGTCCTAGAGGATTTTGGATGTTAAATACTAGAAGTAGTTTAAATACACAACATGTAAATATTACTCTTCATGTAAGTGTAGATAAAATATTTTTAGGGTGGCTCACAAGATTCTACATAATGTATAAATTTACGGGGTTAACTAATAAAAATAGATTCATTTTTTGGTGATATTTGACCCCTAGAATTTACACAACGTGTAAATGGATTACATGACATGTAAATGTCATGTGTAGTGCATCTCTAAAGACTGCAATGATCAGGTTTATTTTCCAAACCTTACCACAAGAGGAAATCCCTATCCTTCCAGAAAATCCAAAGGCTACCCTTCAGGCATTTTGAATTTGTTTTGATGGGGATTTATTTCCAGATTCGTATCTTCAATCTATGGGTAGTTATCATCTCATTCCCATCCATTTTCTTTCATTCCTCTCCCAGAGTTAACCATGGGTTTTTATTTGGTTTGGGTTATGTGTTTGGGATGCATTTTGATGATATTTGTATATGGTGTAGGTTGAGATAAAAGTTTATTGTGTGGCGATGCTTCTTGGTAAATTTCTTACTCTCCCTACAGTGCATAATGAGATAAAAAATCTTCTTTATGGTAGGGGATCCTCATTATCACCATTTTTATGTGCTATGTGTGATAATTTCATGCTTTTTCTTAACTTTCGGTGGATATATTGGGTTGGTGTAATAATATAATTAATTTGAATGTCTAAAATTGATAGTTATGGGGAGTTATCTCATGGTTTACTATTTTGTTATATGTTTTTGATGTTGGTATGCATGAATGTTTAAAATTCTGAAAATAACAACTATTGGAAGACTTGTTTTCCATATAGATGACATATGTGATGACCCTTGCTCTATTTCTGTGTGAGTGCACCCTAAATAAAAGGTTTAAGAACTTATATTTGAATAATAACTGGTTTCCCTTGGATATCTAGTTTGTGTGATAATACACATTCTAATATAAAGATGTAATGTGATAAATTCCCTAAATAAACAGAAGTCGGAATGTGTTTTGTGATGTGTGCTTGTGCTTATTTTGTTTACCTACATTGTTTGGTATGTTGTTCAATGTTATACGTGACCAGATAGGCTATTTAGTGTGTTGGGGTAGTGATGTAGTGTTTGTTTGGCATGTAAGTGCGTGGGAAGCTGTGTTGTGTGGTGCGATGAGGTTGTGGTGAAGTGGTTGTGGCATAGTGGTTGTAGAGTGATTGATTGTTCTGGTGATATGGATTGGGTAATTTAATGTATCAATGATGGTAGATGTTTGGTACCATGGTAGTAGTTATGTGTTTTGGTCCGGTTGCATGGAATGGTTTAGAAAATTGCCTAGTTAGCCATCAAATGAACTATGATGATAAAAGAAACAAAATAGGTTGGTAAATAAACATGTTGGGATGGAATCAGGTATGTGGTAAATGGATTAATGAAAAAATGTGGTGAAACTTGTAAGTTGAAATTGGAAAATTTTGTTTATCTTGTGTGGTGATGTGTGGTGTGTTGCATATAGTGGAAGAAACAATTGTAATGGTTGATGTGTGGTATATGGTGGTAATTTTGTGTGATCTATTGTGGTTGATGTGAACTTGTAGGTTGGGTATTGTGTTTTATCGATAATCATGTATGGTTATGATATTTTATACATGCCCCACATGAGTTGGATAATGTTACTAATCCTTAGAGGTTCTGAGTTTTGAGTGTTTTCCCGAACATCCAGGATTGTAGTGGTACATATGGCTGGATACCCCCTCTCCCATGCTCTTCCTTCAATAGTGATATGTCTGCAATGTGTTTTTGGGAGAGGTGTGATGTGTGGTCTTAGATGTCTTCAAGTTTATTTGTGATATGTGGTCCTTGGTTTATTCAGGATGAGATGCGGTATGATGTGACATGTGGTGGGGGTCATGAATTGTTGGATGATGGAACTTGGTTGATGTCCTTCACATTTTTGTTACCCTACTACTCTGATTCTGGTTGTGATGTTATGTGATGTGTGGCCTAGGTGTGTGTGGTCAGGATGTGATGTGATGTGTGGCCTAGGTGTGTGCAGGTAGGATGTGATGTGATATATATGGAAGGGATGGAAATATATGACATTTGATGTTGGGGCATGGGAGCAAAAAATTAGCGGGGAAGAGGTAGTGGGGCACCATTATTTATTATGATAATTTATGCTATATTATTATATTAGATGTCTGAATTAGTGAGTGATACATGGTGATGGTGAGTTCAGTTAGATTTCCTATACAGGTTCTTATTGGTTCTATTGTTTGTTCACTGGAACACTAGTATTCTATTTTCACATGTGCACTTGAGGCCTTGGTTTTGTCCCTACTGAGTATACCTGTTATTCTCACCCTACATATATAAACTATTTTCAAGTTTCTATGAGGAATTTGGGTCCTAGATAGACATTACTAGTCAGGTTTGAGTTGCTGTTGAGTTGATTCCATAGAATTTTATGTCAGTATTTTCATTGGAAAATTTTACATGTATCAGTTTTAATTATTCATGCATTATGCGATGGATTTTAGTTTACCTTTATATAGTCTGTTGGAGTTTTTTGGTGATTTTTTATCCTATCTACCAATCATGTTTCATTCATAAAGTGTAATTCCTCCAATATCTTGAGATTTTTATACCCTCAGTTCTAGTAACCAATATGGGGCCTAATGAAGGTGGGATTGGGGGTCATTATCCTATCCCTTCATTGTGGAATCTTTAGTGGGAGGGGGTTATAACATACATGCTTGTTTTGGAGTAAAAAAAATAAAAATGTGTATTTTGTTATCTCAGGTGAGTCACAACTTGTATTCATGTGTCATTAGTTATGAAGTTTCAGAAATCCATCAATGATTTATGTCCTATGATTTCACAATAAGAAAATGTTGTTTGTTTGACCCCATTACACACCTTCTTAATGATTTTTAATTATTTAAGAACTTCTTTTTTGGTCAGTCTGAGCACACCACACGTCAAACTGATACATCATATACTAGTACACATGAAAAATAAATCAAGGAAAGTTTTTCTATGATTTCATGTCAATTCAAGATTCTTTCCATGATTTTGAATGTTACGTGCTCGTTTTAGTGTTTTAAAACACTGAAAGATGTATATGGTCATCCTAGGAAAATGATAAATTATATTGAAACACCGTTAGTTCCTATATTTTAAAAATAAATCTATTATTTTTTCCTATGATTTCATGGAAATATGAGGTTTTTTTCATGGTTTTGACCTCCTGATGCATGTATTTAACGACTATCAATTATTTAATAATAGCTTATTTAGTCATTCTAAGTGCACCTCATGTTAGATTGACATTCAATCTACTTGTACATGTCACAAATAATTTATATAAAATTTTCATATTATTTCAAATTAATAAATTTTGTATGTGTTTGACCGTTACATACACGTTTTAGCATTTTAAAACACTAAAAGGTGTTTTTACTCATCTCGAGAAAATGATAACACAAATTAAAGCTTCATCAATTCATAAATTTTAAAAATAAATATATGGTTGTTGTTATATGATTTAAAGGAAATCATAGGTTGTTTTCTTGATTTAGACCCCCTAATGCATGCTTTTAAATAATTTCAATTATTTAGGAGCTTTTTAGCCACTCGGTCCATTAGTATGAGAACATAATACATTGGACTGATGTTTTATCTACTTGTACACATAAAAAATAATTCAAAGGTAGATTTTTTTAAATTCCATAGTAATCTAAAGATCTTTTTTATGTTTTAACCGTTACATTCATGTTTTAGTGTTTTAAAACACTAAAAGGTGTTTTTTTCCTTCAAGGTGAATGCAATATTTTATTGATGCACCATCAGTTCTTATATTTCAAAACTCAATAT
This sequence comes from Viscum album, assembly GCA_963277665.1. Taxonomy (NCBI): domain Eukaryota; kingdom Viridiplantae; phylum Streptophyta; class Magnoliopsida; order Santalales; family Viscaceae; genus Viscum; species Viscum album. The sequence continues at coordinate 539,477,144 of OY728145.1, forward strand.
ATTACTGTTTTCCTATGATTTCATGGTAAGATAATGTCATTTTCTTGGTTTTAACCACACGTAACATGTTTTAAAAGACTTCCAATTCCTTAAGAACTGCCTATTGAGTCATTTTGATCAAATAACACATCAGATTGATGTGTTTAAATATATTAAATATAAAAAATATTTTAAAAATGGTTTTCCTATTATTTTACATTATTTTGGGGATTTTTTTATGGTATTGACCATTATATGCTTGTTGTAGTGTTTAAAAATAGTATAAATGTGTATTCATTCATCCTAGTAGAATCATAACTTGGATTGACGCATCATTAATTAATACATTTTAAAAATCAATCTATGATTATTTTTCTATGATTTCACAACAATCAATGGTTTTTTTCTTATTTTCAACCCCCTGATGCGTGTTTTTAAAGATTATCAATTCATTAAGAACTTTTTATTTATTCACTCTAAGCACATCACATACTATATTTACATGTAATCTGGTTGCGTATATCATAAATCATTCAAAAATATTTTCCTATAATTTAAAATCAATACAAGGCCATTTTCTATCATTTTGATCGTTACACATGCATTTTAGTGTTTTAAAACACTAAAAAGGAATATTCATTCATCCCATGGAAAGGAAAAATTAGATTGATAAAACACCAGTTCATATAATTAAAAAATAAATCTATGGTTGTTTTTCTATTTCTTAGTGATAATAAGAGGTCATTTTTTTGTTTTTATCCTTGACACATTTTTTTAAAGACTAACTATTTTTTAAGAACAACTTATTCAATCATTCTGAACATACAACACATCTTACTAATGTTCAATCTACTAATAATTGTTAAAAATAATTCAAAGATATTTTTCATAGGATTTCACACAAATATAATGTCATTTTCTATATTTTGAATATTACACACATGTTTTAGTGTTTTAAAACACTAAAATGGTGTTTCAGGTCTTCCTGAGAGAACAATAACTCAGATTGATGTGATGGAAATTCTTAAATTTCAAGAATAAATATAGGGTTTTTATAATATGATTTTAAGGAAATATGAGGTCATTTAATTGGTTTTAACCCCATGAAACATGTTTTTATAGACTACTAATTCTTTAAGAATTTCTTATTCAGTCATTTAGAGATCACCACATGCCATATGAATGTGTCTTCTATCCACACATGTAAAAAATAATTATGAGATATTTTTTATGATTCCATACCAATATAAGGTATCTTTCGATGTTTTTCATTGTTACATGCATGTTTTAGTGTTTTAAAAAACTAAAACACATTTTTGATCATCCAAGGTGAATGAAAACATAGATTGATGTGGCATCAGTTCCTATATTTTAAAAACCAATCTACAATTGTTTCTTACGATTTCATAGAAATTAGAGGTTGTTTTCATGGTTTTGACCCCCCAACACATGTTTTTGAAGAATTTCAATTATTTAAGAATGGATTATTCCATAAATTCAAGAGAAAAACCTGGAAGATTGAAGTGGTGTCTCCTCATACATGTTAAAAATATTTCGAAGATAGCTTTTGAATGATTTTATGTCAATTGTAGGCCAATTTTTATGGTTTTAATTTCTTACATATACTTTTTAGTGTTTTAAAACACTAAAAGGAGTATTTGATCATAATTGGTTAATGAAAACTCATATTAATGTTTCATCAATTCCCACCTTTTAAAAATTAATCTATAGTTATTTTCTCAATAGTTCATAGTAATTGGAAATCATTTTCTTGGTCTTGACCAACTCACACATGTTTTTAAAGATTTTTAATTCATTAAAAACTACTTATTTAGTCATTATAACCACATTATATATCATATAGATATGTAATATCCTTATATATGTCAAAAATAATTTTAATATAGTTTTCCTCTGATTTCATGACAATCTAATTTTTTACACGGTTTTGACTATAACACATATGTTTTAGTGTTTTAAAATAGTAATATAGAATATTTGGTCATATCATGAAACAAATAACATCAATTATCCTATCAATAGTTCTTACATTTAAAAAATAAATCTATAGTTGTTATCCTATAATATCCTGACAACCAAAGGTCATTTTCTTGTTTTTAACTCCACATGAAATGTTTTTAACGACTTTTAATTCTTTAATAACTTCTTATTTTGTTATTATTATCAAACTACAGGTTATATTGATGTGTCATTTTCTCTTACATGTCACAAATAATGGAAATATTGTTTTCCTATTAACCAACATCAATCTGTGATCATTTGTTATGATTTTTACCACGACACTAACATCACTAAAAAGGCATATTCGGTCATGTTGGATGAACACAAACTTTTATTGACATGGAATCATTTTGTCCATTTCTTGAATAAGACTAAGGAATTTTTGATGTGATTTCATTCCAATTAGTGGTCATTTTATTGGTTTTTAACACCCCAGTGCATGTTTTTATGATTTCTAATTCTTTAAAAATTGAGTATTCGATCAGTTCTAGAACATCACATGTTGTATTGATATTTTGTTTTCTCATACACAAATAAAGATAATTTAAAAATAGTTTTCCAATTATTTTTGGTCAATTAAAGGTCATTTGAAATATTTCCATCCATTTGATACATGTTTTAGTGTTTTAAAATTCCAAAAAGGTGTATTTGGTCATCGTGGGAGAATGATTACTCAAATTGAAACATAACCGATTCCTATATTTCAAAAATCAAACAACCATTTATATTTTATGTGTTCATGTAATTTTTTTTGTTTTTTACTTGGTTTTGTTCCCTTAGTGCATGATTTTAAAGACTAATAATTCTTTAAGAACTTCTTATTTAGTTAGTCCGAGCACTCCTCACATTTTATTGACATGAAATCTACTTATACAAATAAAAAAATAATTCAATGAGGGTTTTCCTATGATTTGATATCAATATGAGGTTGTTTTCTATGGTATTGACGGTTACACAAATGTTTTAGAGTTTAAAAACACAAATAATATGTATTTAGTATGCTCAGGAAAACAAAAATTTGGATTGACGTCCTGTAAGTTCCTATATTTCAAAAATATATCTATTTTTGTTGTTATACGATTTCAGGACAACTAGAAGTCATTTTCATGGTTTATAACACTTGGTGCATGTTTTTAAAGACTATTAAATCTTCACAAACTACTTATTCAGTCATTCCAAGCACACCCACATCATATTAGTGTTCTCTATATTAGTACATGTCATAAATAATTTAAATATAGTTATCCAATTATTTCACATCAATCCAAGGTCATTCTCTCTCTCTCTCTCTTTAACAATTACACACATGTTTTAGTGTTTTAAACTCTAAAAAGGTATATTTAGTCATCTTTGATAAAAAAGAACTTGGATTTAATTATCATTATTTCCTATATTTAACAAATAAATATATAGTTATTATATTATGATTTCATAATAATTTGTGGTAAGTTTCTTGGTTTTTACTTCCTTGTAAAAGATTTTAAAGAATGTCGATTCTTTAAAAATTACTTATTCAGTTATTATAACCACACCAAAAGTTGTATTAACATTTCATCTATTCATAATCATCAAAAAAATTTAATATAGTTTTTTCTTGTCATTTCAATTCTGTTTGGGGTCATTTTCTATAGTTTTGACCATTATACATATGTTTTAATGCTTTAAAACAATAAAAATGCATATTTGGTCATCCCTAGAAAACAAAAATCTTAGATTGATTTACTATTAGTTATTACATTTCCAAAATAAATATATACAGTTTTTCTATGATTTCATAGAAATTAGAGCTCTTTTTTGGGTTTAGACCCTTTGAAGCATGTATTTAAACACCATCAAATCTCTAAGAACTACTTATTCAATCAATATGAACTCACTATATGTTTGATTGAATTTTTTTCTAATCTTAAATGTAAAAAATAACTCAAATAAAGTTTTTATATTATTTGACATCAATCCGAGTTCATTTTATTTGTTTTTAACCATCACATAGACATTCTAGTGTTTTAAAACACTAAAAGGTTTATTTGGTCATCCTGAATAAACAATAACTTGGATTTATGTATCATCAGTTCCTATTTTTCAAAACATAATCTAATTATATTTTCCTTTTATTTTAAGGCAATCATAGGTTTTTTTCTTGGTTTTGACACCCAAACACATGCTTTTAAAGACTGCCATTTATTTAAGAACATATTATTCAATCATTCCATGCATGCAACAAGTTGTGTTGATGTGTTTTATACTCACACATATCTAAAATAATTAAAATATAGTTTTATATGTTTTCAAATTAATTTTAGGCTTTTTTCTCTAGTTTTTACAATTACACACATGTTTTAGTGTTTTGATACACTAAATTGGAATATGTGGCTATCTCAGGTGAATAAAAACATAAATTTATGGACCATAAGTTCCTACATTTCAATAATAAATCTATGGTTATTGTCTTATGATTTAAATAAAATTATTGGTAATTGTATTGGTTTTAACTCCCTGGAACATTTTTTAAAGGTTGTTAGTTCTTTAAGAACAGGTTATTTTGTCAGTACGAGCACACCTCATGATGGATTGATGTGTTGTCTAATTGTACACATGAAAAAAAATTAGAAGAAAATTTTATTATAATTTTATTTTTATAAGAAATTTTTTATATTTTTTTGATAGTTACAAGTACATTTTATCATTTTTAAAAAATAAAAGTCATATTTAGTCATCCTTTGAAAAATAACTTGGATTGACATACTGTAATATCCTAAAATTTAATAGAGTTATATCATGATTATTTTTAGGTAATATTTTATCCTTATTTGATTACATTTTTTGGCTTATAACTTGAAGAGTGTTTTGGTGAAATTTATAAATTTTTGAAGGAAATGGGAAAGTACACGGTTGGCCCACGATTTTCACAAACCATACACCCCAGCCCAAGAAACCATGCAACCCTAGATAGTGGAAATTTTCATGGTTGGTGCATGGGTTTTAAAACCATTCACCCTCTTATAAATAACTTTGTACCCATATAAATGGGTAACACTGTTTAGGAAAATAGTTAGGGGAAACCGTATGACCCGAGTATCAAACAGTGTGTATGAGATTTTAATCCACCGAAAATTATTAAAAAAATTCACTAACCCCCTTATAATAACCTTGAATGACCTAGCTTGACCCATAAATTTTTTCACTCAATTATATAGCATCTCGGATGGATTTAAAGGCTTTCCAACCTCTATTCTTGGTGATTCTAAGCCCGATTGATAGAGCTATACCTCTTCGGGCATGTGATTGCTTCACGAATGATCTTGTTTTATTCTCTCGTTCATTTAGTGGGATGTTATTTTCTATTCAGTTAGTTCTATACCAATATTTTTGGATATAGATCTAGTATTTTAGATCTATATCTATATATAAGAGATATTTAATTGTTTAATTATGATTTAGGTTATAGATTCGGATCTCGTTCTATGCTGTTACTCCGTTGAATTTTAGGAATTTTCATTGGGCGATCGCTCATAAAAAAATCAAGGAAAGTAGTATATTATTCAAATCTCATAGTCAATATTTCAATTAAATGTATGAAATTATAGAATTTATAGAGTTTTTACAAATTATATTTCTAAATTGAATTAATTAATATGGGTAATTAATTAATTAAGTGATCATGAATTGTATAAATTAATTGTTGAATTAATTTATTATAATTGTTGTGATTATAAAATTGTTGATTGAATAATTAATCATTGAATTGATTATTGAAATATTTAAATTGTGGTATTCGAGGAATAATTAATTATTGAATTAATTATGGAATATTGAGATTCTTTAATTGTATAAATTAATTTTTGAATTAACTTATAAGAATTGCTGATTTGTAAATTGGGGACAAATAATTAGAGAATTAATTAATGAATGTTGATATAGTGATGTTATTAATTAATGGTTGAGTTAATTAATGGAATTGGATTAATTAATTTATAAATTATTTAATAGAATATTGTGATGGTTAATTATGATAAGAGGATTAATGTTGATTAATATTGACTGATGTGATATAGTTATATTGAAACATGTGATAAACCTGTGTGGGACTTGGTCTTATATTTTTGAAGATTTTAGTGATAAATTGTTTGATAAATGTGTGTATGAAATGGTATTCTATTTCTAAAGACCACTTGTACAAAAGATAGTCTGCTGTTTTGGAAGACTATAGTTAAAAATATGTGTGGACATGGTTTGCTATTTCTCAAGACCACAGGGTCCTAGGCATGATGACCTAGACCTAAATTATTGACATTAGACTATGGTTCCAATTATATATTTTATGAATTTTAATGAAATGTGTAATGAAAGTCTATTTGTTAAATGAATTGTAAAATTCTAACGTGAAATGGTTCAGACAATAGCATGGGATGAAGCTGGTATTAAGGTTCGGGTGTCCTTGGGAAGCCAAGGGTTTATGTGGTTAAATAATGAATAATTGATAATGTGATAACTATTTACATATGCATTATAATTATTTCCGTATATAACCACCTAAAATGTTATTGACTGGATATTTTTTTAGACACAGTTATTAGTGGCCTACTAAGTTATACTCACACCCTACTCAGGCTGCCTGATCAGTACCTAAATAGATTTCTTGGTTGTAGGGAAAGATAAGGGAAACTTCCCTATGTTAGATAGTTGTGTCTGGATAGAGCATGGTTGAGGGAACCAGATGTGGTTTGGGAACCACTTAGGAGTTTTCAGAGTATTTACTATTTTGGTCTCATTTTAGACACTTGAAATGTACATTGGCATGTCATATTTACACTTCAGTTTTAATATTGTAACTCCAATTTTGGTCAACTTGTTATCTTTGTACTATTATATTTATGGTTATATGTGATTCAGTTCTTATTTCTAATTTTCCTTTGGTTTATCATTCTAATAAAAGATGTTATAGTATCCAAATGATCTATATTATACACTCACTTCTAGTTAGAAACCTCTGGAATATGGGGAGGTGCACTTGAGGACATGTGGTAGTCCAGTTCGAGGCACCAGTGCATGGCACCCGGGACGAGATGTTACAAAGTGGTATCATAGCCGAGTTTTATTTTCTTTTTCTTTTATATTACTATTTGGGAAATGTATAAAAGTGACTAAGAAGAGTCATTCCTTGGTTATGAGATCATGCATGGGACCTTCAATCCCATGTATGGGGGGAAATCCAAGTACCTAGGGTGGTATTGTTGTTTTCTATTACAGTTGAATAATATTTCACCTCGAGTTATGCACTTGTTGTGTGATGTGATTATTGTTTTCAAAAAATTGTTGAAAATTGAAAATTGGACTAGTATGGCATGAGAGTTGATTTTCATGAATCATTCTAGGAACTCCAGGTTATTATTACATGCATCATTTTAGGTACGCATGGGGAAATAGGTTTTGGGTAAGTTGTTGAACTTGAACTATTTTTACTTTCTTGTGAAATCTAAAATGGTAAAAAAGTGAATAAATGGGTGTCTAATGGAATGTGTATAATGATAATGTGTTTACCCTTCTTAACCAACATAAGGTGTAGAATGGGTAAGGGCAGTGATAACACCAGGGTTTTAACTATGTGGAAAAGTTTTCGGAAAATACCTATTGTGAATTGATGAAATTTTACTCTTACATAAATGTGATAAAGTGGTGTTATGAGTCATAAGCCACGTGTTTGTAATTGTAGAGATATGACTCCATAATGATTCTTGTTGAGAGTATGACATGGCGATATGGATCGAGTTGCTCCACTAGTAGTAGAACCTAAGGAACTAATTATCCTGGTTGAGGAAGTAGAGTATAAATTTTGAGAGAAATTTTATCTCTTCATGTAATTCATGTAAAGAGACCCAGTGTTGGTTTTGAAAAGGATGCATGATCTTATGGGGGAGTTTTAGTTGAAAAACTCTTCGAATTTTACTAAAGTGGGTGGACCTGAGGGAGTTGAGTTTTGGATTGAGTTTATCTAAACTATAATTGACCACTAGGAGTCTCATATTGAGAATAGAGTCAAATTGGATGTATTTATATTACATAGTCAAGCAAAGAGATGGTGGGACATCCAGACTTGGGACAGATAGATGGAAGCTATGAAATGGAAGAAATTTCAAGGGATGTTTCTGGAGAAAATTTTATCTAGACATGTTGAGATAGGAGAGAGTATCTCAGTTCATGAGATTGACTTAAGGGAACATGTCCATGATGGACTATGATGAATTCTTCACAGATTTGGAGTGATTTTATCCATCGTTGGCAGGAGATGAGGCTACAGTAGAATATAGATTTAAGGATGGAATTAAATGAGAAATTAAATCCAAGGTGGTCATATTTAGGCTAATGAAGTTTTCATAATTGTTGAATCAATCTCTCATTATGGAGGGGAACTTGAAGGAGGCCTCTAGTGGAAGATAAGTGGGTTTTTATTCATTTTCATGAGGTACGACTTCTGAAAGAAGAAAACCTCATTATGAGAATTTCTCCAAGGGTAGTGGCAAGAAGAGTAGTTAGGGGGAATAGTCAGGTACATAAGACCTTGACCATGTGTTTTCCACCAGTGTGGTAGTACGAGACACCATCATAAAACACTATCCCCGAACACTAGTGGAGTGATGATGTTGTGGGAAGATGGGAAATCTAAAAAGGTTCTGTAGAAACCCACTATAGATATAGAAATAAAGCATGAGAAGGGGGAGTTCTAAACCATATTAGTCTGGAAGTTGGAGTTATACTAGTTGAGGCAGTGGAGGCAATGGACATGGTACTTCTATGAAAGGGATCCCATATCAGTAGAGTGGTGCAGCTCAGGGGAGTCAGGCTACATCACATGGATGATGGGAAATAAAATTAAATGCATTTCATCCTAAACTTATGGATAATGAGGTTAGATCATCAACATTTGGAGGTACAATTCTTGTAGCTTCTATATTAAGTAGTGTCTTATTTGATACTGGTGCCTCTCATTCCGTTATATCTAAAAAGCATGTTAACTGTTTGATCCTGGAGGTAGAATTTTTGAGTGGGATAATAACGATAGATACTCCATTGGGAGTATGGTCTACATAATTTTTTTGTGTAAGGGATGTGCTCTTGATATTATGGAGTATCTTTTTCTATGGGAAATTTATATCCATGAAATTTCAGGCTTCGAATTAATTATGGGTACAGATTGGTTAGTAGAATACCAAACCCACATTGATAGTTACCAGAGGAGAGTGACTTTTACATATCCTAAGGATGACCATCATATTCACCATGGAGAGTGGGATGTCTAAGAAAAATGAGCAGGGAAAATTTCTCAGCAACTTGAAGAGCTCATAGCCTAGGATTCAAGTCATTTACTGGATGATGGGGATATGAAACATGATGTATTTCCTCCTAAAGTGGACAAGTTTCAGGACAAGTTTCCCAAATACTTCTCAGGGATGGCACCTGAGAGAGACGTGGAGTTTATAAATGAGATCATCTCAGGCACTGAGTTAGTTTCTATTCTACCATACAAAATGACACCGATAGAGATACAAGAGCTCAAGAATTAGTTGGAAGAGTTGGAGTATAAGGGGTTTATTCTCCTGAGTATGTCACCATGGGGTGTTAGGTCGGAAGAAACGAGGAAAGATGGCAAGAGGGGGGGTGAATTGCCTTTTAAAAAATTGATTAACAAATTAAAAATCAAAGTAAAGATGCAGCGGAAATAAAGGAGGCAATCACACAAGAAATTGATAACGGAGTTCGGCCAAAAACCCGGCCTACGTCTCCGCTCCCAACTCAACCGTTGAGAGATTCCTACCGCTTGCTTTTCAATGGTTTTAGCAAGAAACCCACTAGGCTTTGAGGTAGCACTAGGACCTATTACAGCTTGCTTTTTGTGGTTTAGCAAGAACCCACTTGCTTTTGATGGTTTAGCAAGAACCCACTAGCCTTTTTAACGGGTGAAGGCTAGCTCACCGACAACTCAAGCCTTTTAAAAGGAAAGGCTTGAAGAAACCTCTTCACACCTTAGTGGTGGTGTGAGAACCCAAAAGAAAGGGGGATGAGAAAGAGTTTGGGGTTTGTAGGCACAAACCCAATTTTAAGCTCAAAATAAAATAAACAATAAAAACCGTATATGAGGAGAAGCCTTGGGCGCCTTTGATAATTGGTGATGTTGAAGGCCGCTTCCAAGCTTCTTTGGAGGAGCTCCTTGGATGTGGAAGTTGTTGGAGCTATTGGGGTTCCCTTGGAGGAAAGCGCCGGAGGTACGCCGAATGATCAACAAGGTGTCCGTGGGCTTCCGTATTGTTCCGGTAGATGTCCAGGGCTTCCTTGGCCTTTATTTATAGGCATGGAACCCTTGGGGAGGCTTCGGAGCCGTTGGAAAGGCTAAAAGAGCCGTTGGGAGCCAAGTGGGCCAGCCTGGTCAAACTGCAACGGCTAGTTTGACTGGCTCCACCGGCTGGCCGGTGCAGGGCCACCGGCTGGCCGGTGCCTTGGAATGTGGAGAGAATTCTGGTCCAGGCTCCACCGGTCGACCGGTGGAGGAGCCACCGGCTGGCCGGTGGCAAGACAGTAGCTGTTCTTCTTTTCCAGGGGCCACCGGCTGACCGGTGCCAGAGCCACCGGCTGGCCGGTGGTGAGACAGTAGCTCACACTGTTGGGAGAGGGTGCCACCGGTCGACCGGTGACAGAGCCACCGGTCGACCGGTGGAACCTGGCAGTGGGCAATGCCTCTGCCAGTTCCACCGGCTGGCCGGTGCTATCACACCGGTTGGCCGGTGGACTGAATTTCAGTCCATTTGATGTCCATTCTTGGGCCAACTTCTTGGCAACCTTGTGCCTTTCAATCAAAAACACTTCAAACAATGTTAGATAAACATGAAAGTGATTGTGATCATGAAAATTAAACCACGAGGGGATACGAGAGGTACAACAATCTCCCCCTATTTTGATGATCACAATCACCAAAAACAATCAAAGTAAAATACTGAAATTAAAGACATTCTTAAAGGATAATTTGAAAATAAATCAAAGCATGATAGAGAAGACTCTCCCCCAGTCAATCATGGAATTTCTCCCCCTTTGTGATTATCAAAATAGAATGGGGCATAAAACTTGATTGAGGGAATTTTGAAAAACAAGGGATGAGATTTGAAAATCAATTGAAATTTTGGAAATTGAAAGATTTGAAACAAAAATTGAATAACAGTTTGAATTGAAAGTTTTGAATCAAAAACCAATTGAAAATTTGAAATTTGAAACCAAAAGTTGAAATTGAAAGTTTGAATAAAACAAAAATTCTTAAACAAACCTAACTCCCCCTAAATAAAAACAATAAATCACCGGGGAGAGGAAATAAATTTTGGCCCGGAGAGACTCGCAAGAAGGGATTTTTCAATCCAAACTTGTCTCATGGCGGGTCTTCTCCTATAGAATTCATCGGAAAAGAAAAAAGATTTGGGTTGACCGTACCGGGCATTTTTACAATTACATTCATAAATAAGGTGCCCGGATTTTTTGCAATAATTACAAAATTTATATTCGGAGCTCCCCCTTACAAAAATAGTGGGTGCATGGGAGGAGGAGGCTTGGTTGGTATAGCCAAGTCCTTGAGTGGTCCTAGAAATTCGTTGGGAACCTAATATTTTGGTCAGATTTTGTTCACCTTGGGTGAACTTGGCTAGTGATTCCCTTAGATCTTTGATGGTTGATTCCAAAGAATCAACATTTGGGAAATTTTGGATTTTCAGGGAGAGTTCCTCCTTCTCTTTAAGAAGTTGGTCTTTTTCAGAAGAAAGCTTTTTGAAATTCTTTTTCAAAGCGACAAATTTTGAAGAAAGTTCATGAAAACCATTTTCTAATTGATCTCTAACGTGTTGGAGTTCTTCATATGACAAATGATTGAAAGAATTTGAATTTGAAGAACTAGAGGATGAGGAGGAAGAGGAGGAAGATACCTCATGTTTTGCCATTAGGCATTTTTTACCTTGGTCGCTCGAGGAGGAGGAGGAGAATGAAGAGGTGGAGCTATCACTCCATGTTGCCTTTGAAGCCTTCTTCTTCTTCTTCTTGGCCCTTTTCTTGTGGAGTGAGCAATTGGGCACGGATTCTTCATCGGGTTCCTGCTTTTGAGCGGGTTCTTGCTTTTGAGCCTTCTTAGTGCCTTCATGGGTAAGTTCTAAAAGCTTCCAAATCTCATGAGAAGATGTGCAAGAAGAAATATGATCAAAAACATTACGATCTAACCCACAATGTAGAGCGTTCATGGCTTTACCATCAAGCTCGAAATTCGCAATGTCGGTGGGGGTCCATTTAGACTCATCGATAGAAGTGAGGGTAAAACCATGCATGACAATTTTAAAAATTGGATAACCAATAATTTTAAGAAATGTGGCCATGCGGGTTTTCCAAAAACAATAATCGGTTCCATCAAATAATGGAGCACGATCCAAAGAAAATCCTTCGAGGGATTGAGAGGAAGAAGCGGTAGAAGCCATCAAAAAAAAATAGGATCTTTTATTTGAAACCGGTTAGGGAATTATTCAAAATATTCCTCTGATACCAATTGTTAGGTCGGAAGAAACGAGGAAAGATGGCAAGAGGGGGGGTGAATTGCCTTTTAAAAAATTGATTAACAAATTAAAAATCAAAGTAAAGATGCAGCGGAAATAAAGGAGGCAATCACACAAGAAATTGATAACGGAGTTCGGCCAAAAACCCGGCCTACGTCTCCGCTCCCAACTCAACCGTTGAGAGATTCCTACCGCTTGCTTTTCAATGGTTTTAGCAAGAAACCCACTAGGCTTTGAGGTAGCACTAGGACCTATTACAGCTTGCTTTTTGTGGTTTAGCAAGAACCCACTTGCTTTTGATGGTTTAGCAAGAACCCACTAGCCTTTTTAACGGGTGAAGGCTAGCTCACCGACAACTCAAGCCTTTTAAAAGGAAAGGCTTGAAAAACCTCTTCACACCTTAGTGGTGGTGTGAGAACCCAAAAGAAAGGGGGATGAGAAAGAGTTTGGGGTTTGTAGGCACAAACCCAATTTTAAGCTCAAAATAAAATAAACAATAAAAACCGTATATGAGGAGAAGCCTTGGGCGCCTTTGATAATTGGTGATGTTGAAGGCCGCTTCCAAGCTTCTTTGGAGGAGCTCCTTGGATGTGGAAGTTGTTGGAGCTATTGGGGTTCCCTTGGAGGAAAGCGCCGGAGGTACGCCGAATGATCAACAAGGTGTCCGTGGGCTTCCGTATTGTTCCGGTAGATGTCCAGGGCTTCCTTGGCCTTTATTTATAGGCATGGAACCCTTGGGGAGGCTTCGGAGCCGTTGGAAAGGCTAAAAGAGCCGTTGGGAGCCAAGTGGGCCAGCCTGGTCAAACTGCAACGGCTAGTTTGACTGGCTCCACCGGCTGGCCGGTGCAGGGCCACCGGCTGGCCGGTGCCTTGGAATGTGGAGAGAATTCTGGTCCAGGCTCCACCGGTCGACCGGTGGAGGAGCCACCGGCTGGCCGGTGGCAAGACAGTAGCTGTTCTTCTTTTCCAGGGGCCACCGGCTGACCGGTGCCAGAGCCACCGGCTGGCCGGTGGTGAGACAGTAGCTCACACTGTTGGGAGAGGGTGCCACCGGTCGACCGGTGACAGAGCCACCGGTCGACCGGTGGAACCTGGCAGTGGGCAATGCCTCTGCCAGTTCCACCGGCTGGCCGGTGCTATCACACCGGTTGGCCGGTGGACTGAATTTCAGTCCATTTGATGTCCATTCTTGGGCCAACTTCTTGGAAACCTCGTGCCTTTCAATCAAAAACACTTCAAACAATGTTAGATAAACATGAAAGTGATTGTGATCATGAAAATTAAACCACGAGGGGATACGAGAGGTACAACAATCTCCCCCTATTTTGATGATCACAATCACCAAAAACAATCAAAGTAAAATACTGAAATTAAAGACATTCTTAAAGGATAATTTGAAAATAAATCAAAGCATGATAGAGAAGACTCTCCCCCAGTCAATCATGGAATTTCTCCCCCTTTGTGATTATCAAAATAGAATGGGGCATAAAACTTGATTGAGGGAATTTTGAAAAACAAGGGATGAGATTTGAAAATCAATTGAAATTTTGGAAATTGAAAGATTTGAAACAAAAATTGAATAACAGTTTGAATTGAAAGTTTTGAATCAAAAACCAATTGAAAATTTGAAATTTGAAACCAAAAGTTGAAATTGAAAGTTTGAATAAAACAAAAATTCTTAAACAAACCTAACTCCCCCTAAATAAAAACAATAAATCACCGGGGAGAGGAAATAAATTTTGGCCCGGAGAGACTCGCAAGAAGGGATTTTTCAATCCAAACTTGTCTCATGGCGGGTCTTCTCCTATAGAATTCATCGGAAAAGAAAAAAGATTTTGGTTGACCGTACCGGGCATTTTTACAATTACATTCATAAATAAGGTGCCCAGATTTTTTGCAATAATTACAAAATTTATATTTGGAGCTCCCCCTTACAAAAATAGTGGGTGCATGGGAGGAGGAGGCTTGGTTGGTATAGCCAAGTCCTTGAGTGGTCCTAGAAATTCGTTGGGAACCTAATATTTTGGTCAGATTTTGTTCACCTTGGGTGAACTTGGCTAGTGATTCCCTTAGATCTTTGATGGTTGATTCCAAAGAATCAACATTTGGGAAATTTTGGATTTTCAGGGAGAGTTCCTCCTTCTCTTTAAGAAGTTGGTCTTTTTCAGAGGAAAGCTTTTTGAAATTCTTTTTCAAAGCGACAAATTTTGAAGAAAGTTCATGAAAACCATTTTCTAATTGATCTCTAACGTGTTGGAGTTCTTCATATGACAAATGATTGAAAGAATTTGAATTTGAAGAACTAGAGGATGAGGAGGAAGAGGAGGAAGATACCTCATGTTTTGCCATTAGGCATTTTTTACCTTGGTCGCTCGAGGAGGAGGAGGAGAATGAAGAGGTGGAGCTATCACTCCATGTTGCCTTTGAAGCCTTCTTCTTCTTCTTCTTGGCCCTTTTCTTGTGGAGTGAGCAATTGGGCACGGATTCTTCATCGGGTTCCTGCTTTTGAGCGGGTTCTTGCTTTTGAGCCTTCTTAGTGCCTTCATGGGTAAGTTCTAAAAGCTTCCAAATCTCATGAGAAGATGTGCAAGAAGAAATATGATCAAAAACATTACGATCTAACCCACAATGTAGAGCGTTCATGGCTTTACCATCAAGCTCGAAATTCGCAATGTCGGTGGGGGTCCATTTAGACTCATCGATAGAAGTGAGGGTAAAACCATGCATGACAATTTTAAAAATTGGATAACCAATACTTTTAAGAAATGTGGCCATGCGGGTTTTCCAAAAACAATAATCGGTTCCATCAAAGAATGGAGCACGATCCAAAGAAAATCCTTCGAGGGATTGAGAGGGAGAAGCGGTAGAAGCCATCAAAAAAAAAAGGATCTTTTATTTGAAACCGGTTAGGGAATTATTCAAAATATTCCTCTGATACCAATTGTTAGGTCGGAAGAAACGAGGAAAGATGGCAAGAGGGGGGTGAATTGCCTTTTAAAAAATTGATTAACAAATTAAAAATCAAAGTAAAGATGCAGCGGAAATAAAGGAGGCAATCACACAAGAAATTGATAACGGAGTTCGGCCAAAAACCCGGCCTACGTCTCCGCTCCCAACTCAACCGTTGAGAGATTCCTACCGCTTGCTTTTCAATGGTTTTAGCAAGAAACCCACTAGGCTTTGAGGTAGCACTAGGACCTATTACAGCTTGCTTTTTGTGGTTTAGCAAGAACCCACTTGCTTTTGATGGTTTAGCAAGAACCCACTAGCCTTTTTAACGGGTGAAGGCTAGCTCACCGACAACTCAAGCCTTTTAAAAGGAAAGGCTTGAAGAAACCTCTTCACACCTTAGTGGTGGTGTGAGAACCCAAAAGAAAGGGGGATGAGAAAGAGTTTGGGGTTTGTAGGCACAAACCCAATTTTAAGCTCAAAATAAAATAAACAATAAAAACCGTATATGAGGAGAAGCCTTGGGCGCCTTTGATAATTGGTGATGTTGAAGGCCGCTTCCAAGCTTCTTTGGAGGAGCTCCTTGGATGTGGAAGTTGTTGGAGCTATTGGGGTTCCCTTGGAGGAAAGCGCCGGAGGTACACCGAATGATCAACAAGGTGTCCGTGGGCTTCCGTATTGTTCCGGTAGATGTCCAGGGCTTCCTTGGCCTTTATTTATAGCCATGGAACCCTTGGGGAGGCTTCGGAGCCGTTGGAAAGGCTAAAAGAGCCGTTGGGAGCCAAGTGGGCCAGCCTGGTCAAACTGCAACGGCTAGTTTGACTGGCTCCACCGGCTGGCCGGTGCAGGGCCACCGGCTGGCCGGTGCCTTGGAATGTGGAGAGAATTCTGGTCCAGGCTCCACCGGTCGACCGGTGGAGGAGCCACCGGCTGGCCGGTGGCAAGACAGTAGCTGTTCTTCTTTTCCAGGGGCCACCGGCTGACCGGTGCCAGAGCCACTGGCTGGCCGGTGGTGAGACAGTAGCTCACACTGTTGGGAGAGGGTGCCACCGGTCGACCGGTGACAGAGCCACCGGTCGACCGGTGGAACCTGGCAGTGGGCAATGCCTCTGCCAGTTCCACCGGCTGGCCGGTGCTATCACACCGGTTGGCCGGTGGACTGAATTTCAGTCCATTTGATGTCCATTCTCGGGCCAACTTCTTGGCAACCTTGTGCCTTTCAATCAAAAACACTTCAAACAATGTTAGATAAACATGAAAGTGATTGTGATCATGAAAATTAAACCACGAGGGGATACGAGAGGTACAACATGGGGTTCACCAATGTTGTTTGCAAAGATGGTTGACAAGACTCTACACTTGTGTGTTGATTACTGGAAGTTGAACCATATATAAATAAAGAAAATTTATCCAATTCCATATATCAATGATTTATTTGACCATTTTAGAGGGGCTTGTGTATTCTCAGAGATCGAATTGAGATCAGGGTATCATCATTTGAGATTTTGAACTTCTGATATATCGATGACTACTTTCAGAAGAAGGTATAGATTATATGAGTTCATCGTAATGCTATTTGGATTTAAGAATGCACTAGAAATGTTTATGGACTTGATGAACATGATCTTCCATCCATATTTGGATCATTTTGAGATAGTTTTTGAGTATTATATCTCAGTGTACTCAAAGATTCATGAAGATCATGCCCAATATCTTGACATTGACCTAAGTGCACTGAGGGAGCATCAAATATACACCAATCTATCTAAGTGTTAGTTTTGGTTTGATCAGGTATACTTCTTAGGGAACATAATATTGGAGGAAGGTGTGTTAGTAGACCCATAGAAAGTATAGGAATTGGTTTCTTGGGAACAACCTAAGAACATTTCTGATATCCTAAGCTTTCTGGGTTTAGATGGATATTATCAAAGGTTCATCTAGGACTTTTCCCGATTATTAGCACCACTTACATACCTAAAATAAGGGGATAAATTTTTAATGGTCAGTATCATGCAAGAATTCTATCTTGGAGTTAAATAATCATTTGACATCAGTACTGATCTTGATCCTATATGAGCCAGGTTAGAAGTATATATCACATTGTGATGATTCTAGGATCAGACTTGGAGTAGCGTTGATGTAAGGAGACTAAGTTGTGGTGCATGGATCACAAAATTTGAGGGAGCATGAACCAAAATAACCTATGCATGACCTCGACTTAGCAACAATGGTTTATGTTTTGAAATGTTGGTATCATTATCCATTGGGAAATTTTTTTACTGTGTATATTGATCATAAGTGTTTAAATTATATCTTTTGATAGAAGGATTTGAATCTTCAGTAATGTAGATGGGCTAAGTGAGTGAAATAATTTTATTTTGAGTTAGAAGATATGCCTATAAATGGAAATAGTGTTTATGATTCTCTAAGTAGGAATACACAAACTCAGGAGGTTCATGAATTAAGTACTGAGTGGAAGATGATGACTTTTCTCGTTGAAATGCATGTGGTGGTTCAAGTGAGTTAGGAGCAGATGAATCTTGTATTAGTTGCAGTGGAATCCAAACTTTTGATCTAGATTAGAGATAGATAGTATGGGGATCTAGAGTGTTTGGACTTGATGGAAAGCCCTGAAGGTGGGGACTCAACTTCAGATTAGAGCATAAATGTGGATGAGATAATCTATGTCAAGAATTGGGTTGTTCTACCTACAAGAATGCAATAAGAGTTAATGTAGGAATTTCATGACTCAAAGTGGGTGGTACATTTAGGTGTGACTAAAACGTAATTTGATCTATGAATCTAGTTTTAGTGGATGAGCATGAAAAAGGAAATGGAATGGTTTTGGACACGATGCTACACTTGTAAACAGGTGAAGGCTGAGCATCAACAGCATGGTATTTTACTACATACATTTCCCATTATCAAATGGAAGTGGGATACGTGGCCATATAATTTATAGTGGGTCTCCTGAGGATGCCTTAGAAGAATGATTATATTTGGGTTCTTGTGGACAGAATCAACAAATTAGTTCATTTCTTGCCATTATGGGAGACTTTCTTAGTGGAGAAGTTGGGAGATTTATATGTTCCGGAGATAGTCTATTTGAACAGGGTGCCAAGGACTATTGTTTCAGACTAAAACGCATGATTTACTTCACACTTATGGAATGTATTACTAAAGGAGATTGTTACATAGGTTTTTAGTACAAATTTCCACCCATAGACTGATGGGTAATCAGAGCATATTATACAGGTGCTTGAGGATATACTATGATCTAGTGTTCTAGACTTATATGGGTCTTGGGATAAGCCCCTAGAACAAGTGGATTTCTCCTATAACAAAAATTATTAGGAAACTATTCATATGGCACCATATGAGTCTCTTTATGGTAGGCCATGCAGATCACCTTTATGCTGGATGAAGGTAGGTGAGTTAGAATTGTTGGGACCAAGTCTCATGTAGGAGACATCAGAACAGGTTCAGATAATTAGGAAACCTATGGATATGGCTCAGAGTAGACATAAGTCATATGATGATATACGTCAATAAACCCTGGATTTTATAGAGAGTGATCATGTATTCCATCAGGTGTTTCCTAGGTTGGGTCATTGTAGGATATAGAGATAGGGCAAGTTAGCACCCAAGTTTGTTGGACTGTTTGAGGTTGGGGAGATAATTGGGACAGTGTTATACTGATTGGATCTTCCATATAAGTAAAATTATATACATGACGTTTTCCATGTATCACAACTTCAGTGGTATTTTCCCAACCCTTATCATGCGATCGAGGTTGATGATGTTGATCTTGTGATAGATGTGTCATTTGAGGAGCATCTGATACATGTGTTGGATCATAGTGAGAATGTATTATGGGGAAAGACTATGTCGATAGTTCCTATATTGTGGAAACATGGTATGTGTAGGAGGAAAAATGGGAAAGGGAAGCATATATGTGGTCTTAGTGGCCCAATATTTTTGACTCAGAATCTTAGAGATGTTTGGGAGTATAGATCCAGGATAAGATGTTATAAGGTAGGGAGATTGTAAGATCTTGACCTTTTATAGAGTTATCTCACACTTTTCTTTTAGGTACTATTTTTTCTTTATTTGAGTAATTTTTTTTGGGTTATTAATTGAAGAGTGTGTGGGTGAAATTTGGAAATTTTGGATGGAAATGGGCAAGTACACGGTTGGTGTACATATTTCCCTAACCATGCACCCTATCCCAACAAATTGTGCAACCTTATACAGTGGATATTTTCATGGTTGGTGCACAGTTTTTCAAACCAGGAACCCTCTTAAAATTTTTGAGATTATAAAATTATGGATTGAATAATTAATCATTGAAATGATTATTAAAATATTGAAAGTGTTGGATGTGATGAATAATTAATTATTGAATTAATTGTGGCATATTGAGATTGTTTAATTGTATAAATTAATTATTGAATATATTTATGATAATTGTTGAATTTTGAATTAGGGATAATTAATTGGAGAATTAATTATTGAATGTTGAGATGGTGAAGTGATTAATTAATGGTTTAATTAATTAATCGACTTGGATTAATTAATTCATAAAATAATTAATGGAATTTGGGATGGTTAATTAGGATAAAAGGATTAATCTTGACTGATGTGATAAAGTGATATTAACATATGTGATAAACGTGTGCGGTACTTGGTATTCTGTTTCTGAATCCAGTTGTGATAAATTGTTTGGTAAGTGGGACATGGTATACTATTTTCAAATCCCACATGGACATGTTTTGATATTTTTGAAGCCCGTAGTGACACATTTGTGTGAGACATGGTCTACTGTTTCCCAAGCCCATGCGGTCCTAGGAATGATGACCTAGACCCGAATTGTTGGCATTGAAATACGGTTCCAATTAGACATATTATGAATGGAAATAAAATGGATAATGAAATAACATTTGTTAAATGAATTTTTAAATGATAAGGTGAAATGGTTCAGACACCGACACATGCCAAAGTAGGTATTGGGGTTCGGGTGTCCTCGAGAACCCAATAGTTTATGTGGTTAAATAATGAATAATTGATAATGTGATAACAATTTACTTATGCATTCTACTTATTTCCTTATACAACTGCATACAATATTATTGACTTGGTATTGTTTTAGACAGTATTGGTGGTGGCCTACTGAGTTGTACCCACATCCTATTCGGGCTGCCTGATTGGTACCCGAATAGATTGGTGGGTTGTAGGAAAAGCTAAGGGAAAAGGTCCTATGTTAGATGGATGAGTTGGGATAGCATGCATAAGGGAACTAGACATGGTTAGAGAATATCTTAGGAGTTTCTAGTGTATTTACTTTTGGGTTTTAATTTTAGACACTTGACACATAAACTGATGTGGCATATTTACATTTCAGTTTTAGTGTTGTATCGCTAGTTTTGGTCATCTTGTCATCTTGTTACTATTTTGTTTATGGTTATATGTGATTTTGTTATTGTTTCTTATTTCTGCTGCTTAATTAACCTGATAAAAGAGGGTATAGTCTCCCCATGATCAATATTAGATCCTTGATGCTAGTCGGCAACCTCTGGCATATGCGGAGGCATGCTTGAGGTAATGTGGCAGTCGGTTTGGGGCACTGGTGTGTAACACCCGAGCCTGGACATTAGACAAGTCATCAGTTCCTATATTTTAAAAATAAACTTATGGTTGCCTTCATATGATTTCATATTAATTAATCGTCATTTTCATGGTTTTAACCATATGACACACATTTTTAAACACTATTTGATCTTTAGGAACTTCTTACCCTGTCATTCCAAGCACACCACACATTGGATTGGATTGATGCTTCAGTAGGAGGAGCAAGGAGCTTTAACCATAGTAGAAGCTAAACAGATTGCAATAATGAGAGGGTATGGAACCTGCCATCGGGAAAATCCTGTGCATGCATGAGAAACCCTAGCCAAACAGCAATGCGAAGGTGGAGAGCTGATTTAAAGATGAAGATGCTGGGGATGAGCAGTTCCAAGTAGTTAGTCTAGGTTGTATTTAATGTTTAAAAAGCATACAGGCAATGAATTCATCTAAGGCCTACGAGACATGTAATTTTTACGCCTACAGGCCTTGTAAGGGTTCTACGTCACCCCTTGAAAGGTGGATCATCAAAATCAATAAGAAATGAAGGACTTTGGGCCATTGGAGTCATATAAGAAAAATCTAATTCAGAGATAGTTTCCATATGATTTCACATCAATATGAGGTCTTTTTTATGGTTTTAACCATTATGTGCATGCTGTAGTATTTTAAAACACTGAAAGGCATATTATGTCATCCTTGGTGAATGAAAAGTTGGATTGATGCACCATGAGTTCTTATATTTCAAAAATTAACCTGAAAATTTTATCTTATGACTTCATGGAAATTATAGGTTGTTTTATTAGGTTTTACCCATTGGTTCACACTTTTAAAGATTGAAAATTCTTTAAGAATTTCTTATTATATTAATCTGACCACACCACATATCATATTTAAACATCATCTACTCATATACATAAAAAATAATGCAAATATTTCATATGATTTTATATTAATTTGAGGTTTTTTTTTGTTATGGGTTTGACTATTATATGCATGTTTTAGTGTTTTAAAACATAGAAAGGCATTTTTGGTCATCTCGAGTGAAAGAAAACTTGGATCGACACATCGCCAGTTCAAATATTTCAAATATTTTTATTTTCCTATGATTTAATTGTAATAAAAGGTTGTTTTCTTGATTTTAAACTCCCTAACACACATTTTTAAAGGCCTTAAAATATTTAAGAATTGATTATTTATTCATTATAAGAATAGCACACATTGTATTGATGTGTTTTCAATTAATGGACATCAAAAATAATACAAAGACCATTTTCTTGTGATATCATGTAAATCTAAGGTTGTTTTCTATGTTTTTGACTTTTACATACACATTTTAGTGTTTTAAAAAACTAAAAATATGTATTCGTTCATATCAGGTAAAAATAAACATGATTAATGTGCCATCAATTTTTAAAATTCAAAAATAGATCTATAGTTTATGTCTTATGATTTTATATAAATTTAAGGTCATTTGCTTAGTTTTGACCTCTTTGAGTAGGTTTTTAAAGACTATCAATTTTTTAAGAACTACTTATTCAGTTAGTCCAAGAACACCACATATAGGATTGACATTTAGAATACCCATACACATCATAAATAGTTTAAAGAAATTTATCTTTTGATTTAGTGTCAAGTTGAGATTGTTTTTTATGGCTTTGACTTTTATACATACATTTAGTGTCTTAAAATACTAAAAACATGTATTCTATCACCTCAAGAAAAAATAAACTCAGATTGACATTCCATATGTTCCTACATTTTAAAAATATTTCTATTTTTATTTTTAGATTATTTCATGAAAAATAGAGGTCGTTTTGTTAGTTTGGACCCCCTTAGCACACATTTTTAAAGATCATCAATTATTAAATAACTATTTATTCATTAATTCCAATAACATTTGATTTTATATTTACATTTATTCTTCTCATACACTTCAAAAATCATTAAAAGGTATATGTACTAGTATTTAACATCAATCTGAGGTCATTTGTTATAGTTTTGACCACTACATGCATGTTTTAGTGATTTAAAACAGTAAAATGAATATTTGGTAATCCTTGGATAATAAAAACTTGAATTTATGCATCGTCAGTTCCTAAATTTCAAAAATCAATATGAGGTTGTTTTCCTCTGATTTAATGGCATTTTGAGGTCATTTTCTTGGTTTTAACACCATGGAACATGTTTTTAAAGATTGAAATTCCATAAGGAGTACTTATTTAGTCAGTTTGAGCACACCATATATCATATTTATGTTTCATCTACTCATACACAATACAAATAATAGAAAGGAAATTTTCATATGATTTCACATAAATATAATTTTATTTTCTATGGTTTTTACAGTTACATTCTTTTTTTTTGAGTTTTAAAAAAATGAAATATAATATTTGGTTTTCTCAGGTGAGCCATAACTTGTATTGATGTGTCATTAGTTCTGAAATTTTAAAAATAAATATATGGTTTATGTCCTATGATTTTAATAAAATCAAATGTTGTTCGTTTAGTTTTTACCCGACACATATTTGTAAGGATTGTAAATTATTTAAGAACTACTTTTAAAGTTAGTCTTAGCACCCCACACATCATATTGATACATTGTATGCTTGTACACATGAAATATAATTAAAATATTTTTTTTCTAAGATTTCAAGTCAATTAGAGGTCATTTTATATGGTTTTGTCTATTGCATGGTCGTTTTAGCATTTTAAAACACTAAAAGGCATATTAGGTCATCCCAAGTGAATAATTTCTCAAATTAACACACCTAGGGTTCCTATATTTCAAAAATAAATCTACGATTTTTTTCTTATGATTTCATGGAAATATGAGGTCTTTCTCTTGGTTTTGACCTCCTGGCGTAGTTTTTAAGGACTATAAATTCATTAACAATAGCTTATTTAGGAAGTCTAAGAACACAACATATAAGATTGAAATTCTATCTACTTGTATATTTTATAAATATTTTGAATACATTTTACCTATGATTTCTAATAAATATAATTTTTTCTATGTGTTTGACCATTACATTAATGTTTTATCATTTTCAAACACTAAAATGGTGTTTTTACTCATCTTGGGGAAATGACAGCTCAAAATAAAGATTCATCAGTTTATACATTTGAAAAATAAATCTATGGTTGTTGTTCTATGATTTCAAGGCAATTAAATGGGGTTTTTCTAGATTTAGACCCCTCGATGCATGCTTTTAATGTCCATCATGTCATTAAGAGTTTCTTACCCACTCATTCCATCTGTAGGAGAACATATTACATTATATTGATTTTTTATCTACTTACACACTTCAAAAATAATTCAAAGATAGATTTTATTTAATTTAACATTAATCTAAGGTCTATTTTTATGTTTTTGACCATCACATGTATGCTTTAGTGTTTTAAATTACTAAAAGGTGTTTTATTATTTCCGGGTAATGGAAAATTTGATTGATGCATCATGGGTTCTTATATTTCAAAAATAAATCTATGATTGTTTTTCTATGGTTTTATGGTAAGTGAATGTAATTTTCATGATTTTAAACCCATGACACACGTTTTTAAAGAATTTAAATTCCTTACAAACTGCCTATTGAGTCATTTCGAGCACATAACACATTACATTGATGTCTTGAATGCTCTTACACATCAAAAATATATTACAAACCATTTTCATATTTATTACATTATTATGGTGTTGTTTCTATGGTTTTGACCGTTTCATGCATGTTGTAGTTTTTGAAAATATTAAAAGGTGTTTTCATTCGTCATGGGAGAATGATAACTTGGATTGATGAACCAATAATTTTGACTTTTAAAAATCAATCTATGATTGTTTTCCTACGATTTCAAGATTATCAGAGGAAGTTTTCTTGGTTTTGATCCCCTGACATGTGTTTTTAATGACATTCAATCCTATAAGAATTATTCATTCAGTTTCTCGGAGCACATAACATACTTTATTGACATGTAATATAGTTACATACATCATAAATAATTCAAAAATATTTTCCTATGATTTTAAGTAAATATAAGGAAATTTTATATTTTTTTGATTGTTACAAGTGAATTTTAGTGTTTTAAAACACTAAAAGGCGTATTCAGTCATCTTAAGAAAAAAAACATAGATTGAAAAAAATGCAAATTTATAATTTTAAAAGATCAATCTATGTTTATTTTACAATGGTTCGATGATAATAAGAAGTTATTTTATTAGTTTTGATTCATAAAACATTTTTTAGAGAATAACAATTCTTTAAGAACCACTTATTTAGTCATTCTAAATACACCACACATTATATTGATGTGTCATCTACTTGTACATGTAAAAAATAATTCAAAATAAATTTTCCAAGGATTTCACATTAATCGAATGTCATTTATATGTCTTTGTTTTTTTTGGTTTTCGGCCTCAAAACGCCCAACAGCTCTGTATCCAATGATTGATGGACCTGCTTTCCAAAGGCAGGAGTTCGCTAGATTGTTTGACCAGTGACTCTTAAAAACTCACATTGGCTGAGAGGATGGGAAGTCGGGATCATCACACCCATTTTAGGGGGGAACTATTTCCTGTTTCGAGAATCTCTCATAGATTTAAGACATATTCATATGTTCTTGAATCTTTGGTTTATACCCAAACATAGTATCCACGGATTTAACCTTGGTGGGTAATGGTCAGCTGGACGCATGGGTTCGGAATCATTTATGCCCGAGGTTTACCATCCCTCGTTGGATTAATGACCCCGAAGAGTCGGAAATCACTTGAGGCGGCACTAGGAGTGGCGCGATGAACCGATGTGAAGATAATCAGATCGACAGGTTGTTGGGCATGAACCTCAGGGAGGATTCCTACATACCCTGCTTAGGAGGTAGGGATCAAAGTCCACATAGTTCGCATTGGCTTGGGACTTATGCTCTGAGGTAGCCCGGAATGATGGATAGGGGCTTACACTATGAGGAGGCCCATAGTGTGGATTGGGGCTTACACTCTGATGAGGCCCAGGGTGATGGATTGGGGCTTACACTATGAGGAGGCCCATAAGAGGATGTCATGGTCGATGCTTACTCTAAGCCCAAGTGAGTCATGCTCGGTGTGAGAAACAAGAGGCAGCAGGGACCAGAGAATCACATCATGAAAGGTGCATCCGTGAGAAGTAGGGTGGGTCTTACGCATGAGGGTGGTCCATTAGGTTGGGTCTTACTCCAAGGTGGATGCCCAGGGTGATGAATTGAGGCTTACACTCTAAGGAGGCCCAGAGCGAAAAAATGCAGCGAGAGAGGGAAAGGGGTGCTCCTGTTCCCATATCCTCTCCTACACCACGTGAGGGCTTCCTTCTGATGGGTATTTTACTACCCCCGAGGATCCCTTAACAAGTGGAGGGGCAGAATGTGGGTTCCTGAGCTCAGACTCCACATTACCATGGGAATGTGAACCCATGAATGCTTCGGGAATCTGCTCAAGGGTTAGGGAAACCCCTTCGCCCCTACTTACTGTGGGTATGTGAACTCAAAATGGCACGCTGATGTGCCCGAAAGTTACACCATGCGGATCCAGTGGCTCTGGTGGAGGCCTCGGCTCGGGACCGATGAGTAGGCCCATGAAGGAGTCATAGGGGGATCGGGTCGGATTGGAGAGATTCTATCTGGATCGGGGAATATGAAATCTGAAGGCTCTGATGGGCCACACGTATGAAAGAGTGGTGGATCCCTTCATGTAGGAAGGTGCTACGTGGCTGCAGAAGCCGTCCGTGAACCAGGGTGGTCCGCGAACTGAGGGGCATCCCGCGAAACAGGGTGGGTCGTAGTCTGGTGAGCATCCCGCGAAACAGGGTGGTTTGCGGCTTCTGGTTCGGCTCGTGTACCAGGGGAGTATGCAGAGCGGTCCACGCGAGTAGTGACGGCCAAGGGTGGTGCCGATCGGGGGTTCGTCGGTCGGGGCTTCGCCCGCGTAGGAGGGTTCTACACGGTGCAACGGATCGAAAAAGAGTTATAAACTCCCTGGTCTTCGGGGAGTGCATCTGCAGAGGGGCTATGGTTCACAGTCTTCTATTTTTATGTTATTTTAAGTTTGCGGTTCACCAAATTATTATGCATTTTTTGGTTCCTTATGAGTTCATTCCCAGGTTTATACCTTCTCTGGTTCACAAACCAGAACTTCGTTGTTTGCGAAATACTAAGCCTTCCTTTGAAATTCTTCCACCCGAGTTTGGTCGCTCTTCTCTTCCTCCACCTTCAAATCGTCCGAATATGAATCTCTAAATCCCTTCTCCTTTCCCCCTCGGTCTCCTTTTATAGAGTGGGTAAAGAGGTGTATCTACGGTCACGAGGCACCTTTTGCGGAGGCCCATAACCGAATACCCGATTTACAGCTGACTTGGTCAATCCGTGATTTGTGGTGGGTATTTGATTGCTTCTCCCCTATCCCCCCACGAACTGAACTCAGGGAGTGCTTCGCGACCGCAAAGGGTTCCGTATCCATTCTGCAAAAGACATCGGATGCGGCTTTAATTGGTCGACGCGGTCCACGGTTGGGACAGTTCCTGACGGTGAACCAGATCGGCGCCCATTCTGCCTCGCAACCACAGAGGATCTTCGCATCCATTTCGCAAACGACGACGGTTCGCAGTGGGGGCGCTTCGTGAGGCCTAGCCACATTGCATTTTCATGGGACCGATCCACGGACCGGTCCTACTAGTCATTTATTTGAATTTTCTCCATTATTTTCCCCAATTATTTGGGGGATTTGGGTAGAATCTCCTTTGCAGATTTTTCAGGACCCTACAAATGCCCCCCATCAGAATGGGGTCTGATCGGAATGAAGAGGAGGTCATTCTGATGCAAAGTGGTCCTAAAACTGAAATGTTTTGCAGTAGGGAAGTGGACCCAGTAGGGGACCACGCCTATAAATACGAGGGGAATTTCATTTGTCCTTTACAGAATTCTTCACGAAAGCAGAGCTCCCTTGCCCCCGCGCGCTCGTTCCTTCGCGAAGTGCTTCGTCCGCGAACCAGCTGCGACTTTCGCGAACCATTCCACCTTCGCGGTCGCCTTCACCCACAAAATAATTCCCCAACCGCGAACCATTACTCTTAATTAATTAAAATGTATGTGATGATGGGCTACAGAGGAATTTGCTTCGCGGTTTTGGTGCTCCGTGGTTTCGATGCTCCATGGTTTCGATGCTCCGCAGTTTCGATGCTCCGCAGAATAAAATCTATTGAACTTTAAAAGTTTCTAAATATTCCAAACTTAATCACTTAAAATAGGGATTGAAATTCTGCGGAGCAACTTGGCTCATGGTTTCCTGGCCAACGCTCTGTGGGCTAGGGTTTCACGGATTGATTTCGCGGAGGGGCTGGTTCGCGGGATGCTGTCATCGCAAACCATTCTCCGAGGCCTCCTTGTGGACTTTTCTTATGAGGGCTCCTCAAATGATCCTCAGCCATATATCTGGTATTTTTCCCCAGATTTTTATTCTGGACTAACCGCTTGTTGGCTCTTGTCATGTAGGGAGAAAATATGGTTCCCCCTCATTCTGCACTGAGGCCTACTATAGAGCCTCTCCCAATTGGCGATCAACACCTGAAGGACATGGCCAGCTCTATTCAGGATGGAGTCTGCCACTCCCCACTGTCTTCCTTTCTTTCCAGACGTCTCTCCAAGTCACAGGAAGAGTACCCCTTTTCTAACAGTCGTCCTGCCTATAGGTTCGGTTTGCTGTCCGATACCCCGATTCCGATACCATCTCGTGACAACAATCCTGAAGCATGTATATTCACTGCCACTATCCCTCGGTTCATGATACCTGTCAACGGGAGGCCAGCCCCGAGGGAGACAGCTATCAGATCTGTGTTGAATCACCTTACAGTGTCTCCAACTGGAGAACAACATCAGCCGAAAAGAGCAACCCACTGCTATCGAAGCATTGCCCGTAATTACATGGTAAGCGACCAGAATGGCTGGTCAGAAAGTCGGGATCTCCAACCGGGAGGATCATTTAAGTCCTTGGATTGGGGGTAGCCTTTCTAGGTCCGCCAGAGCTGTGCGGAGTTCAAGGAAGAATTGCAAGTCGTAGGCTTGTATAAAGCTGCCTGGGTGTCCCAGACCTATACCTACTAGCCTCAAGTCCTCGCCAGGAAACTTATGAGCCGTTGGAGCCCAGAAACAAATACCTTTAATCTGGTCCATGGGGAGGTAGGAATTTTTCTTTGGGACATATTTCAGATTTCAGGGGTCCCCATTGTTGGGGGTATGTACGACAAATTCTTGCCCCTCCCTTCTGTGTGGGATGATGAAGGGAGAACCCCTCCCTTGGTGAAGCAGCTCATTGATCTGGACTAGGAACATTCAAAGGACACATCTCTGAAGAAACCTATCCCTGGTCATGAGGAGCATCCGAAAGATACGTCTCTGAGATAGCTTATCCCGTATCGTGACTGGATCAAGACTTTTGCCAGATAGAGCCAGTCTGTAGCTCTTCCACGTAGGCCCACGACTTGCCCTACAATGGAGTCCCTAAAGCAGAGGGGCATCTATTGGATAAACCTGGAGTAAGGTCAATTCAATGACTGGGACTGGGATCTTGTCCCAGATGTCGATCAGCTACTTCGCTTAATGGCATTTCTGGCCATGTTTTTCAGTGGATGGTTATTGCCTGTATGCGAGTCTAGTGGCATACGAGTCTCCACCTTTGTCATGGCGGCAAAATTGGATACCAGAAACGTTATCAACCTACCATTCCTAGTGCTGGCCAGGATTTACCGATTTATTGGTAATATTACCGATGGGAGCCGGCCAAACCGAGTGGCCAGTCCTTTTCAGATTCTGTGGGGATGGCTAGGCGTTCATGACAAGAACTGCTACACCTTCATCAACCCAGTTCAGATTCCGGGCACACATTCCGTCCATACTTACAACTGACCATCGGGGTTATGCCCGAAGAGTGGGCGATCCAAGAGAAGGATAATCAACAGACTGTTCAGAACAAGCATCTTCTATCGTGTCGAATCTCGAATCATGATCATTTAAATTTTCATCTGTTTTCTTCCCCAGCTGGTGCAATTACGAATACCATAACAGAGGAGTTTAACAAGTAGGGCTACCTCTTTTCCCTCCAAGAGGGTATTCTGGTGGCTCGCATTAGTGGGGAACTGATCTGCGAGGGGTACGCGCCTTGCCGATTCGGGCATCAATTTGGCTGCGTCCAAGCACAATGTCCCCCTGCACTCAATGGTGCCCGCGAGAACCATCATTTAATGGTGGTTAGACAACTGTGGTTAATGTTTACCCAGGAGGATACCGGCTGTGAGGTTGTGACCCCCACACTTGTAGACTCCACACCCTTCTTATCCAAGAATTATGCTGAATCCTGGGTACAATCATACCCAAATGGCCAGCTAGGGACATTGGTGCCTACCATTTCAAGTCCCAAGCCCTCAAATGGCAAGAGGAAGCGGAAGGGGGGTGATGCTTCAACTAGGCCGGGAAAAGTCCTTCGCCACCCTGCTGGTCCCGTGCTTCCGGGGAAGATCTTAATAGATAGAGGTGTATCCTCTCATGCCCTTGAGGCTGCCTGAAGAGGGGTGATTAGTCCTGCAGATGCTGCCTTCCCAATGGCCTAGGGCCAATGGAACGAATTTAAAGGTCGGTCAGCCTTCCATAGCCAGTACCCCCATTCTCTGTAGCAGTATCTTCAGGAATCAGAAGTGTCATTTGATGGGCTAGGCTACATATCCGCCCCTATAGACATCCTTTTTGATGTGGACCCAGAGTGGGTCAGTCAGTATCTTCGGGATCTCGAAGCCAATATTTATGCATGCCAGGGTCACGTGGTATTAACCCACCGAGTACAGGCCATGCTGGATCCGGTGACTAATGAAGAGGGGGAAGGAAGTGACCACTCTTTAGGGGGTGATGATTTTGATGATCTCCCCATCATGGCTGAATCCAGGGAATTCCCGTCCCTACCTATGAGATCCTGTCCACCGATAGTCCCAGAGAGTTCTAAGGTGGGGGCGAGATTCAGAGCACAAAAACGGATGCCGGTGCCCCTACCAGCCCCTGCCGCTGCCCAAACCTCTCTGGTTGGTCCTTCTAGGCTAGTCGTTCCCATTAAGGCCGCATTCCCAGATGCATGTAGGATTTGGGATGACTTGAGGGCCAGGGGCTCAGATGAATAGGTTTGGGCATCACTCCAAATGAGCCCTCTCAAGCTTCCAGGTATTGGGGTTATCTTTTCTCCACCACACCTTCAGTTGGAAGAGGACTTGGGTGACATAGTCGCGTCATTGAAGGATATGGATGCATACGTGCGATCACTCCGAAACCGGCTCTACGGGACCACCTGGGTGTCCATGATGATTAGACATCCCGAATTGTCCGACCCTGAAGAAGAGGTTGCTCTGCCACTCATTTTGGATTTCTTCCCCCTTTATTGTGGAGGTTATAAGGTTTCTCCCCCTTGTGCAGGGTGCCAAATAATCTCAGGGGGAAATTCCCTCTCCGGAGTATACTCCCTGTGGTACCATAGTGGG
The DNA here is from genome assembly GCA_963277665.1 of Viscum album. Classification (NCBI taxonomy): domain Eukaryota; kingdom Viridiplantae; phylum Streptophyta; class Magnoliopsida; order Santalales; family Viscaceae; genus Viscum; species Viscum album. The sequence goes on from OY728145.1 coordinate 539,508,816, forward strand.
TGAGCATGCGCTTTAGCCCACAGGGGTCATCGAGGAGGGGTCCCCTGGCATGGCTGAGCTTATGGAGGAGACTATTGCAGATCTAGCTAGGGTCTTCCCTCCTCCAGCTCCTCCCAGAATTCTGGGCGAACAGTCCCCTGGGTAGATCCAGAGACGGCAAAAGGTGTTCCATTTATCGGAACGACTCAGACAGGGGACATCGGGTAATCATGAATCCCCGTTTGTTTGATTGCCAACTTTCATACTTTGACTCCGTCAGTCATTATCTGTTTTTGGCGAATGGTGCAGGGCCACTCAGGGATCTGGTTTCGTCTACCCAAGCGGTCATACCTTCCACCTATTTTCCATTTGCGGAATCTCCTGTAGCCACGCTTGGGCACGACAAAATGGAGGGCCCTGCTGGAAGTGCTAGTGATATGGGTGCTTTACTCCTGCCTTCATTAGTCAGAGATGCATCCGAGGAGGCACTACTGGTATTCGAGACTCCTACTGATCAAACAACACTTTCTATTGCGGAGGAAAACGGGGCATCCGTGATTGATGAGGGGCCTCCAAAACCGACAGGGCAAGCCACTTTAGACCCAACGGATCTCGTGGTAATGGAGGAAGAGCCTGCCATTAGTCCAGTCTTTGGAAAACCGGAGCAGGCCATTATCTTGTTTACCGGGGGAGTGATTTCCCTGAGCTTGGTCTCCATAGGCGACCACATGGGGACGGATTTGGAAGCTACTGGACTCGGGCATGGCTTTAGGTCCTGGACCCCTCTGGGGGATCTCTAGAATCCCTGGCCTTTTGAGGATGTAACATCTTCCTCGAGTGGCTGTTGCGGTGGTGCAGAGCTTGAGGATGCTGATGCCTTGACGATCATGAGTACATTTCCCGATCTCTTGCCACTAATTCATTTTCCTTCCCCTTTTTAATTAGGGGTACTTATATGTCTTATTAACTCTCGGGCTTCAGGACCATGACCTTTGGCACTGGCGATTGTGTCGTCAGACCCAACCGTGCCCATGACCACAACGGTCGGGGGAGAAGTTTTTGCAGTGCCAGAGCTTGCAGGTGAAGCTGCATCGGGTCCCTACTTGGTTAAGTTCATCCTCGAGTATGTTTCCTCATCGGGGAGTGACTCTGAGCTCGATCAACAAGTCCTTTACAGTCTTCGGCCTGCTCTCCAAATGTCTTGGGAGAAACTTTGGAGATTGATTTCTCAGATGCCCCTAGCCGAGATGCCGACCAGATTAATGAAGCTGCACAATCTGTTTATGCTGCTAGGATTTGACGGATTTGACTATCATAGTGTTTATGACATAGTCAAGCAGGTGGTTTCTGATCAGGAAAGACTAGGCGGTTTCGAATCTCGCCTTTTTGCTGCCCAATCCGAAGCCTACCTTTCCAAAACCTGACAGCTTTGCTTATTAGAGGCTGATGATCATGCCAGGGTAGTTGCGCTGCTCCAGGGAGAAGTTATTGAGCAGCATTCTCACCTGGAGGTGCTGAGGAACGAGATACAGCTGCTGCAGCAGGAACAGGCCAACGTTGCCGCCATGATTGAAGAAGGGGAGTAGCAGATGGAGGAGGAAATGAGGGTGATCACAAAGGCGTCCCAGGAGGCGGAAGAATTGCGGGCTGGTGTAGAAGCTGAAATTTCCTTACTACAGAATCTCTCTCAAACAATTGAGGATTCTCACCAGCGCCTGATACAACTTTGTGAATCCGTCAAAAAACTCCTGTAATTACCTTTCATGCTAGAGGAGGCTCCAGATTGTGGATGCCCTTCCTACCAACTTTGTTATGGAACAAATAAATATTTCTCCTCAGTGCTCTTGTCACCTTCTCCTGTGATAGAAATTATTTGGAACGATCGCTGCATATGTTAATTCCCTGAACACAGAATAATTAGAGTTCAGGATTACTGATAAAAATAAAACGAGCTCTAAATTTTTTCTGGACCATGGGATCTAGCGAGCATAGTTCAACTATTTCTAGGGTTTTTTTGAAAATCCCTACAAACTTTTTGTCCTTTTATTTTTAATGCCCTGATTTTTCCTGGGCCCATTTAGTGCAAGCCCAGTGGGTATGGCCTGACTTTTGCTTAGGTCTCCCTTTTAGGGTTTTCGGCCTAACAGGCTTTGTGCCTCTTTTTGTGAGAAGTTTAAAGTATCACTGACAAGACTATCATTACTGATGTTTTAGGTCGAACAAATTTTACCAAATATGGTGGGGGCAAGGGCCCCAATGGGGTTTAGCTGATTAAAATATGTCTCAATACTCTTCAGATGTATGTGGGAGAAACATATTTAAATTTGAATGGCATGCAGGGCATGCCTCAAGGCATGGGTGTCGCGTCAGTGTACAGAGGTAGGAAGAGCATTTCCTAAGGAAAACTTGACTTAAGTAGATGGGTCAGGGGTGATCAATATGTAGAGCCGCTGAGGTAATGGTATGCATAGTCGTACAAAGGTTTCCTTAAGTCAATGAATATCCATTTCTAATGGCCAGGGGACTTTATGGAAGTTCGGCCCATGGAACCCACGATGGGTGGCTTGGGAAAATTATGAGAACCACCAGGGGTGGCTCAGAAGGAGAGTGTGACATCTGAAAGGGTTTTGGGAACATCTGTACTAATCAGGAGCGTGGTCAGGAGACCACATACCTACGCATTTATTTAGCGTAAGGGATGGTTGAGGCTTGGCGCAGTTTAAAGTCATGCAGCTGGGACATCATTTAAAATGGAACGACTTCTCCTGGTTCTCTGTAATCTTGTCAAAAAAGTTCTGCCAAATTCCGGAAGGGTTGTGAAAGAGGTTGGTAAACTGTAGCTCAGAGGGTTTCCGAATCTCGGGATAGACATGGGGGCTCAGGGGCCAAGAGGCGTACGGAGAGAAGCATTGCCTAAGGAAATATTTCCTTTGGTAGATGGGCCAGGGGTGATCAATATGCAGATCCGCTGAGGGCATGGTATACATAGTCATGCAAAGGCATCCTTAGGTCGATGATTGCATTCCCCCGATAGCCAAGCAACTTCAGGGAAGTTGAGATTTGGGACCACCAGGTGTGGATCATGAGAGTTCGGCTTTTTCTGAGTACAGAGTATGGTTTATGATGATAGGGTTCCTGGATACAGGGGAAACATCTAGACCAAACTTCTTGATAATGGGTAAAGTAATCCCCTCTCATGCGGGTGTGAGATAGTGGCTTGTGCCGGTCTGACCCATGCAATGAAAGATAAAGAAAAGCCTTCGTTCCTTACTAAACTCATGGCGGGTTTGATCATGCAGTTTAGCATCATGTGGCAAAGACGAGGAGTATTATTAAAGGATTCTGTGTAGTTTATCGTCATGCAGCGAGGACGTGGTTACAAATTCCGCTCTTGACTAGAATGTAACTGGGCTTGAGTATCCTCGCATGTCCAAGACGTGGAGGGGGGTTGATGGTGTAAATCATGGTTCCTGGGCTTCTTGGATCAAGAGAGATGTCACATAGGCTCTGAGGCCGGTAATTGTATGAAGCTAGGAAGAGTGTCTCTCGAGGAAGTCTTGCCTTTGGTGGACGAGCCAGGGGATATCATTTTGCAGAGCCACTGAGGGCATGGTATGAATAGTCAAAAAAAGGTGTCCCCGAGTCGATGACTTTAAACTTCCGATGGCCATGAGTGGTTATGAAGATCCGGAATTATCCGGGCCACGAAGTCTATCATCGGGGAAGGAAATGTCTGAACATGTCGGGAATACTCGGCCCTGGTTGCTGTTAAATCTTAGAGAGCTCCCTGCGCTGATTTATCTTGATCGCGGGGACGTGCCTTCACTCCATGCAGTTTAACATCATCTAGGAAGGACAAAGTAATCCTAGTTTATCGGTCATAGAGCTCGGACCATTAGGTGACTATTGATGCAGTCACTCGAAGGATAACTGGGTCAACATGCTCTGATATACATGGAACAAGGTGGGGGATGAAGGTTGTAAACTGCAAATTTGAGTTTTCCCGGATCAAGAGGTGTGGTGTGGGGTCTCTGAGGCTGGTAAGCGTATGGATCTAGGAAGAGTACCACCCCAGGAAATCTTTCCTTTGATGGACGAGCCAGGGGCTATCATTATGCAGATCCACTAAGGGCATGGTATGCATAGTCATACAAAGGTGTCCCCGGGTCGATAACTTTCCACTTCCAATGGCCATGAATGATTATGAGAATCCGAGATTGCACATAGTGCAGAGTTCGGCACGTGGGGATAATGGTGTTCGGGTATACAAGAAACATCTTCACTACAATTGTCCATTAAGTCAAAGTAGCCTAGTCCTGGCTTGATGTTCGTTGGTGCAGGTCGCTATGTGAACCACCGACAGACACATAGGCTAGCTAAATAAGGATACCTGGGCAACACTTGGATGTGAAAAGGGGAATGAACTTGTAAACCACTGCTCCATAAATTTTTGGATCGGGGGATGTGATACGGGGGCTTCGATGCCGGTAGGCGTATAGAGCAAGGAAAAGTGTCGCCCAAGGAAATTTTGCCTTTGGTAGATGGGCTAGGGGCTATCAATATGCAGAGCCACTGAGGGAATGGTATGAATAGTCATGCAATGGTGTCCATAGGTCGATGACTTTACACTTCTGATGGCCATGAGTGGTTTTGAAGATCCATAATTATCCGGGTCGTGGAGTTTGATGTATGGAAATAATGAATCCAAATGTGCAAGGAGTATCTCTATCTCGTATCACCATGTGTCTTGGGTGGGTCACGATGAAGTCTGTGCAGTTTAAAATCATGCGGTAAGGACAAGTCCATGCAATTTAACGTCATGCGGTAAGGACGAAGTATACACCCTATGCAGGTCTGGTCCGTATATGGGGGAAGGGGGCGTTTTTAACATTATGTTATCCGTGAAGTTTTACGTCGTGTGGTAAGGACGGGAATTACACTCTGTGAAGGTCTGGTTCGTACACGGGGGAAAAAGGAATTTTTTATCTTTTATTCAGGGGGCTGGGCCAGGACTGGGAACCCTGGCATCACTACATATCCTGCGAGGGCAGGAATCAAGCTGCACGTAGTTCTCTGGGAGAAGTACACCCCATGCAGGTCTGGTCCATACCCAGGGGGAGAGGGAATTTTTTAACATTATTTTATTTCATTTGGAGGTGGCTGGTCCAGGACGGGGAACCCTGGAATCACTACATATCCTGGGAGGGAAGGAATCAAGCTGCACGTAGTTCTCTGAAATACATACACCCCGTGCAGGTCTGGTCTATACACAAGGGGAGAGGGGAATTATTAAAACTTCTAGTCTGTGCAGTTTAATGTCATGCGGTAAGGATGATTGATACATCCCGTGCAGGTCTGGTCCATACACGGAGGGAAGAAGACATTTTTAACTTTTATTTAGGGGTTTGGGCCAGGATAGGGGATCCTAGCATCACAACGTATCCTGCGAGAGTAGGAATCAATCCGTACGTAGTTCTCTCAAATCAGTGTAGTTTAACATCATGCAGTGAGGAAAAGATCCATACAGTGGTTAGGATGAGGGGTATTATTAGATTCCATGCAGCTTAATGTCATGCGGTGAGGACATGATACTCCTAGTTTAAGGTCATAGAGCTTGGATAGTCGGGTGCTCGACAGTTTAATGTCATGCAGCTCGGACGAATTCTGTGCAGTTTAACATGGTGCGGTAAGGAGGTAGGTGACCCGACGTGAAAGGAAAAAAGGGGGGTCTGCGCTGTTTAACATCGTGCGTTGAGGACGAATTTCATGCAGTTTAACGTCGTGCGGTAAAGATGTTCTCCACTTTCAGTTTCTATGTGAAGTACTTCTTTAGGAATGTCGCATTTGTAGGAGCTGTTGTAAATTGTACGTCCATAGAGATCAGTGTATATGCTCCGTTGGAGTAGAACTTCTGTAAAACATATGGTCCCTCCCATTTGGGCTCTAACTTTGGATGCTTCTTTCCGGGTATCATTGAGGTCCGGAGGACCAATACCAATTCTCCTTCCAAGAATGACCAGAGACGGACCTTTTTGTTGAAGGCTCGTGCAATCCGATTATGGTATACCACCAGATGGTGCATAGTGTGAAACCGCTTCTCATCCAGCTATTCCAATTCACCTATCCTCTTTTCTGACTACTCATAATTGGATAATTGATCACAGATGGCAACACGGAGTGAGGAAAGTTAGAGTTCAATGGGTAGGACCACCTCTGTGCCGTACACCAATGAGTACGGGGTGGCCCGAGTAGCGGTGCAGATTGTGGTTCGATAAGCCCATGATGCATGGAGGAGTTTATTCAGCCATGACTTCCTTTCTTTGTCCATCATTTTCTGGAGAATGTTGGACATGGTCTTGTTGAAAGCCTCTATCTGTCTGTTGGCCGCTGCTTGGTAGCGGTATGAGTGGTTAGCCTTGATACCATACTCGTGGTATAGTATCTCCAATTCAACAGAGCAGAAGTTTGTGTCATTTTCCGTCAGTATGGTATGAGGGACACCAAATCTAGTGATGATACTGGTCTTCAAAAAGCTGACTATATTTCTTTCCCCGACTTCCTTGAGGGGTATGGCTTCTGCCCATTTGGAAAAGAAGTCGGTTGCCATGAGGATATACTTCAGCTGTTTGGTCATGGCGGGATGGTATGGTCCCATGACACCCATTCCCCAGACGGCGAATGGCCAGGAGTACTTGGATTGATGAAGTAACTTCGGGGGTTGGTGTATGAAGTTGGCATGAATCTGGTACGAGTGGCATTTTGTGGTAAAACGCTCGCAGTCTCATGCCACTGTGGGCTAGTAGTACCCAAGCCTTCGAACCTGATGGGAAAGCTTGGTCCTCGGTTGATGTGCTCCAGATACTCCGGCATGTACTTCAGTCATGAAGGCAATTGTTTCCTCTCCGTCAATGCATCTGAGGAACAATCCATCGAGGCCTCATTTATAGAGGACCTCTTGCTGACCCGCGCCACTATATAGGACAAAGTTGATTGCCCTTCTCCGTATTTACTCTCGTTCAGCCCTGTCTGATGGAAGTTCTCCTTGTTGAAGGTAGTTTGCAATGGGGGTCATCCAGCCGGTGGCAGGAGCTTATGGCTTGGGGACAGGACTGACTTCATGTATTTCTTCCATCTTGGTCTGAAAAAATGGCCATACCATTCTACGGTGAGCAATACTGATAACCGTTTCATCTCGGCCTGAGTCAGCTAGGGTTGTGGCCGTGTTGGCTAATGCATCATCCTGGGCGTTCTGAGACTGGGGAACATAGGTCAATGTTGGTTCTGTGAAGAACTCAACCATTAACCCCCAGACATGGTCAAATAGGGGGATCAGCTCCTCTTTTTTAATAGCATAGTCACCATTGACTTGCTTGATGACCAGCTCTGAGTCACCTTTTACCTCAAGGTGCTGTACTTGTGCCTGGAGTACGAGTTCCAGGCCTGAATTGAGGGCTTGATATTCCGCTTCATTGTTCGTAATAGGAGGAAGGAATATGGAAAGACTACCTTTTATGGGGACACATGTATTATTCCCAAACCCACTTTGTTGAATCTGGGATCCTCCATCCTCTTCCCGTTCGGGCTTCAGGATGCACCGTTGAAGTACATTTCCCATGCCGGGAACTCCTTTTGAACTGAGAAGATGTCTTCATCAGGTAGCTCAGCATCTGGTGCAGTGGTCCCAATCGAAAGGTTCTCTGCAAGAAATTCTGCTAATGCCTCACCCTTGATGGCTTTCTGAGGCACAAACCAGATGTCAAACTGTTGCAGGATGACCGCCCATCGGGATAGGTGTCCGGTTAGCCTCGGGCGGCTGAAGATGTACTTGAGCAGGTTACTCCACGAGATCAAATGGACTTTATGATGCTGAAGATAATGTCGTAGCTTTTGAACTGTGAAGACCAAGGCCAAACAGTTCTTCTCGATATTTGAGTATCAAGTCTCAGTATAAATCATGGTTTGACTGAGGTAATAGAGACTGTTTTCGCTGCCGACGTCATTCATTGTGTGAGGAAGGATCCCAGTGATTGCTCTAAGGACATCACATACAGGATGAGAGGTCTTCCTTCAATCGGGGGCATGAGAACCGGTGGTCTTAAGAGGTACTTCTTCAAGTTGTAGAATGCCTCTTGGCAGTCATCCGTCCATTGGTACGTGACCCCCTTCTTCATTAACATGGTGAAAGGAAAACATTTTCCTGTTGGGTTGGCTATGAACCGCCTAATATAGGCTAGGTGTCCTTGGAATCCCCTCAGCTCGGTGAGATTTCGAGGAGGTGGCAGGCCAAGGATAGCCTTTTTCCTTTCAGGGTCGACTTTGATGCCACTATGGCGTATGACGAAGCCAAGGAATTTCCCTGAGGTAACCCCAAAGGCGCATTTCAAGGGGTTCATCTTTAAGATATGCTGTCAGAGCTTATTGAAGATGGTCTCAAGGTCCGACAGGTGATCTGAGCGCTGCCTGTACTTGACCACTAGGTCATCCACGTAACATTCAACGAATTTCCCTAGGAACGGTTTAAAGATCCGATGCATGGCATGCTGATATGTGGCGCCAGCATTCTTGAGACCAAAGGGCATGAACCTGTAACAAAATATCCCTTGAGGGGCCCTGAAGGCCATGTATTCTTCATCTTCTCAGGCCATCCTGATTTGATTATATCCATAATATCCATCCATGAAGGATAGAGCCTCATACCCGACCATTGCATTGATTAACAACTCGGTGATTGGAATCAGGAAGTCATCTTTCGGACAATGCCAATTGAGATATCTGATGTCAATACAGACGCGGATTTGTCCGTTATTTTTATTGATAGGGACGATGTTAGACAACCAAATGGGGTACTGGACCTCTCTAATGAAGCCTGATTTAATGAGCTTATCGACTTCAGCCTCTATTTTTGCGGCATGTGAGGGATGCATCCTTCTGGCAGCCTGTTTATAGCCCCGGTGGTCTTCTGGAAGACCCAGGTGATGCATCGCCACTTCAGGATCGAGTCCCGGCATTTCTGTGTAATTCCAGGAGAAAACATCCCGATGTTGCCTCAGGAAAGAGGTATATACCTCATGCTCCTCAGGGGACATGGCTGCACTAATGAGAGTAGGCCTCAGATCTTCCTTGGTACCCAGGTTTATTTCCCTGAGTTCGTCCACAGTGGTGGAGATACCTTCCTCAAATGTAGGAGGCAAGTCCCTAAGATCTCCCCCCTCTTCTTCTCCCAAGTTTTCATCTTCTTGATCCGATGAGGAGATAGATTCCGGTCTGAGCCTTCGAGGGATTGAGGGAGAGGCATCATGGGCATCCCCGCTTGAGTATTCGTCCCCAAATCGAGTGTTGGTGGACGTTCCCACATTGTCATGCTCGGCCATCATGGCTGAAGTCATGAGGAGATCTGAATGCGTGTCCATACATGATATCTTACTCTCAACATGGTTGATGGGCATGACATAATCTCTGCCAAGCTGCCTGAGGGGGTCATCAGGAACCATTTCCAGGCCATTTGGAGCGGGGATCTAGTCAACACCATCAACCAAAGGCTTCTTTTTCTTTTGCTCATAGAACCCGACGTCAATGTAATGTGACTCGGAGAGCTCAAAATGGGCCTGGTCGGCGTGCAATGTTCCACTTTGTCCATTGATGCAGTACTTGATATACTGGTGATAGGATGAAGTAACGACCATGTGCTTATGGAGCCACGGCCTTCCCAGTAGGGCATTGAATGCTGTGCTCTGCCGGACCACCAGGAATTCTGTGTAGGCTACCAGGTCACCAAAATGGGTCTTTATCTTGATTTTTCCCATTTGTTTCTGCTCACTCTTGTTGTAACCCAACAGTGTTTTGGCCAAGGGAATTAGGTCGTCCTCACTATAGCCCAACTTACAGAGTGTCCGTAGGGGAAGGAGGTTAACTCCAGATCCATTGTCTATAAAGACTTTCCGGATCTCAATACCATTCAGTGTGCCAGACACATATAGTGGTTTGATGTGTCCTTTCATGATGGAATCTTCATCCTGATCGGTGAAGGAAATCACCGCATTGCATTCAGTTGGGTTAGTCTCTGTTCGATAAGTTTCAGCGGCAGCTACCTTGGCTTGAAACTCCCGGGGGCTGATCAAAGCTTCTATAAGCGCCTCCCTGAGGTCTACTGATAGACTTAGGGCATCGAGGATTGAAATCTTGGCTGGTACCGATGACAGCTGCTTGAGGATATCGTATTTCTACTCCAGCTGTCAACGCTTCTCCGTTGGCAGGAGAGTCTTAGCGGGTGATTTAGGGGCTAGAGCATTTGATGAGGAGGGACCGATTGTGGGGTAGGATATCGATGGAACTTCCGCATTTTGAGGGCTTGGCCCGGTCGGTCTATTTGTGCGCACTAGATGGCCAAACACTTGCTCCTCCTCTTGTGGGTATCACAGAACAACAGTGCTAGAGTGGCTGCTTATGGAGGTGGAGGGGCATTCTTTCTCCTGCTAAGTCTGTTGAAAGGCTCTCCCATGGGTTTCCACGATACTAACGGTTTGGGCCGGGGTCCAACCGTAGGGTTGGTTTTGGCCGTGGCTGCACCTCCCTTGGTATCCCCTACCTCTGTGATTCCTCCTCCCGGCTCCTCATGCAGGGAAATCGGGTTCATAACCATACCCTTCTTTAGGGAATGATTCCATAAGGTGGATAACGTTAATAGAACCAAAGATTGGCTCTTCAACCTCTGACAAGTCAACCTGGTCAGTTGCCCCTGATGGTTCCGTTTGGTGGGTTGGTGCCCATGGTGCCAAATTTGAGGGCATATAATCTGCGAGGGTCAGGAATAACTTTGGCCTCATTATGGACTGCTCCTCTTGCGATTGTTTATTTGTTCTACGCTTATGACCGGATGACCGGCCCATGGAGGATTGTGAGTTTGATACTGTCGGCTCTGCGGTTTCAGGGGCTGTTGGTGGCAACACCAGCTGCTATAGTTGAGCTCGAAGTATGCCCTGGGCTCTGTTGATATTCTTCCGAGTCAACCAGTTGTGAAATTTCTTCCCCTGCTTGCTGGTGAATTTCTACCACCCCTCCTCTTTGTCAGAGTCGGTGGTAGAAATACATGCCACATGTGCTGGGGGTGGTCCCAGCTCGACCTGTCCAGAGTCTATCATCCTCTGCAGGAGGTCTTTGAAGACGAAGCATTCTCAGATACTGTTCCCCAACATCTGATGGTAGGGGATGTAATCTAACATGTCATCGCAACCGACCTCTTTAGGTTTCCTCGGCTCCGGGAGGCGGAGCAAGTTGCAGTTCATCGCGACAATGAAGTATCCGCAGACTTGATCGTCTCAGAATGAGTATAGTTTTTCTCTTCATTCCTCAAACTGGTTCCGATTCGGTCCTCGCTGATCGTCCCGTTTAGGCGGAGGTGGCTGATGATATGCAGGAGGCCCTTGACGATTTGGTGGAACGAGCATAGGGGCCGGCTTGAGTGTGACAACGAACGCTTCATCTCTAGGGGCTCTTTTCATAGGAGCCTGTGAGGCTATTCGAGACATTGAATTAGTCTACTGTAGGGAGTCCTCAATTATCTGGGCAATGGCTGAGAGATGGCGGAAGCCAGTGGTGCACTCCACTGGTATGAGAGGTGTTCACAACTAATCACGAAGATTATCGATGAATATGGCTAGCATGTCATCTTGAGGCATTGGCCTGTTCAAAGAATAGGTCAGACCTTTCCACCTGGTGATGAAATCTGACACCCTCTCATTCTTCCACTTCTTGAAGTTCATGAGATCGCTGACCATTGTTTTAGGCAGCGTTGACCTGAAGTGGAACAGGAACTGCTGCCGAAGGTCTTCCCAACTCTTTATTGACTAGGCCGGCAAACTCGTGTACCAGACGAAGGTGGATCCTTGCAAGGTTCGTACAAAGCATCTGAGTTTCACTGCTTCTTGCTGTTCCGGAGTCCCCATAATAGGGTTGCAATAGGATGCATAGTGCATCAAATGCTGATCTGGATCACCTGATCCATTGAAGATAGTGAATACAGGGCTCCCAAAATTGGGTGGAGGTGGTGTGTTGGTCACCCAATTTGGGTAGGGTTTCCGCTCTGGCTGTATCGGAGCGCGTCGACCTTCCATCAATTCCAATCAAGCTATTAGTGCCTCGATGGTGTTGGTGAGACCCTGGTTTACATCTTGTTGGGCCCGGTACAGGGCAGGCGTAGCCCGAGGCATTGCTTGAGGATCTGGATTGGCCGGCACCAAGGATGTGTGTGCCGTTTGTGGCACCTTCGAAGGGTCCATGCGTACTCACTCCGGTTTCATCCTGAGTGGAGGGAAGTCTTGGTATTCATCTGAATCTACATTTAGGTAGTAGGACGGGCCGGGCACCTTGTTGGAAGGGAGCCCTGACCGTGTTTCATTTGTCGGGGAAAACTTTAGCCTTTGAGGTGCACTTGCTGGGAGTGCATGATGTAGTTCCTCCTGTGATGCACTTTCAATAAGATGGTTCCTCTAGAGTAGGTCGTCATTAAGCTTCCAGAATTATTTCAACTCCTCTTCCTATAGAGCGAATATATCTTCGAGCGTGAGTGGCCCATTTTTGTCGAGAGAAGGAGGCGAGTTAAGGGTAACCAGTCCCTTATTCTTATCCTTATTGGAAGCTCGCTAGGTTGGCAGAGGAGGGTTGGTAGGAAGGATGGCCATATTTAGGGCGGCCCTCTGGTTCCAGGTGTGCACACCTGGGGGTTCTTTATGAGTCACAACCTGAACGGAACCGTCGTCTCCCGATCCATCCAGATTTTCATTTTCCCCGGTGTCACTCGTGGGGTTAACCTCTATGACGTTGATAGATTCATATCACGGGGCGGAGAAGATTTCATCTTCCAAATGGGAAGAGGATCTCCCGCGTGTTCTGCTGGCCTTCCCTTTTGTGACTTGGTATTGCCTTCAAACCTCTTGGCGAAGGGTGATGCTGAGAGTTCTTTTATGCGACCTTATGGTGCGACTTCCTCTCGGAGGGGATGATGATTCAAATAACAGGATAGGATGGGAACCTCCTCTTCTAACTATCCTCCCTAGAAGAGAGAACACTGATTCTCATGGGGGAGGTTGTCGTTGAGGGGGTAATAATGCCACCAGCCCTTAGGGCTGGGGTTGGCTCCGTTCCATGGACATTGAGTCTCTTCCCGGTTTTATTTGTCTTATGAGGGATTTTTTTTGTTAAAAATGACCCCAGCCCCACAGGCTGGGGTTGACTCTGGATTGCATCAGTTGATGCGGCTATCGCTACCTGCCTGATCTTGTGTGCCCCCATTCGGGGGTGAACTGGGTTTGGTGCCAAGTTCTTCTGTGAATCAATCCCTTCTGGGGAGGCAGGCAAAGATCGCAGATTTGCCTCTCTTAGGCGAGAGGCATGTTGTATGCTCTTGGTTTCCTGATTCAGGAGTTCTTGAATGGATTGTTCCCGTTGGGCCTGACACTTCTGGGACTTACTCAAGGCCTGACTTTGTTGGGTGTGTCACCTTTCCTGAATAGGGGGACCAATCGATTGCCTTCTTGACGTGATGACGTTGCAAGACACCATGCCGAACGAGTTCTTCTGGGCAGGGAGCGGAGTGAAATTCAGAGCTCCGTGTTCCCCCCATCCCCTGATATCGACTCTCATTGGAGCGTCACCGATGAGGCGGTGCAGTTGGTGCAGCGCACAGAGGCAGGTTATCTCCATGTTTCCTTTACACCTCTCGGGTTGATGTTTCCATACTGAAGGAAGAGCTTCCAGGTCAATGTGACGTAGGAGGTCTCCTATCGTCTTGACGTGGTCTATATACCCGTCGTAGGGTAGGAAGCTTGATTTCAGTCGGTGGAGGGTCATCCATATATTATGGCGGATGCCGTGCACGCATTCTTCCAACAACTCTCTGGGTATATCGAACTGAGAGGTGGCCGTAGGCCAAAACATAATTGGTATATCATCCCTGGCCAGTTGTTTCCTTAGGTGAAACATATTGTCATACCCCTCCGCTAGTGACTCCTCTACCTGGTCGGCCCAACTGAGACTCTTGCTGCCAATATGGTCGGAGGCAGTGGGATCGGTAGGTGCTGAGTCATTATGTGGGTGATTCCGAGGTGGTTCAGAGGATGAACGCGGCCCTGGACTATCTCCTGATTGCAGAAGGATTTCATCGGCGACTAACTGGGAATCTGACATGCTTAATCCCGTCCTGCTGAGTGCCTCAATATACAAGGGCTTTTTTGTGCTTGATTCGGCAGGAGGAGGACCTTCCTGTCGATATGATACATCATCGCGGGGAGGACCTCTACAATGGCGGCTGTAATGGCGAGGACTACCATTACTGCTTTTCACTTCACTGCATAGAGGACTTTTGCAGTGCACACCCTGGGGAGGACCTCCAAGGTGTGTCGTAGCAAGGGGAGGACCTTCTGGCTGCGTAGCATCATTACGGGGAGGAACTTCACAACAACTGCCATCATGGTGAGGATGACCATCATGGATTTACGTTCGATGTGAATCCTGGGGAGGATATTCAGGACACACAGTGACAAGGGGAGGACCTTCTTATTTCTTGGGGCCAATGCAGGGAGGACCTTTGCAATGGCGACCGTTGTGGCGAGGACTACCATCACAGCTCCAAAAATTTCGAGGACTACCATTAATGCTGCCGTAGGGAGAATATCTACAGGATACATCCTAGGGAGGGCCTCCAGAATGTACCGCAATGAGGGAAGGGCCTTCTCGTTGCTTAACGTCTCTACGAGGAGGACCTCCGTTATCAGGGTGGCGAGGACTACCACCGTGATCTGATGCTTGGCTGTGTGGAGTTCTGTTACAGAGTAACCCCTGGGAGGACCTTCAGGGCAGGGCATGACAAAGGGAGAGCCTTCTGGTCATGATGAGACGTCACTACGGGGAGGTCCTCCGTAGTTGCGACTATGATAGCGAGGACTACTATCATAATCTGTGGTCCCACTGCATGGAGAGTGATTGTAATGTATACCCTAGGGAGGACCTTCAGGGTAGACCACAACAAGTGTAGGACCTTCTTGCTGCTCAATCTTCTGGTCACGTGGAGGGTTTCCATGACTCGCATCAAAAGAGTAACTCTCGTGATCGATCGTTATATGCTCGTGGGGGAAGCCCCCATGGGTGCTCTGGGGAGGACCTTCAGATCTTCTAGTAGCGACATTGCGGGGAGGACCTTCACAACTACTACTGCCACTCCCATAATATGGTATTAGAGGGGCAGGGTTCTGAGCCTTCGATGTATGGTTAGCGGCGTTGGGAACCCCAACTTCCAGTAGAGCGGAGTCATGAACTCCCTCTTTATTTTCTAGCTCCCTTCGGCACGTTCAGGGTGATTTGTTGTGGGTAGCCAGGATTGTCTGCTGTTGATAATGACCGTCACCTTTGGCTCCCTATCTAATTGGATCTTGTGATGTTGTCGGGATACACCGGCGAACATCTTGACTTTTAGCAGGGATATATGCCTACTCTGGAGCATCCACCATGATGGACGAGTGTCCCTCAGTTGGAACGAGTGAAGCTGCTTGATCCGGTTGCCCTTGCATCGCAGAATATGGCCGGTGAACCTTCTGGGCAGAAGTAGGGATGCAGATCTACTCTGAGGCAGCTATCTCGTCTCTTAGATGAGTCGCCTCAATTGGGGAGACAGGCTCACGGGCCCGAGTCCTTGCTGTTTCCGCTGATTCAATTAAATTCTGGAAAGTCTGCAAGATATGATCTGGGATCGATACATACTCCTCCATAATTTCCAGGATATGTAGAGAGACATATTTGGCTGGAACGGGAATGGAGGCCCATTCTAGTATCGGAGTAGGAATATCCTGCTCCGGTCCTCCAATGGTCAATGGGTACTGACAATTATCCTGTGTCGGGGCAGGTGAACAAATCTGCCCCTATACCGGGATACGCCAGTTTATATCTCCGTTCACTGCCACATCGGGGTGGTGGACTTTTCTTGTATCTACAGGGAGCTGGCACTGCATATATTGGTTTCCCACCATATCGAGTCGGTGGCCTTTTTTGGAGGGGAGATGTGTCCACCTATGAGTTTTTTCCACATTTAGGTGGAGAGCTTTGTTGATCGCCACCATATTATGATGGCGGGCATCAGGAGCAACTGCTAGGAACTGGTCTTGCAGGTGCCGGGTCGCCACCACGTCAGGTTGGTGGGCTTCACGACACTGGGCAGGGAGAGGTGCCTGCCTGGTAAGTTCCGTCCTATGTGAGCGACGAGCTTGATGGAGCTCGGTGGGGGTGCACGCCGGCTCGTACGATGCCGCCATGTCTAGATGGAGGGCTCAGGAGGAGCGAACAAGTGTTGGTGCCTGTTCATGGTACGTCTCCATGGATAGGTAGTGGAGCTCCTCCTCAGGGACCAAGGTGATGAACAACCCCCGATTGTACGTCTGTCGCCCTCGTTGGGTGGTCCGAGGGGCCAGAGCTCGGGGAGCGTGGGCCTGAATCCTCGGGGAGACATCCTCCTCAGCGTGAGGATGTTGGGTCACGGCATGACCGCGATGGCGTCTGCCAGCGGGGGCCTTGGAGCAGAACCCCCGTTCGGTGGGGATGAAGTCCACAACGTCGACCTCATCCGCCTCCCTAAGATAAGGGAGGTACAAATTGTCCCGTTTCAGGGATAGACTCTCGAAACAGTTGGAGACAGCAATAGGGGCTATCTGGATTTGCCTTTGTGGCCACTACTGGTCAGGTGACCACCGAGTTATGGCAGATTGGAGGGTGTGCATGGCTGCCTCCATCGTTGGGAGAATACTGTTCACGTGGTACTCTTGGATCAGCGCATCCGAGACCCAGCACTGAAGACGCTGGGTGGGTGGTAGGGTCCTTTGTAGGTGAGGATATCTGGTCCTTTCATTGTTGGAAGCGCACACTTGTGAGTTCCTTTGCGATGCCATTGGATCGAAAGGAGTTCTGAAGGTAGTACCTGCAAAACATTTTAGCAAGTACAAGCAGCAAACCCGTCAAAGCAGCATATCATGATCCCATGCGTAATTAATGACCTTGCTTGGCCCTCCTTGTGAGTAAAGGGGGGAACAGGGTGGTATAAAGTTGAATCTTTCATGCTTGGTTAAAGATTCACGTCGGGTTTACCGTTTTTTGTTTCGTTTTTTTTGGTTTTCGGCCTCGAAATGCCCAACGGCTCCGTATTCAATGATTGATGGACCTGCTTTCCAAAGGCAGGTGTTCACCGGATGGTCTGACCAGTGACTCTTAAGAACTCACATTGGTCGAGAGGATGGGAAGTCGGGCTCATCGCACCCTTTTGGGGGGGGGAATTATTTCCTATTCCGGGACTCTCTCATAGATTTAAGACGTATTGATATGTTCGCGAATCTTTGGTTTATACCCAAACATATTATCCATGGATTTAACCTTGGTGGGAAATGGTCAGCTGGATGCAGGGGTTCAGAATCATTTATGCCCGAGGTTTACCATCCCTCATTGGATTAATGACCCCGAAGAGTTGGAACTCGCTTGAGGTGGCACTAGGAGTGGCACGGTGAACCGATGTGAAGATAATCAGATCGACTGGTTGTTGGGATTGAACCTCAGGGAGGCTTCCTACATACCCTGCTTAGGAGGTAGGGATCAAAGTCCACGTAGTTCTTATTAGCTTGGGACTTACGCTCTGAGGCAGCCCAGAATGATGGATTGGGGCTTACACTCTAAGGAGGCCCAGGGTGATGGATTGGGGATTACACTCTGAGGAGGCCCATAAGAGGATGTCATGGTCGATGCTTACTCTAAGACCACGTGAGTCATGCTCGGTGTGAGAAACAAGAGGCATCAGGGACCAGAGGATCACGTCACAAAAGGTGCGTCCGTGAGAAGTAGGGTGGGGCTTATGCATGAGGGCGGCCCATAAGGTCAGGGCTTACTCCTAGGTGGATGCCCAGGGTGATGAATTGGGGATTACACTCGGAGGAGGCCCAGGGTGACAAAACGCAGCGTGAGAGGGAAAGGGGTGCTTCTGTTCCCATATCCTCTCCTGCACCACGTGAGGGCTTCCTTCTAATGGGTATTTTACTACCCCTGAGGAGCCCTTAACAAGTGGAGGGGCAGAAAGGGGATTCCTGAGCTCAGACTCCACATTACCATGGGAATGTGAACCCATGAATGCTTCAGGAATCTGCTAAAGGGTCAGGGAAACCCCTTTTCCCCTACTTACCATGGGTATGTGAACTCAAAACGGCACGCTGATGCGCCCAAAAGTTATACCACGCAGATCCGGTGGCTCTGGTGGAGGCCTCGGATCGGGACCGATGAGTAGGCCCGTGAAAGAGTCATGGGGGATTGGTCCGTATTTGAGGGATTCTATCTAGCTCGTTTAATAGGAACTCTAAGGCTCTGATGGGCCCCACGTATGAAGGAGTGGTGGAGACCTTCGCATAGGAAGGTGCTACGCGGCTGGAGAAGCCGTCCGCGAACTAGGGTGGTCAGTGGACTGAGGGGCATCCCGTGAACCAGGGTGGTTCGCGGTCTGCCGAGTATCTTGCGAACTAGGGTGGTTCGCGGCTTCGGGTTCGTCCTGCGTACCAGGGGGTACACGGAGGGGTCCACGCGAGCAGCGGCAGACAAGGGCGGTGCCGATCGGGGGTTTGTCGGTCGGGGCTTCGCCCGCGTAGGAGGGTACTATGCGGTGCGACGGATCGAAAAAGAGGCATAAACTCCCTCATCCACGGGGAGTGCATCCACGGAGGGGATATGGTTTGTGGTCTTCTCTTTTTATGTTATTTTAAGTTTGCGGTTCACCAAATTATTATGCATTTTTCAGTTCCTTATGAGTTCATTCCCAGGTTTATACCTGCTCTGGTTCGCGAACCGGAACTTTGCTGTTTGCGAAATCCTAAACCTTCCTTCGAAATTCTTCCACCCGAGTCTGGTCGCTCTTCTCTTCCTCCGCCTTCGAATCGTCCGAATATGAATCTCCGAATCCCTTCTCCTTTCCCCCTCGGTCTTCTTTTATAGAGTGGGAAAGTAGGTGTATCTGTGGTCACGTGGCACCTTTTGCGGATGCCCATAACCAAATACCTAGTTTACAGCTGACTTGGTCAATCCGTGATTCGTGGTGGGTATTTGAACGCTTCTCTCTCCCCCCCGTGAACCGAACTCAGGGAGTGCTTCATGGCCGCGAAGGGTTCTGCCTCCATTCTACGAACGACAGTGAATGCGGCTTGAACCGGTCGATGCGGTCCGCGGTTGGGGCGGTTCATGATGGTGAACCGGATCAGCGCCCATTTTGCCTCGCGACCGCGGAGGATCTCCGCCTCCATTTCACGAACGACGATGGATTGCAGAGGGGGAATTTCATGAGGCTTGGCCACATTGCATTTTCATGGGACCAGTCTGTGGAGCGGTCCTACTAGTCCCTTCTTTGAATTTTCTCCATTCTTTTCCCCAATTCTTTGGGGGATTTGGGTAGAATCTTCTTTGAGGATTTTTCAGGACCCTACAGTCTTTTACTATCACACACATGTTTTAGTGTTTTAGAACACAAAATGGTGTTTTTGGTCATCTGAGGTGAATGATAACTCAGATTGATGTGATGTTAATTCCTACATTTTAAGAATTAATCTAAGGTTGTTGTTCTATGATTTGTTGAAAATATGAGGCCATTTTATTGGTTTTGACCCCCTGAAACATATTTTTTTAGAGACTGTCAATTCTTTGAGAATTGATTATTTAGTCATTTTGAGAACACCACATGTCAAATTGATGTGTCGTCTACCAACACATTTCAAAAATAATTAAGAGATAGTTTTTTACGATTTCATGCCAATATAAGGTATTTTTATTTGGTTATGAACATTAAATGAATGTTTTAGTGTTTTAAAACACTAAAAGGAATTTTTAATCATCATAGGTGAACAAATACTTAGATTGATGTTCTATCAGTTCCTATATTTTAAAAATCAATATACGATTGTTTTGTTATGATTTTAAAGAGATTGGAGGTCATTTTCTTGGTTTTGAACCCCTGAAACATGTTTTTAAAGACTGTCAATTCTTTAAGAACTAATTATTACATAAATTCAAGAACACAACATGGAATATTGATGTGATGTTTCCTCATATAGGTTAAAAATAATTCATAGATAGTTTTTAAATGATTTTATGTCAATATAAGGCCAATTCCTAGGGTTTTAGTTGTTACACAGACTTTTTAGTGTTTTAAAACACTTTAAAGGTGTATTCGGTCATCCTAGTAGAACAAAAACTCATATTGATGTTTCATAAATTCCTAAATTTTAAAAATAAATCTATGGTTATTTTCTTACAATTTCACAACAACTGGAGATTGTTTTCTTGGTTTTGACCACCTCACACATGTTTTTAAAGATTGTCAATTCTTTAACAACTAATTATTTAGTCATTCCAACCACACTTCACATTGTATTGATATTTCAACTCCTCTTACATGTCAAAAATAATTCAAAGATATTTTTACTCTGATTTAATGATAATCAAAGGTCTTTTTCCTTGGTTTTGACAATTACACAAATGTTTTATCATTTTAAAATAATAAATTAGAATATTTTATTATCTCAAGAAAACGGTAACTAAAATTATCCTGTCACCGATTATTACATTTCAAAAATAAATATCGGGATGTTATCCTATGTTACCCTTATAATCAGAGGTCATTTTATTGTTTTTTGACTCGATACGACATGTTTTCAAATACTCTTAATTCTTTTAGAAATATTTATTTAGTCATTCCTAGCACACTGCCAGTCATATTTATGTGTCATTTTCTATTAAAAGTCACAAATAATTGAAATAATGTTTTTCTTTGAATCAACATCAATATGATGTCATTTTTATGCTTATTATCATTACACTAACATTTTAGTGTTTCAAAACACAAAAAAGAATATTTAATCATCTTTGGTGAATGAAAAATTGGATTGATATTTCGTCAGTTTTTACATTTCCAAAATCAAACTAAGGATGAGTTTTCTATGATCTCATCCTAATCATAGGCCATTTTCTTGGTTTTGAACCCCCTAGTGCACATATTTAAAGACTTTCAATTATTTAAGAATTGATAATTCAGTTAGTTTGAGAGCATAATATGTTGGATTGAAATGTTTTTATCATACTCATTACAAATAATTTAAAAACAATTTTACTATGATTTTTGGTCAATTCAAGGTCATTTGATATAGTTTTGACTGTTTCATACATATTTTAGTGTTTTAAAATACTAAAAATGCATATTCAGTCTTCATAGGAGAATGGAAACTCTGATTGATATATATAAAATTCCTATATTTCAAAAATAAAACCACAATTTTTATTCGACGAGTTCATGGAAATTAGAGGTTGTTTACTTGGTTTTGACCCCCTATTGCATGTTTTTTAAGACCATTAATTCTTTAATAACTTCTTATTTTTCCAGTCCAAGAACACCTCATATTTTATTGGCATGAAATCCACTTATACACATCAAAAGATAATTCAAAGAGAGTTTTCCTATAATTTCACTTCAATATGAGGTTCTTATATGCTATTGACTATTACAGACACCTTTTAGTGTTTCAAAACACTAAAAATATGTATTTGTTATTCTCAAGAAAATAGAAATTTGGATTTACATCCTATATGTTACTATATATCCAAAATCAATCTATTTTTTTTGTAAGATTATTTCATGACTATCAGAAGTCTTTTTCTTAGTTTAGAACACTTGGTGCATGTTTTTAACGACTGTTAATTCTTAAAAAAATGATTATTCAGTCATTCCAAGAACACAATATTCATATTGACGTTCTATCTATTTGTACAATTCAAAAATAAATGAAATATACTTTTACAACGATTTCACATAAATCCAAGGTCATTTTATTGATTTTTAACTATTACACACATGTTTTAGTGTTTTAAAACACTAAAAAGGTATATTTAATCATCTTATACAAACAAGAACTTGGATTGAATTATCATTATTTCATATATTTCACCAATAAATATATGGTTGTTGTCTTTTGATTTCAAGGTAATTGGTGGGTTTTTCCTTGGTTTTGACTTCCTAGAACACATTTTTAAATACAATCAATTCTTTAAAAATTACTCATTCAATCAGTCTAACCATGACACAAGTTGTATTGTTTTTTAATTAATTCATACACATAAAAAATTATTAAAATATGGGTTTCCTATGATTTAACATGAATATGAGGTCGTTTTCTATGTTTTTATGATTACACACACATTTTAGTATTTTAAAATACTAAAAATTATTTTTCAGTCATCAAAGGTGAAGGAAAACTCAAATTAACATTTCGTGAGTTTATAATTTTTAAAAAAATTATGGTTATTATCTAATGATTTTATAGCATTTAAAGGTCATTTCCATTTTTGGACCCTCTTGTACACATTTTTAAAGATTGTGATTTTTTAAGAATATCTTATTCATTCAATCCTAGTACATCACACATCAGTTCAAAATATCTTCTACTCATACACATAAAAAAATAAAATACAATTTTCTTTTGATTTCACTTTAATCAATTGATGTACTATTCAACTTTACACACAAGTTTTAATATTTTAAAACAATAAAAACAAATATTCATCCACCCTAGTAGAATGAAAACTTTTATTGATACTCTTTCAGTTCCTATAATTAAATAATCATTATACAACCATTTTCCCTTTTATTTCATGGAAATAAGATCTCTTTTTCTTGGTTTGTCCTACAAATGCATGTTTTTAAAAACTGTCAATTCTTCAAGTACTGTTTATTCGATTTGTACAATCACACCACATGTCAAATTGATTTTTAGTCTATTTGTATAGATCAGAAAATAAATTAAAGAGAATTTTCTTATGATTTCATGTCAAACTAAGGTTGGATGCTTTAGTTTTTATCATTACACACACATTTTAGTGTTTTAAAATAATAATAATATTTTTTTTATGATACTGGGAAAAAAATAGCTTGAATTGATGCGTCATCAGTTCCTACAATTATCAAATTAATCTATGGTTGTTTTCATAGGATTTCATGATAATATGAGGTTATTTTCTTAGTTTTGACCCTCAAGCACACATTTTTAAAGATTATCAATTCATTAATAACTGTTTTTTCCATCTGTATAAGAACACTGCACATCGAATTGACATTTCATTTTCTCGTACATGTAATAAATAATTCAAAGAAAATTTTTATTTGATTTAACATATAAGTGAGGTTTTTTCTATGGTTTGACCATTACATGCACATTTTAGTGTTTTAAAACAATAAAAGGTGTATTTGATCATCTCATGAAAATAAAAACATGGATTGAAACAAATTTACCTCATACATTTAAAAAATTAATCTATGGTTTTTTCCTATGATTTAACAATAATCAAAGGTCGTTTTCTGGGTTTTGACCCACAATGCATGTTTTTAAAGACTACCAATTCTTTAAGAAATACTTATTTATTTAGTTTGAACACACAACATGTCAGATTTAGGTTTTTTTTACTCATACACATAAAAAAATAATCCATAGAGATTTTTTCTATGATTTCACATCAATAAAAGGCAATTTTCTATGGTTTTGACCATTACACACATGCTTTAGTGTTTTAAAACACTAAAAATACATTTTCGATCCTCTTAGTAGAACAAAAACACAGATTGGTACACTTTCAGTTTCTACATTTCAAAAATAAATCTATTATTGTTTTCTTATGATTTTATAGTAATCAAAGTCTATTTTACAGGTTTAGACCCCCTGATATGTGTTTTTAAAGTCTGTCAATTCCTTAAGAACTACTTATTTAGTTAGTCTAATCACACCACATATAGGATTGATGTTACATCTACTTTTACATGTCATAAATAATTCTAAGATAGTTTTCATATGATGTTACAAAAATTTGAGGTCATTTTTATGGTTTTAACCTGTATAGGAATGTTTTAGTGCTTTAAAACACTAAGAAGACATATGCATTCATCTTGGCTAAACGGAAACTCTGATTCACATGCTATCAAATCCTATATTTTACAAATCAATATATTATTTTTTTCATATTATTTTATCGAAAAAATATGGATTTTTCTTGTTTTTCACCCCCTCACACATGTTTTTAAAGATTTTTAATTCTTTAAGAACTGCTTATTCAATCATTCCTTGCATACTGCACATCATATTGATGTGTCTTCTTCAAATACAAGTCACAAATAATTCAAATATTATTTTCCTTTGATTTCCTGTTAATACGTGGTAATTTATTTTATTTTTGACTCTTTTATATATGTTTTAGTGTTTTAAAACACTAAAAATGCATATTTTTTTATCTATGGTAAACAAAAAATGAGATTAATTTGTCATATGTTCCTACATAAAATAAATAAATCAACATCTATTTTCTTATGATTTCATACAATCAATTGTTTTTTGTTTTGAACCCCTCACATACATTTTTATAGACTACCAATCTTTAAGAATTTCTAAAGCAATCAGTCTGAGCAAACCACACATAAAATTGAAGTTTATTATACTCATTAAAATTAAATATAAATTAATGATATTTTTCAAATAATTTCACATCCAAATGAGGTTGTCTACTATGGTTTTAACTATCACAAACACATTTTAGTGTTTAAAACACTAAGATGACATATTTTTTATTAAAAGGTGAATAAATATGATTATTTCACTATTAGTTACTTTATTTTAGTAACAAATATATGGTTTTTTTATGATTTAATAGAAATCAAAGGTCATTTTCTTGGTTTCAACTACCTAATGTATATTTTTAAAGACGTCAGATTCATTAAAAACTTCTTATTCTGTCAGTTCGATTACACCACATGTCTAATTTACATTCTCTCTACTCATAATCTTAAAAAAAAATTCAAATAAAATTTTCAGATGATTTCATGTCAATATTATATTCTTTTTTATGATTTGGATCTTTACATATAGGTTTTAGTGTTTTAAAGTGCTAAAAAGGAGACTTCGGTCATCCAGGGTGAACGAAAACTCGAATTAATGGCCCATCATTCTTAAATTTTAAAAATAAATCTATGGTTGATGTATTATGATTTCAAAACAAATAAAATTCATTTTCTGGATTTTTACCACCTGAGGCATGTTTTTAAAGGTTGTTAATTTTTAAGAATTGCTTATTGAGTCATTTTGAGCACACCACACATTGGATTGACAAGTTGTGTAATCACACACATCAAAAATAATTCAAAGATTTTTTTCTTTGATTTCATGTAAATTCAATGTATTTTGTTATGATTTCAATGTTACAAGCACATTTTAGTGTTTTAAAACACTAAAATGGTATATTCATTCATTAGGGAGAATAATAACTGTAATTGATCCACTGTCAGTTTCTAAATTTCAAAAATCAATCTATGGTTGTTTTTCTATGATTTCATGATAATCATATGATGTTTTCTTAGTCTTGACCCCTAATGTAAATTTTTGAAGAGATAATTTTTTAATAAATCCTTATTTAGTTAGTCTAACTATACTACACATCGGACTGACATTAATTCTACTTGTAAATGTCACAGATATTTCAAAGATAGTATTCTTATTATTTAATGTCAATAAAATATCTATTGTTGTGGTTTTCATCATTAATTGCACGTTTTAGTGTTTGGAAACACTAAAATGTTTTTTTAGTCATCCCAGGTGAACAAAAACTAGAATTAATTCACTTTTAGTTCCTATATTTTTCAAATAAATCTATGGTTATTTTGCTATGATTTGTTAGTAATTTGAGGTTGTGTGATTCGTTTTTACCCCCTGAAATACGTTATTAAAGACCATTAATTCTTTAAGAACTTCTTATTTAGTCAGTCTAGGAACAACGCATGTCAGATTGATGTGTCATCTACTCACACACACAATATATAATTCAAATATTTTCCCCTATGATTTCATGTTAATATGAGGTTTTTTGATATTATTTTAGCCATTTCATGCACGTTTTGGGGTTTTAAAATACTAAAAATTCATATTCTATTATCTTGGGTGAACAAAAACTTAGATTGGCATGGATTCAATTTCAATATTTCAAAAATAAACCTAATGTTTTTTCCCTATGATTTCATTGTAAGAAAAGGTCATTTTCTTATTTTTTAACCCTTGGCACACATTTTTTATGATTTTCAATTCTTTAAGACGTGCTTATTCAATCATTCCAAGCACATCACACTTCATATTGACATTCTACCCACTTTTACATGTTAAAAATAACTAAAATTCCATTTTTATATATTTTGGAGTCAATATGAGGTATTTTGTTATGGTTTTGAACGTTACATGCATGTTTTGTGTTCTAAAACACTAAAATGCATTTTTGGTCATCCATACAAACAACAACACATATTGAAACACCAAAATTTCCTATACTTCAAAATTAAAATTATGGATATTTTCTTATATTACCTAGAAATCATGAGTTATTTTATTGTCATTTACCCCTTGGAACATGTATTTAAGGAATTAAAATCCTTTAACAACTATTTATTTATTTATTTGGATCCCACCACACATAAAATTTTTGTTTCATTTACTCATACACATCACAAATAACTCAAAGGCTTTTTTCCATTGATTTTACATCAATCCAAGGTCATTTACTATGGTTTTGACCATTACCTGGATGTTATAGTGTTTTAAAACACTAAAATGGAGTAATTGATCATCCTAGGTGAATGAAAACTCATATGAATGTTTCATTAGTTCTTGTATTTATTAAATCAATCTACAGTTTTTTCCTAGAATTTTATAGAAATATAAGGAACATTTTATTGCATGATTCTCATTATAGAGTGAAATTATGAAAAATACAATCTACCAATTATAGATACTAAATTGAACATGTCTATTTTCTATCAAATATGATGTTCATCTACACAAGAGCTTATAGCCATCTAAATATGATTTTGAATAGTAAGCCAACTTTTTGAAAACTTATTTTATTGAGACAGAGTAAGAACAAATATAATGTACATTAAAAAACTAATATATATATATACATATATATATATATTATAGTTCAGATTATAATAAGAATAAAAATTTTAAAATCTTTAAATTGTTGAGTAGCATAAAGAAACAATAAACACATAATATACAGTAAATAACTATATATGGACATTGAAAAAGAAGAAATTCCTAAATTCACCATACTTTGGCATGAATGTAATTTAAATCACTCATTTTGAGACATTTCAAACCCAAACTGAAATAATCTAGAAATCAGATATAATATAGAAAAATTCATTATCTTTTAATGATGAAATTTATTCACACGGTTAGAATAAGAAAATCTATTGGAAATTTAATTACAAATAAAGAGTTTGAATAGTTGTATCACATAGTTTGGTTTATTTAGTGGACTAATGCATTAAAATTTAAAAGTTAATATATACGATGAATGGGATCCAAAGAAACAAACTATTAACTCAAAATTATGGAAATAAAAAGAATTTTAAACTTTGTATGTTCACCTCAATACAAGACAATTCATTTATGTCATCAAGAAATAGATATAGAGAGTGTAGTAAAATTTAAAACCACAAGAGGCTTGAATTTTAAAATAGTAATACAATTATAAAAATCTATCCTGAGAATTGAAGTTGTTTGTTAATTCTATCAATTATACCTTAATATCCTCTATTGTGTAACTTTCACACCATGAAATAATATAAGTTCATCTTGAAATTTCTGGACTTTTCCTTTTATTCTCCGCATTTAAGAAGCCACCAGATCCATATTTATAAAAATTATTTAATAAAAAAAATAATAAGATGAAAAATAAATTATTTTATATAATAAACTTTAGTAAATTTATAATAAATTCCTTTGAGTTAACTTTCAAGAAGGTTCTTACTGTTAAAATCTATAACTTTTGTGTAATGAAAAACCAAATAAAAAAACATAAAAAATAAATGATTTTCTGTAAGTCATGTTATTCCCCTATCAGTTATAAATAAAAAATATATCAAGAGTTGAAATTTTAATTAGTTAATAATCCATTTTAAATCCCTTAATGTGTAAAAGGATAAGATAGGTTAATTCTCAAAAAATGAATATACATCACTCTTAAAACAATACAGTTATCATTTAAAATAATTTGCATCGCTTTCAAAATCATTAAGTAAATAATTAACAAGGTTAGTTGGAATCCTAAATCAAATAATCATAGATTTATTATCTCATAAAACAAAAATTTATTATCTCATGAATATATAATAAGAAAAAAATTATTTTAATAAAACAATGGAGAGACAGTTTTATGAAAGCATCAACGGAAGACACAAATAACAATCCATGAAAAAAGAAGTTTATTTTATAAAAAAATATGTTATGTTAAATGATTCAAGGTTAAAAATAATGTAATAATTTATATATACATCATATCAATTAAATAAATACATGGTATTATAATAGTTACCCTAAAATGAATCCCCAATATACTCGCCTACAAAATTTAACTCTAGGCCAAAATTATTACTTGAAATTTAAC
This sequence comes from Viscum album, assembly GCA_963277665.1. NCBI lineage: Eukaryota > Viridiplantae > Streptophyta > Magnoliopsida > Santalales > Viscaceae > Viscum > Viscum album. Next base: position 539,537,322 of record OY728145.1, read on the forward strand.
TTAAGATAATAATCACCAATAAAATCACTTTTCAATTAATTATAATTCAGTATTTAAAATTCATCGTGCATAGGATGGGATAAGTAGCATGTAAAATAAAATATTTTATATTACTTTTTCTAAAATAAATAAATAAATATGTAGAAAAATATATATTAAATTTAAATTTTATTGGACATGTTAAAGAAAATGAAAATTAAAAGATATTATTTGGAATCAATTTATGAAAAAATAAACTATAATATAAGTCATTTTTATGCATTTATAATGATAATACAATTGAATCCTAATGTTTCTAAGTCGAAATTTGTAAGAGAATTTTTTTTATAGTAAATAATGGGAAATATATTAATTGTTATCTCAATGGATATAAATATTAAATTTCATTTCCTAAATTGAGATAGTATAAAATTCCAAAAATAGTTATATTCCACTCTAATAAAGGGAACTTGAATTAACAAAACATTACATTGAATTCATAAAAAATAGTAATCAAAGATTCTAAAAGAAGTTTAGTAATAACAAAAAATAAATTGGAATTCTATTAAGCCTTAGTAATTTCACCTATATCCCTTGTTTTCATATTAAAAATTTTCAAAAACATATTTTCATAGTTAATCATGAAATGAACCATTCAAATAAAAAGAAGATATAAACTATAAATTTAATTGAAACTCTCATCATGTGGTTAAATAGTTTGTTTTTTTCCACTAAAAATTATTCAATCAAGAAAAAAAACATTGAACATCAATATACTTGCATAATGTGTTGTTTAATGATAATGTTTTCTAACACAAGTCAACTACACTAATGATCTAGGAAATACCTGAACTACTACTTGAATATTTATATTATATAGATTAAGTGACATAATACTCAAGTTTTTTTTATAATTCCAACCATTAAAGGCACTGTCCCAGGTGGTACATGTGGATACCTTAAAGGATATGGGAGAATGGATGAACTGTGTCATGTTATGGAATTAGGTGGAGGAGAATGAGCTATATAATAGCCATGTAAAAGAACTATAAAATAAAATTGGGTAGTATTTTACTATTTAAAAAAATAATGAATGTGCTATATTAATTTACTACATGTAACACCCTTAAAATAATAAATATGATCAAAATTCTTACTCAAATTTAAATCCATTTCATGATTAGAAATCTAGAAAAAGCCTCTACATTTTACAATTTTCAAATCCCTTGGAATCAAGGAAAATTAAGTGCAATGAATAATTTTAGATTAAATTAATAGATAAATAAATTTTCCAAAAATGGTTTAGAATGAAATAAAATAAAAAAATGTTTAGGGAATTTCATTAGAGACCTCCAAATAGTGGTCACCCACTTCCCACATCACAAATACTCAATTCTCTAGTAAAATATATTTCAATGTAGGAATTTCATGTCTAGATTCAAACAAGTTTCAGTGACTTTAAAACTAAATTAATATAAAAAAGTATCAAAAAATAACATATAATCTAAGGAGATGATTCACAATAATGTAATTTTAATATTTTAAACACCCTAAATCCCAAATTACTTGAAAAAAACTAATTTTAAAAAATTAACCAATTAATCAATGAAAACAAATATTCAAGAAGATATTTTCTTATAGCTTAAATTACATAAAAAATTATCCCAACATATCTCTTTTTCAATAGTGTTAGTAGAGAATGATGATGGTGACAAAAGAAAGGAATAGGATTGGGAAAGGAGATCCACACTACGGTAGGGTAGAAATCATTCAAGGGCCAGAACGTTGATTTTTGTGGGGGGAATGCATGGGGAGGGGATCCATCAATCAGGAGATGCATAGGTATATGAGTTGTGTGGGAGGGAGGATCTCCACATGGGGATAAGAAACACAGTGCATGGGGGGGGGGGGTGGTGAAGAATGAAATGCATGGTTGGGTGGGAGAAATTTTGGTGTTTTAATTTAATTTCCTAGCAACTTCTATTTTTCATTATCTATTTGTAGTAATGGTGATAGATAAATAGATGTAATATACTTCTCCTAGTTCCAATACTCAAATCCTAAGTAGTTTTATGAAAACAATTAAAATCAAACACATTCAAGTAATACCCCTTAGTCAATCATATTCCAACTTTAATGCTTCATCATATACATTATAAACCATTACCACAAATAAATCACCTTTCTAATGATTAAAATTACGATAAATACATTTTTTATATAACTAATTAATTTATAAATGAATATAAAAGATTAAATTAATGACATATAAGACTAATGGGTGATGAGTTGGTACTGATGATTGGATAGCCATTTTGATTAATTATTTGTTTAATTACTATGAAAAAATAATATAAAAATAATTAGAATGCCAAATTTCTAGTAGTAATAATGACATGGTTATTGATGAATTAAAAATTCCAAAATCATAATTCTCAACAAAAAACCAAAAACCATCAACCTTAACCCAATATACCTATTTATCCATATTATATATGTCTCTTTTCTAAATTACCAGTTTTCAATCCATATGAAATTCAAATTGATATATTCCCACATATGTGATGAAAAAATTTCAAAGCAAACATTTTCAATTAATAAACCTCAATCTAAACACATTCTAACTTCATTGATTTGTCATAAATAAAGGAAACAACTATCATAATTCAATTAACTTTTTGAATAATGAAATTATCACCAAACCATTTTCTAAACAATCAAATAATTTTTAAATGAAAAGAAAATATCAAAATAATGACATTTTATACTAATGAGTGGTGAGTTTATATTGAAGATCAGGTCACCATTTTGATTCATATCAAATTTCATTATTATGAAAAAATAATATAAATATAATCAAACATCATACAACTAATAGTAATAATGATATTGCTACCCGATAGTGAATACTGTTCTCTAGAGTTCATTATATATCATATTATTCACTTGAAAACATAAAAAACACGTTAATATAAAAATTTAATTGAAATTTCATTCTAAAAAATTCATGGTTGAAAATTAATTTTAGCATAAATTCATTTTACTTACATCATAAATACTCCAAACAATATTTTTTAAATTTTAATTCTTATAACTCCAATGGTTTTTAAATCATTTTATTTTTATACAAATATAAAAACAAAATAAAAAATAATTCTTTTTTATAAGTTGAATTTTAGAAACATATTATATTTTAAGGTAAGGTATATCAAATACACATTTATATTTCAAAATACAAATCTCTTCCATTTAGGTACTCATTGATCAACCCCTAAAACTTTATTATCAATAACTACTATGAACATTTATTAATAGATTATGACTATCATAAAATAATAAATGAAACCAAAACATATAATACATAACTAGTAGTAGAAAGTGTTAGCTGTAAATCTAACACATAAGTAGTTATTACAAAATAGATTTAGTTTGTGACCCCACTATATTAATTGGGGATCCTAGAAAAGTGATACCACATAAAACAACAAAGGATAAATGCATAAAAAGAGAAATTAATATTTAAAGACTTATATAATTTCTAATTTAAATTTAGGATTTAAGGAAATAATATTGAAAAAATGTTATAAACCAATGCACAATAATACATGCTCATAAATGACAAGAAGGGTCATCTCCATCACCACTACCATCTTCACCAGCCTTTTCAATTTGTAAAACACTAACATCCAGATCTATAGTACCTTGAACACCACCACCGCCACCCCCATCTCAAGGAGAAGGGTTAGTGGAAGCATAAAAACCACTAGGATTAAATGATGAATTTATCTGAGCATCAAGCTATGATAACACATCTCCCAAAATCATGGATCATATTAGCTGAAATTTAATGGTTATATATTGACATATAATATCTATTTATTACTTTGTTTTAACCAAGAGTTTCTCTATAGCATATGGAGTTCAAGAAATTATGGTGTTTGATGATGCCCAATACTCCATAGGTTTAATATTCGTTTTAATCCTACATTGATCCATCCCAGGGTTCTCATTACTGAAGTCCTAATTGAATTTTATATCATGAGAAAAATGGTCATCTGCCTGTCAATCTAGTGTCTCCAACAAAAACTATGAAATTAGTTATAAAATAAAAAAAATAAATTCATTTATGTTGATTGAAAATAAAATTATTCTTACCATTTTTTCTTCTATGGTAGGATTGATTGGTTTCTATCCCTTCTATTTTGGATAGAAAAAATAGTTAGTCCCATGTTAACTGACTCTCGATATTCAATACTATTTTTATGGAAATTAAATTTAAATATTAATATAAAAATATTAATTTCATGTGTATGTGTGTATATGTTTATGAAACAAATTAAATACATACTTACCCGATTCTACTCATGGTAGGACATACTAGTGCACCAAAAAGTGTGTAAATATTGCATTATCAACTTATTTTTTTTATTTTATGATGATTAATTCATTGAAATATTAATTTAATAATTTCCTTTTATAAAAAAAATTAATTAGTTCATATTTGGATTGATAAATATTATACTTATATACCAGAAATGTAGGATTGGATCAGTTTAGAATAATCATAGAGTACTAACCAATAAAACCATCAATGAAGTAAGGATAATAATCCTTAGTGGTTCCTTTTATCTCCATATATCCTCAATATAGGTATTATTTATAAGAATTTCAAAGATCACCTACCTCCATAATACAAGTTGGACTCACATTCTCACCATCCAGAAAATTATAACATTCCTATAAAAAATAAACATTTATAATTATATTTGAATGTATATTAATGTTATAGAAAAAATAAATAAATATCTATACCAAAATATCTCCACATTATATATCTTTCCACTTTATACCAATGAACTAGATACATGGTTATGATATCACTGTATCTAAGAAGAGTTCCCAAGAGACTTTTACATTCTTTCCAACACTTACCAATAAATTTTCAATCTTCATTATATTCCACCATAATTTGTTTCTATCTATTACAGATAGAATATATAAATATATATATATATATTAAAATGATATTTAGTACTTGAACCATCAATTGAAACCCCTAAACATAAGAATAAGTAAGTAAAAAACAGTCAAAGAAAACAAGTTACTAATATTTGTAAAAGAAATAACTATTCACATGAGGAAAAAGGAATAGTTTTATATATATAAAAAATAAATAGTATATCCTATATCCTTTTCATAAAGAGATCTATAGTTACCTCAAGGGAAATGGGAGGAGGAATCATTGGAGGAAGGGTAGAAGTACCATGGCCTAATTACATAGGAGTATGTGGAATATGGTATGATGGGCTGGACATTATGGAATATAGATACTAGGGGAAGTAAGGACTTTTTAGAATAAAAGTTTATCTAAAAATATATAGAGAAAATGAAACTGGAACCTCCATGTGAGGTGGTCTAGTCAAGTTATGCGATGTAGTATAAAAACCTAATAATTTTATAGAAGGTTAAAAGGTATAATAAAGTCATTTTATCATCAAATCCTAAAAAAATATTAATCATAAGATTCAAATATATATAAAAATGAATAATATAATGAATATAATTAATGTAAACTTATTAGTATGATTTATAGTTCAAATCCCTTATCTTTAAAACATTGATTGTTTAGATAAATCACCTGCTATTTAATTTCTTCAAAATATAACATAAACTAAGAGAAAAATGGAATGTATATAGTTAATAATATATAAATTTATAACAATTATATAGGTAATAATATATATGTTTCATAAAGTATTAACAATATATAATATATATAAATTTATACAATGTATGTGTACAAGTGTAAAATAATATATAATTTAAAAATGAGTACATAATATATAAAAGTATATAAAGGTATTGATTAATATTGATAGATTTCTAAATTTATAAGTGTTTGATGATGAGTGATGTTAGGATCCTTGTAATCAGTAATTAAATTTTCAAAGACCATGAAATGCAGTTAGGGAAGATGACCCAGGTTCATTCTATTGAGAAGGAGAATACCCATTCATTCTCTTCACATGAAAATAAACGTATATACTTTTGAAATAATAAAAGAATGAGAGTGAAATAGTTGGTTCATGGAATAAATATAAGAGAAGAAAATGAGATAAAAAATGAATAGACAGCCTCAGATAATTCTCCCATCCACTCTTTCACATTCTATCATAGAAAATACACTCCAATGACCTATATTAATGAATAAATCAAGACCTTGAGCCACCCACTCTCTCAATTATGTCTGTCTAGTTGGTATAGAAATAATAATGATAATAATGTTTTCACGTACCCACAATGACCAAGGACCCTAAATCACCCTTTTATGTATCCGTTCTCCCCTACACCATATGAAAAATAAATCAATATCAAGGTGAGATAATGTGAAAACCACATTAAGAGAAGATAATAGGATGATATACATAGTTAAAGTGATAATCATCTACTTTTATTATATAAAATCTCAGCTCAAATAAACTTTAACATAGGATAAATTAAAATAGAAGTTCATTGAAAATAAAAATTGGTGATATAGGAGTTTATCCTATACTTATACATATAATAAGGAGGGAATGATCCTGTAAGGGGAGTTGGATATTTAGGTTTTCCCCTCATCTTCTACTCCTCCCTTCATCGTAGGATGGATTGGCTTTCATCCTTATGCTTGGTGAGCTTGTGGCGACATCTTCTTTATCATGGTGGCATCGTGAGACTCCATGGGCTCGGCCATATAGAATCTCAAATAGTTGCTAGCCTGTTTCTCACCCAATTACTTCTTCGTCAGATAGGGATTCCCATGGAAGCTTAGTGATGGTCCAATGCCCGAGACCTAGCATTCACAGTCCGAGGGTTGCTGCTTCTTTTATGGTTGTGTGCATTTGGTGGTTTTTCATGTTCATTGTAGGTGACCTGGATGGAGGTGACAGGATCAGGATTGCAAGTGGATTTTATCCAACGTACTGGTGATGATTATTTTCTCTTTTTTTATTGCATTTTTTAAGGTTTGGGATGATTTTTTTCTATTTATGATTATGGGTTTGTGAATTGGTTTGTTTTTCTCTTGTGTAATTGGTTCGGTGGTGTTATTGATGCTCCCTTTGCTGAAAACATATCATCATTTGAATTTTTTTTATTTTAGTTCTTAATGTTTTGATCTATAGTTTAGATATGTTTCTATTTCTTGAAATTATTGGTCCATGATAGATTTTCTATGTCAATATATCTTTTTAGGTCAATAGTTTTTCATTTTATTTTCAGATATGGATTCTTCCTTCCTAGTTGATACCCTCATAAGGATGCTATTGGATATACCTTTTCAGTGAAAGTGAATTCTTGACTTCATTAAGCTCGAGATTTTTTCACATTGGCGTTTCATAATGGGTTGGGAAAAGTTTGTTTTCATTCTGTCCTTGGTGTCCGTTGATTTGTTATGTTGGATTTGTGGTTTTGGTGGCAAGGGAGGCATTGTAGGATGATGTTATTGGTGGTATGCTGATGTGACGAATTTGATGATGTTCTTATGGTGGTGTACTGATGGCGGTGAAGCGGTTTTTGGAATCTGGAATGGGTGAGATTTGAGGCGGCATTTTAGAATTTGGTTTATTTTTTTACTTTGTGTGTGAATGCAATTAGCACGCTACAAGGATCATATCCAGATAAGTATTAGAGTAGGAAGAATTCACCAAAGCATTTCCATTCAGATTTGGAAGTTTGAGAGGGTATGACTCTGCCATTGGTACCAGGCCCATGCTACCTTGCACAAGATAACTACCTGATTGGTTATGCGAAGGTGGTGGATTGACATCACGATGCAGTCACTAGGGAGAGGCAGTTCAGGTAGTCTTGATCTGAGTTAACTTCTTTTATGGTTTTATTTGGATTTATTTTATGTAACTTGGTTTCTCACTTTTTCATCAAAAGTGCTTTGATAATAAAAAATTTAAGTTTTAGTCTAATACATATAATCATACAACACTATTAATGAAGCTTTAAACAAAAAACCACAAAAAAGTACTGTAAGAAATTATATTTCCAATAAGTGACCAATCCTCCCTCATCATAATTTTCTTATTTATTTTAATGTAAAAAAAACTAAAAATAAAATGATCTCTCCATTTATAAGTTTTTATTTGTCCCACATCACCCACTTCTAGGAGGTTCTAGCTTCAATAATTTTTCTTCTCCCACATGTCTATAATATCGCATGAACCTTGGTTACCATATTGAATGGATGTGAAATATATAGAAATATCAAATGACTCTTTATCAATTTATCCATGTAGAAATAATGAGGTCATTCTTTTTAAAAAGGTTTCATACATAAGTCCAAATATAATTGAATGGGATCAACATATCTAGTGATACTTGGATCATGGATGTGTTGAGTAATCTCACCCACTAAAACATTGACCTCAATGATGTGTAAAGAAAATCTATTTTCCATAGGAATATTTTTAATATTAAATGATCAATACATATCTAATATAATAATTTATAGATTTAAAATAACTAAACCATAATTACCATGGTGTGGTCAAAGCCATGGTAAAGTGTCCCTTTACCTTGACATAGTGACAATGTTGTATGCATGAAACATATAGAATGTTCTTGGAACCAGAAAAAGCATCCAGAAGATGAACCTAATTCTTACATACATGATCTAAAATCATATCCCATTTTTAAATCTTTGATTTGACAGGTCATGGAGCCCGAATAGAGTTACGGTTTGGAAGTTATGGTCATTCGAATTTAGGCTAGAAAATAGGTTCATAGAGCCCATTGGCGAAGCTCCCTCTGTGATCGCGAAGTTACTTGAAGGAAGGCTCTGTGAGTCTGACGAGCTTGGATAATGCTAGAAAGTAGAATGAAGGAAGACTCTGTGAGTCCGAGGAACTTGATCGGAGTCTCCGTGAGCACCACAAAGTCCATGACAGAAGCCTCTGCAAGTCCGAGAAACTTGATGAACTTGACAGATCTGCCTCTAATTGCGAAGCGCCATTTTCTTTGTAGCACACTTTTGAGCATTGAGAGACCCCCTTTTCTATAAATACCCCCCTCATACCTTCATTTTTAGGGTATATTCCCTTGGGTCTCACCCTTTCGCTCTCAATTCACGGAGCTCATGTGCTTTGTGAAAACCCTCTGCCATGGAGCCCTCATGCTCTATGATCCCCTGAGAACTGCGGAGCCTCATGCTCTATGATCCCATGAGCTAGGAGAGCCCCTGAGCTCTTCAAAGCCTCATTATCTACAATCCCATGATATTTGTGAGCCCCTGAGCTCTGTGGAGCCCCGTGCTCTGTGAGCCCCTGAGCTCTACGAGCCCCTGATCTTTGCGGAGCCTCGTGCTCTACGAGCCCCTGAGCTCTGTGAGATCCTAAACTCTATGAAGCCCCTTTCTCAGCGATTCCTTGTGCTATGCGATCCCATATGATTTATGAGAGCCTTATATGTACGAAACTCCTTCATGAAGCCTTATCCTTTGTGAAACTCCTTCCTTCAAGCCCACCAGTCTATACCACGGGGTTTGCGCCCCTGCACCCACGCTCGATATTAGTGTTGGGATGCAGTTCCGGCCTTCCAGGATGGTCCATTCACTACAGTCACTTCCCCCATGAAAAATGGAGAGTCACACCATGAAATTTTCAGGATGGGTTACCGAAAAGTTCCATCGCATCCTTATGCCTGCCCCACTTCCACCTATAAAATACCATGATTTGAGATACTCCACTGAGATCCTTGAAAAACCTTGAGTCAACATATTTCTCTTGGTTTCTTTCCTATGTTGTGATTTTAGGGCCTTATCTTCAATCCCCCCAAATTCCTTAAGTCAAAACATTCCTAAAGAAACTCCTCCAAACCCCATCACCCCGACTCCTATACCAGGTCCAACCAGAAAGGGCCACTCTTGCGTAAGTCCCAACACTAACCATTTCTAGGCGCCTTATGCCTAACATTCCTCTCTAAATGACTATAAACATTACTAAAACCTATATTCCAATCATATGATTCCTATTTATTAAAATAAGATACGTGTTATGCGCCAATAATAAGATGCTAATAGTCCTATCTACATGACTATAAAGTGTATACACCCTATATGCCAAACATAGGATGCCTCTTTATTCAAATAAGATATTCCTTATGTGCCAAGAATAAGATGCTAATAGTCCTCTCTACATGAATATAAATTTTAGTATACCCTATATGACAAACATAAGATGCCTCTTGCTCCCAACAAGAGATTCCTTTTGCGCCAAAAATAGGATGCCAGTAGTCCTCACTATAAGAATTTAAACTCTAGCATACCCTATCATTTATGAATAAGATGCCTTATGCATCAAGAATAATATTCATCATTATGAGATGAATATAAAACAACCACTATGGCCCTCCTCATCAAGTGTAATCCCCAACCATATCCCTCTACCAATAATCTTGTTGAGATCCCCTCATGGCCTGCCATGAGGAAGATAAAACAAGAAGCTTATTGCATAAAACTCACACACCTTGTCCATTCACATGACGTTAAAATGAATCCTTACCCCATGAAATTAACATGGGATGGACTCATGACCTGACATGAGGATTAGAGCATAGTTATCTTCCACACATAATCCCCATTCATCATTACCGCTCCTTAGTGGAACCCGGGAAACTTCTACGTTTAAGCCCCATTCAAAATTGCCGCTCCTTAGTGGCACCTAAGATATTTCCACGCATAATACCCATTAATCATTGCTGCTCTGTAGTGGCACCAGGGAAGCTTCTATGCATAACCCCCATTCATCAAAGCCACTCCTTAGTGGCACCCAGGTAGCTTCCATGTGTAATCCTCATTAACTATTTTCGCTCTTTATTGTCACTTGGGCCACTAGACATGTGTAAGCCCCACACCATCTCTTGTGTTCTCACCTTTTGAGACATGATTGTCAGGTCCACTGTTACCTCTTTTTTCTCACAATGAGCTTGACTCACGAGATATTATAGTGTAACATCGACCATTTCATCTTTTTTGGGCTGCTAACCACATGTAAGCCTCATGCCCCTCTTTACTGAATTACATGGACTTTGATCTCTTCCATATAAGAAGTGTATGTCGGAAGCCTCTCTGAGGTTCAAGCCCCTCACTTCCCATTAACTTTCTATCCCTAACATTTCATGTTAGTTCACCTTTTGTACCGCATTACATTAAACTGTATCTCTGAACTACATGGGTTTTGATCCCTTTTGGGTACGTAGGAAGCCTCTTTGAGGCTCAATCCCAACCAATGGTAAACTATGGTGCTCCCTCCTAGGGATGTGCCCTCATGATGTGACATATTCCCTTTCTAGGAATCATCACCTGGATCTGCCTCCTTGAAGTATTTTGATCCCCCCATTTGGGTTGTTGTACTTCATGTACAACCCAAATACATGTTCCATTTTCTAAGGTAGATAAACATGTGTAATCCCCATGCACAATCCAAACTCCTTGAACCAAGAGTGTCCCTCTTGAAATGGGACACTAACCATGTGTATTCCCCAAAATGTCTTCGGGTTTCTGTCCTTTGTGTAAAACCTGATTTTATATGCCACTTATGAACTATGTGGACTTTGATCATTTACCTTTTTTGAGAAAGGTACATAGGAATAATCCTTAAGGTTTTAGCCCATCACTCATGTCCCATCCTGGTCTCTTCCTTGAGTCTTTCTGTTTCAAGAAGGTCATGACCCAACTTGAAGGTTCCAATTTCTTTGGATCCCAATCCATGAGTCCATTCTCAGGAGCCGCCTCCTCTGGTGACTCAACGACCCATTCCAGAACTACGTGGAATTTTATTCCCAACCAGTTGGGACATGTAGGAAACCTCATCGAGGTTCAAGCTCCAAAACTTCATATCCACACCACTTCCATCTCATCCTCATCCTTCAAAACTCCCTCCACACCCATATTGATTTTACACGGGCCACCACATCCCGATGGAATCATTCCATCCATTCCATTACTCTTTGTAGCACCCGAGAATCTTACCATGCGTAAGCCCCATAATTTATTTGAGTCATTGTCCTTTGTGTGCACCCTAATTCCATGCCTCAACCATTCGAACTACATGGGTTTTGATCATTGTCTTCTAAATAGGGTACATAGGAATCCTCCTAGAGTTTCAATCCTAGAAAATGGTAAACCATGGTGCCCTGCTTTTCGTAGACCCACCATAATTCATGATCATCCCTTTACAGTGTCTATATTAGCCTTCATCGTGTGACATATTCAATGTTTGGGACACACCCCCTGGGTATTCTCTTTTTGGGAATTTTTATCCATCTATCTAGTACTACCTTTCTTGGATGTATCTTCATGGTGTGACATCTTCCCCTTATGGGACATGTCACCCTAGGTCTCCTCTTTTTGAGCGTTCTGATCTATCCAACTAGTGCTACCTTTTGGGGATTTACCTTCATGGTGTGACATCTTCCCTCTATGGGACACACCAAACTAGGTCATCTCTTTTTGGGTGTTCTGATCCATCCATCCAGTACTCCATTTTTTGGATGTACCTTCATGGCGTGACATCTTTCCTTTATGGGACACACCACCTTGAGTCCGCTCTTTTTGGGTATTCTGATCCATCCATTCGGTGCTCCCTTTTTTGGGATATACGTACATGGTGGGACATATTCCCTTTTATGGGACACACCACACTGGGTCCGCTCTTTTTGAGCTTTTTGATCCATTGATCTAGTGATCCCTTTTTTGGGATGTACCCTCATGGTGTGACATCTTCCCTTTATGGGACACAACACCCTAGGTCCACTCTTTTTGGGTGTTCTTATCCACCCATATGATACAACCTTTTGTGATGTACCTTAATGGTGTGACATATTCCCTTTGTGGGACACACCACCCTAGTTCCTCTATTTTTGAGCATTCTGATCCATCCATCCAGTGCTCCCTTTTTGGGATGTACCTATATGGTGTGACATCTTACCTTTATGGGACACACCACTGTGGGTCTGATCTTTTTGATCATTCCAATCCATCCATATGGTGCTCCCTTTTTGGAATGTACCCTCATGGTGTGACATATTCCTTATATGGGAAACAACACCACAGGTCTACTCTTTTTGGGCATTATGATCCATCCATCAAGTACTCCTTTTTTGGGATGCACCTTCACGGTGTGACATCTTCCCTCTATGGGGCACACCAACCTAGTCCCCACTTTTTGCGTATTCTAATACATCATTTTGGTGGTCCCTTTTTGGGATGTACCTTCATGGTGTGACATCTTTCCTTTATGGGAAACACCACCCTAGGTCCACTTTTTTTGATCATTCTGGTCCATCAATCTGGTTCTCCCTTTTTGGTATGTACCCTCATGGTGTGACATCTGCCCTTTATGGGACACACCACAATGGGTCTACTCTTTTTGGATGATTCATCCACCCATTAAACCTCTTAGGTGCATCCTCCTAGGGGTAAAACTCCCTGATCCACCCTTAGTGGTGTCCATATCAAGCCTTTTTCGTCCCCACAAGATGTTTAACTTGTGCCCTGATCTATCCTCACGGGGTATTCTAATCTATCACAGCAAGACGTTAAACTCATGTCCTACCATGTGTTAAAAATGGGATGTCTTATGAAAACCTTAGAAACTATACTTTTGGTGTAACCATCTCCATACGAGGTTAAAATCACGGACTACCATGTGTTAAACATTGGATGTCTGAGGAAAACTACAGAAGCCACGCCTTCGGCGTAACCATATCTGTAAGACATTAAACTCATGACATACCTTGTGTTAAACATGGGAAGATGAGAAAAACCACAAAGACATACCTATGGAATAAGATACCCTACAATAGATGTGTTATGCCTCAGGTTTTGTGCCTTTGAGAATCCCTCATTTGAGAAAGAATACAGATGACCAATGTCCTAGCACCCAGAGATGACCCGACATGCCTGATGTTGCCATCTACTCCAACCGAATGTTTTTCCCTATCAAGACAACTTGGAAAGTATAGAAAGAAGTACCATAATCAACCAATGTCCACAAATATATGGCACCAGGAATGAGATTCATGAATAATGACTCAAATCTTTGAGGGATTCCCGGACTTGGCGATGAATTCCAAAGAGGAATCCATAGAAGAAGAGAACGATATCCCATCACACCGTTTCAATCAAGGTGAAAATATATATGAAGAAGTGATTAATTCCACCCACCTTTGGAAAGTGGGAATGTGGGTTAAAAATTATGACTACCAGTGAGCGTCAATACATGCTAAACCACACAACACAACCCCAACAGAAAAGCGTCAGAAACAAATGTGTCGATGTCATTTATATAATAGAGGAACCCAAACTACTACACTTACATAGTTTCTTTGTGCACACATGTACCTTTATGGATCTTCATTAGCTACCTTGACACATTGGCCTGACTAGAATAATACATAGGATTTTCGCTAGTTACCATGACATATCATGTTAGTTACCCTTATGCAAGTTCCATGACATAACATTACATTGACAAAGGTTATCAAGATTGTATATTCACATGGATTGTACATTAACCATAAATTTTAACCATATCCTTAAGTGTTTCACTGGTCATTTCCACTATCATCACACATCTATCCTTTCAAGAACCATCTGCAATATCCACTATGATATAACATTAATCGTTTCATCCTTTAAGATTCCCTATGTAGCACACCGACACATATCATTTCAATGATCATGGTGGAATCTATTTACTTGTGACCTTCATGTTTAGATCTCATCCAAATTCATATTATGGGCATGAAAAACTTATAATAAATTTCTAGTAATTCATATAAAATTTCTAGGGAATTCATATGAAATATAGGGTGAGTCACATGCACCCAATCCTTTATCATTTTGACCTAGAACTGTAACCCAGAAAATAATTTAAATTGGTGTAGGTTTTGTTCAAATAAAAATAAAAAAGTTTTTAAACAATGAAACTCATATTTAAAATACTTTAAACAATGAAATTAAAAAATCAAAGATCAATATATAGCTTGTTCAATTAATCCAAAAATGAATAAGTCACTAGAAACCAAGAATAAATACATTTAACAATTTAATTCCAAATTTCAAAATGTAAATAAATGAATTAATTACATCTATTTCATCAAGATTAGGGGTATAATTATCATTAAAAACATTTATTTCTTCTGGTAAATGTTAGACTCCATCATTTCCGCCCTCATTGAGTGGGAGCATCCTTATGTGTTTGGATGTTTTTTTCAACAATAAAAAGTTAATTTTCTGTTAGTTACTCCCCACACTAAAACTATTTCACTATTAGGAAATATAGAAATTTCTATTTATCAAAAATAATTTCCCTTCCGAGGTTTAAGTTCATATAATAGAAAATATTAAAGAAAATATTCATTCATTTCTTGAAATTGCATGACTTTTATTTGAATATAACTCACTTCATTACTTCAATCCATCTCAATGTTCCAATTCCAGAAGTGAATAAAATTAGATATTACTGTAATTTAAACTTTTTCAAGGGGAAATTTCAATAATAACTCTCCACTAGTTCCCTTATACCCATGTTCCATTTTCCACTTCCTTGATACAACTTGAAAGATTTTTTTATAATTCAATTTATATTTTCTTCATTTGAATTAAAGATCCCCCTAAACTAAATCCATTCATTTTTTATAATTAATAACTTATTTAATTTTCCCCTGTTATTCTGGTGTAAAGTGATTATTATAAGTATAATGGAATTTATTACTCACACACCAAATTCTTATTCTTCTCATAAATTCATTATGGGATCTCAATTTACCTTTTAACACTAGTTTCAAAGGACTTATATGATTATCTTTTGAGTTGGATCCCTAAGGTTTTATTTTTCACAATTGATAAGTTACCTAGGTTCTAGTTCAAAAATATAGCTTCTTCATGTTATAATTCAAATTCAACTTTAATATTTATTATCAGACCCTTTTCCTAGTTTTAAAATATAATTTCTATGAAAATAGTGTAAAAAGTCACACAACAATCATGAAAATAAAATAATTTTCATGATTCTTGAAAGCCTCAGAAAACATGAATTCATTTATCATTAGGAATGAAAATAAATAAAGATCTATATTTATATCATAAAAAAACTAAAACTAAAAATAGAAAAAAAATATCAAGGAGAATTTTATTTATAGATTATGGGAACATATCCTTAAAATATTATAAATGGGTTATAAAATAACCATAAAAATATTTTAATCACTTTCCTTATACTTATTTAACATTTTCCAATTAAGCTTAGTAAAATTAATGCAAATAGATTAGTAGTGACTAAAAAAGAATTAAAAGGAGAGAAAAAACCTAGTTATTATCACCATTTTTGAGTTAACCTATTCCCTAGGTATTGGTAAATAACTTTGAGATAGCCTCATAGGTTTTTGTCTATTTTGGGAAACCTAGAGAATTTTTTTTTAAAATGTATGAAATTTTATTGAAAAATGTAGTAATTTAAAAAAATAAATTGAAATTGAAAAGAATCATGGGTTATTACCTCCCAAGGGGGTTATATTTAGGTTCTCCATAGATGGACAATATTATGACTATACCCATTATGTTAGAGGATTTGATTTCTTTTAATGAAAACCTCTACATCCTATTACTTTCACATATAATCATATTTATGTCTACGTGGAGGTTCCCTTTGATACAAGGCTTTTCACAACCCCTCCCCCCAAAATCTTCCCCTATTAAGCCAATAGTGGAGGAATATAAATAATGACCCCATGTGTCCCACCTCTAGTAGGCCCTGGGTTGGTGACAAAAATATAGGGTATAAAAATCTCACATATGGAAGATATTACCCTATATAATAATATATGATTGGGAGATAGGATAAAAACCCATGAGG
This sequence comes from Viscum album, assembly GCA_963277665.1. Taxonomy (NCBI): domain Eukaryota; kingdom Viridiplantae; phylum Streptophyta; class Magnoliopsida; order Santalales; family Viscaceae; genus Viscum; species Viscum album. The sequence goes on from OY728145.1 coordinate 539,554,205, forward strand.
AAATTCCAACATATAATGTAAGAATAATCCCAAAATCATCCCATAATTCATGAATAATTTCCACAGTTAAAAATAAAAGTCTCCAAGTAAATACCAAAAGACAAGTCCAATGATAGTGACTCAACAAAAATTTTGAAACCCCAACTAGTAGCATCCATATCAATGTCCAAAAAATTATTTGAAACCCGAAAAAATAGTATATATATAGGGTGAGAATAACATGTATACTTAGTATAATCACACCCATGGTCTCAAGTGAACTTGTGAGAAGAGAATAATGATTTTTCAGTTAACAAATAGTAGGACCAACATACACCGAAACAATTCAACTAACCAATACCAATGTCACTATGGATTTCTAACCAAATATCTCATCCAATATATTAACAAAATATCAAGAACATAAAAAAGGTGACCCACAACTACTCCCCATTGATTTTATGCTCTCACACCCCAATTTCAAACATCATGTGTGTAAGAACCTGGTTATTATTATTGAGGTATGGGTTTCTTATTTTCCTTTTTCCTTAAGTGTTTTTGTGAAAATAAGGGAAATGGGTAAAAATCCCAAATTTTGTGACTACACACCATGTACTTTTCCACACGCGGTGTCCTTTGGCCGTGTGGGATTAGTACACAGGGCGTGCAGGCCTGTAGACAATGAAGGGTGTAAAAATTGACTACATGCAATGTATAGGGTATTTACACGCATTGTATCCAGTCGATAGGTGAACAATAAGGTGGTGGAGGCAGCCTTCAGTGGAGGGATAGTACACACCATGTAATCGGCAATACACACCACGTACTCATGTCGACAAGTGAACATTTCGACAGTGAAAAAATATCCGCCAGAGGAACAGTTAAATGACAAAAGTACACACCATTTACTTGAGAGTACACATCGTGTAGTTTGATTTTTTTTTTCACTTAAAACGGTCAGTAGCCTCTTCTGTTCATAGAGGAAGCTTAGATTGTCGGAGGAGAGCGGGAGAGATGGCCGAAGCTTGGAGGATCTCCAGACCGCACACCGGGAACCGAATTCCTACACCGTTGATCTCCTTGGAACCGAACATGTAAGTTCTTCCTTCTCCTAGAGTCTTTATTACCAATTATTTTCTGAGGGAAAGTTATTTGAGTTTGAATGAGATTATTTTTACCTTAGATCTACATTGTTCTTGGATGATTCGGGAGGCGTCGATCACGTATACCGATTAGAGGAGATCGAGGTAGGTGGTCTGGGGATTAAATTCCAACTGCTGTGTATTTTTATGTACCTTTTTTCTATGAGACCATGTTTGGGGTGTCGTATGGCTGCTGGACTTTGCTAAATGATATCTATAATTGCATATATAAACTTTTTATAAGTTAAAGCTACTGTTTGGGATCACTTCTTGGATCCAGGACCACCCTGGGGGTGCGTTCTTCTGTTTAGACATTTGGCCAGGATACCTGAGGGTATGCCATGATTATATTGTGCATTGCATTTTTATTTAGAGAAATTGTATATAAATTTCAAGCTTATGTGTTGGGATAGGTCCGGTTACTTGATTAGCATGCGGGTAGTGTTTCTTTTAGCCTGAGGGCAGTGCTTCCTTTAGCCTGAGGGCAGTGGTTCTTTTAGCCTGAGGGAAATATTTGTTATTCTTGTGGGAAGTAGATTATGTTCTTATGGGTGAAACTTCATATGCCTGAGGGCAATATTCGTTTTTCCTGTGGGAAATCACCTGTGGGTTTCGATTCTGATTACCTGAGGGTAATGATTGAATGTCTGAGGACAATGTTATCATGAATATTCACCATGGTGATTTTTATATGTTATAACTTCCAAGTTAAATAACATGCTTTGCATGGTTAAATGAATATTAAAATGGTAATATGACTGGTAAAGTTAGTTATTTTTGAGTACTGCTTAGTTTATTGAATTTACTACTACACACTCCTGTTGCACATTTTCACTGACAGATGGGCAAGAGCCTTTGGTTGGTGCCTACTGGGATTTATTTATCACACCCTGTTTGGTTCATGTCTTCAATCCAAATAGACTATATTGCTGCAGGTGTTGACCGGGTCAAGGGTCCCTATACAGGTACATGATTGTAGCAGAGGAGTAGGAGATAATGGGACCGAGCTTAGTCTTGCGATGCTTCTGGGTTCTGTTTACTCTGCTTTGTTCTATTTTGTTGTACCTCATACTTTGAGTTGTATTGTATTGTATTACAATATATCCTTTTCTGGATGTTTTCATATAATTAGTGACGTGCTGCTTCTTTATATATATGACTGCTGGTTCTCTTTTACTTCAGTTGTCCATTTTAGTTGCATATTGTTTACTGCTTCCGCTGTTGTATATTATTTATCTTTTCTGCTGCGCTACACATTGACAAATGAGGGCATAGTTTCCCAACTATCAGACCTGGGCCCTCGCTGCTAGTCGGAAGCTTCTAGGATTTGAGGAAATGTGCTTGAGGTCATGTGACCAACCGGGTTCAGGGCACCTGTTGAGTGGCACCCAGATCCTGGATGTTACAAAGTGGCATCAGAGGAGTTCTTTCCATTGACTTACTGTTGGAGACGTAGTCAGGGATAGGACGGACATGGTAGTTGGTAATAAGCTGTGCCCGGGAGTATCTAACCCGTGTACATGGAAAAGCCAGTCTACCTTGTTTCTTGAAATTATTATGATTTTGAAAATTTTACAGTTGATTTGATTCTCACCATTGGGTGACGCACTTGCTGTGTTCTATTTATATGTTATACTTGGGTTTTATTTAGTTGAAAATTGATGAGATGATGGTATGACATCTCATGCATCATTTAGGAAATGCTAAAAATTACATGTCATGTATTCTTTCCATGCCACGTAGGTGCATTAGAAATTTCATGTTGTTGTGATCGTTGTTGTGCTAGAAAAGCATGCTGTTGTGATAGCTGCTTTGATAAATACCTGCTATTTTATACGGTATTTTTTTGTGAGGTTTTGATAGAATGAATGCCAAAAATTGGTTTTTGGGGTGTATGGGTCCTCAATGACCAGAATTTGGTGGATCATTAATGTGTTTACTTTGTTATAACATGTGTAAGATTCCAAGATTTGATTCGTGGGGAGTATCGGCCCTCACGGATCAGAATTTGGCACTTAGGTTTTGTCTTCAGTTTTTTTGGGTTACAGAGTAATTTCTAAGGCTTGTTGTCCGGAAAAACCCAAAATACACTCCGTGTATTTTTGACTACACTCCATGTATTATTCTGTTTGGGAAGAAGAGAAATTTTTTGAGTACACTTCATGTACCCGAAGTACACACCATGTATTTTCTACCCGTTTTATAGGATGTGTGAGCAGATAGACAGGATGGGGAAGTTCTAGAGGGCACACGCCATGTAGTTACTTCACACCTCGTGTTGTGTGGACCCTGTGTTTGCCCATGTAACTAAAGTCATTGATGGGGTAAATCTTTCTTGTACACGCCGTGTCAATGATGAACACACCGTGTAGTGTAACCTGGGGACCCGACCGTGTAGCTAACAAACATGGGTCGGTGTTACCTCTCCTTGAACACGCCGTGTACCTATGGGACACGCCGTGTAGTCTTCACCGGGGGAAGGACTGTGTGGACCTGTCCATGTGGCTGGAAAGACATAGTGGTGTACACACCATGTATGGGTGTAACACGCCATGTGGTATTAGCAGAGTAGCTGACCGTTTCACTAACAACACAGGCAGTTGGAATTTAAGTCGTACACGCCATGTCTCGTTGGAACACGCCAGGTAGTCTAAGCTGTGCACCAGGCCGTGTGACGGACAACACGGGTAGGTTAAGCTCGTTCCATACACATAGTGTAGACCTTATACATGTCATGTCATTTTGTTTAGAGGAGATCAGTGTGGCTAAGCCGTGTATAGGGACTCAGGCAGGGAGGAAAATTCAAGTACACGCCGTTTGTGTGGGCAACACGCCGTGTGTTTGAGGTGTTACACGACAAGTTTTAGTTGGAGTACACGCCCATGTGAATGTATTGTGAGAACACTCCGTGTAGTATTTATACACTCCGTGTAGTCAAGTTTTTTAAATCTTGAAAACTTTCTTTCTCCTATTTACTTCATAGTCTCCATGCTTTCGGTCTTTGATAATCTTAATCTAAGGTGTGAGTTTGACCTTATAGAGTCATGCCACCAAGATGACCACCATTTGTTCACCAGGAGGGTGGCGACGATTATAATCTGGAGATGGTGGTCCATAGGCTACAAATGGAACCTCCAGTAGAGCCAGATGTAGCGCCAGCTGTTATATCGGACATAGGTGTTGATGAGCAATTTCGTGAAGGCTTCATTCGGTTCATGCAGACCTTCCAGGGAGCACCGCAGGCCGCCGCATCTATGACAGAGCTAACTCGTATATTCAAGCATCCTCATCTGCCTATGTTTTCATGGGATTGCGGACCATAGGCTGCAGAGTCTTGGATGGGTTCGATGCAGATGATATTCAAGCATCTGGAGATGCCTCCAGGGTGGAGGGTTAAGCTCACTACATACATGCTGCATGATTCCTCCAAGAGGTGGTGGGATGTTACCAAACAATCTGAGCATCACCGAGACATGGCGTGGGAATATTTTTAGGCAGCTTTCTATGACTTCTTCTTCCCAGAGATGCTAAGGGAAGATCGAGCTAAAGAGTTCATGAATCTGCAGCAAGGAGCCATGTCAGTGATGGATTATTCTGCTCACCCCACTGAGCTTCAACATTTTGCACCAGTTCTGGTAGGTGATGAGGCGTTGAGGGATTGACGCTTTGAGGATGGTCTTCGATATGACATCTGAGCACTGGTGAACATTTTCAAGTTGCCTACAGTACATGATATTGTGAACCAGGCATTGATTACTGAGCGGAACCTGCGGGAAGCTAGTGATGTGGGCCAGGGAAGTTCGACACCAGTTTCTGGTATTATTTCTACCGGTAAGAAGAAGAGGAAGATGAATTTATCTCATGGTGGTAGTACTAGTAAGATGATTACTTCAGGTGGTCAGGTCATTTTCTACCAGTGTGACAGAGAGGGGCACAAGATATCTTAGTGCCCACGTGACCCAGTGGAGTGCCGATATTGTAGCAAGATGGGTCATCTGCAGCGCTTTTGCAGGGTGTTTCCACTAGTGGCTAGTGAGAGAGGTTCTGTGCAGACTCCACATGCAGGAGAATGACCTGCAGCTTCTTACCAGTTGGGAAACTGGAAAACGTCAGGGTGTGAAGGCAGAGATGGTGGTCATGGCTGTGGTAGCCAGACACCAGGATCTTAGAGGTAGTAGGGCGGGTCAGCTCAGGGTAGCCAGGATGTGTCGCAGGGCCACGACACTGGGCATGCATATGCAGTGCAACAGACCCAACAAGAGTAGGATCCCGGACCTTCCACTGTCATAGGTACTATTCTAGTTGCTTATGTTTTATCTTATAAACTTTTCTATACTGGTGATACACATAGTTTTATATCTGTGCCAGTTGTGGATATCCTTGGGCTCTTCTTTTCTTTTTCTTCTGGTATTATGACACTAGATACTCTGTTGGGGATTAGAACGGCCGGTGTGCATTAGTGTGAGGAGTGCCCCCTTGAGGTTGGTGGGTGTCACTTTCCATGGGACCTCCATGTCTTGGAGATGACAACTTATGATGTGATTCTCAGGATGGACTGGTTGGTTCCCTTTAAAGCCTTTTTGGACTACTATCGTCGCAGGGTGAGTTTCACGTCACCAGAGGACGGAGAGTTTCTATACAAGGGTGAGTGAGATGTCCAGGAGAGCCGAGCTAGACCAGAGCATCGTGGAAGAGGTGGAGTGACAACCCATATTGCGAGTTTATATCTGGATGACCAGGGAGCATGTCATAAGGATTTAACTCTAGTTGTTGATCGTTTCAGGGATGTCTTCCTAGATGACTTTTCAGGTCTACCTCCGGAGAGAGGTGGATTTTTATATTGAGCTTATTCCAGGAGTAGCACCGGTGTCTATTCCTCCTTATAGGATGGCTAAACCAGAGTAGCAGGAGCTCAATAGGCAGTTAGAGGAGTTATAGGAAAAGAGTTTTATCTTATCCATTACTTCTCCTTGGGGTTATCCGGTCCTTTTTGCGAAGAAGGCGGACGGTACCCTCAGACTCTGTGTGGATTATCGGAAGCTGAACCAGCTGACGGTCAAGAAACGATATCCTTTACCAAGTATTGATGATCTTTTTGATCAAATTCTGGGATAACAAGTGTTCTTGAAGATTGAATTGAGGTACAGATATCATCAGTTACTCATTAGACCATCTAATGTACCACTTACAGCTTTTCGGAGCAGATATGGTCTATACGAGTACATGGTTATGCTGTTTGGACTCACGAACGCGCCAGCAGTTTTCATGGATCTGATGAATTGTGCGTTCCACCCCTATCTATATTCTTTTGTGGTAGTCTTCATGGACGACATCTTGGTGTACTCTTAAACTCAGCACGACTATGCCACCCATCTTGAGATCGTACTGAGTCCACTGAAGGAGCATCAGTTATATGTTAAGCTCTCAAAGAGCCACTTTTGGATGGACCGGATTCACTTCCTGGGTCATATCATCTCAGAGGCAGGAGTTGCAGTAGACCCAGAGATAGTGAGAGCAGTAGTTTCCTAGGATAAGCCTAAGAACATGTTTGAGATACAAGGTTTCTTGGGGCTGGCTGGTTACTATAGGCATTTTATACAGGACTTCTCCCGCTTAGCAGTGCTGTTGACAGGTTTGAGTAAGATGGGTGTGAAGTTTTCTTGGTTAGAAGCTTGCAAGACAACCTTTCAAGAGCATAAGGGAAGGTTGACATCAGCACCAGTCCTGATACTTCTAGAGAAAGGGAAGAGCTATACAGTTTACTGTGATGCATCAGTTATTGGGATGGGAGCAGTGTTGATGTAGGGCAATTGAGTAGTTGCGTACGGGTCTCGGTAGTTGAGGCCACATGAGAGGAATTATCCGACGCATGACCTCGAGTTGGCTGCAGTTTTTCATGCATTGCGCTGTTGGAGACATTATATATTGGGAGAACATTTTGTGGTGTTTACGGACCACAAGAGTCTCAAATATATCTTTACCGTGCATGACTTGAATTTGAGATAGCGAAGGTGGGTTGAATACCTTCAGTCCTTCGACTTCAAGCATGCCTATACACATGGTAAGGGTAAGGCAGTTGCTGATGCACTGAGCATGAAGACTCAGATACAAGTAGTTCATGAAGCCAGTGGAGAGTGGAAGCTTATGGCTTTGTTCTCTGAGATGCATTTGGAGGTGCGTGAGAGTCAGGGGAAAACCTATCTTTCCTCCTTATATATGACTTCTACCCTCCTGGATAGAGTGAGGATGAGACAGCTCTCAGATTCGGAAGGCTTAGTTCTATGGGAGTCAGTGGAAAGTGAGGACCCTCCTCCTAGTTGGACGATATGCGATGATGATGTACTGAATTCCCATGGATGAGTGTGGGTTCCAGGGGACATACATGAGGAGTTGATGCGGGAGTTACATGCTTCGGCTTTGGTTATTCATCATGGAGTCACCAAGATGTACTGAGACTTGAGACATCAGTATTGGTGGCTAGGTATGAAAAGAGATGTAGATAGTTTTGTTAGGAGATGTTCCACCTGTCAGGAGGTGAAGGTGGAGCATCAGAGGCCAGATGAACTGTTACAGCAGTTACGCATCCCGGAGTGGAAATGGGATGAGGTTGTGATGGACTTCGTGACCGGGTTGTTGAGGTAACCTCGAGGCAATGATTCCATGTGGGTTGTTGTGGACAGACTCACAAAGGTAGCTCACTTTTTGCTGATCAAGGAGACCTTCGGTGTTGACGAGCTCAGAAATTTGTATATCTGAGAGGTATTACGGCTTCATGGGGTTCCTCGTTCTATCGTTTCAGATAGGGATGACCACTTTACGTCTCATTTCTGGAAGAGTTCTCAGAGGGCAGTGGGTACACAGGTGCTTCTGAGAACAAATTACCACCCTCAGACTGATGGCCATTCAAAGCATACGATACAAGTCATTGAGGACATGATACATGCATGCTTCCTGGACTTTGGGGGATTTTGGGAGAAGCATATACCTCTAGCCGAGTTTCCCTATAATAAATGTTTTCAAGAAACTATTGAGATGGAACCTTATGAGGCTTTGTATGGTAGGCGATGACGATCATCGTTGTGCTGGTTGGAGGCAGGTGAGACAACTTTACTAGGACCACGTCTCATGCAGGAGACTTCATAGCAGGTCTAATTTATACAGAAGCAGATGGCTACTGCACAGTCTTGTCAGAAATCTTACGCTGATCACCGCAGATGAACCTTAGAGTTTGTGGCCAGGGACCAGGTTTTCTTGCGTGTTTCACTAAGGTTGGGACACAGACGGATCAAGAGACAAGGTAAACTTTTACCGAGGTATGTGGGGCCATTTTGTGATTCTGGAGAGAGTCGGGCTGGTTGCCTGTCGGCTGCAGTTACCATAGAGGTATCGGTCTATGCACGATGTCTTCCATGTATATCAACTGCGCCGTTATCATTCAGACCTGTCTCACGTCTTTCAGCCCAAGGAGGCTGATCATCATATCGATGCATCCTTTGAGGAGCATCTGATTCGTATCATTGATAGGAGCATGAAGGTTCTCCGAGGCCGGTCAGTTCCTCTCATACGGGTGCTATGGTAGCACGGCTGAGTGTAAGACAAAACCTGGGAGTGGGAGACCGACGTACGTGCTTAGTGACCAGAGTTTTTCACAGCTTTATCTTCACCACCCTTGGAAGGAAAATTCGGGGACGAATTGCTTTAAGGGGGGAAGTTTGTATGAAATCTGTTCTTTTTCGTGAGGTATGGGTTTCTTCCTTTCTTTTTTCCTTAATTATTTTTGAGAAAATAAGGTAAATGAGGAAAAATCCAAAATTTTGTGACTACACGCCGTGTACTTTTCCACACGCCATGTACTTTGGTCGTGTGGGATGAGTACACAGGGCGTGTAGGTTTTTTGGCAATGAAGGGTGTAAAAACTGAATACACTCCATGTATAGGGTATTTACACACCGTGTATTCAGTCAGCAGGTGAACAGTAAGGTGATGGAGGAAGCCGCCGGTGGAGGGACAATACACACCATGTAATCGGGAATACACGCTGTGTACTCATGTCGATAAGTGAACAGTTTGGCGGTGAAAAAGTAGCCACTAGAGGAATTGTTAAATGAGAAAATTACATGCTGTGTAGTTTTTTTTTCCGCTGAAAATGGGTAGTAGACTCCTCTGTTCACAGAGGAAGCTTAGAATGTTGGAGGAGAGTGGGAGAGACACCCGGAGCTTGGAGGATCTCCCGACCGCACACCGGGAACCCGATTCCTACGCCGTCGATCTCCTTGGAATCGCACGGGTAAGCTCTTCCTTCTCCTAGAGACTTTCTTACCAATTCATTCCCTAGGGAATGTTATTTGAGTTTGAACGAGATTATGTTCACCATAGATCTACATTGTTCTTGGACGATTCAGGAGGCATCGATCACGTATACCGATCAGAAGCGATCGAGGTAGGTGGTCTGGTGTTTAAATTCCAATTGTTGTGTGTTTTTGTGTACCATTGTGCTAAGAGCCCATGTTTGGGGTTTTGTATGGCTGTGGCCTTTTCTAAATGTTATCTAGAATTGCATAGATAAACTTTTGATAAGTTAAAACTGTTGTTTGGGATCACTGCTTGGATCCAGGACCACCCCGGGGGTGCATTTCTCTGTTTAGCCATTTGGCCAGGATACCCAAGAGTATGCCATGATTATATTGTGCATTGCATTTGCCTTGAGAGGAATTTTATAAAAATTTCTTTCTTATGTGTTGGGCTCGGCCTGGTTACTTACTTAGTCTGTAGGCAGTGTTTCTTTTAGCCTGAAGGTAGTGTTTCCTTTATCCTAAGGGTAGTGGTTCTTTTAGCCTAAGGGAAATATTCGTTATGCCTATGGGTAGTAGATTCTATACTAGTGGGTGACACTTCGTATGCCTGAGGGCAATATTTGTTTTGCTTGTGGGAAATCACCGGCGGGTTTTTGATTCTGATTACCCAAGGGTAAGGATTGTATGTCTAAGGATAGTGTTATCATGAATATTCACCGTGGTGATTTTTATATGTTATACCTTCCAAGTTAAATCACGATATTGGAATGGTTAAATGAATATTAAAATAGAAATATGACTGGAAAAGTTAGTTACTTTTGAGTACTGCTTAGTTTATTGCATTTAATACTTCACAAGGCTGTTGCACATTTTCACTGATAGTTGGGCACGAGCCTTTGGTGGGTGCCTACTGGGATTTATTTCTCACACCCTATTAGGGTCATGTATTCGGCCCAAACAGACTATATTGCTGCAGGTGTTGACTGGGGTAAGGGTCCCTATACAGGTACATGATTGTAGCGAAGGAGTAGGAGAGCATGAGACCGAGCTTAGGCTTGCGATGCTGCTGCGTTCTGGTTACTCTTCTATATTCTGTTTTGTTGCAGCTCATACTTTGAGTTGTATTGTATTTTAGTGTATCCTGTTCTGGCTGTTTTCATAGAATTAGTGACATGATGCATCTTTATATATATGACTGCTGGTTCTCTTTTACTTCAGTTGTGCATTTTAGTTGCATATTGTTTACTTCTTCCACTATTGTATGTTATTTATCTTTTCCATTGCGCTACACTTTGATAAATGAGGGCATATTTTCCCCACTATCAGACCTGGGCCCTCGCTGCTAGTCGACATCCTCTTGAATTTGGGAAATTTGCTTGAGGTCATGTGACCAACCGGGTTCGGGGCACCCATTGAGTGGTACCCGGCTTCGGGACATTACAATGTGCTCAATCCCTTCCATATATATCATATAACATATCCATCCATCTATAATGGTGGTTCAAGTTGTATCCCTAACCACCCCACCCACATAAGGTCTAGAATATAGTGCTAGCATGAGTCATCATCATATTTCAACCTCATCACATCATAACCTCATCACATAATTAGGGTAGTAAGGTATCATGAACATGAAGGAAATCAACCTCATACCCTACTCCCACCACAGATGACCCCCACCGCATTTCACATTCTTAGCACCACTAGATAATCTCAAACACATGCCCATATCGTAACTGGATAATTTCAAACACCATCCCATATTATCACTACTGCAGAAAGAGGGGGGAATATGGGGCATCCATCCATATATATCACCACTATTCTAGATATTGGAGAAAACAACTAAAACCAAAAACCTTTGGTCATTGCTAAGGTTATCAAATTTTGGCGAGGAACATATGGGAATGACATAAAATACATGATAGATAGATAAAAAACAATACCCAACCTATGGATTCAAATCAATTTCACTATAATGCACCCAAAAACCACCACTAAACAACAAAATATTCATCATTATTACTACCACCACTGAATGCATCACACCACACAGTCACCACACAAAACCACACAATTACACTTTTAATTATAGGTTCCACCATTTTTCATATTTAATAAGTTTACACTAACTCCCAATAACTATGAGATTTAATTTCTCATTTACACAACCCATTCATTTATCATTCAATTCATTTAATCCAAATACAAAAAATTAGTTCCATACAATTATTATTCATTTACCAACCCATGCAATTTCTTTTCAGCATAATAATTTATTCCATGGGTAACTAGGAAAAAAACACAACCACACTATAGAAAAACTCACCAATATCACATCAACCATCACCACAACACCACATATTTCCAGCCATCTCATCACAATAACCACTTGTCTCCACCATCGTACATAATGACAACCAGACAACAGAACCACTACACAACACATTCCATAGCGACCAACCATCACATAACTACCTGAAAAATTTCTAAACCTAGTCAGTCACCACTATCACTACACAGAAACCCACATAAAAAAATGTAACACAATAAGAACAACCACAATAAAAATTAAATACCAACTTTCAAAATTTAGGTTAAATTGATTACATTACTTTAATTCATTATTTAGCATGTGTATTATGACATTAACTCAAGATTTACAGGGGAGTCTATTTAATTATATATATATATAATATGGTATTGTCCTTTTATTTAGGGTTAGATCAAACATTCAACACATCAAGGATCTCAAATACATAACAACCACAACACAAATAAGGCCCCCAATAGCCGTGATTTCAGAAAGGAAAATAAGCATAAACAATCTCACCAGAAATAACATCAATATAGAGAAACATGAGATTTATCCCCATTCCCATCAATTTTAGATTAATTCAATTCATTATCAGTATAAATATGACCCTTAATATCCAACTAATGGAAGGAAAAATAATGAAATCCCTACACATTCACATAAATAGGGATAGAACAAGAATCCCCTACCTCAAGAATGATTTATGACTCACCATGCATAATAGGGTGAAGGAGAAACAACTGGTAAACCATAAACTCACAAGGAAAATGTAGATGAACTTGGATCACACTAAGGGATCATCAAAATCCTAGCCCGAAATCACCCCCGATCAAAACAATATCACCACTGTGAATCACTAAAATAGGTATGAATGAAAAAATGGAAAAAGGAGGATAACTCTCCTTGAATTTCTAATGATCAACCTCTAAAATAGATCAAAGAAGGATAAAGGGGGATGGAATATCTCCTAAAAAAATCATTGGGTTATCCTAATATATATAGGATAAAGAGAGGAATGGGGTAAAACTATGGACCCTGATAATTTTTAAGCAAGTTAGACCCCATCTCATTCACATCATGAAACAAATATTCTCATCATGAATCTTTTTGAGGGCCTCTAATTTAGGACATGAAACAAATTCATGCCATGAATCTACAAAAATCCAATCCTGATGAACATCTACCACTTTTCATGGTGCCTATTCACATCATGAACAATTCCTTCATGTCATGAGTTTGTTAAAAACATATCTCTCACATGAAACTCAAGTTGTGAATCTCTAACCTCCAATATTTGAACTCACTCTAATTTCATTAAATCCCTTTCATGGTGTGAACCACCTTCTATAACATAATTGTAGCTCTGAACTCTATCGAACTCTCCTTGATCGTAATATGAACACCATTAACTATAAAACAGGTAAGTAATGGGATAAGAAGGTACAAAATGTTACATTATATACCTATGAAACAATTTTAACCCTTGAGAATCAAAATAAAACAAAAAATAAAGGGGATTGTTTGGAAAACCAAACCATGATATACCTCTCTGGAATCTTATTACACTCTAAACACTACCACTAACCATAAATATTGAGCCAAGCCAAAACATATAAAAAACTCCCCACACCACCACATCACCATCTCACCATTGGGAACAAAACCAAATCATCTGACACTAGCCACATGTCACCAATATTCTATATAACCATCCACATGACTATTAAAACCTCTACAAAACCCAAACCAAAAACCACCTCGAAGGTAACACAACACTACCCTAAGCACAAAAATTAAGGAAAACTTCCCTCCATATCAAGATACTGTTTTCTTTGGGTGCTCTTGAATCACCATTATTGTTTTAAAATGTTTCATAATATAAAACATCTTGATTAGGAAGGGGTTTTGCCCTCTTCATATACTTAGATCCATAACATTCATCACCAATAGAGAAAAAATAATCACATATCATAAATCAATAAGGTTTAAGCATCACATCATAAAATAAAATCAAAATAAGGGAAAACTCCAAATTACTTTGGGTAGTGGGCACACATCTATATCTCACATTCCTAAGTACCCTACTCAAGGAAACCATGTCTCCATAGTACTTAAAACAAGGGGATGGTTTTCCAACAAAATAATATCTCTCAATGATCTTGGATCTCTATTGGTCTCTTCATGAACATTGCATCATCATCAATATCCAACTCCCCCCATTCAATTATGTGAGACTCATCATGAAGATACCGATGAAGCTAAGAAATGTGGAAGATTTTGTGTATCATTTCCACCTATATTGGTAATTCAAAACAATAAATAACCTCACAAACTCTCACCAATACCTCAAAAGTTCTGATGAACTAGAGATAAATCTTACTCCCCCTTCCAAACCTCTGTTACCCTCGACGAGGAGATACCCTCAAGAGCATGTGGTCTCTAATCTCAAACTCAAGGGGCCTCTACGTACAATATTTATATTCTTTCTGATGGTCTTGTTCCACCTTTATACACTCTTGAACCAACTAGATCTTCTCGATCATTATCAAGATCATATCAGGACCAAGAACTGCTAATTCCCAACCTCCATCCAACACAATGGTGAATTACATAGACACCCATAAAATAACTCAAAAATATCCTTGAAAATGGATGAGTGATATATTTTTTATAGATAAATTAAAATAGAGGAAGGTGCCTTACCCACGATCTGCCAAAATCCAAGACTCAATCTCACAACATATCCTACAGTGTCTGGATGGTCCAGTTAGTTTTCCCATCTTTCTGAGGGTGGAAAGAAGTGTTAAGTTGAAAATGGGAGCCAAAAGGAAAGCTGTAATACCCTCCAGACTCATGAGGTAAAATGAGGATCTCAAACAGAGGTTATTTTACTTATTACCCTATAACTACCAACCAAATCATCCATATACTACCTCACCAAGATATCTATAACACTCGATTCATGGATCACCAAAAAAATAAGAAGAATTATTCAATAGGTCCACTATCAACTAAGCTACATCACATCCTACCTGATCTCAAGGTAACCCTATAGTGACCCAACATTTTTACACATATTTTTATATGATTTTTCATATAAATATAAAAAAAAACACACCGAGGATCAAAAGTCCTAGTGTATTTAGAGGACTAGGTACAAAAAACATCAAAGTAAAAATAAAATAAAATAAAATATATTTATTTTATTGTACATAATGATTTCATAACTCCCTTTTATCTTCTAAAACTATATATGTTAACTTATGGAATACATAGATAAAATTAGTGAGATATAAATCCTATTAAGGGATACAAAATAATAATGAAGCATATCATGTAATTAAAACAATATAACATGATATTATAAAAGATAAGGCTCATGAATAATCACGTGGGAGAATAACATAAATAAAATGGTATCATAAGATCATGGAAACATAGAAAAGTGGTAGAAACAAAAAATAAAATAAAATAATCATAAGTCAAGGCTAACTGCCAAGACAACATCACATGGTGGACATAGTCCCATCATGGATTAGGATTACATGCTAATCCCATTCATACCATCTCATGAGACAAAAATATTACCCAATACATTGGATAACTATCTAGGAACACACATCATAACATGTGCATGGTTATGTGTTCCATAAAAGGAAATCAATCATAAGGAATAATCATAAGTATTACCAATGGAAAGAAGTGGGTTGCATAATATTTCCTCATATCATAATAAAAATATATCTCCTAAATATTCTAAAGAGAAAAAGGGAAAACATATTTTGTATGTTCATATTTGAGTATATAATCATAGGTATCAAAATATTGTGGTCATTTGGAAATAATTTCATCAAAAGGCTAGAGAATTGGGTATACAAAAGAACATTCAAAACATTGTTTTCAGGAATCAGTTAGAGAATTTTAGAGAAAGCATAAGTATGGACTTTTATTTGAAAGAAAGGTAAAAAAGAATGGTTATAAATAAAGAATTAATTTATTTAATTAAATAATTAATGTAAATAAATACTTTAAACAAGCATTTTTATAAGGATTAAGGGATAGAAAATTTCTCCTTAATCGAGTTTCATTTTAAAGATGGGATTTTTTGAAATGAGCTTGAGGAATGTGTTACATGAAAAATGGAAGAGAAAATAATATATGTATATATTTAAGAGACATATATATAGAATTTAGAAGCATTAAATCATGTTAAAGAGATATAGAAAGTGAGTTAGAGAGGAATAAGTCATAACCCAAAGTAAAAGGGTGGTTCAAAGAGATCCCTTACCTTTTGTTCTAGAATCGTTCTACCCTTAAACATAATATCCTGAAAAAATAAATTAAGTTTATTAATTACTTAATTTATAACCTTTTATATTTATATTTTATTTACTATAGTTTTATTATGTTAATTTATCACCATTTAATGAGATATAAAGTTCAATTTCGTTGTTCTGCGGCGTTCATTTCTTGATTCCAAGGTCAGATCACTTGTGGATATTTATTAAATTTCTTTTCATATGGGACTAAATCTACATAATTGAAATGTAATATTACTAATGTAATTAAAAAAATTTAAATGGTCCCCGATACCCATATTTGTTCTAACATAAGGATGATTCTATTAGTAAAAAATGCTAATGTTATACAGTTAGTTCATTTAGGGGGTATACTGAACATCAAAATTTAGTTTCATTTTATTTAATATCATTTTTATATGTTCATTATAGAATTATAAATAATATATAATATACATATTAAGGTCATTTAAAATCATTATAATATAATTTAATTCCACCATAAATGGGATAATGGGAAATGAAAACTCATTATCCACAGAGGCGGTGAACTGATATAATACAGATGATGTTTTTATTTTTAGAATAAGTGGAGAAGAGAAGAGGTTAGATGATAGATATTCCACTATAATAATAAAATTAAAGTATATATATGACAATAAAGTTATCATTCCATGTTGGATGGAATTGGTATTAATGACGAGGAGGAAGAAAAATTAAAATAATTGGTTGAGATAATTACCCACTTTTTGGATATCTCTTATTGGGATTCCAATTAAGGCAAATTGGATTGGTTGATATATGGGAGAATAATAAATAAAAAGTTAGGTAGAGTATTAGGAAGGGAATTGTGAAGAAATTTTGAACTATATAAGTCTTAGAAGGTGCGAGTAAAAGAGGTTGCGAGGAGTAGTATTTATAAGGAGAGGAAATGAGTTTTCTTGAATATTATATATATTATTTTATTATTTTGGATTAAGAAAACCAATAATATTAATTATTGAGACTATATATAGTAAATGGTATCTGTGAGTTCAAAATTATGAGTTCTTACATCATCCATGACTCAAAAATTCATGTATTTAGCAAATGATGTTAAATACTGTATGTTATAATATTTCATTATTCTCCAAAAATTAAATTATTTTAGAAAAGTACAAAAAATTCACCCAAATTGTTTTAAAACGTTGATTAAAAAAATGAAATCAATTTTTCGAAAATAATTTTCTAATTATGGTAAATTTAATTTTTAAATAAAACCCTTATTTATTTGAAAAATTTAAATTTCAATATTATGATCAATTTTTTGAGCCTTTGAAGTTTTACTTATAGTCTCATAAAATTATCTTATAATTATCATAAAACTGAATATTAATTTATAAATACATTTTTTGAAAATAAACCTCATTTTAAGTCATTATATTTATTATAAAGTGTAATTAAAACATTTATGTTTTACAAAAAATACAAACACTTAATTTGTCATTTTTAAAACATTTATTTAATTATACCACATTTTAAATATATCATATTTTAATTTTATATGATAATTAAATAATAATTTACATTTCCAATGGTGATTTTACTATTCTAATAGTAAGATTACTATTCCTAATTGTCAGATTAAACTCCAACGGTCGAGTTACTATTCCAATGGTCAGATTACTATCCAATTGTCAAATTTGTAACTCTCATATGGGTTCTATAATTTATATAAATACTTAAGATTCTATTAATTATTCAATATATTCTATTTTTTTCAAGGTAAACATATTTTCATTTTCTAGATGAATATTGTATTACTAACATTATGCTTCATATCTACAACTTTGTTCGTGAGTGCAGTAATTCTAGTTAATCGAGCTGAAAAAAAGTTTCATATTTTAGTTATCTTATTTAATATTTTTATTCCATTATAACAATTTCAATTATTGTGTTTATTTTTATTCTATAAATTCAACATTAAAATTAATATAATAAGATTCTTTTTCATTCATTATATCAAGCATGTGCTTTAGACTTCATTACTAAATATGGTACAATTATAAGAAGGGAAACTCTATCGTTAAAAATTTAGGTCGTTTCAAACCCAGTGATGAAATACGTAGAGATATACTTACATTTCAACCAAATCACATAAAAGGGATGTAATAAAACACCCAAAACATGGTTTTCTACTTTCAACTACTGTAGATTTAGACACTTCTCCATAAAACCTTCCCCCAATCGTTTCGTACCCGACCAAAAAATCTATCACCTCAAGACATGATACATATTGGTAATGCCGGGATGTACCACTATTGGTGAGATGTGAAACTCATAGAAAACTCCCTTACGCATCACCAACAGAATAAACAACCTCCCCTAAAACAACCTATGGTTTTGACTATTATTAGATCATCACTCTGGAGCATCACCATGGCCAACACGGTCATGCATCACCTCTAACTCTGAGTATCCCCACTAAGACTGCACCACATACCACATTAAATAAGAATCCATAGTAATCTGATATAGAAAAAATTGACCACCAAATTGCCATCACATAAATATGAATCACTGTAAGATCCTACATCCATTTCTAAACATCTACAGATTATCAAACCACATCTCCTTAGAAATTATGACCCAGCAAGTCAATAAAATAAATTTCCCTTTATAAATGGGTATATGATTTGAAAATCATAATCTTAGATAAAATCCATCCACCTAACCTAGAATATACTCATATCCTACTAAGAGAAGAAATATTTTATGCTCTTTTATTCTGTGAAAATACAAAGTGCTCACTGAATAGGTAATTCCATCACAACCTCAGTACAAAAAAAGTTTGGAAATACATATCATGGATGGAATAGTTATTCTTATAAAGTAACCACAACATATGACCATAAGATATCACCACCCTCTTCTGCATTAAGACACATCCCAACCCTAGATAGGGTGCATCACAAAAAAACCTCAAACATCACACCTTCTTTAGGAAACTGAAGCACCAAGGCTGTAATAAATTTCTATTTTAGGTAACTAAATAATTAATGGAATTAATTATTCCACACAAAACCCTAGTCATTCCTAGTAAAATATATCTATGACGCTTCAAACTAAGTGAAATTAGACAAAAACATCTGATAATACCCTAAAAGACAAAGGAAACTGTGAAACTTATCCATATTCTTAAGTGCCACCCAAGAATAAAATATCTTGATATTTTAAGGGTCCATGATTAAACCCTTCCGAGACACCACATGTTTAATGAAACACACCTATCACATCTATAATATTCACTTGGACATATTATCATAGAGGTAGTGGTTTCAGAGGACCTACAAGATATCTATGAGATGATTAGAATGATATGCCTATGACTTTGGGTAGATCAAGATTTCATTAGTGAATACAATGATGAATGATATAGGAACTCATAGAATATATAGTTCATGATCCCCTTGAAAATAGTCGGTGTGTTCATGATACTTAATGGAATAATTGTGAACTCAAAGTTACCATACCTTCACCTGAAGGCAGTGTTCAGGACATCTTCATATTTCACCCTCATATGGTGATATCCAGACTAAAATAAGATCTTTGAAAAAACAATCGGATTCCTTCATCTAGTTGAATATATTTTTGATCCTCAAAATGAGGTCATAGTTCTTGTACATTACCTAATTTAACCTCTGGTAGTCCATACACAACCTTAAAAAACCATCCTCCTTCTTGGTAAAAAACGCTGGAACACCCCAAGGAGACCGGTTGGTTCAAATAAAACCAATATGCATCAAATCATCAACCCATATACTGAACTCATGAGGCTCTATAATTTCCATTTGATAGGGATCCATCAAAATTAAATACACTCCTTGTTTCAACTCTTTCTCAAAATTGATGTCTCTTTGAGGGGTTAGTGTCATAACCTAATCTATGAAAACGTACATAAAATCCTCCACAACACAGGGAATATTGTTGCTATGAGCTTCCAATAATATACCAACCAAATTATGAAAACGAGGATCCACTTTCCCACCACCCATCCAATAGCCCCACTAGCCAACTAACTCCAATCACAGGACCTCTGCATCGGAAAATGAAACACTCCTATGGAAGAAATCAATGACATCACATATAGAATATAACCAATACATACTAAAGATAACATCATATAGATATATCTACCATAAGAAGAAGTCTCCCAATGAATGGTTCTAGCTAATCACCAGTCAACATCCCCAACATACATCAAACAAAGAAACCTGGTCTCAAACCATCATAGATAACACCAGGGGAACTAGATTTTTCTTTTAATCTAGTCCCAATGTACAAACCATAGTTATAGAAACACAAAAAGTCTATGGATACTTAATCAATCAATGCATACAAAAGGGTAGATGAAAATCTAATAATACATCAAGCAACATCTAGCCCTGCTGGCACTGCGACCTCCATCACATGTATCTGACCACACCCAGATCCTCTACCTATCATATTTTTGCCTCCAAAACAACACTCTAGACTAGGTATTAGGACCATAACAAGGCTTCTTCCTACCAACACCATCTTCCCCCAACTTCTGAACAATCTATAGTAGTCCCTGCTATTAAAAATGCCTCAGATAAAGTTTTTATTACTATTAAAAAGGGTAATGACTTCCCATATGAATCTAGAATATATGAGTGGTCGAACATTGAGACTGGTGGTTTCCATGAACCCTATAGAAATAACATGAAAATGGGAATCCCATATTAGCTGCTAAAAACCACAAGTTATAGACGGATAAGAAAATATCTTCCACAGTTGGTTCCCCATAGGTTGAAACAATGACTACCTTAACGTCTGTGACCCACTGCATGAAGCTATTATCCTCAAGATGCCCATCTAGACACTCGATCAAGGATCACCTCCAGAGAAAGCATCCCATCTATAACCACATACTTCTCAACTCCAGGTTCATAGAAATAATGAATAGGGTAACCACATATCTTATTTCTAGGTGCAGTGCCACCTTTAGATATCGCACTTTAGAATTCAAATTTGGAAAGCCATCAAGATCAAAGTACATAAGGACCTTGAACCTGATCCCAATATTCTGTAAACCTAGGATCCTTCCTGAAGGGATAGAATCTCCCACCTCTTTGACACCATAATAATTTTCGATATGAATTACAAACAGAACCCCTTCAGAAATTCTGGCCATAACATATCTACCTCCATTCAGTCCCAAAGGTACAATATACACTACTGACATGCATCTTTTCATATCTGACTAACTACCAATGGTACCCAAAACTTTTCTTAAGCTCAAATGAGACCAATGGTTATTATGAGATCCTCTAACAAGTACCCCATCTCTATATCAAAGATGTTCGCCTCATACTTCATCAAGATATGACACTAAAACACACACAAATCCCTCAATTATGCCCCATATTCTACCGAATCTATAATTTGATGAACTAGATCATCCTACCGAACCTATACTGATTGAAATACTCATGGATGAAGAACATGATCCATTATTAAGAATAAAGGACAAGTACTAAGTATGGGAGCATAAAATCTTCATCAAGGTTTGTTTAATTAATTCTTTTAAAATTTTCCAAGATCACCCAATCTGATCATGAAAACAAACAACAATGACGCATATTTCAATCCGAGGTCTCTACCTAGTAAATAGGTCCACCTCACTTGGATGTTAAATAAGTTTAGAGTCTTTTCATCATATCATATGGGGCCCAAAAACATCATATCCTAGCCTGTTTCCATAGCATTTTTCACACACCAATATCAATAGGAACTATTTCACAACCAATCTACGAAATTATAATAGTACATAACTCTAAACATCAACCTATATCTCAACCAAACCTTTAATACCACTCAGTAACAATCCCCTCTACACAAAGGTACCCCTCTTGAGCTTGAAATGATATAAGAGAGATAATTACAACCAAGTCCCACCTCTAGTAGGCCCTAGGATGGGGATTAATACCAAGAATATAAAAATCTCACATATAGAAGGAATTAACCTCTATAGTAACATAAGATTTGTAAATACGATAAACAACCACCAACAAACTCCAATATGTAATATACATTTAATCCCCAAACCATCCCACAATGAATGAAAAATGTCAAAAAATATAAATAAAAGGATCTAAGTAAATATTAAAAATAAAATTATTATAAAAGTGACTCAACACTAGCTCCAAAACCCAAACTAGTAAGGTCCAACACAGTCTCTAAAGTCTTATTGGAAACATGAATTTTTTCTATAAATGTTGGGTGATAATAACATGTACACTCAATAAGATCATAACCAAGGTCTCAAGTAAACTTTTGAAAAAACATACTAATGTTTTGGTGAAAAAATAGAAGAACCAACATGAACCTAAATTGGTTAACTAACCAACCCCATCCTCACCATGTCTTTCTCACCAAATTACACATTTTATATAGTAACATAATGTCAAGAAAACAAATAATAGTTCCCCACAACCACTTCCCCACTGATTTTATACTATCACTCCCCAACATAAAATTTCCTATGCTCCCACCCCTTCTATACATATCACATCACATATATAGAAATCTTTGATGTGGGTCTAGACGTATCCCTACCAACCCCACCCTTGCAAGGTTGATCATCTGGTGCTTACATTAGTAACCATCACATCACAACCTCATCACACCACCACCTCACCCCATCACAAACTCATCATATTGATAAGGTAGTAGGGTATCGTGAACATGAAAGAAATCAACCTCATTCCCTCCTCCCACCACTCATGACCCCCACTATATATCACATCCCAATCACCACTGAGAATTCTCCAACATCAACCTATATTATGATTAGGTAATCTACAACACTAATCCATATCATCATTGGGTAATCTAAAACAACTACATAACAACATGTATCATCATTGGTGAAGGAAGAGGGGGGATAGGGGTTATCCATCCATCCATATCACCACCATCCTAGATATTGGGGAAACCACCCAAAACCCAAAACCATTTGGAATTGGTAATATTATCCTACTCTGGTGGGGTGCATATTGAAATAACATAAAATACATGATAGATAGATAGGACACAATACCCAACATATGGGTTCACATAAAATACACTAGAGTACTCCAGAAAACCACCACTACACCATAAAACATCCATCATGACCATTGACACTAATAAATGTATCATAGTACACAACCACCACACATAACAAAAAAATTACACTTTCAATTATTGGTTCCACCATTTTCCAGATTTAGTGAGTTTACAATAAATCCTATTTACTAAGACATTTCATTTAACATTTACACAACCCATTCATTTATCTTTCAAATTGATTCAATCCAATTACCATAAATCAATTACATCCCATTCTTATTCATTTACCAACCCATGTCAGTTTATTTCAGCATTGAAATTTATTATATGGGAAACTAGGCAACTAAAATAACCACACAAGAGAACAACTTTCCCACATAACATCAACCATTGCCACAACACCAAATTAGCCAAGCCATATCACCCCAACAACCACCCATATCAACCACCATAGATCAAAACCACTTTACAATAGAACCAAAACACAACACAACCAACATACAATATAACCACTACACAAAAAAACCACCCACATCGTATCCAAGGCCAAAAAACCATCACATCACTACCCAACACATTTCAAAACCCACCCAATCACCACCATCATTTAAAAACATCCGACATCATACAAGGTATTACAAAAAGCATAAACACATATAACATCACATCCCACCTCACACAATTTAGGTTTAAGGGATTACATTACATTAATTCATTATTTAGGATGAGTATTATCAAACATATTCTATATTTCCATGGGAAACCAATTAATAAGACATATATACATTATTATCATCTTATTCAGGGTTTTATCAAACACTCAACACAACAAGGGTCTCACATACATAACAACTATAACATAAACAAGGCTCCCAACAACAGTTTTTCTTAAGAAAGGGAATCATGTATAAAAAATATAACCATTAATAACATCAAAGCTATTAAATATGTGATTTATACATATTACCATAAATTTAAAATTAATCCAATTCATTATATTTATTATGTTTAACCTCAAAATCCACTCAATGGAAGGAAAAAAATGCAATCCCAACACATGCACATAAATAGAGAGAGAATGTGAATCCTCTACCTCGAAGAATCTTTCTGATTCTCTGTACATGACAAGGTGAGGGATAAAAAATAGTAAGGCACAAACTTACTAAGAAACCATAGATTAACTTGGACCACACAAAGGGATCATCGAAATATATTCCAAAACTCACCTAGATCAAAACAAAATCACCACTATGAATCCCCAAAAGATGAATGAAGGTAAATTAGTGGAAAATGAGGAGAACTCACCTTAGATTTCAAACAATCAACCTCTAGAATCCAAGGATCAAAGTAGGGGAATGGATATAGAAGGTATCATAAAAATGACTTGTATTCTCCCAATGTTTAGTGGAATAAGAGAGTGATGAGGTAAAATTAAGGACCCCCTAGAATTTATAAGAAATATAAACCCCAATACATTCATAGTGTGAGACACAAATTCATGTTGTGAATATTTGTGAGGCACTTAAATTAAAACCATAAAACAAATTCATGCCATGAATCTATCAAAATCCAAAACTGGATGAACATCTATTAATTTTCATAGTTCCCATTAACATCATAAACAAATGCTTCATGTAAATAATTCATTAGGTATATAAATCTCACCTAAAACTCAAGATGTGAATCACTAACCTTAATATTTGAACTCACTCTCATGTTGTAAACTCCGTTTCTAATTATAAACCACCTAAAGTAGAATAATTCTATGTCCAAATTCTATTTAACCCTAATCGATCCTCCTATGAACACCTTAAACAAATAAACTTGTAAAGTAATAGTCCAAGAAGGTATGGACCACTAAAATGACTCATGTCCACCCCCTGATCAGTGTGGTGTGAATTATAAAGTCGGGGTGGAAGGATGGGGTATGAGTCATCCTTATCCATAAATATTGTAGATTATTCTTCCAGTAGTAGCTCCAATGGTATCTTTTTTGGATACTTCCACCAAGAGAGAGTCATTGAAAAATTAAAATTGAATAAAACTAAAATAATTTGAGTTCAAATTAAAATTCTCCCTCTCATATGCTGAACACTGAATTTTTTATTTATAATAGACCACCAAGAACTCCTACTATAATATTAATACCTCCATATATTATTCTTGGTACATATGAGGGGGTACTCTATAGGTATTCTCCACAAGTGCTTACAATTCGTCCAATTTAGCCACATATCTTGTGGCATCCTATCCCAAATCTTATAGAGAAAATCTTAATATATTATCAAAATAATCATCATCTAGTTCCACTTAAAATTGTTGGGTATCCATTTCATCAATTTATAGCTCCAGTTTCTCTTTAGAGGTGTCTTTTTATTTATCTTCATCTGTTATAACCACATTGATTCTAGAAAAATCAATAGATTCTCCTAAGGCTTATAAAATTGAGTTTTATTATACAAGGTGAAAACATGGGAAGTTAAATTTTAATCTAGATTATGTAAATTCAAAAAATTTTCTCAAAATATGATCATATACTTCCACTAAATTATCTTTAAGCTCTCTTTCCATACACAAGTCTCATGGGAAGCCTTTTAAAATGATTACAAGTTGGGGTTTTCAAGTTTTCCGTCCATAAATAATCATTACAACTTGTCTTCATCACTATCCAAGATAGGAAAGATGTTACCTATATCTTATATTCCAATACAAGGGAGGTCATATTTAAATATAGTATGTATAAACTATGAACAAAATTATTCCAGTTTAAGGTCAGCTCCATCTTTAGTTTCAGTATGTAGTTCATTCTTGAGGTGAAATACCCATTTGAAGTCCTCAAGAATAAACATTGATAGTAGTGGACATTCCACATTCCCTTCAAAGTGGGGACCCTTCATTCCAAATTTATCTTCATCATCTTAGTCTTATAATAATACCTTTTATTATCAATATAAGGGAGATAAATAGATAGTTGAGTTTTAGTAATATTAAAGAAAAGTGTTCAAAGTAAATGGGTCTTCATAAATGATAACAACCTTTAATTCCTCTTCAAAGTGAAAGGACACTGGGAAAATATTTTTGAGAGAAACTACTAGTGTCTTCTATTCTTAAAGATCATATTTTATCTTTACTATTGAACATATGAGAGGTTCTAGTTTCAGATCCTTCTATTATACTAAATTATAGTCTTATTCTTGTTTCACTGGTTATTGAAATTTGGATGTGAATCAGTTAGGTAGGTTCTTCAGTTCATCTACGATGAGTGGTTTTTTATCTTTTCTTCATGCACTTGGGGATAGACATGTTAGTCAGAATGGATATTATTAAGAAATTATTTGAACATGGATTTAAGCTCACTATATTCTTCTAACTGGGCATCCAAATAGTAATCTATTAAGAGATTAATATCTACTCTTTTTTCTCAACATAACAATAGAAACAAAAAATGAAATGTGATTGAAAAACAAGGAGACAAATAATGATAAAGATATAAAAAACAGAAAATTAAGTACACATACTCCCCAATAATAGTTCCACGGATGCATAGGGATATCTCGACCCTTAAGATCAATAATGAAATTTTAAGAGATCCTCAAATATACATAGGGAATACAACCATTGGTTGTTTTCCTGGGGAAGGAAATAATAATTAACTCTCTTTACATATTATAAAACACAATATTTTAATACATAATTATCCCTTAAATAACACTCGATAGCATGTACCACACAGAACACCAGGCTTAAACGAACCACAATATACTATAGAAATATCATTATTTATGTATGACTGTTAAAACCAAGATGTTAGTTTGGAGGATATGAATAGGAATAACTATATCATAAAATATATATTGGAAAGTTTTATTAATACAAGTTCACTGATTAATGACTAGGAATTACTAACTGAATTTTATATAAAATTATATATGATTAAAGGCAATATTTTTTTCTAGAAAACTATTTTATATTGGAAAAGTGTTTTTATAAAAATAAATTAAGTTAATCATTATAGATGAATTTTTTATGGAAATTTATAGATCATATATTTAATAAATTAAATTAAAATTCATCTAATAGTAATTACTAGATAATGGATGAGTATAAATTAATTTTATACTACAACAGTACATTTTCTTCAAAAATGGGTATTATTATTATTTTTTGTAGATATCATTATTAATTTCTTAAAATTTTAGAAATTTTATTTTATAAAAAGAGAATAAATTTTAAAATTATTATTTCAAAATATGCTTAAGATAAAATTTTGGGATATTTTGGACAAGGCCGGTTTTTGGATGAATAACGAAAAGTATCAAATTTTGAAAAAATCTTATCTATTTTATTTATATCAAGTAATTTAAAATTATCATTATATTTTGGATTTTGTTTTAATGTAATATAAATTTTATTAAGAAAATATAATTTATTCTATGTGAATTAAAATTATATTTGATTTGGTAGAAGTTTATTTTTATTCTTAAAACACATTTTAAAAAAATCAACATTGAATTTTGTGCAATTATTAAATATAATTTATAGCAATTCTAAAAATTGAATCTTGAATAATAGATTAAACATTTTTAAAAAGTTGGTTTAATTTTTTTAATGAGTTCAATTTAACTTTTGTTCATTATGAGTAATAACCATGGTAAAAGTTTATCACCACGATAAAAGGTAAAAGAGGTTTAAAAAGATTAAAATCTTTCAGATAGGGTCACACAATAAATATAAAACATCAATTTATTTCATTGGATTAATATATTTCGACCTTACTCATCCTAAATTAAAAAATTTGGAAATTTTCTATCATTTTCATTTGATAATTATGTTTATATTATTTTAAGAACAGGATAATTACAAAATATTACTTTCATTTTTTTTAATATGTCTAATATGTATTCCATGGGATAAAAAGTTGTTATGGATGTTTATATAAAGTTTTTTTGAATATAATATATTTTCATAATTATATTAATTTATTTTTAAATTTTAGTAATGGTATAATTAACCTAAATCCTTATGCAACACTGACGTAGCACTTGTGCAAGGAGTAGAAAAATAAAATAAATGATTTTAAGAAAACATTAAAAGTAAGATATTTTGGATAAATTATAGATACACATTAATTCAAAGAATAATTATAATTTATATGTGGTGGTTATAGAGTTTATACTATAATTCCTTTGTTATCTTGACGCAATTAAAGTCATGATATGCAAATACTCCCGAAATAACCATAAATGCTATTTAATGTATAAAAATTATTATTAAATAATTTTAAAATTATAAAAATCCTATATTGACTCAATTATATTGTAAATTTTCAAAAATATAAATAATAGTTTATTTATGTGATACTTTAATTTTTTAAAATTATTTTCATGACTCAAAAAGGGTGAAAAAATTATTACAACCATTATGGTTAAAGAGAGTTAATGAGGGGGTTAAAACAAAACATAAGGTATAAAATGACAACTAAATTTGTCTAAATTTTATTTTTTGAATATATTTTGAACTAAAACTCATTATATTATAATATAAGGTAGTTTGGATCGATTTTAAATGATTTAGACACATATTATATATTAATATTTCAAATATTTACATATTTGTCACCCACCTCACTTATAAAAGGGTTACTCCTCTCCTCTATTCCTGAAACCTATTGATTCATTTAGTTTGGAAAATATCTATCCAAATAACTTCCTAGAATAATTATCCACTTACTATTAATACTTATATACCCCTAATACCATCCTAAGAAGTATTAAGGTGTAATCCAAAGGAGGATTTCCAAATAAGAGGTATAACTCTTAACCATGTTCATTTATTTTATTTCTTATTATACATCCTTTAATTATTTCATAAGCATACTATTATAATAACATCACTATATTAAATATTATATAATTTTTTTTATTATAATGGAACAATTCTTATTCAGTTCTTTTTTTCATCCCATGGGCGTTGAAAACATTGTTCATGCTTACCTATCGACTACCACCTCCACAAAGAAGTAGATTTATTTTTTCATCATTTTCCTCAAAAGATAGTTATTATAATGGATTTAATTAATATATATTATATTCATGAGATAATTATGATTTTTAAATATACTATATTACTTACCATCTTACCACTATACTCATTAAAAAAAGATAACGTCGCTTGTGCATACGTGTGAACTACCACCTCTATGAAGCTATGTGATTAGTTTTTCATGTACATATTTCATGGATGGTTATAAAATTGTATTTAACTTATAGAAAGTATGATTATATAATTATTAATATTATGGAGATGATGTAACCATGAACCCTTTGACCATGTTCAACCTACGAAAGTTTTTTTTGGGATTACAATTCCAACATCCTCAAAATGTCTGACATAAACTTAACTGATTTAGTAACTATATAAGTCATGTTAATAAATGAAATAAAAAGGATAATGATAATGGAATAAAAATTAAAAAATTAATTAATAATGTATAAAACTAATATAATTGTATTAATCATGTGTTAAATAATTTACAAAATTATTTATGGCATGTGGTAAGGGATTTCACCTCTCGATTTCCATT
This sequence comes from Viscum album, assembly GCA_963277665.1. Lineage (NCBI taxonomy): Eukaryota > Viridiplantae > Streptophyta > Magnoliopsida > Santalales > Viscaceae > Viscum > Viscum album. The sequence continues at coordinate 539,583,931 of OY728145.1, forward strand.
CTTTGATACATATGAAATTTTCACCACATATTTTCTTTTATGTGGTGTATATAATTCCATATGGATGTATTTTATTATTTATTTACTGAAATTTAAGTGGTTTAAAAATTATTTTAGAGTTATCTTCTCCATTTTACGTTTTATTTAAAAGTTACCTAATTGTTATGGCATTTTCCTTTAAAACCTGTTTTTAATTTCATTATTTAGAAATCATTCTCATACATGACCACATTTAGTATGATTTTTTCAAAAATGTTTTTACTATGATAAAAGGATTTTTTAAATTCATTCTATAATATATTTTAATTTCTTTAGAAATATTTCAAATTAATCTTATTAGTGTTTTCTAAGAAAGGTATTTTTGAATTTTTACCAATAGTTTGAAAGGAATCTTTATTTTAAAATTTACTAAATGAATGGATTTTAAAGATATTATAACTAATTTTTTCTTTTAATATTCATTTTTTTGTTTTAGTTGTTATTTTAAAAATAAGTTATTTCCTCAATATTATGAATTATTTATTTAAAATTTTATTAAAAGAAAATGATATTTTGATCATGTTTTCAAAGAAAGGTTCAAATGTTTTCTAAAGGAATTTTAATCTATGTCAACATCTTATGTTAATTATTATGATTTAATAGGGATATAATATAATTATACCATCTACATTATTTCTCCATATGGTTGATGATCATGTCATTTTATTTATTAACTGTGGAAAATTTTGAAATTTAATATGTTAGTTTTTAAATTTGATTTTCTATATTGATTTTGTATTGTGTTGTTATTAATTTATTTTATATTATGGATTCATTAGACTCAGTAATTGATGGTATAGGCCTAGTTATATATATATATATATATATATATATATATATATATATATATATCCCTGATTCATTGGTAGGTTTCATGAGATAAACTAACCTAGGTATCTGGTTTATATCTGCCCAATTATCTATGATGTCTTGAAAGGAAGCCTTGATGGTATGTTTATGGTGTCTTTACTCAAGGAATTGACTATATGATTATGATGTCTGACATTATGAATTCAATCATTATGAAATAAGTTATTTTTATCTTTGTGATTATTTATATTTTTATCCATGGATATATTTTATACTATAGTTATTGATGGTTTAATGGAAATATATTGATTTCATAATATAATAAAATTAAATTCGATTTAAAATAATGTTTATGATCTAATATGGGTAAAAGTTTTGTTTTCAATGAAAATAATTCACTTTTTTAAGAAAATATCTTGAATTATAACATTTACTCTATGCTAGCTTATAATGTTTTTTATAAAAAACATTGGTTAACAAGTTAATTTCAAGATTATGTAAATGATTATTTTAAAATCTAAGTTTATTACAAGAAAAGGATAACACCCTTATGATTTTTAATGAATTTTTAATGGATCAAAAAGTTTAATTTATTTTTATATTCATTACCATGCTTTTTTTCTCATACCATGTTTAAATTTTTTTTTCATAGGGAATATGGATGAGTAAGAACTATAGAAACTAAAATCAATCTATTAGGGGGATCCATGTTAAAATAAGATAACATGATTTTCATGAAACATAAGTTTAAATTTAAGAATCCAATTTGTTTGGAATAAAATGGAAATTTATTGGAAGTTTCCACTTTTTATTATAAGGGTTTTATGTGTAAGAGTTTTATTAATTCTATATAACTCAATATAAAAAAGATTCAGAAAAGTTTAGAAATTAAAACCACTGTTATAAATCAGGTTACTATTAGTTGTTTATGTTATTTGGCGTTACATATATTAAATAACCTAGTTGCTTTTAAAATATTAAAATAATTGGTTTGAAATAATTAGAGGATTGAAGAGAATAAATAGAATTGAAAAGGATAAAAAATGCATTAAAGGCCTTAGATAATTCTCCCATAAAATCTTTAACAATATCTGCTAAAAAAAATTCACTCCCCTATCATATCTCAATTAATAAATCAAGACCTCAAAACACACACTATCTCTCAAGTATGTGTGGATTTGTAACAATAATCACTAAAATAATTATCTAACCTACCCAAAATGACCAAGGACCCTAAATCACTCCCCAACTGATCATCACATACCTCTACCATATAAGAAATAAAATAAGGACTAGGTGAGATAATGTGAAATCCAAATTAAGAGAAGATATTAAGATGATATACATAGTTATAGGGATGATCATATATTTTTCTTGTGAAAACTCTTGGATCTCATAAAAATTAATATAGGATAAATAAAAATAGAAATTCATTGAAATTAAATAGTGGGGATAAGGGAGTTTCTCCTTAATTTGGCCATAACAGATGACAACACAATAACTGGTTATTTAAACAGAAAAATAAAAAACCAGTGTGAGCTATTTGATTTTAGACAAGATACCACTTTTCCTTTATCATCATATTATTATTTATTTTAAAGGATTGACAAAAACTACTAAAAAATTATTTCTATATGTGTAGGTTCTGATCCATCCTATGTCACCCACTTATTGGTAGTTCCAAATTAAAATAAAATTTCTTCTCCCACTTCTTTAGTATTTCAAAATATCTCTGGTTCAATTTTTGAATAGATTCATGCTACATGGAAATATCTAATCACTCTTTCCAGATTTTTCTATGAAAAATGAATGAGAATATTATTTTTGTATAATATTTTCATTCATGATTCCATGTGGAAATAGATAGGATCAATTAATCTGGCGATGATCAGCTCGAATAGGTACTGAGTACTATAACCCACTGAAATGCCTAACACCATTATGTGTATAATGAATTACGTTTACATAGGTGTATTTTCAATTTTAAATAATCAATGTGTCTTAACTATAGGTGTTTCCAGATTTAAGATGGATAAACTGGAATCAACAAAGCATAATCCAATCCATAGTGAAGGTATCCTTTACCATGAAACAACAGTAGTGTTACCATCACACAACATATGGGATTCCCTAATGAATTTTAATAAATAGAGGAACCATGACTATTATACTCATATAGCTTCCTTATACATACCTATACCTTTATACAACTATATTGGTTTCCTTGATGTACTGGCCTGACTTTATTTATATGTCTGATTTATACCAATTACCTTGATGTAGCATGTCAACTAACTATACTAAATTTCTAGGGCCCAACATTACCTTTACCCAAGTCTCCAAGGCCCATCCATGCACATGGATAATACCTCAACTACGATATAGCACCGTATCACCAGACATTTCACTAGTTGTTTTAATTATCATTAAATATCAATCCATTCAATATCTAAACATGACATCCACCACAACATAGAATTCACTATTTCATCCTACAAACTTACCTATGAAACACTCCCTCACACCACGTTTTAGTTATCATAGAAGTGACCAAATGGAATCCCGATGATGAACACATAAATAACAGAAGAATAAATTTACAAAAATTGAAACATGTGGAACAAACCTTAGTAACTAATCATTTTAGCCTTATTCCATTATTTTTTGAATTATTAAAAAATAATAATCCATGAAACTATTTGAAATTCCAATTCCATGGAAGCTAAAACATTAATCACAAATCATCTATTGACCCACAAATCAAAATATTTGAAGAATTGATTTGTGTTCAACATGGGATAATAAAAAATGGGATAAAATATAAAAATAAATAACCTAACTCACATTTGGACCAATAATTGGTGAAAAACAGTTCTATTATGTCATCGTTAATGAGATCCACAAACTCTATTGGTGCACTAGTCACCAAATAATGATATGAAGTTGGTTATCCATATATTCTCCTCTAATGTATCCTCTCTCAATACCCAGGGTTATAAAACTAAACCTAGGTAATTTTAATAACCTTTATTATATAGAGGATTAAAGTTTATGGAAATATAAAAAGTAATAAATAAATAAATTAATTTTTAAATTAATAATCCATCTACAATTGTAGTTTAATGAAATAACCAACACTGATAAAGGTTAATTTGTTCCTTGTGTATAACCAACATTTCATATTCAATGGAAGTCTCATATTTACCTCCCAAGTCCCCATTCAGGTGTTATTATATTATTTCATAAAAAATACACATATGTGATATAATATATTTTATATTTTTATTATATCAGCACTGATGCACAACAAGACTTGGAATCTTGCATCGTCTTTGAACATGGATCAATTTTTTTTCTTAATATATTCCTATGTCTTAAAAGGAAAAATAGGGACATTAAATTCTCCCCAACATAAATATTTTCATCCTGAAAATCAAAAAATCATACTAAAAAAGATGAGGTCACTAAGCTCACATCTGGGCCCCCACTCCCTGGTGCAATCCTGAAGATTCTGGTGCTACTATAGGATTTGAACCAAAGGAATCACATTCATACAGAGGATATTCTACTTCTGATCCTTGATCTCTATTGGTTACTCTATAAAGGTAACTCAATATTCTAGGTTCATATTTTTCCATTTGATAGCATGTGATGGGTCGTGTGCATATTTCCTCAGCCATGAAATATGGAATACATCATGTTCTAGGTCTAACTAAATTTGTAGAGCCAAGTGATTTTCCACCTCAGCAACGCTACATAGTATTTGGAAAGGACTAATGAATCTTCAGAGATAACCTGTGATGCCATCGAATTTTTCTCATACAAAACTGAGGTGATAGCTTCAAGAACACATGGTATCACTCATTAAATTCCAAATTTAAATAGATGGACCCTAGTATCCTAGGGGTTGTGGTTACATTATTACATAATCACTAGATAAAAAAATTCATGCCAAAGGAAAAAATAGTATAGTAGTATTGGTAAACTAGATACATACATGAAATTCACATTATATTTTAAAATCACAAAACAAAGAAACTGTTTTCTTATAGAACACCATTATTCCCCTTAGTATATCCCTACATATCAATCACAAAACACTTCCTAGTTTCTTGGGGAAAATAAAAAACAAGAAATGGGTGAGATAAGATTCTCATTAAGGGTAGTTGTATGATAGAAGATATCTTGAATAATAATCATAATCCATATAGAAAGGTAAATAACTAAGAAACATTCTATTTAAACAATAACTTAATTATAATATGTCATGGATAAATTATTATCAAATAAATACATATAAATAATCATATGAGCTTAAAACATATCCATTGATATTATAACTAATTAAATAATCACATAGAAATAAATATATATATTTTTAAGAATGTTGGGGTACGACGCCCCAATTTATTGATAAAAAAGGTTCAATCAGGTAGGTAGTAAATCAACAGAAAAACAGATTTGTCAAAGCCCCCTTCTCGGGGCCCGAGTTTTTTTCTAAGCTTTTCTCCAATTATCCACTCCTTTTCAAGTAATTCATTCCAGAGTTCTAGTTTGATGCAGCCGAGACCCATTCACCTTCCATATTGAGCTTCAATCTCCCTGGCCTGTTGGAGTAATGTATCCACGTCTTCATCAGATTCTACATTTACAGCCTGCTCTTTTCTACTGATTATTCTTCTTATTCTTGCTTGTTTCCAAGAGCCTACATCCTTGTCCACCCCTTCTAGATTTTCAGTCTGAAGTCCAACAATATATTTTGTTGTCTTTGATTTTGACACCACCTGCACACTAGAAGAAGAAGTATGATCATGAGAAGGCTCCCCTAGAGGTATACTTACTTCTTTATAACTAGGTGTAGAAGCAACATCTTTGGAAGCAATCACATATTGGTCAATAGAAACAGGAGGTCCACCCTCCACTTTCTCATGAGGAGGATGGAAAACAGAAGCAAGATAGTTTTGTTGAGCTCCCTTAACTGTACCTTCCTCCTTAACTGAATCAAGGTTTATTTCTTTCACTTTTCCTTTCCCATATTCCTTCGGATTTATGTTTACTTGTGCACTAGAGGCATCACCAGAGGCAACAGAAAGTAAAGCTTGTGCCATGAGACATTCATGAGTCACACTAGCCAAGGAGGAAAACTCCTTACTAGTGTCAATATGAGCAGAATCAGATTGACACAGTAAAGGGGGCATGAGTTCCTTACTTTGAGAAACCACTTGAGCATAGTAATGGTCAGTAGTAGTAACAGGGAGAGAAGATGCATGATCCTCAACTTCTTCCATAATACTATCCCAGGATTTATGGATGGGAAGACGGACCTTCTCATTATCATTCTTGGAGTCATAAACATCCATCCCTTGATTAAAAAGCTCAGAAACCTACCTAATAACAGGATTGTCATAACCATAGGTGCAAACATTATTGCTTTGTACTATTTTCCTCTACAAATCTATATTGGAACATGATTTATGATCATGTCCTCATCGAGAACAAAGGGTGAAAATAACATATCTTCTGCAGTTATTTACCTCATGCCCAATGACCTTACAGTCTGGGAAAAATTTTGGTATGTTCTCAAATTCCACTCTAAGTTCCAGCTCCTCTTCATCATTAGATAAAAAACTTTATCTACTAATGTGGAGCAATGATCGATTTCAATCAGTCATCTAGAATAATGGAAAAATCTAGTGATTTCAGATTCTCAATCCCTCTTAATTGGAACTCCAAAAGTTAATGCTATGTCATATATAATTCTAGGATTCCATAAAACCCAGTTTAAGCCATAGATTTTAACCCATACCTGAACTGAGGTCTTACCAATTTCATATGGGTTAAATTTCCGATCCTAGTCATGTATATGCACTGCACTTGGCTTGAGTGAGAGGGAAACAAATCTCCAAGCTCTCATCTTTTTCTCTTCATAAGGGAAAAGTATGTGGAAATACCCTTTACCGAGTGATACAATCTTCCTTGTATCAAGGCCCCAGATGTCTGATAATCTGTTTGTGAGTTACTCCATCCTGTATGGTTTAGAACCTTTAGAAAGTATAAGCCCAGCGACGATTGAATGAGAATTGAGCTTCAACATTTCAGCAATCGCCTCTGGGTCATCTTTGACATGATCGGTCGATCCTCTCTTGCGAATACCCACATTCAAAACCTTAAAACAGGAAAATGACCTGGTGGAGTTTCCAACCTTGATAAGCTTAATGCCTAGGTTTGATCACTTTTGTGGATCCAATCCTTCGCGAATATCTACCATATGCGAGTTAAATCTTCCTGGAGCCAGAAAGATTTCCATTATTAAAGCTTGCGAGTGCGAGAGAAATCCCAAATCACCATGCTTGCAAGCACAATAGATCAAAAAACCTTAATCACCTTTAAGAATCATCGGAGAGAGCTCCTGAATGCTTGACCCATCCCTCTATAGAAATCAATATATTATTATAATGAGATAATTCATAATTCATAACATATATAATGTTAAAATATATTTTAAAACATTTTTAGAAAATATGGATTTTGGAGAAAAATAATTTTTGACTCTAAAGAAAAATAATGTTTCCTTTTATTAAAAACAATTTCTCTATAATTTTAAGTACCAAAGAGTGAAAAAATTATACTATTAATTGAAAAGTTAATGAATTATAATTGGATATTAAAATATATTGGTTTTAATTGAGGAATATGAAATAATTACACCAAGGTAGACTTAAACATAAACAACACTGAACAATTATGAGACTGTGAAATAAACCCTTACCACTTTTGGTAACTAATGAAACATAAAACCCAAAAAATAAAAAACATAAAGTTAAAATTTAAATACCATGGTGATAAATTTATTCATGATATAACATTTATAAAGGTAAGTATATGCACCACACAAAAGAAATAAGTTGTGAATATGGCATTGGTCTCACCGAAGTAAAAGTGAGATGAGAAACCTTTACATCATGTTTGACTTCCTTCATATTTGGATGAACGTACTATATAATAAAAATAGGGTTATTATAAATCAATTATAGAACCATAATAATATATATATCATACCATATATTATTTACATATAGTTTTATTAACCATTTATTAACAATTCTATGTTAAAATCACTAATTCGGATGATAATTTCTTAATTTTTCATGTATGTTTTGGTCCGGTAATTTTGGTCCTTTTACTTTGATCATTGTCACATAAAATATAAAATGATAATTTTTTTTATAAATATCATATATATTAATTATATATTTATTTATATTAATATATAAAATATAGAGATATAAAATGGATTATGTTGTTCATAGAGATGGTAAGCCGTACATACACATGAACATTATTTCCATTTTCTCTCAATAGATGGAATGAAAAGAAGGTAAATAATATATCAGATTTTCCAGATTCAGTATTATGTCTTATATATAATATATATTAATTAATTGTATCCTTATTACATTCAATGAAAATTGTTAGTGAAAAATGAATCACATCGCTTTGTGAGGTGGTAGTCTGCCATACACATAAGTGACATTATTATATTTTTAATAGAATGGAAAGTAAGAAGGTATTTATGATATAATAATAATAGAGTTATAAGTATGTTGAAAATATCATATATATTCATTTAATATATCCTTATTACCATCCAAGTAAAATGGAAATGGGAAAAATACATCACATCAGTTTGTGAGGCGGTAGTCCTATATACACATGGTCGATGGTTTCTTTTCCTATTTGATAAAAGAGGATATGGTTATAGGTTATTCAATTAAAATAATAACATATTATTATATGTTAGATACTTTTTCTACTATATTATCATATTTTAATAAGATTCAAAGGATGTGGAGGAAGAAATAAAATTAATAAACATGGTTAATGACTATAACTCTTCCTTGAAGAGCCCCTATAGGTTTATACATAAATCCTTCTTATGGGGGTTTACTAATAAAAATATTTAATAAAGGATGTGGGTAGGGAATTAAGGTAGAGATTTGTATTGGTATTTGATAAAAAAATGGATTTGGATGTGTGAATAGGGGAGGAGAGCGGGTGGTCTTTTATAATCATGGGATATGACACACTTGTAATTTTTGAAAAGAAAAGGTGATAACCATGTTTTTCTCATGCTAAATATGGAATCCTTCCTTTTTTATTACATAGCTTTCATTTAAATTATACAAATAGTAGATCTATTAAAGTTTAGTTTCTTGTAAATATGGTATATAATACATGAAAACATAAAAAATTATTCTAATCCAATTGAAATGATTCATAATAGGTTTATCCTATGAAACTTTATTTCATATCATAACCTAGGAACATACTTTAAAGGAAGTGGTGAGAATAAGGCCCAGTAAGGGAAAGCAAGGGAAACAATTTTCTGGTGATCTTGAGAAATATTAATAAAAACACGAGGGATATCCTAAAGGCATGATAAATAGGCATATCATAATGATAACAAGATAAAAAATAAATTTTAAATGTTTATACCACATTTAATTTATAAATTCATAAGCATATCAACAAGGTTTATCATCATGGTGTCATAAATATTTCCTAGGTTATTCACCATGGTATCGTAAAACATGTCATCTCTAAAGATTAATTTTTTTAGAAAATACATTAAAGAATTATTAGGGAACACCCTTCATATGTACTAATTTTCATGTAATAGAAATTGATCATAATAAATCATTTCATAAATAACCTGTGGAGAATAAAAGAAAACTGGTTTCATATCAAAATCACGTTGTTTCAAAAGTACTTCAAAAAAATGATAAGTATATCATTTTTAACCCACAGAAAGGGAATGAGGGTTTGATTAGAAACTAAAAGTGGATAATATTCATTGATTATATCTTAATATTAATGTGTTTCAAAGTCCATAAATATTAGTTTTATTGCATTATATAAATTGAACCTCATTTCTCATCACAAGTGCAATTTATGTTTAAAATGAAAATTTGGGACCAATAAATAATCTATTTATGGGGAGAATTATATTAATTTTTTGAATTTGAAATTTTGGGATATGATTTATCACTTTTTTGGAATATTTTTATCTTTTTGGATCAATTTATGAATCCCAATGGAATATTGAGATTTTTGGGCATGAATACAGAAATATTCTGGACAAAGCATAATGGGCCTACGACCCATCAAAAAAATGTGGGGCCCAAAATACAAGCCTAATGAAGCTAAAACTTTTACTGTATAAATATAAAATTATGGGGATCATTTCATTCAACTATTAATAGAGCTAATTCTGATTTTTTCATAATGATCTAGGAAGTCAAATATGGAGATTAAATTTATGGGCAAATCCGAACACCCATAAAGTCATCCCACCATTTAAACAATAAAATCCAAATGAATAATACAATTATCATGAAATTTTGAAAAACATTATGGTAAAAATGGAAGAAGATACTTTCATTCTATGACCCCTATGTATTTTTTCATAATCAATGTCAAATTATAATTTCCATTAGGGGGATGAATCTGGTCTTCTTTTTGTGGTCAACATTGCAACATCAAATTTGTTTTATTCTCACCCACCTTTTGAATATCTTATTTAATGGGGAGGGAATTGATTAATGGGGGCCGAATTAAGGATCATATTATGCCTATATAAGGAGTTGGTGATGGAGGGAATTATCATCCAATGTTTTTCTTCCATTTTTTTCACTCTTTCATTTTTGTAATTGCAACATCATTTTTTTCTCATGTATGATTTTCATTCACATTGAGTTCTTAATAAAAGTTTTCCTTCTTAAATTTTTATTAATAATTACTTATTCTATTATTTTCAATATCATTTTGATACATTTTCCTTAGAGATTGTGGTATTCACAATATCATTTGTTATATTTCTCACACAACAGTGGAGTGATCATTATTTTCATGTTTTTTCTTCAATTCCATACTTATGAGTCTACTACCCACTTCCACTGTTAGAATAGATTCAATGGAGGGATAAAAATCTAATGGGTTTGTCAAATTTATTATAAAGGGGATGGATTGGATGATATTTCTTGTTTTTATAATTCTCAATTAATTCAATTTTTGATATTTTCATTCAACAATGTACCATATCCTTTAAACAAACCAATTTTATGGATACACATTCCAAGTACTAAAAAAATACTATACCTTGGAGTTGTAATAAATATTATCCTACAAGTGTATAGGTTATTAGCCTTAGGATAGTTAAGACTCAAAATTTCATGACTGATTTGGGAAGTTCATATTTTGTTGAAGGAAATGCTTTAATTTAAGACATTGAAATATTTTAGAAAGAAATTCATCCAATCCAACCTATGTGAAAAAAATGATAAACTGATTATTTTAAATTTAATTCACTTAATTATCAATAAAAATTGTTAATTAAATAAATTTTAACCAAAGTTGTCCACTTAATATCCAAATCACCTCCACATAACATGTGTTTCTTTAGGTTACTTCTTAGGTCTTTGAGGATTCGATAACCGATGATGTGCTAAAAAACCGAATACACCATAAAAACTGGGTAAATTTTGGTGAAACCAAGTTTAGTTTTCCTTTTTTGAGGACCCAAGTAAGTATCATAGACACTCACTATCTTTTATCACCCTAAACTTTCATTTCTCACCCCAGTTGTCTTCTCTTTTCCCTTTTCCTTTTCTCTGTGTCCTAAAAATCTGAAATAAAAATTTCTCTCTACTCTAATAGAGTTTCTTCAATAGTACCCCAACATTAAATCATGATTAAATCAAATTGGAAATCATTATTGGGAATCACCTCACATATCGAGTTTCATTTATCAACCTTGGAATGATTACACAACACTAGATGAGATGTACAATCACTTGGATGATGATTGTTTCAATGATAAATTCCCATCCCTCTCAGGGATGATTAATGAGATAAATCTTGGAGATGTACATGATGTAAGAAATACTATATATCCAAATCCACAAAAATTAATTAAAAAATTGTGTGAATAAATGTAGAAAATTAATTTTGGAATTTTCATCAATGAGATTAGAACTAAAATTAATTGAAACAATTACAGAAATGATGCCCTCTCAGGTTGTCCCTTCCTCATCAGTGGTAGAAGAATATTGTAACCCAAAAAATCTAATGAATTTACTAAAGAACCATCCTATTGATTTGGTATAGATAAATAAAACTTAGTAAATTTTGAAGGTTCTTTAAATATTTAATAAATTTATTTTTTTTTAATTTAAAAAATTAAAATTTATCTTTATGGATTGATTATTCTGAATATAGCTCCATTAATAATTGTTCAGAAACACCAATCACTGAACCATTGGGATACATAATAAAATTTTTCACCATACAAATTCCTATCACTCATCTAGATAATTTGGAGGTTGAAATTTGTTATCAAATTGAACCAATTCTGTTAAGAAAATTTGAAAATAAAACTGAGTTCATTTCTAAGTCCCTAGCCATGTCTCGAAGTGTTGGCCAACCAAAACTCAAAATTATGGTCCTTAAACCACAAATAAAGAGTCTCTTCAAATTTTATAACTAGGGACATTCAGTTTTCATTCATTTTTCTCTTGAATCCCATAGAGTAGGATTAATCCTTGATGTCTTAGTTAAAACATGAAAACCAACTAGATCAACCATTTCTAATATTACATATATTTTCCCACTCATTATAGAACAAATGTTTTTGACAAGATAGAAATTATGAAAAATGAATCAATCTCAATATTTTTGAAGTGGAGATATATGTTGTCCTAAAATTTTTGAATGTTTGTGTAGGATAATTGGGGGTGGGGGTTCTAAGTTGAGATAAAGTCCTTAAATTAAGTTCTTTTCGAGAGTCAATCCGGCTTCCACATTTTTGTTTACTTTTGTGTGTGTTTTTTTGTTTTTTATCAAGGGAACCCCTAGGGGTTTCCAATGTGATCTGATACTTCTTGTTAGTGAGATTTAATAGTTGAATAATTTTGGTCTTTTCAAATAAAACCCATGCCCTCGAGCGTTCAAACCCTACCTTCAATCACCCCAATGAATCTACCCATGACATGAATCCAAAGTGTCCAATTTCTTATTAATGGGTTATCAACTACAAACCAGGTGATTTTATTCCATGACTTCATTTCAAATCACCTTCCCCGCTCTTTCACCCCAATTATGATATCTCTCTTATATTCTCATTAACAAATGAGGGTAGTTTCATTTTATGTTTGGGGGAGTAAAAATATGGGATTTTGAAAAAAAATATTGGTCTTTTATGATAAAAATTGTATTCAAAATAAAATTAAATTCATTATCCTTGAATTAATTAATGTACATTATGAAACCAAAAAATTTAATTTCAAATTCTTTTCAATGCCTTGATTATGATTTAAATTCATGTTTAAGTTCATGAGAATAGTTTTTGAAAAGTGAGGTTTTCTGATGTGATTTTTCAACATTAAAATTTTCATCCTCTTAATCAAAATTCCAAAATGCACGTATATTGGATATTGGGTGTAAATTTGAAGTCTTCGGTACCTTTTATCAGATCATAGGGTTTGGGGTAAATTTTAGTTTAATTTTAGTATCCAACAAGAAAATAAAAAATAAAAAAACTATATAGAGAAATGTTTTATCAAAATATGTGGCTTCTAGGACTTGGGGATCACTAATCTATAGTTTTATTTCACAGAGTTAGACTTACATCTCTATTTTAGTCTATATAATTGACAATATTTACGAAATTCTTCACTTGGGGATCATGAATCCATAGTTTTCTTTCCCAGAGATAGCCTTTTTGTATCTATTGTGGTTTAAAAAAAATGAAAAAAAATAAAAAGAAAAAGAAAAAAATTGGATACTCATATTAAAGTTTAATGTTATTAATACCTAGCACTTCCATTTGTTTCCCATTGAACAAGAAAGTGGCCCCCGTGTCTTTTTTGATGTGCATCACATCATCATGATTAATTGAAATTGGATGAAATGTGATGATGAATTTCAATAAACAAATAAGATTGGAATTGGAATATTCCTTTTAACCTATCTTGTGTGAAATGATTTTGCTAGGCTTCATGATTGTTTGGAATGATGTCTTTTGGCGATCATTATATTTTAATTTTTTTTTGAAAAAGGGAATTCAATTTCATATTTTTAAGATACATTTTACTCGGGACTAGAAAAAATGAAGTTGGGGGTGTGATTAGCCACTAAAAAAGGATCATATTCATTGATTATATCTTAATATTAACTTGTTTTAAATTCCATAAACACTTGTTTTAGTGAATTATATAAATTGAACTTCATTTCTCATCACAAGTGCAATTCATGTTTAAAATTAAAATTTGGGCCTGATAAATCATCTGTTTGTGGGAGAATTATATTAATTTTTTGAATTTTCTATCTTGGGATGTGATTTATCACCTTTTGTTGAATATTTTATCTTTTAGGATCAATTGATGAATCCCAAGAGAAGATATATATTTTTGTGAATGAATGAAAAAATATTCTAGACAAAGTCTAATGGACCTAAGACCCATGAAACAAAAGTGGGGTCCACAATACAAGCCCAAAGAAGCTCAAAGTTTAACTATATAAATATAAAATTATGGGTATAATTTCATTAAACTATTCCTAGAGTTAATTATGAATTTTTCATGATTATCCAGGTATTCAATGGTGGAGATTAAATTTATGGCCAGATCTAAACACCCGTAAAGTCATCCCACCATTTCAAGATTAACATCCAAACGAATGATCTAATTGGCCTAAAATTATGAAATATTTTAGAGAAAACATAAAAGAAGATATTTTTCTTTTACAACCCCTTCATATTTAGCAATTTTTAATATAAAATTATAATTTCCATTAGAGGGACGAATCTGGCCCTATTTCTGTGGTCAACTTTGAAATATTAAATTTATTTTATTCTGACCCGACTTTTGACTATCCTAATTAATTGTGAGGGAATTGATTTTTGGGGGGTTGATATAAGGCTGTTAATATGCATATGTAATTATCTATTTGTGGAGGGAATTATCATCAAATGTTTTTCTTTAATTTGTTATTTCATGGTCTCATTTTATAATTGCAACGTCATTTTTTTTCTCATGTAAGTTTTTCATTCATGTTCATTTCTTAATAAAAGTTATTATTATTCATTTTTGTATTCATAATTACTTCTTTTATTCTATTCAGTATCAAATTGATAAAATTTCCTTAGGTATTTAGGTTCTTCACATCATCTTTTGTGAAATTCCTCACACAATGGTGGAGTGTTCATTATATTTATGTTTTTGTTCTTCAATTCCACCCTCATGAGTCTACTACCTATTTCAATTGTTAGAATATCTTAAATAGAGGGATAACACTCTAATGGGTTGATCCAAGGGAGTACAAAGGGGGGGTATTATATTTTATTTCTCATCTTAATAATTCTTAATCAATTCTATTTTTTATATTTTCATTCAATGTTTTACCTTCTCCTTCGAACTCACCGATTTACAGATACACATCTCGAGTGATAAAACAATACTCTACCTTGGAATTCTCATAAATATGATCCTCCAAGTGTATAAGTGATTATATTTAGGATAGAGAAGACTCAAAATTACATGAGTGATTTGGGAATTTCATATTTCATTGAATGAAACGCTCGAATTTAAGACAATGAAATAATTTAAAAAGAAATTCATACATTCAACCCCAAGAGATAACCAATGATCAAATCCTACTTTTAAATTGAATTCAATTATTTAAAAAAAACACTTTATTAATTAAATAAATTTTTAAAAAAATTTCCACTTAATATCCAAATCACCTCCATATAATGTGTGTTTCTTTAGGTTACTTCATAGGTCTCTGAGGATTTGATAACCCATACTATGCTACAAACGACCGCTTACACCATAAAACTTGGGTAAATTTGGGAGCAACTAGAGCTTTATGTATGTAATTTACAAAATTAAATAAATAATTTTTATATATTGGTGAATACCTCAGGAAAATAAATAGGTTTTATTATTCAAAAATAGAAACTAAAAGGGAATTTTTTTGACGAGAAGAGAGAAGTTTTGAGAAGTAAAATTGGCAACGTAACGGGTATAAAACATTGTTTTATAAAATAGTAAAAATAGAGGGTACATGGGTATAAGAATAATAAAGGACTATTAATACAAAAGGAAAAAATAAATTGGACAAAAGAACAAAGTTTTGTAAATTTAAAAGATATGAAACATAAATAGGAAACATAAATGGAAAATAGAAGTGAAGATTTCTTTTACCATGAAGAGTAGTTCCTAAAACTCATAGATTGGGACCTTGGGGACTTGAGGACACCTTGAGAGGACTCATTTGGATTTAAAACTATCAGATATTCATGTAGGATGATTTTTTAGTGATATACAATAGAAAAATGGGTGGGTATTTATAGAAAAAGTGGGGGATTTGTATATTAATTTCTAAATTTAGTCATTGGACACATAGGTAGTGGTAAATGTAAAACCATGGGATTTTACATGGTAGTTTTCCATGGTATTGGACACGTGGGACACATTTAATGTTATTTTAATCTACAAGAGTTGACCATCATTTTATATTACTTATTCTGGTGAGTAAAATTAATGTTTTCACAAAAATAACATCTTGAAAGTTAAAGTTTCTATTTTAGAATTTGGAAAGTAAATTACATATTTGGAAATTGATTAAACTATATTAAAATATATGATATTAATATAATAAAATATTTTAATTCGTGGGTTGTGATTAATTAGTTATCAAATCATTATTATATAAATATAAAGTCAATAAACATACCAAAAAACTTAAACTATTTTTTTACTATTTATGAAAAATAAAGTATTTTAAAAAAATCTCATAAATTAACCCTAACATAATTTTGAAGTTCTAATTTCAAAAATGATATTTATTTTATAACAAAAATTCTCTAAATATGATAATTATTACTTTTAAATATAAAAACCATTATATATTAAAAATAATTGGGGATTGGAAATGCATTGTAAAATTTCAAACACTTGAAAAAAACAAAATAAGTTTATCATTTATACTCAAATAAGAGTATTTATTTCGTACTATTTAATTAAAATAAGTATTATTCATAATATATTAGTCTATAATATATATTTATATCTTTTTTTTAATATACAATTTTTTTGAAAAATCAATTTATCAAGTTCCATCTTAATTTTATTAAGAAAAACTACTCTTAAAAAGAAATTCATGGAATAAAAAGATTAGTTATACAAAGGGATTACACTTTAAATAACTAGGGACTTAACACATAACCCCTTATAACACTTGTATACGACCTAACGATGAGGTGTGTTACAGTGATAGACTTATGGGGTGACTTGACTAACATCATCTGAGTGGTAATTTCTAATAACTTGAACATATCCTGTAAGAGACTTCATTGATGCCTCACTTTTGGAATATATACTTAGGCTTGGTCAAAAGTGAATTCCAGTGACGTTACCTCCCTCCCATGTTCCAAAAAATGGGCTTCATATGACTTGACCCTACTAGTTGAGGGAATCGTTTCTCCTTTCTATATTAATTTTATTTTTTCATTTCTACTTATAAAAACTAATTATAATGTTAAAATTATTATTAAGAGTATAGTTTTAAATGGTCATATTGAACAACATTCATAATTTACCAATGATCATATAACAATTGAAATCTGATGGTCACATTTTAATTCATACTCTATTCATTATTAATGAGATATTTTTTTTATTGTGTGTAAAATAATATAACACAAATTTTCAGGAAACAATTTTCATTCAAAAAGTTCAGGTCATTACATTCATACCCCTTAAGAAATTTCATCATTGAAATTTCAAACTATTCTCTTAGTTAAGAAAACATGTGGGTACTTTTGCCGCATTATTTCCACTGGTTCCCATGGAACTTCTTCATATTTAGGGTTCCTCTATAACACTTTGATGAGGTGGGTAGTCTTATTATATAAAACCTTGTCTCTGTGGTTTAAGATCTCAACTAGATGGACCTCATAAGAGATGTCATGTTCCATTTGTACCACTTAAAAATTCAGTACATGTGAGTGGTTAGGTATGTACTTCTTCTAGAGAGATACGTGGAATACATCATGAACTTAAGCTATATTTTTTGGATGTTCTATAGGATAGGACACTCGTTCCATGTGATAAAGTATTTCATATAGGCCAATGTACCAATGGCTAAGCTTTACTTTCTTCCAAAACTGCATGACTATCTTCCATGGTGAAATTCAATGGAAGACATTATCACTAATTTCAAACTCCAAGTCCCTTCGACGGTTGTTAGTATATCCCTTCTGCTGACTCTGATCATCCTTTATATGTTGCTAGATGTCATGAAACTATTCTATAATCTATTTCACAAGATCGGTCCAAGATGATTTCTATCACTAACTTCATCCCAACAAGTAGGGGTTCTACATCACTTACCTTAGAGAGCTTCATAGGGCTCCATTTGAATACTTTCATGGAAGCTTTTTTTATGAGAACTTGACTAATGAGGGATATTGATCCCAACCACATTTAAATTACATTGATCATGTTCTAGCATGTACTTGAAGTTTAGAGTAGTCCTTTCAAATTGGACATCAGTTTGGGGGTCATAGGTCATACTAAAATCTAATTCAGTATTCATATCATATAGAAGGCATCTCCAGAATTAAGATGTGAACCTTGGATCATGATCCAAAAAAAAATAAAAAGTGTCACCCCATGAAACCTCACCACTTTCTTTATGTAAATCATGGCCATTTGTTTAAGAGATAAATCTTCTCTAATAGTGATTAAATGGGTAGTCTCGGTGAGACGATCCACTATAAACCATATCACATGTTTTCTTTTAGATATTTTCACAAGACCAGTGATAATGTCCATAGTGATATTGTCCCACTTCCATGATGGTATGGGTTGTAGTTGTAATACCCCTTTTGAAAATTTTATCTCTTCCTTCACTTATTGACACACCAAGAACATTGAAGTGTTGTTGGAAATATCCCTTTTAATGTTATCCAACCAATAATGATCACAAAGGTCCCTATACATTTTAGTGCTTCCATGATGTATTGAGAATGTATAGTTATGAGATTTATCTATCATCTCCTTCATTATTTCTATAATAAATGGAACACATAGCCTTGTATGAAATTTCAGTACACCTTCTTTATCAATATTAAACTCAAGAAACTTCCCATTCTTCATAGCCCCTATCTTCTTATATAAAGAAGGATACTCTCATTGAGATTTCATGATCTTATCTAGTAATGATGGTTGAGAAATCATTTGGGATAAGTTTAATGATATACATTCCCTTATTATTATCATGTCTAGTTTTACTAGGACATTGATCAAAGGATCTCATTTAATCCTAATCACTTCCACACAATAGGGTCTTTCCTACTTAATGCATCATGGACTTTGTTTTCACTTACATGGTTAAAATGAATGGAACAATCATTGTATTTAAGAAATTATAAAAAAATCCTCTATCTCAAGTTCAATTAATTTTTCATGAAAATATACTTTAAAATTTTATGGTATATGTATATATCACATTTCTCACCCTAAATATAGTGCCTCCATATCTTTAGAGAAAAAACAACCGAATCCTACACCATGTCGTGCATAAGATAATTCTTCTCATGAGGCTTTAACTATCAAGATGCATAAGAAATCACCTTTTCATTTTTCATGAGGATACACCAAATCAATTTTATAGATTCATCACTAAAAATAATGAATCATTCTCCGATATAGGGAAGAGTTAACATGGGTGCAGTAGCCAATGTCTTCCTTAGCTCTTAGAAATATTTTTCACACTCCTTTCTCCAGATTTACTTGGCCCATTTTCAAGTTATATTGGTTAGTGGATTAAAAAGTCCTTATTTTTTTCAAAAACCTCCTATAATATCCTATTAAACATATAAAACTATGAATCTTAGTTATTGTATGATGAGGCCACTCCTCCACAACCTTGGTCTTGGCAGGTTCAACTGATATTCCTTTATTGGTTACAATGTACCCCAACAAAGAAATTTGTTGTAACCAAAATTCACATTTTCTGAACTTTACAAATAACCTACACATCCTCATAGTTTTCAATATAACCCTTATATGATCCTCATGCTCTTCGTGAATTTTGGAATATATCATAATATATTCAATAAAAACTACAATAATGTTTTCAAGGTAGTCCATAAATACTTTATTCATCAAATCCACAAATATAGGGGGAGTATTAGTCAAACTAAAGGGCATAACAACAAACTCATAATGCACATATCTTGATTTTAAGGTTGTATTTGGAATATATTATTTCTTCACCCTTAATTTATGATAACTAGATCGAAGATCAATATTGGAGAAGAATTGATCCCAATGAAGCTAGTCAAATAAATCATCAATATTTGGAAGAGGGTACTTCATCTTCATTGTGATCATGTTAAGTTATATATAATCAATGCATTACCACATTGATCCATCCTTCTTATTCACAATGAGAACATGTGCTCCACATGGAGAAACACTTGGTTGGATAACCCCTTCATCAAAGGATCTTGTATTTTTTTCTATAATTTCTTTGTCTCCACATTTTCTATTCTATACGAGGTATTTGATATCGGCTTGGATCTAGGAATGAGTTAAATGGATCACTCTACCTCTCTTCCTAGGGGAGGTCTAGGTAACTCCTCAAGAATTACATAGATGAATTCCTGAATGATAGATACATTTTCTATTTATATACTCTCATTTACTTATTCATATTCACCAATCATTTCCATAAATAAGGCTACTGGAGGTGCTTCTATAAAAAGACCAGGTTTAGATATACCTCCTTTGAAAAAAATTTGAAGGTTTTCAATTCAAGACTACTAAGATTTCCTAGATTTTGTAGATGATCTTTGTATTATAATTTGAGATCCAATCCATACCTAGTATAGTGTCAAGTTCTAGAAAGGGAATGACTACTAGATTTGTGATGAGACTGTTCTTGAAAAGTCAATACTAAATTTTATATACAATATTGATGCTTGGATAATCCCTATAGGATTATTAAATGATAAATATACTACTATATGTTCATAGATTGATTCTATATTCATTGAAAAGATAGAGGAATTAAAGGAATTAGTAGAACTAGAATAAAAAATGTACTGGCTATCTTTGAGAGAACAATCAGAGTACATGCTACCACATCATTCGAAGGTTCAACTTTAGATATCATGATAGAAAAAACAAAAACCTTCTTCCTTGGGCTATGACGATGTTGATGGTGAATACCCTACATTAAATTTTTATTGGGATAGTGACTAGAAAATTTACCAAGTTTTCCACACTTTAAGCATTGGACTTCAGGCTGGGCCTACACTATCTTTCATTTTTTGTTAGTGTTGAGAAGTTGAGCATCACCTCACTATAATAGTTCCGAGAAATATGGACATATCTTCCACACTTATTACATTTCCCACTCCTAAGAAAGTAGTTACTCGAATTATTTTTCCCAAATTTTTTGCATGTGGAATGTTGTAATTGCTTCTGCATCATCCATGATCAAAGCTAATCCCTAAGCTTATCTCCATTGATCCCTTATTTTAATTTAATCTATGAGACCATTGCGTCTCTCTGAACTCCATTTCAATCTTCATAGCACTTCTCACTATCTACTCATAGCTTTCATAATCTCAATTGGCAATATTATTCTATAGATGGACTCTTAGTCCACTAAATAATCCATCAACCTTTCTATTAGTATCTATGAAAAAGCTTGAGGTGTAGTGATGAAGTCATGTAAATTTCATCTTATAATTTCCCATATATTTATTTTCCTTCAGCTTCAGCTCTAGGAATTTCTTCTACATTTTCATTCTCATCATTCAAGGGAAATATTTTTTGAAAAACGTTCATATGAACTCTTCCCACTCCATAACTTCAATATCATTCTTGAATTCATCTTTTTAATCAGTTCCCACCACTGATCAACTTCCCCTTCCAAGAGGTAGAAATCCAGTGTGACTTTTTCTTATTCCGAACAATGGTGTACATAAAAGATCTTTCCTATAGAACTCATCCATTATTCAGTCATCGGTGGCTTAGTAGATTCACTGAAAAAGGTGGTCATTGATGCCTAAAGGACTAAATGGAAAGTTGTTCCCTTTGAGGTGAATCCAGTCTCTTGGCCTGATTCATGTTATTTCTCATAACTCGAGTTAGTTGACTCATCATTCTCATTATTTTTTCCATTCTGGCTTCCATCAAAGGGCCACCAGTGAATGGTTCATTGAACTCACCATTTACACAGTTCCTTTTATTTCCCCCCATTTTCTAAAATAAGAAATCATTTTTGAGAAACATGCTTCATTAAATAATATTATAATTATAAAGGAAATTTTTTGGACTTAAAACATCATTATTAAATATGTCATTTTTTAACAATAATTATATTTTCAGTATATCCTTCATAATGGTTCATAAATTGAGTATGATTGACCGAAAATATCCTTGAGATATGTCTAACTAGGAGTGCATAAGGGCTCATTATCATGCACTATTTTTCATTCGAGTCTAGATCAAAGAGGTGTTTTTGGGTTTTAACCCTAGATACATCTATGCTAGAGCCACATACACTTTTTCATATCCAAACAAGGATTTCATTGCTCGAACCCACTTACTTAATTGTTTACCAAAATACAAGTATGTATTCCTATATTTTAACATGTACCAAGGGTTATTCCTAAAATTTTCAAATCTTATCTTCCATAAATAACTAAACATTCCTTTGATACCAACTGTGGCATCCCTCCTTTTTGTTATATAAATTTTCTTGTACATAACATAGGAACTTTTAAAGTTTAGTTTCTTGGGAATAAGGTAAATAAAACATGAAAGAATAAAAAATTATTCTAATACAGTTGAAAGGATTCATCATAGGTTCATCCTATTTACATTTACTACATCTTATAACCTGAGGACACACATAAATGGAGTGAGTGAGCATAAGGCCCAATAAGAGAAAGCATGAGAAACAATTTAAATGTGATCTTGAGAAATATCAATAAGAACTTGAGAAATATCATAAATGCTTGAGAAAGTGACATATCATAATAATAACTTGTAAAATGTGGATATATAATTTAATTTATACATTCATAATCATATCATCAAGGTTTGTCACCGAGGTGTTATAAAAATTACCAAGGTTATTCACCAAGGTATCGTGAACATTTAATCTCTAAAGAATAAATTATTTACCCAATAAATTGGAGATATATTAGGTAAACATCATCATATATCTTAATTTTAATGTGATTCAAATATATAGAAATAAATAATTTCATAAATAACCCATGGAGAATAAATAAAAATGAGTTTCATATCAAAATCATGATGTTTCAACGGTTCTTTAAAAACACGATTAGTATGTAATTTTTAACCAACAGAAATGAAGTGAGGGTTTTATATATGTCATTACCAGAATAAAGTAAATTGTTTTTTACATATTTAATATTACCCCTAGAAAATAAATAGGTTTGGGTATTCTCAAAAAGAAAATTAAATTGAATTTCTTGATGAGGAGATATAAATTTTGGGAAGTAAAATTGTCATCATAACAAGTATAAAACATGGTTTTAGAAATGGGTAAAAAGGGAGGGGACATGGGTTTTCAATTCATAAAACAATCTTAATGTAGTAAAGTAATTAAATAAAATGTATAGAATAAATTATTTTTGAAAATTTAAAGACATACCACCCAAAGAGGAAACTTTAATGGAAAAGATAAGTGGAAATTTTTCCTTACCTTGAAGAGTAGTTCCTAAAACATGCAGATTGGGACCTTGGGGGCTTGAGGACTCTTTTATAGGACTCATTTGGAGGTAAAAATATCATATATTAGTGGAGGATAAATTTTTTGTGAAATAAAATTGATAAATGGTTGGGTATTTATATTAAAGGTTGGGGATTGTTTATTAATTTCTAAATTTAGGCCTTGAACACCTATGTAGTGGTAAATAAAAACCCATGGAATTTACTATGGTCTTTTCCCATGGTACAGGAAACATGAAACACCTTTTATGTTATTTTAATCAATAATATTCTACCATTATTTTACATTACTTATTTTATAAAGTAAAATTAATTTTTTTTCGCAAAATAACATTTTTTATGCTAATGTATCCATTTTAGAATTTGGAAAACAAACAATATATTTATCAATTGATTAAAATATATTAAAATAATTTATATTTATAAAATAAAATATTTTAATTTTTGGTTTGTGTTTAATTATTTATTACATCATTTTGACATAAATATGATGTTATTAAACTTATAGAAAAACTCAAACTATATTTTTACTATTTACAAAAATAAAGTATTATAGAAAAATATCATAAATTCACCCTAAAATAATTTCAATGTGATGATTAAAAAAATGATATTTATGTTATCATAATAAATCTATATATATTATGATTATAACTTTTAAATATAAAAATTCCTATTTATTAAAAATAAAAGTGGATTAGAAATGCATACTAAAACTTCTAGCACTTGAAAAGAAATTATTTTATCATTTATATTTAAATATGAGTGTTTTTATCATACCATTTAATTAAAATAAGTATAATTCATAATATATTAGTTTATTATAAATATTTATATCTTTATTATAAATTAAATTTTATATTTGAAAAATCAATCTATCAGGTTCCATCTCTATTTTTTTAAGAAAAACTATTCTTAAAATAGAATTGAGGGAATAACAATTTTATTTATACAAAGTGATTACACTTTAAGTAACTAGGTAATAGAAGCATGACCAATTATAACACCTAAATATGACCTAAGGGTGTGGTGTGTGATGGTGATAGACTCATGGGGCAGCTCTGCTAACATCGACTAAGTGGTAATTTCCGATAACTTGAACTTCTCTCGTATGTGACTTCATTAAAGCCTCACTTGTTAAAGCTCGGCTTGGGCTTGGTCAAGAGAGAGGAAAAATGATGATACCTGCCTCCCATGTTCTGAAAAATGGGCTTCATATGACATGACTCTACTAGTTGAGTTCATCATTTCTTTTTTCTTCATTAATTATCCTTGGTTATTTCTACTTATAAACACTAATTATGATGTTAAAATTATTATCAAGAGTATAGTTTCAAATGATCATATTGAAAAATGGTAATAATTCACCAATTTTCATATACAAGTTGAAACCCATTGGTAACATTTCAATTTATACTCACTTCATTATTAATGAGATATAGTTTTGTTATGTATAAAATTATATCACACATTTTCAGGAAAAAATTATCATTCTAAATGTTTATGTCATTACACCACAAGCCTAAAAAATAGATAATCATTAAATATTAGATGTTATAGGGTCTAAATATTACCATAAAATTATTATTAGACAAGTTTGGGGTAATTTTTTAAACCTTATCTTCTTAGTTTAACCCCTGGTAAACATGTTTTTACCTTAATTCGCAGTAATTAAATTTTCCTATTTATACTATTCATTATGGAAAAAAATAAATTTGAAATAATTATGTAATAAAAATTATACATATTCCGAATATTGAATTAATTTTTCCAAATTCAATTCACAGAACTGAATTTTTTTATTTAAAATTAAATCCACAAAACCGTTGGAAAAAATATATTTTCTTATAAAAACTTTCAAATATTTAAAACCATTTTATATTAGAAATGAATATAAAACTAATTAAAATACCTAGATTAGTTAAATTTTAATATAATTTAACTATTTTTTTAAAAATAATTTAAAAATAATTTATCTTCCTAAATAATTTAAAAGAAAATTCAATTTTCAATAAAAACAAATATTTTTTACTATTCATAAAAAAATTAAAATTTTCAGAAAATTTGTAAAAGTTCACCCAAAGATATTTTTAACATGTATTTTTTTAAAATAATATTTATTTTTCTATATAATTTTTCAAAAAGTGGTAAAAACGAGTTTTAAATTATGTGCGCATAGTGCTTCAAAACAACATTTTAGAAAAATACGGGTTTCCCGATAATATTTACTTTTATTTCAAATGGTTCTTATTTTATTTCTAATTAATAGATTAAAATTTAATTTATTTTATACATGATTAAACCATATAATTTTCATAATTTATTTATTACTATTCATACCTTCCAACATAACAGATAAGTTATAATGGCCATGTTTAAAAAAAATATTGTAATAGAGCATCACGTTTCGTTTAACATCAGTGTTTCATGCATCACAAGCTATAAAAAATATTGATTTTAAATAATTATGCCATAAAGTATATGTGTGTTACATTCTATAATAATCTTGGTGTTTCTTGTCAAATATTCTATAAAACATGATGTTTCTATTTTAAAATCTCAGGGTGTTACATTCTACCCCATTAAATAAATTGTGTCCCCACAATTTAATATTGATATCAGTAATCAAGGGTTTAAAATTTTAAAAAAACCTTTGTTGGAAACCCACATCATAAAAAGGGTTAATAAAACTTCCTCTTGATAAGAGATAAAGAGAAGTATGAAGGTCACCTATAAAAACATATTATTTGGTATCTTAGTTAGACAACATTGGTGGGAAGTGAAGATATGGACATGGATGAAAGTGTAAAAATTATGGAGAGTGATAGAGATCATTGATCAAAATAAAGTGAATGATCTAGAAAATGTAATATGCATAAATCCATAAATATCAAATGAGTTAAAAGACCATGTTATTCTTTGAAAATGATGGTACTTTGATAATATTTTTGTTTCAAGATCCTTTTCCTAGTAATGAGGAATTACTTTACCATATAGATTGAGAACATAAGAAAATATACTTAGTTGATTTTTTTATTTCATAAGCACAATTTCATATATTTTTTGTGCTTCAATCAATTCTCACTTCATTTTTTAATCCAATAAATGAATAACCAAAATGAATTTTTATGACTCAATCCCTAAAATTTATACTTAATGGGTCATAAAAAGAATGAAAATTCATTCTTCCGATCTCTAGATATCTTCCAAGACCAAAATTATTAGTATGATTTATCTAATAATACGTTAACTTCTAAAACCTCAGAAATAACTCCAATTTTAAACTAAATTCATTTAAAAAATAGTTAATATTAAGACTTGTCCAAAATATGTATGTCCAAATTCAAAGTCTAAAAAATCATAAGGAAGGTCCCTAAATTTCTAAAATCAACTTTACATTATATTGCCCAAACAACATGACATATCTCTTAATGTCACATACCAAATATGTGAATAAATATATTACTATAAAAACTTAATTAAAAAATTCATTCTTCCAAAAATTATTTTCACTTTATTATTTATATAATATCTCAAATTATCAAATTTATACCATAGATCAAAAAATATAGTAAACTCAAAAAATATATAACATACACCATAAAATCACTCATGAATTTCAAGGCAACCAATACCATCCCATGAATATATCCTTATCATTATTATCTCAATATCAGACATATATTAAGGGTTATCCTCCATTAATCATGTGTTTTACAAAAAGATAAACTTTCCATTATATTAATTTTCTAGGTCTTAGTACCATTAAACACATGTCTTCAAATACTTATTGGAAAAATACTACAATATAATAATTATAAATTTAAGGATTCTTATAAAAATAATATCATTGAAAAAATAATTCTATAACACACTTCTTGAATCAAAATACAAAAAAACCTTTGATTATTCCACATCGACCATTGCATAAGATTGACCTTGATACCTTATATTCTTCTGGGGTATAATCCTTTGACTATTGGTATATTCATTTGAGTAGTTCTCAATCTCCTTATAGTTGAAGCATTATACATTGGAAACATCTTTCTTTCCATTTTAATCACATGCATGATGACCTTTCTCTACACAACTATATCAAACTCTTATTCCCATAAATAAAGTACCAAGGTGTTTCTTTCAAAAATTATCACATGGGGGAAATTATTATTTCCTTTATTCCCTTTATCTATATTTTTCTTAACTATCCTCTAATTCTTATAATTTACTTTAAATACATAATACATAGATAAATAATTATTTGTCTTTAACCCACATGATAATATGTTCTTGTATGATGAGAAATCATGGGATACAACCACCATTCGAAGAATTTTCTTAATCCCATCAAAGAAATAATCAATATTTACCTTTGATTACATATTTAGTATGAAAAATTCATTGATAACCTTGTAAAGTTGACTTTATAATTAGAAACATTTCGTCTTCCTTTTATCTTACAATTAGAAATTTTCTCTCCATTTCTTCTCATTGATCATGAAGAAAATTATTTTCTAAGAAGTGTGCCTCAAAATCCATCCATTCTATGTTTTTTATTTGTTCATCATCCTTATATATTTGAAATAATTACCACAATTTATCAATAACTCTTGAGATATGATAAACTGCAATGAAAACTATATCCCTTTCATTACCTCCCAAAGTAAAAAATATATTCTCTAAGTAACTTATCCATTTATCAACTAAAAATGGACTTGTTGTCCCATTAAATTATTATGGTTGTTAACACATAAAGAAGTATAAAATGTTTACCCCATATGGTGGATTAGACGATTCTTCATATGGCTATGGTTAGGTTATTTCTCATAACCTAAGTCATCTACCCCAATACAGTTGTAATTTGATCAGTTCCAACTATATATCTATCTCCATCTTCATTATCTTTCCACTAAGGGAAATACTTACATGGGGTATACAAATTGATATAATTTCTATTCCATATTCTAGTAACCATTTTTGATAAATTTAATACTCTATATTACATCATAAAATTATGAAAGATAATGTATAATTCAAAAACTAGTGAAATAGTTAACATAAATTGAAAACTTTATACATGGATAATCTAATAATAATAAACATTGTTTCTTTGGGAAAATTTTCAAATTATAAAAAACATTCCAATCCTTCAGAATGGTTTATAAATAAAATTTCAATTAATAAAAGTTTATCCCCTATGAGTGTAAAACTTGGTGCATAATAAGGTTTTTTTTTTCATGTAATAGGTTATTCTTGAGTCAATCCTGACACACTTTTATAATTGTTATTACACCTAGGTATATCTATTCTATAAACAAATCTTCTTGTAGTATCCATACATGGATGTATTACTAGGAAGACTACATAATCTGTACCTCACCAAAAATTTAGGATGTTATAATATACATAGACTTATCTTTAAAGTATGTCATAGGGTAATATTCACTAATATATGTATTCATAAATCTAGTTCCCAAGGTTTTTACTAAAATTAATTTAATACCAACTATAAACATATCAAACCTTATAACCCAAAGTTGGTGGATAAATTATTATATTGGAACTAGTAATAAGCCATCATATCCCAAAGGGATGAATAGTTTCATAGCCATCGTAGACTATATATATAATTGAAATTTACATTACATTTTAAATACATAAAATACAAAAAGGTTTTTTTAGAACACAATTATTCCTCTTAGAATATCCCTACATATAAATCACAAAACACTTCTTGGTGTCCTAAGAAAAATACATAAGAAATAGATGATCTCAAATTCTAATTAAGGGTATGCGTACAACAAAAGCTATAATGAATAAATAATAATAATCATTATATAAAGGAAAAAAATGAAACAAATTCCATTTTAACAACGACTTGAGAATAATATGGTAGGAATAAATTATGATTTAATAAATCCATATATATAATAACTAAGATTGAAACATATCCATGGATATTATAATTAACTAAATGATCATGTGGAAATAAATAACTAATCTCATAATGAGGGACTAATAATTTTATACATCAAAAACATATTGTCAATACATATCACAAGAATGTTTAAAACTATGGTTAAAAACCCATTTAATTTAGAAAACTAATTTGTCTCACAAGACCTAATGATGCATCAATGGGATATGTAACTCCAGGACCCACCCATCAAATAATAATTATAATGAATACTTTATATAAAATGGATTAAACATAATGAACATAAATATATTTATTGAAAAAACTAACATACAAAATTTTAATACTTACCTAAATCAGTAAACATAATCCTAAACCATCTGGAGTAATATGGTGAATGGTAAAAAAATAGTACACCCATAATAAAATTAATCACAAACCGTCCAGATAAATAATAAGGATAATATCAATACAACATATTCTCATTAGATCATTAGTAGAATAAGGGTTTTTATGTTGAGGAATTGAAATTCCATATAGTGATCATTAAAACCTTACTAAGGAAAATAACATTTTTATTTTGAAAATCACCATTCAAAAACTAAAAGTTAAGAAAAGATCTTTACAATACCTTTCATTGAAAATAACCTTTGAAACTAATAAAGGAATCTTTAAATAATTTATTGGTCATGATGGTGGTAAATTTTTTTATGTCGTACCGATTAAAACAAAGGTTTATTCTAAATTTTTGGTAAAAACCAAATAGAACTTGCTTGGAAAATGAAATGATAATTTATTCCAAAAAAATCATTAGAAATTAAAACATGGGTTACAATTTCTTCAATATGATTTTTATAATGTTAAAATAATTTTTTAATTTTTTTAGAAAAAAAGGATTTTGATGATTTTCTTGACTGAATAGAGAAGTAATGTTGCCTTTTCTTATAAACATTTTATCAATAATTTTAAGTACCAAAGAGAGGAAATAAGGTATTATAACTGTAATAGTTCATGAATTATCATATGATATGTAAATATATTGGTTTTAAGATTGGAATAAGAAATAATTCAACCAAGGGACACTTAAACATAAATAATCCTAAATAATGATGAGATTGTGAAATAACCCTGACCAGTTTGATAAATTCTGAAACATGAGATCTATAAAATAAATAACATAAAATGAAACATTAAATATCATTAATATAAATATATTTATTATAAAAATTATCAAAGGTGTGTCATATTCACTACATAAAATAAATAATTGGTGAATATGACATATCTCCCGCAGAAGTGGAAGTGAGATGATGTACCATTACCTTAGATTTGAATTCATTAATATGTTTAAAAAAATCCTATATAATAAATATAAGTTTATTATGAATATATTACACAACCATAATCATATATCTCATGCAATATATGATTTAGTTATCGTCTTTCATAACCCATTTAATGACAATTCCTTGTTAAAATCACTACTTTAGGTGATAATTTTTCGTTTTACATGTATGTTTTGGTTTGGAAATATTGGTCCATTTACTTTTGATATTTGTTAAATAAAAAAAATGTTAACCATGATATTAAAATACTATATATTCATTATATATGTATTTATATTAATCTATAAATTTAGATATAGAAAATGGATTATGTCGTTCATGGAGAAGGTATGTCATACGTACACATGAAAAGTATTTATATTTTTATCGATGGATTGAAAGAAATGAAGGTAAATAAAATATTAAATTTTATAGATTTATTACTATGTCATATATATCAAATATATTAATTAAAGTTATCTTTATTACATTCTATTTAAAGCGTTATTGAAAATAAAATCACATTACTTCGCGAGGCGGTAGTCACCTTTATACACATGTAACTTTATCGTATTTTAAACAGAATGGAAAGTAATATGGTACATGAGATATCATAATTAAAGTGGTACAATTATTTTAATAATATAATATATATCAATATAATATATCCTTGTTAAAATACATGTAAAATGGATATGATAAAAACAAATCACATTGGTTTGTGAGGTGGTAGTCTTCCATACACACGATCAAAGGTTTAATTTCCCATTTGATGGAAGAGGAGAAGAATATAGTTCACTAAATTAACATAATAAAATAAAAATATATGGGAAATAATGATGTTATTATATTAATATATTGTAATAATATTTTTAGGCGGTGGAAGAAGAAATAAAATGAAAAGGCGTAGTTAAGGACTATACATTTTTCTCAGAGAGCCTCTTTAAGATTATACCTAAAGACTTATTTGGAGGGTTTAATATTTAAAATAATTCCTCTAGTATGTGGGTAGGTAATTGAGTAATATATTTGGGTAGTTATGTTTTAACTAAAGTGATTTGGAAGTGTGAAGAGTGGTGCAGAGGGGTTGGCCTTCTATAAGAATGGGAGAGGACACCCTTGGAATTTTTGAAAAGAAAAGGTGATACCCATGTTTTATCATTCCAAAAGCCTAAAAAATAGGTCATAATAGAACCTTATATATTTTTTGGTCTAAATATGACCATAAAAAATTAATTATATAAGTTTTAGATCAATTTTAACCCTTATCCTCTTAGTTTAACCCCTGGTAAACCTATTTTTACCACAACCAAAGTAAATATTTTTTACAATTTTTACTATTAATTATAACCAAAAATTAATTTGAAATTATTAAATAATATAAATTATAATTATTAAAAATATGGAATCTATTTTTATAAAATTAATTTATAGAATTTGGGTAATTAAATTCAAATTAAACCCACATACGCATTGAAAAAATGGGTTTTCCAAAGAAAAAAATTCAAATGTTTGAAAAGTTTTTGTATCATAATTAAATATGAAATTGATTAAAATGAACTGAATTAGTCAAAATTTAATATAGTTGATATAAGTTTACTTTAAAACCAATTTAAAATATATTTTATCTTTTTAAATAATTTAATTGAAAAGGGAGTTTTTAATAAGAATCAATAGTTTTTACAATTAATCAAAAAATTATCGTTTTCAAAAAGTTATATAAAACTAACCCATGGATAACTTTGAAATGTAAATTTTAAAAAAATGATTATTATTTTTTGAAATAAATTTTCTTAAAATTTTAAACCATAATTTTAAATTATGTTCACAAAGCGTGACTAAACCATATTTTTGAAAAAACACATTTTTTTAAGAAAACGATTATTTTCCTTTGAAATAGTTCTTTTTTTAAATTCTAATCAAAAGATATTAATTGAAGTTATTTTATAAAATTATGAACCATATAATTTTCATAATTTTTTCAGTCTTATTGATACCTTCTAACTTAATGACTAGGTTATAATGGCCATGTTTAAATAATAATTTTTTAATAGAGTATCTTGTTTTATTTAAAAATGGAATTGTGTGCAACACAAGCCATAGAAGAGATTGAATTTATAGAAATATATTTTAAATTATTAGGGTTTTATGTTCTCTTATAATATTGGTGTTATATGTCATATATGCTTTCAAACATGATATTCCTCTTTTAAAATATCGATGTGTTATACTATAGCCTCTATCGTCATTCTGCATAAGACTTATAACAGCTCTTGGTAGTCTTTATCCACTCCTAGATTATTTGAACCTTCTCTATCACATATTACACCAATTTTGGGCCTAGAAGTGCTGAGTTACTAGGATCAATCCAATACAATGGTGACCTATAAGGTCTCCCTTATAAATCCTCAAATGGTTCCATACCAATAGTAGATTGGTAACTTTTTTTATACAAAAACTCCAACAGGGGTTGGAAATCCTCCCAACATTGGACAAAGTCCAACATTAAAGCTGGAACCATGTCATCCAAACCCTGAATGGTCTACTCACTCTGGCCATCAGTCTAAGGGTGAAACATTGTTCTCAAATGCATATGCGTCCCATAGCACTGAAATCATTTCCATAATTGTGATATGAAGTGAGCATAATGGTCTGAAACGATCATCGATTGAACTCCATGAAACTAAAATATCTCTGACATATAAAGTTATCCCAAGATATCTACTGAACTCTACTCTCATATAGATAGGAATTGGAAATACATGGTGAGTTAGTCTATAATCACCCAAATGGTATTGTTTCCTCTAGATGTTTTTGGTATCCGTGACATGAATTATATAGACATACCATCCCACTTCCAATTTGACACATTAAGGGGTTAAGCTAAACCAGGTGGAACCTAGAGAATGAAATTCACCTACTAAAAATTGAGGCATTGAGAGACAAAATACACTATACACTTCCTCATTACTAGCCACTGGAAGTAATGTCGAAGGTCTTGATACATCTTTATCAAATTTGGATGCATCACTAATGGTGATGAATGAAACTTCCTTAGAACCACCTCAAAAAATGTCACTAGTACAATCATTCATCCTCTAAAAAAGATGATGTGCTCCCCACCTTCATAAAATTTCCAAGGATCACATCTAGGGGATAACTGAGTATAAAGGGTCTCATAGTTGGTATCTCCATGATGAGCCTCCCTAAATTTTTGTGGAAGTATTGGGGTAACAACTATATACTAGAGGTATGTTACACTATCCTTATCCACAAGGGATAACTACTATGATGGATCAACAAATAACTATAAAAAAAAGTCTCATGCTAATATCATCTTCTAACATGTTCCCCTTCTTAGGAGTATAAACGATCTTAAAGTCAAAATCGTAGAGGAACTCTATCCATTACATGTTTATCAAGTTAATATCCTCCAATGATAAGATACAACTAATAGTATTGTGGTCAGAATAGTTGATAAACCACTCACCCATACAAAAGTGTCACCACATATTATAGAATAAGACTACTATTCCATATCAAGATTAGGGGTGGTGTAGTTTTTCTCATGTGGTATCAACTATTGGGACCCATTGGAAATCATCAACTACCTCTAAATAATAACACATCCATGTCCGGTCCTGGAGGCATCACATAACACTACCCACTCAACACACTCCTCTAGAAAACCTCAAAATGGAATGTTAATTAACCTCTACCATAACTCCTGAAAAGCCTAATGGAACCTTTATGTCTATAGGAAATAAAGCACTTTCTAGGTCAAAGTAGCCAAGGGTGTCGATACCCTAGAGAAATCAGGTGGAAACATCCTGTATTATGTAACCATCCCAAGGAATTTTTGTATCTCAGTGACACTCTTGGGTGGATCCCAAGCTAACGCTGCCTCATCCATGGCCGAGTTCACTGTTATTCCTACATCTGAGATGACATTTCCTAAAAAGTGGAACCCTTGAATCCAAAACTGACACTTTGAGAGTTTTATATAAAGCTAGTTCTCATTGAGTATTTCTAGGACTACCCCAAGTGTCTCTCATGCTCATCCTTGTACACAATGTACACTAGGATATCATCAATGAAGACAACCAAAAATCAGTCGAATAAGGACTGAAAGATTTGGATCATGAGTCTCATGAACATTTATAGGGTGTCCATTATGCTAAAAGGTATCACCAATTACCCATAATGACCATAATAGAATCAAAATATCATCTTCAATATATTAAAATATCATACATTGAGCTAGTCATAACCAGATTTGAGGATAATCTTTGAGATCTATCTCTCTCCTCTCAGCTAGTTGAAGAGATCATCAACCCTTAATAGTGGATATTTATTATTTATGATCAACTAGTTCCGGAAATGGTAATACACAGAAAACCTCAATCTCTTATCCTCTTTACTGATTAAAAATACATGGTATTCCTAGGGTGACACACTATGTATGATAAATCCCAACCACTACAAGTCCTCTTACTGCACCTTCAATTGAAAAAACTCTACAGGAGATATTCACTATGCTACTGAAGATACCAGGGAATTACTCAGGTACATGTGTATGAATAAGACTATTTCTCGGTATAAAGGTAAGCCTGAAACATCCTCAGGAAATACATTATAATACTATGACACCACTTTAGGATGATGAAATCTCATAACATCCCCTGATCAAAAGGAAATACTATCCAAATTATCAGTAATCAGCTGCACCCTCCTATGTATGATCCCATCATAATATGTCTGGGTTTCATTCTCACTAATGGATGAAAACATCATCTCATCTATGCTGACTCCCATAATCATAGTCTTAAAATCGCCAATATATTAATTAAATATTTATATCCTATCCATACCCATTATAATTTCATAATACCTCACTACTACTATAAAGAGATCCCATAGGAACCTATATCCTCCAAGAGTTATGTTAAACTGTCAGAAGAAGTGTATGATCAGAAAATCCTATCATGTAGGAGTCTCCAGATATAAGGGTCAAGCCAAAATTTAATATAGAATCTCTATGTATCGAACTAGGTATCTAATAAGAAAAGTGCGTCTCACTATTGTGTCTATGAGTACGGTATATAAGGTAGAAAAGACATATATAGTACCTATAATCATCTGTAGAACCTCCAGGTCAAAGGCCTCCACTACTTGCAGCTGTCCTCATCCCAATCATGTAGCACCCTTAGCCCATCAGAGACCACCTGGTGGTAGTGGTTGTAATAGGTCAAACTATCTGCCACCTCTAGTTTCTCTCCCTACACCTATTACATGTTTTACACCTTTTGGGACCCCTGATTTTTATGGTTGTCTCTACCGAGGTGATCCATCCACTATCTCTCTATAAATTGTATGGAAGGTCGGACAATCTCACACGAGATATCCCTGACGAACACAGGATTAGCCCTACATCTTCCCAGGATATCTAAAATCATCTTGAGATCCATGAACCACATACCCTCTATCCCAAGATAAAATATTTAATCATATTACATGTCTAGATACCTATGTATACCATCAAATACCCACTGTTGAAGTCTCATCTCCCATTTTCCCAACACTGGCACCCATTGCCAACGTCTACTTGGCTCGAAGGATCCATACTACCAAAGAACACTCCAATACCCCATCATAGGTAGGAATGTAAAGAGTTATCATGCTAACCCATATATATTTATGTAGGGCCTTACCAAAGGTCTATTCTTGGATGAATTGGCAATGAACCATATCTACAGAGTATCATGAGAGTTTAGTGAACCTCAGTGAATAATTAACCATGGTCATCATGCTTCACTAAGTCAGCAGAATCACTTGTATGTGCATTTCCTGCAATATAGCTAGATAGAATTTATCTATGAAAAGGATATCAAAATAAATACCTAAAAGACATATCTTATTGTACGATAGAGTCACTAGGCCTCATAATATCCCAATAGATCCATGTAGAAGGATCGGCTCTAGGACCACAATCTAGTTTGCAGGTGTCCTAAAGAGGTAAAAGACTCATGTAACTACATGGGGATGGTCCTTATCTATATAGGAGTATAACTCACCCCAAAACCTAAGGGATCGCTATCGATGAAACTTATGAAGTCTAATTGGCCGATGTTCCTCATTTGATAGTACTTATAGAATAATATTATACTTGATAGGTGGGGGTATGGCTGGAAAACCAGCTAGAAGTATTACCTCCTGAACAAGTCCCTATGTAAAATACTCATTTCAATGTGGACCATCCTCGTAATACTGATATATAGCCAAGATGGAAAACATCATAGAGGCATCCTAAAATAGAAAATATGTACCACAATCAAGAGTAAATCTGGGAATCTAATTAAAAAAGAACATGGAAGCCATAACCCATTCCTACAAGATGTATATACCAATGATTAAATTGAAACCCATGCCTATATGTACCAATTTAAAAAAATAGTTTATCAGAGTCCTGGTGAATGGATAAATCATCCACCAAACCAATATTGGATTCCTTGTCCTGAGAGATGAACTCAAAACAGTGTAACATTATTTCCCTAGTTCCTAAACCAATCTCACAAATAGAAAATATCCAAACTCTAATCCTATGATGAAACATGATCTAATACCACTCTATCATGATCTTACCCACTGGGAATCACCTGGCCAGTGGTAAATTGATTGTGACACCCCAATCCAACCTATAATAGGCCATGGTCTAAATAAAGGAAATGAGTGGTCATAACACTCAGATGGGAGGCCTTAGCCTAAGGTACCTATACACAACCACACACACACATCTCCAATACACATACACTATTGAAAAGTAAAACTAAAAATGATACCCAATGTGTGAATACAAGTATATCTTTCAATAAGAACATGTAAAATATACTGGAAAGAATAAAGGGCCAAATACAAGCCCACAAAAACTATAAAGGAAGTCCAACCTTCTAAAATGAGTGGACTATAGTAAAATGAAACACCTGGTATGAACCATGGTCTGTCTGGCTCACTTATTCACCATCCACTCTTAAACCTCCGAGGACCTCATTGAACAGACTTCCATCTATATAAGACATGACATGTGAAGGAAGATCCCATGTAGGGGTTGTATAATAATAACCAGTAGGATACCCTAAAACTACCAAATATAAAGCATAAGAGAGAAATCATTTCATCACAATGGAATAAAAATTAGAATATTTGTCTTATGATAATAACATCAAGATATATTAAGGATGAACATTAATTATTAGGGTAATGTCACAACGATAAATCTTGCCCAGGATTCTGCAAGAGATTATAAGATAACCCTGATTTGAGAGAAACCTCTCCATGACCCAGATAACAATGATGGCGATTATTTGAGAGGTCATTCTCATCAGGTTTATCTAATAATAAGTACACATTTAAAGTTAGAATATATCAACACACATATAGAGGATCAAACATAGGGCCATGGGGGACACTACAGGCCCAAAATGGATTAAATCTATTAGTAGGTGACCATTTCTTGTGTATGTTGGTCACAATTATTCATAGAACCCCACCAAGGGAAGATGATATTATAGAAGACCCCACCCCAGGCCTCACAGGGGATTCTGAAAAAACTATTCGAGACTGATCGCGTAGTGGGGATCACATCCTATGGTTAGTATAATGCCCTGACCTTAGTTTCCCGGTGTCAGTACATTATTTATTATGTTTTCACGATTACAAGGAATCAAATCCTGACGGTCATATTAGTTCAGTAGTATTAGAATACCGGATTACATTCATGACAACTAGAATACATTGGGAAAAGAAAATAAAACATGATATAATATAAATTGAAATAAACACAATCCTTGAAATATTATTCAATATTTACATCTTCATAACCAAGGTAAAGGAAACATAAGAAATAGGAGATCTCATATGATTAGTAAGGGTATGTAATATAGTGGAAGTTATCAAAAATATAAGCACTAGGAATGGTGAACAACTAAAAACACATGCATTTAAAAATAAACTTGAGTATAATATGGAAGGAATAAAAACTAAATGAATAATTCCATATAAATAATCATGGGAGAATAAAATAGAACTGTGGATACTCTACTAGTTAAATAATTACATGAACTATCAATTACTAATTTCATAATGATGGAGTGCATAATGAAGGACATCATAACCATACCGTCATGACCTCATGCCAAGTCCATACATAAATTGATAAAAACCCAAACTAGTTCTTATCATGAGACCCATCGATTCATATATGGGATATAACAATCCCCAACCATCACTTAATAAGTCCAATTTATTCTTCATATGAAAAGGGAGAAACATAGAAAACATAAAAATTCATATTAGAAAACTAACATAAAAAAATTGAATACTTCGACCATAATATATAAATAGTACCAAATAGCACATCCAAAGTCATAATGATTATAAAAACATAAAAAATATATGTTAGATAGTATCATGAAATATAAACCTCAATTAACTACAATATTTAACAAATTAAGTCATCAAAGATGGAGATACCATAGAAATATTCAGAAAGAAATTAATCCTTAAACATCCCAAAGTTTCCCATACCACTTTGAAACATTAAAATCATAATAACCTAGAATATCGTGAGACTAAGGAGACTCTTTTTATGATATATAAAAGGGAATTACATTAATCAAACACATAATTAATAAGTGGTGTACAAGGAATATTTCTCACAGAAGTAAAAGTGAGATGGGAAAAACAATTTTTACTTTGGAAAGAATAGTTCTTTTGGAAAATCATTTGTATTTTTCATAAAATAATATTGTAAACATGTATATCCCATAAAATAAAAGGTGAGGACATTGAAATTATATTTTAGGCATAAATTATGTCCCACTGAAGTGAAATCAGGCAAAAAGTGTTTTTAAGAATCTTTAGAAATAAAACATTTCAGTGCAGTTTAAGGAAAATATTTAAGAGAAGGGAAAATTTTCAAAACATGTGTATCCTAGTAAAATAAGGATGATATGATCTAGATATATGAGTTTGGAATATAAAAAAAATATATAATAAACTTTGAAAAAATAAAAAGCATTAAATTTTGGTATAGAAAGTTAAAGAGTAACCAGAAGAAAAAACAGGGGTTTGAGTAAAATCCCTTACCAATTTGTAATCCATCGAATCCCATTCCCTAAAAATTAATAATCATAAAATGATACATTTAATACCAGTAAAATAATGAGATTCACGATATTATACCTCAATGGGTAGTATATATAAAACATACACAAGAAATAGCGATGAATAAGGAATATATCACAAAAATGGAAGTGAGATGAGGAAACCCTTACCTTATGTCCTAATGTATTCTACACTTGACCTTAATGTCCTGGATAATAAAATTAAATATATTAATTAATTAATCAATTAATAAAATTTTATACATTTATTAGTTTAATTATTGTTTTATTAGGTTCATTTATGGTCTTAATAATGAGTTATACAATTTAATTTCATCGTTTCAAAGTAGTCATTATTTTGGTTTTCATGACCAGTTATCTTATTTATAAGTAATGGAATTCTTGTGGAATAGATATAATCCACCAGAATTGATTTTATATGATACTAATTAAAATAAATAAAATTAAATGGTTATATAATTCATTTGGTTATATGGTATGAGGATGAGTTATTAGATGAAACATTAGTGATTATCATTTAGATTATTACAGCGGTATTTCGATCATCACGAAATAGTTTTATCGTATGAATTATTATTAGGTATATACACTAGTTCAAAAAACATTACATAATTTATAAAACATATTTTATAATATGGTTAAACAATAAAAATCGTTTCATAACCATCCTTTAAGGAGAAATTTAATAAAAAGGGTTCTTCGTTCACGAAGGTTGTAAATCGGCACCTCCCGGATGATGAATTCATTTTTAAAAATAAAAGAGATAGAGATAGTAGTTTGAGGAAGGATATTACATTAATATGATAAAATTATAGTATATATATGATACTATAGTTATCATGATCATTTTTACAGAAGAGTTAAGGAGAAGATAATAAAATAAAGTAAATTTAAAATGAAATTAAAAAAAGGAAGAGGGTTTACCTCTTGAATTATCCTCCTTGAGAATCTCCATAGGGAAAGGGGTTTTGGACTTTTTGTAAGAAAAATCTCTCTTTTACTTGGGGAAATAACAGGGAAGAGGATTTGAGAATAAATTTTAAAGGATTAAAGTATTAGAGGAGTGAGGAGAAGAGGGGGTGTTGTGTGGTTTTTATAGTGGAGGAGAGGGGTAATTTTTGAATATTTTATCTAGTTGTTCATTAATTTTCTCAAGAAAATCAATATTTTTGATTATTGTGAATAAAAAAAGTAAATAGATCACGTGAGTTTGAAATAATGGTTTCTTAAATTATTCAGGACTCAAGGATTAGTGTATTTATCTTAAAAGGTATTTATACATTAAATTATCGTATTTTATTATTCACTATGAGTTCATGTATTTTATAAAAATCCAAAAAATTCACCTTAGTCATTTTTTGATGTGTAAAATCCAAAAATTAACTCCATTTTATAAAAGTAAGTTTATAAATATGAGTAATTTAATTTTTAATTAAAATAATCATTTACTTGGAAAATAAATATTTTAAAATCATAACTGATTTTACAACACTTTGGAAAATTACATAAGGTCTACAAAAATTATCTAAAAATAATAAGAAATAAAAATAGTAATTTATAGATACATTTTATGAAAATAAATCTCTTTTAAATTATTAAATTAATCATAAAAATGTGACTAAATATTGATGTCTTACAAAAATGCCAACACTTAATAATTTTTAAAACACTTATTTTATATGATAATGATATAATTATAACTTACCTTCATTTATAATATGTCTAAATTTTATTTATGTAGTCATGGGTAAGGTTTCTATTCATTTGGATAATTTTCTATTCATAAGGGTAATATTACTATTCTTAAGGGTAACATTACTATTCAAAAGGGTAAGTTACTATTCATATAAAATTAAGTTGATCTTATTAGACTCTAAATATCATACTGATCACAACCATGTATGTTATTTTTTCAAAATTTAAATCAAAGAAGTGGAAAATTATGTTTAATGGATAGGTTTTAACTATCTTGTTTAAATAATTAAAATAATAAAGCGTTTTTTTGTATAGACTCAGTGTTGTGTGCATTACATTCTATATTAAATTTATTTATAAATCCCGGGGGTGTTAAATTCACCCCTATATCAATAAATTTCATCCTCAAAATTTTAAATTACACATTTGAAAATTCCCTTATGGGAAAATCACATTAGAAATATGGTTAATAAAATATTTTCTTAATAAATGGG
Organism: Viscum album; assembly: GCA_963277665.1. NCBI lineage: Eukaryota > Viridiplantae > Streptophyta > Magnoliopsida > Santalales > Viscaceae > Viscum > Viscum album. The sequence goes on from OY728145.1 coordinate 539,626,231, forward strand.
AATGGGAAATGCATAGGATACTAAAAAACTATGTATTTGAATTGGATAACATTAGTGAAAAGTGGAAATATGTATATGCAAGAATAATCTAACCATCAAGTTCTGATGGAAAGTGATAGAGAACATATTCAAATGAAAGTTGATTACTACAAAACCATAAACTACAATTATGAAAATGTTCCTTGACGTCAAAAAAAAATTATGATAATAGGAATTTTATTTCTTAAAACTCTTTTCCTAATGTTTAGGAATTACTCCATTTTATAAGAGTATAAAAATTTGTTTCTATTTCATAAACATAATTTTATCTTTTTATTGTGCCTTTAACTATTTCTACTTCATTTCATGGAACAAATTTTACCATAGGGTAAAATAATATCTAAAACCTAGTCAAACCAAATTATTATGATCCAACACTTTAGAAATAAAATCACTAAATTTCCATATTAAACATATTAAACAACATGAATTTGATCTTAATCATCACATATGAATATGTGAGTACATTCTCCTTGTATTCTCAAGAAGAATGGTAACAACATGAATTACCGTAAAACCTTATGGAATATTTTCATGTTTTCTTATTCCTTATGTAAAACATATGAATTTCGATATATTCCTTAAGTCCAAAATGTTATAGACTCTACCAATTTTTTGATAGTCCATTATTTAGATCCAAGGTAATATGTGATATCCAATTTATGTTATCCAAATAAATCATCTATTTGTTATAAAATCAATATCTCAGTATTAGGATTATATTAGGGGTGGTCTATCCCTCAACCATATATTTTCTAACCAGATTAACTTTCTACCGAGTCACTTTTACTTGGTTCCATTCATCATACAAACTCATATCCTTAATGAAATAGGACTACAATACAATCCTTATATATCTCATAATTCTTATAACAAGAATATCATAATAAAGTTCATGAATCCAAATATTAAAATACATTAATTATTATACTTTTCTAGTAGTGACATCATAATATTGACCATGATCCCTTTACAATTTCAAATTAATATTACCTAGATGCTTGGGACATTCATTTGTGTAGTTCACTATATCCTTAAAGTTAAATTATTGAATATTAGAAAATTCTTTACTTCTATTTAAATTATTACGATGGTTTCCTTTTTCTCTACACTTGAAGCAAAATAATTTTTCCTCTTAACAATATACCAAGGTGTTTCCTTCCATAATTATCACATGTGGGAAAATACTACTTTCCCTTCTACCCTTTATCTATATTTTTACCAGTTTTCCTCTTCTTATCTTGATTTCTTATGAATCCATAATACATAGAAAACTCTTTTAACTTATTATTAGGACATGATACTATACCCTCATATGACGAGAATGTTTTAGAGACTAGTTTCCTTCTAAATACTTTCTTAAACCCATCAAAGAAACAATCATTCTTACTCTTTGGATCATGCACATCAATTTGGTTACCAATCCTTCTAGTATGCACCATTTATAAATGGTTTCATACACTAGATTAGATCACAACATTATGAAACATAATTTATAATACCAATACTAGTGAAATACTTAACATAAACTGATACATTTATGCATAACGAATATCATAATAATAAACATTGTTTCTTTGGGGACATATTTACTTTTAAATCATTCAATTTTTTTTAAAGAACTTGTGAATTATCCTAATCATATACCACAGGAGTGTCAAACTAGGTGTGTAGTAAGGCGTGTTGTTATGTACCGGGTTACCTTGAGTCAGGCTTGAGACACCTTTTCAGGGTTATTACCCCTAGGTATATCGGTTCTAGAACCATGTGCACCTGTAGTATCCAGACATGGATGTATTTATAGGAAGATACATATAATTTATACCTTAAAACAATTCTATGATGTTCTTCTATTCTTATCCTCAATGTCTATTTTAGGGTTATCTAACATAATTTATGTTTTCAAAATACAGTTTCCAAGGTTGGTGATAAATTTTCTTCGATACCAACTGTAACACCTCAACCCCAGTTTCTTGGAGCCAATGATTTATTTATTATATTTACAAGATTACAAGGAATCAAATCCCAAAGGACCAATCAGTTTAGCAGTCTTTGAAGACCAAATTACATTGAATATTCCCATAATACATTGGGAAAATAAAATAAAACAGGATACAATATAAAATTAAATAAACACCATCCTTGAAATATTTTTTAAAGATTTTTTATTTCTAACTTGTGGAATGGATACATAGGAAAGGGGTGAGCTTAGATGCCCAGTAATGGTATGTAATACATTGGAAGTTAGCAAAAACATAAACACTATTCATAGTGAACAACTAAAAACAAATTCCATTAAAAATTAATTTGAGCATAATTTGGAAGGAATAAATAGTGAATAAATAATTATATATAAATAATAAAAAGATAATAAAACATAACCATGAATATTATACTAGTTGATTAATCACAAGGAATATAAATTACTAGTTTCATAATAACAAAAGGCATAGTGTAGAACATCATAACCATATCGTCAAGGCCTCATGCCAAGACCATAAATAAACAGGTAAAAACCCAAACTAGTTTTTCTCCTGAGACCTACCGATGCATAGAGGAGCTATAATGGGCCCCACCCATCACTTACTAAGTCTAATTCCTTCCTCAAATGAAAATGGTAAAACATAGGCAATATAAACATTCATAATGGAAAATCTAGAATAAAAAATGTGAATACTTCAACTATAATCTATGAATGGTATCAAATAACACATCCACAATATAACTGATCATAAAACCTTAAAAAAAATATGTTTGATGTTATTATAATATATAAACCTCAATGAAGTAAAAGATTCAACAAAGTAAGTCAACATAGATGGAGATACCATAGAAAAATTCTCATGGAAGGTAATCATTAAACATTCCAAAGTGTCTCATAACACTTTGAAACATTCAAATAATAATACCTTATAATATCATGATAATAAATAGACTCTTATTAGGATATATCAAATGTAATTACATAAACCATAAGCATAATTAATAAGTAGTGCACATGAAATATATATCACAGAAGTCACAACGATAGGATATTAACCCTTTTTTACTTTGGAAAGAAGTTTTCTTTTGGAAAATCATTTGTATTTATCAAAAAATAATATATAAACATTTATATCCCATAAAATAAAAGGGAAGGACATAAAAATTATATTTGAGTCAAAAATGATGTCCCACTGAAGTGAAATCATGTAAAATGAGTATTTAAGAAACTTTAGATATAAAACAATTTAGCGAGGATTTAGAAAAATATTGAAGGGATTATAAAGATAAAAAAGCATGTTTGTTTTCATAAAACTAGAAGTGAACCAAGATAGTTTTTCTTGATAAAATGTGAGATTTTAGAAAAATAATGTTTGGATTAAAATAAATTATATAGTTCACTTAAAAATGGGTAAGAATTGGGGTAGTTTACTTTAATCAGAATTATTTATGGGGAATAATTGAGAAGGTATCATTTATAAAATATGTATATCTCAGTCAAAGAAGGATAATATGATATAGATATATGAGTTTAACCAAAAGGAAAAATGGGGGTACGGGTAGAATCCCTTACCCGTTTGTAATCAATCGAATCGTATGCTCCAAAATTAATAATCATAAAATGATACATTGAATACCATGAAAATAAATATATGAATGATATGATATATAATTGAGAATTATAAATACACCATACAAATGAAATAGTGGTGAATAATGGATATCTCACAAAAATGGAAGTGAGATGAGGAAACCCTTACCTTATGTCCAAATGTGTTCTGCACTTGACTTTAATGTCATGGATAATGTAATTAATTAATTAATTAATTAATTAAGAAACTTTTATAAATTTATTAGTTTAATAATAATTTTATTAAGTTCATTTATGGCCTTATTGATGAGTTATAGAGTTTAATTTCATCGTTTTAGAGCATTCATTTTCTTGGTTTTCATGATCAATTCACTTATTTATAAGTAATAGAGTTCATGTGAAATGGATATAATTCTACAGAATTAATTTTATATGATACTAATGAATAAATATAATATTAAATGGTTATATAATTCATTTGGTTATATGTTATGAGGATTATTTCTTATATAAAAAATTAGTGATAATCGCTTAGATTATAACGACTATATTTTGATCATCACGAACTAGTTTTATCGTAAGAATTAGTATTAGGTATATATACTTGTTATATAACATCAAATAAGACATAATACATATTTTATAATCTGTTTCAACCATAAAAATGGTTTCATGACCAGACTTTATGGTGAAATTGAATAATAGAGGTTCTTCATCCATGAAGGTTGTAAATTAGAACCTCCCGGATGATGATTTCTTTTTTTAAAATAAGAGAGAGAGAGAGATAGTAATTTTAGGAAGTATATTACATTAATATAATATAATTTCAGTATATAGATTATAATGGAGTTATTATGATCATTTTTACATAGTGGTTGAGTAGAAGATAAGAAAATAAAGTAAATTTAAAATGAAATTAAAAGAAAAAGGAAGAGGGTTTACCTCTTGAATTATCCTCCTTTAAGACCTCCCTAGGGAAAGGGGTTTTGGTATTTCAGTAAGAAAAAGATCTCCTAGACTTGCGGAGATACTAGGGAATAATATTTGGGAATAAATTTCAAAATATTCAAGGCTTACAGGAGTGAGGAAGAGAGGGGGTGAGGGGTTTGTTTTAGTGTAGGGTTGGGGTGATTTTTGAATATTTTATTCATTTTTATTAATTTTCTCAAGAATATAAATAGTGCTTATTCTTGTGACTAAAAATTGTAAATAGAGCATGTAATTTTTAACTAATGGTTTCTTAAATCATTAATGATTCAAGTAATAATTTATTTATCTTATAATGTATTTATACATTAAATTACAATATTGTACTATTCACTAAAAATTCAAGTATTTCAGAAAAATCCAAGAAATTCACCTTAACAATTTTTTGATTCATAGAATAAAAATATGAACTCCATTATATGAAAATAATTTCCTAAATATTAGTAATTTAATTTTTAATAAAAATCAACATTTATTTGGAAAATATGGATTTTAAAATTATAATTTATTTTGTAACACTTTGAAAAATTACATAAGGTAACATTAAATTATCATAAAATCATAAGAAATAAAAATATTAATTTATGGATACATTTATTGAAAATAAATTTTCGTTTAAATTACTAAATTAATCACAAAAATGTGACTAAATATTTATAACTTACAAAAATGATAACACTTAAGAATTTTTAAAACACTTATTTTCTATGAAAGTTATATAATTATACCTTACCTTAATTTATAATATGTATAAATTTTATTTATACACTCATGGTTGAGGTTACTATTCATTTTTATGATTTACTATTTACAATGGTCATATTACTATTCATAAGGGTAACATTACTATTCAAATGGGTAATTTTCTATTCACAAAAGATTAAGTTAATCCTATTAGACTCTAAATATCATACTGATCAAAACTGGGTATGACTATTTTTCAAAATTAAAATCACAGATGTGGAAAAATTATGTTTAATGGATAAGTTATAACTATCTTGTTTAAATAGTTATAACAATAAAGTGTTGTTTCACAATGACATAGTGTTGGGTGCATTACATTATATATTAAATTTATTTGTAAATATTTGGGTTGTTACAGTCAGGACAAGATGCCTCACTCTAACCTCATTGGGGATGGACTGAGAGAACACACCCTAGGGAAAATGGTCCACACTGAAGAGAAAAAGGGCCTCAAAATAACCTAGGAAAAGTATACAATGTGTACTGGGAGAACACAATGTTTCTTTCATTCCCCAAATATACCCATGTGATTTAGCCTAAGAGTGTGTAATCTAGGTCGAGTCTGTGTACATTAGTCGTGGCCATGTACCTGTTCATGTCTATGCCTGTATACTTGAATGTTCCTAAGTAAAGGGTTGTACCCTTTTACTCTAGCCATACCCATTTACCTAGATATGACCATTCTCGTATACCCCTAGGGTACACAAAAAGTCACTAGTCATGGGTTATATGTCATGTGACACATGTCACACACCATTTGATATTTTATTTTCGCTAAACCCTAGTCACCACATACAAGGAACTACATGGCTTGTGTTCTTCAGACTACATTCTATATAGTTTGGAATTTTCAAGAAACCTCATATTCTCCATGCATTCACCCACACCTTATTCATCTCAAGACCCACGACCAATATTACCTAGAGATTGTAGATCTAGGTTGATTGTATCTTTCCATTGATAGTGGATAGATTCTGTCCATCCAATACCCCTGTAAATTGATCTTGTAGCCCCACACTACCACTACACACCCAAATACACATGAAGAATGACAATCTAATTATAATCCATTATCATATCCATTACACCTTGATCACGCCATCTATCTAGAACCTGAACCCACAATATTAAGCTTTTGCTCCAAAGATTGGCTACACAATGACTGATTACTGGATATTTTTTGAACCACTGGCCTAATTGAATGTCGATGATGAAAAAATGAAGTAATAGGGAAGAAATAAAAAAAAAGTAAGGAATTAACCTTATGCACTGTTTGAATTGGCCTCAATTCATTTCCATTAAAATGAAAAATGAATAAAAATCCATTAAGTGATATCAAATTCTTATTCATAAGAAGATAAAACATAAACAAAAAAACATCCATAATCCTATAAATCAAATTGTTAGAAGGATTGATTGGAATTTGAAATAGGATAATGAAAAACATGACAATGTAAAAAAAGAAACATACTACCTCAAGTTTGGATAAATTTTTGGTAAAGTAATGTTCCATCCGATCATTGTTAGTGAGATCCATTAACTCCATTGGTGCCTCGATCAACAAAGCATGATCTGATGGTGGTCTCCCATGAATTCTCATCCAATAAATCCTCTCTATATCCCTAGGGTTTTGTGGGTAACCCTAGGGAATTATCATAACCCTTATTATATGGAGGAGTATAGTTTATGATGATATAAAAGGTAATAAATAAATAAATAATTTTATTAAATTACCAATTTGTACATGAATTCACTTTCATGATATACCTAACACTAAAAAAGGTTATGTTGTGTATAGGTTGAAACACACATTTTAAATTCAATGCAAATATCAGTTTTTCCATCTGATTTCCCATTCAAAAGTTATCAAATTATTTCATAAAAAATATATGCAAAAGATATAATATATATAATATTTTCATTATATCAACACTAAGGCTCACTGGGCCTTAGAATCTCATATTGTCTCAATTCCTAGCTTTGAAAATATTTCTTAATATATTCCAAATTATTAAAAGGAAAATATAGGGATATTACAATTAAACTCACCCATTCTCCCCATAAACATGAAATCTACGCTCCCAACTCCATCACCCATGGACATGACATCAATACACTCTACTAGAAAGGTAAAATATCTCTTCTTACCTATGTCATGTCTAACAGTGTATTTATATTAATCAAGATACAAATATAGGGGGTGAGTATATTAACCCAGTAGGAAATCCCCTAAATAAACCCCATATATTTCACTCAAATAAGATCAAGTTAGCTTAAATTTTATAAAAACATGATATAAGTAGGAAAAAAATAAATAAGAAATAAATTCTATAAAAAAGTCAAGGCACAACGAACACCCATACCATGTACGAAAAAACCCATGAAATGCACTAAAATCACCCATTAAAAAATCTTGACACCCAATAAAATGTAACATCCATCCAATAGGTCCCCTGAATAATAAAAAATCATGTTTGGAAGCCCATCCCTTTATACCAAAGTCATTAAATAGATGTAATCTATAGTGTTCCCCAATATGGAATAATTATTGAGTTTAATCAATAAGGACCCATCATATGCATCATTATAATGCTTAAAATCTAGTGTGACCATAATTCCGCACTTCTTACAAACATAAACTGACACGACCCTATCATATGCATCATCTAAACAAACCAACCCATTGGAATTACTAATTCACACACACTTAAACTAGAACCATTTTTTGAAATCCAAAAACAACTTATTATTTTCCTAAACCTATTGTGGTAACCACCAATAGCCTTTATCTTCAAAACTAAAGAAGAAATAGTAATACTTATAATAATATTATCTAGAGGATTCCATCAATACAAAAAAGTATTAAATATTTAAAACCTAAATCCGTTAAGTTCCAGGTAAAATTATTATGAGAGAGAATCCACTTACCATGAACATGGCCACCAAGATGAAATCATAGAATATATATCAGAGCTTTAGAAAACCTCATTTCATCTCTAGTTTAAACCTTTACAGAATCTAGAATATATGATCTTCAAAGAAAAAATGAATCACCAAATTGTCTAAGGGAGGTTTCTTGGTCAACAAAACTGGCCAAGAGGAGATGAAATCAAGGTTTTGGGGAAAGATCGGGTTTAAAAATATAAATTTTTAGAACTTTTTAATGAATAATAAAAATCATGGAACCATCCACCAATATCAGTGGTCGATTAATCTATTAAAAAAATGATTAACCCCATGATGTGTTGGTACCCAACACAGTCGTGGTTCCCTTAACCATGGCACCCCATAGAGAACTCACCATGGCATGAAGGGATTTTCCCACCATTTTAGACTCATCATGGATAGTTCTAGAACATAGAGGATTAATCCTTCCTATTTCCTACATTACTATAAAACTCATACACAAATAAACTGACGACCACCATATTAAACAATATTCCCATATCACTTTCCTCATTCCCATAGGTAATCTCTTCAAGGACAACTCCAATAAAATATCAATTTCTACCACCCCCATGGATCACAAGGACATCATTAAATTTATATAGAAAACATTCCCTCTAAAAAATCATATCACAACTTGTGGTTCACTAAGAATCACAATGATCAACTTCTACCACCATAGATAAAAAATATATTAGACTAAGTACTCCAATAGAAACACCACCACATCTTTTTTGAAGCCCCGAATGGTAAAAGTCATACTCCAATCTATGGCACTTTTGAATCCCTCCAAATAATTTGAATACCCTCTAGAAAATATTGAAACGAATCCAAACCCTCTCATAGCATAAAAATTCATAATAAATAGTGAAATAAATCCATTATATGTTGTTAAAAAATAGGTATACCGTACTACCTCCTAGTTCTACTAGAAACTAATTCATAGGGAGTGAATTACCACACATCTAACATTTATTATATTCATAAAATAAACATGTTTGATAACCTATTAATTATCCATATAGAATACGGAATTATCTATACGAATTCTCTATTCACCACATCCTTACACATACACTATTGTCCCATCCCATAAGAGTTATAATATAAGTCATAAAACTATACACTCTTTGTGATGATATAGAGCCACCTTGTGTTTAATGGGTTATTGTATATAGAAAAAAAACCAACCTATTTTGATTCATTACTAAAAGTATTAATACACTAAAATGTGGTGTTGTACTTTGAATAAGTTCCACATACCTCATGTAACACAGTACTATATTATCCCATTTTATCACCAACACTTTTGGAAAAATATACAAAAAGGGTCACAATACCCTAAAAAATTTGGTATTTCCCCTGGAACAATATGGCATCGAGTCAAAATTATCATTTTGACTTTTAAATTCCTTTTGTATTGTAAATCACTAAATCTTTATTAAATACATAATTAACAAATTATTTCATGTCCAAAGTGTTTTAATTGTTTTGGAATAAAACCTAATTTTCTACTATACTTAGAATTCACTTTAAAGTATTCATGAATTCAAATATACTATATTAATTACAATTATCATAATGGGAATAGATCCAATAACAATCATATTCACCTTATCAAATCACATTTAAAAAAATTTCTGTTTTTTATTCATACATACAAAAGTTTTAATCGGATTTGACATTAGAACCCATATCATCGAATTCATACTCATAAAAATTATTGTAATGACATACTGTAAGGAAATCCATAATATTTACTAAATGTTAAATTATGAATACGAAAAATATATTATATCATAATGGAATAAATTTCACAATGAAAAAAATGTATATCAAAATGATGTTATGAATTTTTTTATAATATGTGTAAATCAAAAAAATGTCATGCATTCAATTAAAATTTAACTGTTGGAGTTCCAGGTGTCCAAGTCCTTGTGAAAAGCTTTCGGAAAATATGACCATTAGAGGATCAAGAGGGTCATAAGAAGCTTTATTATAAATACATGGTCATTTTAATATTTTGAAACAAGTGTAGGAACATAGATGTAGAGACACTATAATGATTTTGATACTATTTGAGAGCTCTAATGTTTTACAAGAGTGAACATCCTATTATTTTTTCTTATAAATTTTTTGAGTTCATTTTTGTAACTTCTTTGTGTATCTTATTGTGATTATGATCAAGGGTTTAAAAGGATAGGAATATGAAGGATCCAATCACCTTATTAATTGATGGGTTGAAGGGACAGAAAGATAGAATACGATCCATCGAATTGAGGGCTATAAAGGATAGTAATATAGAGAAAATATGATCATCATATCGAGGGCTCATAGGGATTTCAAAGAAGACCAATCATCATATCAAGGGTATTATCTAGTAAGGGAAAGATATAATTTCTTTTATGTATAAAACATGGGACCTTTATCCTAGGTTATTGGATACCCTTCTCTTTGTGTTAAAAGAGTTGTATTCTTTTTTATTACTTATTTCATTAAAAGGTTTTCATTTTTGCTAAAATTGTAATATAAAGTGAATCATTTTATATAAATATTTCTATTTTTATATGTTTATTGTAGTATTTTTAATTACTATACATTTGTTTTATCCTGTATAACTTTTTTAATACTTTATTACTCTTATTACGAATCTGTAAAATTTAAGATAGAATCATTATTTTTATTATATTCTTATTTATCATAAACATTGTGATTATGATACTTTTTTGAATACTCTGATAACTTTTTTTCTTCTATGTATATGATTAAATTATGACTATGATTACCATTTATTATTGATTACGGTTCTATAAACTCTAAATATAGAATCTCATTATGAAATGGATTCTTATATCATAATCTACCTGATTATGATATTTCTTTCATTGGTCCCCTGGTAAAAGTCTGATTACCATTATAACACTAAAGATGTTTTGTGAATATGATTAGTTTAACCTTTTTAAACTATCTTTCTTTTAGGTTAAAAGTGAATGTTTTTAAATTTACAATTCACCCTTATTGTAGTTTTTCATCTTTATATACATTTTGATCCAACAATTGGTATTAGAGCCAAGTCTTTTTAATACTAATACTTATATTTGGAATCAAATTATATTTCCACTAATTTATTCTTATTAAGACTTTTATCCTCTTTTATTCTGCAATATTGATTAAATTATCTTATAATGTTTTTGTTTATAAAAACTTGTTACACTAACGTGTATTGTAGAAAAATAATTTTTTGTATTTTGTTAAAGATGGTAGGACTAAATTTAGGATCCATTAATAATATCAATCCAACTAGACCACCAATTTTTTATAGTAATGATTATTAATAACATAGGGATATAAAGAATAAATTTATAATAAACATTGGAGTTGACAATTTTTAATGCTCACTAGAGATTATAAAATTTCTAACAGGGAAATCAGAACATTTAAAAATCAAGAGAAGCTGGAATATTAGCTAAATTACAAGGTAATGGATACTTTACGATGTTACATGATTAGAAAAATATATAGCTTGATTTATACATGTAAAGAATCTAATATTATTTGGAATAAGTTTGAGATTACTCATTTTGGAACTTCAAAATTTGTTGAAACTATAAGAGAAATACTTTGAGCTGGTTACCAAGAATTTAAATTTCCTTATGGGGAACCTATTGGAAAGTACAATAATGGTTTATGAAAATATTCAATTATTTATAATCCATGGGATAGTAAGGATTATAATATGAAATCCTGGTTGAAAATATAATTGATATTATACCCAATGAGTGGGAATCCAGGAGAACATCTGTTGAAGAATCAAGGATAGTAACTAATCTTAATCTTAATGATTTATTTGGAACTATTTTACAAAATGAGGGTAGATTGAAAAGATATACAAAGAAAGCAAGGAAAAATAATGGTGGTGTTTTTTTACTACTACTTCAAACATGAAAAATTCTTAGACTCCCCATAAGGCTATCTAGGCTTCCACAAAGAAAAATGTTGTTGTTCAATCCGATTCAAGTGATTCTGAACATTATGTGAACAAACTATTCATTGTTTCTTGAATAATGACAATGTTTTTTGGTAAGAATAATTTTTAGTGTCGTTATAAAAAATTAACATGAAAAGTAATGAAAATAAAGACTTTGAAGTAACTTTTTATGAATACAAAAGAGCTAGACATATTCGACCTGACTGTACCAAGTTGAATAGAAAAGATAAGAAGGATATGCATTCTAAAAGAAATTAGAATAAGTTTTATAAGTCAAAAAACAAAAAACTTCTTAAAGCTGGTGACACTTGGAGTACCATTAGTGTCTATTCTTTTGAAAATTCCTTAGATAATGAAAGTTCATATCAAATGAATATTAGTCTTCTTGATAGAGTACTTATTGAAAATAAATGTTTAATGGCCAAGGTACACACTACATATTACTTAAATAATATGTATTTAAATGAAAATTATCCCTATAAGAAGAATTCAATATCTTCAGATGTATAATCCTCCTCATCTAGTGATAATTATACTTTATCTTTCTATGTATAGGTTTTTAGATTTTCCAAACTTATTGAAAATGAGAATTGAAAAGTTTGTAAAAAACACTAAAATGAAAATACTAGAATAAATATTTTAACAAAATAAGTATCAAATATTTATAAATATATTTATAGGAAATATTTTGAAATTGAAACTATTTCAAAAAAAACCATGATAAATATTTTTTTGATGAAATTAATATTTCAAACTATTTTGAAAAAGTAATTTCTGAAAAGGATAGTTAGAAACTATTTCTAAGAAATTCAATTCCAAAACTAATACATATTAGGATAAGAATTTAGTTATCAAAATAAAATATGAAATTTATTATTTAATGGAAATATTTTCAATGTTCCCTTATGGAAAAGAAAATGTTGATAATATTTATCAAAAAATCAATCCAGATGGTACTTGTTTAAAAATGGGTTACTCACATTCCAAACTAATTTTTAGTAACAGTTATTTTGATCCAAAAAGTGCACCCATTTCTAAAAAATGTCAATGTGGTGGAAACTGGAATAAATTTTTTTCACTTAATAAATTTCAAGCCTCAGGGTTCCATAAACACCATTTTTTAAAACAAATGTTGATTCCTAAAATCTTGTATTTTCACATTTCCGGACACGAAACGGTTTTGGTGCCAAAAACCTAATGTTTCAATTTTTTAGTAAACAAATTAAGTATTAAAAAAAGAATATATAGTACATGGATAGTGGTTGTTCCCATCATATGACTGGTAACGAATATTTCATTGAAAAGATCATCAAGATGGAAGGTGGAATGGTAACCTTCAGAGATAATTCTCAAGGGGAGATTTTTGATATAGGTAAAATTTTTCTTCTTGGTAAAGATTTAATTTCAAATGTTTTTTTTGTTAATTGTCTTAAATAAAACCTTATAAGAATAATTATATTATGTGATGAATGTTAAATTATGAATTTTAGGAATGATAAATGTGTAGTAAAAAATTCTAGGGATGAATTTATTCTTTCGACCCATTGGCATGAGAACGTACACACACTAAAATTAAAAGACCATAGGATACAATACTTACCTTGCCTTAGTGAAATGGAAGATCAAGCTTGGTTATGGAATTGATGGTTATAACACTTTAACCATTAGAACTTATGTAAATTGACTTTGAAAAATATTTTTAAGGATATACCATAGCTTAGATCTGATTCTTCAAAAGTTGTTGATCCTTGTAAATATGGTAAGCAAAACAAGTCATGCTTTAAATCTATCAGTGAAGTCACAACTACTATTTATTTATAGTTAGTACACATAGATATCTTTGATCCTAAAAAAATTGAATTATTGGTGGAAATTTTAATTTATTTGTTTTAGTTAATGATTGAACTAGATATGCATGGGTATATTTTATAGCAAAGAAATATAAAGACTTTTATTATTTAAAATCTTTTTTATCCAAAGATAAAAATGAGAAAAACCTTCCCTTTGTAACTATTTATTGTGATCAGGGTGTGGAATTCATAAATTCTGATTTTGAATATTTTTTTTTGTAAAAAGAGGCATTACACATAAATTTTCAGCTCTTAGAACTCCTCAAAAAAATGGTTTTATTGAAAGAAGAAATCATATTCTTTAAGAAATAATAAGAACCATGTTCTGTGAAAACTCAATTCATAAACATTTTGGGGAAGAATTTTTTAGTACTTCTTATTATACTGTAAATAAAGTCTTAATTTGACCTTTAATTAATAAAAATCCTTATCAGTTGTGGACAGGACGAAAACCAAATTTCTCTTACTTCAGATTATTTGGGTGAAAATTATTCATTTTGAATATGAAAGATAATTTAAAAAACTTTCACACCCGAATATGATGAAGGTGTATTCATATGTTATTCCACTACTTCTAAGTCATATAGAGTTTTTAATAAAAATTATTGTAGTGTTGAGGAAACCTAACCTGTTTTATTTGATGAAACTGATCCTTTTGTTTTTAAAAAAATCCAACCAACATCCTCAGATATGTTTTCCAAAACCGATATTGAACCTTTGTTATAAGATTCCTATAACAATGAAAATACTTAATAAATTGTTTCTAAATTATTAGCTTAGGAAGACATTCTACCTTGTGTTGATGAACATGTTTTTCAAAACCCAAGTTAGTTGTTTCTTAGAAATCATCCTTGTGATAATATCCTTGGTGAGGTAAATCAACCAGTAAGGACTATAATCTTCTTAAGAAATGAAGTAGAACGTCTTCATTTTCTTTAAAAATTTGAACCTAAAAAATACGGATGAATATTTTATTGATGAGGATTAGATTAAATCAATGCAAGATGAGATAAATTTATTCTATAAGAATAAAGTCTAGGACATGGTTGAAATACCTAAAGAAACATATCTGATTGGAGTAAAATGGGTTTTTAGAAACATGTGTAGTAAAAATGGAATAATCATTAGAAATAAAGAATTATTTTTTTAATGTTTTAATTAAAAAAAACAGAATAGGCTAGGAATAATACTATAATTCAATAAATGAAGTTGAATCTATTCATAATGTATTAGCGTATGTAGCATTATTCAATTTCAAACTTTTTCAAATGGATGCGAAGTGTGCTTTCCTTAATGGTTATGTACAAGAGGAAGTGTTTGTTGAACAACCTCCTGGTTTTGAAGATACAAAACATCCTAAATAAATTTATAAACTTACTAAAGTTTTATATGCACTTAAACAATCCCTTAAAGCATGGTTTTATAGATTAACATGGTATTTCTTAAAAAATAATAATGTTAAGGGAAATAAAAATCCAACCATTTTTATAAATGAATTATAAAAAAATTATTATTGGTTAAATTTATGTTGATGAAATTATATTTAGATCAACTCAAAAATCTTTAACAGATTAATTTTTGAATATTATGAAATATGAGTTCGAGATGAGTTTGATGGGTGAGTTAACATTTTTCTTGGTTTTAAAATTTCTCAAAAACAATAAGTTACTTTTATATCTCAACATAAATAAATAAAATATCCTCTTAAAAAGTTTTGATACAACAATAAAAGTATTAGTACTCCAATTGGTACCTCAAATACACTTGATCTTGATGAAACTGGGAAACTAGTTGATCAAGAAAATGTTTGAGGTATGATAGGAAGTTTACAATACAACTACTAACGGACCAGACTAAATGTTTTCCATATTTCCATGTGTAAGATATCATGAAAATACAAAGGAATACCTTTTAAAGGTAGTTAAATGTATTTTTTGTTATCTAAAGGGAACTTTGGATTTATTAATTTTCTATTCTTATGGAAATGTTTTTCAACTTAAAAGTTTTTAGGATATTGAATTTGGTGGTTATAGAACGTATAAGAAAAGTACATCCAAAACAAGTCATTTCTTAAGAGATTTATTAATTTATTGTTTTTGTAGGAAACAAAACTATGTATCACTTTCTACTGTTGAAGCTAAATATGTGGTAGCTGGAAGTTGTTGTCCTCAAGTGTTGTGGATGCAACACACACCCACTGATTATGACATGATTTTTACTAAAAATCAAATACTATGCGCTAACACTGGTTATATTTCATTAAGTAAAAAACCCACACATAATTATTATGATAAACATATAGTTATTAGGAATCACTTTCTTAGGGATCACACACTTAAAGGATATATCATTTTACAATTCATGATAACACAAGAAAATATTACTAATATTTTTACAAAACCATTACTGTAAGATAGATATGAATACATTAAATAGAATATACGAATGATCAATATAAAGTTGTCATTCATATGTACATCTTGTTTAAACTATATCTTCACATTAAGTTATTGCATTTCAGAGTGGGAGTATATATGATTTTTCTATTATATTTTTTTTTATGTTTTTCAAAAAAATTAGTTTTCCAAAAAATTTCTTAATGGGATTTCCAGACTCATGTTTGTTATAAATCATATTTGGAAAATATATCTTATTTTAATTTTAAATAGAATTTGGAAAATATATTTCATTTGAATTTTAAATCATATTTGGAAAATATATCGTATTTGAATTTTAAATCTGATTTGGAAAATCTATCACATTTGAATTTTAAATCAAATTTAGAAAATCTATCGTATTTGAATTTTAAATTGGATTTGAAAACTTTATCATATTTATGGTTTCAATTCATTATTTTATTATAAAACAAATATGACAAAATTATTCTATCGATGATTCCACTACTAAAGGTATTCTTATTTTCTTATATACTTTAACATTATTCCATTTTTAATAAGTTTTATCTTTTTTATTGTTTTTATATTTTTATATTTTTGTTTTCAATGTTTTCATATTCACCAAATATGATAAAATTTTAATTAAAAACCTCAAGAGTTGAATTTTCTAATAATATTTCTTCAGATATATTCACAATCGTTAGATTAGTTAGATCGAATCTCAACCATCAAATTGATTTTGGAATTTGAACTGTCACCTCAGTTACCTATATAAATGAGTTCTCTGCCCTTTCCCACATCGAAAATTCTCAAATTCTTGTTGCAAAGAGCTTCCTCTTTTAAGTTCCCCAATCTAATTATCTCTTTACGTAAGAATCCTCACTTTATTCTCTAAATATGATTGATCCTACAAAATATTACAACAAGTGTTTTTTATTCTGACAAAGGTTACTTGCAAGATATGTTTATAATAAGTATGATTCATCTTTGAGAAGGATTATATATTTCCAATGTTGTAAATCCTTATGTGTGGAACAAAGATATCCAAAATATGAGTTATATTATCTAGATTTGGTCCATTATTTTTATTAATCTATAATTTTTTTGAAGAAAATGGAAAAGAAATGTTTTACTTATGAATATATGAGAAACATTAAAAGATGACACCTAAGGAAACAATTGGTTTCCTAGGAATTTATGATAACGGAGATTCTTTTGGTCCCTCTCATAAACTACCAGATTCAACGCGTATGTTTATCATATAAAATAAAGATAAGTATTTCTTTAAGGATATATTAGAAGATGAAATAAAGAAATCCACTCATCTAATTCTGGATCATAGAGTTTTAGATATTTGTATGCAATGTTTTCCTATTCCAAGAAAGGGTGATTGAGATACTTTGACATTTTCTGATATTTTCATTTAGATTATCTTTTCAATATGTGGAAAATCTATTTGGCAGGATTTATTCTTCTGACTATTAAGAATATCAAATATGGATCGATCAAGTATCATATTTTAATGTTTCCAGGTTTGATTAGTAAGATGATTGAATCGAGAATGAGGTATTTAAATATTGAAATCCAGTATGAGCCTTTCAGAGAAAATATTTAATTTATTAGTGATGATATGATAGATTATGAAGTAGTGTTTGGTCCAGAATAATAAATTTTTGTCAAAAATATTCAGGATTCTAAATCAAAATTAGAACCTTCTTCCAAAACAAAGAAATTTGAAAAATTTGAGAAGAGAAAGGATGACTCCCTTACGAAAAAAAAGAAGAAGAAATATTCAAAAGAAGTAGTTGATAAATGGAGTAGGATAAAGTTTCAAAAAAGAAGGAGTTGTTTAGATCATAATTTACCCAGTGGGAGCATTTGAGTAAGGTTACATGGTGAATAAGTGTGAGAGAAAGAAACCAAAGAAAAGAAATAGAAATAAAAACTTCCTGGTGTGATGTTTTGTAAGAAACTAATGAATGAAGTAGATAATACTTATGAAACCCCTATTTTACCAATTAAGAATGTTGTTTTAGTTTAACAATAAACAATTGTAGTTCATGAGGATGCACCCTCTATCAAAGACATTGGAAAATAAGTTTTTGTTAACAAAGAATCAATTCTAGTTGGAAAAGTTGATTTGTGATATGTGTGTCAACTCCTTAAATAGTTTCTTAATGATATGAAGGAATATTCTAAAGGAATTGAATATGATATTATGTATAAAGAAATAGAATATTATGAAGAAGGTAAAGTTAGTGAATATGAATAAAAAACTGAATCTAGAGAAGTGGATGAAAAAGAGAAAGAAGATTCTGAATACAAGGAATAAGAGAATCATTCTGATAAGCATTCCATGAGGATTTCTCAAGCCTCATCAAAATAGTTATATTCTTTTGGAAATCATAAAGATAAGACTATTAGCCAAGATAAGAAAAAGTGCCAATCTTTTCGTTAATCTCAATAATCATCTAGGGATAATGAATATTATTATAATCAAAATGCTGATGGTAGTAAAAGGATTGTTTTGGATACAATTGAAATTTTTGATGAAAGGAAGGTTGATAAAAGGATTGAAAAGATAGTATCAAAGAATGAAGAAGGGGAAAAACTAAAGATGAAATCAGAACTAGTTGATTCACACCTTCAAGAAATATTAAATTAGTGTTATAATCCCCAAATATGATCCCAACTTAGGGTCTTGATTTCATTTTTCATACTTTAACCGAATTAGAGAAAAGAATTCCCTACTTTCCCAAGTTTGAGACCAAGGATAATTTGGTTATTGATAATCAACATAAATATTAAAATTTAGTGAGATAATTGATAGATAGGTTGATATAGTTGGAGGCTAATTTAGAGATTTTTAAAAGAAGTGTTGAATCTCACAGGAAGAGTTGTAACAAGATTGTAAAATGGTCTCTTGATATTGATAACAATATCAAGAATCATGATGAAAAATTTGAAAAGATTAAGAATACTATGAATGAAATCAATGGTTCTTTCAGAATTATAAATAAATCCATGGATAAAAAAGTGATGTTTCTTGTGTAGTTTAGAAATTATTTCAAAAAAAATCTTAACATATCTCAAATTTAAAAGAGAGATTACAGTTTCTACTTCATTATATTTCAAACTTCATGATTTATAAAGATCAAATTGTTGATTTGAATAATCAGAATGAATTAGTATCAGAAATAATAAAAGATCATGAACACAATAATAGGGTTTTTTAAGAATAGGTTAAGTTGAAAGATGATAAGATTTAGCTTTAAGAAGAGAGTTTACTTGATTTGGAGAAGAAGAATCAGTATGAGGAAGAATTCATGGCCAAGGTTGAAGAAGGTAGAAAAGAGTTTAAGTAGCTGAATAAATTTCTCAGATCATGGATTCTAAATAAATAATAATTTCTTAAAATTATTGTTGAAATTTTTGATTGGACTTTCAATGAAACACCTTTTCATCTACATAAAAATTGTCTGAATGTCTTCAAAATATTAGTTGGATGAATGTTCTTTCATTTATTCTTGATGATCATGTAATTTATTATTGTGTTTTTTATTGTTGTTTCTCTACCCTATTCAGGTATTACAAGACTCTTACTAATTCCTTTTTTTAAATCACAAAGGGGGAGAAATTCATAAAAAGGGGTAGAATTTTATGAAAAGGGGAGATGTGTTAAGTAAGGGGAGAAATACTTCTAAAGACAAGACTATGATCTTTATAGGAAATTATTATCTTAAGAGGGAATTATTCATATTCACTATAGTATTCATATGAGTTATAAACTTAGGGGGGGATAATTATTTCTATCAATACAATGTATTTAAAAGATAATGGACAGATGTTTTATTTTTAAAAGTTATTTCTTATTTAAGTCTTATGGTTTTTGATTTCCAAAAAGGGGGGGATTGTTGAGTAAAAATTATCTTTTTTACTTTTCCATTCCATTTGATTTGGAAATAAAAAACTCTCTCTTAAATACTTAATTAACTATTATTTCATGTCCAAAGTGTCTTAATTGTTTTTAATAAAACATAATTTTATGCTATAATTAGAATTCATTTTAAAGTATTCATGAAGTCAAATATACTTTATTCATTAAAATTAAAATAATGGGTATAGATCCGATAATAATCAAATCTACTTTATCTAATCAGATTTAAAAGACTTCCTATTTTTTATTCGTACTAAAAATATTCTAATCATATTTGACATTAGAACTAGTATCATCAAATTCATACTCATAAAAATAATCGCAATGACTTTCTGTAAGGAAATCCATCGGATTGACTAAAGATTAAATTCTAAATACAGAAAAAAATATTCTATAATAATGGAATACATTTCACGCTAAAAATAATTTACATAGAAATGATGTCATGAATTATATTAAAATATGTTATAAATAAAATGTCGTAAGGAATTAAGTTATAATATGACCATTAGAGTGCCAGTTGTTTAAGTCCTTTTGAAAATCTCAGAGAAAACATGACCGTTGGAGGATCAAGATGACTATTGGAAGCATTCCTATAAATACTTAGTCATTTTAATATTTCTAAAAAAGCATAGGAACACACATGTAGAGACACTTTGTTTATTTTTCTACTATGAAAGAGCTTTGAAGTTTTACAAAAGTGAACAACTTATTCTTTTTTCTTGTAAACTTTTTGAGTTCGGTTTGGTAATTTCATTGTGCGTCTGATTGTGATTATGATATAGTGCTTTTGAGGATAAGAAGATATAGGAGATGATCTCCTTATTGATCTACATCTTTCAGTGGTAGAGAGATCGAATCAGATCCATTAGATCAAGGGCTGATAATGATAGGTAAACAAAGAAAATACGATCATTGTATCAATGGCTCACGACGATAGCGAGAGAGATTGATCATCATATCAAGGGATTTCCTTAGCATGGGAAAGACAAATTATGTGTCAGTATAAAATAATAGACCTTTATTCTAGGTTATTAGATACCCTTTATTTGGTTTAAAATAATTTTATTATTTTGTATTACATGTTTCATTACAGGTTTTTCATTTTTGATGCAATTTTAATAGAAACTAAATTATTTTATATTAGTCTTTCTATTTGATTTTTTATTGTATTAGCCATAATTATGATTCATTTGTTTTATCATGTGTTACCTTGTGAATATGTTGTCACTCTGATTATTATTCTATACTATTTAATATAGAAGTATTATTTTTTTATACTCTAATTTATCATAATCGTTGTGATTATGATATATTTGTGAATACTTTGATAAATCATTTTTTTTGAATATGATTAAATTTTGATTACGATTACCACTTCTTATAAATTATGATTCTATACACCGTAAATATAGAGTCTCATTATGACCTATGGATTTTTATATAATAATCTACATGATTATGATATTTCATTCATTGGATACTAGGTCCTTTTCTTATTAGCATTTGAATACTAAAAAGGTTTTGTGAATACGATTAGTTTAAACTTGTTAAACTAAGTTTCTTTTAAGGTTAGAAATGAATTTTTTATACATTAAATTCACATCACCACTAGTATTTTGTCATATTTTTATAAATTTTGATCCAACATATCGATATAAAGTAAAATATACCACAATTAACTTATATATAATAGGATATCTATAATGAAATGGAAGGTAACCATTTTAAAGAATTGATAAAACAATATTAGTGGAGAGTACTTTCATAGGTTGGGGATATCGATAGGAAATACTCGTTTATTATGGGTGATAAAGTTCTCATGAATTATCAGATGAATATCCCTCAAGAGTTTCAAACTAGGTGTGTAGTTAGTCCCACTAGTTTTGCACCGATTAAACATTAAGTTAAAAAAACAAACTTTTTCCGGTTTATTACCTCTAGGTTCATCTGATGAAAATCATGCATTGAATTTTTTGTATCTATATTGGGATTTCATTTTTGGGATACCACACACACTTTACTTCACCAATTGTTTTAATATTTTTTTAAGGCTCTGGGAATTTTTGCGAAATATAATCGATTATAAAGGTAGTATAACAATAGAAAATGGTTATATATAATTGATACTATAATAATTAATTCATAAAAATGAATCATAATAATAATTCTTATTAAAAATAAAAATAAAATCAGGGATTTAAAAAATAAAGTTATAAAAGAGTTCACAAACCCTTACCTTGAAAAGTAGATTCTTATGCTGGATAGAAACTCTTTAGAACCATAAAAACTCTTGATAGAGAATCTTGGGAGGGAAAATCGAGTTAAATTTCTATTTAGTGGAGAGAAATGGGAGAATCTATTGTTATTTATAGCAGATGAATGTGATTTGTTTATTAATCTCAAATCACGAGACTTGGATTCTATGTTACAAAAAATAGAAAATCATTGGCCTTCCCAAGGTTTTTACACATGGTATTGGGAATTTCAGGATTGTTTATGAGATTTTAATTATTAAAGAGATAAAAAACCTTTAAAGTATTTTATATTATATTTGGATAAGATTATATTCATAAAATTTTCATTCAAGATATTAAAACATCCTTCAGGTTTCAAAAGATTATTTATAGGTTTGGAAAATTAATTTTATTACTTTATAATGAATTATTTTAATAAATAAACCATTTTTTTGAGATAGTATTTTAATTATATAATGTATCGTTTTACGTTATAATTATTCCATAATACTTACCATATGTTCATATAATATTTTAAGTTTTACCAAAACATTCATCAACGACATAAAATTATGAAAAATTTATCGTTGTCTAATTTCAAAATCCTAATTCCAAATATTAAATTAATTTTACCAAATTCACCCTCTCATAATTTATATTTTGTCATTTATATAAGGGTGATACATTTTATAAAAATATAATATATAAGTAAACATAATTTCATTTTTAAAATAATTTATACTTCACTACTAGTTAACCCCTATATACATAACCCCAAATCAAACAAGTATAATCCCTAAGGGTAAGGTGTGAAATAATGGTATTTTATTTGTGTGTTTCAAGAAACATCAATCTAGTAGTAAATAAAATTAACGTGAATATAAGTTGTAGAATATTTTTCTCTAACCTCAATTATTGAATTTTTAAATATGCTCAGTCAATGAAAAACCACAGTGATACTACCTCCTTCCCAAGATCTAATAAATATGTTTCATAAGGGGTGGTCCTACTAGTTGATGCCATGGTTTCTACATTATAAATTAATTAAATCTTATTATTACCATTAATATACTTCAATTATACCAGTTAATTTATAATTACTATATTACCAATGGTCATAATGTCCAACAATCATAATCACAACAATAATGATGTGCATTGGTCATTATTACCATCATTTATAATGTAATGGATATATTTACTTCTAAAAAATTCATGAAAACCAATCCCTTAAATAATAATTCCAATTTTTAATTCTTTTTATGTGTTGATTTAATTTCTTGTATTATTCTTATTTTATGATGTTCTTTTTTAACTATGATGTTCATTGGAGAATATGATCTAGAAAGCACCTAAATTTAACATTTAATACTAATGTTTATTTATTTTATATTACTAAATATAGTAGTCTTAGTAAGATTTCTCCTTTTATTTTCAATATATATGTTTTGTTAAAAAAATTCTTATTTATTATTATAATTTTTCCATTATTACATTATCCCCCTTATAATAATTTCATCATTGAAATTTTCGGTGTATATAAAGATAGGAATAATGAGGGCAATTCTTCCACATTGCTTCATCACAATCCACCGTTTCCTCTTCTATGTTGTGATTCCTCAAATGTATTTTCAACTATTAGAATATCTGATTCCATAACACTTTCCCTATAGAGTTAAGAATTCAGATAAGATCTTAATTATATGACAAGTCACGCTCCAAATCTATTTCATTAGTGATCAGTACATGTGTAGGGTCTAGAATACACTTCATAAACATTGAGACATGTAAGACTCCATTAAAATAGAAAAGGATGGGTTTCAAATATAACTAATAATACACAAATCCAATTCAGTCTAAAATTTTAATAAGACTAATGTATATTGGGCTTAGTTTTTCTTTCATGGAAAACCTTATAAACCCCTTTTGGGGTGATTATTTCATGAATTCATGGCCACAAAATTATAATTTTAAGCCCTTTCTTCGATTATCAACTTGTATTTTCTATATACACTAAGTTATTTTGATAAAATTATATATAGTTCAAACCTTCTTAGTTATTTCCTCAATGACAATCACCTCTTATCATCCTTATTTCGTACTACCCATAAGTTTGGGGATGATAAGAGGTGCTTAAATGTGCATTGGTTTATAAATCCATTTGAACAATACTCTAATATTTTGTATCAGAATAAAGGGTCATGATTAGATGAAATTAATAGGGATGGACCTCTAATTATAATGACATAATTGATATAGAGCCATATAAGATTTCCAAGGGGGATACATCCCCCGTTATTTTTAGGAAATGTACATACTTGGTAAGGCAATCCAAAATGACACTTATAACATCATTATTATTAGATGTATTAAGGATACGAATGATAAAATCCATTGTGGTAATGTCCAAAATACACATTGGTATAGGGAGAGGTTGCATTAAAACCTTTATAATTTTATCTCATTCTTTATATTTTGTAATACCAAGCATTTTAAGACCTAATAAATAATTTCATGCTTCATATTTTTGAACAAAAAGTAATATTTTAGATCCTTATAAATCTTGTTACAACCAAGGTGTGTAAAGATGTGTGACCTATGATCTTTATCCAGTAATTCCTTCTTCAACTTGGGTATTAATGGTATACAAATTCTATTTGCAAAACATCAACACACCATATTCATAGATGAATTCTTTTAATATCCCATCTTCCAAGGATTTAGTTTTTCTTTGTAAACCCATGTAATCATGTTGAGACCACATTATGTTCTATAGTAATGATGGTTTTGAAATTACTTATAAAAGGGTTTATGTTTCCCCTTCCTTGGCAATTCCCATGTATAACATTAATAAATCTTTGAGCATCAGATCCATTTCCATCCTCATCCTAGATAAGAATCCATAATCCTTCATACTCAATTTACCTAACACCTTGTTTTCCTTCCTAGGGTTTATGTTTATTGCACAGTCATAGTCCTTGAGTTCTTATAGCCATCTCCTTCTCCACATGTTGAGTTATTTCATAGATAATAAATAGTTTAAATTTTTTTTAATTATATATGGGTTACATATTTCACAGTTAAGATATTTTATCCATATATTTAATAAAATTATTATGATTAAAATCTCAAGATCATGAGATTGATATTTTTTTCATGGGAGTTTAGTTACCTTAACACATAAGTAATGACTCAATCATTATGCATAAGGGTACACCCTTGTCCTTTCTTTGATGCATCATTATATATAACAAATCCTTCCTTTTCAAAATGTAAGGTCAATATCTGTTAATTGATCATTATTTTCTTTATCTCATAAAATATTTATATATATTCCACATACCATGTGAATTTAACCCCTTTACATGTCAACTTTGTTAACAAATTAGCTAATCGGGAAACATTTTTAACAAATAATTGGTAGTAACCATATAAGAAAATTAAGCTATGTAAGTTAGTTATATTTATTTTTATGATATCTTCTTTAAAAACCATTGTATTTGTCAGATTAACTAATATTCCATCCTTGGAGATAATATTACTATGAAAAGAAGCTTTCTGGAGCTAAGCTTCATACTTTCTAAATTACACATATAGCTTATTCTATCGTATAATCTCAAATGAAATTTGTAAATGGCCGTTATAATACTCATAGAACTTAGAGTATATCAATATTTCATTAATAAAAACAAGAAAATTTATCATGATAATATCTCAATAAACTATTCATTAGATCCATAAACATATATGGTGGATGAGTTAACCCAAATGGAATTACTATGAATTCATAAATATCATACCTTGTGTGAAGAAACCTCTTCGTTATATCATCCTTCTTGGAATTAAATTTTTTATAACCAGAACTAATAGAAATATTTTATAAGTATTGAGCTCCCTAAATTTGATCAAATAGATCATCAATACGAGGTAGAGGATACTTTTATGTATAGTCATTGCATTTATTTTTCTATAATCAATTCACAACCTCATAGAACCATAAATATTTTTCACAAATTAGAGAAGTTATCCTTAATGTGAAACACTAGTGCATATGAATCCCTTATCACACAACTCTTGTAGTTTATTCTTTATCCCACCAATTCCACCATATCCATTATATATAGAGTCTTAGATATGGGTTTGATTCATTAGGGATGATGTTAATATAGAACTAAAATTCACGGTCATGTGGATATCTTTGTAATTAATCTAAAAATACATCAATATAATTCCTAACAACAGATATAACACATATTACAAGAATATCTTTTTTATATATAGATTAATATTTTCCTACAATTTAACTGAGACGATTCATTAGAGGTGGTTGCAAACATGGATCAGGAAATAAATTTTCACCTCTAAAAGAAAGTTATTTTATTATATGACCAGATATTGTGATATATTTATAACAATAATAAATTCTTTCATTATACTTTGGATAT
The DNA here is from genome assembly GCA_963277665.1 of Viscum album. Lineage (NCBI taxonomy): Eukaryota > Viridiplantae > Streptophyta > Magnoliopsida > Santalales > Viscaceae > Viscum > Viscum album. The sequence continues at coordinate 539,653,374 of OY728145.1, forward strand.
AATCCATCCCAAGGATTATTTCAAATTCAATCATTATTATAACAACCTAGTTTTCAACTAGAGAACCAATATTATTTTTAACAGAGAGATATTATATACATTAATTTAAATAACATTATCACAAATAATTTGAACTAAAAACTAATTCTATAGTGATTCAAGGCATGATTCAGTGATCTTAGATAAAATTCAAGATATGAATGTATTTATAAATCTATAATAAAATAATATATTAGATAAATTTGAGTTTATGATCATTGTACAAATTATAACATCATTTGGGACCTTAACATATGTTTTTGTGATTGTATAAGCTTAGTCATTATTCCTTGACCACTTCGTAGGTAGATTAAATTTATGGTTATAGATTTGATTTGAATAGTGTCCCATCTCTTTGCAGTTTAAGATTTTGAAATTTGAAGATTATCTTTTTTCCTTTTCATGAATAATATATATGGAATTTATCTCTACACTCATAAGAAACTCTTATTCCCTTCAAGCAAGCCTCAAGTTGTTTCTTCTGATGGTTATTTATTATATACAAATATAACCTTACCTTATTATACTATGTCATTTTCATTTAAAAATTCTGTTTGACTACCCTTTTATTATCTTTATTCAAATTGAATGTAAAATAATTGGATAAATTATTCTCATCCTTGATGGAACCTTTTTCTATATCCTCATATGTGGAGAATACATGATAGAAAAGTCACATATGAAAGTTTTTTATCAAACAATCTAATTAAACAATAAACATTTATTTTTGGGTTTCATATATAATATGTATCATGCCATGTTAACCTTGTAAATATCGAATTATTATCACCAATATATTCTTCTTATATTTATGTTAAATTCATAAATACCCACTCCATGTCATCTTGTTATTCTAAAGGAATGTACTTTTCAAATAATAATTGTTTAAAAGTCTTATAATCCATATTCTCTATCTATTATTCCATCTTAGTGTTTTAAATCAAAGAAAACCGTTATCAAAAATCACAATTTAGACAATATATTACCATGAAAAACTTCACTATGGTGACCCTAGTTTTTCTTACATGGCTAGTACATGATTTTAAAGAAAAAACATAATAATTGTACATTCAAGGATCAAAAGGTTTAGTATCTTGATAAAATTAGGATCATAAATAACTTTTACATAATAAAACATAAACATTTATTTAAATCATTCTTATTTATCCATATAAAATATCACATTCTCCTTAGTACATATAGTCACATGAGGATATACATCAAGAAAGGGGGTGAGCTAAAATCCTTATAAGAGGAGGAACAAAGGACATGAATCAATATAAAATGGGTGATAATAATAATTATCATAACATCATAAGCATAGGATTATAGTAAAATTCATGAGGGAAACATTTGATAAAGGCATGGAATGTGGCAATGAATAAAAATTAAACATCATGTCATAGTGGTCAAATAACACACATAGTTGCGAAAAAATCCAGCATCATGTTCATGTAAAACATATGTTCATAAACATAAAATCACCATTTGGAAAAAAGGTATAATAATTTTTATACATAATAAACATTATCTCATTAGATACATCACAATACCCAATTAATTAAGGATATAAATTATTCTGGGCCCATGAGTCACATCATATTATTTACATAATCACTCTTGCCAAAATGAATGTATAACAATCATATTCATGTAATAACCCTTGGAAAAGAATGAGTTTAATAATGATTTAATCAATAATGATTTCACGAATAAATATCAGTTTCCCAAATTAATATGGGAAAACATATATGGAATAAACATCATCAATCTACAGTATAGAAGAAACAACTCAATTAGAGTAAAAGATGTGTTTTGAAAAGAAAAAGTCTTTTTGGAAAATAATTGTATTTCGATTAAGAATAAAGGTGAGAACATTTATATATATGAAAATAAATTTTAAGAATAATTATTTTCAAATTTAATAAGCATTAGAAGAATATCCATATCGAGAATGATGTGAAAGAAGGATAACCCGAAGAAAGGATTTGGGTTCTCTAATCCCCTTACCTTAAATCCTAATTTATTTTTTTCCTTTTCACCTCATGAATAATAAAAATAGATTTATTTTAAAATTGTTCAAGAAGTGAATTATTTTAATTTTTATGACTATTTATCCATTATAATCATTTGATTATATTTAATAATTTTCTTGGTTATAGGGAAACATTATGTTTTCTTTAAAAAAATTACCATTTTGATTCAATTTTAATATTTTGTTCAAATTATTTTATATATAAGTATAATTAATTATAGAATCTTAAAGTACATATAATTATACATTTACATATCATAAAAAAATTATTGTAACTAACCATATGTTTGGTGATAAGAAAAGTATTGGAAATTTCCTCATTGGTGATTAACTGACCACTGACAGAACATTGTCTAAAGAGAAATAAAGGGATTTTTAAAATTTATATATGTTGTAAATATGATATTCCCAATAGTTTTAAATCATAAATATAATTTTAACATACTACCTAATTAATTTTATGTGATTTTTTTGAATAAATTGGGAAAAAACAAAGAGAAGTGAAAAAAGAGAGAACAGTTGATAGAAACACACTCTTTCTTTTTTGTAACTTCTCTTGTACGACACTAAAATTCCCTTGATGTTTGGATTTTCGTTACTCCAAAACATACCTAGGTATTCTTAAGGGTTTTAGTGGTAGGATTTGGGTAGATATTGTTATTTTTAAAGTGATTGAGGAGTGGTTTACCAAGGGGATAGAGAGGGGTTATTTATACTTAAGGAGTGGGGTATTTTTAGAATATGTTATTAAATAAAAATATATCAAAGGTAAAAAATGAAATAAGGAATTTTTGAAAATATAAATAATATATCAATGTAATATAATGGTATTAATAATTTAAATAAATTAATAATTCCAATTCACTAAATTAATTAAAAATGAAAGGGGAAAAAAGGAAAAATTGTTATTTTATGGGAACACATTTGACTTTACATTTTTAAAAATAATTTTTATATTTGGAAATTAATATTATTATATTTTAATGAACAATTCTTGAAATTAAATATTTTTTCCAAAGACTCATGTTATATAAATTATTAAGTCATTATTACATCATTAATTATTTATTTTAAGATACACTGATTAGGTGAAAAATTATATTTTTACTACTCACTAGAAAATTAAAGTATTTCAAAAAATTATCAAAAAATAACCCTTTGATAATTTTGATATGATGATTTGAAAAATTATATTCAAGTTTCCAAAATAAATTTCTAAAATTGTTAAATTTAATTTTTCATATATAAAATATATTATTTATGAAATACGTTAAAATAATGTTTATTAAAAATGTGCTTATATTTTATTTTAGTTTGTTAATCATGGTATTTTTTTTGGAATTATAATATTTATATTTAATTAAATTAACCATGATAAATATTATTATATTAAAATTTATTATTTTTAGGTCAAATTACTATTCCAATGGTCATGTTACTATTCCCAATGACATGGTTACTATTCCAACAGTCACATTGCCTCCTATAAATTTCACTTAATTCATTCACACGATATTAAACACAATTCCTCTCAAGGTTATAAATTTATATTTTCTACAATGTTTCTTGGTTTAATAATATTTTTTTCTTTTCTATATTTTTATTCATGAGAGGAATGGTTATAAAAGTTTGGGGTGATGTATATTTTCCCATTTTACCTTTTCCATTTTATATTTTCTAATTTACCCATATAATAATTTGAATTTTAATGGGTTTATTAATTGACTAATGTAACGATTTTCATTAATGAAATAATTAATTTTTTGGTTTCTCTATTTGTTGTATGTGTATAATATTATATAGTTTAATATAATACACATTAATTTCAAGAAAAATTTTCATTTATAAATTATGGGTTGTTACATTCTTCCCCCCTTTAGAAATTTCTGCCCCAAAATTTTAAGTCATATTATCAGTTGAGAATAGGTGATGGTACTTATGTTTCATTATTTTATATGACTCACATGTATTCTCTTCATACTTATGGTTCCTCTACAACACTTTGACATGGTGTGTTATCTTATTGCATAGAAGTTTGTCTCTACGGTCTAGGAACATCAATGACTTCTTCTCATACGTGAGATCATTCTACAGTTGTACCACATATAGATTTCGTACATGTGATGGATCCGTTATTATAGCAACCCATTCTTAACATACATCAATATTACATCATTTTAGATGAATATTTAGTACATTACAAAAATAAATGGCCAAGGACCATAATAGTTTTGTGTCTTTGGATACATGGAAAAAAATCTTCTCTCCTAGTAAAATATCTTCAAAATCTCCCATAAGGATCTCCACCTTTAATAATTCTACGTAAAACCTTTATTCATACTATGAGGAAAGAAAACATAAGAAATTGGTGAGATCAGATGATCAGTAAGGGTAAATAAAGGAAATTCATAAGTATAACATAAAAAAGGGTATGAAACATGAGCATAAAATTTAAAGATCATGCACTGCATATTAGAGAACATAATAAAGAATGGTAGTTCATAATACATGAATCATAAGTAAATAAATAATATAGGACAATGAATCATAACATCAAAATAAGACATGGAATTTGTGGCATGCACATTGTCTTATAACATTTTGAACATGTATAAGTAGAAATTTTTTCACTCAATAAGTAAAGGACAAGAAATCAGGCCCCAACATCAACCTGTGAACATGAAACCAGGTCCATGTATAACATTTTGGACATGTAATCAGGTTCATGCATATCCTTATGGATGTGAATCCAAGTCCATGCATAACATTGTGAACATGTAATCAGGTTCATGTATAACCTTATGGACGTGAAACCATGTCCATCCATAACATTGTGAACATGTAATATGGTTCATGCATATCCTTATGAACATGAAACTAAGTCCATTCATAACATTGTGAACATGTAATCATGTTCACACATGATGTGAAACCAAGTCCATGCATAACATTTTGAACATGTAATCAGGTCCACACATTACTTAATAGACATGAAACCATGTCCATGCATAACATTGTGGACATGTAATCAAGTTCACGAATAACATTATGAACATGTAATCAGGTTTACATATAAACCTATGGACATGTAACCAGGTCCATGCATAGCACTGTGAACATGTAATCATGTTCACACATAACCTTATGGACGTGAAACCATGTCTATGCATAACATTGCGAACATGTAATCAGGTTCATCAAAAACATTGTGAACATTTAATTGGGTTTACAAATAAACTTATGGACATGAAACTAGGTGCATGCATAGCATTTATACTCATGAGTCATCCATAATTACCCAATTCATTGGAGGGAGATAGAGGTTCCACCCATCTCATAATAAAAGCTTTCATACATGTGCCCCAAGATAATAAAACATTCACCATATCATGACCCATAAGAATACATTGGTTATATAAACATTAAATCAAAACTCATGACAAGAAATGGGTATCATTAAAATTTCAAAACATCATAACCTATGGAAAAGATATATGTTTCATAATAATTTCATCAAAGCATACCCTGTGAAAAGAAGTGCATTTCAAAAGAATATAACTCGCGAAAGAGAAACGGGTTTCATAACATCTTGACATCAAAACATAATCCATTCAGAGAAAGAATATGAGTGAAATAATTGAATACTTTCCCCATAAATGTATGAGTATCAGCAATGGATTTTATCATATATGGGAATTAATTTTTAAATATCATTTAAAAACATTTGTTGATGAGAATATCTTTTCTTCTTTGAAAATTGATTTTTATAACATAAAACCCTTTGAAAAACTTTTTATTTGAAAGTAGCTTTGAAAAAATATATAGAAATCTTTGAAACTAATAAAACATTTTTAAAATCATTTTTATTTAAAAATTATCTTCAAGGATCTTTTAAAATCCTTTTTTAAAACTTTTTTGAAACCATAATTTTTTAATACAATAGATTTCCGACTGAAGAGAGAAACATTTAGATTTTACTCGAAAACAATATCTTAAGTAGAAAAGAGTGGAAAAATTATACTAAAACATGATGTTTTCCTGAAAAAACTAGTATAAGGAAACTCATGAGTGTTCATGATATGTGGGTTATAATATTTCATTAAAGGAAGAAAAAAATGTAAACAATCACAAAAAGAGATGGGATTGTCTTAATAAAATCTTATAACTTAATAACTTGGGATAATACTCCCCATGTAAGAAAATTAAATTACATTAAGCTTAATATATCCTTAAAATAAGGATATTAATGATATAACATGTAAAATTTTAGTATATACACCTTGAAGAATGATTTTATTTGCATAACAAAACGTGAGTCTCAAAGAAGGCAAATTGAGACAAAACTATATTACTGATTTGGTAACTTTTGAAACATAAAACCCATGAGTGAAGAATAATTAAATGGACATGTGAATACCAATAAAATTCAATATAACATACATATAACACAATCATGTGCCGTACATACACCACACAAAAGGAAAGAGTGGAGAACATAACATGTATCTCACAAAAAGTAAAAGTGAGATAAAATTCCCTTACCATGTGTCTTGACTCTCTCTATAGTCATACAAGATTCCTATATAATAAATATAAGTTTGTTATAAATCTTTTATATAAGAATATTCTTATATATATTACCATATATGGTTTAATTATGAGCTCATATTATCTACTTGTTAATGATCATATGTTAATGTTTCAGTTCGGGTAATATTCACTTTATTTTTCGCTTGTGTCTTAATTTGTAATAGAGTTGGTACTTATACTTGTATCAAGAATCCAGAATTTAAATCATGATATAAATATTAGGTATATAAATTATATGAATAATATAATAATTTATATCATAATTGAGTACAAAATGGAATACACTGTTTATGGAGATGGTAAGTCGTACATAAAAATGAATATTGTTTCCATTTTTATTGTCATATTGAAAGAAAGTGTGTAAATTATATATGTATATATGTATCATTAATAAATTATTATTATAATAATATATATATAATATAATTTCATTAAACCCATCCTTAATACATTCTATGTGGTTTGTGAATGAATCACATCACTTTGAGGGGGCAGTAGTCCACACTTCTTCAAACGAGATTATAGTATTAACACCAAATTGAAAGTAAAGAGAAGGGTGTTTTAAAAGGAATAAATAATATTTAATACAAAATAAATATAATATATTACATATATAATATTTTTTTCAATAATAATGGACACCATGATAGGTGGTCAATGAAAAATAAACAATCATCGTTTCGGGAGGAAGTAATTCTCCATACAAAGAAACACTATGTTCAATATCAATTAGATGGTGGTGTGTGTAAGTATACATCAAAATATTTTCATAAAATTAGTAGTTTATATAGGATACCATTTTTTTCACTCAATAATTGAATAAATAGTTTGGAGGGGGTGAAGAATGAAAATAATGGAATGGAGCTTGAGAGAAGATGTTACCTCTTAATCGGGTAATTTTTATTGGTTTGTGAAAAAAGGTTTCACTGAGAGGGTTTCTTCTCAATAGGAGGAATCAAGGTATAAGGGTGGATTTTTTGGGAAGTTTATTGGGTAGGTATTGTCCGATCTTATGTTTTTTGAGAGGTGTGAGGAATGGGTAGAGGTGGCAGCCTTTTATAGTGGAGGAGGAGTGACACACTTTTAAAAATTTGAAGAGAGAATTCCACCCACGTTTATCATGTTGTAAGTGGATAAATAATTTTCCAAGGTCAATAAAATTGATTATATGGTCTAAATATAGATATCCAATGGGTTTTTTACAAGGTTTTAGGTCTTTTGGGCCCTTAATGTTAAGGTTTAGTCCCTAATTATGCATAATTTGGCTTTAACCGCTGAAATTAATTTTAATCACTTTCATTAATATTTTTGGTCAAAATAATTTGACCTTATTATAAATTTAAAATTATTATAATTCCAAATATGGAATAAAATTTTCAAAATTCTAATCAAAGAAGTGATAGAAATTAATTTAAAATTAATCTCGTTGGCAGGATGACATTGTGGGTTTTTTAAGTAGAAAATGGTTTAAAGGTTTGCTACGTTTTTAGGTCCAATTTAAATGTGGAAATAGTTAAAATGACCAATATTTTATTACTTGATAAAAATAATATCTAATTCAACTTTGAAATCCAATTCAAATATATTTTATCCTTATAAATAAATTATATGGGAAAATAGTTTTGAAATAAAATCCAGTATTTCTTAACTTCTCATTAAAATATAAAACCTTTCATAAAAATAAAAAAATTTATTATAACATAATTTTTATTTTTCTCTTCAAAATATAAAGTTTATTTCGACACATTAAATATAAAATTTTCCAAATATTGTATTTAAAAAGTTTTCTCTATCAAAAGGCGGTAAAAATGACATAATAAAAAAATATTGGGTTTTAAGCATAAAATTGGGTTTTATCTTATCTTATGTCTATAGAATCTATGGGACGAATATCAAAAATATTTTATTGAATATATATAATATGTATCACATTAATCTCACTTACCAATTTTAATTAATTAATTTTAATAAGTCAATGTATCTTTGTTACTATAATAATATTTTCCTTTTTCTTTAATCAGTTTTAATATTCATATATTATTAACTAGTAACCTATGAATTCGTGTTGAATTTTTGTAAACAATATATTTTTATAATTTAGTTAATAATATTCATATCCATCAAATTAACGATTTGGTTATTTTTCATTATAATAATATATTTAATAATATATTATTTCTAGGTAACACTCACTCTTGCGTGCTATGCATGTAACACCCCAAGATTTTATGAAAAATATTCTTTTAATTCCATTAATGTCTTGTGTTGTATTCTACACCAAGATTACCTTGCGCTATACGCAACACTGTATTAGCTTGCAGTATACGCAACACTATTCTTGGATCGAGTTACACACAATTTTGATAATAGTTATTCTAAGCAACATTGAGTATATATATATATATATTAAATGTATAAATGAAATATGGTTGGATTCTGTTATACGAAACAATGAAGGATTCTTTCACAACACGCAACCCTGACTTGGCTTGCATTACACGCAATCACGACCTTCCTCGATAGCGTGTGTTGTACGCAATACCGGGTTTTAATAAACAATGTTATATTATTATAATATTGTCATGAACTAGCCTTTATGAATAGTATTAACTAAATTTTGAATTTTATAACATTATTATTCATCTTACACATTTCTAGAACATGGTATAAGAACAAAATAAATTTTTCGGGTAAAATAAGTATTTTTCAAAAAATGCAGTTTTACCGCCTTTTGATGGCGCACCCACTTTAAATATAGTTTTTGACATGTTTATATGTTCAATTTGACAAAATAATATTCTTCTTTTGAATCAGGATGTAAAAATTTACATTAGATAAAGTTTTGATATTTTTCCGATAACTTTCATATTTTAATGAATAGTAAAAACACGCTATATTTTAATTAAAAACAACTTTTTTCATCGTAATATCTTATGTGGTTAAATTATAATATTGAATGGTTTTAAAGTATATTTAGAATATATTTTTACTACTTAATATAATGTTGGTCATTGGACACAATTTTACAATTAAACCGAACATAAACAAGTGTCAATCTTTTGATAGTTATTACCTCTTAAAAACACGCTTTTTTGTTTTGACAGCGGGAATTAATTTTAAATTAATTTCTGCCACTTCTGTGTTTTGAATTTAGAAAAATGGATTCCATATTTGGAATCAGGATGTTCAAATTGTGTAAATAGGTAACTTTTATTTTTAGACATTTTGAATAATTACTGCGGTAAATATTTTATTTACCATGGTTAAGGGTAAATCCGGTAAATAAGGGTTAAAAAATAATATTATAATAATATTAAATTACCCTAAAACGTGTCTTAACCCTATTGGTTGATACATGGTCGACCATGGGCATCTTTGGGTCGATTTTGGGACCCCATTGATCCACTTGTAAGTGATAATGACACTTTATTTTAATTAAGTTAAAATGAATACAAAAATGACACAAGCATATATCTTTTAGCAAAACAATTGTTACATAGAGTTATATATGTTGGATTTTAGATTATAAAGATTCATTAGAAAGATAAAAGGATTTCCTACATAATGGTATTTTATTTGTAATTTTTAGACTTTAAATAATTTAATTTATTTATGACACAATGATGATGCAGTAATTATCTTATTAATGAAATATTGACATAATTGATGTTATAAACACCAAAATAAATGTAATATGAGACTTTTTATGAATTCCACTAATTTTCTAGGCTACTATGATATATTAATGTTGATTTAATTAACTTGGTTCGAACATTTAATTCTGTTATGACTTTGACAAAAATCATATATCAAATAGTGTCAAAATTGACACAAAATAGTTTTTAAATCAAATATTATATTATTAATTGTTATTTTATTCCTAAAAATCTAAGGTTCGGCCAAATGACTTAGATAAGGATATATATATTAATAATAAACAATTTGGGGTTCGTTTGGCATGTTATAGTAAGTGTATTAACCATATAGTGAAAGAAAACAAAAAGACATGGTAAAAGTTAAATTATTTAACTTAGAGTTAAATCTAATTGATAAGGTTAAAATAATATCCTAAACTTGTCTAAATTCTATTGTTTGATAGGATTTCGACCCATCCCCACTTTAGCTTCGAAATAAAACCCTTTGGAACCATTATAAACCGATTTTGACTTTAATATAAAATAATATTTTGAGATATTCCTAAGGTGCCCCTCTCCTCCCCTATAAAAGGACACCTCCTCCACCTCCTCCTCACACCAATTTGAGCACTCAAGCTCGGCCAACCCCTGCCAAAATCTCTTCTCCACTTCCCTAGAAACATCCTAGAGGTTCTGGTCTTCCTCAAAGACCAATTTTAGTGCCCTAAGAGGAGGTCTCAAAGAGGCGCTTCAAAGAAGAGGTAATTACCGTTACCAATTCTTTCATCTTTATTTCTTCTTCCACTTCTTCTTCTTAGGTTGTTTCATTATGAAGTAATAACATCAGTATCACTCATATACTGATATGTTATTATAAGTATGAAACAACCCTATTTCACCATCTATCCATCCTACGGAAAAAGAAATCACCGCGCGTGCGTACGTACGGAATACCGTCTCCACGCCGTGGTGTAATCTATTTTCCACCACCACCTTACATGGATGAGTATAATGGTGTAAAGAATAACTATAAATAGTTATTACAACATCATATTGATTCTGATATATTGTATAATCCACTCCAATTCAATTCAGTATTTATGGAAATGATATCATCGCTCGTGCGTACGTACGGACTACCGTCTCCACGACGCGATGAGATTCATTCTCCATGTTAACCATTTAAGAATGATTATAAAGTATATATAAGAAATAATAATGAAATATATGACATTATAAAGCTACTGGATTTATGTATATATATGTATGTCATCTACTTACTTCCATTCAAGACAATAAGGAAAGGAAAACAGCGTTCATGCGTACGTACGGACTACCGTCTCCATGAACGATGTTTTTCATTTTATTTATCTATCTATTATATATATATATATACTGAATATATATGATATATAAATCATATTTTATATTCTGGAAGTAAGTAAATCATGATATAAGTAATAATGATGTCAAGAACAACAAGTCAAAACACCTACGATAAATGAAACGATTTTACCCAAAACGCTTCTTTAACATGGAATTTACAAAAGAACGGGTAATATAATGTCGTAAGTGAACCATATATGATATCATAACAATGAATATGATTCTGTAATAAGTCAATGACATTATTTAAATCATTATACAGGAGGTTCGGACACATACGAAGCAAATTGGACCTAAGGTAAGGGAAATATCACAATCTCATTTTTATCCGAGATTGTTTGTTCGTAAGTATTTACTGAGGTGTATTTTATCATCCACATCCATGTTCCCTCAATATGTAATATTGTTTCCATCCACTTACAATTGTTTAGATCCATTTTTACCTTCGGTGAGTTTTTAGTAATATGTATGAAAGGAATCTTTTGTCGTTTTTCGTACGAGGTACTTTTTGACTTTTCCGACAAAAGTACGAAGAATGTTTTTTTTAACTTATACGGCACGAACGGATTTCTACTGTTTTATAAAGCCTTATTTTCATGAAGCTTCCTATAAAAGATTTCATGACTATTTTCAATAAAATCTCTTTCTTTTAAATTTTCATGATGTTTTGTGAAAAGAAATTGATTTTGAAGAAGAAAGGATATTTTCCTCAAGAATTCAATTCAAGTGTTTTATCAAAATTATTTTCCATCTAAGATAATAAAGGGTTCTGTTTCTATCCATATTTTTACATTGTTTTTGACTATTTTGTGATGGAATTATGTTTATGAATTCCTTTATCTTATATGAATTGATTTATGATGTCATGATGTTTCAAGAATCCCATTTTTGTTACATGTGTTATGCGATGATGTATGATTTATGATTATGTGGCACACATAAGAAAGGATTCATTATAAGATGGGTGGGACCTATATCTCCCTCCAATGCATTGGGTAAAGATTTTATATCTCATGAGATAGACATGGCTGGAACGGAAGGTTATTTCGGTTCAGTGATACAGGACTGAAACGAGGAGTGAACTCGGTTCAGAAAGGGACTTTGTCCACTAAGATAGTCTTGGCAATAAGTCATGACTAACAAGAAATGATTTTCCATGATTATGTGTGCATGCCACAAAGTTTCAAGTTTCATGTTATGATTATGGGGATCTCATTTTCACTTCTATGATTTATTAAGATTTTATGATCTCTTTTGCAGGTTATGATTTTCAAAAAGATATGATATGATTTTTATTTCCTTTATTGCCCTTGCTGAGCATTTGAGCTCACCCTTTTATGTTTTCTTTTCCCCAGGATATAAAGAAAGGTTTTAGGTAAAAAAAAGGATGACCTTTATGGGAGATATTGAAGAACTTTCACCACGATTAGAAGATTACGTTCTGAGTTTCCAAAGACACTAAACTATTACGATCCTTGTGTGTGTGTTTTTGTTATGTACTAAGTATTCCGCAAATGTAATGTAAGGTCAATGTACGTCAGGCTTCGGGTCTCTACAGTTGGTATCAGAGGAAAGGTTTAGTCAACCTTTGGAAACTAGGACGTGAAAACGTTAGTGAGATCCCTAGAGATATTTCTACGGTATGTCTAGGGATGTCCCTAAGGTTAAGTATACGTATAGGTTATAGTACTAGAATTACGCTAATGATCATAGAATTAAACCTAAGATGTTAGATATTGAAGGTACTCCCCCTTTATTATGTTGTTTTCCCTAGCATGATTTTTGCCTCTCACACTATTCTTTTTGGGTTTTAGAAAATGGCTGGAAACAAGATGATTCCCAATAATGGAGGATATGATGGACAATGGAATGATATTCTTCATGAGAAACCCAATGAAATGGGATTTGGATGTCCAAACATCATTATTATGCCGAATCAGCAATCTCACAACATGATCAATAAAGTAAAATTTGGTAAGTTTCCTGACTCGACTAATAAGAGAAAGATGGAGTTCCATGATGATCATTGAGGAAAGAAAGTTCAATTTCCCCTATGTAAATCATGTGGGAAGAGGCATCAAGGAGAATGTTTCAAGGGAACTGGAAGATGCTTTGGGTGTGGAAAAGAAGGACACAAAGCAAGTAAGTGCAAAGGAAAAGGGTTGGTTAACACCATGGATGAGGATAATGGTAATGCTACGACATCAAAAATGGTTAAGTGTTTTAAATGTGGAATGTATGGGCATTATGCAAACAAATGCCCTAAGGGAAAGACTCATGAAGAGAATCAGTATGGTCATATGGGTAGTATTTATGTGGATGATGATGAAGAGACTACAAATGATATGTGAGATGAAGGAATTTTTGAAGCTCGGTCAATGGTTTGAGAATGTAGTGGCATGATTACATGTTTATCATGTGTAATTTTGGAATAAAGAGACATCTATGGATTGTTACACTGTTGTCTTTCCTTGTGTTTTGAAAAGTGTATGATTAATATTACCAGTATCCATGAAAGGTTATTCAGATATTTTTGGAATGTAGATGATATGCGCATAATGAAGGGATAAGGAGAAAATTAAATGTTTGATTGTATTCATGAGCTCATGATTGATATAAGGACTAAGTGATATCATGGTTTGAGTATATAGAATTTTGAGGATTTTGGTATGTGGAAAGTGTTAACTTTAAACTGCATTCATGTTTTCACTAAGGTATTCAAGAGAATACATGATTAAGGACTTTGAATGTTTGGAATGTGACCAACAAAACATATCTTATGATATATGGGGATCAACGATGATATTAAATCTCTGGTAATTGTTTTCACTATGTTATGAGAGTGGACTGCAGTATTATGGATAAGCCTAAAGATTAGAATGGATTATGTTGGACATAAGTTAGTATTGTTTAAGGATAGAAGTTTTTTCGATATTATTGATGGGATGTTATAGTAAGGTAGTTTTAGAAAAAGGACAACCTGCAGGACGGGCGACAGCCCATCGCTTCGGACAAGGCTGTGGGAATCGAACCCACAACCGAAGTGCGACTGGCCTTTATCACCTACCACTGACCTACAGGAAGTCCCTGTTTAGTAGAAACTAGTTTTATTATATTAAGCAGTATGATATATGAAGTATAAGTCCATTTTAGGAACCATATATGATTAATCTCACTATAGATCGACTTATGTATATAAGTTTTTCTAACCTTTTGTTTGAGACAGATGGAATGACCTGTCATTCTATCACATGATCTGCTAACACATCACGAATAACAAATTCAACTTCATTTCTTTAAGGGAAGAAGTGTAAATTGTTCAATTCACGAACAACAGTGAGATTATACCAAAATCAAGTAAGTATTTCTTCTAATTCAAATTTTTCAACTTTAGGGAAATGATATTGAAAACCAAAAATGTTGTCCTAAGTGATCTTATATCTGATGAATCGGATGGTACCTTAGATCGTCACAAATTTATGGCTTTGTGATTGCTAGCTTTTCCATAGCCATGTTCTCTACCACTCTCCATCAGAACATGATTGTTAGATTTCTCTTCCATATCCATATTTTCACCTATGTGGAAACCCAGTGATTAGTTTATTTGGGTAACCGTTACGTTTCATACTTTTGTTTTTAAAGATAAGTTTTGGTATTCCTTTTTACGATGTGGGTTTCTATCAAAGAAACTTTCAAATAGTAAACCATTTATAACCTCGACGAATTTCGAGGGCGAAATTCATTTTAAGGGGGGTAGAATGTAACACCCCAAGATTTTATGAAAAATATTCTTTTAATTCCATTAATGGCTTGTGTTGTATTCTACACCAAGATTACCTTGCGCTATACGCAACACCGTATTAGCTTGCAGTATACGCAACACTATTCTTGGATCGAGTTACACACAATTTTGATAATAGTTATTCTACGCAACATTGAGTATATATATATATATTAAATGTATAAATGAAATATGGTTGGATTCTGTTATACGAAACAATGAAGGATTCTTTCACAACACGCAACCCTGACTTGGCTTGCATTACACGCAATCACGACCTTCCTCGATAGCGTGTGTTGTACGCAATACCGGGTTTTAATAAACAATGTTATATTATTATAATATTGTCATGAACTAGCCTTTATGAATAGTATTAACTAAATTTTGAATTTTATAACATTATTATTCATCTTACACATTTCTAGAACATGGTATAAGAACAAAATAAATTTTTCGGGTAAAATAAGTATTTTTCAAAAAATGCAGTTTTACCGCCTTTTGATGGCGCACCCACTTTAAATATAGTTTTTGACATGTTTATATGTTTAATTTGACAAAATAATATTCTTCTTTTGAATCAGGATGTAAAAATTTACATTAGATAAAGTTTTGATATTTTTCCGATAACTTTCATATTTTAATGAATAGTAAAAACACGCTATATTTTAATTAAAAACAACTTTTTTCATCGTAATATCTTATGTGGTTAAATTATAATATTGAATGGTTTTAAAGTATATTTAGAATATATTTTTACCACTTAATATAATGTTGGTCATTGGACACAATTTTACAATTAAACCGAACATAAACAAGTGTCAATCTTTTGATAGTTATTACCTCTTAAAAACACGCTTTTTGTTTTAACAGCGGGAATTAATTTTAAATTAATTTCTGCCACTTCTGTGTTTTGAATTTAGAAAAATGGATTCCATATTTGGAATCAGGATGTTCAAATTGTGTAAATAGGTAACTTTTATTTTTAGACATTTTGAATAATTACTGCGGTAAATATTTTATTTACCATGGTTAAGGGTAAATCCGGTAAATAAGAGTTAAAAAATAATATTATAATAATATTAAATTACCCTAAAACGTGTCTTAACCCTATTGGTTGATACATGGTCGACCATGGGCATCTTTGGGTCGATTTTGGGACCCCATTGATCCACTTGTAAGTGATAATGACACTTTATTTTAATTAAGTTAAAATGAATACAAAAATGACACAAGCATATATCTTTTAGCAAAACAATTGTTACATAAAGTTATATATGTTGGATTTTAGATTATAAAGATTCATTAGAAAGATAAAACGATTTCATACATAATGGTATTTTATTTGTAATTTTTAGACTTTAAATAATTTAATTTATTTATGACACAATGATGATGCAGTAATTATCTTATTAATGAAATATTGACATAATTGATGTTATAAACACCAAAATAAATGTAATTTGAGAATTTTTATGAATTCCACTAATTTTCTAGGCTACTATGATATATTAATGTTGATTTAATTAACTTGTTTTGAACATTTAATTCTGTTATGACTTTCACAAAAATCATATATCAAATAGTGTCAAAATTGACACAAAATAGTTTTTAAATCAAATATTATATTATTAATTGTTATTTTATTCCTAAAAATCTAAGGTTCGGCCAAATGACTTAGATAAGGATATATATATTAATAATAAACAATTTGGGGTTCGTTTGGCATGTTATAGTAAGTGTATTAACCATATAGTGAAAGAAAACAAAAAGACATGGTAAAAGTTAAATTATTTAACTTAGAGTTAAATCTAATTGATAAGGTTAAAATAATATCCTAAGCTTGTCTAAATTCTATTGGTTGATAGGATTTCGACCCATCCCCACTTTAGCTTCGAAATAAAACCATTTGGAACCATTATAAACCGATTTTGACTTTAATATAAAATAATATTTTGAGATATTCCTAAGGTGCCCCTCTCCTCCCCTATAAAAGGACACCTCCTCCACCTCCTCCTCACACCAATTTGAGCACTCAAGCTCGGCCAACCCCTGCCAAAATCTCTTCTCCACTTCCCTAGAAACATCCTAGAGGTTCTGGTCTTCCTCAAAGACCAATTTTAGTGCCCTAAGAGGAGGTCTCAAAGAGGCGCTTCAAAGAAGAGGTAATTACCATTATCAATTCTTTCATCTTTATTTCTTCTTCCACTTCTTCTTCTTAGGTTGTTTCATTATGAAGTAATAACATCAGTATCACTCATATACTGATATGTTATTATAAGTATGAAACAACCCTATTTCACCATCTATCCATCCTACGGAAAAAGAAATCACCGCGCGTGCGTACGTGCGGAATACCGTCTCCACACCGTGGTGTAATCTATTTTCCACCACCACATTACATGGATGAGTATAATGGTGTAAAGAATAACTATAAATAGTTATTACAACATCATATTGATTCTGATATATTGTATAATCCACTCCAATTCAATTCAGTATTTATGGAAATGATATCATCGCTCGTGCGTACGTACGGACTACCGTCTCCACGACGCGATGAGATTCATTCTCCATGTTAACCATTTAAGAATGATTATAAAGTATATATAAGAAATAATAATGAAATATATGACATTATAAAGCTACTGGATTTATGTATATATATGTATGTCATCTACTTACTTCCATTCAAGACAATAAGGAAAGGAAAACAGCGTTCATGCGTACGTACGGACTACCGTCTCCATGAACGGTGTTTTTCATTTTATTTATCTATCTATTATATATATATATATACTGAATATATATGATATATAAATCATATTTTATATTCTGGAAGTAAGTAAATCATGATATAAGTAATAATGATGTCAAGAACAACAAGTCAAAACACCTACGATAAATGAAACGATTTTACCCAAAACGCTTCTTTAACATGGAATTTACAAAAGAACGGGTAATATAATGTCGTAAGTGAACCATATATGATATCATAACAATGAATATGATTCTGTAATAAGTCAATGACATTATTTAAATCATTATACAGGAGGTTCGGACACATACGAAGCAAATTGGACCTAAGGTAAGGGAAATATCACAATCTCATTTTTATCCGAGATTGTTTGTTCGTAAGTATTTACTGGGTGTATTTTATCATCCACATCCATGTTCCCTCAATATGTAATATTGTTTCCATCCACTTACAATTGTTTAGATCCATTTTTACCTTCGGTGAGTTTTTAGTAATATGTATGAAAGGAATCTTTTGTCGTTTTTCGTACGAGGTACTTTTTGACTTTTCCGACAAAAGTACGAAGAATGTTTTTTTAAATTATACGGCACGAACGGATTTCTACTGTTTTATAAAGCCTTATTTTCATGAAGCTTCCTATAAAAGATTTCATGACTATTTTCAATAAAATCTCTTTCTTTTAAAATTTCATGATGTTTTGTGAAAAGAAATTGATTTTGAAGAAGAAAGGATATTTTCCTCAAGAATTCAATTCAAGTGTTTTATCAAAATTATTTTCCATCTAAGATAATAAAGGGTTCTGTTTCTATCCATATTTTTACATTGTTTTTGACTATTTTGTGATGGAATTATGTTTATGAATTCCTTTATCTTATATGAATTGATTTATGATGTCATGATGTTTCAAGAATCCCATTTTTGTTACATGTGTTATGCGATGATGTATGATTTATGATTATGTGGCACACATAAGAAAGGATTCATTATAAGATGGGTGGGACCTATATCTCCCTCCAATGCATTGGGTAAAGATTTTATATCTCATGAGATAGACATGGCTGGAACGGAAGGTTATTTCGGTTCAGTGATACAGGACTGAAACGAGGAGTGAACTCGGTTCAGAAAGGGACTTTGTCCACTAAGATAGTCTTGGCAATAAGTCATGACTAACAAGAAATGATTTTCCATGATTATGTGTGCATGACACAAAGTTTCAAGTTTCATGTTATGATTATGGGGATCTCATTTTCACTTCTATGATTTATTAAGATTTTATGATCTCTTTTGCAGGTTATGATTTTCAAAAAGATATGATATGATTTTTATTTCCTTTATTGCCCTTGCTGAGCATTTGAGCTCACCCTTTTATGTTTTCTTTTCCCCAGGATATAAAGAAAGGTTTTAGGTAAAAAAAAGGATGACCTTTATGGGAGATATTGAAGAACTTTCACCACGATTAGAAGATTACGTTCTGAGTTTCCAAAGACACTAAACTATTACGATCCTTGTGTGTGTGTTTTTGTTATGTACTAAGTATTCCGCAAATGTAATGTAAGGTCAATGTACGTCAGGCTTCGGGTCTCTACAATGCAAGCCATCGTGGAAGGTTAATCTAGCATGTAATCTACGATGACCTTGTTGTATATAAAATGTACTGTAAGTTGGAATTGTGTGTAACATATGCCAAGTCAGTTCTATGTGAAATGAATGTTTTACATATTGAAAATCTATTTTTAGTGTTGTGTGATGTGAAAAATAACAAAAGAATAAATAAATTCGAAAAAACATTCACCAAAATCTCAGTGTGCTATAGGTATGTACTTCCTCAGGAGAGATACATGGAAGACATCCTAAAATTGATCCATATTTTATGGAAGTGAAAGATGATATGAAGCATCTCCTATATGATTAAGGATATTAAATTGGCCATTGCACATAGGGATAAACTTCCCTTTTCATTCCAAAAACACGAATCTCATCCACGGTGATATTAAAAGGAAAAATTTGTCTCCAATATGAAACTCCAATTTCATATCGAATGTTGTCAGTATAGCTCTTTTTCCAACTTTGTGTAGCTTTGTTTATGTTATTGGATATCTTAACCTTCTCTATCATCTTCTTCACAGGATTTTGTCCAATTAGATTTCATTCACCAACTTCATCCCAACAAGTGGGAGTTCAAAATTTTTTCCCATATAGATCTTTATATGGGTCCATTTGAATACTTGAGTGGAAGCTATTATTATATGATAACTGAATCAAGGGGATATTATGATCTCATATCCATTTAAATTCCATTGAGTTGGATCTTATCATGTCCTCATGTGCTAGGATAGTCCTTTCATATTCTCCATCAGTTTGGGGGTGATAGGCCATAATGAAATTTAGTTCAGTACTCAAATAATGATTGAAAATTATCTAGAATTTTGGTGTGAACTTTGGATCATGATCAAATACAATTGAAAGTGGAACCCTATGTAGTCTTACCACTTCATTAACATTTATCTTGGAATGTTGTTCAGGTGATAAATATTCCAAAATAGAGTCAAATTTGGTAGTCTTGGTGATTCAATCCACCACTACCAATACCACATTGCTTCCTTTGGATGTATTTAACAGACCAGTGACAAATTACATATTTAAAATATCCCATTTCAATTTCAGTATAAGCAATGGTTACATCATTACTTTGGACTTATTTCACTCTTATTTAACATGCTGACATACCAATAACCATGAGATATACTCCACAATATGCTAATTTATGTTGTCCCACCAGAATTTCTCTCAAAGATCACTGTACATCTTGGTACTTTTAGGATGGAAAAATAAAGATGATCTATGTTTATTATCCAATAGTTCCCTCTTTATCTCATGTGATGATGGAACAAAAATCCAAGTTCTAAACTTCATAATTACATCCTCATCGATGTGGAACTCATGTATCTTTACTTATATTACTTATTTTATCTTATTTTAAAGATCTGGATAGCCCATTTGTGACTCCTTGATCTTCTCATGGATATATGATTGGGCAATTATTTTTTCAAGGTAATAGGTATTCCCTCTCATTGTGATTTCTAGATTAATTCCTTGTGTATCCATGAAGTTATGGTCTTTATCAATCCACATTATGAATGAAGTAGCAAGTTCCTTTCTATAAGAGCATCACCTACCTTGTTGGCATTCATCATATTATAGTGAATTGATAAATCACAGTCTTTGATTAGATCTAACTATCCTTTTTGACTCATGGTGATCTCCTTCTATGGGAATGTATACTTTAGACTTTTATAATCATTATATATGTCACACTTATCACCATCGAGATAGTGCAACCAAATCCTCAAGGAAAAGATCCCAACTACTAACTCCAGATCATGCATCTGGTAGTTTTTCTCATGTATCTTAAACATTCACAAGGAATAGGCTATCACTTTGTAATTCTGAATTAGTACACAACCCAAGACATTTATCAAAGCGTCATTGTATATTAAAAAACTACCCCCACTTATTGTTAGTGTGAGTACAGGTTTAGTGATTAGCCTATTATCAATCTTCTTAATGATTTATTCACATTATTCTATCCAAATATACTTTACCCCTTTTTGTGTTAACTTAATGTGAGGTCTTGATAATCATGATAAATTTCTCAAAAAACATATTTATTACCCTACTAAGACAAGAAAACTTAGGGTTTACATAACCCTTCTGGGTATAGGCCATCCCTCAATTTATTTTGTCTTTGAAGGGTCCACATAAATTTCATCACTTGTGATCACATGCTATAAGAATGTGACGTGTTGCATCCAAAAGTAACACTTTATATTCATTGGATACATTTTATCCTTCTTTAATGTTTCCATCACAATCATTATATGCTCTTCATGTTCCTACTTTCTATTGGATTAAATTATAATGTCATCGATAAACACTACATATGTTTTTTTAGGTATTCTATAAAGACACTATTCATCAAATCCATGAAGATTTAAGGGATATTAGTCTATCCAAAGGGAATAAATATTAAACCATAGTGTCTATAACTTTTACAGAAAGTATTATTCTAGATATCTTCCCTATTCACATTCATATGAAGATATCCAGAACGAAGATCCATCTTTGATAAGTACTAAGATCCTGATAATGGAAAAAAAAATTCATCAATCCTTCCTAGGGGATACTTATTCTTTACAATGATATTGTTATGCTACTGACAATTGATACCAAACCACACTGATCCATCCTTCTTCTTGTCAAAGAGAACCAACACACCCCAAGGAGATACACTAGGGCACATGAAATCTTTGTCCAAATTATCTTATAGCTTCTTCTTTAACTCCTCTAATTTTATTGAGGCCATCATATAGTGTAATTTAGATATATGAGTGCCTCTAGGTATAGGTTATATTGAGAAAACTACCTCCCGATCTGGGGGAATTTTCAGCAACTCTTTAGGAAATACATTAGTATATTCCCTCACTATGGGAATTTATTCTAGGTTGAACCTTACTATAACTCAACCATTTGGTAAAGTTATCCTTCTTTATATGGAATCAAAACCCACAACATTTATGTATTTTCTAAAGGATATTCATGATATTCATTTCATTTTTAGAGGAGCATAGGATAGTCCAAAAAAAGATAATAGATTTTTTTTCTTGAAAGTTGATGTGTTCTCTATTTAATGTGAGATAATATATTAATAGTATAGAATCTAATTCCACCAAGGGAAGAATTATGAGATTAACTGGAAGAATCTTCCCACACTTGATAATATAAGAAGAGTCCAACAATAGTGTTGCAATCATCAAACCATTATGTTTTATATATATATGTACTTCAAGGTATCCGGTCTTTGATTCAATAATTATAGAAAACTTACATGATATAAAGGAAAGTGTAGAACTAGAATCAAATATATTTTTTTATTATTTAGTGAATTGGAAGTGTACCTTGCAAAAATTCATTCTCATGGTCTACTTCAGTAGTCATACAATTTTACTTAATCCTTTGGCCTTGGTGGTTGCTAACACTAATTACACTTAAGGAAACATGATTTAATGCATTGGATTTAATATTTCACTTTCTCACTAAAATTTAAGCATTCAACTATGTCTGGTTCATTAGGAGGTGTCTTTCATTCCTCCATTATGATGGATGACTTATTCATTTCTCTTTGAAATTCATGGTCTTGGTGACCTTCTCTACCACATTTGATGCATTTCCCTATTCATTTGATTCATGCTCCAAGATGTTTTTCCCACATATTTGACATGTGGGTGGTTTTATCCTCTTTCCATTTTTATTTGACCCTCCATATTGAAAACCCATTATTTTTTTCTTATCTTCATAACCATGGGACAATTCTTTAAACTATATCTCTTCTTTAAGATAACATCAAACCACTTCTTTATAACTCTCAAAGTCTTAGATATACCGATCCTTTCAAATGTGTGATTTTAAATCACTAGAGATTCTATCTATTTTTTTATCATTATTAATAACAAAACCTAAGGCGTATCTTGTAGTCCATGTGAAGTTTTCCTCAAAAGTTGTGATATATTCACCTTCCTTTTTCTTTAGATCGATAAATTCTCTCTCCATAATTGTTTGAAGAGTTTGAAGGAAATACTTTCGAAGAAACATTTTATTAATGTATTCCCACTCAATCTCTTCCATTTCATCAATCGTGTGGGTGTTATTTATCAACACACACCATTTATTGGATTCTCCATCAAAACAATAGGTGGATATAGTAACCTTCTTATTCTTAGAATAGTTGAGCATATAAAAGATATTCTATATTTATTTAACCCACTATTACAAGAAAAGTGGATCGGAAGATCCATCAAATATCGATGGTCATTAATGCATGAAGAAATCAATGTATAGTTTCTACTTCTTAGGTGAAGAAAAATATTCCATGTAGTTCAAGTTATTATTCATATCCTAAGATAGCTAGGTAATCATCACCATAAAGTTTTAAACTCCACCTCCCATGGAATTAGGTATATCGTTCAGACAAAAATTTCAACATCCATCACATGGGTTGTTGGCCTAGTTTATCCTTGTTCCTATGATTTTATAAAATATAAATGGTTTAAAGAAAACATAAGTTAAAAAAGAATGAATAAATAATTTATTCTTTTGAAAAAATAACTATAAAGGCATATCTTTTGGGATACCAATGTTTGGACTTTTTCTAAAAAAACATTCTTGGATATTTACATATACTCAAACATATCCTAAGGGTTTACACTACTTTTTTCTGATCCAAATTACCAAATTAACTAAAAATTGGTCAAATACCAACTATAGAGACCTGAATTTTTATTACATGACTATTATATCATTTAAAAACACAACATAATAGTTATACATTCAAGTATTGAAAGGTATTGTATCTTGGGAAAATAAGGATCATACGTCACTTATACATAATAAAACATAATCATTTATTTAAATCCTTCTACTCTATCTTTATAAAATCTCACATTACATTTAGTACATGTAGTCACCTTAGTATATAAAATAAGAAATAGGGTGAGCTAAAATATTATTAAGAGGTGGAATAAGGAAAATTAATCAATATAACACAACTGATCATAATCCTCATAATCACATCATAAGAATAAGATATTCATAAACATCATAAGGGATAAATTTGAAAAAAGCATAGAATGTGGCTATGAATAAAAATGAAACATCATGTCATGGTGGCCAAATACCACATATATTTGGGAAAAAATCTAGCACCATGTTTAAGCATATATGTGAATAATCATAAAACCATCATTTTGAACAAATATTGGATTATTTTCTCACATAATACACACTATCTCCTAAGATAAATCACATTAAATAATGAATTAGAGGGATATATAAATTTTCTCCCACCCACCACATCATAATATTTATATAATCATGAATGCCACATAGATTGTATAACAGTCATAGTCATAAAATAACCCATAGAAAAGAATGTGTTTAATAAGGATTTCATCAAGAATAATTTCATGAATAAACTTAGGGTTACAAAATGAAATTGGGAAAACATACTTCGAATAACATCATCATTCTTTAGTGGAGAAGAAACAACATAAGAGGAGTAGAATATGTGTTTTCAAAAGAAAAATTATTTATTTAAAATCATGGTATTTGCGTTAAAAATCAAGGTGGAAACATTTATATCCATGCAAATAAAAGAGAATAATAATGAAATGAAATTTTATATATATTAAAGGAATATCCATACTGAGAATGAAGTGAAAGAGGGGTAACCAAAAGAAAGAAGTTGGATTCAAGAATCTCATCACCTTAAATCCCACTTCATTTCATCACTTTGGAACCTCCTCAATAATAAACCTATATTTATTACAAAATTGATACAAAAGTGAATTATTACCAGTTTACCACTATTTATCAATTGATTATATTTCTTAATTCCCTTGGTTATAGAGCAGTCATCATGGTTTTCTTAAAAAAATTCCCATTTTGCTTCAATTGTTCTATTTTGTTCAAAGTAATTTATACATAAGTATAGTTAATTATATAAGATTAAAATAAATAGATTTATAAATTATAAAAAAATTATTGAAACCATAAATAGGTTTTGTAATAATAAAAGGATTTGAAATTTCATTATTGGTGATTAACCGACCTTTGATGAGACACAGTCGAAGGAGTGGGAGAGGGAAGTTTAAAATTCATATATGTCGTAATTGTGATATTTCTAGTAGGATAAATTCACAAATATAATTTTGACAAACTTAATGATAAATTTTATAATACTATGTTTTAAAATAAGTTGGGAAAAATAAATATAAGAAGAAAAAGTGATAAGATTTTATAGAAACATACTCTTTTTTTACTTTAGCTTCTCTTGTATAACACTAAAACTCCCCTAAAGTTTGGAGTTGGTTTAATCTAGAACATATTTGTTTGTTATAAGGGTATTAATATAGAGGATTTGGGTAGATATTTGTCGTTGGTAAGTGTGGGAGGAGTGGTTTTCCAAGAGGAGGGTGATGGGTAATTTATACTTGAGGAGATGGGTATTTATAGAATAAAATATTAAATACAAATTGTATCAAAGGTAAAAACATATAAGAGTGAATTTTTGATAATATAAATCATATATATATATATATATAATAAGGTTTTATTAATAATTTAAATCAATTTATAATTTAAATTCAATTTGTTTATTATAAAGGAAAGTAAAAATAAGGGAAAATTGTTATTTTAATGGAACACTTTGACTTAAGGTTTTGGAAAAATGATTTTTTGTTTTTGAAATTAATTTTATTTTATTTTAATGAATAATTTATTAAATTAAATAATTTTATCTGAAAATAAATTTAAAGAAATTATTAGGTAATTATTAAATAATTAATTGTTTAATTTAATATACACATGTTATGTGAAAAACTATACTTTTACAATTCACCTGAAAATTAAATAATTTTAGAAAATTACCAAAAAAACCAGCCTTGGAAAATTTTGATGTTATGATTTCAAAAATTACATTATCTTTTTCAAAATAAATATCTGTCATAGGTAATTTTAATTTTTAAGATAAAAAATAATGTTTTTTACAAAATAATTTAAAATATAGTTTATTAAAAATGTGATTTTATTTTCTTTGTGTTTTTTAATGATGATATTTATTTTTTGATATTATAATATTTATATATACATAAATTAATCATGATAAATTTTGTTTCTATTTCATTATATTATTCTGAGTGCAATTTACTATTCTAACAGTCAAGTTACTATTCCCAAAAGTCATGATACGTTTCTAATGGTAACATTGCCTCCTATAAATACCACTTTATTATTTCACGAAATATTCAACTCAATTCCTTTGAAGGATATATATTTACATTTTCTATAATGATTATTGGTTAAAAAATATTTGGTTTCTTTTTCTATAGTGTTGTTCATGGGAGGGATAATTCTAATAGATTGAGGAGATCCATATTTTCCAAATGCAGTATTTTGTTTTTTAATTTTTTCCTCTTCTAATAATTGGTATTTTAATGGTTTTATTCATTGACTAATGTAACGATTTTCATTTGTGTAAAATTGTGTGGTTTATTTATCTACGTGTTGTATGTATATAATATAATATAATATAATATAATATAATACAATACAATATAATATAATACAATACAATATAATATAATATAATATAATATAAGATAATATAAGATAAGATAATATAATATAATATAATATAATATAATATAATATAATATAATATAATATAATATAATATAATATAATATAATATAATATAATATAATATAATATAATATAATATAATATAATATAATATAATATAATATAATATAATATAATATAATATAATATAATATAATATAATATAATATAATATAATATAATATAATATAATATAATATAATATAATATAATATAATACAATACAATACAATACAAAATAAAATAAAATAAAATAAAATAAAATAAAATAAAATAAAATAATTTAATTTAATTTATTTTAATATAATACACATTCATTTTAAGAAACAAATATCATTTATAAACTCTGGATTGTTACATTGACCTTCTCATTATAACTCATAGCATGAAATATCCATTCTAAAGAAATAACCCATTTTTAGCTACTAATGAATTCATGTTTCTATTGAAGGACGTATGTTACTTTTTAGGATGTAGACCATCATAATAAAACCATGCTGTAGTGTAATAGGTTCTTCTATATAGGTAAGGTCATTGGTCAAAACATAGGTTAACTACTTTAATGTAGTGATAATCTACTCCACTCCAACAATGTCCTCAATAACTTATTCTGGAGGGAATTCCCAACATTGGTTATGGGTGTGGACATAGTTGTCATTCCTTCTATTAAATTCCATTTATAAACATTGTAATATACTTAACTTGCTCATGAATAAAACTATGAATTATAAATCACCCTATATAATTAATATGAATTATTCACAAATTCATGTCCTGGAATCATGACATATTCCTAAAATATATTAAGGGTTTGTATATGTTTCTGTTATTTAACAATTTTATTCTAAATCTAGTTCCTAATATTTCTATTTAACTTTCTGTAATACCAAATGTAACACCCCCACTCTAGTACCCAAAATATGGTGGTTAATTAATTATGATGTTATAGAAAACATAGATCACAATACATATGATCCAAAAGTTTCACAGTATTTGAAAACTAAATACATAGATGAACATTAAATCATATTGAATACATAATATAAAACAACTAAATACAATTTTTTTAATTATTTGTCCTTGAAAATTCATATGTATCACATAGGAATCTTTTTTATTTCCTAGGAAAATGGGAAACAATATAAAGGGTTTATATTATATGCTCAGTAAGGGGTAACGTACAACAAAATCTATCATACATAAGAATGGTATCAATAATATGACAAGGATATGTAATTTTCAAATAAATTAATATATCCATGGATGAGATAAAAATAAATAAATACATGGATAAGAATATCTAATTTCATATTTTTGGAATTAAAAATATCAAAAATAATAAGCATTCAATCAAGAATTCATGTAAATACATAATACATAAATGTTTAGGAATTATACCAAATACCCAACTAGTTAGTCTCATAAAACCTATTGATGCTTCGATGGGAAATATAGTTTTTGTCCTTACTCGTCATATAATATTTCCAATAAATCCATCATATAAATAAAATATCTAAATAATATATATCAAAATGTTTCCTATGGAATCTCATACAAGGTCATGGCTAAGTAATCAATATTTGTCCATATTATAGTATGAATATATAAATTGTCAATATTTTTCTATTTAATGTAATGATATGCTATCTAGGTGAATATACCACAATCAACATATAAACATTTGGATATCCATAATGTAATACAATGTAACATTATAAATGTAATGGGAAAGCTAGTTGTGAAGATTACTTTCATGGTGTAGGGATATCAATAGGATATAATCCATGATAATGGTTCATAAAGATCTCACGAATTATCCAAAGAATATCACATAGGAGTGTCAAATGAGGTGTGCAGTTAAGCCCATTATTTTATCACCCTGTGAAGATTGATTTAATACCCTACCAACCATTTTTAGAGTTATTACCCCCAATTAAATCTAATCTAACACCTACATCTGCTATTTTAGTATCCAAATAGGGATTTCATTGTTTAGAAACCACACACTCTTTACATTACAAATATTTTAGGATGTTTTATGGCTATGAGAATGATTGAAAATTATAATAGTTTATGAAGGTTGTATAAAGAGAGTAATCATTGACCTCTCATTAATAATATAATAAGGTATTTATAAAAATTAATCATAATAAAATTTATCTTTGAAAAGAAAAGGAAATTTAAGGACTGTAAAAATAGATGTAGATAAAAGGTTAGGAACTATTACATCATAATGTGGATTCTTAAAGATTGAGATGAACACCTTATAACCATATAGATTTCATGGAGAGACTCTTGAGAGGGAAAATTAGAGTTAATTTATGCTAAATGGATTTGATGTGGGGAGAATTATAATAATGGGTGGGTTTTTATTTCAATTGAGGGATATTTGTTTATTAATTTCAAAACATGAGCCTTGGAATCTATGTTATAAAAAATATAAAACCATTTTAATTCCCCTAATTTTATCCCATGGTATTTTTCATGTATGGATTGTTTTTAACATTTTAATTATTTAATAACTGAACCTACATTAAAATATATTATCTGTGAAGTGGACAAGATTATTCTCCATAATAATTTGTTTTTAAAGACTTAAAATATGATTAATGTTTTTAAGAGTCTTTTTATGTTTGTAATTTTACATTTATAACGTCAAAATGAATTATTTTAACGAATAAATCCATTTTTGGTTGATACAAATTATTTATTATTTATCATGTCATTCTAAGTCATTATCATGTCATAATACTTACTATATATTCAAACCAGATTTTACTTTTAAACAAAAAAAATTAAATTATCTTGTTAAATTATGCAAAATCCATTATTGGCTAATTTTAGTGTCCATATTCAAAACATGTAACCCATTTTATCAAAATCATCCTCTAATCGTGTACATTTTACCTTTTATATAAGGGCGATACATTTAGAAAAATTATAGTATCATAGTAAACCCCATTTCAAGTCTAAAAGAATTTTTCCTTCATTATTACTTAACCTATAGATACATAATTACTTATAACACTATCATAATCTATAAGGATAAGGTTTGCAACAGTTTTCTATTCATGGGGTGGTCCATCCAACATCAACTGGGTAGTGATTATACGAACTTAAATTTCTCCTAAAGATGATTCCATTTCAACCTCATTTAAAGTTCTATTTGGGCTTCATCAAGGGAAAACCCCAGTGATGTAAAATCCTTCACAATCTCTGATAAAGAATATTTATGAGGGATTTTCCAACTGATTGAATCCATTATTGTTCCCTTATATATTAATTAACTCATTTCATTAACTTTAATATACACCAATTCTAATGGTAAATTTATAACGACTATATTACCAATAGTCATAATACTCAATGATCATATTTCCCAACCATTATAATGTGGTGGATATATTATATTAATATAAATTATTTAAAAATAGTCCCTTAAATTACACTTATCATTTTAATTTATTTCAATATATCCATTTCATGGATTATATTTTTCCTATTTTGAATTGTTCTTGTTATAATTGTGATGTTCATTGGAGATATGAGTAGAAACATCTACATTATAATTGTATTATTTATGAATTTATAATGTATATTATTAGTTATATAAATTTTAGTAAATTTATACCTTTGATATGTAATACAGTTTTTCAATAAAAATATATTAATTCATTACTATAATTTCTCGGGTAATACAAATTAGATTCACCTCCAATATGGATGACTATTTCCTAGGTGTATGGTGGTTTTTATTCCATTAAAACAAAAAATATCTTTTATTTTAAAGATAAAGCTAATGGAAGGGGTATATATTTGAACAAACTAAAATCACTGGAACAAACCAATTGGATACAAGTACCAATTTATTACGTAATGAAATAATTGAAACATTCGTGAAGAATGATCAATAGTGTAACCACGTGTCACCAATGGAATATCTGATCTAGATATTTCTCCTCCTCTCTTTATACAATAAACATATTCATTTATTCTCTTCTAATAGTTTTCCTTTATAATTTTTATAGAATTTTTGAACACTCTTTTTTATTTTTTGTTCTTATACACTCAACACATCTCCTAGATTTTTATTTTGAACATTGAATGTGAAAAACCTCTATATTGGATCTTCAATTCCCCATCATTTTCAATATCTAAAACTTTATTAAACTGCTCACATATAATATATCCATAAGACTCATGCTTTAATATTTACGTGATATCCATAAATATCATTACTTTATATTTCCACAAAACATGTAGTATTCTATCCCCATGTGCATGAATGTGTGAAACAATTTAGTTTAGTGTGAAGGATACTATCATTGTGTATTTTTATTCTCGTTTTTAAAGCATCATCATCGAATGGCTTGAATAATTACTATAACTATAATCATGATATTTAAATCATTGAATAATAGATCAACATTATCACATTTAAAACTCAAGAATTCAATTTTTTTCAAACTAACAAACTATTATGTATCATGTTGAATCTCCCATCAAACCATACATATATCCTTCAACATGGAACTCCATTTTACATATCAACTATAAAATAAAATTAACCCTTAAATTTAATTTTTATACCCTTATTAATGTACAAGGGAATCTAGTTGACCTTTACATATCTTCTTGGTGACTCATAAGTATTCTTTGAAACTTATGAGGGATCTTTATGTACTCTTTGGAGAACAAGATCAAACCATACTTTTGATTTATGTACCTATAAATATGTGTTTAGTACCCTTTTTAGTATAATATAAAACCCTTAAATATCCTAGAGTGGCTTTGGTACATTTGTTGGATTCTAGTCCGCAAGGTCAAGAAATACATTATGGATTTCTGTTACTTCATATACTTATCAATGAAATCTAACACAAAAAGGGAAAATTTAGAGTGACTCTTATGTATAATAACCTTTGTTAATTTCTCCATAAATATGAAATTCTAAAACCTCCATAATTCATCTCCATCTATATAAAATCATTAAAAAACATCCTCATATGCATAAATTCATCCCAAAAACTTTGAATGATTCCATTAATTTCCAATTCTATCATAAATGTTTCTTTAGAAAAAATTCAACTCAATTTATATCATGAGTGAAATCAAATGATGGTTCTTTCATCCAATTCAAATCAATGCAACAACCAATTTATCATTAACTAAGATGAATCAAATCCTCATAAAACATTATGGATAAAAATTAAACACCATCATAAAATGGTTTCAATAGCTTCAAGTTTTATTTATTTATTAATAGTTCTTTCAATTTCCACAAGAACATATTCCCCCATAATATGAATATGAAGATGTGGGAGTAAAAATAAAATATGAGCTACTGGTGATACAATTTTATGACTAAAATATGTGGTCCAATTATGAACCTTCATACCAAATCAATAGAAATCAAAAAAATTATATTTTCTAAAACAATATATTGATAATTAAAATTGAAACAAATCAATGAATTGATAATCCTCACATTTGAACAATTAAAATTTATTGACTCTAAATATTTCAGGATTTCATATTAATTAGGTATTTATTTCTAAAATTTACTAAAAAAAGAAAACCATTCCCTTGGGGTTAGAATATTAATCTCTTTAGTTTTGAAAAAGAGAGCCGATATACAGTCGTGTTCCAATCTAATTTTAAATTTTAAATATTTATAATGACTAACCAATGTCAATAAATCAATCTAATTCTTCATAAATTAAACAAAAAATATTTGAAGAATCCTTTCATTACACCATTAATGATGATTTGATATCTCACTATTGGGTTTGTGAATTATAGAGTCCCAAAAGTATTCCAATTTTATTTCTTCATTCATCACCTATGATCATCAATCAATTAGTTATATATATGTGTGTAATGATAATCATATAATTATAAAAAAACATATATTATAAATTAAAATATATAATCTTTAAATTAATAAAAATTAATTATATATAATAATAAATATAAACTTGAAATTAAAATACATTGTATCAATGTTTTATAAAAATAATGCAAAAATTATTTAATGAAATTTTATATTATCAAATAAAGAGATAAAATTTAATTTGATTTAATTTTTAATTTTATAATAAATCATAATATTTTGTGTTGGATGAATTTGTGGAAAAATATTAATTTTGGTGTAATATGTAAAATAATAGAAATAATAAAATTAAATGTATAAATTATATATTCAATGAATTTTCTCTTTAATGTAAAAATATAGTAATGGGTTGGAGATAATTGCTTTGTATACACACCATTTTTTAAAGACCTTACTCTATATTAATGTTTTTTATTGTATATTCTCTAATACATGCCATAATATAGGTTACACTATAATTATTAGTAGACACGTAAATTTTCTACCCATTGTAATGATAACTGACTGTTAAATGTCCCCATTGAAGCCTCTAATATAGACTTTGGCCATGACAAAGGATTATAACTCCTCTCAATGTCGGTGAAACTAATTTTTATTAGCAATAATGAGATTTCCTTTATCTTTGGTCCAAATTTTTTATGATTAAATTAATTTTATTTTCATTTTATCTTTTAATTTTATTGTTTTAACATCATTAGTTTTATCTAATTTGATGAAGAAAATAATTTCACTATAAATAATGCACATTTTATACCACTTTTAATATCTATAACCAAGATTTTTTTTCTAATGAGAGTGTGTTCCTTGGCCTTGAAAATTATATGTAACATTTTTTTCGATCCTTTTAACAATCATTTTCCAAAAAAGAACCTTTAATTTTTTTTGTAATTTTATATTTTTAGATTTTATATGGAAAATATTTTGTCAAATGTGGATGGATTTTGATGATAGGGGATAGAAATAGTATAAATTGGGAAAGTATTTAATCAAAGTTAAATTAATAAGGAAATTACCATTAGGGAAATATTTCACTCTAAAACCAATTTATATTGGATGGAATAGTATAAAAATATATTTCATGTATCAAAATTAATATTTTTAATTCCTTTAGTGGGATTTAATCATAACAAGATATCAATTTATCATAAAACATAATTTTAAATAAATATAATATTCCCATAATAAGTTTATCTTTCACTTATTATGTAATATTTGTGAATTTACAACTAATAATAGATACTAAACATTAAATATTTTTTCAATATTAGGTAACAATAAAATAATTATTGTAAAAACACTTTGAATTACAAAAAAAATTATTTGTACTAACTAGATATGAGTACCTAAATTAGGAAACCAAAATTGAACCACCACATTACCTCAAGCATGATCAATGATCCCTAAATATAGTAAGTTAGTACTAAGGGATAAATTACATGTTTGGGGGATGATTTTATCTCAAAA
Source organism: Viscum album (assembly GCA_963277665.1). NCBI lineage: Eukaryota > Viridiplantae > Streptophyta > Magnoliopsida > Santalales > Viscaceae > Viscum > Viscum album. The sequence continues at coordinate 539,688,186 of OY728145.1, forward strand.
TACATAACCCAAAATGAATGGTCAAATCATGTGAATAAAAACACTTTTTATTAAAATTCATTCTTCATTATTTAAAACTATAGTGAAAAATAATATTTTTACAAATCCTAAGGAAAAGGAAAATTAAGTAATACATCATGACAAAGAAAAGTGAATCTATCCACCAAGCCACAAAATCCTCCCACCATATATCATACAAGGATATACAACTCAGTACTAATGAAGAATGAAGCCTTATTTCTTTCATTAAATGCAATAATTTCTACATGCTCACTAAGATTCCTATATATAGGGTAACTAAAAACTCATTAATATTCCACCAATGTCTCCACTATAATATCAAACTTATGTAATGAAAAAAGTGATGAAAATTAATGGTAAAAAAACATTTAAAAACATTGTTTATTAGACAAATTTAAAAGAAAAATATCCTTAATCGTATAAGGTAAAATTAATTTATAAGAAAACCATAATTTACCATTTTAAAATAAAATATACATAACCCCAAAATTATTCATAATAAATAATTATATTCTCACATATTAAACATGAATCTATAATTTGAAAAATCATGAGTTTTTCCATTAGAAAATTCAATGTAAATAATAAAACTATCGAATAAAAAAATAAAAGTTTTATTTTGAGAGCCTCAAATAATGAAGTTTTTCTTTGACCCTTGAGTCAAAACATAAGGTTTTTCATTAAAAGACCTACATGATGAAGCATGTGGTTTTTTATAACAAGAACCTCATTATTGAATAATGGTACTTCTATAATTTAAACCATAAAATGTGTTCCAAAATATCATAAAAACATTCATCATTTCATCATAGCATAACCAATGGAAGATAAACTAGTTTCATAAATATATCACCATCACATAATAATAAGTCAACTAGATAATGAATGTTTTTGATATTATAAGATCTTTTATTATCCCAACATATCTTAATTACCAAGTGGGAAAAAACTAGTTTCATGTAATCATCCTAAAATAATCACCATAACTGGTGATACATAAAATTGGATGGAATTACAAGAGAATACCTCCAGTAAGATATAAAAAATCCTTAAAGTAGGTTTATATAGATGAAAAACTCTTTTAAAATATCATTAAAATGTTTCACTGAAAATAGGGACAATTCCATTTTCATTTGATATCTTTAATAACTGAAAACTCCATGACTATTTAGAAAATTATTTTCTTTTAAAATTATAATGGAATCATGTAAAGGAAGATTCAAAATAAATAATAGTTATGATGGTTTGAAAATATGTTCATAACATTCAATATAAATGAGAACATTTATTTAATAATTTTGTAAAAGTCAAAAACGACTTGTTCAGAAAGTAAAAGGTGATTGTAATTTATTTTTTTTAATAATTTCACTTAATGTTAAAAACTTCTGTAAAACAATTATAATGAGTATGTATATATAATAAAAAGTTTATCAACCAATGAAAAAATTTGTTTGACCTTTCATAAAAACATTTTCTAAATCTTTTTATGTACCAAATAAAGTGTAATGGGAGAAAAACTAGAAATAACCAAAGGAGTTGAAAATAAATGGGGTTTAAAGGATAATGATAATATAATTCCCATAAATATAATTTCAATACAGGAAACCCCAAAAAGAAATTAAATTGTAGAAAAAACCCATTACCTTTAGTGTCATATTTCTTTACAAGCCTTAAAAACTCCTACCTAATAAATATATATTTATTATAAAAATAATATAGAACTGTATTAACTCAAAAATTACTCTTTATCATTTATTTATAATTTTATATTATCCTTTTCTTAATAATTTCATCATTTAGTCAAACATTCTATTGAAAATCGGTCTATTTCCCATGCATGTTTTGGGTTTATGGTTTTGGTACTTCTACATTGGTTATGGTTTAATTATTTCCAAAATATTATTCATGAAGAAATTATAATATCTCTTTAGTATATACCCTTTTATAAATTAGTGATGAAAAAATAATGACATCAATTCATGGAAACAGTTGTCTGTACATATGCATGAGTGATATTTCCATTTTTTAGTTAATGGAATGAATGAAATGTATATAATAATTCACCTTTATATCATAATAATTATATCCTAAATATCATATATATATTCAATAAATCTATCTCTATTATGATCCATGGAAAGTGAAAAATAAAAATGAATCACATCGCTTCGTGGAGGTGGTAGTCCAGACATATGCACAAGCAACGTTATCCTTTTCCAAAGGACGATAAGGTAAGAAGGTAGATAAGATATTATAATTTTATAAGAACAATTACTTTTTAAATTTCATATATAAACATTAAATCCATCATAATAAGCATTAATTATAGTGATGTAAAACGATTCATACACATTAAAAACACTTATATAATAAATATATAGTTTATATAAATATATATTGACTATAAATATATATTTAATATAAATATATATTGACTATAAATATATATTTAATATAAATATATATTTAATATAAATAAATATTTAATATAAATATATTATGGATCCATATTCATACATAACATATTATTTATCATTACTTTGTAATTTCCAATTACCCTTTTATTAACAATTTCTTCATTAAAATGTTCATTTGAGTGAAAACTGTTCTGTTTTCCATGCATATTTGGGTTTGATGGTTATCATACTTTCACCTTAGTATTGGCTTCCACATCTAAAGAATATTAATCATTAAATAATTATGATATTTATTCCATATATTTAATTTTATATTTATTAAAAAAATTGGTGATGAAAAATGAATTCCATCACTTTCGAAGATATAGAAGCTCGTGCATGCACTTGAGTAATGTTTCCACTTTTTGATTGATAGAAGGAAAGAAAGGTAAATAATAATTCACCACTATAGATTCATGATTATATTATAAATATTATATATATTCCTTAAATATTTTCTTTATTACCATCAACATAAATCAAAAATGAAAAATGATTCAAATCACTTTGTGGAGGTGGTAGTCAACACGTACACACAAACAATGCTATTGTTTTTCAATGGATGAGAAGGTAAAAATATAGATAATATATTATAATTATATAAGTATAATTATGTCATAAATATCATTTAAAAATATCAAATCCATTATGATAACCTTCCATCAAAGAAAATGATGGAAAATGAATCATATCATTGGGTGGAGGTGGTAGTCCACACTTACACAAAAGTGATACTTTCATTTACCATTTAATGGAAAAGAGGTAAAAAATGGATGTGACAAAATCATAACAAAATAGAATTATATTTTTGATACTTTATTCATTATTTTATTATAAATTAAATGGAATTAGATGACTTATAAGAATAAATAAACTTTGAAAGAGTCGGGTAGGACGATTACCTCTTATTTGGGAGACATCATTTGGTTTACACGTTAAAAATTCAGTGGATGGTTTGTATATAATTAAAAATCTCAATAATAAATTTAATAAATATAATAATTTTTTGGTTAGGTATTTTCTAAGTTATATGGATTAAATTTTGTGAACAAGGGATGATAATAGGTTCTCTTTTTTAAGTGAGGGGAGGGACACATATGGAATTACCAAAAAGATTAAAATAATATAAAGTTAATTTATTTTTGAAGTATAAAAAAGTGGAAAATAATTCAATTTTAAAATAAGAAAATGTCTAAATATCATCAAAAAATAATATTTAGATAAGTTTGTGTGTCATTTTTACACTTATCTCTTATATTCACCCCTGGTAAACCCATTTTAACCCTAACTATGATAACAAATTTTTATTGTTTTTAAAATTAATTATGAACAAAGATTAATAAAAAACTAATAAATTATATTAATTACGATGATTAAAAATGTGTAATCCATTTTAAAATATTAAATTTATATAAGTGGTAGAAATCCATTTAAAATAAGTGTACAATACGTAATAAAACCTGTTTCTAGAAAAAATTATTTTAAAGAATAAAACTAAATTTAACATCATTCATTTCCATGTAAAAACTATTATATAAATGTTAAAATATTTTATTGAATATATTATCCACAAATCTAATTAAAATCATTCATCCTTATAGATTAATTTAATTTTTTAATATCAAAACACAGTGTGTTCATAAAAAGATATTTCTAGAAAAATATTTCTTTTTTACCTTCAGATGATTTTTTTAATTTATAACCAATTTAAAACCAATGAATACATTTTATAAATTAGTAAAAAAATTCTTTTTAATAATTTATTTATTCCTATTCATACCCACAAATCCAATTTATAGTAGATAAATATCACACAAAATAATAATATTTCAATAGTATAACATGATTCATTTAAACTCATTGTTGTGTATAAAGAAACCTGTCCAAGAAATCAAATTTATTTTAAGAGAAATATTTAAAAAAATAATTGGGTCTTACACACTTCATCCTTTTTGAAGCACCATGTACATTCATATTCAATGAACACACATGAAAAATATTCTTACGTGGTTCACATTGTTAATCAATAAGATTTACAATAAGTTATCTAATGTAATATGACAGTTTAATTAGTAATGCTCTAAAAATCGATAAAAAACATTAAATTATCTTGGGAAATTCCCATAAATTATGTGATTCAATCTATTCAAATTCAAAATAATTCGAATATGAAAATCATGTTTTCCAAGAAATTATCATGGGGATTTAACCATTGTGATGATCATTTAATGCTATATATATTTCTTCAAAATAAAATTTATTAGATTCAAAATAATCAATAAGTATTAAGGAAATCATTATATTAATTATAATACTTTAAAAAACGTTTATTAAATCCTAACTTATAAAATATAAAAAGTATTAAAAAGAGACCATCATAGAAAATACTACATTAAGGCATAATGTACGGATTATTATTGTAGGTTTATCCTTGATGTAATTCATACCATGTGGTAGTTCATAATTTTCTCATGTGGTTGATCAATAATGAACTTATGGTCAATCTGAATTTCTTCATATGATCAATTGAAATTTCAACTTGTAGTAGATCTATTTTTGAACATGTGGTTTATTGTTTTATAATGCGCGACTGATTCAGTAGTTAAAAAAATATAGAATGTTTTTCATACATTTGATCCGGCATCATGAGGTCAATAAATTCTTATCTTATGGACAATCCTTAGTTATGTGGTCAGTAATGTTTCTTCTTATGGTCTCCGGTAATTTCTTCAAATGATCGATTTGATTTCTTTCAGGCAGTTTGTTGGTTTTTGTTTATGCGATTGCTTGGATTTATTCATGTGGCCATTTGGATTCTGTTTATATGGTTCCTTATATTTTTTCTTGAATTTACTCAAGACTTATCCAAATTTTGAAAAAACATACTAATCTTCATATTCAATATATATGGGATGCTAACTCATATATTGATAGATTTTTCCCCAAAATAAACAAGAACAAAAAAATATGATTAATTATAAAAGGAACATTTATTTTAAACAACACAAGTATATAATAAATTTATTAACCCATGTTAGAAGGAATAAAGAAGTGAAATAAAAGTTATGAGAAATTATAATTATGCAATAAATAATTAATATAATTGTAAAAATATAAATAAACAAAGTTTTTAGGAGAAACTTTAATATTATCCCATTTTTTATAATTAAAAAAATTAAATTCAAAAAACAAATCCCCTTTTTGAAATTGACCAAAAAGATTAATCAAATATCTCTATTTTAGTGCGATGAAAGTTAATGTTTAAATAAGACACTATCACGATCTGTCCCCCAGGGCCTGTGTCGTGACTACTCCAAGCCCGCTTTCTGTAGGATAAGGGCTGGAAACTAGCACTAAATTGGTATATCCGAAAAATGGATGGAATTTTTCATTAAACCTATACACACACACAAAGCTCAAACTGCCACTACTGGAAATAAGATATATACCAACAGTTTTGGGAAAACTGTAGGTATAGTTCACTTATATGGACCTATACCAACAGTTTGGTGAAAACCGTTGGTATATGTCACTATTTGGAAAAATTCCAATGGTTTTGGAAAAACCATTGGTATATGGGGACCTATACCAAGGGTTTGTGGAAAAACATTTGTAGAGGGTCACTTATATGGACCTGTACCAACGGTTTGGCTAAAACCATTGGTATAGGTCCATATCAGTGACCCTATACCAACGGTTTTGGACAAACCGTTGGTATAAAACCCCCAATACCAACAGTTTGTCCAAAACCATTAGTATAGGTCCCAAAATAAAAGAATATATACCAACGGTTCTCAAAACTATTTGTATAGGTCTAGACCAATGGTTTTGAGAACCGTTGGTATAGTTACCTGTATTTGTTATGAAATATTATTACAGAGAACATTAAATACATCAACATTTAAACTATTTATGGTAATACATATATATATTTATGAAATTATGTTCACAAAAGTCAAGTTAGGTTAGTGTTTATGTAGTTCAATCATAAACTGGTGGTATTGGGATCAAAACCAACCAAATGCTTCTTTTTTTTAAATACATATACCTACAATTTTTAAAACCACTGGTATAGGTCTATAACAACAGTTTTTCCAAAAATTTTGGTATAGACCTATCCCCACAACTTACTTTCCAACGGTTCTCCAAACTGTTGGTATAAGATATAGCAACGGTTTGGAGGCCTATACCAATGTTTTCAAACCATTGTTATAGGGTATTTTTCTAGTAGTGTGCAGAAACTAAACACAAGGTGAACCAGAACTGTCACTAAAACAACCACTAAGAGTACAATAAAAATTGAACGTACAAAGGGGTCATAATATAAACCCAAAACAAAAATGGAATGTAAAACTACAACAGTCTGTCCGCTCGAGACCCTACCTAAAGGGTAGGTGAAGGGTAGCTACATGTAGTTGTAGAAGTGCTCCTGTCTGTCCTGTATCACTGTGAACCACCTGGTTCTAGACCACCAGAGCCTCTTCTAAAGCATCGATCACCTGGGGAGACACGACATGTGCGGGAGAAGCCTGTGTGGGGGTGTGTAATACATTACTCAGTAAGGACCCCAAATCAAAAAGTTAAGACCACAAAGAAATACCACAAACAAGAACCACAAATTAAAGACACCTCACACCAGGTGTAACTCAATGTATAGAAAGTAATATTATCATTCACAAAGCTGAAATGTCTTGTATTATTGAGGGGATCAACCCTGATGAGTCACTGAGGTTCGATCAGCTATTGGACCTCTAGGTGTTCTCAACTACTAGACCACTGAGGTTCGCTCGGCTATTGAACCACTAAAGTCTTCTCATTGATAAAACACAATTTTATTGATAATAAATGATATAGTTTCCTCACATTATGAAAAATATGTTCAATTATGGAATATTTGGGATTAGATCCTTAATTTGCAAATTTGATGAAAATTCTAGTTTTACCCTTATAAACTTCACTGTAGTATTCTAGGCATAAATATTGTTTTGTAAATTAGTTTGACATAAAATTTTGTAAATGTGTTACTAATGTAATGGGATACAAATTGTATTTAGGATATGGGAGCAGGATCGTGAATTTGAGTGGCGTAAATGGGCCATGAAGACAAAGTTGTACTGAACAATCCAGATTGGACAACACTTCACCATTTAGGATGTATCTTCTTCATCCAGAATTTGATTGGGCCCAACTTTTGAGGGAATCTTGGGAACATGATTATGAACAAATCACCCTTTTATAAGGCCAGATAATTAGCATGTTTTTTAGGTCAACTATGCGGTGAAATTGGGATTAAATAATTTTGCCTAATTTCTCTTTCACATTTAAAAATGTTTTGTAACCCTATCCCTCCCCAAATCTATTTAAAAGAAGTTTTAACTATTTGGGAGGGATTTTCGAGGAATTGGGAAGGTGTGGTAAAAAGGTTGTCTCTTGGGAACACCTCACAACCCTTGGAAGAAGTAAGGCCTTGTGCAAAGTTCTCTTCCAATAAGGCTCTCCTCTCCCACATCCTCTTGATTTTTCTTTGTTTTTATGCTTGTAACGTGAATTTTATTCAATAAAACTTCTATATTATTCTATTTTTATCTTATTATTTTTCTTATTGGGTTGGAATCTAAGATTACAGACGATATTGGGTGTTCCCCAATCAATCCATTGCTTATGCAAAACGTCTCCACGATGACAACTCCACCCATGGAAGAGTGATTTCATTCGTAGTTTATCTAATCCAAACTCCCTTAATTTATTTATTTTGAATCCATAAAAATACTGTAATTCATAAATTGTGATCAATTAATTGAGTTTTAATTTCTATGTTACTCGATCAACTTGAACTTGACCGCGTGGGCGGGCTTGTGTAAATTGTGTGAGTGAAACCTCAATCGCAAAATATAATAAACTTGGGATAGAATTTTAGGGTTCAAGTCTCATCCCAAACTCAATTAATTCTCTACTCCAGGGAGGAGATCCTGCCCTAATTGTCCACTAAACATAATTTGTCTTGTGGATCACAATCAAAGCAGGGTGCTGCAATTGGAGGTCCCGAAGTTAACCAAGGGCCAATATTCACAAATATTTGTGGTTGTGTTAATTTCCATAGGGTTCTGGGTTTAACAAGGTTAGGGGATCATAATTGAATAAATTTTAATTATATGGGATAATGATAAATAAATGGTGAAGGGGTTAGATTAGATCAACTATGTCTTCTCATATAAGTGTTTTTAAAGAAAATGTCCCTTGATTGTTACTTCTCATTTTCTTGTTTAGTTTACTATTCAAAAAGTCACAAAAAATTGCCCATCATTCGTTCAATTAGTTTTTAACTATTTTCTTACTGACTTTAAGCCTATTAATAGTTGTTATATTCACTTCCTCATTGAGAGAATGACCTAGGTCAACCACTATTCTGCACTTAGTTAAATCACAAACATTTTTTTGAGATCGTGTGCGACAACATTCATCACTCGGCTACTGAACTCCTGAGGTACCCTTGGATACTAGACCATAGAGGTCCACTCGAAAACTAAACCACTAAGGTCTACTTGGATAATAGACCACATAGGTGTGCTATGATACAAGACTAATGGGGTTTCTCTTGTCATATCCTTCGTGTCACAGTCTGTCGTAGGATTCCTGCTCTCTAACGTGCTTGATTCTGGGAGAATATAATCCTCAATCCATCATTAATATCTCAAGTTACTTGAAATATGACCTAGAGTATACCCATAGGACTGTATCGTTGTAAGGGTCTCAACACCATAGACAACGCATTAATTGGATGCCTGGTCGGAAAGCTATAGGCTTTTTAGTAAACAGGGGCTGGTTGTGTCTGGGCCCGATCTGACCAGGTCGGACTGACCTGAGTTGGTTGGACTGACCCTACCAGTCTATCCTGAGGGTCCCATATTAATTGACCTGGTTTGCCCAACCCAACCAGACCTAGTTGGGCTTTGGCCAACCCTGTCCCGCCTAGCCTATTGGCCTGTCCCATTGGGCCATGTTGGACCAAACCCGGTTCGGCCGTGGGTCCAGCTCCCCAATTCGCCTAGTGACTAGATTTCATCCTGTCCAGCCTACACTAGAAAGCCAGTTTTAACCACAACATTGGTGGCCCAACAGCCCGGTCCACCCCTTCATCCTGGCCTACAATGGCGGTCCTACTTGGTTCCAGCACGGACACCCGGGGCATCCGGTGCGCTCCGCTACACAACTGACTGAGGTTGGCCACCTCGTCCCGCACGCGGTCATGCATGGACTGCATGCTTCCCACATGCTGCAACACGTGTCTATGGGACATTCGTATGAAATAACTCTTGAGTGGCACCGCCCTGTCGCACCGCGAGGGCCCCAGCTGGCAACGACCTTCGACACAGCCGGGTGGCGACATCCACCTACCGGAAGCCACCGCGACACACATCCAATGTGTCGTCTCATGCCGGCCATGGTACCGGTGGCTCCTTCTACCTCCATGGCTAGGTGGAAACACATTGTGCCACCACCGCGACCTCTAGTCAATGTGGCTTCCCGCTAGGCCACGACCCTTACTCTTGGCGCCTCCTCGCCTAACCCACTGCCATCTGTTATGCCACGAAAAATAGGGAGAGCACAAAAAGAAAATGAGAGAGGGTTCTAAAAATTAGAATACCAAAATAATGATCTGAGTCTTTGTTCTTGTTGAACCAAATGCATTATTGTTATAAATATCACAAAAAACCTCCAAAAAAAGGTAGGATAATCACTAAGAAAGATATCCCCTTTATCCTGCATCATTAACCATCCCGCATGAACAATCTATATGCGGGTTAACTTGTTTGTGAGTTAACCCGCATTCTTCATTTAAAAGAAATAATGGGGAAAAGTAATTCACATAGAGAAACATCAAACATCTACTTGGGATTGGATTATTGGTTGAGGAAGAATGAGATCATGTGCCTCCGTTCTTCATTCTAGATCCACAACCCATCGTTTCTAGTGATTATCTTAAGGGTGGAAGAAATGGAATTTTTTGTTCATCAACATCACCCACCAAAGCCTCAGAGCAATCCTAGGATTGTGCCAACCATCCTTCATTGCTTGTCAGGCAATTAATTAATGAAACGCGAATCAATATTTCTATTATGCTGCATTGCAGCGTCGTTACGCTGATTCATTAATGAGGTTCCTTAACGGGATTTAGTGTCTCCTCTTCATTACACTACAACATTGTTGAGTCAATGCATAAAGAAGAAAATAATAATAATAAAATAACCTTTTATGTTATTATATTTTTCCTCTGAAAAGTATGAAAACTATCTTTTTCAGTTGACCCTCAGTAGTCAATATTAGGCCTTTTATAGGGGAATCTCGATATTCTGATTTCTAGGGTGCCCTCATATTTTTTATCCGAGCACCGATTAAAAAGATAGAAAAACCCACTTGCACGTTTATTTAAAGGAACATTAAAATAGTTCAAAAATAAATTCCGGACACTCTAAGCCTCAGAATCACGTGCCGTCTCAGATCTTGGTCTCGAAATAATTCTATTTAATTAAAAAATATATTCACATTGAATTATGTGGTATTAAATTCTCCCCGTCTTAGGGCCTTATGTTTCTGAAATCCAAACAATGGAAAATCCAAGAAAAAGTTTTATTGAACAGGAATATAAGTCTATTGCTCACATGTGCTCTCCTGGAGATTCCCTTACTTCCAATAAACGTGCACCAAGGGAATTGACTGTTGAAAAAAGATCCTATCCTATTGATCATTTCTCTCCACTGAGAACTCGAAAAATGTTTCCCCATCGCCAATCTCCAGCTCTCTGTGGTCAATTTCATGAGAAGGGTCATGCATGTATCTCCTCAAATGGGATATGTGGAATATGTCATACAACCTCTCTAACTGCAGTGGTAGAGCAAAGCGGTATGCCAAATTTCCCACCCTACATAGTATCAGAAAAGTTCTGATGAACCTCAAGGATAAATTTCTTCCACAACCAAATCTCTGTATCCCTCATCGATGAGATACTTGTAAGAAAATGTGGTCCCCCTCCTTGAACTCCATAGGTCTCTATCACCTATCAGCATAGGAATTCTGTTAGCTTTGTGTTGTCTTCATCCATTCTCGAATAACCTGCACCTTCTTAGTGGTAGCCTATACAATCTCTAGACCCATGAGTGCTAACTCCCCTGGGGTTTTCCATCATAACAGTTACCTACATGGTCACCCATAGAGTGCCTAGAATGGTGCCATACCGATGGTGGAGTTGTAGCTGTTTTTGTACGTAAAATCCACCAGTGGTAGGTGGTCCTCCAAACTGCGACCAAAATCAAGAACTCAATAATGAAGCATTCCCCCCATGGCCTGTATGGTCCACTCCATTGGAGCATATTTCTTTAGGTGAAAAGTTGTTCGAAAGCATGTAGAGGCATCCCATGCTCCCTACTGAACCTTGTTCTCAAATGGGTAGGAAGTGGGGTGACTTTTTGCGTCGGTCTAAAATCACCTAGATGGAACCGTGCCCCCTTGACATACGTGGAAAGCCTGTCACAGATTCCATCGATATCCCATCCCACTTCCACTCTGATACCTGAAGGGGTTTTGTCAAACCTGCTAAAACATGGTGCTCATCCTTCACTTGATGACAAGTGAGGCATCTTAAGAAAAACTCTTCCACTACCGTCTTCATCCCCAACCACCATTATTAATGTTGGAGGTCCTAGTACATCTTCTATGAACCTGGATATACCGCTAAAGGGTATTTATGGAACTCCATCAACACCTCCTCCCACAATTCCACTAGTACTATGGTGTGTCCTGTGAAAATAATGATGTGCTCCCCACCATTCGAATATTCATTAGGGGAATGCCTTATGAAAATCCGGACATGTGTAGACTAATAGCTGGCATCTATGAGTTGCTCCTCCCTGAATTTCTGTATGAGTGGAGGGGAAACTACCATGGAATAAATAAAAGAAGTCTCCTCTATATCCCAGAAGGATACATGAAGTGAGGCCAACTGCTCTGAGGCCTCATTCAGTAGTTGTGAACTCAATATTAGGTTGGGAGAATCTTCCACCAAGTTCCCCTTCCCATGAGTATAGACTATCTCGAAGTCATGGTCCTGGAGGAACTCTACCCATTAGAACTTTCTCAAATTCAGATCCTTCTGATAAAAGATATACTTGAGACTCTTGTGGTCAGAGTAGATGATGAATAGTTTTCCCATAAGGTAGTGTTGCCACATCTTAAGTGCAAAGACCACCGCTGCTAACTCAAGGTCACGAGCTGCATAGTTTTTCTCAGGCGGTATCAAATTTCATGAACCATAATAAATTACTTCTTTCCCTTGTATCAGGACACAACCATGTTCAGTTCCTGATGCGTCATTGAACACCACGTAGTCGGTGCCCTCCTTTGGAAACCTAAAGATAAAATCACTCATCAAGTTTTTCCTCATCTGTTGAAAGATCTATTGGTATATTTTTATCCACACAAAATATTTCCACTTCTTCTTTGATGCCTTCATAGGTACTACTACTCTAGATAATTTCGCTACGAACCTCCGATATTACCCATCCAACCAAAGGAAACTCCACACCACAATAATTCTATTGGGTGGATCCCAAGAAACCACCACCTCTATCTTCACTGGATACACCACAAGTCCAACATCTGAGATGACATATCCCAGGAAGTAGACCTTTCATATCCAGAACTCACACTTTGAGATCTTAATGTAATGATAGTTCTCTTGGAGTGTGTCCAAATCCATCTTTAGGTGTATCACATGATCCTCCTCTAACGCAGAATACACTAAGATGTCATCAATGAAGACCACTACTAAACTATCTAAGTATGGATAGAAGATCATGTTAATGAGTCCCATGAACACCTTTGGGGAACTATTCACACCAAAAAATGTCACTTAGTACTCATAGTGGCCTTAGCGACATCTGAAAGACATCTTTGAGATGTCCTCATCTTATACTCGAAGCTGGTGATAGCCTGATCTGAGGTATATCTTTGAGAACCATATTTCCCCCTTCAGCTGATCAAAGAATCCATCAATACTTCGTAGAGGATACTTGTACTTCATAGTCACCTGGTTTAGGCACTAGAAGTCTATGCATAGCCTCAAGCTTTCGTATACCTTCTTGGAAAATGATACTGGGGTTGTCCATGGTGAAAGACTGGGCCTTATGAACCCCTTCCTCTGTAAGTCCTCCAACTGTACCCTAAGACCCCATAGCTTTGTGGGTGCCATTGGATATTCAAGTGTATATATTAGTGCCTTATCGGGGTGCAATTTTATATAGAAGTCTACATGTCTACAAGGAGGTAGTCCTAGAATATCTTTTGGAAAGATGTCCTCGTACTCGTCCACCATTGCAGTAAATCGTTGACTCGTCTCATAAAATTCACCAAGAGTCATGATAGCCAATTGATGAGTGATCGGTTGCACCCTCATACGTGCGAGTCCACCCTACACTGCTCCATTTTCCTTCTCACTGATAAAGGAAAACCAATTCCCATCTTTTCAGATACACTACATTGTACGTCTTAAACAATCTATTTGAGCATTAACTGTGGATAACCAGTCCATACCTAGAATGAATTTGTAGGGCCTAAACTCCAAAACTAGGATATCCTAGTTAATGGTCTCGACTCCAAGAGTAAGTTCACACTATCGGTACCAATGTTTGATCACCAAATACCCTCTTGTAGGAGTCTCTAACCGTAAGGATCGAGCCAACAGCTCGATCAGAATCTTCAAGATCCAAACAAGATCTACAAAAAGAAAAGAGTGACTGGTACCTGTGTCTATAAAAATTGCAACTGAAGTATAGAAGACACAAACAGTACCTCGTATCATCTCTGGGACATTGGGACCATAGACCTCGATTTCCTAAAACTGAGACCACCCCTATCCACCTTCTCCTAGAGCCCGCGGTGGAACACCTAGGGGTGGTGGTGGTAGTACCTCATACTTATGCCCTCTTCCTTCCACACATCCTGCTCCTCTTCTATATCAGCCACCTAGAAGACCACCCTTATCCTACCTCTACCACTCTCTCAGCGGTCCCTCAGCCATATTTCAGTCCTCTACATGATGAGTCAGGTAATCCTAAGCCATGGGCCCCTGCCCACCACACACGTAGCATGGCCAGGTTCTCTGATGACTCCCTCTACCCTGAGAGCCTCACACCATCGACCCTGAGTCCGGGGGTTTTCCTCCAGTTGGTCTGTCTAGTTTGGGCCTTTGTTTCATTTTTTGGATACCCACCATGGATGACTCGACCACCTATCTCCCGATGGTAGCCCCCACCTTTGGCGCCTGCTCTATGAGGAATCTCTCCACTAGTAGAGCTCACTCCAGTACTCCAGCCTATGTAGGTATGTTGAGGGAAATCATCGATGCCCTAATCTCCCATAGGAGTCCCTACTCAAAGGTCTGGGACCTAAAGAAAGGGTCTCATACCATATCCATAGAGGAATGAGGGATGTCTGTGAACCTCATAAAGTACTTAGCCAATTTCTATATGCCCTTATATAGGTGAACCATCTCTTGTATGCATACAAAGTGTGATGTTGTGAGGAAGAACTACTCCTAGAAAATTTGCTTAAAGTTATTCCATGTGAGGGTCGTCTCCTCATACGTATGGTTCATAAAAATCCACAATCTCCCTGCCAAAACCTACAGAAGGCTCGTGACTAGAACCTCTATATGGTCGAGTGACATCCTCACTAAGCGGAAGACTCACGTCACCACCACCAACAAATCCTTAGTGACCTAAGGATTTGTCTCTCCCCTGAACATGGAAGGTCTCTATATCTGTAACTTGTATAATTCATTGAGACTATGTGATTCCTCTACTGGTAGCACCGATAGTAACTTATGACCAACTGTCGATTGTAAATCTTGGACACTACATGAAGGTTCTATATCAGGAAATGGTCCTTGTACAGAAGCCTCGTCACTCTGAGGACCATACTAGTGGTCACGCACTAGAATCCTAGTTGGATGTCTCTATGGAGGCCTCTTGAAAGGGATAAAGATGAACCACAATCAATATATTATACATTGTGAGCTGACTCTGACTCAGAAAGATCGTGATAAAAATAGCCCAAGACACATGCAATCGGTTTTTTCATGTACTAAGTTGGAAATAATAATTTAGGATCCTTGTGTATAGATACATTGACCATAGCACTAACAACAAACCCCCTGGCCTGAAAACCAAACTCAAAACACATACCACTATTGTACCATTAAAATTTACAAACTCTTAGTTCTTCTGGTAGAACTGACCACCCTATAATAAAACTTTGTCATGAACTTTCCCCCAGGGCCCATCCTATGACTACCCCAGGCCTACCTTCTGTTGGCTAGGTGCTAGAGACTAAAAGAAAATATGAATATCCTAAAATGGAAGGCATTTTCATTTAAACCTATACACATGTGCAAAGCTAAAATTGTGGAAAGTAAACACAAGGTAAACCACCACTATCACTGAAACAACAAATAAGAGCACAATACAAACTCAAAGTAAAAAAAGGACAGAATACAACCCCAAAACCAAAAAAAAATTAAAAATTCCATAATCCATCCATTCGAGACCCTACTTGAAGGGTAGGTGAATGGTAGGTGAAGGGTAGGTGAAGGGAAGCTACCTGTAGCCATAGAAGTGCTCCCGTCCGCCCCGTATCACCGAGAACCACTTAGTCCCAGACCACCAAGGGCTCCGTCAAAGCATTGATCACCTGAACATGAAATGAAACATGTGGGCGAAGCCCATGTAGTGGTGACTAACACAATCTAAAATAGGGACCCCAAACCACGAAGGTAATACCACAAAGTAGGACCACCAAGCAAAACCATAAATTAAAGACAGCTCACACCATATATAACTAAAAGTATATAATGTAAGATTATCAGTAATAGAGCAGAAGCATATTGTATTATTGAGGGGATCATCCCTGATGAGTCACTCAGGTTTGATCGGATACTGGACTACTGAGGTCCGCTCAACTACTGGACCACTAATGTCCGATCAGCTACTGAACCACCGAGGTCTGCTCGGCTGCTGAACCAATCAGGTCTGCTCAGTTACTGGATGACTAAAGTATGCTCAACTACTGACCAACTAAGGTCCACTCAGCTACTGAACCATTGAGGTCTGCTCTTCTACTAGACTATCGAGGTTCCACTTGTCATATCTTCATTTCACAGGCATCCGTAGGATTCCCACTTTCTAGTGTGCTTGATTTCGTGAGAATCTACACCACAATCCATTGTTACTATTTCAAGATATGCGGAATATCGCTTAGAGTATACCCAAAGGACCTTACTATATTAAGAGTCCCAACACCGTACATGGCACGTCAATCAGAAGCACGATCTGAAAGATAATGGCGTTTTAGTAAACAGGGTTCAGTTGTGTGTGGGCCCGGTCTGAGCTGATCGGACCGACCCGACCAACCTGTCCCAGGGGTCCCGCATGACATGACCCAGTTTGGCCGACCCAAGATGGTTGGTTATGGTATGACCTAGTCTAGCTTGGTCCATTGGCTAGGCTCATTGGGCCTTGCTAGACCCGGCCCCGTTCAGTCATGGGTTCATCTTGGCGGGTCTCCTAACAACGCGGTTTCATCCGATGCAGCCCACATGGACGGGCTGGTTCTAACTGTAGCTCGGTCCACCCAGTGGCCTGGTTCGGTTCTAGCCTAGATTCTTGGGGCGTCTGGTGCGTTCTTCTACACAGCTGGACACCCCGTCCTGCACATGGTCCCGTGTGGACTGCGTGCCACCCATATGCCACAACCCGCATCCATGGGCCTCTCCTCCGATGCAGAGCCTGAGTGGCGCCTCCCTGCGACACGAGTGTAGCCATAGCTGGCCGCGACTTACGACTTGGTTGGGTGGCTACATTTTCCTCCCACTGACTACTCAACTCCATGTCAGCAGCCCATATCGTCGCCGCGACACACTGCCTGCGTGCTGCCTCCTACATATCAGCGACCTTGGTGTCGCTGCCCCTACTTTCATCGTGGTTGGATGTAGTGGGCTCTACTGGATGTCGATGTCGTCCTGGTCGTGGACCTTTTTCTTGGGGCCTCCTCGGCTGATGCGCTATCGTCTGTTACACCATGAAGAATGAGGTAAATGTAAGAAGAAATCGGGGAAGGAGTTTCAACACAAGAATTATCAAATAATGATATGATTGTTTTTTCATGTTGAACCAGATGAATTCTTGTTAGAAAGATCATAAAGAACCCAAAAAGGGAGGAATAATCACTAAAATAGATATCCCCTTTACCCCCACATCATTAACCATCCTACATGAATGATCGATCCGCAGGTTAACTTGTCTGTGAGTTAACCCACATTTTTTATTTAAAAGAAAGAATAGGGAAATGTAATTCACACAGATAAGAATCAAACCCCTACATGGGATAGGATTTTTGGTCAATGAAGAACATGATTACATGCCTCTATTCTTCGTTCTTGATCCACAGCTCACCATTGATATAGATTCTTTGAAGGGTAGAAGAAAGGGTATTCTTTGTTCATCATCATCACCCACCAAAGCCTCAGAGAAATCCCAGGATTGTGCCAACCATCCTTTATTGTTTATTAGGCTATTAATTAATGAAACACGAATCAATGTGTCTATTCAGCTACGTTGAAACATTTTTACACTGATTCGTTAATAAAGTTCATTAATGGGATTCAGCGTCACCTCGTTGTTGCACCGCAATGCTGATGAATCACTGTGTAATGAAGAAGAAAAATATAATAAAATAACTTGTTTAAGTTATTTTATTTTTCACCAAAAAAGGCATAAAACTATCTTTTCAAGTCAATCCTCTCCGATTGCTATTAGACCTTTTCTAGGTCAATCCAGATGTTCTCAGTTCAACGATTCCCTTAGATTTTTGATCCAAGCACAGGTTTAAATGTTACAAAAACCTGCTCACAAGTTTATTTAAATAAACTTTTAAATAGTTCGAAAATACATTCTGACCACTCCAGGCCTCTGAATCACATTCCATCTCAAATCCTAGTCCTGAAATAATACATTTTAATTTAAAAAAAATTACATGTAATTCTAGGGTATTACAGATCCCCTAAGATAAAAAATTATTACTAAGAAAGAAACATATCGTTCTAAAAATTACATGAAATAATATTTTATTCACCCTAAATTCATTTATTTCTACTCAAATATCCATAAAAACATTTTAATATATTCATGGAATGATATATAATCATATTAAATAAATTAAGTGGTATCAAATTACTAAAAAAGATTCCAATGATCCGGATAATCTAATATATTAACATGCATACTAAACAGTAAGTAATGTTTTTAAAAAAAATATGCCTCGAAACATAATTTAACTCCCCTAAAAATATTATATAAAATTATATTTTCATCATACTAAGTTGAAATTTTATTTTATCAAACTGTTATATATCTAGGGATTTAGTAAAAATTTCAGCTTGCAAATTTTCAATAAAAGAATATTGAAATATAATATTTCATTTTTGAACATGATATATAAGAAAATGATATTTAACATTGATTTGTTTAGTCTTAGAGTGATGAAAATTATATTTATATATAGAAATTTTAGAATTATTATCATAATAAATTGGAATATTATTAAAATTAAAACCAAAATCAAAAGTTTTTTTTGAAACATAAACACTATGAAAAAAAGATGAAGCAGAAATATACTCACTCTCAACAATTGATAAAGAAACTAATTTTTTTTCTTAGAACTCCACGAAACTAAAAATTTAATATTAAGTTACATACACCTATTATTATTTTTCTATCAATTTTCAACAACTCAAATCAGAATATAAAAAACTACTTTGTTCAAATGAATTATTCGTTGGATAAAATAATCCATGATTCGAAAATCCTTAAAAAATCTTAATTACTAATTTAACTCCCTTTAAATAAATTTATTTATGATATATTGGAATCTAGAACATATGCACACTAAAATAATCAAATTTGGTCTCAATAACTCCAAATAACGTAACACACCAATGATGGATCTAAATATATTATTATCAATAGGTTTTGTATCTTCATCATAATCTATCTTACAAGAAGTACTGATTGGAATATTTTATATTTTATAGAAATCAATACCAAACCATTTAACCAATTAGTTTGGATATTTTGATTGACTAATAAAGTAAACATCTTTCATTCATACTATTTTCATACCCAAAAAATAATTTTTGTTCACTTATAAGACCCATGTAAAACTATGAGTACCTTAAATTTAAAAAATTCAATACAAGTGACATCCCGCAAGGATCCAATCATTTTATCATAAATATATTTACTTTAAAATTAAATTATCTTTTGAATACCTTATAATTAATATATATTGGTTAATTCTTCACTTTAAAAACCATTATTTAAAAGGAACAATAGAAACCTCTAATACCAAGATTGAGGATATTATTTCAAAACATATAAATCTTTTGAATGTTTCAAAACATGATTAGATTTAGATTCACTCTCAAAGCCTGGGGATGTTTTACTAATTTTTTTTTGAAATATATCCATCCAAAAATAAACACTTGACATCTATTTAAGAACATTTTATTCCACAATGCGATGCATATTCCAATATAATTCATATAGATTCTAATCAAGAAACTAGGGAAAATGGTATACAAAATATAATATTTGCTATGGATTTTATCCTTCTTACACTAATGATGATATTTTCTTTTCCAAACACAACTAAGTTTTTTATAAATATCAATTTTGTGCCAATAATATTTTTATCCTTAGGGGTTTTAACTATGGTCCATACTTTATTTATATCAAACTGATTTAATTCATCAGGAATTTCAATACTCTAGTTTTAATTAGCTAAATATTTATGCATATCTTGGGGTCAAAATTTGAAATAAAATATCAATGATCAAAAACACTTCTTAATTAATTTCTTGTTTTTCTCACCAATATTTATATAATAAATTAATTTTTCAACTGGAAGATACTTATATACTTTCAAGAAAAAAATTCCTATGAGGGTATAACCCCCTCAATTAATCAATCTAATTCTGAATTTTCTGGTTCACTAAATTTATGTTTACTAATAATTACCTCAACCTATTCTAGATATGATTTTCATTCCTTTAATTGTTTATTATCAAATTTATCATGAAATATTATTCAACTAAGAATTTTATTTTATTAAAAACTCTATATGCCATAATGAGATTAGAAAATCCAAGAAAAATACTTTTATTATATTTTTCATCAATTTTTTAGTGAATCATTAGTATTAATAATGTAAACTGTGCAACCAAATACATTGAAATAACCAAATTTGGGCTTCCTTTACATCTAAATTTGATAATGAGTTTTATTTAATAATGGTCTTATAAATATTCTATTAGAAACATGATAGGATGAGTTAATAGCCTCTTCCCCGAAATATTTTATCATAGAATACTCCTTTTGACATTTTCTTAGAAATTTCATATAATGCATTATTTTTTACATTCAACCATGTATTTTTTTGTAAGTTCCTATGAGATGAAAACCCATCATTATACCAATAATATTCATCTAATTTATTAAATTTCATATTTTAAAACTCACAACTATGTCACTTTTAATTGGAAAAATAAAATATTCTTTTTAAATTTTGAACCAATTAATGGTAGGAAATAAATTAATAAAAATTATTAAACTTATGATCAAGAAAATATTTCAATGTAAATTCACAAGTCTCATCAATTATAAAAAACTTATACCATTTTACTCATAGACTCATAGTTTTTATATGGATAAATAAATCCAAATGTAAAATTTTAAGGAGTCCAAAAGTTCATACCTCATAAAACAATTTAAATGACTCCCTAAGTGTAACGCCCCGACCCCAGTTACCCAGAGTCGGTGCATTACTTCGTAACATTGGCATGATCACAAAAGATCAAGTCTCGAAATACCGATCAGTTTAGTAGCCTTGGAAACAATAGATACATTCATAAGTCTTACATTACATCATAGAGTAAAAAAAACTACAACATCGTCTCTTCATATCCCCTTATATTATCCCTACAGGTCATTCATAATATACTTCTTCACATCCTGGAAAAATTAAAACATTGAAAGGGGTGAGATCAGATGCTCAGTAAGGATAACAATATTGCGGATGCTTTTATAAATAAACATTAACATTTAAGGAAATGTATAACTAAAACAAAAGCCATTTTAAACATGAACTTCTGCATAATATGTCGAAAGAAAAATGAAATAATGCCATTTACTTATTCACATGGATATTCTACTAGTCGAATAACCACATGCAATATCAATAACCACTTTCATAATGATGGAATGCATAATGCCAGACTATCATAACTACGTAGCCAAGGCCTCGTGCCAAGACTACAAATAATATTTTGTCAAGGCCTCGTGCCAAGACACTAGTTTGTCTCATGAGACCTGCCGATGCATCGAGGAGCTACAGCAGGATCCACCCGTCACTTATTCAGTCCAATGCATTCCTCATATGAACAGGTTTAAACATATCATAAACCATAACATAATCGTATCACATAAAACATGCATAAAGGAAACATAACATTTCCACATTTCAATCACAATATATCAATACAACACATTGATATAATAAAAACACTTTCAAAACCATTTTCAATACCAAAATAAAAGAAAATTAAAACATGGTATTTATTTTTCTTTTAAAAAAAGGAATGGATTGTAGAGGAAGCCGAAACTCAAATAATGGTCACAGCGGCAGAGAAGTCATTGTCGCCGCTTATGTATGACAAAAACATTCCCTTTTGTCATTTAGTAAATGCTTCGTATAAAAAATATTCTTTTTGAATAAACATAAAAGTCAAAGGGGTTTATACACTGTATAGAAGAAATTTGTGTATAAAACAAAATATGTCTCAATGAATGGAGATTGAGACGAAGTCCCTTACAAATATCATTTTTTTAAATAAAATAGATTTATTATGTGTATTAACTATAATTACACAAAAACAAAGTACAAATACAAGATAGGACATAATAATATCATGATATAATTTGAAAGTAGGAGATTAACCCAAAGAATGGAAGTTGGGTTAAGAAATTCCCTTACCTTGCATCATGTCTTGACTCGACCGTTCTTTAACCTCCTGAATAATAAACTAGAGTTAATTTATAATTTCTTATGAACCTTAATCAAGTTTTTTATTCCTTTTATATCACTTATTACCATGTTATGAACATTATGTAATTATTTAAGTTTATAACGGTCGTTTTTTCGATCTTTGGTACTTGATTCAAAAATAAAATTCTTATAATTACATGTTGTTCATGTGGTGATATATCCATTATATACAGAATTATATTCATGATATAGATTTCATATATCTCATATATATCCAGTATATACATGCATTTATAATATTCAATAACTTTTAGAGGTAAGAAATGAAATGCACCGTTCATGGAGACGGTAAGCCGTACGTACGCATGAATGCTACTTTCATTTCTATTTCGTATTTAATGAAATAATAATTATATAAAAGTATATTATAATTCCAGTATAATATCATATATAATATCATTTACTCCATCCTTTATACATCCCACATATGGTATTAACGATTCAAATCACTTTGAGGGGGCGATAGTCCGCACTTCCTAAAATGAAGATATCGCGTTTACCCATAATGGAAACAATAAAGGTATGCCATAAATGAAAAATAAAGAACCTTAAGTAAAACATAAACATATTATATATCATTTATAAATAGAGTGACATTTTAATGGCCACCTTTGAAGGTGTTATATGAGTGTTGAACAATCATCGTTTCGTGAGCCAGAAATTCGCCATCCACAGAAACAGTATGTTCTTTAACCATTAGATGTAGGTGTGTGTATGTGTAGCTCGAATAATTCTTATAACAACATCCTAGTATATTGAGGATACTGGTGTTGTTACAAAAGAAATTAATAAAAATATTTTAGGGGGTTGGATAAGCGAAATAAAACAAAATAACATAAGCGAAGACATTACCTTAAAATCGGGTAACTCTTTTGATTTGAGCCAAAGGCTTCCTTGGGAAGAATTCTGC
Organism: Viscum album; assembly: GCA_963277665.1. Lineage (NCBI taxonomy): Eukaryota > Viridiplantae > Streptophyta > Magnoliopsida > Santalales > Viscaceae > Viscum > Viscum album. Next base: position 539,711,784 of record OY728145.1, read on the forward strand.
CCAAAGTGAGGCTTCTAGGAGTAAGGGAGGGAATTTGGGAGAGTATTTGGGCAGAGTTTGGCTGAGCCAGAAGGCTTTGAAAGTGTGAGTAAGGTGGTAGAGGTGGGGTCCTTTTATAAGTGGAGAGGAGGGCCACTCTTGGAATGTAATGAAATGTTACTTTATTATACAATTATTTTCGGATTCTAAAGGTCCCACACTTATATAATTCGAGGCTAAGGTGATAAGGGTTCGAAATACACTCATCCAATAGGCTTTGGACAAGTGTAATTCTTAGATTTTACATTATCTTTCCATTTTATTAAAATCATTAATTAATGAGGTAATCGCTGCATCATCATGGCGTCATAAATAATTTAATTTATTTAATGTCTAAAAATTATAAAACAATTATCATGATGTAGGAAATCTTTTTAGATTTCTAATGAATATTTATAGTAAAAAATATGACTTGTATAACCCCATTTAAAAATTGTTTTAGTAAAACAACTTTTGTTTTTGACATTTTTATTTTAACTTTAAATAAAAGTTATTTATGTCATTTTCCTAGAACAGTGGCTCCATGGGGTCCCCAAGTTTACCCATGGATTTTCTTGGTCGGACAGGACACATCCAAGAGGGGTAGTAAAAGTTTCAAGGTCATTTCATATTTTTATAATATCATTTTTACCTTAAATTTCACTAATTACCTTTAATCGCGATTAATTAAACTTAAAAGTTACTATTCACCCAAAAATTATTTTAATCCCATTGAACCAAATTTTACTTCCTAATGATAACCATGTATGTTGGATTTTTGAAAATCAAATCACAGAAGTGGTAATATTTCATTTAAATGAAAAAAATCAGTTATTTAACTACCACTTAGTAGTTTCACTATTCATAAAAAATTAAAGTTTTTCAGAATAGTGCCAAACATTCACCCTAAGATATAATTGATATTCCAAATTCAAAAATGATGTCTATTTTACAAAATTCCAAACATATAAGTTGAATTAATTAATTTTATAATTAATTCCCACTGTCACAACAAATAGCGTGTTTTTAAGAAACAATATATATCAAAAGATTGACAATTGTTTATTTCTAATTTTAAAGTGAAATTAATTATAATGAACACCATTGGATAAAATGGTAAAAATATATTCTAATTATACTTTAAAACCACTCAATATTATAATTTATCACTATAAATTATTTTGATTAAAAAAGTTGTTTTAAGTATTTTTCACTATTCATAAAAAATTGGAAGTTCTCAGAAAATTACAAAAAATTCAACATATGCTAATTTCGACATTCCGAATCAAAAAATGAAGTCCATTTTGAAATATAAAATATATATAATTTCCAAAAGTGGATATTACTATTCATAAGGGCTATTTTGATTAGTCGCGGTGTGTTAGAATCTCGAACTTGCGTACAATGCAAGCTATTGCATTATCGTATCGTAGAAGCTCGGGGTATTACATTATCCCCTACAATAAATTGTGTCCCCGCAATTTGAAATTTTTCTTTGAAAATAAAAAGGTTGAAAATAGAAAATACCTTTGTGGAAAACCCACATCAGAAATAAGGTTAATAAAATTTAGCCTTAATAAGAGGGAAATGGAAATGAAAAACTCACCACCAAATTATGATGTTGATAAGGAGAACATTGGTGGAAATTAGAGACATATAATTGGAGGAAAAATGTAAATATTTTTAGGGAGTGATTGAGGTTATCAATCACAAACAAGTGTAAAATTGAGGGCCACAAAGCCTTCAATCTATGTTGATTTAAAATATCATCAGTTCAACAAGACATAAGGTATTAGGATAACACATTTTTTTGTTTTAATATCCCTTTACTAAAGTTTAAGAATTAATTTATTCATAGAATAAGATATAGGTATATATATATTTATGCTTGACAAGTAGAGTTTCAACCTTCAACTAATTTCTACCACAAACTCATCTTTCACTCAAAAAGATAATAGAACTCAAAAATATTATCTTTATCCTAATCGTACAAGGTTCAAAATATTAACACATACCATTTAGATTACGAAAACTATTTTTTAATAACCAGGGAATTCTTGTAGGCTAGTGGTAGGTCATAAAGGCCTTTCGCAATATGGTTGTGGGTTCGATTCCTGCAGCTTTGTCCGAAGCGACGGGTTATCGCCCAACCCTGTAGGTTGTCCTTTTCCTAATACTATAGTATTATAATATTCCAAAAATAATCTTCATAAATGTTTTAACCTTAAACAATACTATCCAAAGATCAACTTAATCCATTCCAACATTTATAGTTATCCAAAATAATTCTTCCCAACTCACAGTCCAAATTTTATAAGGAAGGTAAACATAATGAAGATCCTTTTTTCCACGTAACAACATGTGAACACCTTCATCATGTATTCTTTTAAAACACTGCAACATACTGAATTACCATAAATCCTTATTGATTATATTCATGATCCCTTATTCCTTATATAATACTAGATATACTCCTTCTATCCAAAAATGCATACAGATCATTAATCAGTTTCAAGGAAGTTAAGAATATCCAATATAATTTATCCAAATCAATCATGTATTATTCCAAAATCACTATCTCAGTATTAGATCCATATTATGGTTTATCTTTCTCTCAACCATATACATTCCAAAAATTTAACCTGCTTTGGAGTCACTTTTCTTGGTTCCACACAATCTCAAGTCCTTGATGAAATAGTACTGCAGTACAATCCTTATATACTCCATAATTATTACAACCAGTACATCATTGATACAAAACTCAAATGACAAAATTATTTAATAACAACATAAGAACTCTAATCATTCTTCCTCATTTGTGGTAGTATCATAACATGATTATTATCCAATAACATCATTTGGGGCATACTCTGATGATTTGGACATTGGTTTGCGCAGTGTCCCCACTCCTTGCAGATGAAGCATTGTACATTTGAAACCTTTTTCTTACCCTTTCATTCACACACTTGGTGTCCTTTTTTTCCACACTTATAAAAAACTCCCATTCCCTTCAGGAAAGTTCCAAGGTGTTTCTTCCCACAGTTATCACATATTGGTAAATTCTTCTTTTCCCACGTCCCTTTTTCCATCATTCTCTCTTCCATCCTTTTTTTCTCTTTCTTCCCTTCAAATCCATAAGACTCAGAGAATTATTTAATTATCTTATTAACACATGATACTATTTATTCATATGTTGAGAACACATGGGAGATTATTTCCCTTCTAAATGCTGGATTAATACCGTGAAAGATATGATCCTTCTTACACTTTGGATCATACGTATTGCTGGAGTTTACATTCCTTCCACTGGGCACCATTTCTATACAATGGAATAAACTAGGTTAGTTTATTAATTTAAATGAATAATTCCAAACATGTAAAATACTTAATGTAAATTGAACGGTTTATGGATATAATCCATAATCATAAAAATGTTTTCTTTGAGGAAGTATATACTCATAACCCTTCATAGTGGTTTGTAAAGAAAACAAGAATTATCCTAAACATATCCCCCGGGAGTGTCGTAACCAAGAGTGCAGCAAGGCCCGTTGTCGTGCACCAGTTCTCGTTCGAGTCTAGCTCAAAGCCGTGTTTTCGGGTTTTACCCCTAGGTACATCTGTGCCAGAGCCACCTCTACCTGATCATATCCAGATAGGGATGTATTGCTTGGAAAACTCACAAAATCTCTATAATACCAAAATTCTAGGAAGTTCTTCTATACTAATCCTCAAAGTCTATCTTTGGACTATGTGCTCTAATCAGAGTTTATCTAAATATAGCTTCCAAGGTTAGTACTAAACTACCTCTAATACCAACTGTAACGCCCCGACCCCAGTTACTAGAGTCGTTGCATTACTTCGTAACATTGGCATGATCACAAAAGATCAAGTCTCGAAAGACCAATTAGTTTAGTAGCCTTGGAAACACTAGATACATTCATAAGTCTTACATTACATCATAGAGTAAAACATAACTACAACATCTTCTCTTCATATCCCCTTATATTATCCCTGAAGGTTATTCGTAATATACTTCTTCACATCCTGGAAAAATTAAAACATTGAAAGGGGTGAGCTCAGATGATCAGTAAGGATAACAATATTGCAGAAGCTTTCATAAATAAACATTAACATTTAAGGAAATGTTTAACTAAAACAAAAGCCTTTTTAAACTTGAACTTCAGCATAATATGGCGAAAACAAAATGAAATAATGCCATTTACTTATTCACATGGATATTCTACTAGTCGAATAACCAAATGCAATATCAATAACCACTTTCATAATGATGGAATGTATAATGCCAGACTATCATAACCACGTAGCCAAGGTCTCGTGCCAAGACTACAAATAAGATTTTGTCAAGGCCTCGTTCCAAGACACTAGTTTGTCTCATGAGACCTGCATATGCATCGAGGAGCTATAGCGGGCTCCCCCTGTAACTTATTAAGTCTAATGCATTCCTCATATGAACAGGTTTAAACATATCATAAACCATAACAAAATCGTATCACATAAAACATGCATAAAGGAAACATAACATTTCCACATTCCAATCACAAGATATCAATACAACACATTGATATAATAAAAACACTTTCAAAACCATTTTCAATACCAAAATAAAAGAAAATTAAAACATGGTATTTATTTTTCTTTTAAAAAAAGGTATGGCTTGTAGAGGAAGTCGAAACTCAAATAATGGTCATGACGGCAGAGAAGTCGTTGTCGCCGCATATGTATGACAAAAACATTACCTTTTTTCATTTAGTAAATTCTTTGTATAAAAAAGATTCATTTTGAATAAACGTAAAAGTCAAAGGGGTTTATACACTGTATAGAAGAAATTTGTGTATAAAACAAAATATGCCTCAATGAATGGAGATTGAGATGAAGTCCCTTACAAATATCATTTTTTTAAATAAAATATATTTATTATGTGTATTCACTATAAGTACACATAAATAAAGTACAAATACATGATAGGACATAATAATATCATGATATAATTTGAAAGTAGGAGATTAACCCAAAGAATGGAAATTGGGTTAAGAAATTCCCTTACCTTGCATCATGTCTTGACTCTACCGTTCTTTAACCTCCTGAATAATAAACTAGAGTTAATTTATAATTCCTTAAGAACCTTATTCAAGTTTTTTATTCCTTTTATATCACTTATTACCTTGTTATGAACATTATGTAAATATTTAAGTTAATAACGGTCGTTTTGTCGATCTTTGGTACTTGAGTCAAAAATAAAATTTATATAATTACAAGTTGTTCATGTGGTGATATATCCATTATATCCAGAATTATATTCATTATATAGATATCATATATCTCATATATATCCAGTATATACATGCATTTATAATATTCCATAATGTTTAAAGGTAAGAAATGAAATGCACCGTTCATGGAGACGGTAAGCCGTACGTACGCATGAACGCTACTTTCATTTCTATTTCGTATTTAATGAAATCATAATGATATAAAAGTATATAATAATTCCAGTATAATATCATATGTAATATCATTTACTCCATCCTTTATACATCCCACATATGGTATTAACGATTCAAATCACTTTGAGGAGGTGGTAGTCCGCACTTCCTAAAATGAAAATATCACGTTTACCCATAATGGAAACAATAAAAGTATGCCATAAATGACAAATACAGAACCTTAATTAAAACATAAACATATTATATATCATTTATAAATAGAGTGACATCTTAATGGCCACCTTTGAAGGTGTTATATGAGTGTTGAACAATCATCGTTTCGTGAGGCAAAAATTCGCCATCCACAGAAACGGTATGTTCTTTAACCATTAGATGTAGGTGTGTGTAAGTGTAGCTCGAATACTTATTATAACAACATCCTAGTATATATATCATACTGGTGTTTTACAAAATAAATGAATAAAAATATTTTAGGGGGTTGGATAAGCAAAATAAAACAAAATAACATAAGCGAAGACATTACCTTAAAATCGGGTAACTCTTTTGATTTGAGCCAAAGGCTTCCTTGGGAAGACTTCTGCCCAAAGTGAGGCTTCTAGGAGTAAGATAGGAAAGTTGGGAGAGTATTTGGGCAGAGTTTGGCTGAGGCAAAAGTCTTTGAAAGTGTGAGTAAGGTGGTAGAGGTGGGGTCCTTTTATAAGTGGAGAGGAGGGGCACTCTTGGAAAGTAATGAGATGTTACTTTATTATACAATGATTTTCGGATTCTAAAGGTCCCACACTTATATAATTAGAGTCTAAGGTGATAAGGGTTAGAAATAAACTCATCCAATAGTCTTTGGACAAGTGTAAGTCTTATATTTTACATTATCCTTCCATTTTATTAAAATCGTTAATTAATGAGGTAATCGCTGCATCGTCATGATGTCATAAATAATTTAACTTATTTAATGTCTAAAAATTATAAAAAAATTATCATGATGTAGGAAATATTTTTAGATTTCTAATGAATATTTATAGTCAAAAATATGACTTGTATAACCCCATTTAAAAATTGTTTTAGTAAAACAACTTATGTTTTTGACATTTTTATTTTAACTTTAAATAAAAGTTATTTATGTCATTTTCCTAGAAAAGTGGCTCCATGGGGTCCCCAAGTTGACCCATGGATTTTCTTGGTCATACATGACACATCCAATATGGGTAGGAAAAGTTTCAAGGTCATTTCATATTTTTATAATATCATTTTTAACTTAAATTTCACTAATTACCTTTAATCGCGATTAATTAAACTTAAAAGTTACTATTCACCAAAAAATTATTTTAATCCCATTGAACCACATTTTACTTCCTAATGACAACCATGTATGTCGGATTTTTGAAAATCAAATCACAGAAGTGGTAATATTTCATTTAAACGAAAAAAATCAGTTATTTAACTACCACTTAGTGGTTTCACTAATCATCAAAAATTGAAGTTTTTCAGAATAGTGCCAAAATTTCACCCTAAGATATAATTGATATTCCTATTTAAAAAATGATGTCTATTTTACAAAATTACAAACATATAAGTTGAATTAATTAATTTTATAATTAATTCCCGCTGTCATAACAAATATCGTGTTTTTAAGAAACAATATATATCAAAAGATTGACAATTATTTATGTCCAATTTTAAAGTGAAATTAATTCTAATGAACACCATTGGATAAAATGGTAAAAATATATTCTAATTATACTTTAAAACCACTCAATAGTATAATTTATCACTATAAATTATTTTTATTAAAAAAGTTGTTTTAAGTATTTTTCACTATTCATAAAAATTTGGAAGTTCTCTGAAAATTACAAAAAATTCAACATTGGCTAATTTCGACATTCCGAATCAAAAATTAAGTTTAATTTGAAATATAAAATATATATAATTTCAAAAAGTCGATATTAATATTCATAAGGGCTATTTTTATTAGTCGCGGTGTGTTAGAATCTCAAACTTGCGTACAATGCAAGCTATTGCATTATTGAAAGAGAAGCGTATCGTGGAAGCTCGGGGTGTTACACTAAGATAATTAACTTTTAAGAATTAATCACCTGCATAGGTGTTGTACAGTTTTTATTTAGAAATATACAACACCTTTTTCTTTTTTAAAGGTTTATATAATAACTTGAAATTTATTTGAATTTATTTTCTTGGAAAAAAAATATTGTAAAACTGTACATTATGTAAGTATTTGACAATATGTTTAGTGAACTAAGTAAAATTTATAGAACTAATAATGTCCTTTATTTTTCTATATAACAAGATAGATTCCTCTTCATAAACAATAAAATTTTCATTTACAAATTTATTGTTCATATTATCATAATAATGTTGCGAAATACATATTAAATTATGTTTTACTACTTTAATAAATAAAACCTTTGAAATAATAACAGAATTTAAAATTACAACTTCTCCAAAAAGACTACTTTACCTTTTGAGTTATCACTGAATGTAACACTACCACCTTACATAAATTATAATAAATAAAATTTGAGAAATCACTGATCATATTTTGTTAACACCCACCATACTTATACTACACATCCTTTTGATACTTCTAAGACAAGTTTCTAATAAAAGTACATATTTGGAATTCACTGGTACCCATGAAAATTTGGGTAATATAGAATTAGTATATCAATTTTTATAAATTGATAAAGATTCTAAACAAGTATTCAAAGGTAATAGATACTATAATTATTTTTAAATAAGTTAATTTGTGTGATCCAGATACTGTGAAAATCTCAAGGAGTATTCATCTGTATAATGGCCTTTCATTTTAAATTTAAAACATGTAATAGTAGATGAAATTCCACTTGATCTTTTAAAAAATTGGGTTTTATAAATTTTGGGTAAAATGTTATCATAACAAAGTCCATTTTTCATCTTGCTCATATTATATAATCTTCTCATTTTTAATAACTTTTTTCACCCATGAAAAAAATGGATAAATCAGCCTTCAACCTCTCAATTTTATTTTTATGTTTTTTATTTTATTATAAAATATATTTGAATTTAATTATTTTAGTTTCTTCAAATTTAGAATTATTATATTTATATTGAGTATTTTCAAGTTTTATACTGTTTAGTTCAACATATAATTTAACATTTGATCTTTAATGAGTATTTTACAATTTCTCATTTCTAGAAAAAGGATCCTTATATTTATTCTTAATATTTTTTAATAATCTTGTAATATTTTTATCTTTATGATTGATTATATCAATTTATTCATAAAATTCATCTTTATATTAATTGAAATTTGATTCAAAAGAGGAAGAGAAATAAAACTAACTAAAATGTTTTTTACATCATAAAATATAAGTTTTTGGGTTCTTTTACTACACCAAATTCATCCCAGGAATTTAAATCTAAAGTATAAATCCAACTGACATCCATTTTTTTCATTCATTTTTTTATGATTTTTTAACTTTTTTCTACCATTCTTGAGTCTTGGGAAGTTAGGTTTGATGTGATCTACTTATCTATATTCATATCAAATAACTTTATTACCGCCATCATTAAATTTACTTCTTTATTTATTACATGGCTAATTACTTTTTCTTTTATTCTAGTATCCATTATTTCTTCTCACTTATGAAACTTATAAAACTTCGTCGCTTTCACTACTTTTTAATTCAGAATTAGAAAACAAAGTGGTAACATAAATTTTTTAATTTAAAATCAAAACAATTTTTTTTTGAAATATCTTCTTTATAAAAATGGTTTGATCCTAATTAATATTTCAATAAAGTTATTATAATCTCATATAATTTATATTTCATGAAGTTTTTCCCTTCATCAATAGCTACCTTTTAATAATGCCATTTATTCATTAAAAATCTTATAAAATTTTAATCATAATTGAATTATATAGAGTTTCTCAAAAGTTTTATAAACCATTCAAAATAATTGTAAATATTTTGAAATTTTTTATTCACTATTTCTTCTTCTCCAATTTTAAACTCTTTATACTCATCTCTTAACATGCCTACTATAGTTCTTATAAACTTATCTAAACCCAAATGAGTTACTTTAAAAATATTTCACATTCCATGATCTATTATCTATACAAAAAACATGGAATTTAAAATTTCTACATTTTAAAAAATATAAAATATTAATATTATTTTAATTAGAAACATTTATAACAGATTTATTACAAGTCAATGACTTTTGATCAACTATAGGAATTTTTTACAATTTCACCAGGATTATCCAAAAATAAATAATGATGTTCTTTAGAAAAGCCTATATATGAGACAACCATTAACCAATATTTGTTCCATCAAATAATTGACGTCTTTAAGGTGTCTATACATATTTAACATTCATTATTTCCATCTCAAAATAGAGATTTTCCCCTTGAATATTAATGTTTGTATTTTATTAGCATAAATAAAATATTAATATTCCCAAGCTAGTAGACTTCATTTGATACCAATTGTTAGTTCTCAATTTTATAATGGTAAAATTGTTAAGAGGGAGGAATTAAACTCTTTAAAAATTTGAAATGTATTATTATTGAAGTTAATAATTAATGGAGAAGAAATAAAAGTGAAATAAACATAGTTATTTTTATAGAAGTTCTGATATAAAAGATCTTAATCTACAATAAACCCTATCAAATGTAAATATAGATTAAAACCACTATCAAAGGAGTCACTAAAATTATAAAGGTGTTAAAACCCCTTACAAATTCACTTTTTATCCCTTGAGGAAAAACCAGGAGATGACATTTTCTCACCTAACCCACTAATAACTTTTTCTCCCCAGAAGACAGAACTCAATTACCTTAAAATTTTCACATCTCGAGGTAAAACCTAAAAAATACCATTTTTATGGGGTTTTATACCCTAAATCCTTCCTTTTATAGGAGGAATAATATAAAAATGATTAATAATAGAGAAAATATGAAGTAAGAGCCATGAAACTAGATGAACATGAATGGATCTAAGTATCAAGGATGTAAGTTTCTATCCAATATTAATAGATCAGATGATTGAAGTTCAATTGAGAGAAGTAATAAATCTATAATGTGTATCACATGGTATAATTTAACAATATCCTCAACCATGTAGCTTCAACAGTTCTATCTAAGTCAATATATAGAGTTCCTTCCTGTAGAGTAGATTCAAATGAATAATTCTTCTTCACTTCATCCTTCCCGAAGCACCATGTGCATTTATATTCTTAAATTTACATTAAAAAAATTACAGTACTATTTACATTGATAATATATCAATTTAAAACAAGATGTATTGTGGAATATGTTATTATAATTAATATATCACAACTAATCCATAATAAATAGCATTAAATTCACTTGGAACATTCACATAAAACATGTGAAGAAATATATTCAAATTCAAAAATATATGAATTTAAAACTCTTTTTCTTCTAATAATCATGTTTGATAATTCAATCCACATGATGAAAATTTAATAATGTATATAATTCTTCAAAATAATATTCATTATCATCAGAATAATCAATAATTTTTTAAGAAAATACTAGATCAATTAAAATCCATAATTGTTTTACACTAAATCAAAAAATTTAACATATAAAAATATGAAAAAACATTGCATCATAAAAAATACGTCATTAATGAAAAATTGATTCATTATTATGGTAGCATCAACATCATTGTAATTCATACCATGTGGCTGGTCATTGTTTTCTCATGTAGCCAATCAGAAATGATATTATGATCGATATGAATTTCTTTTTGCAGTTGATTGAAATTTCAACATGCAGTCGATCAATTTTTCAATGTATAGTAGATTATTTTACAATTTTCAGTTGATCCAATAGATTTTTTTGAATATCTATCTTATAGTTGATCCATATTCATACGGTTTATCATTTCCAATATTACTGTTGATCCATATTAATGTGGTCAAATGGTATTTCTTTTATATAATCGCTTGGTTATTCTTAATAATGATTCTTGGATTTTGTTCATGTGGTCTCTTGGATTTTTTCATTGATTCACCTGGATTTTGTTCACGTGGGCAGTCATGACATAGAAGTATTTTATAAATACAGACTGATTTGCAGAATCACTATATATGTGATGTTAACCCATATAATGATGGATTGTTTTACAAAATATACATGAAAATCATAATATTAATTAATTATAAAAAAATATAATTTTTTATAAACAACATAAGAATTAAATACTTTTCTTAAACCAAGTTATAGGGAATTAAAAAGTGTTATAAAAGTTTTGACAAATTTTAATTTTCAATAAATAAGAATTGTAATTATCTAAACATAAATATACAATGTGGTTAGGATACACATCAAAAATAATCTTGATGACCCTCATGTATCATTTTACTAACCTCTATATTAGAAATGATCACAATTTTATATAATAGTGAGGATCTGGCACCATCAAATTTATTATGAGAAAAAATATTTATTTTCCTTTACATATTTACTATAAAATGTAATGACTCTTATGTATCATGTATCTATCTTTAAATATCATTGTTTGTCATTTGTACTTTTCCAAATCAAATGCCCTCCTCTAACCTCTAAACATCCCAATGAGAAATTTATGCATTAAGGAATTGACATTTACATACCATAATGTGAATTAAGACCTTTCAAAATCTCTAGTATTCAGGGTCGATACTACCATATGTATTTACTTGGATTAACTCATAATTATCCAGGTAGCTTCCGAGACATTTCCATTTTTCTAGTTTTCATGTTCTTGAAAAACCATATGCATTCTTCAGAGTTTCAAAGTTAATATTACATATGATGAATATTGAAGATTACCATTATGTATATGATTCATTTTCCAATTTATCTAAAATGTGCAACATCCGAAACAATATTAAATTAGCTTAGAATCAAACTAAACCATCGCATGGAATCTCAAATTTCCCCATTTCATCTCAGAACAACTTAAATTACTTTTAAAATTATCCTAATGTTCCAAAATCTCTCCCAATTAATTTCCAAAATCTTACAGCATATAAATATTATCCTTGAGTATTTCTATAAACCTTCACCGTCTCAAAAAAATTCAAGCATCAAACCCTGTCTTCTCTGACAATCATATAAGTAATATTTTTCAATTTTTTACAACATCATTCATGCTTAATATTTTAAGGATAGATTATCACTCTTATTACCAACATTTTTACCTCTCTAATCATAACTTCTCAATCATTTCATTATCAATATTCCCAACTTCATCAAGAATATGTTGTAAGTAGTTCCTTCACCTTCCCTAAACACACATATTTGACTGACATTAACATCATATCTATAATCATCATATATATAAGCTTATTTCAAAACACCAAGTTATATCTCAAGTCAAATCCTTTTATAATAAATTAATAGTTCCTTATTAACATGTACAATGAAAAACATCTTTAAAAAATATGATCCTTAAAAACTGCAAGTTGTGTCTCATAGTTTAACATCTTTATTTATTAGTTAAACCACTTAATTCATGTGTCTATTTATCCATATCTGTTTCCGATGCTTTCCTCGGGGAACACATCCATAATTTTGGAGGAAATGCTAAGATGTTACCCAACATTCTTACTTTCCAAAGGTGGGTGGCATCCATTGCTTATTCAGGGATGGTTTCTCCTTGATCGAAACAGGATGATGGGGTGTCAGTTCCTCCTTCTGTGGATTCCTTCATAGAACTCATCACCTAGTACGAGTCTCCCTCATATACTTAAGACATTGTTCTTGAAACTCTTCCTAGTGCCATGTCTTCATGGACTCTGGTTAATTACGCTACATCTATCAGGACATTCCAAGGGGTCTAGTCAGAAGAACAACCTTCGGTCAGGGGAGTAGTCCCGTTGGACATCGCTGGTATGTCTGGACACTGGAACACTGATGCATCTGGGTTTCTTCCCCTTATGATAGGTCTTATCGAGGGCATAGAAGCCTGAGGCATCCCATGTCGAGTGAGAGGAATTATATTCCATAGGCATGTATCATAGGTTTTCCTCACCATCCCATGTATAACATAGGGTATTCCATGAGTTTAACTTCTAGCGGAGATGGGTTAGACTAATCAGAACACTGATAAGAGTGGATCATATGACTACATCCCCATGAGGGAACAATAATGTTGGGGCTAACGTGTGGTTAGTTACCTGATTGCTGTTAGAAGTAGTGAAAAAGTGGGTGACATGATATCACTAGTATATGTCAGCCCAGGTAAGAATTAGGATGGATATGGATGGTAGAGAGTGGATAGAGAATGAGGTAGAATCATTGTGAGGATGATGGTGATGTTAGGCTTGAGCCTCAAAGAGACCTCATATGCATCCCTGTGGTAGGGAATCAAATTCCATGTAGTTCAGTGGGACAATAAGACACCCGAGGAGGTGGCATGTGAGAATGGACACATGGATGGGATTCAGAAGAATTAAAACCTCTGGGTTGAGGCATGACTCTCCTGAAACACATAGGCTTGAGGGAGAGACCATGATGGGACATGAATGATGGGGTTGAACCTTAGTTATACTTCCTATGTATCCCTGTGGAAGGTAATCAAACTCCACATAGTTTATAATGGGGCATGGGATCTGGGTGTGAACAGAGGACCGTAACCCAATGACATGCTTAGGATTACATGTGGTTAGTGGCCTTAAAGTTGGTCTGATTCCCAGGGGGTGGACCAGAGATATGGGTCCCAACAGAGTGGGATACAACAGCTTTCCGTCGATTTTGGACTACAACATCTTGCCGCAGGATGGGGCTACAATGTCTTATTGTTGATTTGGGGTACAACTAATTACCATCGGTTGGGGTTCCAATAGCTTACCACTGGTTGGGGTTCCAATGGATTACCACTGGTTAAGATTGAACCTCAAAGAGGCTTCCTATGTACCCCGTCTAGGGGACAAGGATCAAATCCCACATTTTTTGAAAAAATATAGTTTAACGTCATGCGGGGCAAAAAAGGAGGGGTGTGCATTTTAACGTTATGAGGGACGAGGGTGGACCGACATGAAGTGGTCGGGATAAGTATGTGTTGGGCTTGAAACTTTGGGAGGATTCCTACATACCTTATTGTAAAGGTCAAGGATAAAATTCCATGTATTTTGGTATGGTGCGTATAGTTTAAGGTCATGGGAGATGAAGATGAACCGATGTGAAGTGGTTGGGACAAGTATGTGTTGCGTTTAAACCTCAGGGAGGCTTCCTATGTACCTTTACTAGGAGACAAGGATCAAAGTCTATGTATTCCGATACAAAGGATACAGTTTAACGTCATGCAGGATGAATGTGAACCAACGTTAAGGGTTAGGGACAAGTAAGTGTTGGGATTGAACCTTAGGGAGGATTCCTGCATACCTTTCCTAAGAGACAAGGATCAAATTCCACATAGTTTGTTAGGGAGGATACAGTTTATCATCATGCGGGATGAAGGTGTACCAACGTGAAGGGGTGGGTACAAGTAGGTGTTGGGCTAGAACATTAGGGAGGCTTCCTATGTACCTTGATCATATAGGGGAAAAGATCAAAGTCCACGTAGTTTGGTAGGGAGGATACAGTTTAACTTCATGCGGGATGAAGGTTAACTGACGTAAAGCGATCAGGACAAGTATGTGTAGGGATTGAACATTAGGGATGATTCCTTCTTACCTTCACTAGTAGACAAGGATCAAAGTCCACATAGTTCGGTAGAAAGGATACAGTTTAACGTCATGCGGGATGAAGGTTAACCAACGTGAAGGGTTCGGGATAAGTGGGTGTTGGGATTGAACCTCAGAGAGGCTTCTTACGTACCTTTCTTAGATAGGGGCAAGGATCAAAGTCCACATAGTTCAATAGGGAGGATACAATTTAACGTCATGCGGGATGAAGGTGAATAGACATGAAGGGGTCGGAACAAGTAGGTGTTGGGATTGAACCTCAGGGAGGCTTCCTACGTACCTTGACTAGGAGACAAGGATCAACGTCCTCATATTTCGGTAGGGAGGATACAGTTTAACATCATGTGGGATGAAGGTGAACCAACTGGAAGGGGCCGGGACAAGTAGGTGTTGGGATTTAACCTTAGGGAGGATTCCTATGTAACTTTCCTAGGTGACAAGGATCAAAGTCCACATAGTTTAGTAGGGAGGATATAGTTCAATGTCATGTGGGATGAAGGTGAACCGACGTGAAGGGGTTTGGACAAGTAGGTGTTGGGCTTGAACCTCTGGGAGGCTTCCTACGTACCTTACTAAGAGACAAGGATTAATGTCCATGTAGTTTGGGTGGGTTGTTTGGGACTTACACTCTAGGGAGGCTCAATAAGGAATCCATGGCCAATGCTTACTCTAAGAAAACGTGATTCATGCTCGGTGTGAGAAACAAGAGGTAGAAAATACCTGACAGTCACGTCTCGAATGGTGCGGCCACGTAAAGTGTAGTGGGGCTTACATGTGGTCAAAGAACCAAAGAGGAAACATGAGCTTATCCGTGGTTAGTGGCCCAAAGAGAAAACAAGGGCTTATGTGTGGTTAACAGACTAGGGAGATGGAGATTGGGAATTACTTCAGGATGAAGGCCTAGTGGCGACAAGTCCCGTAGGGTGAGGAATGGGGCAACAAAGGTCCTGGTGCCCATCTCTCTTCTAGTGTTTGGAACCTAATAAGATAAGAGGATCATGGGTGTGCCTCCCACAATAAAGGATATGGGCTTACACCAAGATGGTTTCCCTTCCCCGGGGATAGATTATGCTTTAACATAGAGGATCTCATTCCAAGTGAGGAAGATCTCACTCGTGTGGAGACGAGTGGGCATGGAGAATGTCTGAGGTGGTGGTGTATAATGCATAGGGTGAGACCATAGTTTAACATCATGGGATGAGGTTGATGGTTCTTGGAAAATTAACATCACAAATCTTGGATGAGGCATGTTCACTCCGCACCCCTAAGACTTACATGACTCATACCCACTCACCCTTGTGGAAGGGAAGGCATCATCAATGACATGGTGAGGCGGTTTTGTGGAGTGATCCACTGAGGGTCCCACGTTAGAATGGCTATGAAAAAAAGCAATAGATATTAGCGTTCATATATGAAGAATAATGAGGCTAAGCAATTAAACATGAATCACCACCCAAGGGACCTTGAAATCACTTCGTACGAACCTGGAGGGTCGTACAAGAGAAGGGCTTGCGAAGAAAATGGGTTAACAGGAAAGGAACTTATGAAGTTATAGTGCTCTAATTAGGGGAGGGACTTCTCAAAGGGTTATAATTCTCTAAGTGGAGTGGCCTAGATTGGGAATAGGGTATAGGTGCATATGAAAGGTGCTTCATGAAGTAGAAAGGATTTTGCAGAGTAGGACTTCTTGAAGCAAGGGTACATTTCAAAGAATAGAACTACGAAGCAATATGGTTTGCGAAGCATAGTGACCCTACCTCAGAATGTGGTTCACATGTGCATTGAAGGTAATTCACAAATAATGAGTTATTTTTGAAGACCTGAGTCCCATTAGGGATATCCTTCCTCTGCGATAGCCTATGGGCTCTGGGAAGGACATCCCTACTTGAAGAGGGGTTGTATTTGAGATAACGAAAATGTACATTGAAATGATCAAGTACCTTGAAGAGATAACGTTTTTCAAGGTTTTTCAGAGAAGAAGTATCTTTGTGACATGAGAGATGAGAAGGAGAATGGTCGGGGTATCTGTCCTTTGGGTCTGAGGGAAGCCGAGTATTTATAGGGGAGGGGTGGTGTGAAGCAGGGACATCTTGGTGTGAATCCACATGGCACTCCATGACCAGCTACAAATTGAGTCATGTTTTTCATAGCCATGGAGTCAACCGTCATCCCCTCCTCGGTGTGGAGCTCTCTTTGGTTCCCTCTATGGTACTCACGGAGGCTTTCGTCAAGTTCCAAGGGATCGTAGAGGTCAATCCAGTTCCCTCCACAGTGCGAAGCTTCCGGTCAATTGCATCATAACCACGAAGCCTCCCATCTCTTTTTCTCTATAGTGATCGTAGAGGGGTCTTTGGATTCACTCCAACCACGGGGATGAGGGTATCTATGAATGTCGCAGTGATTATGGGATCTTCGAATGGGCTTCGCAAAGAATCCCCTTTGGAATTGGTTTCTACTTTGTGCTTTTTCCCTTTGCAAATATTTTGGCACCAAAAAATGCCCCTTCTCAAACTTAGAGCTAAGGATAAAATGATGGTCGAAGTATGAGGGTAGATCACCAAAATTGTAGGAAAATCAAAAAGTAAGATTTTGAAGTAGGGTCGCAATGTATTGAAAAGATTCACTACTGGGGAATGTTGCAAAGCTCACCATGGATAGGCCCTCCATGAAGATAAGGGATTCGTCACCTATAAATAGGGTAGGTTGACCCCTCTTTTGTACTTTATTAGATCTGTGTTCTTGGTAATTCTTCTCTCAATTCATGAAGATCTACATTCTCTTTTATTACTCCATTACGAACTAGGCCTTTATTCTTCATGACACACATCAAGTCCTTCGACTCTGTGAGTGTGAGCTTCGCAGCTTGTGTCTTCAAGGTTTGTGGCAGGGCTCCATGACCTATTTCTCCAACCAAGATTCGCGAATGAACTCCAAGAACAATCTCCGTGAATGGAATCTTCGAACGAGCTTCGTGATCTAGAACAAAAAATCCAATCATTAAAGACTGAATGGCTAACCATGAAGCTTCCAGGGGGTCCATGCGGATGCTGCATAGAGGGAAGAGATAGAGGATAACTTGGGTATCATGGAGTATGTATGAATCCATTTAGACTACGAGTCCTTAGTGGAGCTGCTGTAGGCGAGTCAATAGAACTACCCTCTATGAAAGAGGATGCCCCTATATGGATTTGGCCTCAGGGATGACGTTTTCATTACTGAAGCAAGAATATATGAGCCAACCTACTGGTTCAGGAGTTTTTCGAGCCAGCGCCAGGGGTTTAGGGTGTCTTACACTCATATTTGGGAAGATCACACTCCCGTCGATGTAGACTGCCTATAAAATCACATGAATAATGTTAACGGGAAGTCATTGCAGCCAGAGGTATCCCCCCAATGTACCACACGAGTCTGAAGGCAGCCCTGGGGAGCTCGAAGAAGGGGTGGACTGATGAGTGGGATTTGTGCCAGGGCAGAAGCTTCACATATGACTGGGCATGGGCTTACTGGGTCGGTACCTCCTACGAGGAGTTTGAGATAGAGACAAAGTGACTGGGCCTATATGAGGCATCCTGGGCCTCCCAATTACATATCTACTAGTCAAAGTAGCTGATTCCAGAGTTGCGGAGCATGTGGTCATCGGGGACCAACACCTTCCATTTGCACCATGGAGAGGTCAACATTAGCCAATGGGACATGCACCGAATCTCAGGGGTCCCGATACTGGGAGAAATGTGTGATGAGTTCTTTCCTACCATGAATAAATGGGAAGACTCAGAGTAGATGTAACCACTGGAAAAGGAATTTATGGACTTGGTATCAGGGGAGGAAAAGCAGTCAGTGATGGATGCCCACCTTAAGCGGTGGTTCAGTCAGTTCCTAAATTCCCCAATAGATAAAATGTTTCCCATGAGGCCTCGAACCTACTCAAAGGGGTTCAATGCAGCAAGGAGCCCTCGTATTGGAAAATCTTGGAGGATAGACAGTGGAAGACATGGGGATTTAGTATCAGTACCGAGAAATAATCAGTGGTTAGCTTGGATACATTCATTTCAGTGCTTATTTTCAGCTAGATTCTGCTAGTAAGGGACATGAATATGGGCGTGCAGCCGAGAACATTTATCATGGCATCCATGTTGGTGATAGGGGAGCATGTCAACATGGGAATTCTGATTCTCACCAAGATGTATAAGGTGTTGTGTCATATCATCAAAGGGAAGAAGCCACAAAAGATATACGGCCTATTCTATCTTCAGTATGGGTGGATATATGTGGATATTAGGGGTGTATATGAATAGCCAAACCCCATTTCCCATCCAGTATCGGATGTCCGACCGGCCATTAGGAACGTGGTGGGGATTTTTCTGACCAAGATGACCCTACTACTTGTGTTGAACCAGGACTGGAAGGCATATGAGTTCAACTTTCACCAATTCCCATTATCAACAGGTGTGTTCACTAATGATGTCTAGGGAATGGAGGATCATTATTCCAAACTCCTGGCCTTTCAGGGTGGAGTCCTAGTGGAGCAAGTTGACCGCGATCCTCTATGTGATCCGTAGACCCCACACCACTTCGCATGGCAGTTTTGGTGCATGCAAATGCTGACCCTATAGGTCTACTTGGGAGTAATCCTCTAGGACCATCCATTGTGATGAGGCATATGTGGCTCATGTTCACACAGGAGGATGGGACGATGAGAAATGAGCTACCTCTGCCCACCGCTGTGTACAAGATAGTTAAGGAGTACCCCAAGAGTTGGGAGGCAGCCTACCCATGGTAGATGCTAAAGTAGTATACTGTTTTTACTAGTGATGGGGTGCCTCCTCAACCTCTAGGTCAAGGATGGAGGCAGAAAGGACATCCCGTGGTGGAAGGGATATATTGGTGGCGAGACCTACACCGATTGAGAGGCAGGTGACAACGGAGGACCTGATAGTCCCATAGGAGCAAAGATATCTGGAGGGGTGGCCTTCTTAGGGGGTTATATAGGATACCCACTCCGGCTCTGGGGAAGCGGATACGCCACATAGAAATGCCTGAGAATGTTATCTTCCTGGAAGATTTAGACATCTGGGATTTCAAAAGACAATTCCTCCACCCATCCAAGATGTGGCACCATCTGAACCATCTCAGAACAGATTTGATGGGGATTAGTCATGTCAGGGCTAGGATTGCGGTATCCCAGGTGGAGGGGGAGTAGTACCTTGCCGATATAGAGGATTTATACACTCCTGGGGTGCTCTTCATCCAATGATGGTTTGAGTGAGGGTGATGATTGATCGAACGACCCCTCAAAATGTGTTGGCTACCGAATTGAGAGAGTTTTTCCCTCTATCGGATGAATCAGACGAGTCTTCTTTGGGGGAGGAGGCCAGTGGAGGGAGCCCCTTGGAGGAGAGTGAGGTTGACAATTCAGACCTGGAGTGGGAAGAGTTTGTAGAGGCCCTCAAGGTAAAATCCCAAAACCACTTTCCCATAGTCTTTATCCAGGTCATTTAGGACTTCTCAACTAACATCTGACATGGGAAGGGGGACCTCATATGCAAAACCTGCTCCCTCTCAATAGTATATGCAGTTGCGGGAACTTCAGGATCTGCGCTTGCGGATATGGTGATTATCGTGCCTAGCAGGGCCGCGACACCCATGGTGGTCCTCCTGGGGACTTCAAACATCCCCACCATATACAGAGGGACGCACCTCGGGGTACCAATGGAAATAGCTCATGGGAGATACCAACTGTTTGATCTCTGTAATTATTCTTCAAAGAATTCGTAACTATCATCCATTGATCAGGTTAAATGATGTCTACGCAATTTTGTATCCACAGTTCTTTAAATGTCATGGGCCACCTTGGGGAGGTTGGTTGGAGCTCCTGGAACTACCTTCCCAAGGAGAACACCGGTGGTTATGGAAGAATATGTGCATACTGACCAGGATGCAGCAATCCCGATCATGGGTGGGACCGTCAGAAGGACAAAACCAGAATTCATCGAGGTGGAATCTGAAGATGGTGATTAATCAGATGACATGGATCCTGACCTTCCTAATTAGACACTGAATGAACACCCTGCTGTTTATTTCCTAGAGGTGTTCTATGCATATGAACCTGTTGATCCCGCAGACCGTGATGAGACAACCTTTAATAAATAGGATAGAAAAATCGTCCGCCATTGGTCATGGAATATGATCAAGCTCTTCATCGAGGATACCCCTCGGGAATAATGGATGTATTAGATAGGGAGGCTTCATTCATGGATGTGTGAACTATGCACTGGGGGAGTAGATGGCCAGCATCCTCATATGCTCATTTGATACATGATGGAAGAGAAGATTCAGTAGCATGATCGTGGCCCTGGTGTATGTTGGCAACATAGGAAATCAGTGACCATCAAGAGGCTCCAAGAGGTTGAAAATGAGATCCAACAGTTGTGGGTGCAGGCAGATGAGTATTCTTATTTTCTCAATGTGAAATAGGGGATTATATCATGGCTAAATGCCCAACTGGAAGAGGATAAAAAAATAAATGAATCAAGCCTATTAAGAGATGGACACTATCCGAGCTGACAAGGATCATGCCCAGATTGAGGCTGATGAACTACGCCCCATCACCACTGAGGAGGAGCTGGAGCCAAATAGGTGATAGTGCATCCTGGATTCCATAATCTAGGGGGTGGAGAAGCTAGGATGCTTTATCAAAGAGGTTAACCCATCCTTGGGAGGAGCCAATCCTTGGGTATTGTAATGTGTGTAAACTCAGAAATGTACTTTCATGATTTTATTGTTTATGCTAGCTACATGCTTGAGTTCCATTATTTGTTTTGGTTTACTGCATATCCATCACATTTGTGAAATATCCAGTGATCAATCCCTATGCTCATGTGGGGCGGGCTCGATGTGAGAAACAATGGATGACCGCTTTATTATTTCATGTGAATATGAAAGAGTCAACCAATATTCTATACTCCATGGTTTGAACAATCGATCCAGATTTATGGGAAAATAAGAGGGGGGCCTGACTGGATAATGAAACTCTAAGAATAGTAGATTTTTCGTTTTCCCCACATGCTCTAGTGCATGATTGGGGTAACTTTAGGGGTGTTAGAATCGATCCAAACATAGGGGAGTGGAATGTGTGAATCACGATACAAAAAATTCGGAACACATTAAGGGTGGCATGACAGTGAAGGATAACTATTGACCGTGTTCAAAACACTGCATCCCTATTGCGTTAGCCTGATATGGGGATAACAAATGAGGAATGACCACTTACCATGTTTGAAACACAGGGCCTAACTCAAAATTTCATACTTTGGTCTTCTAGAATGTTATCCCAGGACAGTAGGCAAGCCATTGGCTGAGAATCTGTACTATTAGGGGGTTACTTTAGGCCTAAAAGAGGCCGAGGGTCCAGATAAAGGGTACACAATGCGTAGAGGGTGGAGTGATTGGTTTTCTCAAATAGAGTCCAACACACTTTAAATTATTCCACCGTGGTGGAAACACATTAGGTGGGCACATCGGTCTGATCAAGGATAAAACCTATTTCAAGATAGGAACTCTCTAGTGAGGTCCTAGAATGACTTTTTGTTTTATGTCATACCAATGAGGATGATATACATCTAGTTTAACGTCGTATGGTAAGGACGATACAATTTATGGTCATATGGGACCAAGGATGATAGTTTGATGTGATGTTCCATGAACTGAATGATCCTAGTTTAATGTCGTAGATATTGGATCGTAATTAGGGACGAGGGGCCATAAGGGTCAATGACCCTAGGGATGGGCTCGATGTGAAATGCCTAAGCATTTCTACATATTCCATTAGGATGGGAATCAAGACAAACGTAGTTCTTGATGACCCTTGTGGTTTACTGTCACATGGTAAGGTGAAGAATGGAAGGGGAGACCCAAAGGGGAAGTATGTGGTGCATCCGTTATTGTCCCGATAGGAATGAGGGATACGGTGGTCCCTACCACACCACGTAACCCCAGGGGAAGTCCTAGGTCGAGAGACTGAGGATAGAGAAATTTGGGTTGGGACTGAGACAAAGTGTTCAGGCATTCCCAAGTACACCATTAAGATGGGAATCAAGCCATGCGTAGTTATGAAGGCATAATTTAATGTCGTATGAGACGAAAAACATGTGTGGTTTGATTGCACCTGTACACATCTGACCAAAAACACTAATCCAACGTGAGTCTTGCTCGATGTGGGAAGTAAGGATTTGTGATGAGATTTTCTTGGTATAGGATGGAACACATTAGGTGCAATGAAATGCTAGGTGAACAATGTCCCCAAATTATTTACCCACCTGATTAACACACATAGATGCACAGAGGTGCAAAATCGAGTGTCTTGAATTCCACTTGAACATAAGGGAGTGGAAAGATGTGAATCATGGCACCCGAGATCTAGATCGCAATGATGGTGACATGACAAGAATGGATAACTGTTGACCATGTTTGAAACACAAAATCCATTTTTTGTTATCCTAGAATTGGGACAGACAAATGGGGGTCGATTGCTGACCATTTTAGAAACACAATACCTATTGTAAAATTTCGTCTAGGGTCTTCCAGGGTGTTGGCCCAATATAGTAGGTAAGACAATGTGGCATGAGACCAGACCGTAGAGGGGGTCCCTTCAAATATGGAAGAGGGTGGATATCCAAATAAAGGGATCATGAAGCATGGACTTGGAATGAGGGAATGTACATGTGAAAATTCCACACTTTGGGCTCTTTTCCAAAACGCATTCGAGTATGCCAATGAGCCATGTCAAATAGAGGGAGTCGAATCCCTTTACAAGGACAAGGGTCCTGGGGTTGCATGCTCATAACTTAAGGTTGTAGAGTACATCATTAATAGGGGACATAGTTTAATAGAATGTGCATAGGGTGGTGAATTAGCCATTCCTTATGTGTAGCTAGCATAGGGAGATCTTAGTTTAGGCTCATGGAATTCGAACCCGGTTGGGAAAAGGCAAGGGAGGCACATGGTGCAGTTGTTGCAAAACTTGACGTGAATGAGATACCAAGTGGTACTCGCTACACCACATGTTTTCAAAAGAGTTCAGATGAAGGGTCCAAAAAAAAGGGGCATGATTTAATATTCTTGGGGATGGACCTAGAGATGGAATGTTTTGGCGTTCCAATATATCCCTTGAGCATGGGAATCAAGACACACATAGTTATGGGAAATGTAGTGTTGTTTTATGTCTTGTGGAAAGGAAGTAGAGAGATATTAGTTTTAATGTCTTAGTTCTTGGACCATAGATGGGAAGGAATGAGGGAGACACATGGTGCGGTAACTATAAAAATAGACGTGAATGAGGACAGTAGGTGTCCATATCACCATGTTATCCCTAGGGAGGGTTTAGGTCGAGGGACCGAAAATGAAAGTTATGCTTGGCCTAAGGCAAAGTGAGTGGGAATTCCTATATACCACATGAGGATGAGGATCAATCCAAATGTAGTTCTAGATATGGAATGGTAGGGAACCAATTCTAGGGACAATACTGTCGTGCGGGTTTGACCCAGGCAGCAAAAGAAGCGGCATTTGATAGATCTTGTTTTTCCTTTAGGATGGATGTGTGTGTGTTTTTTTGTGGAGCAATAAACCTAGGATGGAGAATCCAGGCATCTATACAAGAATCAATCCCAATGTAGGCATTGAAAAATGGTATGGTGGATAACTGCAACCAAACATGATTTCCCATTGAGTGAGGACATCACAATGCAATGCCGTTTTTTATTATGTGGCCAAGATGATAATGTAATAGTTTCAGGTCATATTATTGAACCTACCCCTGAATTTTAATGTCCTATAGTAAATAAAAAATATTTTAAAGTCATGTGGGACTAGGAATCATAGTTTAAAGACATATGTCTTGGACATGTACAGAATAAATGATGTTTAAAGGTGGAATGAACATGGAATGATAAAGCATACCCAACGTTAATGAGGATAGGGTCCACACCACACCATGCACAATTATAGGGAAGAAACCTTGAGCCGAGGATCCAGAAAGGTCAGAGAATATGGGGTTGGACCTGTGGATTAAGCATCAAGGTGTTCCTACGTATCCCATGAGGATGGGAATCAAGCCATACGTAGTTCTGAGGTTGCAGTTTAACGTCATGCAGGACAAGAGGCAATAGAGACTAGCTCCTAGAAGGGGAGTACGTGGTGTGGATATTGCAAACCTGATGTAAATGAGAAAAAAACCCACACACGCCACACCACACAATCAAGTGAAAGTCAGGGACAAAAGGCCGAACATAAGAGGTAATTAGTGGAACTTGAGCTGGGCCCAAAGACAAGATTCCCGGACGTTCCTACATATCCCATCATGTTGGGAATAAATATGCACATAGTTCTAAGAGATCCGGTTCTTACACCTTGCAAAAAAGATGTAGAGATATTTTAGTTTAAGTTCTTAGAGCTCGGACCATTGAGAAGTGAGACTCTTCCAAATGGATGGAAACCTCAACCAAATCCCTAATCCCATGTGAGCTTCGCTCAATGTGGAAAATAAGGGCAGAGGTGGTATTTGCAACATGTGGAATACATGAAAAGGTGAAAATGGTAGGAATCCCCAAGCAATTTCCCATCATGAATTTTCCCTCCTAACATGGAAACGCACACTGATGGATAGAAACTAGAGTGTTAAAATTCCACTTGCACATGATGGAGTGGCATAGGATGTGAATCATGCAACCAATATTTTGGGCTTGGTGGGGGTTGGACTGATGATGGAGGATGGCTGCTGACCACATTCGAAACACAACTGTTTCCGACGCTTTCGTCGGGGCGCGCGCATCCGTCCGTGGGGACGCGCGGCTTTTGTTGCCCCGCATTCCCGCTTTCCAAAGGCGGGCGGCATTCGCTCCTTATTCAGGGACGTCTGCTCCTTGATCGAAACGGGATGATGGGATGTCGGTTCTTCCTCCTGTGGATTCCTCCTCAGAACTCGTCACCTAGTCCGGGTCTCCCTTATAGATTTAATACGTAGTTCGTGAAACTCTTCCCAGTGCCATATTGTCATGGACACCGGTTAATTACACTACTTCTGTCAGGACATTCCAAAGGGTCCAGTCAGGGCAGCAACCTTCGGTCAGGGGAGTAATCACGTTTGAGGCATTAGTAGCGTGTCTAGATGCTGGGGTACCTGGCATGTCTGTCTGTTATCCTCAATCACAAGGCTTCTCGAGGGCGTGGAAGCCCGAGGCATCCCACATCGAGCGCGGGGAATTACATGTCATAGACACGTATCTGGGGTTTTCCTCAGCTTCCCATGTTCAACACAGGGTATGTCGCAAGTTTAACGTCTTGCGGAGACGGTTATACCAAAGGCGTTCCATCCGAGGTTTTCCTCAGGCATCTCATGTTTATCACGAGGTAGGCCGCGAGTTTAACGTCTTGCGGAGACGGTATGAGGGTGATCAGAACGTCCCATAGAGACGGATCAGATTTGGTATATCCCTGGGAGGGAACACCTGGAAGGTTTACCAAGGCGATGGATCAGAACGCCCAATGAGGACGGATCCGAGGTGGTGCACTCCCTAGAGGGGAAAAGGGTGATGAATCGGGGTGTACACAGAGGACAACGACCCAGAGATATGATGGGGCTTACCCGTGGGAAGCGGCCCATGCGCCGCTAGGAGCAGCGAGGAGGTGGATGGCATGATCCCACCGGGATGTGGCGGCCCGGGTGAGAATCAAGATGGGTGGTGGATGAATGAATGAAGTGGAGGGGGAATGAAATGGGACCATCGTAGGGGGCGACAGTGAAGTTGGGCTTGAGCCTTGAAGAGGCTTCCTACGTATCCCCGTGGCAGGGAATCAAAGTCCGCGTAGTTCGGGATGGCGCCGGTAAACTGACGTGAAGGTGGACCTTGGCCCAATGAGCATTGTCAGCGTACCGACGTGAAAGTAGACCCGTGGGTCCACTAATGGTGGGCTTGAACCTTGGGAAGGTTTCCTACGTACCATGCCTTGACATGGATCAAAGTCCTCGTAGTTCGGGGAATACAGTTTAACGTCATGCGGGACGATAGTGAACCCTGACGTGAATGAACGACGAGCGATGGGTGTCGGCGAACTGACGTAAATGAGGGACCTTGATCCACTGTTGGTGGGCTTGAACCTCGTGGAGGCTTCCTACGTACCATGCCTTGACATGGATCAAAGACCTCGTAGTTCAAAAGGGGATGATCACAATGGCTTACCACTGGACCAGAATGGGACCCGACGTGAAATGACGGGTGGGTGTGTCGGTGAACCGACGTGAAAGTAGACCTTGGTCCACTATTGGTGGGCTTGAACCTCATGGAGGCTTCCTACGTACCATGCCTTAACATGGATCAAAGACCTCGTAGTTCAAATGGAAAGTAGACCTTGGTCCACTATTGGTGGGCTTGAACCTCGTGGAGGCTTCCTACGTACCATGCCTTAACATGGATCAAAGACCTCGTAGTTCAAAAGGAAAGTAGACCTTGGTCCACTGATGGTGGGCTTGAACCTCGTGGAGGCTTCCTACGTAGCATGCCTTAACATGGATCAAAGACCTCGTAGTTCAAAAGGAAAGTAGACCTTGGTCCACTGATGGTGGGCTTGAACCTCGTGGAGGCTTCCTACGTACCATGCCTTGACATGGATCAAAGACCTCGTAGTTCAAAAGGAAAGTAGACCTTGGTCCACTGATGGTGGGCTTGAACCTCATGGAGGCTTCCTACGTACCATGCCTTAACATGGATCAAAGACCTCGTAGTTCAAAAGGAAAGTAGACCTTGGTCCACTGATGGTGGGCTTGAACCTCGTGGAGGCTTCCTACGTACCATGCCTTAACATGGATCAAAGACCTCGTAGTTCAAAAGGAAAGTAGACCACTGTCCACTGATGGTGGGCTTGAACCTCGTGGAGGCTTCCTACGTACCATGCCTTAACATGGATCAAAGACCTCGTAGTTCAAAAGGAAAGTAGACCTTGGTCCACTGATGGTGGGCCTGAACCTCGTGGAGGCTTCCTACATACCATGCCTTAACATGGATCAAAGACCTCGTAGTTCAAAAGGGAAGTTTGTCAGGGTCGGTGCTCACTCTAAGCCCACGTGAGTCATGCTCGGTGTGAGAAACAAGAGGTTGCATGGACCTGACGATCACGTCGCGAAGGGTGCGTCCGTGAGAAGCGAAGAGGGGCTTACGCGTTGAGCGGCCCATGGTGTTGGGACGTACTCCAGGATGGAGGCCCATGGCGCGACAAAGCGCGGGAAAGATGGACCTTGGTCCGATGATGGGAGGTGCCTCGTTCCCTATCACGTCCTCCACTGACCTTGGTAGTGGGGAAGTACCGAGATGCACGGGTGCGATCATCCGTACCAAAGGTTGGGGATTTACGCTCTGAGGCGACCCTTCCCCTGCGAACATACACCACTCCGACGAGGAGGATCTCATTCCATGTGCGGAAGAGTTCCATTCCCGTGGAGACGAGTGGTGTAATGAATGTTCGAGCTGGGGGGACCCTTCGTGAGGGAGACGAGGTTGGGTCACAGTTTAACGTCATGTGTTGAGGACGTAGTGCTTGGCAGTTTAACGTCCTGCAGCTCGGACGAGGTGGGTTCACTCCACACCCCTAGGGCTTACATAACCGGTACCCTCTGGTCCTTGGGGAAGGGAAGGTGTCGGTAAGGCCATGGTAAAGGGGGGTCACGGGAGGAACCATCGAGGGGTCCACGTTAGCGTGGCTATGCGAAGAAGCAATAGCCGTTAGCGTGCCTATGCGAAGAAGCATTAGGCGAAGCAACGCTACGAGAGGTGTTGTCCATGGGACTTTGAAATCACATCGTGCAAACCTGGAGGGTCGCACGGAAAGAGGAATCGCTAAGCAGAGGAGTGTGCTTTGCGAAGTGGGGTGCCTTGGCCTTAGCATGGGGTGGAGATGGGAGTGAGGGGTGCTTCGCGAAGTGGAACAGTGTTCGCGGAGCACTGCCTCGCGAAGAAGGAGTAGTTCGCGAAGCTGGGTCCTGCCAAGCAATGTGCTTCGCGATGCATAGTTATCCTACCTTGGCATAGGGATTACTAGCATGGGTTGGGTGTTTCGCGAAGCACGAGTGCTCCGCGGCTGCCCGGGTTCCCTTGGGAATCCCCTTCCTTTGCGAACGCCCTTGGGCTTCGCGAAGGGCATCCCTCTCGGAAGAGGGGCTCAGTACGAAACAAATCAGAGTCGTCTCGCGAAGTAGAAATACCTCGCGGAGCTCATGATTCCCGGGGCAAAGCTTGCTTCGCGATTCGGGAGAGGAGAAGCCGAAAGGTCGGATTGTCCGTCCTCGGGACTCAGGGGGAGTCGAGTATTTATAGGGAAGGGGCGCCGCGATGCAGGGTTTGCGCGCCGCCTCTGGAGCTTCACGGCG
The DNA here is from genome assembly GCA_963277665.1 of Viscum album. Classification (NCBI taxonomy): domain Eukaryota; kingdom Viridiplantae; phylum Streptophyta; class Magnoliopsida; order Santalales; family Viscaceae; genus Viscum; species Viscum album. Next base: position 539,741,379 of record OY728145.1, read on the forward strand.
CGCTCGCGAACGTCAAACGCGCTCGCGGAGGATCACCGCCTCCGGTGCTTCGCGGCGGGTCGCGAACGTCAAACGCGCTCGCGGAGGATCACCGTCTCTGGAGCTTCGCGGCGGCTCGCGAACGTCAAACGCGATCGCAGAGGATCACCGCCTCTGGAGCTTCGCGGCGGCTCGCGAACGTCAAACGCGCTCGCGGAGGATCACCGCCTCTGGGGCTTCGCGGCGGGTCGCGAACGTCAAACGCGCTCGCGGAGGATCACCGCCTCTGGAGCTTCGCGGCGCCGCCAGGACTGGGGCGCTTCGCGGAGGGGCTTCGCGGCTGTGCTTCGCGGCTGTGCTTCGCGATGCAGCGCACCGGCTGTCTTTTTCGTTCCTTCCTTTCGGGCCACTTTTTTGGCGCCAACAAATGCCCCCTCAGACTTGGAGCCGCGGAGGGCGAAGGGTCGAAGTCGGAGGGAAGATCGCCAAAACTGTCGGTGGTTCGCGATGCGGCATCGCGAAGGAGGCCCGCGATGCTCGCCGGGGCCGCAGATCCGGACGCGCCGCGATGCTCCGCGCGGATGAGGCGCGCCGCGATGCTCCGGGGTCAGCGCCTATAAATAGGGGGTCCGCCCTCTTTTGTCTTTACGTGCCTTCCTTGTCTTCTTGCGCTCTCGATTTTGCGAAGCTCCGCGTACTCCGCGACAGCTCTCCGCGAATCGAGCTTCGCGGCGAACCGCGAGTCTCTGACTCTGCGCCCGCGCCAAGCGAACTTTTGCGTGCCTGCCTTGGCCGGACTTCACGGTTTGATCTCGCGGCCGACCTTCGCGATCCGGCTTCGCGATCGAGCTTCGCGACCGAGCTTCACGATCCATCCGGAAGAATCTTTTTCTGAGGGCCAGAGTTAACATGGCTCATCAAGAAGCTGTGCGGGAAGTGCTTGCAGATGCTGCTCGCCGGGATGAGATGGCCAACCGTCCGGGCTTGGGGGAAATGGTTCGGAGCCACTCGGACCACACTTCCTTGACAGACCTGTTGTCGGAAGGTCAGAGGGATTATCCGCAGTGCAAAAAACTGCCGTTGTACGGCTTCGGGCTGAGGGATGACGTCTTCATCCCTGAGGCGAGAAGGGATGAACCAGCTTGCTGGTTCAGGAGCACGCCATGCCAGCACCAATGGTTCAGGGCGGCCGATGGTCATGCACAGGAGGATTTCACACCCGTCACCGCTGATTGCCTCTACAATCATGTAAATGACATTGACGGGAGGCCACTGCAACCGGAGACGTCCCCTCCTCTCTACCTCACTATACTGAAGGCGGCTCTGCAGGATCCGATGAAGGGATGGTCTGATGAGTGGGACCTGCGCCAGGGCGGCAACTTTACCGATGACTGGGCCTGGGCCTACTGGGTAGGCACCTCATGCGAGGAGTTCGAGGCCGAGCTGAGGAGAGTGGGATTGTACGAGGCGGCATGGGCCTCCCAGTTCCACATTTATCAACCCAAGCAGTTGATGCCGGAACTGTTGAGCAGATGGTCATCCCGAACCAACACCTTCCACCTGCATCACGGGGAGGTGGGCATCAGCCTGTGGGATGTCCACCAGATTTCCGGGGTCCCGATCTTGGGGGCCATGTATGATGAATTCCTCCCCGTTGCCAGCGTGTGGGGAGATGCTGAGCAAATGCCGCGACTGGCGTCAGCGTTGATGGCGCTTGTCCCCAGAGAGGACAAGGAAGCAGTGAGGGATGTCCACTTCAGAAGATGGTTCAAATGCTTCCTGAACTTCCCAGAAGATCGAGAGTTCTCCCCAAGGCCTCGAACTTGTCCGAGGGTAGCCCAACGGGGCAAGGAACACTCGTATTGGCGGGTTTTGGAGGACAGCCAATGGAAGACGTGGGGCTTCAGCGTCAGCACTGAACAACGGCCAATAGTCAGGCTGGCGGCGTTCATCGCGGATCTCATCTGTGGGTGGATTCTACCAGTGAGAGATACAAGCATGGGGGTACGGCCCAGCTCATTCATCATGGCATCGACGTTGGCAATGGGGCAGCGGATCAACCTGGGGATCCCGATGCTCGCCAAACTATACAGAATGATGCGGCGTATTAGCGAGGGCAAGAAGCCGCCAAGAATATGTGGGCCCTTCCACCTCCTGTATGGGTGGATTGCGGCGCATATCAGGGGGATTTACGAGTATCCAAACCCCATTTCGCCGCCGGGATCGGACTTTCGCCCCTCCATTCTGAACGCAGTTGGGAGCTTCCCATTCAAACTGGTCGTTCCGATGGTGCTGAATAGAGTGTGGAGGGCGGACGAGTTCAACTTTCATCCCTTCCCTCTGCCGACGGGGAGGCTTACTGATGATGGACGGGGAACGGAAGAGCATCGGGCTTACCTCCTGGCCTTCCGAGGTGGAGTTTTGGTGGCTCGGATAGATCGTGAGCCAATCTGTGAACCGTACACCCCGCATCGTTTCGCGAGGCAGTTCCGGTGCCTCCAGCGGCTGACCCCGCAGATATACTGGGAGGTGCGTCACGAGGAGCACCCGTGTGTGATGAGGCAGCTGTGGCTCATGTTCACACGTGAGGACGGAAAGATGTAGATCACATTGCCCCCATCTACCGCCGCCTTCGGCTTAGTGAAGGAGTACGCCATCAGCTGGGAGACCGCTTACCCCGGGGAGATGCTGAAGCAGCCAACGATCCGGGTTGGTGACGGTGGGCCCCCTTTATCTCGAGGTCGGGGTCGGAGGGCAGCTAGGGCCGCCCGTGGCAGCGGGGCTGCCATGGCAGAGAGACCCGCACCGGCTGAAGGTAGGGCAGCAGCGGCGGATCCGGTGGTTCCGGGAGAGCAGGGTCATCCGGAGGGGCCGCCACTGAGGGGATTCCGTCGGGTATCCGCTCAGGCTCCGGGGAAGCGGCTGCGTCACGTCGACATGGCAGAAGATGCCATCTTTCCGGAAGCTTGGGACATTTGGGATGTCAACCGGCAATTCCTCAGCCCAACCGAGATGTGGGACCACCTGAATCGCCTCGGGATGAAACTGCCGGGCATAGGCCCAGTTCGGGCTGGATTCATGGTGTCTCCGGCGGAGGCGGAGCAATATTTGAATGAGCTGGAGGATTACGTCCACTCCAGCGGTGTTCCTCGCCCAATGACAGATCGGGTGAGGGTACTGTTGAATCAGACGGTGCCCCCACAGTTATCGGCTGCCGATCTGAGGGAGCGCTTCCCCTTGCCGGAGGAATCAGGGGACTCTTCCCAGGGGGATGAGGCTGGAGGAGGGAGCCCGTTGGAGGAGGGCGAGGTCGGAGACCGAAGCCCAGAATCCGACGACTTCGCGGAGGCTCTCGAGGTAGCATTCCGAACTCCTCTTCTTACGATCTGTTCTTGAATCCCTATGGACTTCTCACCAATGTTCGAGCCATGCAGGAAGAACTTGTTCGTAGGCCTCGTTCTCGCTCCCTGGCGGGTGATGTCGCGGGACCTTCGGAACCCGCGCCTATGGCTGCGTCCAGTTCTGCACCTGGTGGAACCGGGGGGTTTGAGGTGGCTCCTCCGGACTCTCCGGGCCTTCCAACAGTATACGGGGGGCCTCGTCTTGGAGTCCCATCGGTACCGGTCCGGGAGCAGTGTTCGGAGGTCGATCTTCGTAAGTCTCTATCACCAGTCTCTTCGTTGCCACACGTGGGCCATGCCAACTAACGTTTATGTCTCTTTCTCTCTTTCTGTCATACAGTTCTCCGACTGGCGTGGGCCGCTGCAGCTAGGCTGGTTGGGTTGTCTGGCGGCGTCCCTCCCAGGGGCATGCCGGTGATGGTGTCGATAGTCCCTTCACCTCCTCAAGCTGCGGCGCACACCATCACTGGTGGGACCACCAGCAGGGCCATACCTGAAGTCGTCGAGGTGGACTCTGAGGAAGAGGATCAACCGGTCAGTCCCAGTCCTGTCGTGCCTGCGCCGGCGGCAGGCGTCATACCAGACTCAACACCAGATGCGGATCCCGCTGAGGAATTCCTGCAGGCATATCCTGCGTACGAGCCTGCCGACCGCGCGGATTGGGATGAAACGGCCTCTGACGAGGAAGACAGCAGCATAGTCCGTCGCCGGTCGTGGAAGCTGATCACGCGCTTTATCAGGGACACTCCCCAAGCGCAATGGCTGGCCGAAATGGATAGACTCCGCTCGCGGTTGCGCGAGCTGTGTGCCAGGGGAGTGGATGCCCAACGCCCTCACGCGCTCATCCGAGACCTCATGGCTGAGAAGATCCGGGAGCATGATCGTGGGCTGAGCGTGGGATGGCAGCGGAGGAAGGCGACCAACATTAGGAAGCTCCAGGAGGCTGAAGGCGAGGCCCAACAGATGCAGATCCGGGCCAACGAGCTTTCAGCCACTCTCGATGCGCAGTCTGAGCTGGTCTCACAATTGAAGGCTCAGCTAGCGGAGGCTGAGGAACATATGGGGCAAACCTCTGGAAGGATGGCTGCCGTTCGAGCCGGGGTGGAAAGGGCCAGGGCCAGGGTTGACGAATTACGCCCCGCCGCTGCTGAAGAGGAGCGGGAGTTGAATCAGCGGCAACAGGCTTTGGACGCTGCAAGTCAACGGGTGGCGGAGCTGCAACGCTCCTTTGACGGAGTCAACCCGTCCATGGGGGAAGTCAACCCCCGAGTATTGTAACGAACCCGAAGAAACTTTTATTAACACTTTTGCGCTTCAACTCTTTCTTTCTCCTTTGTTTTGAGTTCCGTAGCACGCACGATATCCACTATTGAATTGCCTTGTTGCATCCCTGCAATGTTTGCGGGACGTTTGACGACAATTCTCTCAAACCAGTCCAGATTCCCGAAGGATGGGGAAGGCTTGATCGGAGGAGGAACTTCCAGGACAGCCGAACCACTATTTCTTCAACGTGCTCTTACGCACGGACAAGGCAACGCCAGGGGCGCTGAAATCAGTTCAAACAGATGAAAATGGGGAGTGTGAATCACGATGCCCAAATTCGGAACACCATGGAGGCGGCGTGACAATAAAGGACAACCGTTAGCCGTGGCGGAGAAACGGCATCCTTACTGCGTTAGCCTGAAATGGGGACAACAAATGAGCATCGACCGCTGACCATATTCGCAACGCGGGATTTTATCAATTTGTTGTCGATTAATCTTTCGGGACGTTGGCCCAGGACAGTTGGTGGACCATAGGTCTGACATCCTTACTGTTAGGGGGTCCTTCCAGACATGACTCGTCTTCCGGAACATTGGCCCAGGACGGTAGGTGAGCCGATGCGGCATGAGACCAGGCCGTTAGGGGGTTCCTTCAGACATGAAAGAGGACGAGGGTCCGAATAAGGGGCACGCAAAGCATGGAATATGGAGTGATGGTTTGTTCAAACAGAATCCAACACTTCAGTAGTTACACCACCGTGGTGGGAGTACGCCAGATGGGCGCATCAGTCTGATCCCAGATCATTCTTTCTTCCAGATAGGGCCTCTCTGGCGAGGGCTGGAAATGAGGAGGAATAGGGTTTTGCGATTCCTGGGGCTGGACCCTAGGTGAAATGCCTGGGTGTCTCTACGTATCCCATGAGGATGGGAATCAAGCCATACGTAGTTCTGAAAGCGCAGTTTAACGTCATGCAGGACGAGGAGCAGCCTGACCGTGTTGGTACATATCCAGCCAAAACTACTAAGCCCACGTGAGTCGTGCTCGGTGTGGGAAACAAGCAGTAGTGGTGGGAATTTCCCGACGCAGAAAGGGGCAGGTGAGGGCAAAGGGATGCTCGGTGACTACCGGCCCAATGACACTAACACGATCATTCAGCGTGCCCAGATGCGCGAAGAGAAAGAGCCGAGTATGATGGAGTTCCACTTGAACACGAGGGAGTGGAAATGTGTGAATCATGATGCTCGAGATTCAGATCACAATGATGGTGGCGTGACGATGGAGGATTACTGCTGACCATGTTCGCAACACAGCATCCTGTCGCGTTAGCCTAGAATGGGGACAAACAAATGAGGGTCGACCGTTGACCATGTTCGAAACACGGGACCGTGTCACAAATGTTGTCAGAGATCCGTGGGGACGTTGGCCCGAAACGATCGAAGGGCCCTTAGGTCCAGCATTCATGGAGAGCCCTTAAGCTTAGTATCCACGTCGTCCGAGGGTCCTTTGGATGTGGAAGAGGATGAGGATCCAAATAGCGAGCTCACGAAGCTTGGTCATGGAATGAGGGGAATGTCCCTGTGAAAATCCCATGCTTCGGGCTTTTTGTCAAAACACATCTGAATACGTCAACGAAACGTACTAAAGAGAGGGAGCAGATTCCTTTCCCATGGGGAGATCTTAGTTTAGGGTCATAGAACTCGGACCATGGAACCGAACACCAGGGTTAGGCTGGGCCCGCGGGGGAAATACCCGGGCGCTCCTACGTATCTCATAAGGATGAGAATCAAGCCATACGTAGTTCTGGAAGGTGGCAGGGTAAGGTACCAGTGCCAGGGGAAAGGGGAAGTGCGGGCGTGGCCCTTGCACTAAAAGAAGCGTAATTTGATGTATCTTGTTTGTTCTTTAAGGTGAATGGTTTTTTTTGTGAAGCGACAGGCCTAGAACTGTAGGTCGTGATGTCACCACAATGCGGTGCCGTTTTTCGTCGTGCGGCCAGGACGATAATGTCACAGTTTTAGGGTCGTATGATAGGACCAAGCATGCATTTTATCGTCATGCAGCGCAGACGTAGCAGAGACGATGCTAGGCGGGAAATGTGCGCAGTGTTATAAAACACAATTGACGGAGACATGATCCCGCATCAGACTGTACGCCATCCGGAGAGGGAAACCTTAGGCCGAGGGGCCTACACGGAGGTGAAACAGGGAGAGAAACTGGCTTCCTGAATGGGTTGTACCCAGAGACAGGGCGTCTGGGCGGTCCTACGTGTCCCATGAGGATGAGAATCAAGTTAAACGTAGTCCCGAATGGATCTTAGTTTATGGTCTTAGAGCTCGGACCATGGGAGCCCCAAAGGGTGCCAGATTGCAGCTTTGTCCCCCTAGCATGCAAAGGTGCACTGAGGGATAGCGCCAAAAAGTGTCGAGATTCCACCTGGACATGATGGGGTGGAAAATGATGTGAATCATGTAACCAACATTCAAGGACTGAAGGAGCTGGCGTGACGACAAAGGATTACTGCTGACCATGTTCGCAACACAGCATCCTGTCGCGTTAGCCTGAAATGAGGACTAACAAAACGAGCATCGACCGCTGACCATATTCGCAACGCGGGATTTTATCGATTTGTTGTCCGAAACCCTGGAGGGCATTGGCCCATATCGGTAGGAGAGCCCTTGGGCGTAATATCCAGGCCGTTCTTGGGGGTCCCTCCGGGTGTGAAAGATGATGGAAGTCCGAATAGAGGGGAACACGAAGCTTGACAAGTGGAAGTAACTTGACCAAGTTGAATATGACACTCTTGGTCCTAGACCAGAGTACTCTTAATACATGGGTGAGCCACTGCAGGGAGCCAAGGGACTCAACCTTGAGGGTGATCGAGAGATGGCAGATTCCCAGGGGAAGGGGGGCATGATGCCCACAACCTTGTATCATACCTACACACCCCCCGCTGGAGAGGGATGGACCAAGTGGCCTAGGTGACTGGGAGATCAGGATATCTCCCAGAGGTGGGGTTGGACCCGAATCTTAGACATTCAAGTGATCCTACGTATCCCATTAGGATGGGAATCAAGCCATACGTAGTTCTGAAAGGTGCCTTTTAATGTCATGCAGGACAGAGGATAGGAGGACTGAACCTCAGAATGGGGGCGTGCGTGGTGCAGCTATTGCGTACCCGACGTGAATGAGGACGTAGTCCCACACTGCGCCACGCAGTCCTGTGATCAGGGTCCTGAAGACAGGATTAGAGAGGTAAATTCGCTGAACTCAAGCTGGGCTCGGAGGCAAGGGGTCTCGAACGTAGTTCCAGACGAGAGTCTTAGTTTACGGTCTTAGAGCTCGGACCGTGGGTGGTGACAACTCCCGAGTAAGCACAGAGGTCAACCCAATCCCTAAGCCCACGTGAGATAAACTCGGTGTGGGAAACAAGGGGGGGATCTTCATTGCAATACTTGGGGCATCCATTAAAGGGGAGCCAGCAGAGAGTTTCGAAGAACACCTTTGATGTAGCTTGTTCTCCCAATGCGCGGACGTGCACGGGGGAAAAGTACCAAGAATCCCGAGACTCTACTTGGACACGATGGAGTGATGAAGGGTGTGAATTGTGTACCCGGCATTTGGGCTTAACGGGTTGGCATGGCGACAGAGGAAAACTGTTATCCATGAAGGAAACACAGCGTCAGTATCGCGTTAGCCTGAGGTGGGAACAGCAAACGAGCATCGACCGCTGACCATATTCGCAACGCGGGATTTTATCGATTTGTCATCCGAAACCCTGGGGGGCGTTGGCCCGTATCGGTAGGAGAGCCCTTGGGCTTTGTATCCAGGCCGTTCTTGGGGGTCCCTCCGGGTGTGAAAGATGGTGAAAGCCCTGATGCGGGGATACGCAAAGCCTGGAAAGCGGGTGCGGACGTGTCCGAGTAAAGCTTGACATTCCAGGTAATAAACCAGAGTACTCTTAAGCACATTGGAGAACCGCCGAAAAAAGAGGGATCGACGAAAAAACTCAGCAGGGGGGGAAGCATGGCGTGGTCATCACGAGACCGCCGTGAATGAGGACATAATCCCATATCGCACCATATGATCCCCTCATGGAGGAAGGATAGGCCAAGGGGCCAAGATGGGATGAGGATTCCCGAGAGATGGGGCTGGACCCGGATCTTGGACATCCAGGTGGTCCTACGTATCCCATTAGGATGGGAATCAAGCCGCACGTAGTTCTTGAAATGTAGTTTAACGTCATACCGGACGAGGAGGGGAATAACATACCCCTAAGCAAGGTGTACAGTATGGTGAGAAACCGACGTGAATGAGGACATAGCCTTACGCCATACCGTACAATTCTATAAGATAGGTTCTGGGCCGCGGCCTGGAAAGGCCGAAGGGCCTGGGGCTGAGCCTCGGTCAGGAAGGACTGACTGACTTGCAGTTTAACGTCTTGCAGTGAGGACGGAGGGCCAGGGGCCCAAGGAGGCCAAAGGGCCTGAGGCTGGGCCTCGGAAGGGAGTTGCACGGCATGGTACATGATCCCGACGTGAATGAGGGCGTAGTCCCACACCACACCGTACACTCCTATGGGGAAACAGAGTTGTGGGCCCGATCGCTAGCACATCCCTGAGGAAGTTTTCCACCTCGTGATGGGGCAGAATGAATCACTGTTGACCATATTCGAAACACAGCGTTCCTATGGCGACCCGCATGGGGGCAACAAATGAGCGTCGACCGCTGACCAAATTCGCAACGCGGGACTTGTTTCGATTTGTTGCTTAAGAAACCCTCGGGGGCGTTGGCCCGTATCGGTAGGAGAGCCCTTGGGCTTTGTATCCAGGCCGTTCATGGGGGCCCCCTCTGGGTGTGAATTCATCTACGAAAGGGGCAAACACCTCCAGGAGGGAATGTGCAGCCGGGTCGAGGCTTGCTCGACGTGGGTCGGGGCAAAAGTGTGCACCCTGCCATGTCTTGACCCGAAGGGAAGATTTTTGCTTTTGGGCTGGGCCAACGGACGAAATGTCCGGGCGTTCCTACGTATCTCATAAGGATGAGAATCAAGCCGTACGTAGTTCTTGAAGGCCATGCAGTTTAGCGTCATGCGGTGAGGACGTGGGAGGGTAGGAGAACGGGAGTGGGCGCATGGTGCGACCTTTACAATCTTTGCGTGAGTGGGGTTGCATGAGCGGGGCCAAGAAAGCCGACGCCCTGCTACACAAAGATCCTCCAAGGAGACCATCCCCAGGGGGAATAGTGGAAGGGAAAAGCTTGGGGCTGGGCTCAAGACAAGGCGTCCGAGCGTTCCTACGTATCTCATAAGGATGAGAATCAAGCCATACGTAGTTCTTGGCATGCAGTTTAACGTCATGCGGGACGATAAGAAGCACCTCCTTTGGGGATATGTACGGTACGACAAGTAATCCGACGTGAATGGGGACATAGTCCTGCATCATGCCGTACAATCCCGCAAGAGTGTAAGTCGGGGGAAGACCAAGGGGGTGAGGCCAGACCTTGGTGGAGACGGGGCCAGGGGCCCAAAGAGGCCGAGAGGCCTGAGGCTGAGCCTCGGTCAGGAAGAACTGACTGACTTGCAGTTTAACGTCTTGCAGTGAGGACGGAGATGCAGCTTAAGGTCGTGCAGGACCAAGTCGCAGTTTAAGGTCGTGCAGGACCAAGTCGCAGTTTAAGGTCGTGCAGGACCAAGTCGCAGTTTAAGGTCATGCAGGACCAAGTCGCAGTTTAAGGTCGTGCAGGACCAAGTCGCAGTTTAAGGTCGTGCAGGACCGATGCAGTTTAATGTCGTGCAGGACCCTCTCGCAGTTTAGGGTCATGCAGGACCATCTTTTGCCCTAGGCAAAGTATCGCTTGAGGAATCTGGCATTGGTGGGAGGGGTTACACGCTCTCCATCTGTGGTCACCAAGGAGTATGCTCCATTGGGGTAAACCTTATGGATGATATAAGGCCCTTCCCATTTGGGTTCTAACTTGGGCGGTTTCCTTCCGGGAATCATTGGCGCTCGCAGGGCTAGCACCAGGTCACCCTGTAGAAAAGAGCGGAGACGAACCTTCTTGTCAAAAGCTCTTGCCATCTTGTCCTGATGCCTTTCCAGATTGTGCAGGGCACGAAGCCGGTTCTCGTCCAGTGCCTCTAGCTCAGCTAGACGGATATCGGCTACCTCATCTGATGTCTGGTGATCATAAACTGCCGTGCGTAGCGACGGCAGCTGGATCTCAATGGGTAGGACGGCCTCAGCTCCATACACCAGGGAATATGGGGTCACCTGGGTAGAGTTGCGAGTCGTCGTCCGGTAAGCCCAGAGAGCGTTGGGGAGCTTGTCCGGCCAACTCTTCTTGTTCTGACCAACCATCTTCTGCAGAATGTTAGAGAGGGTCTTGTTGAACGCCTCGATCTGTCCATTCGCCTGTGCGTGGTAGCGGGAGGTATGGTTTGACCGGATGTCGTACTTAGCGTACAATTTCTTCAATTCACCTGCTCGGAAGTTGGTGCCGTTGTCAGTGAGGACGGCGTGAGGGACTCCAAACCGGTGGATGATGTTGGAGCTCACAAAGTCAACGACGGAACGGGCCTTGACCTCTTTGAGCGGGACTGCTTCTGCCCACTTGGAGAAGAAATCTGTAGCAGTCAGGATGAACCTACATTGGCGGGCTGTTGCCGGCGGATACGGTCCCACTACATCGAGTCCCCATACCGCAAATGTCCAAGAGTACTTGGTGGGGTGGAGGGGTTCCGGCGGCCGATGCAAGAAGTTGGCGTGCACTTGGCACGCGTGGCATCTCTTGGCGTATCCAATACAATCGTGGATCATGGAGGGCCAGAAGTAACCTAGCCTCCGGATTTGATGGGACAGCTTCGGCCCAGCTTGATGGGCGCCACAGGAACCAGCGTGAACCTCTTGCATAACTTGAGGTATCTCTACTCCTTGGATGCAACGGAGGAGGACACCATCAAAACTCCGTTTATAGAGGGTCTGCTCAAGACTAGGGCCGCTCTGGAGGGTAAATTGAAGTGCGTGGCGTCGGATTCGCTCGCGCTCGGCCCGGTTGTCCGGGAGCTGACCATTTTGGAGATACTCGACAAAAGGTGCTCTCCAATCGGGGGTCGTTTCAACCACTGCGTCTGACAAACCCGGGACTTCCGATACGGAGGGTCCGGCGGTGAGATGACTTACCCGCAGGCTATCACGGTCCTCTTGGGTGACGGGAGCAATGACTCTCCGGTGGGCCACGTGTATGACCAAATCATCTTGCTCGGGTTCTGCGAGCGATGTGGCTAAGCCAGCTAGGGCGTCCGCTTGTCCGTTCTGCGACCGCGGGACATGGGTAACCTCTGGCCGAGAAGAGAACTGGGCCATCAGGAGGAGGGTGTACTCCAGCAACGGTGCAAGCTCTGGCTTCCTGACGACGTAGTCGCCATTAACCTGTTTGATTACCAGCTCAGAATCTCCCTTCACGTGTAGATGGGGTACGTGGATCTCAAGGGCCAACTCGAGGCCGGTGATGAGAGCTTGGTACTCTGCCTCGTTGTTCGTACAACCTTCTGACAACAGGAAGGAGTACGGCAGGACGGCTTGCGCCGGGGTAATGAAAACAATACCCAGACCCACTCTGTTGAGCTTGGGGTCGTTGAGCCTTCTACCGGTGGGGCTCCGGGAGGCGCCGTCGAAATGCATTTGCCAACACGGGATAGCGTGATCGACCGAGAGGATCGTCTCGTCGGGGAAATCCAGGTCCAGGGATTGATCCGCGTAGGTTGGATGGGCAGCTAAAAAGTCTGCCAACGCCTGTCCCTTAATGGCCTTCTGAGGCACAAACCTGATGTCAAACTGCTGGAGGATCACCGCCCACCGTGCTAGTCGGCCAGTCAGCATGGGGCGGTTCAGGATGTACTTCAGCGGATCCACCCGAGAGATCAATTGCACCTCTTGGTGTTGCAGGTAGTGTCGCAACTTCTGCATGGCGAAGACGAGCGCAAGGCAGCTCTTTTCGATAAGGGAATATCTGACCTCCGTATCGAGAAGCATGCGACTGAGATAGTAGAGACTGTTCTCAGTGCCCTCGTTATTCTTCTGGGCGAGCAGCGCGCCGAGGGATCTCTCCAGGGCGGTCACGTAAAGGACCAGCGGCTTTCCAGGGACGGGTGGCATCAAGACCGGAGGTTGGAGCAGATACTGCTTGATTTCCTCGAAGGCGATCCGACACTCCTCATCCCATTCGTAGGCAGCGCCTTTCTTCATGAGCCGAGAAAAGGGCTTACACTTGCCGGCCAGGTTCGCAATGAATCGGCGTATATAGGCTAAGTGGCCTTGCAGGCCTCGAAGCTCCCGAATGTTGCTCGGGGGAGGCATTTGGCTGATGGCTTTGATCTTCTCCGGGTCGATCTCGATACCTCGATATCTGACAACAAAGCCCAGAAACTTCCCGGAGGTCACTCCGAAGGCACACTTCAGTGGGTTCATCTTCAGGTGACGAGAACGGAGGAAACCGAACACTTTCTCAAGGTCTTTGAGATGGTCCCGGCGCTGATATGATTTGACTACAAGGTCATCCACGTAGCACTCCACCAATGTCCCGAGGATCGGTTTGAATATGCGATGCATGGCCCTCTGATAAGTGGCACCTGCATTTTTCAAACCGAATGGCATTACCCGGTAGCAAAAGGTACCCTGGGGAGCCCTGAAGGCAGTGGACTCCTCGTCTTCAGGGGCCATCCGGATCTGGTTATACCCGGAATACCCGTCCATGAAAGAGAGGGCTTGGAACCCGGCCGTGGCGTCAATCAACAGCTCCGTCACTGGAAGTGGGAAGTCATCCTTTGGGCAGTGGCGATTGAGATCGCGGAAGTCGATGCAGACTCTAATCTGCCCATTCTTCTTCCTGACTGGCACAATGTTGGCGAGCCATTTGGGGTACTGGACCTCTTTGACGAAGTTGGCCTTGATTAGCTTATCAACTTCGGCCTCAACCATAGCGCCATGGGAAGGGTGCATTTTCCTGGGAGGCTGCTTAAACCCACGATGTTTTACTGGGAGGCCCAGACGGTGGACGGCCACTTGGGGATCCAGCCCTGGCATCTCATCGTAACTCCAGGCAAACACATCGCGGTGCTGTTTGAGGAAGTCTACATACTGCTTCCGCTCCTCGAGGGACATGGCCGCACTGATCAATGTGGGTCTTGGATCTGCCTCGCTACCAAGGTTCACCTGTACCAGCTCATCGACCGTGGTAGAGACGCCTTCTTCAAAGGCTGGGGGAGCATCCTCTAAGTCTTCCTCCCCAGCCGTGGGGGGATTTCCCGCGACGGAAGATACTTCTGGGCCCTCAAAACCCGAGGGGCAGCTGGTGCCGGCTTGGGCTGCAGCGGTTACCACATCAGGAGACTCACTCGTCGTGGAGACCATAGCAACGAATGCATTCGACCCTATCCCGTCTGGCCTTCGGCCTAAGGGGCCACGCTTGATGATATCAAAGCAGTGGTGACGTGTCGGCCAGAGTCGGTTGATTCCATCCCGTCGAAATAGACACGTATGGCGCACCGCCGTTGTCATGAGCTTGACGTCCCGGTACCGTACAGGGGTAGGAGATTCCGGGATGACCCGAGCCTGGTTGGTGTAGGAGTACGAGGTGATTCTCCGCCGTCGCTTGGACGCGGGAACATGCCTTCCTTGCGTACCCGAAACAACAAAACATTGTCCCATGTCGGGGGTCGTGGCTTCCAACCGGTGGATCGGGAGGATGTAGGCGTCGTCCATGCTCGCCCAGGGATCACTTGTGATTGGGGCAGGCTCATCCTCGGTGACCAGGATCTGCTTGTCTTTACTTTTGTAATAACCCGCATCTAGATAGCGGGCCTCACAAGAAGCGAAGGGGGACGCGTCTCCTTGGAGCACGCCTACTCGACCGTTGAGCGAGTACTTAAGGCACTGGTGATATGATGAGGGGACCGCGACATGCAGATGGAGCCATGGCCTACCCATCAGTGCGTTGTAGGCGGTGTCCTGAGAAACAACCATGAACTCGGTGCTGGCAATTAAGCCACCGAACTGGGTCTTCAGGCGGATCTTGCCGACCGGGGTTTGCTCTGTCCTGTCGTACCCCTGAATCCTGAGTTCAGAGGGAATCAAATCACCTTCGGACAAACCCAGCCTTCGCAGCGTCCGGGTCGGAATTAGATTGATTCCAGAACCCGTGTCAACGAGGCAGCGACGGACTTCCACACCGTTAAAGTGGCCAGTGATATACAGTGGGCGAATGTGCCCCTGTATAGGAGGGTCTTCATCTTCACCAGAGAATGAGATAACCGCCTGACATTCGGCGTTTTCAATCGTCTCGGTATGGAAGGCCTCTGCGGCTGCCACTTCCGTCTCGAACTGAAGGGGGCTCCTTAGGGCCTCGGCAAGTGCCTCGCGCATCTCGGATGACAAGCGCAGGGCCTCAAGGATGGAAAGCCTTGCCGGGATGCCGGCTAGGTGCTTTAGGACATCATACTTGCGCGCCAAACGCGAACCTCTGCTTACAGGGGGTTTTTCGGCATTTGGAGGCATAGCGGGTCCTGCCGGTTGAACTGGCGGTCGGCTAGCACTGGGTACGTCCTGCTGCCTACTAGTAGAAGCCTGGAGAGTAGTTGCCGGGCTGAGATCGGACAGCGGAGGCTGGCCCGTCGCCGGGCGAGACCGACTGTGATACGAACGAGGCGGCTCTCCCCGATCCAGTAACACGAACGGCGGTGGAGGTAGAGCCGAGGGTGCTGAATGGGTCTACGTGTGCTGAGATCTGCGCTGAGCCTGCTGCCTCGTCTCGGTAGCGTGCACGGCTTGGTCACAAGTGCCTGCTGACATACCTCGGTGACCGGCGCGATTGCGATTCCGCTGACGTTGACGTCGGCTGGGAACATTGGGGCAGTCTGCCTGGGGTTCCCCCTCGTCGGGGGTCATATAGGGCTTTACCAGCTCCACGGTGTTAACCGAAGCGTACCCTTGACTGTCGCTCGAAGAGTCATCCACCGCTGGGCGGATTCTGGGAGGAATGCCCATTTCGGGAGGCATAAATTCGCCAAGAGTGCGGGATGACAATGGCACTGGCGGTGCACGTTGCTTCTTCTTGCGTCGCCGCTGCTTGCCCTTTTGAGTAGAGGTCGACTGTGAAGACGATGCTGAGGCGTCGGCTGTTTCTTCTGAAGGTTCTGGCTGCTTCAGGCGTGCCCGGATGATACCCTGGGCACGGACGACGGTTTTTCGAGCCATCCAGTTGTCGTATTTCTGGGACCCGCGGCTAGGGACCTGCTGCCACTCACCTTCGCTGTCACTGCCGATTTCTGATCCCGCAAAGACGCCTGCCACCTGCGCTGGCGCTGGGCCCAGCTTGAATATGTTGTTGTTGACCTGGTCCTGAAGCCAGTCCATAAACACATAGCATCGCTTGAGGGTGTGCCCCAGGATCCGATGATAAGGGCAGTAGTTGGGGTGATCAGTGAGATGCGCTTCTGCCGGCCTCCTGCACTCAGGCAGACGCACGATCCCTTGTTCTAGGGCACTTCGGAAGTAACCAGGGACCTGATTTTCGTTAAACGAATAGGTATGGTACTTTCTTTCCGGGTAAGGAGCCCTGGGGGCCTGGTCCTGTCGAGGGACCGGAGGGGCCTGCCGAGGAGGCGGCGCCTGGTTGTCTCGCCTAGGTGGCGGTGGCGCATTGCGCGGGGGAACCTGTCGGTTCTGAGGCGGTCGCTGCTGGGCAGGAGCCTGTGCTTGAGGTGGAGGACCTCTGCGAGGTTGCGGGGGTGGTGCCGCCGGTAGCAATTCCAACTGCCTCGGGGCTTCTATTTGAGCCACCGCGGCGGGTTCGGCCCTGGCGGCCCTCCTGGCTGGGATCATAGGGGGCAGCAAACGTGCCTGACTAGCCTGTTGCAGGGCCTCCTCGAGGCGCTGGGCCTTATCCGAGAAATCTCTAAACCCTCCAGGATAGTTCTGGGTAATCAAGGAGGGTACCAGCTCTGTCTTTATGTTCCCCACACACATCGTCAGTAATTGCTCCTGAGTCAGCGGCATATCGAGAGAATACGTAAGTCCTTTCCACCGGGCGATGAAGTCCGCAACCCGCTCATCAGGCCTCTGTTTGAACTTAAAGAGGTCCGCGATGCTGGTCTTCCACGTGGTGGAGCTGAACTGGTACAAGAACTGCCGGCGAAGATCCTCCCAACCGGTCACTGATCCGATGGGGAGCTGGCTGTACCAGACGAATGCCGGACCTTCCAACGTCTGTACAAAACATCGGAGCTTAGCGGCTTCTTGCTGCACCGGGGTCCCCAGCATGGGGCCACACCTGGAAGAGAAATGGGCCAAGTGCTGGGGTGGGTCCCCTGTCCCGTTAAAAGGCGAGAAAGTGGGGTTCCCAAAACCCGGAGGCGCGGGCATATCATCTACCCACGCGGGATAAGGCTTGCCATCCGGTGGGACCGCCACCTGCCGTGTCTCCAACGCCTCGAGGCGGGCTGTGAGTGCCGTAATAAGGTCCTCCGGATGGGGGTCCCTGTCTTGACGGGGATCCCTAACCACAAGCGCATTGCCAGGTTCCTCAACACGGTAAACAGCTTCGGCTGCTCGCGGGTCAACTGGCTGGATGACCTGTTGGGCGACTGGGGGAACCCGGGTTGGGTTCTTCAGATTGCCCCGTCGCTCAGGGGGGTTTGGCGAGACGTATCGCGCCCTCTTGCCGTATGTTCCGGCTTCCGCCCTGTCCGCGGCAGCAGCATGATCAGGGTTGCCCGGAGGCATCTCACCGGGGGGAAATTGTTCCTGCCCCTGCTGCCCCGGCCTGGGATTACCATAGTCGGGTCGCCGCTCTGCTGCGCGTTCAGCCAAGAGTTCGTCGACCAGCTTCTTCTGCTCAGCAAGCTGCTGACGCAACATGGCCTTCTCAGGGTCTTCGTCCGTTTTCTGCACAGAGGCGGACGGGTCGGAGTGCTTGACTATTCCGACGTGCTCCTTACCCTTTCCAGTGCTCCGACCGAGTGCCAGTGACTCGGTGGGTACAGGGAGGCCTAACAGGTTCCTTTGATGACGGGTAACTCTCCCCGACGGGTCAAGAAGCGGCGGTACGCCCTCGGATGGTAAGTCCCCATCAAGGAACTCAAGCTCATATTCTTTAGCCACGACGTCAACCATGTGGACTGTGACCCCTCTTGAGGGCATATCCTCAATGTCGCATAACGAATCGGGCTGCCGTCGGATAGGGTTGAAGAGGAGAGCGGCATAGCGTCCCCAACCACGGACTTGCACATGGGGGGTGGCTTCCCTGACGATCTTGCGGAGTGCCTTGAAACTCTGAACGCATTTTCGTTGGAGGGCACTCTGGTGACCGGGCGACTCGGGGTGCTGGGCCACAAGGAGCGCCGCTGCATCAATTAGGCGGCACTGTTTGCCAATCTCCTCGAAGTGCTCTCGACTCCTGGGGTACACTACCCGTTCCCAACGGAGGCGGAAGTGCGTCGCCCACAGGGTCCGACAAAAGCATCCCACCTCTTCAGGGGTAAACGACTCGGGTATGTGGAAATTCAGTGCCGCCGCGGGCCAAAACTTCTCTGGGAAGTAGTCCGCTGCAAGAATACTCCAGAAGCTCCTGGGTTCATCCTCGGGGTTCGGCCCCACATTTCCCCACTCATCAACCGGGGGCGGCTGAGGGACCTGTAGCGGTACCGAGGCGGACCTCTGGGACAGCAAACTCGGCGGTGGAGAATACGGTGTGCGAGCAGACTGGCCACCATACTCTGAGCCTTCCTTTGAAGAGCGAGGTGACCTGACCACAATGTCACGATAGGACGGGCTAACAGCCACTGCTTTGGGTACGGGAATTGCCGTTACCGGTGTCCGGTCATGTCGTGGCTCTACCACCGTTGATCCCCAAAACAGCTCTTCGTGATCCCGAGTAGAGGTAGAGGGCGCTTCGGGTGACGGTGGCGGTGACTGCGTGGTCGAAACCTGCGGAATTCCCAGGATTTCTTCCTCCTGGATGTACCTGCGGAGAGAGACGGGAATCCGGTGGACCTCAAATTCCGGGAGAACGAGGCTGACGCGTCTGGTTCCTGCCCCAGTCCTTGATACGGAGGAGCTGGGAGAAGGTTCCATCGCTGAATCGCCCTCCGCTTCCGAATCGGAAAAGTGGGCAGGTTTGATCTCCCCCTGGGCCTTCCCAAGATTCTTCTTGTGGCGGCGATGACCCGCTCTTCTGCCCCTGGGTGGTTCTTCGGGACAGGGTTGACTCCTATCAGGCAGCCTTGGGGCGACGCTAGCGCCATGGCGGAGAGGGCCCCCACTTGAGACAGCCGGGGTGCGAGGGGCACCAGGGAAAATATCAAAGGGTACATGGGGAGGACCTCCATGAACAGTACCCACGTGGGCGGGGCCTCTGTTGGAACCAGCAGGAGCATGGGGAAGACCTCCATGGTCGATGCGAGTGGAGCGAGGCTGACCTTCACTCCTTGAATTGCTGAGGCGAGGAGGACCTTCGCCAGTCGCAGAGAGGACGTAGGGGGGGCCCCCACGTCGAAGGACCGGATGGACGATGTCTTCAGAAGGATGGACTTCATACCCTGTACAGCTGGCGCAGGAAATGTTTCCGCGCTGAGCATCACTGCCACGAGGCAGGTCTTCCTGTAGGACGGGGGCAGCACGAGGCATGCCTCCATGGCGAACCTCGGAGCGGGGAAGGCCCACGCTCTGTGGAGTAGCGGTACGGGGAGGACCTCCGTACGGGGTGGCATCACCGCGGGTTAACTCTCGGCGATCACTACTTGGGCCTGCAACCCGAAGAGTCAACCCAACCTGTCCGCGGGGCGGTTGGGGTCTCGATCCTGGTTGGGCGAAGGGGTGCCCCTGCTCAATGTAGGCGGGGGCTTCGTAATGTACGTCGGCGGTGGCTCGGGCCACTGTAGCTGTCGACGTGGACGCGGCTAGGCGAGCGTCCTCAGCCCGGGCCCGGCGCTGACGTCGGGTCAGGCGGGCCAGTGCAGGTGGTGCAGGGACGTAGTCTGCCTGTTCTTCCTGCGGGGCCGGACGGCGGCGCTGACGTGGCCGGACGGGAGCTCTCGCCTGGGGGCCCTGGGTCGGGGCCCTGAGCGGGCTGAGCCGGACCGCGCCTGCCTCTTCGGCGTAAGGCAAAGAGTTGTCAAGGCGTTCTGGGGATAGGCTCCCAAAACGATTGAATGTCTGGGTGGGGAGCGGGGGCTCCCTGCGCGGCCTGTTAGGGCGGCGTTTACGGCGGGGCTTGGAAGCCCCCAGGTCCAAACGGGCCATACCCCTGGTCGGGATGACCCCTTGTTCCTCATATCTGCGCACGAGGCTATTGATCACCCTTCGTTGGATGACCTCTGATGGGGAAAGGGGACGTGGACGTCCCGCGTCCCATGACGTAGCAGCCGTCGTGGTGGTAGTGGCGCCATGTGGAGTGGTCGCAGTGGTATTGCCCCTGCCCCTGCGCGGGCGAGGAGCGGATGGTGACCACATTTCTGAAATAGCAACCTGGTTCCTGGCAAACGAAGGGATCAACTCATCAGTATTGAGAGAAAAAGGATTGACAGCCAGTGCCCCAGCGTTCTTCCATCCCCCATGTCTGTGAGAAGGATCCACGCCAACACGCTGCAGAGCGGGGTGCCCCACGTTATACTACCCCGACCGCTGGTGAGTTTCACGACAGGCCCGCCATTTGCTTGGCGGGACCAGGCAACGGATATCTGAATCCGGTGACACGTCAGTCTACTGGTGTCTCGAACGCTACTAATCCCCATGCTGAGGAGAAGACTTTCACGTCGGGTTCACCATTTCTGTTTCCGACGCTTTCGCCGGGGCGCGCGCATCCGTCCGTGGGGACGCGCGGCTTTTGTTGCCCCGCATTCCCGCTTTCCAAAGGCGGGCGGCATTTGCTCCTTATTCAGGGACGTCTGCTCCTTGATCGAAACGGGATGATGGGATGTCGGTTCTTCCTCCTGTGGATTCCTCCTCAGAACTCGTCACCTAGTCCGGGTCTCCCTTATAGATTTAATACGTAGTTCGTGAAACTCTTCCCAGTGCCATATTGTCATGGACACCGGTTAATTACACTACTTCTGTCAGGACATTCCAAAGGGTCCAGTCAGGGCAGCAACCTTCGGTCAGGGGAGTAATCACGTTTGAGGCATCAGTAGCGTGTCTGGATGCTGGGGTACCTAGCATGTCTGTCTGTTATCCTCAATCACAAGGCTTCTCGAGGGCGTGGAAGCCCGAGGCATCCCACATCGAGCGCGGGGAATTACATGTCATAGACACGTATCTGGGGTTTTCCTCAGCTTCCCATGTTCAACACAGGGTATGTCGCAAGTTTAACGTCTTGCGGAGACGGTTACACTAAAGGCGTTCCATCCGAGGTTTTCCTCAGGCATCTCATGTTTATCACGAGGTAGGCCACGAGTTTAACGTCTTGCGGAGACGGTATGAGGGTGATCAGAACGTCCCATAGAGACGGATCAGATTTGGTATATCCCTGGGAGGGAACACCTGGAAGGTTTACCAAGGCGATGGATCAGAACGCCCAATGAGGACGGATCCGAGGTGGTGCACTCCCTAGAGGGGAAAAGGGTGATGAATCGGGGTGTACACAGAGGACAACGACCCAGAGATATGATGGGGCTTACACGTGGGAAGCGGCCCATGCGCCGCTAGGAGCAGCGAGGAGGTGGATGGCATGATCCCACCGGGATGTGGCGGCCCGGGTGAGAATCAAGATGGGTGGTGGATGAATGAATGAAGTGGAGGGGGAATGAAATGGGACCATCGCAGGGGGCGACAGTGAAGTTGGGCTTGAGCCTTGAAGAGGCTTCCTACGTATCCCTGTGGCAGGGAATCAAAGTCCGCGTAGTTCGGGATGGCGCCGGTAAACCGACGTGAAGGTGGACCTTGGCCCATTGAGCATTGTCAGCGTACCGACGTGAAAGTAGACCCGTGGGTCCACTAATGGTGGGCTTGAACCTTGGGAAGGTTTCCTACGTACCATGCCTTGACATGGATCAAAGTCCTCGTAGTTCGGGGAATACAGTTTAACGTCATGCGGGACGATAGTGAACCCTGACGTGAATGAACGACGAGCGATGGGTGTCGGCGAACCGACGTAAATGAGGGACCTTGATACACTGTTGGTGGGCTTGAACCTCGTGGAGGCTTCCTACGTACCATGCCTTGACATGGATCAAAGACCTCGTAGTTCAAAAGGGGATGATCACAATGGCTTACCACTGGACCAGAATGGGACCCGACGTGAAATGACGGGTGGGTGTGTCGGTGAACCGACGTGAAAGTAGACCTTGGTCCACTATTGGTGGGCTTGAACCTCGTGGAGGCTTCCTACGTACCATGCCTTAACATGGATCAAAGACCTTGTAGTTCAAATGGAAAGTAGACCTTGGTCCACTATTGGTGGGCTTGAACCTCGTGGAGGCTTCCTACGTACCATGCCATAACATGGATCAAAGACCTCGTAGTTCAAAAGGAAAGTAGACCTTGGTCCACTGATGGTGGGCTTGAACCTCGTGGAGGCTTCCTACGTACCATGCCTTAACATGGATCAAAGACCTCGTAGTTCAAAAGGAAAGTAGACCTTGGTCCACTGATGGTGGGCTTGAACCTCGTGGAGGCTTCCTACGTACCATGCCTTGACATGGATCAAAGACCTCGTAGTTCAAAAGGAAAGTAGACCTTGGTCCACTGATGGTGGGCTTGAACCTCGTAGAGGCTTCGTACGTACCATGCCTTAACATGGATCAAAGACCTCGTAGTTCAAAAGGAAAGTAGACCTTGGTCCACTGATGGTGGGCTTGAACCTCGTGGAGGCTTCCTACGTACCATGCCTTAACATGGATCAAAGACCTCATAGTTCAAAAGGAAAGTAGACCTTGGTCCACTGATGGTGGGCTTGAACCTCGTGGAGGCTTCCTACGTACCATGCCTTAACATGGATCAAAGACCTCGTAGTTCAAAAGGGAAGTTTGTCAGGGTCGGTGCTCACTCTAAGCCCACGTGAGTCATGCTCGGTGTGAGAAACAAGAGGTTGCATGGACCTGACGATCACGTCGCGAAGGGTGCGTCCGTGAGAAGCGAAGAGGGGCTTACGCGTTGAGCGGCCCATGGTGTTGGGACTTACTCCAGGATGGAGGCCCATGGCGCGACAAAGCGCGGGAAAGATGGACCTTGGTCCGATGATGGGAGGTGCCTCGTTCCCTATCACATCCTCCACTGACCTTGGTAGTGGGGAAGTACCGAGATGCACGGGTGCGATCATCCGTACCAAAGGTTGGGGATTTACGCTCTGAGGCGACCCTTCCCCTGCGAACATACACCACTCCGACGAGGAGGATCTCATTCCATGTGCGGAAGAGTTCCATTCCCGTGGAGACGAGTGGTGTAATGAATGTTCGAGCTGGGGGGACCCTTCGTGAGGGAGACGAGGTTGGGTCACAGTTTAACGTCATGTGTTGAGGACGTAGTGCTTGGCAGTTTAACGTCATGCAGCTCGGACGAGGTGGGTTCACTCCACACCCCTAGGGCTTACATAACCGGTACCCTCTGGTCCTTGGGGAAGGGAAGGTGTCGGTAAGGCCATGGTAAAGGGGGGTCACGGGAGGAACCATCGAGGGGTCCACGTTAGCGTGGCTATGCGAAGAAGCAATAGCCGTTAGCGTGCCTATGCGAAGAAGCATTAGGCGAAGCAACGCTACGGGAGGTGTTGTCCATGGGACTTTGAAATCACATCGTGCAAACCTGGAGGGTCGCACGGAAAGAGGAATCACTAAGCAGAGGAGTGTGCTTTGCGAAGTGGGGTGCCTTGGCCTTAGCATGGGGCGGAGATGGGAGTGAGGGGTGCTTCGCGAAGTGGAACAGTGTTCGCGGAGCACTGCCTCGCGAAGAAGGAGTAGTTCGCGAAGCTGGGTCCTGCCAAGCAATGTGCTTCGCGATGCATAGTTATCCTGCCTTGGCATAGGGATTACTAGCATGGGTTGGGTGTTTCGCGAAGCACGAGTGCTCCGCGGCTGCCCGGGTTCCCTTGGGAATCCCCTTCCTTTGCGAACGCCCTTGGGCTTCGCGAAGGGCATCCCTCTCGGAAGAGGGGCTCAGAACGAAACAAATCAGAGTCGTCTCGCGAAGTAGAAATACCTCGCGGAGCTCATGATTCCCGGGGCAAAGCTTGCTTCGCGATTCGGGAGAGGAGAAGCCGAAAGGTCGGATTTTCCGTCCTCGGGACTCAGGGGGAGTCGAGTATTTATAGGGAAGGGGCGCTGCGATGCAGGGTTTGCGCGCCGCCTCTGGAGCTTCGCGGCGCGCTCGCGAACGTCAAACGCGCTCGCGGAGGATCACCGCCTCCGGTGCTTCGCGGCGGGTCGCGAACGTCAAACGCGCTCGCGGAGGATCACCGTCTCTGGAGCTTCGCGGCGGCTCGCGAACGTCAAACGCGCTCGCGGAGGATCACCGCCTCTGGAGCTTCGCGGTGGCTCGCGAACGTCAAACGCGCTCGCGGAGGATCACCGCCTCTGGGGCTTCGCGGCGGGTCGCGAACGTCAAACGCGCTCGCGGAGGATCACCGCCTCTGGAGCTTCGCGGCGCCGCCAGGACTGGGGCGCTTCGCGGAGGGGCTTTGCGGCTGTGCTTTGCGGCTGTGCTTCGTGGCTGTGCTTCGCGATGCAGCGCGCCGGCTGTCTTTTTCGTTCCTTCCTTTCGGGCCACTTTTTTGGCGCCAACAACAACATCCATATCGTGAAACCTTAAACGGGAAAAAAATGAGTGTTGAAAACTGACCATATTCACAACGTGGGACATGTATCAATTGTAATTTGAGAACCTTAAGGACATTGGCCTAAAATGGCAGGATAGACCTAGGGCCTAAAATCCATGTCGTGCCATTTTGGATGTGAAAGACGATGAAAGCCCAAATTAAGGGGAACATGAAGCCTGAAAATGGGTGATTACCTGTCTATGTAGAATCAAAATATCTAGTTCCTAGACCAGAGTGCTCTTGGGCACATTGGTGAACTGTCAAATAAGGTCAAGGGGCCCAATTCAAGAGCAGCTGACTCAAAAAGATGAGTGTAGAACAGGGGTAGGAAGAGCTCTCAAGAGGTAGGTACATAGTGTAGCTGGTTCAAACCTCACATGAATGAGGAAGTAATCCCATACCACACCACATAAATCCTCTCAAAGAACTCATCCCAGGGGTCCAGAAAGATGAGGAGGTTTCTAGAAAATAGGGCAGGAATCCAAGACTAAATGTCAGGGTGGTCCTACGTATCCCATGAGGATGGGAATCAAGACACACAAGGTTCTGTAAGATGTTGTACAGTTTTCCATCATGTGGAAAGTACGCATGGATGAAAGAGGGCTGTCTCTAGGGGGTATGTATGGAGTTGAAAAAATATCCCCATGTGAATGAGGACGTAATGCCACACCACACCACACAATCCACAATGGGAACATGGGCTAGGGGTCTAAAAAGGTCGAGGGACCTGAGATAGGAAGTCCCAGCCAGTTTTTAGTTTAATGTCTTGTGGTGAGGATGGTGAATGATCTTAGTTTAAGGTCATAGGGATCATACCATAGATAGATGGCCCTTTATGCATGTATTGCTGTACCAAAGCTCCTAATCCCACATGAGAAATGATCAGTGTGGGAAACAAGGAATAGGATCAAGCTCTCCCCAATATAAAAGGGTTTGGCAATGAGGGAAGGAGATCAGGAAGGGTCGATCCCGACTAGATCAACACTCATTCCCAAGGTAGATGGATATTTGAAGGGATAGTTGGAAAAAATGAACCACTCCACCCAATATTTAGGGCATACGAGGGTGGTTCTAATAATGGGGTTGGTTGCTGACCGCATTCAAAATGCAGCATCCACATAGTGTGACCTAAAATGGTATAAAAAAATGAGTGCCGAACACTGACAATATTTGAAACATGAGACTTGTTTCAAATTGTCATTCAAAATATTCCAGGACATTGGAATGAGATGGTAGGAGATCCCTAGGGCATAACATCCATGCAATTTGGGGGTCCTTTAAGGTGTGAATGCTGATGGAGGCCCAAATAAAGGGGATGCGTGAACCATGACTATGCCTGTGCATTTTAACGTCAAGTGAGATGAAAAAAGAAGTGGTGATCTCCAAGGAGAGGGGAGCTCGATGTGAATGAAGGCAAAAACCTACACCACACCAAGTGTTTTGACCCAAATGGAGATCTTGAAGTTTGGGACTGGGCTTACAGACTAAATGTATGGGCATTCGTATGTATCCCATGAGGATGAGAATCATTCCATACATAGTTCTTGATGTGTTTTGCATTTTTATGTCACGCGACAAGGATGTGGGGAGATCATAGTTTAATTTCGTAGAGCTCGAAATGTAATATTATATTTTTTGCTCTCAGTTTAATGTCATGAAGGATGGATTCTGAGTAGTTTTATGTCCTTCATCTTGGATGGATCACACAGTTTAGTGTAGGGGTGAATCCTAAAGAGTTTAAGTTCACGTGGGACCTTTTACTCAGGCAAAGCATTTCTTGAGGAATTTTGAATTGGTTGGAGGAGTTATACTCTCACTATACATGGTAACCAGGGATTACGCTCCATTAGGGTAAACATTTTGAATTATTTATGGTCTTTCCATTTGGCCTCTAGTTTTGCTGATTTTTTACTGAGTATCATAGGTGTTCTCAGAGCCAACACCATGTCACATTTCAAGAAAAAGAGGAAGTGAACTTCCTTATTAAAAGATCTAGATATCTTTTTCTAATGGAATTCTAGATTGTGCAGGGCATGAATTTTGTTCTCTTCAAGCACTTCCAGTTCAGTCAGATGGACATCAGCTACCTTATCTGGTGTTTTATGATCGTAGACAGCAGTGCATAATGAAGGAAACTGATTCTCGATGGGAAGTATGACCTCTGTTCTATACACTAGGTAGTATGAGGTCACCTGGGTGGAATTATGAGATGTCTTTTGATAATCATAGAGGATTTTGGGGAGTATTTCTGGACAAATTTTCTTGTTTTGACCAACCATTTTCTACACAATGTTAGAGATGGTTTTATTGAACGCCTAGATTTTTCCATTTTCTTGCGCGTGAGAGAGGGAGGTTTGGTTAGAATAGATGTTCTACTTTCCATACAACTTCTTTAATTTGTCTTCCCAGAAGTTGGTGCCATTAGTTTTTAGGAAAAAGTGAGGGAATCCGAATCGGTAGATGATATTAGAGCTCGAAAATTCAATGATAGAATGGGACTTTCCCTCCTTAAGCAGATATGCCTCGGCCTACATGGAAAAGAAATCCAATACAGCTAGGATGAACCTGCAATGGGGGGATTTTTCTAGGGGATATGGTCACATGACATTGAGTCCCCAAACCACAAAGGGCCAAGAGCACTTGGTAGTATGGAGAGGCTCTGGCAGCCGATGCACAAAATTAACATGGATTGGGCATGTATGAAACCTCTTGGAAAACTTGATACAATAAAGGATCATGGAGGGAAAAAATACCCCAATCTCTGGATCTAGTGAGATAGTTTTGGCCCGACCTGATGATCCCTACAACAACCAGCATGAACCTCCTGCATTACTTGAGAAATCTCAACTCCTTGAATGAAATGGAGGAAAACCCTATCAACCCCGCACTTGTAGAGGATTTTCTCAATACAAAAAACTACTATGGAGGGTAAACTGAAATTCATAGCATCAGATTTACTCGCGATCAGCTCGATATTATGGGAGATTTCCATGAAGAGATACTCAATAAAATGGGGCGTCCAATCAGGAGTCACCTACAACACTATGACAGCAGGAATTTGGGGTCCTGGCGTGGAGGCTCCTGTGGTAAGGTGGATTACCTGCGGGCTCTCATCATCATCTTGAGTGACATGAGAGATGACTCTCTGGTGTGCCACATGAAGAATCAAATCATCTCGGTCAGGTTCTGCAAGAGATGCAACCCAGCTAACCAAGTCATCGTCTTGACCAATCTACGAACGAGGGACGTGAGTAACTTATGGTCAAGATGAGAACTGTGTAACACCCCAAGCTTCTACGGTACGCTTCTCTTTGAATAATGTGATAGCGTGTGTTGTACGCAACATCGAGTTCTAACACACCACAACCAATCAAACTAGCCATTATGAATAGTAATACCTACCTTTTGAAATTATATATATTTTATATTTCAAAATGGACTTCATTTTTGGTTTCGGAATATCGAAATTATCCTATGATGAATTTTTGGTATTTTTCTGAGAACTTCCAATTTTTATGAATAGTGAAAAATACTTAAAAACAACTTTTTTAATCAAAATAATTTATAGTGATAAATTATATAATTGAGTGGTTTTAAAGTATAATTAGAATATATTTTTACCATTTTATCCAATGGTGTTCATTAGAATAATTTCACTTTGAAATTGGACCTAAACAATTGTCAATCTTTTGGTATATATTGTTTCTTAAAAACATGCTATTTGTTGTGACATCGGGAATTAATTGTAAAATTAATTAATGAAACTTATATGTTTGGAATTTTTTAAAATAGATATAATTTTTGAATTTGGAATATCAATTATAGTTTGGGGTGAAATTTTGGCATTGTTCTGAAAAACATCAATTTTTGTTGAATAGTGAAACTACTAAGTGGTAGTTAAAAAACCGAATTTTTCATAAAACTTAATTTTAACGCTTCTGTGAATGGAATTTCGAAAATCCGAGAGACACGGTTAATATCAATAAGTAAAATGTGGTTCAATGAGATGAAAATAATTTTTGGAGAATCGTAACTTTTTACTTTTATTTACCACGGTTAAAAGTAAATAGGGTAATTAAGGGTAAAAATGATATTAATATTACCCTAACACATGTCCTAATTCTATTGGACAAGTGTAGCTCAACCAAAAACAACCTCAGGAATAAAATATTATCATTTAGGTCCATTTGGATTAGATTAGGACATTTATTATTATTTAATTCAAAGAAGAGTTAAAAGAGTTAAAATCAAAGTTTATTTACTAAACGTTTTTAATATATGGTTATACATAAGATAAATTAGATTGTAAATATTCATTAGAAATATAAAAATATTTCCTACATAATGATATTTTATTTATAATTTTTAGACATTAAATAATTTAATTTATTTATGACACAATAATGATGCAGTAATTACCATAATAGTGAAAAATTAAAATAATTGATATTATAAATACCCAAATAAATATAATTTAAAACTTTTAATGAATTAAAATATTTTATAGGATAATATGACATATTAGGATTGATTTAATTAACTTTTTTTTGAAGTAATCATTCTGTTATAAGTTTCACAAAAATCAACTATTGAATAGTGTCAAAATTGACATAAAAGAGTTTTTAAAACAAATATTATATTATTAATTGATATTAAATTCTTAAAAATCTAAGTCTCGGCCAAGAGACTTATATCATGATAGGTGTATCATTAATGGACCACTTAGGGGTCTCTTGGATGTATATCATAATTTTATTAACTATATAATATAAAAATACAAAGTGACATTGTAAATGTCAAACTAATTAACTAAGAGTTAAAACTAAAAGATAAGGTTAATATAGTAACCCAAAACTGTCTAAATTCTATTGGTTGAATGGGTTTCTACCTATACCCACCTTAAACTTTGAATAATCAACTTTGGAGCCATTAGAAACCGAATATGAATTTATTATAAATTAATATTTCTAGCTTTTCCAAAGGTGCCCCTCACCCCTCTTATAAAAGGGTACTCCCCCTTCTCATTACTTAACACCTTCAAAGCCTTTTGATTCGGCCAAACTCTGCCCAAATACTCTCTCAACTTCCCTCAATACAACCTAGAGGCCCTAGTTTGATCAGAAAGACAACCTAAGGAGCCCTTTTGATCAAATCAAAAGGAAGAACCCGAAGAAGAGGTAATGTTTTCACCACCCCTTTTGAAATTCATTTCTTCTTCCACTTCTTCTTTATTTGTTATTACCATTCTAAAATAATAACTCCAGTATCTTATATATACTGTGATGTTATTATAAATATGGTACAACCATATTCAGTATTCTATCCACCCTTTGAATAACATGTCACCATACGTGCGTATGTACGGCTTACCGTCTCCACGTTGTGGTGTAATTGTTATTCAATATATTATTATTTGGATGGGTATAATAATGATGTGTAACTCATGTAAATAATAAATATAACATGATAATGATCCTGTATATATGATATACTATCCAATTATATATTATTTTAATATCAAAAGAATGATATTTTCGCTCGTGCGTACGTACGGACTACCGTCTCCACGAACGCGATGAGATTCATTATCCATCGTATCCATTGAAGTATAATTATCATTTGATGATTTAAAAATAATGTTTAAGGACTTGATATCATTCTGGATATGAATAAGATACAACCTATCCATGAAAAACATGACTTACGTAACAAAACATATAAAAGAAAACGAGTAAGTCGACACCCGTAATGATGATAATACTAAGATATTGTTAACAAAGCAATATTAAAAGATCATATATGATATCATATTAATATATATTATTCTTGTATAATTTAATAACAATTATTTCACCATTATACAGGAGGTTAACCTACCCTCAACCAAGTAAATGTACAAGGTAAGGGTTTATTTCACAATCTCTTTATTATCCGAGGTTGTTTATACGTAATAATCTACTGGGATTTATTTATCATCCACATCCATGTTCCTTAAAAATGAATTTCAAAACATTTTTAATATTTAAAAGAATCTGGGTTGAAGTCATTTATACCTTTGTTTGACTTTTTATAAGAGTTTTATAAAGGAATATTTCCGTCATTTTCCAAACAAGGTGCTTTTTAACCTTTTCGACAGAATGAAGGTAAGAATGTTTTTTTTAACTTATACGGCGGGTGCGCCTATTTTCCACCATAATAAGTTCTTCGAAGCTTACTTTACAAGCTTATAAGAATATTTTCAAAGAAAATGTTTTATTTTATAAATATATGACTCTTAAATGATTTCAATATAGAAAGTGATATTTCTCTAAAAAGAGTTTTGATTTCATCTATGTCAACATCCTTTGATGGATTTTACGCTTATTTGAAGTTCATTAATTATGATACAAAACTTCTATATTGTATTGAAGGTTTTGTGATATGTTTGACTGTGGATGTGTTATTTTTATACCATTCATGGTTTATGGATGAAGTATTTACATTTCGTATGCTAGTTTTAATACGAATGTTTATGTTATGTTTAATCCTTTTCATATGGGAATGCATTGGACTTAATATGTGACGGGTGGAGCCCGCTATAGCTCCTTGATGCATCGGTAGGTCTCCTGAGACAAACTACTGTCTTGGCATAAGGCCTTGACAAAATCTTATTTGTAGTCTTGGCACGAGGCCTTGGCTATGTGGTTATGATAGTCTGGCATTATGCATTCCATCATTATGAAAGTGGTTATTGATATTGCAGGTGATTATTCGATTAGTAGAATATCCATGTGAATAAGTAAATGGAATTATTTCATTTTACTTTTTCCATACTATGTTGAAGTTCAAGTTTAGAAGGCTTTTGTTTTTGTTGTACATCGCCTTAATTGTTTATTCTTATTTATGAAAGTTTCCCCTATATTGTTATCCTTACTGGGCATTTAAGCTCACCCCTTTTCTATGTTTTATTTTTCCCAGGATGTGAAGAAGTAATTTATGAATGACCTGTAGGGATAGTGTGAGGGGATAAGAGTGTGCACTATGGAGTCTATGTTGTTTTAGTTTTCATTTTATGATGCAATGTAGACCTTATGAATATATCTAGTGTTTCCAAGGCTACTAAACCAATCGGTCTTTTGAAATTTGATCTTTTTTGTGATCATGCCAATGTCATGTAATAATGCACCGACTCTAGGTAACTGGGGTCGGGGCGTTACAGTTGGTATCATAGGAGGTTTAGTACAACCCTTGGAAGCTAGATTTAGATAAACTCTGATTAGAGCACATAGATTTAAGATGGACTTTGAGGATTAGTATAGAAGAACTTCCTAGAATTTTGGTATTGTAGAGATATTGTGAGTTTTCCGAGAAATACATCCCTATCTGGATACGAGCAGGTAGAGGCGGATCGGGCACAGATGTACCTAGGGGTAAAACCCAAAAACACCGCTTTGAGTTAGACTCGAACATGAACTGGTGCACGACAACGGGCCTTGCTGCACTCTTGGTTATGACACACCCGGGGGATATTCTTAGGATAACTCTCATTTTCTTTACAAATCATTATTAAGGGTTTATGAGTATATACTTCATCAAAGAAAACATTCTTATGATTATGGATTATATCCATAAATAGTTCAATTTATGTTAAGTGTTTTATAAGTTTGGGATTATGTATTTTGATTCATAAACTGATCTAGTTTATGCCATTGTTTAGAAATGGCGCCTAGTGGAAGAAATGGAAACCATATCAATGCATGCACTCCATGTAGGGATTTCCCTCCTACTCAAGATAATTATAGTGGAGCTGGTGATTCAACTGGTGCCGATCAGCTAATCACCATACTGGGATAACTCACTCAGGTTATGAATAATAACCTTACCCGTATGGAGCACCCTGATCCGCAGCGTGGAGGATCAATGTTAGATCGATTCATGAGGCAACAACCACTAACGTTCAATGGGAGTACAAATCTCTTAGTAGCTGATCAATGGATAAATTCCCTAGAGAAAATGTTTCAGGCTTTGGGGAGTAGTGAAAGGGAAAAAGTTATCATGGCAGTTTATCACCTCACTTGAGATGCTGATCAATGGTGGTCATTGATTCAAAATACGAAGGAAAATGATGAAGTATCAAATATGGAATGGAGGGAGTTCAAAGATCTGTTTTTATAAAAATACTTTCCTTGTGACCATCGAGCAGATATGGAAAGGCAAATTCTGAGTCTGAGACAAAAGGAGGATGAGAATGTCACAAATTATGAGGCTAACTTTACAAGGTTAGCAAGGTATGCTGGAGATTATATAAGTAACCCAAGAAGTAATATTGATCGTTTCTTTGATGGGTTAAAACCATTTCTCCGTCGATCATTAGTCTAACAATCCTTCTCATCATACGAAGACATTGTCTCATGTGCGATGAAGACCGAAAAGGAATTCTCTAAGTCTTATGACTTTAAAGAAAAGCAAGAGAAGAAGAGTCCTACTGATCAATCTGGGAATAGAAATAAGGGGAAGAAGGGAAAGGTTGAATATTCATCCCGTGGTAAATGTGGTAAGAAACACCCCGCTACTTGCTTGAAGGGAACGAGAGTCTGTTAAAAGTGTGGTAAAAAAGGCCACCAAGCTCGTGATTGCAAGGGGAAGAAGGAAGCTACCAATGTTCAGTGCTACAATTGCAGGGAGATGAGGCATTATGCAAATGAATGTCCTAAGCGTTAGGGGAACTTACCTTAGAAAAGGCCAAGGGACCAAGGCCAAGCTTTTGCTATCACTACTGCTGAGGTAGAAGCTCCAAAAGACATGGTGGTAGGTAATTTAATGGTTTCCTAAAGTTTAGAAAATGCATTATTTGATTCTGGATCATCGCATTGTTTCATATCTTCCCAGTTTGCTAAGAAAAATAGATATTTCCAATTTGATTTAACAAGGGAGTTGTCAGTTAAAACTCCTAAGGTAAGCATCATTGCAATAATGTTTTGTGAATCAGTCCCCATTAGAGCACATAAATGCTCTTTATCCGCTGATCTCATTGTCATACCTATGACTGAGTTTGATATAATCCTCAGTATGGATTGTATTTCGGATTATGATGTGAAGATTTATTGTAAGAAGAAGGAGGTTACAATTTTTGATGATGATGATAAGGAACACCTTATCTTTAGAGCAGAATTGTCACCACCTAATTCTTATCTAGATCCACCCCCATTAGCTCAACTAAATTCAATTATTGGGGAGGAAGAGAATGAAATGACTGTAGGTGAGGAAAGGAATGTTCAAATAGAGGATGTACCTGTTGTGAAAGAATATGTAGATGTATTTCCGGAAGATTTACCTGGACATCCTATAGTACGAGAAGTTGAGTTTTCCATTGATTTAATTCCTGGATCAAGGACTATATCGAAGACCCCTTATAGAATGGACACTTTGGAATTAGTTGAACTAATGAAACAACTAGAGGAATTGAGTAATAAGGGATTTATTCAACCTAGTGTTTCTCCATGGGGAGCCCCTGTTCTTTTTGTTAAAAAGAAAGATGGATCTATGAGGTTATATATCGACTATAGGGAGATTAATTCCATAACAATAAAGAACAAGTATCCACTACCTCGCATTGATGATTTATTTGACCAACTGCATGGAGCTCAATACTTTTCAAAGATTGACCTTCGATCTGGATACCATCAGTTGTGTGTAAAGAAGGAAGACATTCTGAAGACATCATTTCGAACCAGGTATGGGCATTACGAGTTTACTGTAATGCCTTTTGGATTGACTAATGCACCCTCTGTATTCATGGATCTGATGAATAGAGTTTTCAAGGAATATCTTGATGAATTTTTGGTGGTATTTATTGACGATATCTTGGTATACTCTAAATGCTACAAAGATCATGAAAGTCACTTGCGCATTATCCTGAAGACTCTGAGAAGACATGAATTATATGGGAAGTTTAGCAAGTGTGAATTCTGGCTTCAGGAGATTTCTTTTCTTGGCCATATTGTCTCTAAAGATGGAATCTCTGATGATTCTTCTAAGACCAAGGAAATCCAAGAATGGCCAGCACCAACGAGTATAACTGAGGTACACAGTTTTATTGGTTTTGCAGGTTATTATCGACATTTCGTCCAGAATTTTTCCCGATTGAAAAACCCATTAATGAAGCTCACACGTAAAGGGGTTAAATTTGTTTAGACAAAAGAGTGTGAAGAATATTTCGAAGAACTGAAGAGAAGATTAGTCAATGCTCGTATATTGACTCTACCGTCGGGGAATGATGGGTTCGTTATTTATAGTGATGCATCGAATAAAGGACTTGGTTGTGTCCCTATGCAGAATGATAGAGTTATTGCCTATGCATCACGACAGTTGAAAATTCATGAACAAAACTATCCTACTCATGATCTCGAGTTAGCAGTTGTGATCTTTGCTTTGAAGATATGGAGGCACTACCTCTATGGTGAAAAATGTGAGATTTATACTGATCACAAGAGTTTAAAGTATATTTTCTCACAAAAAAGAACTCAACATGAGGCAAAGGAGATGGCTCGAATTACTCAAGGATTATGATTGTACGATACACTACCACCCAAGGAAAGAAAACAAGTTAGCAGATGCTTTGAGCAGAAAATACCATGGAGTTTTGAACGTGATGAGAATTGAAAGGGATCCAATTTTGATGGATCTTGTGAAGATGGACATGGGAATAACCAGGGAAGGTGAAACATCAATGATTTTTCAAATGGTTGCCAAACCATGTTTACTAGAAAGGATTAAGAGTTCTCAAACCGATGATGAAGAATTTCAAAAGAAGATTAAAGCTGTGCATGATGGGAGATTGAGAGACTTTGTGTATGAAGATGGAATTTTGAAATTCGGGAAGAGGCTTTGTGTTCCTGATATACCTGATCTAAAAAGGGAATTACTGGATGATGCTCATAGTTCCAATTTCTCTATACACCCTGGGAGCACCAAAATGTATAGATATTTGAAGGAACATTTTTAGTGGGACAATATGAAGAGGGAGATTTCTGATTTTGTGTCAAGATGTATGGTTTGTCAAGAAGTGAAAGCTGGAAGGAAACACCCTGGAGGAGTCATGCATCCTCTTCCCATACCGGAGTGGAAATAGGACAATATTACGATGGACTTTGTCATGGGGCTACCAAAGAATCCTAGAAGGAACAATGCAATATGGGTTATTGTTGATCGTCTTACCAAGTCAGCACATTTTCTTTCTATAAGAGAAGATCTACCAATGGAACGTCTAGCAAGACTATATATTGATAAAGTTGTGAGACTTCATGGAGTACCCCTTATCGATTGTTTCTGATCGTGATCCCCGTTTTACGTCAAGATTCTGGAAAAGTCTTCAGAAATCCCGGGATACTGAACTTCATTTGATCACCACCTACCACCCTCAGACAGACGGACAATCAGAACGGACTATTCAAACCTTAGAAGACATGTTGAGATCTTTCTCACTTGACTTTCAGGGTATGTGGGATCAATATTTACCTATGGTAGAATTTTCCTATAACAATAGCTTCCATTCTAGTATTCAGATGGCACCATATGAAGCGTTATATGGAAAGAGATGTCTCACACCAACCTGTTGGGATGATGTTGGTGAAAGTAAACTTGTAGGCCCAGAACTGGTGGAGGAAACAATGGAAAAGGTGAAGGTAATCCAAAATCACATCAAAGCGGCTCAAAGTAGGCAGAAGAACTATGCCAATAATCGAAGGAAGGATTTGGAATTTCAAGTCGGTGATCATGTTTTCTTGAAGGTATCTCCATGTAAGGGAGTCATATGTTTTGATAAGAAAGGTAAATTGAGTCCCAGGTACATCGGACCTTTCGAAATTCTAGAACGAATTGAGGCTGTAGCTTACCGATTGGCAATGCCGCCAAGTCTCTCCAAAGTCCACGATGTGTTCCACGTATCTCGATTGAGGAAATACATGCCTGACCCAACGCATGTACTCACCTATGAGGAATTAGAACTGGAACCTGATCTGTCTTATTGCGAAGAGCCCGTCAGGATTCGTGATACGAGAGAACAAGTACTGAGAAACCGGACGACGCGTCTAGTAAATGTTTTGTGGAGAAACCATAAGATGGAAGAGGCAACTTGGGAACCCGAGGAACTTATGATAAAGAACCACATGAGTATTTTCATGCGATAATATTCTAGAAATTTCGAGGACAAAATTATTTGAAGGAGGGGAGAATGTAACACCCCAAGCTTCTACGGTACATTTCTCTTTGAATAATGTGATAGCGTGTGTTGTACGCAACATCGAGTTCTAACACACCACAACCAATCAAACTAGCCATTATGAATAGT
The DNA here is from genome assembly GCA_963277665.1 of Viscum album. NCBI lineage: Eukaryota > Viridiplantae > Streptophyta > Magnoliopsida > Santalales > Viscaceae > Viscum > Viscum album. The sequence goes on from OY728145.1 coordinate 539,778,144, forward strand.
AATACCTAATTTTTGAAATTATATATATTTTATATTTAAAAATGGACTTCATTTTTGGTTTCGGAATATCGAAATTATCCTATGATGAATTTTTGGTATTTTTCTGAGAACTTCCAATTTTTATGAATAGTGAAAAATACTTAAAAACAATTTTTTTAATCAAAATAATTTATAGTGATAAATTATATTATTGAGTGGTTTTAAAGTATAATTAGAATATATTTTTACCATTTTATCCAATGGTGTTCATTATAATTAATTTCACTTTGAAATTGGACCTAAACAATTGAAAATCTTTAGGTATATATTGTTTCTTAAAAACACGCTATTTGTTGTGATAGTGGGAATAAATTATAAAATTAATTAATTCAACTTATATGTTTGGAATTTTTTAAAATAGACATCATTTTTGAATTCAGAATATCAATTATATCTTAGGGTGAAATTTTGGCATTGTTCTGAAAAACTTCAATTTTTGATGAATACTGAAACTACTAAGTGGTAGTTAAAAAACTGAATTTTTCATAATACTTAATTTTACCACTTATGTGAATGGAATTTAGAAAATCCGAGGGACACGGTTAATATCAAGAAGTAAAATGTGGTTCAATGAGATGAAAATAATTTTTGGCGAATAGTAACTTTTTACTTTTATTTACCACGGTTAAAAGTAAATAGGCTAATTAAGGGTAAAAATGATATTAATATTACCCTAACACATGTCCTAATTCTATTGGACAAGTGTATCTCGACCAAAAACAACCTTATAAATAAAATATTATCATTTAGGTCCACTTGGATTAGATTAGGACATTTATTATTATTTAATTCAAAGAAGAGTTAAAAGAGTTAAAATCAAAGTTTATTTACTAAAACATTTATAATATAATGTTATACATAAGATACATTCAATTGTAAGTATTCATTAGAAAGATAAAACGATATCCTACATAATTATATTTTATTTATAATTTTTAGACATTAAATAAGTTAATTTATTTATGACACAATGATGATACAGTTATTACCATAATAGTGAAAAATTAAAATAATTGATATTATAAATACCCAAATAATTATAATTTGAGACTATTAATGAATTACACAAATTTTATAGGATAATATGACATATTAGTATTTATTTAATTAACTTTTGTCGAAGTAATCATTTTGTTATAAGTTTCACAAAAATCAACTACTGAATAGTGTCAAAATTGACATAAAAGAGTTTTTAAAATACATATTATATTATTAATTGATATTAAATTCTTAAAAATCTAAGGATCGGCCAAGAGACTTATATCATGATAGGTTTATCAGTAATGTACCACTTGGGGGTCTCTTGGATGTATATAGTAAGTTTATTAACTATATAATATAAAAATACAAAGTGACATGGTAATGTCAAACTAATTACCTAAGAGTTAAAACTAAAAGATAAGGTTAATATAGTAACCCAAACCTGTCTAAATTCTATTGGTTGAATGGTTTTCGACCTATCCCCACCTTAAACTTTGAATAATAAACTTTGGAGCCATTAGAAACCGAATATGAATTTATTATAAATTAATATTTCTAGCTTTTCCAAAGGTGCCCCTCACCCCTCTTATAAAAGGGAACTCCCCCTTCTCATTACTTAACACATTCAAAGCCTTTTGGTTCGGCCAAACTCTGTCCAAATACTCTCTAAACTTCTCTCACTACAACCTAGAGGCCTTAGTTTGATCAGAAAGCCAACCTAAGGAGCCCTTTTGATCAAATCAAAAGGAAGAACCCGAAGAAGAGGTAATGTTTTCACCACTCTTTTTCAAATTCATTTCTTCTTCCACTTCTTATTTCTTTGTTATTTCCATTCTAAAAAAATAAATCCAGTATCTTATATATACTGTGATGTTATTATAAATATGGTACAACCATATTCATTATTCTATCCACCATTTGAATAACATGTCACCATACGTGCGTACGTACGGCTTACCGTCTCCACGTCGTGGTGTAATTGTTATTCAATATATTATTATTTGGATGGGTATAATAATGATGTGTAACTCATGTAAATAATAAATATAACATGATAATTATTCTTTATATATGATATAATATCCAATTATATATTATTTTAATATCAAAAGAATGATATTGTCGCTCGTGCGTACGTACGGACTACCGTCTCCACGAACGCGATGAGATTCATTCTCCATCGTATCCATTCAAGTATAATTATCATTTGATGATTTAAAAATAATTTTTAAGGACTTGATATCATTCTGGATATGAATAAGATACAACTTATCAATGACAAACATATCTTACGTAACAAAACATATAAAAGAAAACGAGTAAGTTAACACCTGTAACGACGATAATACTAAGATATTATCAACAAAGCAATGTTAAAAGATCATATATGATATCATATTAATATATATTATTCTTATATAATTTAATAACAATTATTTCACAATTATACAGAAGGTTAACCTATCCTCAACCAAGGAAAAGTACTAGGTAAGGGTTTATTTCACAATCTCCTCATTATCCGAGGTTGTTTATACGTAATAATCTACTGGGATTTCTTTATCATCCACATCCATGTTTCTTAAAAATGTATTTCAAAACATTTTTACTATTTAAAAGAATATGGGTTGAAGTCATTTATCCCCTTGTTTGAATTTTTATAAGAGTTTTATAAACTAATCTTTCCGTCGTTTTCCAAACAAGGTGCTTTTTAACTTTTTCGACAGAATTAAGGTAAGAATGTATTTTTAACTTATACAACGGGTGCGGCTATTTTCTGCCGTAATAAAATCTTCGAATCTTCCTTTACAAGATTTTAAGAATATTTTCAAAGAAAGTATTTTATCTTATAAATATATGACTCTTAAATTATTTCCAAATAGAAATAGATATTTCTCTAAAAACAGTTTTGATTTAATCTATGTCAACATCCTTTGATGGATTTTACGCTTATTTGAAGTTGATTTATTGTGATACAAAACTTCTATATTGTATTGAAGGTTTTGTGATATGATTGACTGTGGATGTGTTATTTTTCTACCATTCAAGGTTTGTGGATGAAGTATTTACATTTCGTATGCTAGTTTTAATACGAATATTTATGTTATGTTTAAACCTTTTTATATGGGAATGCATTGGACATAATATGTGACGGGTGGAGCCCGATACAGCTCCTCGATGCATCGGTAGGTCTTATGAGACAAACTAGTGTCTTGGCACAAGGCCATGACAAAATCTTATTTTCAGTCTTGGCATGAGGCCTTGGATATGTGGTTATGATAGTCTGGCATTATGCATTCCATCATTATGAAAGTGATTATTGATATTGCAGGTAATTATTAGATTAGTAGAATATCCATGTGAATATGTAAATGGAATTATTTCATTTTACTTTTTCCATACTATGTTGAAGTTCATGTTTAAAAGGATTTTGTTTTAGTTATACATTGCCTTAAATTTTTATTCTTATTTATGAAAGTTTTTTCTATATTGTTATCGTTACTGGGCATTTGAGCTCACCCCTTTTCGATGTTTTATTTTTCCCAGGATGTGAAGAAGTAATTTATGAATGACCTGTAGGGATAGTGTGAGGGGATAAGAGTGTGGACTATGGAGACTATGTTGTTGTAGTTTTCATTTTATGATGTAATGTAAACCTTGTGAATATATCAAGTGTTTCCAAGGCTACTAAACCAATCGGTCTTTCGAGATTTGATCTTTATTGTGATCATGCCAATGTCATGTAATAATGCACCGACTCTGGGTAACTAGGGTCGGGGCATTACAGTTGGTATCAGAGGAGGTTTAGTACAAACCTTGGAAGCTAGATTTAGATAAACTGTGATTAGAGCACATAGATTTAAGATGGACATTGAGGATTAGTATAGAAGAACATCCTAGAATTTTGGTATTGTAGAGATTTTGTGAGTTTTCCAAGAAATACATCTCTATCTGGATATGAGAAGGTAGAGGCGGCTCTAGCACAGATGTACCTAGGGGTAAAACCCGAAAACACCGCTTTGAGCTAGACTCGAATGGGAACTGGTGCACGACAACGGGCCTTGCTGCACTCTTGGTTACGACACTCCCGGGGGATATGCTTAGGATAACTCTCATTTTCTTTAAAATCATTATGAAGGGTTTATTAGTATATACTTAGACAAAGAAAACATTCTTATGATTATGGATTATATCCATAAATAGTTCAATTTATGTTAAGTGTTTTATAAGTTTGGGATTATGTATTTTTATTCATAAACTGATCTAGTTTGTTCCATTGTTTAGAAATGGTGCCTAGTGGAAGAAATGGAAACTGTATCAATGCACTCACTCCATTTAGGGATTGAACTCCTACTCAAGATAATTATAGTGGAGCTAGTGATGCAACTGGTGCCGATCAGATAATCACCATACTGGGACAACTCACTCAGGTTATGAATAATAACCTTACCCGTATGGAGCACCCTGATCCGTAGTGTGGAGGATAAATGTTAGATCAATTAATGAGGAAACGACCACCAAAGTTCAATGGGAGTACAAATCCCTTAGTAGTTGAGCAATGGATAAATTCCCTAGAGAAAATATTTCAGGCTTTGGGGAGTAGTGAAAGGGAAAAAGTTATCATGGCACTTTATCGCCTCACTGGAGATGCTGATCAATGGTGGTCATTGATTCAAAATACAAAGGAAGATGATGAAGTATAAAATATGGAATGGAGGGAGTTCAAAGATCTGTTTTTAGAAAAGTACTTTCCTCGCAACCATCGAGCAGATATGGAAAGGCAATTTCTGAGTCTGAGACAAAAGGAGGATGAGAATGTCACAAAGTATGATGCTAACTTTACAAGGTTAGCAAGGTATGCTGGAGATTATATACGTAACCCAAGAATTAAGATTGATCATTTCTATGATGGTTTAAAACCATTTCTCCGTCGAGCATTAGTCTCACAATCCTTCTCATCGTACATAGACATTGTCTCATGTGCTATCAAGACAGAAAAGGAATTCTCTAAGTCTTATGACTTTAAAGCAAAGCAAGATAAGAAGAGACCTGCTGATCAATCTGGGAATAGAAATAAGGGGAAGAAGGGAAAGGTTGAATATCCATCCTGTGGTAAATGTGGTAAGAAACACCCCGCTACTTGCTTGAAGGGAATGGGAGTCTGTTACAAGTGTGGTGAAAAAGGCCACCAAGCTCGTGATTGCAAGGGGAAGAAGGAAGATACCAATGTTCAGTGCTACAATTGTATGGAGATGGGGCATTATGCAAATGAATTTCCTAAGAGTCAGAGGAACTTACCTCAAAAAAGGCCAAGGGACCAAGGCCAAGCTTTTGCTATCATTACTACTGAGGTAGAAGCTATAAAAGACGTGGTGGCATGTAATTTAATGGTTTCCACAAGTTTAGCAAATGCATTATTTGATTCTGGATCATCGCATTGTTTCATATCTTCCCAGTTTGCTAAGAAAATTATATATTTCCAATTTGATTTAATAAGGGAGTTGTCAGTTAAAACTCCTATGGGAAGTATCATTGCAACAATGTTTTGTGAATCAGTCCCCATTAGAGCACATAAATGTTCTTTATCTACTGATCTCATTGTCATACCTATGACTGAGTTTGATATAATCCTCAGTATGGATTGTCCTTCGAATTATGATGCGAAGATTTATTGTAAGAAGAAGGAGGTTACGATTTTTGATGATGATGATAAGGAACACCTTATCTTTAGAGCAGAATCGTCACCACCTAATTCTTATCTAGATCCACCCCCAGTAGCTCAACTAAATTCAATTATTGGGGAGGAAGAGAATGAAATGACTGTGGGTGAGGAAAGGAATGTTCAAATAGAGGATGTACCTATTGTGAAAGAATATGTAGATGTATTTCTGGAAGATTTACCTGGGCATTCTCCAGAACGATAAGTTGAGTTTTCCATTGATTTAATTCCTGGATCAAGGCCTATATCGAAGAACCCTTATTGAATGGCCACTGTGGAATTAGTCGAACTAATGAAACAACTAGAGGAATTGATTAATAAGGGATTTATTCGACCTAGTGTTTCTCCATGGGGAGCCCCTGTTCTTCTTGTTAAAAAAAAGATGGATCTATGAGGTTATGTATCGACTATAGGGAGATTAATGCCATAACAATAAAGAACAAGTATCCCCTACCTCGCATTGATGATTTATTTGACCAACTGCATGGAGATCAATACTTTTCAAAGATTGACCTTCGATCTGGATACCATCAGTTGTGTGTAAAGAAGGAAGACATTCCGAAGACAGCATTTCGAACCAGGTACGGGCATTACGAGTTTACTATAATGCCTTTTGGATTGACTAATGCACCCTCTATATTCATGGATCTGATGAATAGAGTTTTCAAGGAATATCTCGATGAATTTGTGGTGGTATTTATTGATGATATCTTGGTATACTCTAAAAGCTACGAAGATCATGAAAGTCACTTGCGCATTATCCTGAAGACTCTGAGAAGACATGAATTATATGGGAAGTTTAGCAAGTGTGAATTCTGGATTTAGGAGATTTCTTTTCTTGGCCATATTGTCTCCAAATATAGAATCCTTGTTGATCTTTCTAAGACCAAGGAAATCCAATAATGGCCAGAACCAACGAGTATAACTGAGGTACGCAGTTTTATTGGTTTGGCAGGTTATTATCAACATTTCGTCCAGAATTTTGCCCAATTGGAAAACCCATTAACGAAGCTCACACGTAAAGGGGTTAAATTTGTTTGGACGAAATAGTGTGAAGAATGTTTCGAAGAACTGAAGAGAAGATTAGTCAATTCTCTTATATTGACTCTACCATCGGGGAATGATGAGTTTGTTATTTATAGTGATGCATCGAAGAAAGGACTTGGTTGTGTCCTTATGTAGAATGATAGAGTTATTGCATATGCATCAAGACAGTTGAAAATTCATGAAAAAAACTATCCTACTCATGATCTCGAGTTAGAAGATGTGATATTTTCATTGAATATATGGAGGCACTACCTCTATGGTGAAAAATGTGAGATTTATACTGATCACAAGAGTTTAAAGTATATTTTCTCACAAAAAGAACTCAACATGAGGAAAAGGAGATGGCTCGAATTACTCAAGGATTATGATTGTATGATAAACTACCACCCGGGGAAAGCAAACAAGGTGGAAGATGCTTTGAGCAGAAAAGACTATGGAGTTTTGAACGTGATGAGAATTGAAAGGGATCCAATTTTGATGGATCTAGTGAAGATGGACTTGGGAATAACTAGGGAAGGTGAAACATCAATGCTTTTTCAAATGGTTGTCAAACCATATTTACTAGAAAGTATTAGGAGTTATTAGACCGATGATGAAGAATTTCAAAAGAAGATTAAAGCTGTGAATGATGGGAGATTAAGAGACTTTGTGTATGAAGATATAATTTTGAAATTCGGGAAGAGACTTTGTGTTCCCGATATACCTGATCTAAAAAGGGAATTTCTAGATGATGCTCATAGTTCCAATTTCTCTATACACCATGGGAGCACCAAAATTTATAGAGATTTGAAGGAACATTTTTGGTCGGACAATATGAAGAGGGAGATTGCTGATTTTGTGTCAAGATGTATGGTTTTTCAACAAGTGAAAGCTGGAAGGCAACACCCTGGAGGAGTCATGCAACCTCTTCCCATACCGGAGAGGAAATGGGACAATATTACGATGGAATTTTTCATGGGGCTACCAAAGAATCCTAGAAGGAATGATTCAATATGGGTTATTATTGTTCATCTTACCAAGTTAGCACATTTTCGTGCTATAAGAGAAGATCTACCACTGGAATGTCTAGCAATACTATATATTGATGAAGTTGTGAGACTTCATGGAGTACCCCTATCGACTGTTTCTGATCATGATCCCCGTTTTACTTCAAGATTCTGGAAAAGTCTTCAGAAATACCTAGATACTGAACTTCATTTGATCACTACCTACCACCCTCAGACAGATGGACAATCAGAATGGACTATTAAAACCTTAGAAGACATGTTGAGATCTTGCTCACTTGACTTTCAGGGTATGTGCGATCAATATTTACCTCTGGTAGAATTTTTCTATAACAATAGCTCCCATTCGAGTATTCAGATGGCACCATATGAAGCGTTATATGGAAAGAGATGTCACACACCAACCTGTTGGGATAATGTTGGTGAAAGAAAACTTGTAGGCCCAGAACTGGTGGAGGAAACAATAGAAAAGGTTAAGGTAATCCAAAATCACATCAAAGCAGCTCAAAGTAGGCAGAAGAGCTATACCGATAATCGAAGGAAAGATTTGGAATTTCAAGTCGGTGATCCTGTTTTACTGAAGGTATCTCCATGGAATGGAGTCATACGTTTTGGTAAGAAAGGTAAATTGAGTCCCAGGTACATCGAACCTTTCGAAATTCTAGAATGAATTGGGGTTGTAGCTTACCGATTGGCAATGCCGCCAAGTCTCTCCAAAGTTCTCGATGTGTTCCACGTATCTCTATTAAGGAAATACATGCCTGACCCAACGCATGTACTCACCTATGAGAAATTAGAACTGTAACCTTATCTGTCTTATTGTGAAGAGCACGTCAGGATTCTTGATACGAGAGAACAAGTACTGAGAAACTGGACGACGCGTCTAGTAAATGTTTTGTGGAGAAACCATAAGATGGAAGAGGCAACGTGGGAACCAGAGGACCGTATGATGAAGAACCACCCGAGTCTTTTCATGCGATAATATTCTATAAATTTTGAGGATGAAATTATTTGAAGGAGGGGAGAATGTAACACCCCAAGCTTCTACGGTACACTTCTCTTTGAATAATGTGATAGCGTGTGTTGTACGCAACATCGAGTTATAACACAACACAACCAATCAAACTAGCTGTTATGAATAGTAATATTGACTTTTTGAAATTATATATATTTTATATTTCAAAATGGACTTCATTTTTGGTTTCAGAATATCGAAATTATCCTATGATGAATTTTTGGTATTTTTCTGAGAACGTCCAATTTTTATGAATAGTGAAAAATACTTAAAAACAACTTTTTTAATCAAAATAATTTATAGTGATAAATTATATTATTGAGTGGTTTTAAAGTACAATTAGAATATATTTTTACTATTTTATCCAATGGTGTTAATTATAATTAATTTCACTTTGAAATTGGACCTAAACAATTGTCAATCTTTTGGTATATATTGTTTCTTAAAAACACCATATTTGTTGTGACATCGAAAATTAATTATAAAATTAATTAATACAACTTATATTTTTTCAATTTTGTAAAAAAGACATCATTTTTGAATTAGGAATATCAATTATAGCTTAGGGTGAAATTTTGGCATTGTTCTGAAAAACTTCAATTTTTGATAAATATTGAAACTACTAAGTGGTAGTTAAAAAACTGAAATTTTCATAAAACTTAATTTTACCACTTCTGTGAATGGAATTTCAAAAATCCGAGAGACACAGTTAATATCAAGAAGCAAAATGTGGTTCAATGAGATGAAAATAATTTTTGGTGAATAGTAACTTTTTACTTTTATTTACCACGGTTAAAAGTAAATAGGATAATTAAGGGTAAAAATGATATTAATATTACCCTAACACATGTCCTAATTCTATTGGAAAAGTGTATCTCGACCAAAAACAACCTTAGGAATAAAATATTATCATTTATGTCCACTTGGATTAGATTAGGACATTTATTATTATTTAATTCAAAGAAGAGTTAAAAGAGTTAAAATCAATGTTTATTCACTAAAATTTTTTTAATATGGGGTTATACATAAGGTAAATTCGATTGTAAATATTTATTATAAAGATAAAACGATTTAATACATAATAATATTTTATTTATAATTTTTAGACATTAAATAATTTAATTTATTTATGACACAATGATGATGCAGTAATTACCATAATAGTGAAAAATTAAAATAATTGATATTATAAATACCCAAATAAATATAATTCGATACTTTTAATGAATTAAACTAATTTTATAAGATAATATGACAAATTCGGATTGATTTAATTAACTTTTTTCGAAGTAATCATTTTGTTATATGTTTCACAAAAATCAACTATTGAATAGTTTCAAAATTGACATAAAAGAGTTTTAAAAACAAATTTATATTATTAAGTGATATTAAAGTCCTAAAAATATAAGGTTCGTCCAAGAGACTTATATCATGATAGGTATATCATTAATGGACCACTTGGGGGTCTCTTGGATATATATAGTAAGTTTATTAACTATATAATATAAAAATACAAAGTGACATGGTAAATGTCAAACTAATTAACTAAGAGTTAAAACTAAACGATACGGTTAATATAGTAACCCAAACCTGTCTAAATTCTATTGGTTGAATGGTTTTAGAACTATCCCCACCTTAAAGGTTTAATAATCAACTTTGGAGCCATTAGAAACAGAATATAAATTTATTATAAATTAATATTTCTAGCTTTTCCAAAGGTGCCCCTCACCCCTCTTATAAAAGGGAACTCCCCCTTCTCATTACTTCACACCTTAAAAACCTTTTGGTTCGGCCAAAATCTTCCCAAATACTCTCTCAACTTCCCTCACTACAACCTAGAGGCCTTAGTTTGATCCGAAAGCCAACCTAAGGATCCCTTTTGACCAAATCAATAGGAAGAACCCGAAGAAGAGGTAATGTTTTCACCACCCTTTTTCAAATTCATTTCTTCTTCCACTTATTCTTTATTTGTTTTTAACATTCTAAAATAATAACTCCAGTATCTTATATATACTGTGATTTTATTATAAATATGGTACAACCATATTCAATATTCTATCCACCCTTTTAATAACATGTCACCATACGTGCGTACGTACGGCTTACCGTCTCCACGTCGTGGTGTAATTGTTATTCAATATATTATTATTTGGATGGGTATAATAATGATGTGTAACTCATGTAAATAATAAGTATAACATGATAATTATTCTGTATATATGATATACTATCCAATTATATATTATTTTAATATCAAAAGAATGATATTGTCGCTCGTGCGTACGTACGGACTACCATCTCCGCAAACACGATGAGATTCATTCTCCATCGTATCCATTCATGTATAATTATCATTTGATGATTTAAAAATAATTTTTAAGGACTTGATATCATTCTGGATATGAATAAGATACAAGCTATCAATGACAAACATGGCTTACGTAACAAAACATATAAAATAAAATGAGTAAGTTAACACCCATAACGACGATAATACTAAGATATTATTAACAAAGAAATGTTAAAAGATCATATATGATATCATATTAATATATATGATTCTTTTATAATTTAATAACAATTATTTCACCATTATACAGGAGGTTAACCTACCCTAAACCAAGGAAAAGTACAAGGTAAGGGTTTATTTCGCAATCTCTTCATTATCCGAGGTGGTTTATACGTAATAATCTACTGGGATTTCTTTATCATCCACATCCATGTTTCTTAAAAATGTATTTCAAAACATTTTAACTATTTAAATGAATAGGGGATAAAGTCATTTATACCATTGTTTGAATTTTTATAAGAGTTTTATAAAGGAATCTTTCTGTCGTTTTCCAAACAAGGTGCTTTTTAACCATTTCGGCAGAATTAAGGTAAGAATGTTTTTTTAACTTATACGGCGGGTGTGGCTATTTTCTGCCGTAATAAAATCTTCAAAGCTTCCTTTACAAGCTTATAATAATATTTTCAAATAAAATGTTTTATTTTATAAATATATGACTCTTAAATGATTTCAAAATAGAATGAGATATTTCTCTAAAAAGAGTTTTGATTTCATCTATGTCAAAATCCTTTGATGGATTTTACGATTATTTGAAGTTGATTTATTATGATACAAAACTTCTATATTGTATGGAAGGTTTTGTGATATGTTTGAATGTGGATGTGTTATTTTTATACCATTCATGGTTTATAGATGATGTATTTACATTTCTTATGCTAGTTTTAATATGAATGTTTATGTTATGTTTAAACCTTTTCATATGGGAATGCATTGGACTTAATATGTGACTGGTGGAGCCCGCTATAGCTCCTTGATTCATTGGTAGGTCTCATGAGACAAAATAGTGTCTTGGCACAAGGCCTTGACAAAATCTTATTTGTAGTCTTGGCACGAGGCCTTGGGTATGTAGTTATGATAGTCTGCATTATGCATTCCATCACTATGAAAGTGGTTATTGATATTGCAGGTGATTATTCGATTAGTAGAATATCCATGTGAATAAGTAAATAGAATTATTTCATTTTACTTTTTCCATACTATTTTGAAGTTCAAGTTTAAAAGGCTTTTGTTTTAGTTATACATTTCCTTAAATGTTTATTCTTATTTATGAATGTTTCCGCTATATTTTTATCCTTACTGGGAATTTGAGCTCACCCATTTTCTATGTTTTATTTTTCCCTGGATGTGAAGAAGTAATTTATGAATGACCTGTAGGGATAGTGTGAGGGGATAAGAGTGTGGACTATGGAGACTATGTTGTTGTAGTTTTCATTTTATGATGTAATTTAATCCTTATGAATATATCAAGTGTTTCCAAGGATACTAAACCAATCGGTCTTTCAAGATTTGATATTTCTTGTGATCATGCCAATGTCATGTAATAATGCACCGACTCTGGGTAACTGGGGTCGGGGCATTACAAACTGGGCCATCAATTGGAGGGTACAATCCAATAGTTGTAGATGCTCTGGCTTCATTACGACATAGTCAACATTGATATGTTTGATGACTAGTTTAGAGTCTCATTTCACATGTAAGTGGGGAACATCTATATTGAGGTCTAGCTTGAGACCCATTAAGAGAGACTGATACTCTACCTCATTGTTGGTATAACCTTCTTTCTACAAGAATGAATATGGTAGGACAACTTGTACAGGAGTGATGAAGACAATACCCAGGCCCACTCTATTGAGTTTGGGGTCATTGAGTCTTCTACTAGTAGGGCTTCAGGAATCACCATCAAAGTGCATTTTCAAACATGGACTGGACTGGTCTACCGAGAGGATTGCCTCATTGGGAAAATCAAGATCTAGAGACTGGTCCGTAGGATATGGATGGGCAGAAATAAAGTATGCCAATTCTTGTCACTTAATGTCCTTTTAGGGGATAAACTTTTTGTCGAACTACTGGAGGATCACTACTCATCGAGCTAGATAGCTTGTAAACATGGGGTAGTTCAAGATGTACTTTAGCAGATTGACATAGGACACTAGTTGTATCTCATGATGTTACAAGTAGGGTCACAATTTCTATACTACAAATACCAGCATGAGGAATCTCTTATTGATATAGGAATATCTAGTCCCCGTATCGAGGAGCATGTGGTTGAGATAGTGGAGACTATTATCCATTACCTTATTCTTTTGGGTGAGAAGGGTGATGAGAGATCGTTCTTGGGTGATCATATAAAGGAATAGTGGATTTTCAGAAATGGGTGGAATCTGGACCAAAAACTGTAATAGGTACTACATGATTTCCTCAAAAGAAGTTTGACATTCCTTGTCCCACTGATAGACGATGCCTTTTTCATGAGCCGAGAAAAGGACCTACACTTTCTGGAAAAATTTGCAATGAATCAGCTTATGTAGGTAAAGTGGCCTTGAAATCCTCGAATCTCCTGAATGTTGCTCAGAGGAGACATCTGACTAATGGTTTTAATCTTCTATGGATAGATCTTGATGGCTCTATATCTAACATAGATGCTGAGAAACTTTCTGGAGGTGACCCCGAAGGAACACTTTAATGGGTTCATCTTCAGATAGAAATAACAGAGGAAGCTGGACACATTCTCAAGGTCTTTGATATGGTCCTGATGCTGGAAATAATTTACCACCATATCATTCATGTATCATTCCACCAATGTCTAGAGGATCGAATTAAATATGTGATGCATGGCTCATTGATAGGTGGAACATGAATTCCTTAGAATGAAGGGTATTACCTGGTAGAAAAAAGTACCTTGTGGAGCCCTGAAGGATGTAGAATCTTCGTCCTTGGTGGTAATTCAAATTTGGTTATACTCAGAATACCCATACATGAATGATAGATCCTGAAACCCAATAGTCACTTCAATCAACAATTCCATCAAAGGAAGGGGAAAATCATCCATCAGACTGTGAAGGCTGAGATCTCGAAAGTCGATGCAGACCCTGATCTGTCTGTTATTTTTCCTGACAAGAACAATTTTAGCTAACCATCAGGGGTACTAGACCTCCATGATGATGTTTTCTCTAATTATATTATCAACCTTAGCCTCTACCATGGCCCAATGAGAAGGGTGCATCTTCCTAGGAGGCTATTTGAACCCGAGATGATTTGATTGAAGGCTAAGGTGGTGTATGATGACCTGAAGATCTAGTCCTGGAATCTAGTCACAACACCCGGAAAATCCATCACGGTGATGTTTCATCAAGTCCACATATTTCTGTTTCACTTCAGCAGGCATAGAGGAACTTATCAATGTGGTTTTCAAATCTATATTTCTATCGAGGTTCACCTGTACCAGTTCATCGACTATGGTGGAGATTACCTCCTCAAGAAAAGTAGGTTCATCTTTCAAATATTCTTATTCACTTATGGATGAGGGATACTCGGTAGTAAGAGATTCTCTTGAGTCAACAGATCCCAATGGGAAGCTTGTTCCAGCTTGAGTGGTGGTAGACACTACATCGGGGGATTCCTGTGCTGCTGAAACCACAGTGATGAAAGCCGTCGACCCGATCCAATCTTGTTTTCATCCCAAAGGGAAAATTCATGATGATGTCAAAGAAATAGTGGTGTGTAGGCTTGAGTTGGTTTATCCAAACCCGATGGAACAAGAAATTATGATGTATTTCCGTTTCCATGGGGCGGACATCTTGTTACTTTATGAGAGTAGAGGGCTCTAGGGTCACCTGAGCCTCATTCATGTAGGAATAAGAGGTGATCTTCCAACATCAATTAGACTTTGGAATGTGATTCCACTTTGTTCCAAAAAAAACAAATCATTTCCATAGTTCCGAGGTCATAGCCTCTAACCGGTGGATTGAAAAATTGTATGCATCATTCAGGTTTGTCCATAGGTTAGTCATAGTCATTGCATGTCCAACCTTGTCAGCCTGAATCTTCTTGTCCTTTTTCTCGTAATAGTCAGTATACAAGTAGCGGGCATCACAAGAGGGAAAGGGTGATGTGTCACCTTGGAGTATTCCCACTCAACCATTAAGGGAGTACATAAGGAACTGGGGATATGATAAAGGGACCGCCACATGCAGGTGAAGCCATGGCCTACCCATAAATGTATTGTAGGCATTGTCCTGGGAGACAACCATGAACTCGGTGCTAGCTACCAAACCACCAAATTGGGTCCTCAAGAAGATTGTTCCAATTTGTGTCTATTATGATCTTTCATAACCTTGAATTTTGAGGTTTGAGGGACTCAGATCATCCTTGTACAACACCATTTTTTGAAGTTTCTGGGTCGAGATTAGGTTGATCCCATAGCTTGGGTCGACAAGGCAGCAGGGGATCTCCATACCATTAAAGTGGAAAGTGATGTACATTGGGAGAATTTACCCCTATATGGGAGAACCTTCATCTTCTATAGAGAAAACAATAATTCCTTGACATTCAGGGTTCTCAGTTGCCTCAGTATGGATGGCTTATGCGGCTGCTACTTTCGTATCAACCTAAAAGGTGCTTCTTTAATCCTTGGTGAAGGCTTCATGCATATCCACTGATAGGAGAAGAGCCTCAAGGATAGAGAGCCTCATAGGAATGATTGAGATATTCTTAAGGATATCACACTTCCGTACAAAGTTAGAACTTCTCCTGATAGGAGGTTGCTCTATGGAAGAAGGTATGGAGGGCCCTATCGGCTGAAACGATGACTGACTAGTGCTGGTAATGTCCCACTGCTTAGTAGTTGAATCTTGTGGAGTGACTATCCGATGTTAGAACGATTAATAAGGCCGTTATATAACAAATTGTGGATGATCATGATGTGGTCAGGGTAGCTCTACCTAATCAAGTAACACAAATGGTGGAAAAGGCAGACCAGATGAAACCATATGAGAAGGCTGCGTGTGATGAGCTCTGCGTTGGGCCTGCTATTTGGTTTCGGTGCCATGCATAACATGGCTAGAAGTATTAACTGAGGCATTCCAATGACCCATATATCCATGACTCCATCGATCTTGGTGATGGTTGGGGATGTTGGGAGGATCCTTCTGTCGCTCCTCGTTGTCAGGAATAATGTAGGGGTTTACCATCTCCATGGTGTTAAATTTAGAGTACCCATGATCTTCACTTGAATAGTCCTCCACCATGGGATATATTTTCGGGGTAATCTCTATCTAAGGGGTAATGAATTCACTGAGAGTACGGGATGATGATGACATCAGTGCGGGGATTTTTTTCCCTTGTGTGGAAGATGATTTCTCTTCTGGGAAGAGGGAGGTTGAGACGTCAATGTAGAAGTAGTAGCCATAAGTGACACAGAGAACTCTGAAGGATTAGGTCGATTCAAACATCCATGAATAATACCATGGTCATGGGTGACTTCCTTACAATCCATCAAACCATCATATTTTTCATACCTACTATAAGAAACCTGATGCCACTCGCCTTCACTTACACTATTGTTGTATGGCATCATGAATACACATGCCACCTATGTCGGAGCTAGGAATAACCTGAATATATTCTTATAATACTAGTCTTAAAGACAATTTTTAAACACATAGAACTATTTGAGGGTGTTCCCTTGGATTTGGTGATGGGGGCAGTAGTTGGGGCGATCAGTGAGATCTTCCACTTCAAGCCTCCATCATTCGGGAAACCATAGAATTCCCTTTTAAAAGGAACTTAAAAAATAACTGGGGACCTGAGACTCATTGAATGAGTAGGTCTAGTTTCTATTATTTGGGAAGGGGGATCTGGGAGTCTGGCCTTGACGAGGTGATGGAGGAGCCTACTAAAGAGCTGGAACCTAGTTATCATTCCAGGGTGGTGGTGGCACCTTATGTGGAAGCACTTGTTGGTTTGGAGGTGGGAGCTACTAGGCCAGAGGCTATGACTGAGGTGGTGGGCCTCTATGAGGCTATATAGGTGGATCCACTGGTAACAACTCTACTTTCCTGGGGGCCATTATTTGGGCCACCGTAGTGGGCTCTGCCTTAGCGGCTCTTCCTGCAGGTACTGGAGCAGGCAACAGATGTGCCTTCTTGGCCAACTACAAGGCTTCCTCTAGATGCTGGTCCTTATTAAGGAAATCCAAGAATCCACCAAGTTAATTCATAGTAATGAGAGAGGGGACCCATTCAGTTTTTACATTCCACACAAATATTGTAAGAATATGTCCCAAAGTCAGCGACATGTCCAAGGAATAGGTAAGGCATTTCCACTGAGCGATGAAGTCTACCATGCACTCGCCATGCCTCTAATTTCACTTGATGGGGTATAAAATACTCATCTTCTAGGTGGTAAAGCTGTACTAGTAAGGAAACTGCCTACGGACATCTTCCCAGCCAGCAACCGACCCAATGGGTTGCTGGCTATAACTGACAAACACAGGCCCTTCCAATGTCTGTATGAATCACCAGAGTTTGGAGGCCTCTTGTTGCACTCGAGTTCCAAGCATTGGTCTAAAACTTGAGATGAAATCATAAAAACGATATACTAGATCACCTGAACCATTAAAGGGTGAAAATATAGGCTTTTCAAAACTAGGGGTGATGGCATGTCATCCACCCATTTTGGATAGGCCTTTCCATCAGGAGGAATTGACGACTGTCGAGTTTCTAAAGCCATGAGGTGGGAAATGAGTGCCTCCATTAGATCGTCTGGGTGGGGATTCCTATATTGTCGATGATCCCTGGTCACTAGTGCATTGGTAGGTTCTTCAACATGATAAGCAGGCTCGATGGCTCCTTGAGTGGTTGGTGGGATGACATGCAGGACTGTAAGGGGAACAACCTTTGGTGCATCTGGGGGAGCCTTGGCTAGGTCCCAAAGTTATGACAACACTCAAGTTTATTTGGAGATACATTCCATTCCCTCTTTCCATAAGCTCTAGACTCTATCTTGTCTATGTGGGCAGGATGGTCAGGGTCACCCAAAGGCAACTCACCGGGGGAAACTTGTACCTGCCCCTACTACCCCGGTCGAGGATCACCATAGTCTGGCTGCCACTCTGTAGTGAGTTTAGCAAGGAGGTAATAGACCATATTTTTATGATTCATGTTTTTTTGGTGCGACACAAGTTTTTTGGGATCATCCTCTGTCTTCTGCACTGATCTAGACGGTTCCGAGGGCTTAATGGCCCCAAGATGATTTTTTCCCTTATTAGGATTCTGAATAAGGACAAATGACTTGTTGGGCATGAGAAGAATCGGTAGATTTATCTTCTTGTGGTTAACCCTTCACAGTGGATCCAATAGGTGTGGAACTCCCCTAGAGGGTAAGTTCTCATCAAGGATTTCTAGCTCATTCTCTCCCTCTAGTAGGTCAACCATGTTAACTGCGACTCTACCTGGGGGCATATGCTCAATATCACCTGGAAAGTTAGGTTAGAACCAGATAGAACTAAAATAGAGGAAAACATTATACCCCCAACCACAAACCAGAATATGGGGGGAAGCCTCCTTGATAATCATGTGGGTCACTTTAAATCTCTGAACACATCGTTGTTGGAGGGTCCGGTGGCGACCGGGCGGCTCAGGGCGCTGGGATATGGGGAACTCAAACACATTGAACATACAATATTTATATTCAATATCTTCAAAGTGTTCTTGAATATTATGGTAAGTGAATTGTTGATAACAGAGATGAAAGTGTGTCTCCTTGAGGGTTTGGAAGAAACAGTCAACTTCCTCCTGAGTAAGCGATTCCGGAACACTGATGATTACAGTTGAAATTGGTCAGAACATATCTAGGAAACAGTCCACTGCAAGGATGTCCCACAAGCTCCTTGGCTCAGACCGAGGATCCAACCCTTAGTTTTTCCACTCATCAACTAGGGGTGACTACGGGACCAGTAATGATACTGAAGCAGACCACTAAGACAACAGATTGGCCGCTGGAGAATATAGCAGAAAGGATGACAAGATTCCGCATATTAGGTTGTCCTATGACGAATGCAATGACTGAGCTACCAAATCCCAATAAAACAGACTTGCGACCATAGTTTTGGGTGTTGGGGCTAGAGTTACTAGTGGTGGGATATGTTGTTCTTCTTCCTCTACTAGTCCCCAGAATAACTCTCCATGATATCTAGTCGAGGTAGAGAATGACCCTATTGATGATAGGGAGGATTGCACGAGTAGGCCCGGGGAAGGGTCCAGATCTTCCTTCACCTAGATGTATCTGTGGAGGGAGGTAGGAATCTGGTGGACCTCACATTTCGGAAGGATAAGGCTGATATGCCTCGTTCCTGCCCCAGCCCTCGACATAGAGGATCGAGTTTAGGGTCCCATTTTCGAATCACATTCCACCTTAGAATCTGAGAAGTGGACGAGCATAATCACGGTCTGAAACATTCTGTTATTCTTATTAGGGCATTGACGACCTTCCCTCCTACCCCAGTGTGGTTCTTCAGGATATGGTTGGTTTTTCTCACAAGGACCCTCGACCGAGCTGATGCTGGGGCAGAGAGAAATTCCTCCTAGGTGATCTGGGGTGAGAGGAGCAATTGAAAAAACGTCTATGGGAACATGGGGAGGACCTTCGTGTCTGCTGGCTAGCGCGTAGAGGGAGTCTCGGCGGGAAGTGGTGGAGTGGGTAGGACCTCCGCTTGAGCTGGTAAGAGCATGTGAATGACCTCTATTCTTGTTTCCTTTGGCAGAGACAATACAAGGAGGGTCCTCATACTGGTCGAGACGAACACGGGTAGGACCTTCATGTTGGGTGCATATTATGGGAGGAAAACCTATTCTATTCTAATTTCTGGGACGAGGAGGACTATCGTCGGTTTTTGTAAGGACATGGGGAGGACCCCCACGTTGACAGTTGATCAGATATGTAGCATCTTCGCATCGGTGAAATTTTCTAAGATTGATGGTGGCATGGGGAGGATGTCCAGGCTGTACTTGGGACTGGGGAGGACAAGCGCTCTCATTGGTGATGGTACGAGGAGGAACTCTGTACTGGATGTCATTGCCACGGGTCGTCCCACAAAGGGCGTCACTCGTGTTGGCAATAAGGAGAGTCATCCCAACATACCCATGGGATGGTTGATGCCTCGATTCAGACCAGGTATATAAGCTTTCCTCTTCATTATGAATGGGAGATTGGCAGTATGCATCAGCGGTGGCACGTGCCACCGTATCTATTGATGATGATGACACCCCTTGGCGAGCATCCTTCTCAGCTTGTGCCCAATGCTAGAATCAGGTCAATCAGGATGGGGTCGGTGTTGTAGGTGCATAACTTAACTGATCCTCAGCCTGTGGGGCTAGGTGACGGTACTGACGTGGTCTGGTGGGAGCCCTCATTTGTAGCCCCTGGGATGGGATTACAGCTCAGCTGACACGGACATCCCTCACATCATTGGAGTAGAAGAGGAAGTCATCAAAGAATTCCAGGGAGAGGCTCTCGAAATGATTATACGTATGAGTGGGGAGAATTTGATCCCTATGTTAACCTTGGGGTGGTAGCAATGGTGAGGTGTAGAGGCCTCTAAGTCCTGTTGGGCCATATACCGGGTTGGGATAATCCCCTCCTCCTCGTATCCTCTAACAAGGTCGTTAATCGCCATCCTCTGAATGATTTTAGATGGGGAGATGGGGCGTGGGAGCCCATCATCCATGGATGTGGAGGCTTCTAGGGAAGGGATGAGGCCGTGTGGGATTGTCGCTTTGGTGTTTCCCCTACCCCAGCGTCAGTGGGTGGGTAGTGATCAGTTTCCTATTGTAGAATCATGGGTCTTGAAAAGTATGGAAGTTCAACCATTAGTGCTGAAAGGAAGGAAAGAGACGTCTAGTGCCCCAACACCATTCCATTTTCCAAGGTTGGTAAGATGGATCCACACTGACAAAATCTCATATATGGATGTCCAATGTTCAACTGCCCTAATTTCTAGTGAGTTTCACACCAGACCCACTATTTTCTTGGCGGCACCCGGAGCCTGATAACTGGATCTGGTGACATGCAAATCCACTGATGTCTTGAATGATACTAATATCCACATTGAGGAGAAGAACTTCACATTGGTTTCACCATTTCTATTTTCTATGCTTTCTCTGGGGTGTGTATCTATTCTTTTGGAGGATGCACTGATTTCCCCCCCGCATTCCCGCTTTCCAAAGGCTGGCGACATCCGTCTCTTATTTAGGGATGTTTTCTCCTTGATCAAAATGGGATGATGGGTTGTTGGTTCCTCCTTTTGTGGAATCCTTTCCGAAACACATCACCTAGTCTGGGCCTCCATCATAGACTTAAGACGTTGTTCGTGAAACTCTTCCTAATGCCAAGTCTTAATGGACACTAGTTAATTACACTACTTCTATCAGGACATTACATGGGGTCCAATCAGGGAAGCAACATTTAGTCAGGGAGAGTAGTCACATTGGACATTGCTGGCATGTCTGGATGCTGGAACACTGTTGCGTCTGGATTTCATCACCTTATTATAAGGCTCATCGAGGGCATGGAAGCCCGAGGCATCCCACGTCGAGTGCGGGGAATTATATTCCATTTTCATGTCTCTGAGGTTTACTTCATCTCCCGATGTTTAACACAGGGTATACCACAAGTTTAACATCTAGAAAAGATGGGTCAGACTAATCAAAACACTAATAAGAGTGGATTAGATGGGTGAAAACCGAGGAGGGAACACTGATGCTGGGGCTAACACATGGTTAGTTTCCCATTTGCTGCTAGGATCAGTGAGAAAGTGGGTAACATAATCTCATCAGGATATAGAATCTTGGGTAAGAATTCAGATGGATATGGATGGTTGAGAGTGGATGGAGAATAAGATGGAACCATCATGAATATGACAATTATGTTGGTCTTGATCCTCAAAGAGACCTCCTATGTATCCTTGTGGTAGGGAATCAAATTCCACATAGTTTGGTGGGGTGATGGGACACCTGAGGAGGCGGCCCGTGAGAATGGATGCATGGATGAGATTCAGAGGAAGTAGAACCTCCAGGCTGGGGCATGAATTTCCCAAAACACATAGGCTCGAGGGAGAGACCACGATGGGACATGAATGATGGGCTTGAACTTCAAGGAGGCTTCCTACATATCCCTATGGTAGGTAATCAAATTCCACATAGTTCAGAAATGGCGCATGGGATCAGGGTTTGCACAGAGGATGACAACCTGATGACATGTTGGGGATTACACGTGGTTAGTAGCCCAAGAGTTGGTGTGACACCGAAGTGGGGGGGGGGGGGGGATATGTGGGTCCCAACAAAGGGGGATAAAATGGATTACCATCAATTGTGGACTAAAACGTCTTACCATTGGATGGGGCTACAATGGAAGACTACTGGTTTGGGGCTACAATGGCTTACTGCTGGTTGGGGTTCCAATAGCTTACTACCAGTTGGGGTTTAAACGGCTTACCGCTGGTTGGGGTTTAACCTCAGGGAGGCTTCCTACAAACCCTGTCTAGGGGATAATGATCGAATCCCATGTTGTTCTACAACAAGAATTTTAACATCTTGCGATACAGGGGGTGCATACAATTTAACATCACGCGTGACGAGGGTAGACCGACGTGAAGTGGTCGGTACAAGTAGTTGTTGGGATTGAAACTCATGGAGGCTTCCTAAATACATTTATAGAAAGTCCAAGGATCAAATTCAACGTTGTTTGGTAGGGAGGTAATATTTTAACATCATGTGGGACGAAGGTGTACCGATGTGAAGGGGTCGGGACAAGTAGGTGTTGGGCTTGTACCACAGGTAGTCTTTCGACGTACCTTTCCTAGGAGACAAGGATCAAAGTCCATGTAGTTAGGTAGGGATGATACAATTTATTGTCATTAGGGACAAAGGTGAACCGACATGAAGGGGTCGGGACAAGTAGGTGTTGGGATTCATCCTTAGGGAGGCTTCCTATGTACCTTTCCTAGGAGATAAGGATCAAAGTCTAGGTAGTTTGGTAGGGATGATATGGTTTAATGTCATGAGAGAAAAATGTGAAATGATGTGAATGAGTTGGGACAAGTATGTGTTGGGCTTGAACCTCAGTGAGGCTATCTATATACCTTTCTCGGATAGGGGAAAGAATCAAAATCTAGGTAGTTCGGTATGGGGGATAAAATTTAATGTCATGTGGGACAAAGGTGAACTGACTTGAAGGGATCTGGAAAAGTAGGTGTTGGACTTGAACCACAGGGAGTATTCCTTCCTACATTGCCTAGGATACAAGGATCAAAGTCCACATAGTTCGGTAGGGTGGATATAATTAACTTCATGCTAGATGAAGGTGAACCGACATGAAGGGGTCAGGACAAGTTGGTGTTGGGCTTGAACCTCAGAGAGGCATCCTTCATTCCTTTCCTAGGAGACAAGGGTCAAAGTCCACATAGTTTAGTAAGCAGGATATAGTTTAATGTCACGCAGGACGAAGGTGAACCGACATGAAGGGGTCAGGACAAGTAGGTGATGGGCTTGAACCTCAGAGAGGCTTCCTATGTACCTTTCCTTGGAGACAAGGATCAAAGTCCATAGAGTTTGGGTGGGTAGTTTTAGACATACACTCTAATTTGGCACAGGAAGGATTCAATGTCCAATGCTTACTCTAGGCCCACAAGAGTCCTGATCGATGTGAGAAAAAGTAGGCAGCAAAGTCCTAACAATCATGTCGTGAAATGTGTTTCCACGGAAAGTGGATTGGGGCTTACACGTGGTTAGCTGCCCAATGAGAAAACATGGGAATTTTCATGGTTAGTGGCCGAAAGAAGAAAGAGGGTATTATGCGTGGTTATCAGCCTAGGGAGATAGAGATTGAGACTTAATATAGGATGGGGGCATGATGGGGATAATTTCCAGAGGGAGAGGGATAGGGTAATGAAGGTCCTAGTTCCTGTCTCTCTTTTAGTCTTTCACACTGAAGAAGAGAGAAGAATCATGCATGATACCTCCTATAAGAAATAATATGGGATTACACCAAGATGGTTATACTACCCCATGGATAGACACCTCTCCAACAAAGAGGATCTCATTCCATGTGAGGAAGTTCTCACTCTTATAGAGTTGAGTCGGTGTGGAGAATGTCCAAGATTAGGTCCCCGTTTATAATGCATGGAGAGAGGCCATAGTTTAATGACATGTGATGAGGATTATGGTGCTTGGTAGTTTAAGGTCTCGTATCTCGGATGAGGCGGGTTCACTCCTCACCCATTGGACTTACAAGACTGATACCCAGCCACCCTTGAGTAAGGGAAGGCATCAACAATGCCATGGTGAGGCGGTGTTGTGGAGTGATCTTCTGAGGGGCCCATGTTAGCATGGCTATGCGAAGAAGAAATAACTATTAGCATGCCAATGAGAAGAAGCATGAGGCTATCCAATACAACATGAAGCGCCACCCAGGGGAACTTGAAATCACTTCGTATGAACCTAGTGGGTTGTACGAGAGAAGGGTTTTTGAAGAAAATGAGTTCATAGGAAAGGACCTTGTGAAGCTCTAGTGCTCCACATAGGCAAGGGACATCTCGAAGGGGTATTATTAATGAAGTGGAGTGTCCTAGATTGGGCATAGGGTATAGGTTCATATGATGGGTTCTTCACGAAGTAGAAAGGCTTTTGCAGAGTAGGACTTCACAAAGCAAGGGTACCTTGCAAACCATAGCACTGTGAAGCGATGTGCTTCTTGAAGCATAGTGACCCTGCCATATCATGTGGTTCACTTGTGCATGGAAGGTACTTTGTGAAGCATGAGTTCATTGTGAAGACCCGAGTCCCCTTAGGGATCTCCTTTCATTGCGATGGCCCATGGGCGTGATGAAGGGAATACCTGCTTGAAGAGGGGTTTTATTTAATCTAATGGAAAGGTAATTTGCAATTATCAAGTACCTTTAAGAGGTCATTTTTTTCAAGGTTTTGTAGGGAATAAGGTGCTTTGCGATTTGAGAGATGATAAGGAGAAAGGTCGGGGTATCCGTCCATTAGGTTTGAGGGAAGCCAGGTATTTATAGGTGAGGGGAGGCATGAAGCATGGAAATCTCGGTGTGAAGCCACGTGGTGCTCCGCGACCCGCTGCATATTACATCAAGTTTATTGTAATTGTAGAGTCGACCATCATCCCCTCCTTAGTACAGAGCTCTCCTTGGTTCCCTCTGCGACACTCGTCGAGGCTTCCATCAAGTTCCAAGGGATTGTAGAGGTTGATCTAGTTCCCTCCACAGAGCAAAGCCTCTGGTCAATTGCATCATAACCGAGGATCCTCCCACCTATTTTACTACGCAGTGACCACAAAGTAGGATTTAGCTTTACACAGGCTGCGGTGCTGAGGGGCTCCATGAATTCCATGGTGCTGAGGAGCTCTGCAAATGGGATTCGCAAGGTAGCCATTTTGGAATCGGTTTCCACTTTGTTCCTTTTACATCTACACATATTTCGGCACCAAAAATATCCCAATACATATTGGTAATATAATTACTCATTTATAATAATTATATTAATCATAATACATTGGTATTGTCTGCAATAAATAAAAGATAAATATTCTAGTAAATAGTTATTTTTCAAAATATTTACCTTCACATCCAAAAAACATTGCTGATAGCTATGCACAATGTTATATAATTTATTTTTTCAATTTATTTATAAAATAACACATGGTGTTAATAGAAAATGTGTTGTAAATACTTTTCCCATAATATATATATATATATATATATATATATATATATAACTATGTGTGTGTTTA
This sequence comes from Viscum album, assembly GCA_963277665.1. Classification (NCBI taxonomy): domain Eukaryota; kingdom Viridiplantae; phylum Streptophyta; class Magnoliopsida; order Santalales; family Viscaceae; genus Viscum; species Viscum album. The sequence goes on from OY728145.1 coordinate 539,804,102, forward strand.
TTACAAATATATATATAATTTTCATAGAAAATATATATGATTTGTTTACAACCACAGAATATATATGTAATATATTAATAATATAGGTAGATATATTTTAATAGCTTATATATCACACAATAATACATGAATTCAAAAATGACAATTATTATCAAGAACATTCATAAGTAATTTTCAATAAGTAATATAACATATTTGATAAGAAATTTTATATGTTCAATAAGACAAAAAACACAAACATTCATTTTATGATACTTATTTATAAAAAAATATCACATAAGATAATATTTCTTATATATAAGTGTATAAAAATCATTTTTTGTTGATTTTCCCCTTTTAATGGTTATAGTTGTGTTTCATGTTGTCTTTGTTTCCAACAAAGTCATTAAAATTGTTTTGATGTAATTTTTTAGTGGTTGAGAAGTTTTTGAGGTGTGTTAAAGTAATTGTATGATTTATTATAGAAATATGAAATTTTGACTTGATGATGATTTTTTGGAAAATCATTTTTATGTACTTGTCATTATAAGTTTGCATATGAGTCATTTTGGGACTTTAATGAGTTTACATCTTATAAATCTATGTCATTAGAAACCCACATATGTGTCTTTGGAAAATCCATATGAGTCATATAATAGTGAATAAGTGTCATTTAGGTCTATGTATGAGTAATTAAACTATATGTATGGGTCATCAAGCTATTGTGTATGTGTCAAAATTTTATGATACATTTGAAAATATTTTGGATGAAGTATCTCAAGAAAATGTAATAAAGTGATTTTATTGATTTTATCCAATGATCTAATTTTCAAAAATAATTTTTATTCAAGATATATGAAGATTACATGATTACTACATTATAAATAATATTATCATTTAAATATCTACTAGATGAAGAAGAACCAACATGAATTAATTCTAATTTGAAAGAAAAATAATGTTTTTTAAAATGGGACGATGATTTTCTAGTCATTATTTATAAACACAAGAAAATATTACAGTGATTTTAAATGAGTATTTTTAGAAATTTTGAGTTATTTAATTCTGATTTTGAAAAATATGTTGAGTCAAACAAGTGCTGTTTTGTAGAGTTCTTATGCATGAAAAACTAAAAATTGATTTTTATTGATATTTGTGGAGTGTAAATGAGTTGGAAATGTTCAAAGATATTTGGTTGAAAATTTTAAGTCTATAAGGTTTCATCAGTAAATAAATATAGATAAAATATCCACATCATACATATTTTTAATAAAATGTCATAAAAAAGTTTAGTTTCCTGATGTAGTCATTTTATAATCACATATTTATCTATAATGACTAAAAACTATCATCATTTTCCATTTTAGGATTATGGTTTTAATTCAATAATTGTAATTCCTATAAATGAACCATTTTTAGAGGAATTAAATTTTTTGAATATAGAATATTTGAGAATAATAAAATATCCCAAATATTCTATACATAATATGTGATACATGATCTTGAATATTGATAATAGAAGAAGACAATATGTTATTTTTTGTAACTGGTGGTGATTTTTTCTGAAGTCAAATATTTTCTAAATTTATTTGTTAAGATTTTGATAGAAGAGGATAAGAAAACCAACAGGTTATGAGTTGATTAGTCTATTCTCTTCAGAGTTTAAAAATTAGGTAAATTTTAACATTATTTTTCTTTAATAACGTGATATTTGTTATCTTGATTTTATCTTAATGGCTCAAAGAAGAGGTTTACACATATTTTTTTGAAGAGAACTATATCCAAAAGAATTACTTACTCACATATAGTGATTTTATCCTTAATTGGACCTAGAAAAAGATAGTGTAACCTACACGAGTAGTGTAAATGTTGAGATTCATGGGATTGAGATAACAAGTGACATAAACCACTTGTATTAATGAAAATATATTATTTTAAAACTTGTCGTTTGGGATTTCAGCATACTTTATCAAGGAGTAGGATCACACATTGTGTCTGACCTTGTAAAAACTACCATATTCTTAGAATTTACTGACTTTCTCATTATTTGGGTGAGTTTGAGTTCAAAAAATTTGACATTGTCAAGGTCTAATTATAATAGCGTTTAATCATAATGAAATAAATTATAAAAATATTAATATGCATATTAAACCCTCCCCTCTTAGTGTATCGATTTATTCCGCTAGGAAATTTAAGAGGTAATAGTGTGAATAGTTCCCTCTATAAAAATATATTTGACAAGAATGGAGAAAATAAACTATATGAATAGTATATACATGCCTATGTTTGATGTAAATAATTTCCATGGTTAGAAGAATTAAATGTTGTTCTTGTTTTATCCTGGGGTATTTAATTTCTTAATGCATTCATACTGGGATTTTCATCCATTTAAAAATTCGATAAAATTAAATTTACTGATACAAGAAACCATGAGGTTGATAAGAAATATATAAATTCCATTTTTACATCACTATTTGAGAATATTTTCACCAAAATAAGAAGATAACAAACTAATAAAGTGATTAGGGATAAACACAAAAACAATTATGAAAATAATTCAATGTGAATGATGTTAAACTATAAAATTATTTTAAGATGTTTAAATATATAAATATAGATAAGGATGAATCCATTAATTATCACTTCATTAGAGTGAATGAGATCATGAGAAGAAGTATAGGTTTTGGTAAAAATATGGATAACTCTATTATTGTGAATAAACTCATGAGAATTTTATCAAACTGACTTGATAAAAATATTTATTCTCTTAGAGATAGGGAATATATCCTATTAAATGAGTTACACAATATTTGGAATTCCTATTTTAGGTTCATAAATCTTAAAAGTTAGTTTCCATACCACTGAATTCCTTTACAATTTCTCATGGATTGGTTTTGCGGGAAACTCAAACCATCATGTTAAAAAAAGTTAATCAAATTACTGGTGGAAAATATAATGGTAAGATGGATGAGAAAATCAAGTAACTCTATAACACACATTCCTAAAACTCTAAATATATATCCTCTAAGATATGAAAAGTCAATAAGGGTGATAAAATCATGGTTCTATTTTTATAAATGAATGTTCATCTTTTTAAAATATTAAAATAACTTCAAGCAGTGATGTCTTAAAGTAAAAAATAGGTTGGTTTTCAAAATTAATAAATTCCACTGTGTGAGTAGTGAATTTGTTTTTGGAATACATAGTAATTATAATAAATTTTTTCAAAACATTTATGTATACATATATCCCACTAGGTGTGTTTATTATGCTTTTTTTGGGACAAATCAAAAATACAAATTGATCAAATATTCAAATTATTTTAATGGTTGCTATAAAAAAATAAAATTTCACATGTAAATACCAAATGGTGATAAAAAAAACTTGTAAGCATTAGGTATTGAAATAAGGATAACCCTTAATTCCAATGTGTTTCCAGTGTTTACTATTATTATGGTAATTTAGAGGTGTCAGTACAAAATGTTATAAACAAATTGGAGTCTCAAAATGACAAATTTAAAACCAATATACATTAAATGAATTGTAGTAACTTTGGAATTTCTATTTGATCCTTTATAATATTTGAAATAATATTTTTTTGGCGATTCATTTATCTAGCACCGATTTCTAGGTGTTGTGGGGTCTAGATAAATATATATTAAAATTAATATATTAATTTTAGTTTATGCACATATTTTCATGTGAATAATGATTTTACTTAAACAAAGAGACTCATAAGAGAAAACTGAGTTCATAGTTAAATTATGAATTTGGGTTTTACCCTTGTAGTGGTACAATTTTCATTTTCACTAGGATAATTTTGATTAATCCATCATAGGTTTGTTAATTAGTTGAGTTTATTAATTTAATTATTTAATTATTTATTAGATCATTCACTAAGATTTTTCCTATTAAATCCACATTTTATAAAAAATATGGGGAAATATTCCATAAAACCTAGAATTAGAGAAAGTGTTTGAGTGAGGAGATTGAGAAGGAGACCTGGAGGATCCAAGACATCCAAAAAATGAAATTTTCAATCGAAATTGCCAGTGGATCACATGGTATATGCAATATTTAGTAACAATCAATCCTATATTTAGGTAGGGGTTTTTTATTGTTATTTTTCTTTATTAATTATGATATTGAGCATGGATTTTCTATTTTTGATCTAATTTCTCAACTACATGGCCATGTGAACTTACATTTTCTTTTTTTTCCTGAAATATATGTGTTGTTGTTTCCTTTACCTTGTTATAAGAATTTCATGCCAATGATATTTAGTAGGGTTTCACAAAAACCACCACTAAATCGATTAATTATATTTCATTGTTTTAAATTCCTCATTCTTCATTAATTCATCATTAACCTTGGTTTTGGATGCCAGTTTGAAAAATATATGTCTGGTTTAAAGCATCATCGAATGTCAAGACTATAATTGGTTATGTTGGGTTTGATAGTTGGGTTAAAGTCATGTGAGATGTTCTTTAAGTAATGATGTATTTCTGGGTGGAGAGATGGTGTAGGACTAAATGAAAAATGAGGTGTTTTTTTGTTATAAGATACTTAAAACAACATTTCTATTGACTAATTCCTTAAAATAAACCTTTAGAGGATATACATACATTAATGTGGTTTTTAGAAAATATTGATGATTGACGGGAGGTGAATACGACAATGATGATGAAGATATAATTAAGCTATGGAATTATGGTGAATAACATGACTAAAAAACACGGAGTTTAGAGAAAAATACATCATATAACATTATGGTTATGGAATATAGAGTATTGGGGAAGTTAAGTATTACACAGATAGTGAATTTGGTACATTCTCCTTCCTCCCTTGAGGTGACTAATAGGGAGTATATATGGATAATATGTTTAGATGACCATTTTTTAATACACACTCTTTCAGATAGGACTATATTATGTGTACTCATATATTTTAATGACTCATCGTCCATGGAACTATGTGACTAGTGATTTAGTTGATTCTAGATGGTGTGTTCCCTCTAAGACATGAAATGTATCCTAGTCTTTACAAGACATGAGTTTCAGTGGTATATTTCTAGTACCCCACTAGTCCCACATGTCATCTACCCTATCATACACTCTGTGTACATTTACCATTACATTCTTTGTGGTGAGGAAGTACATGATGTGGAAGGTGCGGAGGGGATACATGTTGTGTGAACCTATAGTATATGTCATGTACCATTATAGCCATAGAGACTTTTAATTTCACTTTTCTTGGGACATAAATTAAGTAACATTAATAGTCTATCCTAATAATATTCCAAAATAAAATGTAATTGTATGTTTATCTTCAATATCAAATGTGATACATGTGTTGATACATGTAGATTAGTATCCTTATCTTTATAGGGTTTTAAATGGGTATTGGGTGTGGTGATTAGGGAATTCATAGTGTTGATACCCCTCTAATGGAATGTTGATGTTTGGGTGTGGGTTTTGTATATCCCAAATAGTTCTTTTACTCCATAACATATATAAGACACAATTCCTCTATCTATGAAGTCAGTAATCCCTTATCTAAGAGATCAAATGGGGCATGAGTCCTCTATTTGGGGTCATTAATCCCTTAAACAATTCTTATTAATTGTTATAGAATGGGTCCCGCAATTTAGTTCCAAATATGTGATGTGGGTTACTAGTTGGTATGTTCACAGTCATAGAGCTTCTTTATTGAGTGAAGAGTGGGAAACTCTATGATGTCATGGGTTTCCTTCCTTAAATCATTTCTAGGTTTTGATTCTCATTATGGGCTACTAGTTCCTTATTAAATTATATTTTTGATCTTACTAATATCTTTATTATTATTTTTTGGTTTCAAAATAATCCTACTAGGTATATATATTCCAACCTCTTCATGGGGGTCTTCACCCCCAAATGGTGTGTCTTACACAGCTGATGGATAGTTCAGAAGCAACCATTTGGGATCTGGTTTTTATGGAGTTTAGTGGTACTAGAAGGTGGTAGTAAAAGATAGAGTTAATACCGAGAAATTATTTTGTTGAAGGGACCTTTTATATCCTAGTTTTTAGGTCTGTTTTCCATTTTTAGTATTTAGGCATGTATCTTTCCCCTTTTCATTAAATATTATTTACCAGATTACATTTGTTGATCTTAGAATATTTTTCATGCATTATTTATACTGTATCTATTTTTATTTATCATTTCTACATAATTATGTCTTTTTATTAAGCTATGAATCTTTTCTAGGTGGGATAGTGATGGAACAATTGGATTATTATGACCAATGGTGGAACATGTGGGTTGGGTCATGTAAAAGTGGTATACAAGTGGGTTTGACTTAGATATGGAGTTTGGAGTTATATTTCTAGTGAGGATTGGTTTGGGAATTTTGGGAAATGATTTTAAGGGGTCTAAATTTAATTTTTTGGGATAAGGAACCCAAGGTTGGTGTGGGGCCAACATATGAGATATGATTTTAATAACCTTCTTATAAAATTGGTATACTAATGAACTGGTCATTGTGAACAATAAATGGTACATGCATCATTTAGTAATGGTTCATTGATTTCCATGTCCTTCTTGATTCGAAACCATAAATATTTTTTTTACCATGTTATATCTTATTAAATTGAAGTATTCCACCACAAAAATATCCCATTTTCTTTACAAGGTAGGGTCATGAAATACCCATGCTAGTGATTGAGCCCTTTGATGACGATTGGTTGAGATATGAGGGTTATGTAAAACTTCTAGTTCATGTGGTGTTTCATTTGGGTATATAGGGAGAAGTACCTTTTCCCATTATGTATAAAATAAACCCACCTCCCACATTACATGCCATTTTTCTTCCACCTGATGGGTAGCTAATTGTTCCTATGGGATAGGATGAGGATGCACAATGGTTAAATTAATTACATGGGTACCAGTTAAAAAAATCTCCATGATTTAATGTGATCCTACCCCATAGAAAGTATAGGATTTACTTTGAATGATATTTTTTAGTTTTTTCCTTGTTTGGGCTCCTTCGAATAAGATGGTAGTGCTTGTATCGAGTCTTCTCCATGGTAGAGCAAGTCACTGGTGGAGCTTGATCTTTTAAACCCATGATGAGGTAATTATTACTTGGATATAATTTAAGAATCTATCCCATAAGAATTACTTCCTAGTAATGTTGATATCTATGTGTATCAGGGATAATTTTTAGTTTTAATGGGGAAGAATTTCAATCCGTAAGTACACAGTGATATTCACTAATCTCATGTGGTACTCACCTAATAGTATTCATGATAGATTCCTCTGATCATAGATGTTTGAGTGAAACCTAGACAAATACTATTGAGAAACAATGGTATCCATTTATATCCCCACCCATTCTAGGGTTTAGAAGTGGTACTTGGTGATGGAGAACATATTATAAGAGGGGAAATAGTAGAAAGTGTTGATAGTAGTTATCAAAGATTAGAGTCATCAATATAAACTGACTGATGTTAGGCATCAGGGTTATGGAACAAGAAGTGTCCATATGTGCAATTTCATACTAGAGGGTCAATAGATCATGAATAAAATAGAGGATCTTATTAGCTAGGGGATAATTTTTTAATTATTGTGAGGGGAGAGGTTATCTACTATAGTAATACCCAATCTATTGTGAAATATAAGAAAATTAGGTGGATGATGGACTTCCTTGTCAGAGGTAGTGATGCGACCATTATCTACTTGATAATTTTCAAGATGGACCTTAGGGAGATGTTTTTGGAAGAGGAAAAAGTGTTCCTGAAAGATAAATATCTGGAGTAGGATTATATTTTAATTTGATTCCACCACTACCACCCTCTGGTGGTCCACACCAAGATCACAGGGTCGGTAGTTAGAAGCACATACAGATAAAAGTGACGGAAGGTTATGGCCAAGTTACTTAATATTATTTGAGGTACATTATATGTCTACTATACATTAGAATATGTTCTTATAGACACCAGTGTGAGCCATTATTTTATTGTTTCATCCTTAGTTTAAGAGTTAATGATTCTTGTTGATCTAATATCCAAATCCAAGCGACTAGTGACCCCTACAAGAAGTGATCACATGAACCAAATATTTTATCTATTCATTGACTGATTCATGGAAGTATTTGTTGAAAACGTTCGTATCTATTCAAAGTTAGAGGATGAGTATGTGGAGGATCTTAGGATTGTACTTTACTTATATTAGGAGAACTAGATATATAAATATATCATAAATAGGTAGTTCTAGATTTTATAGTTTCACTTCTTTGGACATGTTCACTCAGAGGAGGGGAGTAGCTATGAAAATGGTTATGATTGAGGAATTTCATTCATGAGATCCACCCAATAGTTTTTTAGGTGTGGATATTCTTTAGGTTGGTTGTATATTATTGAATATTCATGGAAATATTCTTTAGGATTGTGAGGACCATGAATTACCTTACCCAAAAGTGTTATACATTCACATTTTTTGAATAATTACAAAGATATTTTTAGGATATGATGCAAGGGATTATGGGTGACCTTATCATGAAATTTATAGGGGATGTAGTTAAGTATATAGTGTTATGTGATTCCTTTGGGGAAATTTTTCTTGTGTGTTGATGAAGATGCAACCCATGAATTCTTATAGGTTCATGAAATTGAGTCCTCGTAGGAATAACTTTATGAACTATGATTTAAACATGGCGGTGATAGTGTTTACCCAAAAGGTTTGGAGGGACAATATTCTTGGAAATTAGTTCATTGTCTATACAGAGCCTAATATTCATAGGTATATCATTAATCTAAGATATCTTAACACGAGACAGAGTCCTTAGTTATATTTTATATATGATTATGAATTTAATATTCTCAACACCCCAGGGAATGGAAAAATTGTGGTCAATACCCTTAGTAGGAAATCTCATTATAGGTTACTGGGTGAGGGTCTATATGGTAGGCCTCATTGAAACTACCCATAGTGGATGAGGAGAAGTGTATTTTCATCAATCAACTATGGTGATCCCTAAAATTCTTTAGCGCATAAGGGAGGACTAAATGAGTGATGTTGATTGATTTTTTTATAACTACATATTATCATTTGATGTATCATATAGATATTTCAATGATAGAGAGCACATCATCCTATTTCATGGAAATCCCAGAGTGCCAGTAATTTTGTGTGAGAAGGTGATAGGGGTGTAATACCCTTCACCATTGGTGGTACACCCTAGAATTATGAATATGTATCAAGACCTAAAAGTTAAGTTTTGTTTTGAAGGTATAAATTAGAATATTACTGATTTTTTCATATGGTTCCTATCTTTCCAAAAGGTGAAGACAATGTACTAGGTACGAGTAGGATTTTCGTAACCCCCTGAGGTTCCATAGTGTAAGTGGGATGACATATTTATTGAATTTGTGATGGGGAATATTTGATCATAAAAAGCTCATGATTATATATGGGTGATCATTGAACAACTATCCAAGGAAATCCACTTCCTTTCAATTAGATATTTGAGTTTAATAGAGAGATTGGGATGCTTTTACAAGAAAAAAATTATTTGACTTCCTGGGTTAAATTATATTTTAATTTTTGATAGATATAGTTGTTTAATGTCATGTTTTTAGATAAGCTTTCAAGAGGGATTTAGGATTTAGTTGTGGTTGAGTAATATTCCCTACAAAATAGGTCACCCTAGTACTAGATGGAGTTTTTAGAGTCATCACTGATGAGGACAAAGTTAGTACAACTGATTTTAGAGAAGTTGTAAGTGATAGAAGAGTAAATGAAGATTATAAAAATATATTATAAGTCTTATGAATACTAAAAATAGATAACTTTTGAGTTTTAGTAGATAGATTATATATTGATGAAGATCTTTTTATATCACTATTAGAAAATATTTGGGAAGGGATGAAATTTATCCCCGATACTGATCAATCCATTATAAATCATTTTTGGGGTGGGGGAGGTTTCTTACTTCTTGGAATATTTACGACATTTAGACATGGTAAATGATGTCTTACATGTGTCAAAACTAAGGATATATGTGTATGAACCATCATATGTCATTAACTAGGGTGAGATGGACATCGAGGAAAAAGATACTTTCCTAGAGAATCTGATAGTTATAATGGACCACTATTCAAGGAATCCATATATATGATATATTATATTAGTTCACATAATTTGGTATTATTGGATCCTTCAAGAGAGCTCATGGGTGTGTGAGAACCAAATTCTAGTTCAGTACCCTCACTGTTTCGTGGAGTCTATTCTTTTTTGGGAGAAAATTCATAATGTTATAAAGGATGATTTGAATTTAGTTTTGTTGTTTGAACCTTTAAAATGTTATAAATAATAGTTTTGGATTATTCTTTGAGTCAAAATATATTTTAAATCATTACAGAGCCTCAATAATGATATATTAAAAATAATATGGTCATTTTAGTTCCCATACACACATTCATGAAAATAATTATTTTCTTTTCAAATGGATCCTCAGATAAGAAAACCTAGAACATGGTTGCATCTAGAATAAGGTTTTTATCATTGGAAAGAATTAATTTTCGTTATTATAGGGTTCTTGAGGTTAGAACATTATGGGTGAGTTAATTATTTAAATAATTAACTAAATAGTTAATTCATTAATTTATTATTAGATTATTGATGTTGGGGTTTCCTATTAAATCCTCATTTTATTTAATTCTATGGTTATATTCTGTAAACCCTAGAATTTGAGATAATATTTAATAGAGGATATTGAGGAGGATATCAAAAGGATATGTGGAATAAGAATAAAGGAATTAACTATTGGAATTGCATATAGATATCATTAAGAAGGTGTTAATCATCATCGATCGATCCAAGATAGAGGTAGAGCTTTGTTATTTATACACGTATCCTTAATTCACTATTCTCAACATGGATTTCATATTGTTAATATACATTCTCCAATTTATGTCCCTGAGAAATCACTGTTTCAATTATTTTCCTAAAAAATTTGTTCATTCATTTCCTTTCCCATGCTCTAATAATTTCATACCAATGATTAGTGAACAGGATTTGGAATGACCATCACTAATTTCCTTGATGATTTTATTTGGTTTCTCTCCCTCATTCCTAACATGTTTATTTATTACAATAATTTTGACCATGGATTTTGACAAATATCAGTCTAGTTCAACATATGATTAAAATATGAAACTACATTCAACTATTTCATGATCAAAAGTGAGGTATAAAGTGAGTGAGTGGTTCGTTGATCAATGAAAGACTTTAGGATGTACAACAATGTCATATCTGTAAAGAATTGTGGTTTGGATTCTTATAAGAAGACTGTGAACTCCTTTTTTAGTTATTGATGACCGTAAATTGACAATTGGAGGAGCTACATCCATGAATGATTCATTTAATAAAGACTCAAGATTGACCATAGTTAAGAATAGTGATAGACTTGGGGATCCAAGTAGGATATGGACACAAGAAAATGAATTTGACTAAATGATGTGTAGTTCATAGGAATACATATCATTTTCCTATATGGATACATATGTTGGGACTTTAGAGTAGTTAAGGTAACAATATGTGTGATCTACATACATACATTATGTTACTAAAAATTGACTAGCATGATTTTTAATTTAAGTATATGACTAGATGGACATTTAGGAACACACTTAGTGTGGGTTAGAAAAACATGGAGTCTACCCATGGCCTTAAATAACATAGCATCCTTTTCTATAAAAAATAAGTTATTCAAATTATTCTACACATTTTTACACTCTAGGACACGTCGTGCATCCATGTTCTTATATGACATAAGATTTGGTGGTACTCAATGAGTACCTCTCTAGTTCCACATTCAATTCAGCCAATCATATGAACTTTGTAGGTGAACCTTTACCTACCATATGGTGATATAGTACATGAAACAAATTTGTGGAGGGGATGAATGCCATGTACCCTTATAGTACATGAATTCTATCATTATAGTCTTGTTGGATTTTCATATCTCGCAACCCAAGAGATGGATTTATGTACACAAATAGTCCATTCTAGGAATTTTCATGTGTTGTATGAAATTTATGATCCTATTTTGCATCATATATGATAAATGATTTTTTATAAGTAGACCAAACTATTTATCTCCATAGGTACAGTGAAAAGGATTGGGTGTGGTGATAAGATAATTTTTGGGGCTCATACTCATCTAATGAAATGTTATTGTCATATTGTGGGTCCTCTACATGTCAGATAGGGTTCAGTACTCACCCATTTACATAGTAGATGAGTCCTATATCTAATGAGTTTGTAATCCCCTTTCAATGTGCTTATGTAGGATCATTCTCCCACTGGGGTTGCAACTCATTTTATCTAATCTTAATCTATAGTGGTTTTCCAACGATGTGTGAGACACTGCCATATTTCTTTGAATATCTTTCATATGACATGTCTGCTTTTTAATTCATATGAGTTTTTTACTTTCTTATTAAACTATTTTTTTGAGATTAATGTTCTTTTTATCATTAAATTATGGGTTTTAGGGCATCTTACTATGTATGTATTGCAACACCCTAAGATATTTATTATATTTTCCTTCAAAACAAAATATGTTCAATAGATTTATTCAAACACAACACCAAGCCACAACGAACCACATGATGTTAAATAAATTTTAGTATGTAGCCATAGAATTGTCGAATAAGAATATGTGTAATAAAATTAATAAACCTCTTTCATTATTAAGACTAAGGAACTGATGAAAATTCAATTTGTTTAGCTGAGTAACTAATAAGGCCCATTTATTCCTTAAAATATACCCCTTAAAAAATTGTAAATTATGCGCCTTAGTTTATGAAACTAAATATATTATGGATAAAATATATTTTATATATTTATAATATATTAATAACTATTTTATTAGTAATTAATAATAAACAATAATAAGAATATATTCGAATTTTTAAAAATTTATTTTCTTACAAAAACAGTTTCCATTATATATATATATTTCTTTAAAAGTTAAAGTATTAAATTTTAGAATTTTAATTTGAACAAATTTAAAACATTTATTATTTATAATAACAATATTAGTGTAGTATGTTTTTTTGTAATTTTTCTGAAATAATGTTTTAAGAGAATAGTGAAAAACACACTTTTTACCAAAACTTTAAAATTTATGTCAATCATTATATAGAGAAACCTATAAGTTTATAAAACCTTTTAATTCGTAAAATAATTATTTATATATAAAAAAATATATATTATAAAAATACTAATATTAATTTATAAAACCTATGATTAACATTTCAAGGACATAAGTAATATTTTCCAATATTTGTTTTGTTTTTTTAATTAAATAATATTTTGGAAAATTTGATTTTGGATTTCTATGAAATACAGACAAATTTTATTTGTTTTATAATATACCTATTTTAATCATTAAAACCAAATACATTGAGAATTTTATCCTACACACAAATGTAAATCCTAAAAATATACCTTTTCTAAAAATGGGTTTTACCATGTTATACGCACTAATGCTAAAAATAGTTTTTCATATAAAAAAAATTTTATATGATAAAATGAATTTAATATTTTGAATAAGTATTTATAAATTATTAAATATTTACTATTTTATTTTTTATTCATGGTAAGTAAATTACTTTGGGGAAAACTTATTACTACGGTAAAATATAAAAAGTAAAAGTAATAAATCAATGGGAAAAGGTCTTGAAACAAGATGAAAACATATTTATAATTGAATTCTTGATATATTATAAACATTTAATCATAATATAATCCATTATTTCCCATTTTTTACCCAATTTACTTGTGAAATACATTCTCTGTTTATATTAAGATGAGATGTTTACCAAAAGGTAATTCTCATCACTTAAAAAGGTTCCTCTCACCAACACTTCAATACAACTAAAATAAATTGGTTGAAACCTGAAAATGTGAAAATTAAACTTAATTTATAACCTTATTCTTTTCCATTGAGCCTATGGAAATAATAAATTAGATTAGAAACTCCATTTACAAGGAGTCTTCTATAGGAAATCCTAATTTCTTAACGCGAGTAACTTCTTTTCCTAAAATTGTTTTCTTTTATTTCTTAAATTCCCAAACACAATTTTATAATTCATATATAATTACATCAATATTTCTTAAATATTTAATTTTAAAATTCTACATGATCAACTATTACCATTTTTCTCTTGTTCTATTAAGAAAAATGAAACTGACATTTATGTGTCGTGTAGACTACTACTTCTAAAAGCCGATGACTTTTGTTTTTAACCACCAAATATCATAACTGATTACAAGGGTGAAATATAAGAATAAATATTTAATATTTAATATAATTTTTATTATTATATTCAAACTATATTATTCCTTATTTCTCTCTCATTATTGGAGAAATGAAAATGTTAACTGTGTGTTAGGTGAACTATTTCCTCCATGAAGTAGAGTTTCTTGTTTTTCATATAGTTTATATATTTGTTTTCAAAATATCTTAAAATATGTTTAAAAACAATAATATATATAAATAATATCATTATATTTATTATATAATGACATTATAACAAAATAAACTTATTTAATAATGATAATCATCCATTGATTATGGTATGTTCATGTTTGGGTCACTCTAACCACCTACTTTATCAATGATATAAAATAATATCATGGAAGAATATGAGAACATAAATGATTTTTATATATCTTATAATTATGTAAATAATGATTTCATTTTGTTTTGAGAATTGTAACATTAATATGAGACACATTAATTAAGATACTGATGTCATTTTGTTAAAAAACACAGTAACATGAACATCATCAAATTCATCATTAAGGATCGTAATGAAAAATTCCCTATAATGAAATTATAACATTATAAACAATAATAAAACTTCAATTAGAGTATATTTTATTAATTTTTGTGATGAAATTAGGGATAATAATGAATAACCGCACCACTATTATGAAACTAGTTCAAAACGATCAACATTACTCACACACAATATCAGAAATAGATAATAAATAAATAATATAAATATAGGAAATAATTATAAATGAATTTTATAGAAGTTTATAGATATTAAAAATTTTATGTAATTGGTTATTAATATCTTTTATATTTCTATATAGGATGTTCACTTTTCTGTATAGCTGGAATTTAGGTAGGGGGTTTTCATGGTCTAAGTTATGATTTTTTGAGAGATATTACAAATTATACACCATGTTTACTTTATAAAAAATTAAATTAATTTTACTTCCCATGAATTTTATAAAAAATATTTTCTTGCAAATCATGGGATATAATAATCCAAATCAAGTTCTTCTCTTCAAATATATTTTGAATCAAGTGTTAACCCAGGCATAAGAGTTTTTGGTAACTCAATTTTCATTCATTGAGTTGTGATCATTATCTTGAATATATTTAATATAGTTTGGGTGAATTATACCATTTTATTTAAGTATGTGGTATTATATCATTTTTTACATTTTCACCACATAATCCTTTTTTTCAAATATTTCATTCCTCGTAGAGTATGTTTCTTATAAAGGATATTGATAAATCAAATGTTCTTGATTTAAGTTATAATGTTTCATCTTGAAATTTTTTTCCAAGCATGTGTTCTTACACCCTAATAATTTATTATATAATAATTTCCCATAATTTATAATTTAAATTTATTTTTAATCGAAAAATTATAACATTGACTAATCTATTCCTCCAAAAGTATATCATTGTTAAGAATAATCTGCATCTTCTTTAATGATGTTTTCCCCACCTTTTCCATTGTTTTGTTTCCCACTAATTATCTACTTTATAATTGAATCCTTAATTAAGTGTTATCTCATGTAGAATCTATATTTCCATCCTACTATATTAAGAATTAAGTTTCATTACTTTTTTTATGATGTGGGATATCATTGAAGACATTTCTTAATATTATAAAGTTTTCCAATAATTTCAAAATAAAATGTTTTATCTTCCACCCCAAATTTATTTTTATAACTTTTATATACTTTCAAGGATATATTATTGAAGTCCCTTTTAAAATAGTAATTGTTTTAAAAGTTTTTTATTTATCCTTTTCCAAAATAATATTTGAAAGTGACCTATAACTTCTTCTTTTAACGATAATATAATTTTTTCCTAAAGGTGCTTTTTAAGTCTGGCTTCCTTGTGAACAAATACTTCCATTGCCTTTATCATTTTATTTAAAAATTTCAATATAATTTTTCATGATTTGTAAAATAAATTATTTTTCTTATAGTTTTATATAATATTTCCTTTTAAATTCCTTCAAAAGATCAATGATATTTTCTATTTACATAGTGATTTTTCTAAGACTCATAAAAAGTGTTTCTCATCTTAGTCATTTTACATCGACATATTTAATGTTTGATTGGGATTATTATTAAAATGTTACCATACACATTCTTTCTATATATGGATTATGTAACAATATTCCTAATCCAATATATGATTCATCACTATATTTTTCTTTATGAATAATCCAATATAAATAAACATAACTTTACTTTCAATGCATTTAATTGTTGAATACCTTATTTTCAATTTATTTGATTGAAGGATACACAAATAGATTCTATAAATCAATTTTTTGATGAAATTATTGAATTAACTATATACCCCTTACTCTATAAAGCGTTAGTTTTATGGATTCTTACATAGAAAATCTATTCCATTTTTTGATTGGGGAAATATTTAAAATTTAGTATATTTTTTATTAAAATACAGATGATTATTGATTAATGTTGAAATTTTACTATGTATTATTTAACCGTCTACATTATTTATCTAGATGGGTTATAATATTGTTATATATTTTATTGAAATGGGTAAAAGTATTAGAATTCTATAAATTATTATTCCAATGCAATTGATAATTTGAAAATTTTATTATGTATTATTTATTTATTTTCTCATATGATGAATTAATTATACTTAATGAGTAATGAGTGGGTCCAAATTTTAGATAGCCCTTATTTGAATATATATGTAAAATTAGATAATATTTATTGGGTATTTTGGTGTATGCCTACCTAAAACAAGTTGACTCCTCGACACATGGCCTCGATGATAAGTTCAAAATGTATACGATTATGATGTATTGTCTTAGAGAGTGAAATTAGCTGTATGGAATTATAAATATCATTATTAGGGAACCAATTATTGTTATCCATGTTATCTATTCATTTCCATAATTATCCATACATATATTATTTTTTGAGTTTCACTGTGATAGATAATTATTTTGGTTATTTATTCCTTCCATAATATTTATTCTACTCTTATGATGACTTATTATTTTTGATTATTGTCACTTATGTTTATAATTCTTGATATTTTTAGCTCACACCATCTAACGTTTCTATTCACATAGGTTACAAATAAATGTATGACACATGATATATCGAGTAGAATATCTTATTTTCATATGTTTTGGGAGATGTTTAAGGATTATTATAGATTAATTAGTTTCATACATAGTGGAATAAAATTTAAATAAGTTGAAAAAGACATGGTATTTATTAGTGTATGATTTTTCTTAATTCTTTAAATCTCTAAACCTAAAGGTTCATGGGAATGTATGTAATTCAATATTTACTTATTTTTTAAATTATTGGATAGTTATGAATAGGAATGTCAGATCCCAAAATTATATTGGGGCATGTTATTGTTTATGTTTTCAGTCAAATACACTTTAAAATGATTAATAAAATGTTTCTCAGGAGTATGATGAGTCTTGTGCGGTGTTCTGGGCGATCATGTCATGAAAATGGGAAAAATAGGCCATTCGGTATAAGTTTCACAGTCTCTGCATGATTAGTGCTAACCGTACACTAGAACCATGTGCCCTGGAGAGGGGTGACACATGGTTGGAAAAAATATTCATAGTAGGGGAACATACTATTTGGGACTAGATATATCAATCTCACATGGCAATCACACAGTTTTCCAAACCATGCATCTCCCCAGGAGATCATGCAACCTAGGTCCCCTCTTTGATAAAGGGTGGCACACAGTTGGTGCATGGTTTTTCCAACCATGTAACTAAACTATGCAATTCATGAAACATAGGGTAATTTACCATTTCTCCCTCAAGAATTATGAAACATCACATTAAATTAACCCCTTTCTTCCTTATACAACCTTGGGGATGAACTGAACCCTTAACAACATTTCAAGGATCAATCTACCTTGTTTAGAAGCTATCTAGAGTTTCATTGGGTGTGAATTGATGATCTGGGTAACTATGGCACTCATAATACCTCTATTTTTTAGAATGGGGCTTCTATAATTGTTCTTCTCCTTCCAAATCCCTGAAAAGTTTCTTTTTATGATGATTCTAATTTGTCGTTTAGAAGGTGGTGTTAGTTTTAATCAAGGTCTTGGAATAAGAAAGAGACCATCTACAAACTCATGTTAAGAAATATATTAGTTATATCCAATATTTTTTATGTTAATTATAGGTATTTGGATATTATATTAATGTCTTTATGATATGTATCTGGTTACCTTGGTTGGAAATACTAAATTGGTTAATTAAATGATGAATTTAACCTGTCACGATCTCTATGGGATGCAATGAGGACGAGTGAACTAGAACCTTAGGCCACCCATGGGGTGTGCACTACCATGAAAATGTAAATTGAATTGTTAAATGTTAAATTGAAGATTTTATGGGATAAAACCAATGATAATTGCGTTTAGTAGATAACATGTAATAAAGGGGTGTTTGTACAAGATTGAATGTGTTAAATAGATTATGGAATGTAAATGGTTATTATGTTAAATGGTTAATGAATATTGTTCACTTGATTAAGTGGTATGTGTGGGGATATTTGACTGAGGATCTTATCCCATGGTTTAGGATAGAATGAGGATTTATGCCCCACAACTATATTTCATGGGTGAGGGTGTCGCACTGAGGCTCTATGCCCCTAATAAATTCACATGAAATGATTATCAAGACTGAGGCTCTGAGGTATGTTGTTAAATTTTTATATGTTTTTATGAAATCATTGTCCCTATGAATTAGGGAAATTTTCCCCCCTTTTGTGTTGTCAAGTTAGCAGGCATATGGTGAAGTTAATTTTATCAATATAGATAACACTTAGGAAAAAATGAATTTTTTTTATAATCTCATTATTTTGAAATGATGGTTATTGTTTGTCTAATGTTTACCTGTTTTTGTTTATTTTACTTCTACATAATCATTTTTAGACTATATATTTTTTAGACACCATTGGTGGTAACCTACTGAGTTGTACTCACACACTGATCAAGCCACCATCAGGTACCCAAGAAGATTTTATGGTTTCATATCAGGACAACGAAAAATTTATTATTATAGATGACTGATTTTAGGATCAATGATGTGCATTGATGAGTTAAATAGACTTAGTTTTGTAACTCATTTTAGGGATTCTTATGATTAGTTTTATTTTGGAGTTTCTTAACACTTGGAACTATAATACATTACATGGCAAATTTACTATTGGTAGTGGGAATGTACCCAGTTTTTGGTTTTGGATTTTTTATGCATGTTTATGTTTATTAATATCCTTATTTCTTACTTTATATTCTATGGATTACTTTGATATATAGGGTATATTAAATCCACTTTTCTCATTAGACCCTTGTTAATAGTTGGAATCCTCTAGCATATGGGGAACCATGCCCGATGTCACTTAACGGACTGGCCCGGGGCACCAGTTGTAGTGGCTCCTAGGTTGGGGCATTACAAAATAGAATTAGAGGAGGTTTTTTTTTTCTATTTACATTATTTTGGGAATTTTGAAAAAATATTAGGATGTGTAGGTCCTGGAAAATGAGCTCATGTATTGTAGTACCTAACACAAGCATAGGGGAAACCCATGTACCTAGGATTGTATTATTTTTCATGATGTTCATTGTTATAGTTAATTGTTATTTCACCTAATTGATAGACTTTATGTGTGATGTTATTGTTTTATGATATTTTTCTCACGGGATAAAACATAACGACGGTTGTATATTCATCATTAATTTTATGAACTTATGGATATATATAACATGCATCATGTTAAGAACAAATGGGGAAATATGTTATGGTTGGGTATGTGAATGGGAAATGAATTTTTAAACATGAATTGGGTTTTAAAGAAAATGTTCCTAAAAGATATGTTTTAATTGTATAATGAATTTAAAGTTGTTTTTGAAATGGTTAAACTAGTGCCTAAATGTGGAAAATTTCTATGGGTGGTTGTATAATTCTTTGAAAGGGTTTTTAATTCAAGTCAGGTGTTTATGAATGTTTTAATTTAACCCATATTGATCATGGCCCTGAATAGGGGTGTTTGAGGTTAGATATAGAGATGTGATCATGGAAGTTAGGATGTTGTATGTAGAATTGGTTATTTATGGCTAGCAGTGTGCCCTTATTTGTTTAAACTATGGAATTACTATGTTATATGTTTTAAGATGTGCATTTGGCATTGCAGTGAGAAATTTTCATGATGATGTCTATTTTTCAGGTGAAATAAGGACATCACATAGAATGTACCAAAAGTAGTGGAGTAAGAAACCCTGGTGGTTTTGGGTAATAGAGTCTATGAGAAGTTTCATGAGAACCTTTCTTGGTTTTTGCAGATGATGGAATGGGACTCAGGGTGGGTCATGACGAGTATGTTGGATAAGAATAGATAGCTTTAGTTATGGCATGATCCTATATTTTTTGGAGAGGTTGGACCTAAGGCATCCATGTTCTGGATAGAGTCCATCTAAAGATTTTGTATCACTTAGATACTCCTCCTTTGAAGAGAGTCAAGTTGGTGGCTTATATATTGCAAGGATTAGAGAAGTGATGATGGGATATCCTTGTTCAGACTGAGAATGCAGATGTAATGATGTGGAAAGAATTCCAAGAAATGTATCTAGAACATTTATATCTAGATACTCTAAAAATAGTAGTTAGTTGTTTAATTTATTAGGTTGACCTAAGGGACCATGTCATTGATTGATCATGCTGGTTACTTTACCGATTTGAAAGAATTTTTTTCTAGAGTTGGTATGGGATTATAAAGCTATGAAGAGAAATTTTTAAGATATAATTAGACCTAATATCAAGACAGAGTTAAATATATTATATTTAAAGAGGTTTTTTGATGTGGTGCATCACAACCTAATCTATGAAGGTTACTTGAAGGAGGCTTTAGGTGGGAATGTTGATTAAGTTGGGAGGCCCAGTTTTAAAAATTCATATAGTAAGAAGTTCCATTTTGAAATCTTTCTCCAAACTAGTGGTAGAACAAGTATCCATGGAAGAGAATTAATCTCTCAGGGGGAGATAAGGTGTTCAGTTATTAGTACAATAGACTAGGACACATGCTGGGTCAGTTTCCCCAACCTCCAGTTGAGTGTCAAGAATATGGTAGGATAATAAATGTACTTAGGTTCTATTGGAACCCTTGAAAGGTGGCTAGTGATGGAGGATCAAGGGAGATATCGATTACAAGAAGGGGGTCTACTACCACATTCTCTACAGGCAGTTGGAGTTCTTTTGCACATACCATTTGGGGTGGCAGGCATGGTTTTTTAGGATAAGGGTATCCCTATCAGTAGGGTTGTGCAACTGAGGGGACTCAGGATAGAGCCCTAGAAAGGAAATTCAGCTTCATGTAGTTCAGCCTACACCTAGAGGTGGAGAGACTGGACCATCTAATGTTCAAGGTATGGTTCTTGTGGATTCTACACTTGATAGTTCTATTTTTAATACAAGGGCATCAAATTATTTTAAGTCATCTTATATTTGAAATGTGTTGGGTATTGCAGTTGAATAAATGTGTTGGGGTTATGTCGATTAACAAACCATTGGGAGTACAAGCAGAAGATATTAAGTAATTCAGGGAGCGTTACATTGAGATTGGTAGGTACCATTTATTTTGGGACATGTTGGTGCTTGTGATATCAGGTTTTGATATGATATCAGGGATGGATTGGATGGTGTTGTATCAATACCATATTTAATTTTATCATCGATGGATAATATTCACTTTCTTTTATGTTGACACTTATGTTCACTGACTGGAATGGAATATCCATGTAGGATACATAGGTATAGTTAATCAGTAGTTGGTTGAGATCAAGGCCGTAGTGGAATATCTTGTGTTGGATGATGGGTGAATGGAAAAGGATATATTTTCACCTGTGTGGGATCAATTTCAGGATGTGTTTCCTGAGAAAATCTCAAGGTTTCTAAGGAAGAGAGAGATTGAGTTCATGATTGAACTGATTCCTAGGGATGACCCGGTATCCATTCCTCTATATATTATGGAAACTATATTAATTCAGAAACAGAAGACACAGTTTGAGGAATTTTAGAATAAAGGGTTATTTTCCCTAGAATGTCACCTTGTGGATCTCTAGTTTTGTTTTTTAATAAAGCTGATAGGTCTTTGCAGTTGTGTGTTGATTATCGAAAGTTGAACCGAATGAAAATAAAGAACTGATATCGTCTTCTACACATCGATGATATTTTTAACTAGATTAAAGGTGATTCTGTTTTCTCAAAAATTGATTTTAGGTTAGGGTATTATTATTCGATAATGATACCTTTTAGTATACTGTGAGCTACATT
The DNA here is from genome assembly GCA_963277665.1 of Viscum album. Lineage (NCBI taxonomy): Eukaryota > Viridiplantae > Streptophyta > Magnoliopsida > Santalales > Viscaceae > Viscum > Viscum album. The sequence goes on from OY728145.1 coordinate 539,826,738, forward strand.
CGGAAGTAGGTATGGGTTGTGTGATTTTATTATGATGCTGTTCAGATTGATAAATGCTCCAAAAGTGTTTAGGGACTTGATGAACCAAATCTTCCATCCATAACTATATTATATTGTAGTTGTTTCTATGGATGAAATCTTGGTATACTATCAAAATCATGAAAATGAGTCCAAACACCTTAAAAACATCTTGAATACACTAGGAGAGAATAGGCTATCCGCTAAGTTATGTAAGTGTCAATTCAAGATTGACAGGGTATATTTCGTGGGCCACATAATCTTGGAGGAAGGTGTATCAGTGGACCTAGAGAAGGTTCATGTAGTGGTATATTGGGATTATCCCAGGAATGTTTGTGATATTAGGAAATATTTGGGTATTGTGAGATATTATCGAATGTTCATTAGATACTCTTATCACTTGGAAACATCGATTTTGGGATTAACCAAGAAGGGATTCAAGTTTGAGTGTCATGGAGAGTGTGAGAATGATTTTTGAGAGTTGAATTAGTGGTTTACTACAAAAACAATTTTGATCCTACCTGAGTGAGGTAAGGAGTATAATTCTTTTTGTATTGCATCCGATTTTGGTCTTTGGGAAGTGTTGATGCCGGGAGATCAGGTTTCGGCGTATGGGTCATGGTAGTTGAGAACACATGGAAATATTTACACAATGCATGATATTGAGTTGGAAAAAGTGGATTATTCCATGAAAATTTTAAAACACTACCTTCTAGGTGAAATGTTTTTTCTTTAAACCAATCATAAAATCCGTTAGTACATCTTCTCCTAGAATGATTTGTATCCTTAGTGGTGGATATAGGTTGAGTACATGAAGAAATTGTATTTTTATATAGCATATATATTGGGAAAGGTAAATAGTGTTATAGATTTCTTGATTCATAAGGAATAGATTCAGATGGTTTAGGATTTGAGTTCCAAGTGCATGGAAATGTATTTTCCATACTAAGATTCATATAGACGTTTAAGATGGATAGGTAAAAATGGACCTTCTATCTTTGTTAGTTGAGTCTACTTTTCTGGACCAGATCAAGGAGAGGCAATATGAGGATCTTGAGTGTTTTGATTTGATGGAAGTCCTTAATGGTGGGGAGTCACATTTTGACTGGGCTATCGATGATGAAGATATTGTTTAGGTTTTTGAAATTATTGTTGTTCCCATGTGTATACATGAAGTTCTGATGTGTGAGTTTCATGCCTAGAAGTGGGCGGTGCATCCAGGATTAACCAAAATCTATTATACAATTCAGTGACCATATTGGTTCCCATGAGTGAAGAAATATGTTATGGATTTTGTGACACGATTCCACACCTATAAGCAATTAAATTCCAAGAATCAGTGACTGGGTGTGTTGTTACAGTTGTTACCCATTCCAGAATGGAAGTTGGATGATATTACCATGGATGTTTTTGGTAGGTATTCCAAGTAAGCCTCATAATAATGATACAATATGGGTGGTTGTGGATCAATTGACCAAGGTGTCCCATTTATTAATGATATCGATGAATTTTACCATTGATCAGTTAAGTTAATTATATGGTCAGGAGATAGTGAGTTTGTAATGAGCACCTCAGAGTATTGTTTCAGATCATTCTTCATGTTTTACTTTTCACTTCTAGAATGGGTTTCATAAGGTTCTTGGTACCTAAATGTTTTTTAGTACATCTTTTCACCCGCAAATAAATAGGCAGTCATAGAATACTATTCAGGTACTAGAGGACATGTTTAGGAAATGTGTCTGAGACTTTTGTGGGACTTGTGATAGACACCTAGTGCTTATTGAGCTCACATTCAGTAGTGGTTACTAGTATAATATCCATATAGAACCCCACAATGTGATCTATTTTAGGCCATGTAGTTTTGTGTTGTTCTGGATGGAAGCTAGGGAATTAGGGATGTTTGGGATAAGTCTCATGCAGGAGACATTAGAGTAGGTCCAGTTTATTCAGAAACATATGACTGGCAAATAATAGGTAGAATTCATTTGATAATCGATGTCATTGACTGATTGGATTTGAAGTGGGTGATAATATATTCCTTTGGGTGTCACCAAGGTTGGGTCATTTTCAGATTCTGAAACAAGGTAAGTTGGTGCATAGGTGTGTGGGGTCATTTGATATTGTGGAAAGGATAGGACTGGTGGTGTACCGATTGGATATTCTATAATGATATAGTAATATACATGGTTTTTTAATGTGTCACAACTTCAGATGTATCATCCCAACCCATATCATCTGATTGATGTTGATGATGTTGATCTAGTGGTTTATTCATTTTTTTAGGACCATCTGGTTTGTATTATAGACCATAGTGAGAATGTTCTGTAGAGTAAGACCATTCTATTAGTCCGAGTGTTATAGCACCATGATAATGTTCATGAGGAAACTATGGAGAGGTAGATAAATATGTGGGCTTAGATCCCTAACCTTTTTACATGTGAAGCTTAGTAATTTTGGGAAGTATGACTCAAGGATGATCCATTATAAGGTGGGGATGTTGTGAGATACCAAACTTCTATTGAGGTATGTTCAAGTTTCCATTTTAGGTCAAATACCCATTAAAATGGTTAAGGAACTATTTCCCAAGAGTATGAGGATTATTAGGTGTGTTTCATGGATTCAGGGAATGAAAATGAGAAAATGATTCCATTTAGTTCAAGGTTCTTGGTTGGTGCACGATTAGTGCTAACCGTGCACCAAAACCATGCAACATGGAGAGAGGTGGAGCATGGTTGGTAAAAAAATACATGGCAGGGTACCAAACCATGTGAGATTATACAAAGTCATCCCACATAGCCGCTGCATGGTTTGCCATATTATGCAGCTCCCTTAGAGTCCGTGCGACCCAAGCCCCCTCTAAGATAGAGGGTGGCGCATGGTTGGCATAGGGTTTGGACAACTGTGCATTCAAACCATCTAACTCATTAAACATGGGGGAATTTCCCATTACCCCTTCCATAATTATGAATGCTCACTTGAATTTCTCTCTCTTTATTCCTACAGGAACCTTGGTGATGAACAACACCCTCACCAAACATCCCAAGGAACATTCTCCGTCATTTTTAAGTCATTTGGAGTGTCGTTGGCTGAAGATCGATGATCTGGGTAAGACTAACACTACTAATGCCTATATTTTCTATAATAGGGACTTTATGATCATTATTATTCTTATTAATCACTACAACATATCTTTTATAAGAGAATCTAGGTTTTGAATTTTAAGGTGGTGTGAGTTTGAATCAAGGGACAGAATTAAGCGAGCATCCATCTACGAACATGAGGCAAGTGGTCTACAAGTTATATGTAATATTCTTCATGTTAGTTACGGGTATGTGAATGTGATATTTGTGTTTCTATGTTGCTTATCTGGTTTACTTGGTAGGAAATGGTAAATTGGTTAATTAAATTATGTAATGAACCCCTCATGATCCCCATGGGATGTGATGAGGATGAGTAAAAAATAACCTAAGGCCACCCGTGAGGTGTTCCCTACCTTGATCATGGAAATTGAATTGCTAAATGTTAAATTTAAGGGTTTATGGGATAAAACCAATGAAAATTGTGATTAATTGATAACATGGCATAAAAGTGAATTTTGTTAAACATGAATGTGTTAAATGGGTTATGGGATGTAATCAGTAATTGTGTTAAATGGTTAATGGATCTTGTGGACAAGGTTAAGTGGTATGTCTAGGTTATTAAACTAAATATTTACTCCCATGGGATAAGTAAGACTGAGGATGTAGGCCCCACCCCTATATTACATGGGTTAGGGTGCCGTGCTGAGGCTTTATGCCCCTAATGAATGAACGTGATATGATTAACTGGACCAAGGCCCCATTAAATGTTGTTAAATGTTATATATTTTTTGAAATGATTTTCCCCAAGAATTATGGAACTCTACCCCGTTTTGTGTAGTCTAGTTGACCAACATAGGCATTAGTGAGTTTGATGAGTACATATAACACTTGAAACAAATGGTAAAATTGGATAATCTTGATATTGTCAAATAATGGAACTTGTTTGTCTAATCCTTACCCCTTTTTGTTTACAGTAATTCTGCAAATATTTTTTTAGATTGGATATTTTGTAGACACCATTGTTGGTGTATTATTGAGTTTTAATCACACCCTACTTAGGCCAACATTGGGTACCCGATCCAACTTCAGGGTTGTAGGTTAGGAAAATGGAAAAATCCCTATACTAGAGGGATGGTTTTGGGCTCAGGGATGTGAATGGATAAGTGAACTAGACTTGGTGTTGCGAGTCATTTTAGAGATTTACCATCCTATCTTTATTTTGGTTTTTCTAGATATTTTTCACTATAATACATTACATGGAATATTTACTATTAGTAGTGGGAATATACCCTATTTTGGGAAATGGATGTTTGATGCATGTTTATTATTATTAGTATTTTACTAATTTATTAATTTATCACCTATGGATTACTTTTATAGAGTTAGTTTAGTATCTCCACTTGTCTCAATAGACCCTCACAACTATTTGGTAGCCTCTCACATATGGGGAGGCACACCTGAGGTCACATAATGGACCAACCGGGGGATCTAGATATATTGGATCCTAGGATTGAGCATTACAAGGAATCTATATTTAGTATTTAATGTATTTATATTGGGCACTATATCAAGGATTGTAGGTCTGGGGTGATATAGTTAGTATTAGAGAACGTTTTAGATAAATTTATAGTTTAGGATGTTATCAATTGACGATTTCAATGTTATTAAGGTGCGATAAGTTAAGGATGATCATAATATCAAGGGTATAGATATCCCTTTAGGTTTATTGAAGGAATGCTGAATATTTTATTGATTGTGATAAAATAAATTTACTGAAACCCCAAGGGATAAGTCTAAGTATAAGATAAATATAGAGATTTTGGTAATGTGGAGATTGTGTGGTTTTACTGTAGATGGCATTCTTATCATGATAATGTCGATTAAATATAGATTTGGTAAAGAGGCACCTAGGGGTAATCACCCAAAAATGGCTTCTTGAGTATCAAATCAATCATCACCTAGTGAATACCAAGAGTACTAACTATATAACTAGTTCGACACTCCTAGGGGATATACTTTAGTTAATCAAATTCTCTGTACAATACATTACAAGGTATTTATTTTGTTAAGTAATTAGGTTAAGTATTATGAGAGAACTCAATTTAGAAAACCTATATTGAATTGATATTGACATAGGTTATACTGAAATGTAATACAATAATATCTAATAGTAAGACATTTTCATGTTGAATTTATCTTGTAATTACCATAGAATAATTCTATTAAGTTTTTCACTACAATTGTTATGTCCTTCTAGTTTTAGTAATTTCTCATGCTTGAAAGAACCAAGAAAAAAATGGAGACCACATACATTTCAATGATTCTCCAAAAGAGAAACCTAATGAGATAAGCACTGAAGTGATAAATAGGTTTATTATTCCATACTAGCTATCAATAATTATGATTAACAATATGAACTTATATGAGTTCCCAAAGATAGTAAATAAGAGAAGGATAGAGTCTCATAGAAGTCCAGTTGATGACTAACATATAGGAAAAAAGTATTCAATTTCCTTCATGTCAACATTTTTGTAATAATATCCAAGGGTAATGCCTCAAAGGAACTAGATGATTCTTCATGTGTGGAAGATGAGATCATGAAGAAACATGTTACAAAGGATAGATAATGTAATTTGATAAAATGCTGAAGGAAGATGATGTGGTTTCTAGTCATACCTATGACGTTAAGGTAGACACTTCATTTGAAAATATAAGTTCATTTATGACTATATTTGTAATAACTGTAACTAATTTTATAATAAAGTGATAAATATAATTATGATTATTCATTTTATTTAAGGGGGGAGAATGTAACAACCCAAGATAGAAAATTATATTTTCCTTTAAAACAAAATGTGTTCAATGCCCTACTTCACACACAACACTGAACAATAATAAACTATGGAATTTTATATAACCATTAAGACACTTCCATAAAATTAGTGGGTAAAAATAGACATAATTAAATTATAAATGATATTTCATTGTCAATATTAAAGCATCAATGAATATTGAATTAGTATATCTAAGTAACTAATAAGACAAATTTATGATTTTAAAATGTAACCCTTCTAAAATTGCATTTTATGCACTTTATTTTAAGATACTAAATATATTATGGATAAAATATATTTGTGATATGATTCGTATATTAACAATAATTTTATTTTTAATTATTTGGGGGTAATAATAAGGTTAGTAAACAATTTTTAAAAAGTAATTTTCCTATGAAAAGAGTTTTCATTATATATTTATGCTTTTATTTAACTATTAAATTATTAAAATAAAGAATTATAATTTTATCTAATTAAATAAATTTTATATTTAATATAAGTTTAGTCTGATTTTTTATAATTTTAAAAAATAATTGATTTTTAGGTTACTAGTGAAAAGTATTTATTTTTCAAAACAGTAAATTTTAAGACTTTATCATTATATAAACAACACCTAGAAGTATATAAAGACTTTTTCTTAATAAAATATTAATTTAAGATCAAAACCAATACAATTTAAAAATACTATTTTGAATTTAAAAAACCGATGATTAATATATTAAAGACAAGTAATATTTTTCATTAAAAACAATTTTTTTCTTTTTTTAATTAAATATTTTTTTGGTAAAATTAAATTATGAATTTCTGAAAAATCCCCATAATTTATATTTACTTTAAAATAAAACATTTTTTATAAATAAATCCAAATACATTGAAAATTTTATCCTACACATAAATTTTAATATTAAAAATAAACTTTGTCTAAAAATGGAGTTTTACGTGTTACACGAGCTAATGATAAAATTTATTTTTCTTAGACAGTGAAATATTATATAATAAACTAGATTTAATATTTTTTAATATATATTTAAAATTATCTAATAAGGTCTATTTTATTTTTAGGTTTAAAGTAAATTACTTTGGTCAAAACTAGCAACTACTATAAAATCTAAAATAGTAGAAGTGATAAATCATGGGGTAAAGGGTTTTAAATATTTTTAAACATGTTTATAATTGAGTGGATGATATATTATAGACCATAAATCACTCTCAACTCCATTATTTTCTATTTTTGGAGCCACTTGACCTGTAAAACATGTTCCATCATCATATTAAGGTGAGATATTTACAAAAAACGTCATTCTCACCTCTTATAAATGGGGTGTCTCACCACCCCTTCAATACCACTCAAATAATCAGTCCCATGACTTAAGATAAATCTTTAATTCTTAATTTATAACTATTTCTGTTTTCCATTATTCTTTAGTCACAAAATATTGTCTTAAGGCCTCTATTATTAATGAGTCTTCATAGAGAAAGCCTAGTTTTTCATCGTGAGTACATTCTTTTCCTAAAAATATTTTATTTTCATTATTACTTTACCAATTATAATTTTATAATTATTATATAATGAAATCAGTATTTTTTTATTCTGAATTATACAATGATAATGGAATTACTATCAAGAACCTTTCCATTTTTTATTCGGAAAACTGATACCATCGTTTGTGTGTTGTGTAGATTACTCCCTCCACAAAGCAACGTCATTCATTTTCCCCACCACCACTTTTCACTAAATATAATTAATAAATTTAGGAATAAATATTATATATGTAATATAATTTTGATATTTAAGTGATAAATTATAATACACATTCTTTCCTTGTCATTCTTAGAGAAATGAAAATGTTATCTCTGTGTTGTATGGATTACCGACTCCACGAAGTAACATATATCATTTTTCATATAGTTTATTAATTATTTATTATATACCCTTAAAATATGATTAAATACCTTAAAAGTATCCACATAATTTCATTATTCTTCTACAATAATGACATCATACCAATATAAACAACTTTTATTTCATAATCATCCATTAATTATTGTATGTTCATGTTTGTGTAGGTCTAACAACCTACTCGAACAATTTTATAAAATAATATCATCGATTACTATGAGAACATAACTAGTAATGATATATGAACTTATATGTAAATAATTATTATTTTTTGTTTTGTACTAGTTACATTAATATTAAACTCATTAATTAAGATAACATTGTCTATTTTTCAAAAGTCAATAAAACATGCACATCATCAATTTCATCATTAAGGGTCATAAACAAAGATCCCATAGAGTGAAATTATAACTGATGAGCATATATTGATTCAAAAAATTTCATTATTTTCTTTTTGTTTTTTATTCTCACAAACTACCATATTTTAGTTACTAATGAATTAGTTTTTTAATGAATTTGATGAAATTAATATTCATTGAAATATTTATTCTTGAAATATATTCAAGTCATTGATCAATGGGAAATATTTATTTAAGTATTTTTGACATTTTTAAATATATTATGGAAACATTTTCCACACCATACATTTATAAGCATAATGTTTTGTTTAGAAACCCTACATTTGAAACAATATGTATGGATCATGTATCCTTCATTGTTGGAAAAGTATGGATAAGAAACCCTACATTTAGAATCAACCCTATGTTTGAGGAAGAAAACATATGGTACATAAACCCCACTTTTGTGATCAAACATATTTTTTCAACCCTTGGTTGTATTCTTCTCATTACATGAAGGAACCCTACATTTTACTATTCAATGATGATGTTTTAAATCAATGAGATTATCTAAGATTTATGCAACAATATTGATAAATCTAAAGATCTATTCAATCCTATTCTATGACCAATTAAAAGGCTTATTTTGATTGTTTTAAAGTATTTTATTCAATGGAGTAAATCATTACTATTATTTTGGGAAGTTATGAATACATGGAATGTTTTTGAATTTAAATATTCAAGATTTATTCGGCGATATTTTTGGAGCTAGTTTGACGATGAGCTGTTCAACCAGCTTTATAAATATCAATACATTATTTATCCGAAGATATTGGAGAAAATATATACAAAAATGAAACCCTATCTTCAAAATATAACAAGTGTTTCATTGCCTTCAAAGCTACACTTTGAAGACATGCATGTTCTGATCTATTTGATAGGCTCACTTCTATTTCTATCACTAATACTTCATTTTATTGTTATATCATCATCAAAAATATTAACAAGGCATTTCTCAGAGATAAAATTTGTATAAATTCATGTTTATACATCTGTTTAGGGTTTTCTTGATCACTATTTAAATAAAGCCTATGAAACATTGAAGATCTAACTACTACAACGTGTTATTGAAGATCAATTATATTCGTTAGTTGTTGATGAAACTGTGAATTTGAGCATTTTTTTCAAACAGATCAAACTCTATTGATTTGGAGGAGTTTTTAATACTTAGATTCAGTTATGGTTAAGTGTTAGCTTCTTGTAATAAGCTATATATTTTTTATTCCAAGTAAAAGAACCATAAGTCCTTGTAAAATCCTTTCAAGGTGTCAAATTCCTACACTCAGCTGTTATGTGATTTGGATGAGAGGACCTTATCATGAAAATAATGAATCTCATTTGAGCATTGGTGGAGTGGACTAGGGTATAATTGTTCCTAAAACCACTATACAACACTCTGTTATTTTCCGTTATTAATTTCTATTGCTCACTCATCTTTAAGAGATAAGGGAAGGTTTGCTACATAATAAGAGATGAGTTATAAATTTATCAAAGTATTTGAAGAACACAATTCACCCCTCTTATATATTTTATTTTTGTCATTGTCATTCTCACATAACAATTTGTATTACAGGAAGGTCTCTACTGGTATATTTTCCTGAAAATTATTTTTCCTACCCGATATCAAAAATTGGTATCACAAGGTTTTAAAGAATATTTATTATCTTTAACAATCTTGAGTTAAATATTCAGATGAAGACATATTGAAAGGGATGATTCAAGAGATGGTATGTCATTCATATGTTATTCTTAATATAATTTTAAAAAGTATGTATACAAGAAATACCAAATGGGAATTTATTTAAAAAATCTCAGAATAAGGGTTTATCTGAATGTTTTTAAGCCATATGATATTCCTAAGAAATATTTGGAAGACTGGAATAATGATCATGAAAGATAATATGACCACAATTCAAAATCTAAGAATGATTTAGTGTGTGGTTTTGGAATTGTTGAATTCAATCGAGTATCTCAATGTCTTACTACATAATAGATGTAGAAGACTATTGTATTTTCCTATGAATGAATTGAAAATATCAGACAATTAAGGTACACTAATGTAAAAATAATGTTTGATAAGTTTAGAATTTATAAGGATGAAGCTATCACCCAAATAAATGGGATATTGATAGAAATAGTAAATAATGTTGCTGATTTCGGTGATCCAATTTTAGAATCAGATATTACATTAATTCGAATGGAATATCTATAGCTATACATAAATATACAATAGGGAAAAAAATTTCTAGGAAGGATTTTTTTGGACTTTAATCATGTATGTACTCAAGATGCAGGTTAAAGCTCAAATCATATATTACATGAAGGAAATTCACCCAAAACTACCATGAATGAATATTATGATTCCATTTATCTAGATTTATATAAATAACTATCAAATCTTGTAAAAAAAATTCAGAAATTATACAAAAATAAAAAGAAATGGACTAAAGTAATTAAATGATGTGAGTGAATGAAAAAAGGTCATTTAAAGGAAAACTATCCTTTACTCAAAGATCCATGAAATGTTACTTATAAGAGAAAATTAAAGAAAATTCTAGAAGATACTTGGCGTAATTCCTATGGTTCACATGGTAAATCTTCTATAAATTCTAAGGCTGGGCATAAAGGAAAATGTTTTGTCTTATGGCTCGAACTGAGGAGGTACAATTTTCGTAAAACTCATAACTATATTTGTAAAAGACATTTTATAATGAATAAAATAGGTATTTCTTTATGCTCCAAGATAAATATGACTCCTTAAAGAAAAATCATTGAAAAGGTCATAAAATATTATGATACTATTATATTAGGTATATAAATTTTTTCAAACCATATTATATATTTAAAGTATAATTCTTCAAATATTTATTAGGATTTTAATGTAAATAAGATTAATTAATTATTTTATATATTTGATTATTAAAAACAAGATTCTAGTATGTAGATAAAAGGATAAAAATATTTAAATCAAATCCTTCGAAAAAATAAAATATAGAATGGAAAACATGGAATAGGATGTAATGGTGAATGAAATAAAATATATAAAAATTATTTTTTTCCTGTATTAACTAATAAAAATATGTCTACTTTTAAATTTATTTATTGTGCTATTAGAGATAATTATTCAAATGATTTATTCTTTATAAAACCCCAATTTTTTATTAAAAATGTTTATTTCTCAAAAGAATCATTCAACTTGAATAGTAGAATTCTTACTCAAAATAAACAAGTTTGGTTATCTAAAACATTTATTGCTATCACTACTAGAAACAAAAGAATATGGGTAATAAAAAACACATGAATTATAAGTTTTATAATATTAAACCACTATTTAGTATTGTTAAATATTTTTGTGGTTGATCGATTGATATATACAAGTCTCTAAAAAAAGTTGACAACTCTGAAGTAGTTCATTATCAAACATTCTTTGTACCAAAATCAGTGATCTTGGAAGTATTTGATTTTTATATTTATATTTTTTCAGTGTATTAAATGTTATATATAAGTGGAGATATCTCTCTTATGATTTGATAAATACTCTTATTTATTAATTCATAGTTTATTTTGATTATATAAATAATTGTTTTAAAACATCAAATATGTCTAAACATTGTTTCTATAGTATATTACTTATTTAAATTTTAATTTTTTTATATTAACATTTTTTAAACCTATTGAAATATTCATATTATATGATTTTTAAAATTTTATTGGTTTGCATAATTGAAACACCTTACTTACGTAGTATGTATTTTGAAAAATTGAAATCTAAAATGATTGCTCTAAAATTTTCTACTAAGGAATATGAAACATTTTCTACAAATTTATCATAACCGGACATATCATCTTATTTTTAAAACATTTTATTTATCAATATTCTTATTCAGAATAACTTGTTTAAATGCTTCTGGAAAACTATTCATAGAAATATGAATCGATAAAGTAATTGATGTTTAGAATAAAATCATTCTTACAAAAGGAAAAAATGCAATCTTTATGATATGTTAAAAGAACTGTTATATTCATATATTGATGATTCATTGGAAAATTATTCTGAAAGAAATAAATAAGTTCATTGTCCTGAAGAAATTTAACGCTCTTTTGATAATATTTCTTATCAAAGGATTTTATTGAAATTCAACAACCTCAATGAAGAAAAAGGGAAGATACAAGTTGTTTTGGATGTGTCTAGGAAGTCGTACCTGGAACTACTGAAAGTATCTATATCAAAAAATAGTCTTTGATTTGTTAAAGACAGAATATTAGAAAGAAAAATAATTTTCAACCTTAGAATTAGACTTTGAAGATTTTAAGGTATAAATTCTAAGTCAGATGGAGTTACATAGAAAATAAGATGTTACTAAGAAAGATCTTGATAAGATAAATTTGTTCCTACTTGAACATTATTCTTCCTCATAATATTAAAGAATAGTAGATGTTTAAAGCATAATATAAGATATTAAAAGAGTTTTATCTATTAAGTGAATTTTTTTGAAGTTTGGAATGTTTAGACTAACCATCTACTCCTTCCTAACCCTTTGATTTTATTATTTTTGTCAATTATATATATATTAGTTTTAATACATATTGTTTATCAATAATATGTTTTAGAAGTTTTTTCTTAATTTCCTTTTAAACTTTAAAGTTATTTTACATAAGCATGCACTTAAGGTTTGATTATCTCATAAATGACTTTATTTCTATAGGTAAAAGTGATTTTAATAATAATAGTGTTGTTTTTAACTATCTAATTATTTTAAATGTTTTAAGTCATTGAATATATTTTATACTATAAAATAAGGATATTTTAAAGAAAATAATGATTTTATTCATTAAATATTTTATATTAATCCTTGTTTTTAAATTTTTTACATAAAAGTATGAATTTTGGGGGAGATAATTTCATTGCTATTATATTTTTAATATTATAAAAAGGGGGAGAAGTTTAGTGTTTTAATGTTATCACCATGTTATAGAATTAGATAATTTAGAAGGGCTTATCCCTAATGTCATTAATATGGGGGAGAAGTTTTGATCCTTATAATAGGGAAATAATTTTCTCTAAGGAAAATTATATAAAGGAATAATGGGGAGAAGTTTCATTTATGAGGGAAATATTATAAAAAGAAAAAGGGGGATAAATTTATTTTGGCCCATTTGTGTTTAAAATATTACATATTTATGTCATGGGTTTTTCGATTATGAAAAATGGAAAGATTGTTGAGAATATATCGATTAAAAAATTTCATTAAATTATTTTTTGGTTTTAATTCTCATAAATATCCATAATTATGTTACTAATGAATTTGTTTTTTTGTTAATTTCTAGAAATTAATATTCCTTGAAATATTTATTCTGGAAATATATTCAATTCCTGGATCCATGATAAATATTTTTTAAATAATTCTAGACATGTTTAAATGTATTATGGAAACAATGTCCATACCCTACATTTGTAACCATGGCGTATTGTTCAGAAACCCTACATTTGAAATAAAATGTTTGGATCAAGTACCCTACAATATTGGAAAACTATGGATAAACAAACCTACATTTGGAATAAACCATACACTTGAGGAAGAAAATGTATAGCACATAAACTCTAATTTTGTGATCAACTTCATATTTTCAACCATACATTGGAATTTAACCATTACATGAAGTGAACATACATTTGATTATTCATTTGTATAGTATTAAATCTATGATATTTTTAGAGATTTATGCAATAACCTTGATGGAAGTAAATATATTTTAAAAGCTATTTTATGACCAATTCAAAGGCTCGTTATCATCGTTTTAAAGGCTCATATTCAATGGAGTAAATAATTACTATTAATATAGAAAGTTACTACTCTCCAAAAAGTTTTTTAATTAAAATACCCATAATTTATTGTCTGATATTCCGGGTGATAGTTTGACCTAGACTTATTCAACCTACTGTATAAATATCAATAAATTATTTATCAAAAGATATAGGAGAGGAGATATAATAAAATTATGTTTCAAATACAATAAGTTTTTCATTTCCTACAAAGATACACATTGAATACAGACATGTTTTGACCTATCTAGTCAATTCATTGCTATTATTATCATTGCTACTACATTTTATTGTTACATATTCTTTTGCATGATTGACGTGGAATTTCTCAGAGATGAAATTTGGAGACAAAAATATTTATACATATATCTGTTGTTTTCAATATCACTATTTTAATAAATACTATGAATTGTTTAAGATCATCCTATTGTTTTGTGTTATTATGGATCAATTACATCTGTCAATTTCTACTGAAACTATGAATTTTGAATTGTGTTTTCAAATGAATAAAAATATTTTGATTGGGTGGTGTGTTTATGGATCATATTTAGTCAAAGTGAAGTGTTAGATTCTCATACTAATCTGTGGATTTTTGGATCTGTGTAAAAGAACCATATGTCCCTGTAAAACCATTGTAATTTGTCAACTACTTTCAGTCAACTGTTATGGTCTTAGGATAAGAGGACCTACTAGTGAAAATCAACAAGATTGTGGAGTTGAGAATTGGAGGAGTGGATTAGGGTATCATTTTTCCATGAACCACTATACATAATTGCGTTCTTTTTCTTTATTTACTTATAATACTTAGTCACATTTAAAATATAATGTAAGGATCACTGCATAACTAGATAGGAGCTCTAAATCTATTAATGGTTTTTAACAAATAAATTCACCCCTCTTATGTATTTTTCTTCATTACGTTCATCTATACCCAACTATAACATTATAAATAATAATAAAAATTCAATTCCATTACCTTTTATGATTTTTCAATGAATAATTTTTGGAGAAAAATGAAGAACAACACTACTAATATGAAACTAGTTCAAAATGATCAAAATTACTCAAACTAGATATCAAAAATATATGATAACTAACTAATATACATGTATATATTAATTATAAATTAGATTTATAAAAGTTTATATAAATTAAAACTTTTATGATATGGGTGATTAAGATAGTCACATTATTTTTATAAGAGGTTAGATCACATTTTGACTGTGAGGGAATTAAGGTAAGGGTATTCTTTGATTGAATTTTGATTTTTTACCACATGTTACATTTGTATGGTTTTTTATTGATTTTCTAAACCATGAATAATATATACTTTATCTTCTTTAAATTTATTACATATAAGAAGATAAACTATATTTTTTCTTCAATTTTTTCTGAATAATGTGTTAACATAGTAATAAGAGTTTTAGTACCTAAATTTTTGTTCATTGAGTTTTAATCATTCTCTAGAAATTATTTAATATAACTATGATACATTATAAAATTTTATTGTATTATGTGGTATTATATCATTTTTTTATATTTTTAAGACAGAAACTTCTATTAAAATAATTCATTCTTCATGGAGTATGTATCCTATCAGGGATATTCATAACTCAAATCTCATTTCTTTGAGTTAAAATGTGTCATTTTAAAATTTTATTTTCCATTATTGGTTTCTCCCAAACTAAGGTTTAATTATATAGTAATTTATATCCCCGTCTGTGTTATATTACCTTTTAATCCAAATATTTCACATTGATGAATCTCTTCCCCACAAGTATACCATTGTTAAGAATAATTATCAACCTCTTTAATGAGAATTTCCCCTCCCTATCTATATATTCCTTTTCCTAATAATGTTCTCTATTATAATTTGAAACATAATAATGTGTTATATCATGTGAACTCTATATATATATCCTCTTATTTTAAAAATTTATTTATTTTTCTCTATTTATGATGTGGGTTTTCAACAAATATTCTTCTAAATATTAAAATGGTTTTCCATCCTTTTAAAATCCAATTTTTTATCTTCAACCCAAAATATCTTTTGATAATCAATACCTATTTTCAAGAAAATATGATTAGATTTCCTTATATAAAAGAAATTGTTTTCAAACTTTTCAATTCACATCATTAAAAATAACTTTTAAATGTTACCTGTAACTTATTCTTTTTATGATAATTTGAAAAATATTTTCTAAGGACTATTTGTCATGCTCGTCATCCTTAAATAAATTATTTTATTAATTTTCAGGGAATTGGGTAGTTCGGGTTGAAGTCGACTTAAAAATTTTGGGTTCTTATTTAAAGAAATACACTTTTTGGCTTTGACACGCAAACTCAACCGGCTAATCGGGGCTTGACAACATGCAACGCACGAGCGACGCATGAGCGAAACATAATTGCGAAGGATTTCGGATTCTCCAGTGCTACCGTGTGACCCACCCGTCATTCAATTTTACGTTTTGCAGATAAATGAATATTTTGGTCTTGGTGGCATCCAACACACGAGTGGGGAATGGTCAAAGCTGCTCGACTTTGACTGGGTCACTGCGTGACCTCGTCCGATTCACCGCTCGGCCTGCCCGATGTTCAAGGCATATGGACATTGCACGATGAATAATGAAATGAAAATACAATGAATGTTAAAGACTGTGCGACTCGAGCGAGGCACTATTTTGAAACCGTGCGGCCTCTCCTAGTCCACCAAGTGACCTACCGATGTCCAATTAATTAAATGACATTAATTAATGATGATGAAATAAAATTAAGAGTCGTAAAATAAAAATAATATAATATAACAACAGTTGGATACAAATTAAAATTAATTGTTTTAATGGTAATAATACTAATATTATTTGAGGATATTATTACTATTATTATTATTAGTGTTAAGGACAATAATCTTATTATGTTAGTATTTATATTATTATTATTAATATAACTATGATTATTATTATTATTACTATTGGATATTTCTTTAGTTTTTTTCTCTTTCTTTTTATGATTATTATTTTTTATTATTAATTTATTTTAGGTTTTAGGGTTTGGCGCAACAATCCCCTCCCCCTTTTCATTTTTTTCTCTTCTGTCAAAATCCCCTCTTCTCTTCTATTGCACCGCACCCCTTGGTTCACCCGTATTCATCGCACCCTACACCCCTCTACCATGGCAGCCAGCTCTCCTCCTCCTTGCTCGTGCCAGACCTCCCATCTCCTGCTCTGTCCAACAAAGCCCGACGCCCCTTGCTCCTTCGTTCGGCCACCCTTCTTTTCCCCGTCGCACCCCTCCACTCCGACTCCTATGTCTGGCACCACACCTCCCTCTCCCGGCTCATGCTGCCGCAAATACCCCACCGGCGACTCCCCTTGGCCCATCACAACCCCCTCCCACTAGTACCCCATCGCGCCGCAGCCCCTTTCCCTCCGGCATCCAGCCCGGAACCCCACCAGACCCCCTCCCCTTTTTCTGGCAACCCCGCCGACTGGCCATCCCTACATCGGCCACCCCACACCCCTTCGTGCTGCCGGGCAGCCGCCCCACACCTCCTCGAGCAACTCCGGCAGCCTCCATCAACCTCCGGCCGACCTCCCGCACCCCCGATGTAAGTGCGTTTTTCTTTGATTGCTTGTTGTTTAATCCTGGTTGGGTGCGGCAAGAGTTTTGAATTGAGTTTGGTTTAATTTTGGTATAATTTGTCTGATGTATTATTTATTAGGTCATATTTGGGTTGTCGTGATGCGTTTGACGTGTGCTAACGATTTTGCACAGAAGTCTCATGTTTCGTTACACCGAGGTAGGTGGTTCCGCATTTTAAACATTATTTAATGAATTCATTTACTTGCTTTGATAGTTTATAATTTTTAGTGGTTAATTATTTTGGGTGCGGAATTGGTTTTCTTGAAGTCTTCCATGTGTTATATTTATTTGGTATTATGTCGTATGGGTGGGTGTGTTCATGGGTTGAAAACTTATATTTAGTCAATTTTTAGTGTTTAATAATGTTTGCAGTTAGATTTTCATATGTGAAAAGTGCAATATTTGTGTTCTTGTGTTTAAAGTTTGTGTTTATTTTGTGTTTGTGTTTCTATTTGTGTATGTTATGTGAAAATGTGTAAAGTGTGCAATTTGTGTTCTTGATGTGGTGTTGGGTGTGTTTGGTCATGAAAGAGGATGGAGTTTTTTGTGTGTGTTAAAACCATGTTGTGTTTCTTTTTAAATAATTTTTTTTACAAAGGATTTAATATGATTTAATAATATTATTGATGATAAAAATTTAATATGTTTTTAATAAAAAATTATTAGCAATACACAACTTGTTTTAATTGAGTTGGGAAAAGCCTTTTGCTGTGCGTACTTTGTCAAATGGTTTTCTGTGTGTGTAAAAGTGTGGCATTGGATTCATGTAACACCTTGTTTGTTTTATTTTTCTGAGTTTGACATGATATGTGAAATTGAAACATCTTGAACACAAAAAGGGGAAGCCTGGGTACTAGGTGGCAAACTAGACTAGCATGCTAGTGATTCGGGAGTGGCCCCGGCCCAGTTTCACTTAGCAGGATTGACACTTACAATACTAACTAAACCTTGGATGATGATTAGAGACCACTAGGTTATAGATGTGTTGCCCTACTAGTGGCCCGTGCACGAGAACGTATTTTGTTTTGGTTTTTATACTACTGTTCACCGAGACGCGAGGTTCTAGGGTCCCATTCCTTTTTCTAGTACCTATAGGGCATCTCCCACTTTTAGTTCTCCTGGATTACTATACACTAACCGTCGACATGCGGTGTAGCATTGGCGTTCTGTCGAAGGTTTGAGTTTTCTTAACTGTAAGAGTGTTTGATTTTGGTTTAAGTTGTTTTCTTTAAAAGTGTTTTCTTTATAGAAATTGTTTCTTTAATGTTGTTTAAGCTTTGGTGTCCTTTCATTTATTTAGCCTCCAATGTTTTTGTCATTTAATGTTTATACATGGAACCTTTTTTTGGGTGACGTCCTACTGGGATTTTGGCTCACACCCTATATACACCTTTGGGTGTATGTAGACTTCGTTTCTTGGGTATTCCGGGTTGTGAAATCATGCTCAGTGATGGTGGTTCAGGTTATTGATGGTGTTCTCATGCAGGTTGGTGTTTGTAGCTTGTGGGTATCACACCTCTCTTGTCACTTAGAGGTTTGAGTTAGAGCTTTAGTTCTTTTGTGTTCATTACTTTTTGGATGTTGGTTTAAGTTGTAAAAATTTTAAGCTGATTTTAGTTTAAGATCCTGTTTGGTTATCTGTTTTCAGTTTTAGTTTATTTACCTAGTCAGTTGTTTTTATGCCTCTTATTTTGGGTAAACTCTTCCCACAGGTTACTCTTGATACCCGGGCACTTCTGCTAGACAGTGGGGATCAGGAACGCCCTTAGGGCCATGTCGCCGACCAGGTCAGGCGTCGAGTCAGATGGGGACCCGACCTGGTTTATGACAAAATTGTATCATAGGGTAGGTTTTCTCTCTTGGGTCGTGTTCTTTTGGGATAGAGTTAGTGTAGACAAAATTTAAGGTTGTCGGGACTCGACGTCCTTGCTATGAGTAAGGTTTTTGGCCAGCACACCTCATGGAGGGACTCGAGTTACGAATGTAAGTTGAGGTTTGCATGAGTCGTTGGTCCTTGTGGTTAATATTGTCTAGGGGAAATGAAGAGGGAGTAGGGTCAGTGGTCCCAGTGAGCTCGTAGGGTCTAGAAAGCAATGTTGATTCGGGGATGTTGTCCAAGAATACCCTCCGTGGTAGGGGCGTGATTGGCATATGGCCGCCAACCATATGTTCCAGTCACCCACTGACACTAGTTTTCTATTGTACTGTTCCTCATTTATTTTTTTTGGAATTGTGGACATTTTTTTTCAAGTAAAAATGATTTGGTCTTGGAAAATGTTCTGGAAAATGTTTTGAAATAAAGAACTTTAAGAAGAAAATGAGGTATGAGGTTTGAAAAGTGTGGGTTGGATGTTTTGGTTTTGAAAAAAATGGAATGGTTTGGTTTTGACCCTTGGTGTTCTCATGGGGAATCACATGCATGAGTGTATATGGAAAGAAAAAGGGTTAATGAAACGAGAGGACAAGTTCCTCGATGGATATGAGGTGGGTGCTAGTGTGGCACGGGAACATGCATGTGTGAGGCCCATGGGACACCATTGGTGTTTATGGAACCCACTAGCTTTGCTTGTTTTAAAAAAGTTTTGTTAAATGAGAATTTTGTGTTTTAGTAAACGGTGATTGCGTGGTGTGTCCTTGTGTTTTTTAGATGTTATATGTGAGGCGTTTTGAGCCGAGTATGCTTTCTGAATGATTTTTATCTTGAGTTTGAATTCTTATTCGTGAGTTAGTGTGCAAACATGTAGTTAATGGTTTCTTTCGAAAAGTGTTTCGGGAAGCCCTTGCACTGGTTCCCCCTACACGTTTAGTTTTCGCTTGCTGTATGTTTTGGCCATTGGAACAATTTTATTGGGTCCATGGTTTTCCTTCTTGACTAGTGCACACCCCACATTAAGCGTTAACCACGCGATTGAAGTGCAGCCACAGGTAATTCGCCATTGGCCAACCCTCCAGTTGATTTATATAAGGATTCTCCCTTTTGAGCGAGAGTGATAAGTTTGTCCCTTGTACTTTTCGGTTAAGTGGATCCTCTCGCAGCGGGATGACAGATGCGAGAGGAGTTGAAGGGGACTTTGGTCTCTTTGAGTGGTCTTAGTTGTTAGGTATGATGTTTGACATTGTTGCATCTGAAGGTTCCCCCTGGCAGTGGTGAAAAGAATTCCAATGGGGAAGGGTAAGGGCGGTTCAGAATTATTAGTGTTGACCAGTGTCTTGAAGGGCTTTGTAGTACTTTCATCAGCTGCAAGGGTCATTTTTGGTGACGTCTTACAGTGTGAGGTCCCTTAGATAGTCAAATATTGTTTGGAAGCGGTAAAGGATACTCCAGTGGGGAAAAGGTGGAAGCAACCTGAAGTTGTTGGTGTGGTTTATTGTTCTAAATAACCTCTGGTCTTTGGTTTGTTTCATTTAAGAAAGGGTCTACGTTAGGCCACTAGTGTGGAAGATCCAGTCACATGGGGATGCTATGGTCAATTGTATGAATCACGTGTTGTTTAAGACTCAGTTTGAAGTCCCTCACCGTATAATGTACCCCTAAACAGCAGTGGTCATGTTCAAGTGATGATTTGTGGTGTCGTGTTCTCATTCAGTGCGACAAAGGGTGATGTTCATGCACCATTTCAGCTCTTGTGTTGGTGAATATTCCGTGTGTGATCAGTTGGATGTCGTAATGTGTTGTGTTTGCTGGTGTTGTCTCGGTTGCAGTGTGGTTGCATGTGACACCAAAAGGAGAAGCTCCGTTCAGGAGTCTTCAATACCTGACTACGAGGCAGGAGATGCTTTAAACATTAGGGCTCCAGCCATAGGCCTTGGAGTGAAGCTGGCGTGTGGTCAGGAACCCCAAGAGTGTATGAGATCCCAACTTTATTTCTGCCATCAGTGTCGAAAGTAGAGACAGTTTAAATTGTTTTTATGGTTGTTCTGCTCTGAACGAACCATCTGGTTGCATCAGGATTTCATGACCATGTGGAGGCGTGATCATCTCATCACCTTAAAGTCCTGAGGGTTGCATCCCACCAGATGTATCGTTTTTAGTGGTCTGTTGGGGTCTGCTGGGTTAAGCAGTCTCAAATTTGAATAGTGCTGATACAGGGACGTGAAGATGATGGTTTTTTTGGGTTGTGGTTTTAATGCCCCGGTAGTTGGGACCCTCCCTCCCCGCCCCTTACGGTGGGGTGTTTGGTCACCGGTGGAGAATTTTCAATGTTTTTTACCGTCTGTCAGTCCAAATGGTGGGGAGACCCACAAAGGGTCTCACACAAGTTTCTATAGAATGAGTTGGTGTTGGACATTCTCATAATGGTGGGGAGTCCACCCGGGCCTCCTCGTGTCTATTTTCTGGTCTCATCTTGGGCATCGGAAAGTTTTTAATGGTGGGGAGCCCATCAAGATTTTCCGTGTTGGAACTTTCAATTTTGTTCCTAGAGATGGTTCAGTGGTAGGTTATTGGAGTATTCTTTGGATGTGGGTTGGTCTTGTTTCTTCGTTTCAGTAAAATTGTGTGAATTTCGTTCAATAATTCTTGAGGTGTTTCGGTTTGTGAAGTTGGATTCCATGGGTGCGAGAGTTCCTTTATTTAAGAAATCAACTAGAGGTGTTTTAGCACTCTGGGGCGGGTGACACTTAGCGAAAAGTGTTTTATGGGTTCCTTGAGTTTTTCTTTTGAGTCGCTATCTCTGAGCACGGTGGGTTTGCCTCTTTTCACTTGCTTTTAATGGAGATACCTTATGAACCCCAAGGGGGTGTCGTTTCCTACTTTGGGTCTCAACCTTAGTTGTGGATTTCCGGGGACGGAAAGCTTTATGGTGGGGAGAATTGTCATGCCCGTCATCCTTCAATAAATTATTTTATTAATTTTCAGGTAATTGGGTAGTTTGGGTTGAAGCCGACTTAAAACTTTTGGGTTCTTATTTAAAGAAATATACATTTTAGCTTTGACACATGACCTCACCCGGCTCATCGAGGCTTGAAAGCATGCAATGCATGGGCGACGCATGAGTGAAACATAATTGTGAAGCCTTTTGGCTTCGCCAGTGATGCCGTGTGACCCACTCGTCGTTCAATTTTACGTTTTTTAGATAAATGAATATTTTGGGCTTGGCGGTGTCCAACACACGGGTAGGGAATGGTCGAAGCTCCGCGGCTTTGACTGGGTCACCGCGTGACCTCATCCGGTTCACTTCCCGGCCTTCCTGATGTTCAAGGCCGATGGAAATTACGCGATGAATAATAAAATAAAAATACAATGAAAGTTTGATACCGCGCGACTCGAGTGGGGCACAATTTCGAAACCGCGCAGCCTCGCCTGGTCCACCGGGTGACCTGCCAATGTCCAATTAATTAAATGACATGAATAAATAATGATGAAATAAAATTAAGAGTTGTAAATAAAAATAATATAATATAATTAGAGTTGGATACAAATTAAAATTAATTGTTTTAGTGGTAATATTACTAATATTATTTGAGGATATTATTACTATTATTATTATTTGTGTTAAGGATAGTAATCTTATTAAGTTATAATTGATATTATTATTTTTAATATAACTATGATTATTATTTTTATTATTATTATTGGGTCTTTCTTTTTTTTTCTCTTTCTTTTAAGATTATTGTTTTTTTATTATATATTTATTTTAGGTGTTAGGGTTTGGCGCAGCACTCCCCTCCCCCTTTTCATTTTTTTCTCTTCCGTAAAAATCCCCTCTTCTATTCTGTTGCAACGCACCCCTTGGTTCACCCGTTTTCGTCGCACCCTACACCACTCTCCCATGGCTGTCGGCGCTCCTCCTCCTTGCTCGTGCCGAACCTACCCTCTCCTGCTCTGTCCGATGAAGCCCAACACACCCTTATCCTTTGTTCATCCACCCTTCTTTTCCCAGTCATGCCCCTCCCCTCTGACTCCCATGTCCGACACTACACCTCCCGCTCCTGGCCTGCATGGCCTCAAAGACCCTGTCAGTGACTCCCCTCGGCCCATCGCAACCCCCTCCCACTGGTACCCCATCGCACCGCACCCCCTTTCCCTCCTACATTCAGCCCAAAACCCCGCCAGACCCCCTCCCTTTTTCCAAAGACCCCGCCGACTGACCAGCCCCGCACCGGCTGCCCCGCACCCCTTCATGGCACCCAAAAGCCACCTCGTACCCCTTCACGCTGCCAGAAATCCACCCCGCACCTCCTCACGCAACTCCGGCAGCCTCCGTCGACCACCGACCGACCTCCTTCACCCCCGATGTAAGTGCGTTTTCTTTGATTACTTGTTTTTTAATCCTAGTTGAGTGCGGTTAGAGTTTAGAATTAAGTTTGGTTCAATTTTGGTATAATTTTTCTGATGCGTTATTTATAAGGTTCTATTTGGGTTGTCATGGTGCGTTTGACGTGTGCTGAAGATTTCATATAGAAGTCTCCTGTTTCCCTACACCGAGGTAGGTGGTTCCGCATTTAAAACATTATTTAATGAATTCATTTTCATTCTTTGATAGTTTATAATTTTCAGTGGTTAATTATTCTGGTTTCAGACTTTATTTTCTTGACGTCTTCCATGTGTTAGATTTATTTGGAATTATGTCGTATGGGTGGGTGCGTTCATTGGTTGAAAACTTATCTTTAGTCAAATTTTAGTGTTAAATAATGTTTTCAGTTAGCTTTTCATATGTGAAAAGTGCAATGTTTGTGTTCTAGTGTATTTATTACGTTTGTGTTTGTTTTGTGAAAATGTGAAAATTTCAATGTTTGTGTTCTAGTGTTTTTATAAATTTTGTGTTTTTTTTGAAAATGTGTAAAGTGTGCAATTTTTGTTCTTGATATGGTGGTGGGTGTGTTTGGTCATGAAAGAGGGTTGAGTTTTGTGTGTTTGTTAAAACCATGTTGTGTTTCTTTTTAAAGAATTTGTTTTAAAAAAAATTTAATATGATTAAAAAAAATTATTAACAATAAAAATTTAATATGTTTTTAATAAACAAATATTAGCAATAGATAACTTGTTTTAATTGAGTTGGGTAATGTATTTTTCTGTGCATACTTTGTGAAATGGTTTTATGTGTCTGTGAAAGTGTGGCGTTGGGTTTATGTAACACCCTGTTTGTTTTATTTGTCTGAGGTTGACATGAAACGTAAAATTGGAACGTCTTGAGCACAAAAAGGGGAAGCCTGGGTACTAGGTGGGCAGACTAGACTAGCATGCTAGTGATTCAGGAGTGTCCTCGGCCCAGTTTCACTTAGCTGGATTGATGCTTACAACACTAACTAAACCTTGGATGATGATTGGAGACCACTGGGTTATGGATGTTTTTCCCTACTAGTGGCTCATGCAAAAGAACATATTTTGTTGTGGTTCATTTACTACTATTCACCGAGATGTGAGGTTATAGTGTCCCATTCCTTTTTCTAGTACCTGTAGGGCCTCTCCCACTTTTAGTTTTCCTAAATTACTATACCCTCACCGTCAGCATGGGGTGTAGTATTTGGGTTCTCTCGAAGGTTTGAGTTTTCTTAACTACAAGAGTGTTTTACTTTTGTTTAAGTTGTTTTCTTTAAAAGTGTTTTCTTTATAGAAACTGTTTCTTTAAAGTTATTTAAGCTTTGGTGTCCTTTCATTTATTTAGCCTGCAAATGTTGTTGTCATTGAATGTTTATATGTGGAACCTTTTTTTGGGTGACATCCTAGTGGGATTTTAGGTCACACCCTATATACACTTTTTGGTGTATATAGACTTTGTTTCTTGTGTATTACAGGTTATGACATCATGCTCAACGACGGTGGTTTGGGTTATTGATGGTGTTCTCATGCAGGTTGGTTTTTGTAGCTTGTGGGAGTCGCACCTCTCTTGTCACTTGGGGGGTTTGAGTTAGAGATTTAGTTATTTAGTGGTCATTACTTTTTGGATGTTGGTTTAAGTTGTAAACCTTTTAAACTGAATTTAGTTTAAGGTCCTGTTTGGTTGTCTTTTTTCAGTTTTAGTTTATTTACCTTGTCAGTTGTTTTTCTGCCTCTTATTTTGGGTAAACCGTTCCCATAGGTTACTCTTGATACCCGGGCACTTGTGCCAACCCATGGGCACCAGGAATGCCCTTCGGGCCATGTTGCGGACCGGGTCGGGCATCGGGTCTGATGGAAACCCGGCCTGGTTCGTGACACTATTTTTAATTTTTTATTTCATGTGAAAATATATTTCCACTAAATTTTTCATTTTTATAAATATTTACCATTTGTATCCGTATTTTTTAGAATAAATTATATTTCTCTTAGTTTTATAATTTTTTTATTTATAAATGCTTTCAAAATGTCAATGATATTTTTTATTAACACAATGATTTTTCAAAAACTCCTAAAAATTATCTCATATAAGTCATTTTTATTTTAAATATGTTATGATTGGTTGAGGAAATTCTTTAAATG
Organism: Viscum album; assembly: GCA_963277665.1. NCBI lineage: Eukaryota > Viridiplantae > Streptophyta > Magnoliopsida > Santalales > Viscaceae > Viscum > Viscum album. The sequence continues at coordinate 539,852,835 of OY728145.1, forward strand.
CTACCATCCATCTTATTTTTTTCAATATCTTATGAAATTTTCTTCGCTATCAAGGTTATGATCCATCAATACCTTTTTTCTTTCCAGACTATACATAGTGAATTAGTATAAATTTTCTTCTAATGCCTTTACATTGTGAATATCCTATTTTACATTAATTTGAATTCAAGATGTTCACTTATATAACATAAATCAATTTATTATGGAAATTATTTACTTAATCTAATAACCCTTACTCTATACTATGTCAGTTTGAGGGATACTTATATATAAATCTATTCCATTTATTGATTAGTTAGCTATTGAAAATCCCTTTTTTTTTATTCTAATAAGGATGTTTATTGATTAATCTAGAATGATTACTATGTATTATTTAACCATATAACTTATTTCTATAGATGGGTTAAGATCAGGTTATCTCTTTTATTGTCTTGGAGAAAATTATTGTCACTTCGTATTTTTTTATTCTATTATGGATGATTTTTAGAAAAGATGATTATGGATTGTATATTTATTTTCTCATTTTATGAACACATTGAACTTATTTAGTGATGGGTGGGTCACGATTATAGATATCGCATATATAAATCATTTGTTCTCATGAGATATACTAGCTTGTTTGTTTTGGGGTTTGTCTACTGATAATAAGATATTTCCTTGATATAGGGCCTTGATGGTAAGACTGTGATGTCTTAGAATAGTGCATGGAATTAGCTATCCAGAATTACACATTTGATTACTAAGGAAATAGGTAATGTTATCCATGTGATATTTTCATTCACATTATTATCCATGGATATATTATGATTTCTATATCATTCTTTTATGACATTATTTTTTTGTTTTATATTCCTTACATATTATTTATGATCATTTTATGATTACTTATGAACATTAGTTGTTATCACTTATGTCTACCCTTACTAAGAGTTTAATTTTGAGACATATTAAATTTATATATCTCTAGGTTATGAATAAATGTATTACACATGATATGTATAATAGAATATCTTGTGTGGAGAATATCTAGGAGATATTGAATTATTATTATCGATCAAGTAGTTTCTTATAAGTAGAAAAAATATCCATTAGTTGAGAAAGATATGGGATTTTTTATTTAATTATTTACCCTAATTCTCCATGCATATAAACTGAAAAGTTCTTGGGAATATATGAAATGTAATATTTACATTATGTTATTTAATCATGGGATAGTTATATCTTTGAATCTATCATCTATTTAAAATCTAGTATATAAAGTTTGTGTTCCTGACACTAGATCTGGGTGTTTTGATATGGGCTAATACATTTACGCACTCACCCTTGTGTGGTTGTCATCACCATCACATTTCATGTAATGACACAAACATTTACTAATGGAAATTCTTCTTGCTCTAATTAAATGTATTATTATGTAAAATGGTTATATAAAACATATTCGCTTCTTTGGTTTTATGTTTTTGAATTTTAAAATACTGTTAAATTTGTTTAACAGTTCTAATATAGTCGTTGAACAATGGTTTCATGATTAGTATAAATATAGGGATTTAACAAATATAATTTACCCAGATAAAGGAAGCGGCGACCTCATCCAGTAAAACTGTTCCATATGAACCCCATTTGTCAGAGCTCAGAAAGTAGGTGACATCACTGGACTTCGAGCTTGATCAAGACCAGGCCAAGCTTCAACAGCTTAAGCTTAAATGGAACCGCCTACGGGAGAAGTGGAAGTTGATAGAGATTACCACCTAAGGGATGTAATTCGAGCCACCCAAAGAGTCTGTCACCATCAGACACCTTACCTTTAGGTCATATGTAGGTGTTATAAGTGGTTATGTAACAAGACCCTAGTACTATGATTATTTGTAATATTTTTTATAGAATAAATAATATAGATTCATTTTATTATTGTTACATTATAAATAGTTTTTAAAGATCAAATAGTATTTTTAGTTAATATTCAACTAAGAAATCTATTTTGATGAATTAATGGATTTTTAAATTAAATAATATTTTAATAAAATATTATTACTAAATTACTTCTTAGTAAATATAAATGATATTATAATATTTATGAATACAATTGTGTTTTTTATTAAGGATTGAAAGATATTTTTGTCAAAACCCATGAATTTTTTATAAATGTCGGTTTTTATTTTAAAAGTAAAAAATTAGAATATTTAGAAAATTATTTAGATAAAATTAACATTATTTTTGGCATCAAGTCATCAAAATTATCCAACTTTGAATTTTTCAAAATTTCTTGAGACAATCGAATTTTTGGTTATATATTAAATATAATTAAATATATTATGTGTTTTATGAAATCATAATGACCCAATATTGATGTAATAAAAACTATAAGTGGGATTTTTTGAAAATATATATTTTAACATTAAAATAATTAGATTTTAGGTTTTTCTGATTTATTTTACAAAGACTTAGTGGACCCTCCAAGACTTATAAAACATTTTAACATTTTAAAATGATTTCTTTGAGACTGTGACTCACCTCCACATAAGAAAGAATAATATTTTAATATTTTCGGCCATTGGCCTTATGAAATAATGTTTCCAATCCACTTTGGAAAAAACCATTGGAAAAAACCAAGAAATGGTTTGTAGTTTTTATTAGTTTAATGTGTGGTGTCCAAACACTAAATAATAAACAATTACCTCTCCTTTCCTATATAAACACACCCAATCTCCCACTAATATTCACTAAAATCATTTTTATATCGACCAAACCCAACACTCATCTCTCTAGAGTTCTCTCAAGTCACCCCGAGATCCCATTAATCCCCTATCAATCCTCTCCCAAGCCTCTCCCAAGCCTTTGGGATCACACTTCTATGAAAGAAATTTCTTCATTTCTCATTTTTGTCCAAATTTCTTTATATTTTTATTACATTTTATTTTCAATTAAAAATATTGGGGTATGATTTTTCACCTCTCCTATACTACCCTCCTTATTTTTGAATGATTAGACACCCCTTTCTTACTCACTAATACGTCCCATGTACACCCATTACCAAGCCAAAATTCCATAAGGGATTTCTCTCTCCTCATTTACATTCAAGCAATTATTTTATATTATGCATCTAAATTCCATTACATATGTTGGGTAATGTATCTATATAACCACCTTACTGTCCATTTCTTTTACATATTATGAGAGATCCATTTATCTCTCATCAACCATTTTTATGAATTCTTATGTCATGCCATTATGCTCCCGAATTTGAATCGTGATTTTCTAAGCCAAAGTCATTGTATAGTGAATACCATGACCATTTTCCTATCAAGGGTATTCACCTTTACACACATTTTCTTATCAATTATATAGTTTAATATATGTATTCCACATTCCTTTATCTTAGAATAAATTATGATGTTGAATGATTCCATGTTGTATGATCCATGTGGCACACTTATTTATTAAATGAAATGATTAAGAAGGATGCTCCCCCATAGCACTCCAATGCATTGGGTAAATATTACTATCATGATACATAAAGTGAAATTAGGGTTCAATCATGATAATTTAAGTGCAATGAGGGTTTACTCATGCTCCATGTGAAATGATCCTTGGATCATGTTAATATCATGTTATTTTTTTCCACATTTCCATGTTATGATAATTATGATATATCATGCCTTTATGTTCATGTTTCTCTTTTTCTCCAATGGTATGACTTTTTACTAACATGTACTAAATTCTTGATGTTATTCCTTGTTTAATCCCTTACCAGGCTTTATATCTCACCCTTTTCTTATGCAGATTCTCAGGTTATCCCATGCAATTTAAGTCTGAAGGAATGTTGTGGTCATGTAAAAGAATTTTTCAATAATGTTGTTGGGTTTTATGTTTTAAGTTGTTATGTAATGTTCCTAATTTCCCAATACACTAGACCCATCGATCCTCATAGTTTTCTTAAGTGCAAGCTTATGTAATAAATCATGCTTAAGTGTGTAATAATGAGTATTGTTGTTATAGTTGGTATCAAAGGATAAGTTTAGTTATTTTTGGGATTAAGATTAGACAACCCTAGTGAAATCCTTATGGATAAGACTAAACAAAATAAAAACATACCTAAATTTTGGTCAGTATAGTATAAGTGATTTATCAAGAAAATACATCCCTATCTAGATACGAACAATTTGAGGCAACTCTGGAACATATGTATCTTGGTGTAAGACTAGAAAAAACCACTTTAAGCTAGAACTGAATGGGAACTGGTGCAAAAAAACGGGCCTTGATGTACTCTTGGTTACGACACTCTCGGGGGATATGCTTTGGTAAATTAATAATATTAGTATGAACCATTATTAAGGGAATAAAAAAATTCCACTATGAATATATGTTGGAATGTAGATCATGGATAACATAGATTGAAGCCTTTAAATTTATAAGTTAAGGAAATAAATTTAATTTATAAGGTATCCCTTTTTGTCATTAGATTCCCCTTTATGTGTTACCCATAACATTCCTTTTTTTTCTAGACAATGGCCGGTAATTTGAGGAATCATGATAAAAAATTATGCAAAGATTAATGTGATGACTGTTCTAATGAGATTCCCAATCCAATGGGTGTGGGAATCACAAACTTTGTCTTGATAATATCTCTGTTAAATCATGTTTTGAGTCGAAACATGGGAAAAGAGGAACATTCAACCTGTTGGATCTGAATCTACGGATTACACACAAGAGGGGGGGGGGGGTGAATTGTGTCTTTTCAAAATTATTACAATCTCTTCAATTTTGACAAATTCTGTCCACTATGCTTTTGCACGATTAAATATGCAGCGGAAAAAGTAAAAGCATGAACACACGGATGTATAGTGGTTCGGGGAACAGAAGGCCCCTAGTCCACTCCACCAACGCTCAAATCCACGAGCTTGGCGATTTTCACTATCTGGTCCTCGTTTCCACAGACCCGTTCACAACTGAGTACAGGCAGTTGACACCTTTACAAGATTCAGGCAAACACAGCCTTCCTGGTTCAAACACGAACCCACACAGCTTAGAACAAGAAGCTGCTCACTCAAAAATAAAAGGGTTTCGATAAAGAAAACACTTCTCCAGTTGTTCTTCACAATTGCAACAGAATGCAATTGACCGTAGATAGATCGTTGTCTTCAGAAAATAAAAATCTGTAATCAAAACAGTTCTGAGTCGATCCAGTTGCAATAGATATTACCAGAAACTTCACAACTTCAGCAGCAATAGATTCACAACAGATAGTCGATGTAGAACACGTGAATCTGCTATCAAGATCTTCCTTCGGTAATAAAGGTTTTACACTTCTACCAGAAAAGAACGCCTTTACATAGTCTCTGTTTCTTGCTCGTTAAAAGATCAATCTATATCTTTCACACACTTTTCTGTGTATATATATATCTGAAGTTTCCAAGATAGAACATATATATTCAAATATGAGAAAATCTTCCGCATAAATAGATCCATGAAAATCTCCTTTAGATTCGCGATATTAAATGAAATAACAGAGCCGTTGTAACTCCCCTGAAGAATCGGCATAAAAAGCTCTGTTTAAATCAATCAGTAATCCGTTGAAAATCGTCTTTGATTCAGTCAAAGTCGTACTTAAGAATCGGCTCGAAATCCACTTAATAATCCGCTTGTTTGACCAATTCAAAAGGAAATATTGTCTGTAAAAAATATCCCGACGCCAAACGTAGGGTTGATGACGTGGCTCCAAACGTAGGGTTCACAAACGTAAGGTTCACAAACGTAAGGTTCACAAACGTAAGGTTCACAAACGTACATACTTTCTCTTCAGCATTCAAACGTAGGGTTGATCATCCATACTTTGTCTCGCTTCAACTCTCCAAAGAACGTACGGTTGATTATAAAAGTAAGGTTGATGATCCATACTTTTGAGAAACAAACTCAACACTGAAAACTAACGCACGGTTTCTCTTCCATACTTGTCCAACAACGAAAACGTAAGGTTCCTTCCAAACGTAAAGTTCTTCTTCCATACTTTTCAACAACGTAAGATTCATTAACCATACGTTTCAAAATAACGTAAGGTTCCTTAACCATACGTTTCTTTTAACATAAAAAGTAAACATTTCATTCATACGTTACGTTCATCAACGTAGGGTATGAACAGTGATTCCAGAACTCGCTAAAATTGATCTTGCGCTACAGTGATTCCAGAACACGCTAAAATTGTTCTCGGAATAAATGAAGTATGAAATCTCGTTGTATGAAATAAATAAATAAAATAAATTCCTGCAAAATACTTAACGAAATAATTAGTAAATAATTAAGGGTATTTGTGAGCATCAAAATCATCATAAAGAGACAGAGTATTATTTGAAATAATCTCCCCCTTTTTAAAAAAAACATTATTTTGAATTGTTTGAAAACAATACATTGCTCAACAATCTCCCCCTTTTTGATGATCACAAAACCCATAAAATAATAGAACTAATTTAATTGCAATCTTTATTGAAAAATTAGTTTTATAAAATTTTAGAATTCTGAAAGGATTAAAACAATATTTAACTATAAAATTTCTCCCCCATAAAGATAAATTTTCAGCTAAAAAATAGATAAAAGATAAATGTCTTTTCCTATATATCCAAATTTATTCATAGGAAACAAATGAATTTAAATGTTGTGTTTATCCAAATTCTCCCCCTTTTTGTGATATCAAAAAAGAATGAGAAAAAAAAACGGATTTGAACACATTCAATATTGCACTGAACTATAAGTAAATGCTATAATTAACTGTGTATGAATAAGTGAATTTGTTATACTGGCTAACTTAATCATAAATCAATAAATAACAAAACAAAAAAAAAGTAAGAAAAGAATTTTCATTCACAAGCTATTATATAAAAACAATTGTGATATACAGAGGAATCAAGGTTCATGGATAAGACAGGGAAAAAGAAAAAAAAGGTGTCTATCTCCTTTGAATCACGGTCTTGATCTCTGTAAACTGTTCTCTGAGCCTCTTAATCATCCCATCTCCTAACTTGATGATAAGATCTCTGTTCTCTTGAGTCATATGAATATCTTCAATCAAATTAACTCTGAAAAACTCATGCATTCTTTCTTCTTTTTCAACAAAAAGAGCCAGTTTTTCTGATAACTGATTCAAAAGAATCCTAATCGGTTGCTCTTCAGATGTCAACTGATCCACTAAAAATTTCTGATTATCTAGCAAAACTGACAAAGGGGCACTATTACACTGAAGATCGTGTAATCTGTCACTCATATTGCTCATTGCTGCAGTAATTGCTTGAAATCTCCGAATCAAATCAGGTGAAGAGCCTAATCCACTCACAGCATTGTTTGCAACAGACTCAAATTTATTCTCCATGTAAATCTTCATCTCAGACAAATCATCTTTCTTTACCATCTCTGATTTTAACTGATCAATAGCATGCAGCATATCAGTCTTAAACAAATCTACTTCCTGTCTTAAAACAGTAGATTCTTTCAGCTTCTGAAACTTCAACTGCTCTAAGTTCAGAGAATTTCTGAGACTAACATTCTCAGATTCTAATTGAGATATACTCTTGTACAACTCAACAACTTCTTCTTTTCTCAAATCAGAGGCACCCTGTGCTCTATTCTCATGTCCAGAAATAGGTTGATGAGGCAGGGCAAGTGGTAAAGAATCTGCATCTGACTGTTCTTTGTCCTGACAAGGTTGATCCACTGAACTAGCTTTTGAAGCCTGAAACTCTTCTACTGAAAAATCTTCCTGAAGTACCTCTGTATTAGCTTCAGAAGTACGTTCATCACGAACAATAGTCTCTCTGACTTCTACTGAATGGTCAAGAACAATATTTTCATGTAAATCTTGAGGTCGGGCCACTTCTTCACCAGGCACTGCCTCCATAAGTTGTTCTTGTGGAATTGCTTTTTCAACAGCCACAACAGCAGATTGAGGTTCTTTTTGGATTTCCGGTTGAGCTACTGGTTCCTCTATCGGTGCAGTCTGCTCCACAACAGCTTCTCTCACAAATGAATAAGAAATTACCGGTTCAGAGGATTTCAAGGCAGGAGAGATAATTTCATCATCAATTGACCTCTTCCTTCTAGATTGAAGTCCTTCTTGACTTCTCTCTTCCTCAACTTCCTCCATCTCAAAGAGAATTCTCCTTGCCACTGTACTAACCCTTGATTCTGCTTGTCCCTCCTTGGACTTAGCCGGTTGAGCCTGAGCACTCTCCGAGTCTTCCCCAGCTCCAACAGGTAAGAGTTTTCCTTTAATTGTGCTCCAGAAGTATCCTACTTTCCTCAAAGTTCCAGCATTAAAAACATTACTGTGGTGACATTTCACCCCAGCATTTACCAATCTGATCATTCCTCTTTTAAACAAAAACAAAGAAATGAACCTTCCATAAGGGAAAAAGGTCATTCTTGCTTCACTCTGACAGCAGTATCTCAGATATCTTATCATAAACCGAGGAAAATTAAACTTAATATCACACATCAGAAGATACATTATGTACATGTCAGGGTATAGGATTTTCTCCATCTCAGCCATCCTTGGTGCTAAACCAGTCTGAACAAATTTTACCAAGATTTTCTGATCGGGCTCCAAATCTTTAATAAACATTTTCTTTATCACTCTGGTTCCAAATAGAAAAGACATAATGTCTTCAGACTTATGTACAGAATCTCCAATATTCCGTAAATCGAAATGAAAAACTTCTTCATGAGGGCAGTTAAGAATTTGACTTATCTCTACAGATGATATGGAAAAGTCCTTATCCTCTATTTGAGCCAATAAACTATCCTCCGTATCTCCAAGGCTAAACTGAACAGTTCTAAAGAAATGTCTCATTTCTTCCTCATATAGAAACTCAGAGTTTTCACTATTAAAAGCTTGCTCAAGGCTTTGAAACGACAACGCTTGCTTCAACAGTAAATTAGTTTCAAACAGCCATTCTAAATCTATGACTTTACCTTGCAGTATTTTCCGACCAACTACTTTAGGTTTCTTTGCAGCACTGCTCTCAGCTTCATCTGGACGCTTAGTCTTTGCCATTTCAACAACGATTTCTGAAGGTTCGTAAGTTTAGGGTTTGAAGATTCAGAAAAGGGTTTTGGAGCAGATGTGCGGTTTTAGGTTTTCGAAAGGGTTTTCGAAAAAGGTTAAAACAGTTTAGAAGGTGAAGCAGTTCTGACAGCCTTGATTCCCGTGTAATCACTAATAATTACTTTTATTTAAAACAAAATAAAATTACTTATAGCGGGAAACAGAAATTAAGCAGAATTCGAAAACAGAATAAGATTAAAAAAAAACTATTTAAAATTAAATAAACCTAACTCCCCCTTAATAAATTCAAACCTTGCCGTGGGAAGTGGTTTAGTAAAAATATCTGCTAATTGATTTTCTGTATTTACAAATTCTAAAAATATATCCTTTTTAAACACATGATCTCTTAAAAAGTGATGTCTTATATCAATGTGCTTAGTTCTAGAATGACTAATAGGATTTTTTGAAATATTAATTGCACTAGTATTATCACATAAAATAGGTGTATTATTGAAATTTAATCCAAAGTGCATAAGAGTGTTTTTCATCCACAACACCTGTGCACAGCAACTACCTGCAGACACATATTCTGCCTCGGCTGTTGACAGGGCAACTGAGTGTTGTTTCTTACTAGACCATGATACTAAAGACTTTCCTAAAAAGTGACATGTTCCTGAAGTACTCTTCCTATCTAATCTACAGCTTCCAAAGTCAGCATCTGAATATGAAATTAAATTAAAATCATAGGTTTTTGGATAAAGCAGAGATTGATAAATAGTACCTTTTAAATATCTAAAAATTCGTTTAACAGCAGTTAAGTGAGATTCTTTGGGATTTGATTGAAATCGAGCACAAAGACATACTGAATACATTATATCTGGTCTACTAGCAGTAAGATATAACAAACTACCAATCATACCTCTATATAACTTGTTGTCCACTGATTTTCCAGTTTCATCCAAATCACGTTTTATATTAGTACACATAGGAGTTGTAAATGTCTTGCTGTTTTCAAGTCCAAATTTCTTAAGTAAATCAGTAATGTATTTGCATTGATTTAAAATATTTCCAAAATCTTTTTGAAATATTTGAAGACCCAAAAAGAAATTTAATTCTCCCATCATACTCATTTCAAATTCTTTTTGCATTAATTCTGAAAATTCATGACAAAGAATTTTATTGGTTGATCCAAAAATTACATCATCAACATAAATTTGAACCAACAAAACATTATTTTTCACAGTTTTCTTAAAGAGTGTTGGATCTGCTAGTCCAACAGTAAAATCATTTTTCAAAAGAAAAGAACTTAGTCTTTCATACCAAGCTCTAGGTGCTTGTTTAAGGCCATAAAGAGCTTTAGTAAGTTTGAAAACAGAATCTGGTTTTTGAGAATTTTCAAAACCAGGAGGTTGCTCAACATAAACTTCCTCCATTAAATAACCATTTAAAAAGGCAGATTTAACATCCATCTGAAATAATTTAAAATTCATATAAGATGCATAGGCTAAAAGGATTCTAATGGCTTCTAACCTGGCTACAGGTGCAAAGGTCTCATCATAATCTATTCCTTCTTCTTGATTATATCCTTTAGCTACTAATCTTGCTTTATTTCTAGTTATTATCCCTTGATCATCCTGTTTATTCCTAAAGACCCATTTAGTTCCTATTACTGGATAATCATGTGGTCTTTCAACTAATTCCCAAACCTTATTTCTCTTGAACTGGTTCAATTCATCCTGCATTGCTATTACCCAGCTCTCATCATCTAAGGCTTCTTCTATGGTCTTAGGTTCTTGTTGGGATAGGAAAGCAGAGAATTCAACTATGTTTCCTAAGTTTCTTCTAGTTTGAATACCAGTCTCTAAGTCACCTATCACAGATTCTAAAGGGTGATTCTTTAAGGTTCTAGACTGTCTAGGCATTACATTCAAAGGTTCTTCAGTGTCATGTTCTTCTGAACTGGACTGAATTTCTTTTATATCATTTTCAAAATCATTCTTTAAATTCTCAAGTCTCATGTTTTCATTAGAATCAGGTTCATCTATTTGTTCTATCCTTTTCTCAAAAGGATCAGATTCATCAAATTTCACATGAACTGATTCTTCTACAATCCTTGACTTTTTATTATAGACTCTATAAGCTTTGGAGGTTGCAGAATATCCTAAGAAAATACCTTTATCAGATTTTGGATCAAATTTACCAAGATTATCTTTGGTATTCAAGATGTAAACCTTGCATCCAAAAACTTTAAAGTAATTTACTTTAGGTTTTCTGTTATTCCATAGTTCATAGGGTGTCTTTTTCAAAATAGGTCTTATTAAAATTCTATTCATTATATAACAAGCTGTATTAACAGCTTCTGCCCAGAAATATATAGGTAGGCTATATTCATTTAACATAGTTCTAGCCATTTCTTGAATAGTTCTATTTCTTCTTTCTACAATCCCATTCTGTTGAGGTGTTCTTGGAGCAGAGAAGGTGTGTTTAATACCCATGTTTGAGCAAAAGGAATTAAATTCCTGGTTCTCAAATTCTCCACCATGATCACTTCTCAATGAGATTATATTAAAACCTTTTTCATTTTGAATAGATTTACAAAAACCTTCAAATAAACTAAAAGCTTCACTTTTAAATTTTAAAAAGAAAATCCAAGTAAATCTAGAATAATCATCAACTAATACATAAACATATAATTTACCAGCTAAACTTGCTACTCTTGAAGGTCCAAACAAATCCATATGGATAAGTTCTAGAGGTTTAGTTGTAGCAACTTTATTAACAGATTTGACTGATGATTTGTGTTGCTTGCCAAGCTGACATGCATCACAGAATCTGTCATTTTCAAATTTGAGACTAGGCAAATCAGAAACTAGATGTTTCTTAGATAATTTATGTAAAGAATATATATTGCAATGACCAAGTCTTCTATGCCAGATCCAGGATTCACTTATATTAGCAGTTAAGCAGTTTACTTTTTGTGTACACAAGGAATACAAATCCAAAGTATAAACATTATCAGTTCTGGGTGCTCTAAACTTAAACAGTTTATCTTTAGAAACAGTACAACTATTGTTAGTAAAATCAACAGTGTATCCATCATCACAGAGTTGAGAGATACTTATCAGATTGTGTTTTAACCCTTGTACATAAAGTACTTTGTTGATTGAGACTGTCTCTGGATCTCCAACTGTTCCAATACCAATAATCTTTCCTTTGGCATTGTCACCAAAGGTGACAAGTCCTCCTTCCTTTCGAGTAAGAGAAGAGAAATTAGCTGAAGTTCCACTCATGTGTCTTGAGCAGCCACTGTCCATATACCATATTTCTTTCTTTCTTTGGTGACCTGCTACCTGCAAAGACATTCAAACAAATTGCTTTGGTACCCATATTTTGTTGGGTCCAGGAGTGTTAGCAAGCAGTGATCTGGGTATCCAGATTTGCTTTGTTTTCTTAAAATTGATTGAATCATATAGATCGTTGGAAATACAAGCTTTCTTAATTCCACATATTTGAGGTTGTCTTAGAAAACAGTTTTTAGCTATATGACATTTTGTTCCACAGAAGTTACAAATAACCTGTTTAGTGCTAGGAACAAAATAATTTTTGTATAACTTAGGTTTTTCTCCTTTACTTCCAATTCCAAACCTTTCCTTTTTAATTACAGTTTTTCCAATTATCTCATTTAAGGTGTTTTCTCCTTTTGTAAAAACTAATGCAGCCTTTTTATAAGATTCTACTTCATCCTGTAGAGTTTTTATTTTTGATTCAAAATTAATTTTATTTGAGTCAGCAGAGTTGTATTTGTCAATTAATTCCTTATGTTGTTTTAGCAAAGTATTTCTCTCATCTGAAATAGCTTTGTGCAAGTTCTTTATAGATTTATATTTGTTAAATAATGAGTCATACCTTTCTTCAAGCGTATTGCAGTAAGCTGCAAGTTTTTTATTTGAGAAGCTTGTTTCAGAGTTTGATTCATTATTTGAGTCAGAGGAGTAGTATGAGTGTACCTCATCAGTTTCAGCCATGAAACACATATTTGCTTTTAAATTGGCTTTCTCCTTCTCTGAGCTTCATTCAGAAGAATTAGTTGAGTCTTCAGAAACACTCCAAGTAGCTTTCATAGCTTTCTTGTCTTTCTGCTCATAATCATCTCTTTTGAAGAATTTCTTCTTCTTTGCATCTTTCAATTTTGGGCAATCCGGTCTGATATGTCCCATCTTTTTGCACTCATAACATCTCACTTCCTTACTATCCTTTTTGAAGGATTTCTTGAAGTCTTTCTTCTTACTATAGAACTTTCTGAATTTTCTGGCTAGCTGAGCCAGTTCTTCATCCGAATTTGAAGAATCAGAGCTTTCTGATTTAGCACTTACTTCTCTGTTCTTCATCTTTCTATCCTTTTGTTGAGAAGTCACTTTCAAAGCAGTATTTTCCCTTTTTATGTAGACTTTATGCTCATTTACCTCATCTTGCATTTCAGCTTCGTACATCATCAGTGTACCAATCAGTTCTCTCATAGTTAGATCTTTAACAGAAGTTGATTGTCTGATTGCTGCAGAGATTCCATTCCATCGAGTAGGAAGTACTCTCAGTACCTTCAACGCTTGATCAGCCTGCTTGATTGGTTCTCCTAGAGCTGTTATATTATTGACAATTTCTGTCAATCTTCCATTCATCTGAGTGATGCTCTCTCCTTCAATCATTCTGAAAGTATCGAATTTTAACTTAGCAGTTGCATATCTCATCTGTCTTACATTATCTGTTCCTTCATAAGCAACAGCTATTGTTTGCCACATTTCATATGCAGTCGGGCATTGAGATACTCTGTTAAATTCATCTGGTCCTAGACCACAGATGATTGCATTCATAGCTTTTGAATTTATGTCATACTCAGCCTCTGTAGCAGCACTCCATGTATCGGGATTTTCAGGAATTTCATAGGGAGTCAGAATCTTTGAATAGACTTTGTAACCAAGATTTTTCAGATAAATAATCATAGGTGATTTCCAGCAGCCATAATTATCTCCATTAAAGTAAGGTGCTCTGACCATTGACATTCCCTCTCTCATATCAGCCATGATACACTATGTATAATCTTTAAATACTTCTAGCTTGATAAGACTTTAAAAATAAGAAGCTCCTCCTCTGATACCAATTGTTGGATCTGAATCTACGGATTACACACAAGAGGGGGGGTGAATTGTGTCTTTTCAAAATTATTACAATCTCTTCAATTTAGACAAATTCTGTCCACTATGCTTTTGCACGATTAAATATGCAGCGGAAAAAGTAAAAGCATGAACACACGGATGTATAGTGGTTCGGGGAACAGAAGGCCCCTAGTCCACTCCACCAACGCTCAAATCCATGAGCTTGGCGATTTTCACTATCTGGTCCTCGTTTCACAGACCCGTTCACAACTGAGTACAGGCAGTTGACACCTTTACAAGATTCAGGAAAACACAGCCTTCCTGGTTCAAACACGAACCCACACAGCTTAGAACAAGAAGCTGATCACTCAAAAATAAAAGGGTTTCAATAAAGAAAACACTTCTCCAGTTGTTCTTCACAATTGCAATAGAATGCAATTGACAGTAGATAGATCGTTGTCTTCAGAAAATAAAAATCTGTAATCAAAACAGTTCTGAGTCGATCCAGTTGCAATAGATATTACCAGAAACTTCACAACTTCAGCAGCAATAGATTCACAACAGATAGTCGATGTAGAACACGTGAATCTGCTATCAAGATCTTCCTTCGGTAATAAAGGTTTTACACTTCTACCAGAAAAGAACGCCTTTACACAGTCTCTGTTTCTTGCTCGTTAAAAGATCAATCTATATCTTTCACACACTTTTCTGTGTATATATATATCCGAAGTTTCCAAGATAGAACATATATATTCAAATATGAGAAAATCTTCCGCAAAAATAGATCCATGAAAATCTCCTTTAGATTCGCGATATTAAATGAAATAACAGAGCCATTGTAACTCCCCTGAAGAATTGGCATAAAAAGCTCCGTTTAAATCAATCAGTAATCCGTTGAAAATCGTCTTTGATTCAGTCAAAGTCGTACTTAAGAATCGGCTCGAAATCCGCTTAATAATCCGCTTGTTTGACCAATTCAAAAGGAAATATCGTCTGTAAAAAATATCCTGACGCCAAACGTAGGGTTGATGACATGGCTCCAAACGTAGGGTTCACAAACGTAAGGTTCACAAACGTAAGGTTCACAAACGTAAGGTTCACAAACGTACATACTTTCTCTTCAGCATTCAAACGTAGGGTTGATCATCCATACTTTTTCTCGCTTCAACTCTCCAAAGAACGTACGGTTGATTATAAAAGTAAGGTTGATGATCCATACTTTTGAGAAACAAACTCAACACTGAAAACTAACGCACGGTTTCTCTTCCATACTTTTCCAACAACGAAAACGTAAGGTTCCTTCCAAACGTAAAGTTCTTCTTCCATACTTTTCAACAACGTAAGATTCATTAACCATACGTTTCAAAATAACGTAAGGTTCCTTAACCATATGTTTCTTTTAACATAAAAAGTAAACTTTTCATTCATACGTTACGTTCATCAACGTAGGGTATGAACAGTGATTCCAGAACGCGCTAAAATTGATCTTGCGCTACAGTGATTCCAGAACACGCTAAAATTGATCTCGGAATAAATGAAGTATGAAATCTCGTTGTATGAAATAAATAAATAAAATAAATTCCTGCAAAATACTCAACGAAATAATTAGTAAATAATTAAGGGTATTTG
Source organism: Viscum album (assembly GCA_963277665.1). Classification (NCBI taxonomy): domain Eukaryota; kingdom Viridiplantae; phylum Streptophyta; class Magnoliopsida; order Santalales; family Viscaceae; genus Viscum; species Viscum album. Next base: position 539,868,642 of record OY728145.1, read on the forward strand.
TGAGCATCAAAATCATCATAAAGAGACAGAGTATTATTTGAAATAATCTCCCCCTTTTAAAAAAAGATTATTTTGAATTGTTTGAAAACAATACATTGCTCAACACAACCCCCCTAAGAAAGAACAAGCCACAATCGACAGCATCATGATACAAAGGCCTCCCACTTTTAATGGGCCATCTGGTCCCTCAATCACCAAACAATGGATCAAATCCATTTAGAAGATCTTCTCCGTCCTTTAATGTTAGGAACAAGAGAAGTTACTTCTAGATGATTATCGTATGGTGGGTGAATCTGATCAATGGTAAAAATTGATAACAAATATGAATCATAGGGAGGATATCGAGGCATTGGAATTGAAATTTTTTTGTAAAATGTTTTTTGATAAATATTTTCCTCCCACCCTATGACTTAAGATGGAAAAGGACTTCATTGACCTCATGAAAAAGTAGAAAATCGATTAGAGTGTATGAGGAAAACATCACAAGGATTACATGATATTCCCCTATCTTTGTCGTTACCCCCGAATGCAAGTTTGAACGCTACTTGGGTGGGATAAAACATATCCTATGGAAATCCCTATCAATCTTTGACTTCAAGAGCTATGCAGAAATTGTCCGATGTGACCTCAATGTTGAAATAGAGATTGAAGAATCTCATGGGTATCATGGTAATATGAAGTATAAGGTGGAATTTAATTCTGATGGATTTATGGATAAATCCAATGGTTCTAAGAAATTACAGCACCCCACTTTCCAAAGATACAAAAAGAAGCACCCTGAAGATTTCCTAAATGAGATGGGGAAATGATTTAGGTGTAAAAGAAAAGGGAACATGACCATTAACTATAAGATTGAAAAACCTGCTGCTATGATAGAGGAGAGTAAAGTTCTGTTTGACACTCAATGCAATGTTCATTACTTCAACTACAAAGAGCTGGGCCACTTTACAAACTGTTTCTCTAAGACAAGGGTTTTTAGAGGCAACCAACATCCAAGGTAGAAAGGGAGAAATTTCAACATCAATACCATTGAAGAAAACCCTGATAACAAAGTGGTGATATGCACACTACTTATTCATTCAAGAATAGCGAATGCAATTTTTTGATACTAGTTAAACGCATATCTTTTATTTCCCAAATGTTTTTTTAGAAAAATCTTAACACCACTAAAAATCATGGGAGTAAAGATGTCTCTGAGAACAGAAAATGGGGAAATCATTATAACCCATGAATATAACTCATCCCTTGTCGAAATTTGTTGTTTTAACTTCCTGTAAAACCACATCATACTCCCTCTAGTGGAATTTGATGTAATTCATGGATTGGATTGGATTTACCTATATAGATCCAACATAAATTTCCATGAGAGTGAAATCACTATCCATATAGAGAATTGACCCCTGATTCTGTACATGTACAGGGAGGAGGATGAATCCTCCTTAGCAACATCCTCTAAAATGTGGATATTACTTCCCTATGAGCACGAATATATTTCTAAGAAGATTAAGTCTAATGAAGCAACCATACATGAAGACATGCATATTTTGAGGGAATTCACTGAAGTGTTTCCTGAGGAATTCCCTGGCCCTCCTCCTAGAAGAGATGTTGAATTCTCGATTGATCTTATACCTAGGACATTTCCAATATCCAAGACTCTATATAGAATAGCTGTTGTGGAGCTTGAGGAGTTAAAGAGACAACTATAGGTGAATATGGATTTAGGGTTTATACTCCCAAGTGCTTCAACATAGGGTATAGCAGTCCTCTTTGTCAAGAAGAAGGTTGGGTCAATGTGCCTTTGCATTGATTATTGTGAACTCAAAAAAATCACGATAAAGAAAAAGTACCCTCTTCCATGAATTGATGAATTTTTTATTATCTATGTAGAGCACAATACGTCTCCAAGGTGGATCTATGGTCGGGATATTACCATTTAAGGGTGAAGAAGGAGGATATCCACATGACTACTTCCCATACAAGGTACATGCACTATGAATTCATATTAATTCCTTTTGGACTCACTAATTCTCCAAAAATTTTCATGGACTTGTTAAATAGAGTCTTTTTATATTACATTGACAAATTTTTGGTAGTCTTTATAAACAATATTCTAATATACTCCAAAACCAAGGAGGATAATGAGGAGAATCTAAGCACTATACACGAGATCCTGAGAAAGGAGAAGCTCTATGCAAAGTAAAATTAGTGTGAGTTCTGGTTAAAGGAGTTCTCATTATTGAGATATATAATCACAAGAAATGGGATATCTATGGATCCATCCATGATAGCTATAATTCAGGGATGGAAGAGGACAACATTGGTGCTGGATATCCAAAGATTCCTAGGGTTAGCTGGATATTATCACTGATTTTTATAAATTTATCACGATTGTCAAAACCTCTTAACAATATAACTCGGATGGGAGTCATGTTTTCTTGGAGTGATGAATGTGAAGAGAGATTCATGGAGTTGGAAATGAGGCTTATCACTGAGCCCGTAATCACTCTACCGACATGTGGAGAGCTTTTTTGGTATTCAATGATGCTTCGAAGAAGGGAATGGGATTTGTGTTGATGAAAAATGACAAAGTCATTGAATATGCTTCAAATCAATTGAAATTTCATGATAAAAACTATCTAACGCATGATCTAGAGTTGGCTAGAGTAATCTTCACATTGAAAATTTGGAATGATTACCTCTTTGGGGAAAAGTGTGAAATATATACGTATCACAAAATCCTCAAGTATATATTCACAAAGGAAGATCTGAACATGCACCAATGAAGATGGTTAGAGATGATCAAAGACTATGAATTCTCAATCCATTACCTCCTAGAGAAAGAGAACAAGGTGGACGATTCTCTAAGTAGAAAGGATCCAGTGATGGTATCACTAATTAGAAATTAAAAGGATCCAATCTTCTTAGATTTGATGAAGATGGACATGAGAATCATAAAAAATGGAACATCATCAATCCTTTCACAAATTATTTCTCAACCATCTCTTTTGGAATGGTTAAACGATGTTCAAAATCATGATGTGGGAATTCATAAAAAAGTGGAAACTATTAGAAAAGGGAAATCCTCATAGTTCAATGTTAATGAAGAAGGAATTGTGAGATTTGGGTCATGACTATGTGTTCCATCAAATTTGGAGATAAAGAAATAACTTTTAGATGATGAAAATAGTTCAAATTTCTCCATTCACCCCAGAAACAAAAATATGTATCGACATATCTGAGTGAATTATTGGTGGGATAACATGATGAAAGATATAGATGAGTATACATCAAAGTGCCTGGTATGTCACCATGTGAAGGATGATAGGTATTAGTCTAAGGGGATGATACAACCATTACCCATACCAACCTAGAAATGGGAGAACATCACCATGGAATTTGGCACCAGAATTATGAAGACATCTAAAGGAAACAGTGTTATCTAGGTTGTTGTGGATTGGCTAACAAGGACTTCACACTTCATTCCAATTCGGCGGGATTTCTCATTGGATCAACTGGAACAGATATACATCATAGAATTAGTAAGACTTCGTGGTGTATCACTATCTATTGAATTTGAGTGAGATCCAGGATCCACCTCTAAGTTCTGTAAGAGTCTCTAACATGCTCTGAATACTGAGATAAAATTTAGTACATGTTACCATCCTCAAACTGAAGGACAATCTGAGAGTACATTACAAACACTTGGGGACATGTTGAGAGAATTATTAACTGACTACAAAGGAGTATGGGATCAACATCTTCCTCTAGTTGAGTTCTCTTACAATAATAGTTTCCAATCAAGCATCCAAAAGACTCCTTTTGAAGCCCTATATGGGAAGAGGTGTATAAGCCAACATGTTGTGATGAAGCTGGGGAGTGAAAACTACTAGGTCTGGAAATGGTCGATGAAATGGTGGATAAGGTTAGGACCATCCATCAACACATTAAAGAAACTCAGAGTCAAAAAAAATATCTATGATGCTAATCATCGATGAGACCTAAAGTTTGATGTTGGATACACAAAACTCTTCCTAGTATCACCATGGAATATAGTTATGAGATTTGGGAAGAAGGGAATGATTTTTACAAGGTACATTGGCCCTTTTAAGATCCTTGATCACATTAGAGAAGTGGCCTATCGACTAGCACTCCCACCAAACCTATCTCTAGTAAATGAGGTTTTCCATGTATCACTCTTGAGGAAGTACATCCCTGACCTATTGTATGTACTCAATCCATAGGTGGTACCATTGGAGATTGACCTCTCCTATGAAGAGAAGCCGGTAAAGATCATAGATTGTAGAGAAAAAGGTCTATGAAATAATATAACGCCGCTCATAAAGGTGTTGTGGAAAAACCACAAGTTTGAAGAAGCAACATGGGAATTAGAGGAAAGGATGAAGAAGAGTTACCCTCATCTATTTATGTTTGGGAATAGAAAATTTTGCGGACAAAAGTTCTTAAGGGGGGATGATTGTAACAATCCAAAATTTTATTAATAGAAATTCCTCTTGATCTGATTAAATGTATTATTAAGTAAAATTTTAATATAAAACATATTCAATTATTTGGTTTTATGTTTTTAGTTTTTAAAATTACATTTATAATTGTTACTGTCGCTAAAATAGCTATCGAATAGTGATCACATGATTAGTATAAATATAGGGCTTTAAAAAATCCAATTTACTCAGACAAAGGATGTGATGGCCTTATCCAGTAGAATTTACCCATACGAAGCTCATTTTTTGGAGCTCAGAAAAGAGGTGGAATCACTGAGATTAAATCTTGACCAATATCAATCTAAGCTTCAACACATTAAGCTTTAATGGAACCATCTAATGTATAAATGGAAGTTGATAGAGATTACCACAAGAGAGATGTTATCCGAGCCACCCCTAGAGTTTGTCACCAGCTCACACCTTACCCTTAGGTCATATATGGGTGTTATAAGGGGTTATGTAACAAGACCATATCACTATGATTATGTGCAATATTTTTTTATAGATTAATTAATAGACATTCATTTTATTATTGTTACTTTGTAAATAGTTTTGAATGAACAAATAGTATTTTTAGTAAATATTCAATTAAGAAATCTATTTTTTATGAATTAATGGATATTTAAATTAAATAACATTGTATTAAAATATTATTAAAAAAATTAATTTTTATTAAATTTAAATTATATTATATTTTTTATGAATACAATTGTAATTTTTATGAAGGTTCGAAAGCTGTTTTTGTCAAACCCATGAATTTTCGATAAATATCGGTTTTTATTTTAAAAGTAAAAAATTCAAATATTTAGAAAATCAGTTAGATAATATTATTTATATTTTTGGCATTAGAATGTTGAAATTATCCTATGGTGATGTTTTTAAAATTTTCCGAGACAGTTGATTGTTTGTGTTAAAATTAAATACCCTTTAATTATATAATGTGTTTTGTGACATCATAATGACCCAATAGTGATGAAATAAAATAATATAAATGGTATTTTAGGCCAATATATGTTTAAACATTAAAATAATATGATTTTAGGTTTGTTTTATTTATTTTACAAAGCCTTAGTGGACCCTCCAAGACTTATAAAACATTTTAACATTTTAAAATGACTTCCTTGAGAGTGTGACTCACCACCACCTAAGCAAGCATACTATTTTAATAGGTTCGGTCATTTTCCATATAAAATAATTTTTTACACTCAACTTTGGAAAAAAAACATGTGAAAAATATATGGGATGGTTTTTGGTTTTGATTTGTTTAATATGTGGTGTCCAAAACCGAAATAATAAAGAATTTCCTCTCATTTCCTTCATAAACCCAATCAATATCCCATTCCTCCTCACACAAACAATTTGTTGCTCAACCAAACCCCACCCTCCTCTCTCTAGATTCCACCCAAGGCTCCCCAAGTTCCCAATAATTCACCACTCAAGTCTCTTACAATCCTTCAATATCACACTTCTATGTAAGGTATTTCTTCCTTTCTCATTTTTTCCCAAATTTATTTATGTTGTTATGCCCTTTTAAATTCAATTAGAAATGTTGGGGGAATAATTTTTAACCTCCCCTATACTTTAATACTTATATTTTAATGAATAAGTACCCATTTATCTCTCATTAATTCTACCCATGTACACTCGTTACCATACCGAAATTCAGTAAGGGATTTCTCTCCTAATATATATTCAAAATATTATTTTATATTATGAATCTAAATTCCATTAAATATGTTGGGGAATGTATATATATGACCCCATTACTTTAAATTTTATATAAATATTATGATATTCCCCTTTATCTCTCATCAACCATTTTTATGAATTCTTATGTCACGTTGTTATGTTGCGGAATTAGAACCGCGATTTTCCAAGCCAAAGTCATTGTGTAGTGAATACTATGCTAATTTCTCTATCAAGGGTATTCAACATTATGAAAAATTACATATCAATTTTATAGTTTCATGTATTCATTCAAAATTCATTTATCATAGAATAAATTATGATGTTTAATGATTCCATGTTGTATGATCCACATGGCACACTTATGCTTGAAAGGAAATGATTAAGAAGGGTGTGCCCTGATAGAAGTCCAATGGATTGGGTAAAGATTATTATCATGATATGTCAAGTTCAATGAGGATTTAATCTAGATAATTCAAGTGCAATGAGGGTTTACTCATACTCTGTGTTAAATGGTCAGGGGTCATTCTAATATCATGTTAAATTTTGTTTCCACATTTCTGTGTTATGATAATCATGTTATATCATGCCTTTATGTTCATGTTTCTATTGTGATAAATTGATATTCTTATTCCCTAACATGTACTATGTTCTTCATGTTATTCCTTTTTTACTCCCTTACTGGTATTTATTTCTCACCCTTTTCTTATGCATGTCCTCAGGTTATCCCATGAAATGCTAACTATGAAGGACTGTTGAGGTCATGTAAAAGAAGTTTTCAATAAAGATGTTGGGTTTTATGTTTTAAGTTATTATATAAAGTTCCTATTTTCCCAAGAAATTGGACCTATCGATCCTCAGAGTTGTCTTAAGTGAAATTTTATGTAATAAATCTTGTTTACGGGTGTAATAAAGGGTCGGGTTGTTATATTTCATCTCTTATGTAGATAACTAGTAGTTCGATATAAAAATTTGTATACCTGGTATTTGAGGAGCTTTCTGTAACCTGGAAGTGGTACTAGAGGATGGTGTTCGTACATAGATAATGTTTCTTTTGGGTAACATTTCCATTCGTGGTTTTAGGTTTATTCGCCTTTTTTAGTTATTTGGTGTTAATTTTTACCCTTTTTAATATGGATTACTTATGGATTATATTTCTAGACCATAGAAATTACTGTATGAATTATTATTTTTACAAATATTTTCATTTGTCTATTCTATATTATTTTATCCTTTGTGTGTCAATCTTCATAATGAAAAAGTTCATTAGGATAAATCCACCCACCATGTTACAAATGCCTGCTTGGTTTTTGTAACTAGCCTCTAACCTATTGCAGGAAGGCTTAGGGTAGCACAATCAGTTTAACTCTGAAAAATAGGAGTCTCAATGGTTCAAGTAATTTCACAAATCAACTTCCTGAAACAAGAATTTATAGATTGTAATTTTAGTTTTGTAAAATGGAAATGGGTTTGAGTGTGATAGAAAAATTAATCATTTCTAGTACAATTGAGATCAATCTAGGAGGAAACATCCTGTCTTTAACAGGTAGGAGTTTCTTAAAAATTCATGAATGTTCTAAGAGATATCCCATTTAAGTCTAAACTTTTATCTAGGATAAATTTGGTAATGAAAATCTTGAAAAGTGATAATTTTTAAAAGCTGGAAGCAAGGTCCAATCTGAGATGAAATTTTATCCTTCACTTTAGAAATTAATGGAAATTGATTTCAATTTTGAAATGAATAAGGAGAGAAATAAGGATGAGGAGGAAATTTTATATTACTTCAAAAATATTTCTCCACAAATTACATTTACACAAATACTTTGGAAAAATATTTATGTTCCAAAGAATATCATATTTCTTGAGATGGTTTGAACGATAAATGTAATATTTTTATTTATTGATGCTTTGGATAATATTCCTACAAATTTTAATTTCTTTAATAGAATTATAATTAATAATAAATAAATGGAATATTTTTAAACCATTTTAATCCAAGAGAAGTGTAGTGATTACATTTAAATATAATAACTCCCAAAAAATAATATCCTAGATGCCTTTTCATTCTATCTAAAATAGAAAATAATGAACCAAACAATTTATTATGTGGCCTTAGTTATATTGTCTATATCATTCCATTCACTCTATTTATATAATAATAATTTTAAAACATAAACTAACCATGCTCTCTCTTCAATTATCCAATAGTTCCATTAGTCACCCTATTTGAATGGTAGGAAATATAATGATAAATGTTGGTGAGATATTCATACCCATTTATTTTATAATTCTTGAAAATGAATGTGATAAAGAGTGGTGATTTCAAATAAATGTAGAGGCAAACACCATGGAAAGGGGAATAATAAGGAACACAAGGAGTTCCCAAACATTTGGATTTAATGACAACCTTGATTATGTGCACTATAGGCACATTCCTCATGCATTTTTTGTAGTGGATTTAAGGCTATAAGAACCTCATATTAGATGTACGACTCTTAAAATAATTAGGGGTTTTAAATCAATTGAAAATATTAGAAAAGGGTGATATTCAATTTAAAAAGTGGGATCTTAGTCAAAAATATAATACAACATCCATATTTTTAAAAAGAATACAATGCATGATATCTTTCTTAACATGAAACACCAATCATTTAGATAATTTGGGAATATAATAAAAATATTATTATTTAGATGTGAATATAATAACCAATAAATTTAATAGGTGGTTATTAATAGGATTAAAAAAATATAAAAAATATATAAATTTACAAACTAATAAAAATTAATTTATTAACTCATATGAAATAAGCACTCAACTTTTAGTAAAGTCATTTTATTGTCCAAAAAAATTCGCATAAAAATGGATTTTATTGGTTTTTTCCGTGAATATCATAGTTAATTTCTTGAATTTTTGGAAAAATTATTTTATAAAAGGGATATTGTTTTCAAAATCATCACTTAAAAATTATATTAAAGTGGTATTTTTTTAAAAGTATGATTTTCTAGTGAATAGTGAAAAATACTGATTTTCATTGAAAACTCTAATTTATTTTAATATATTTACAAAGTAAAATTATATTTTCTATTATTTTTAAAATTTAATAAATTAATTTCTTATAAAAATAATCCAATTACACTATTTTTAAATAATTTTTACTTTTATTATTTATAAAACCATTTTTATAATCAAAATACATTTCTATAAAAAACTGTTTTCATTGCATTTTTCATTTTAAGACTAAATTATTTTATAAAAATTCGATAAATTTTGTCCTAGAAAATTATTCCATAATTTTATTTATGATTTCGAAGTTTTTGAAAAAGTAAAAATTGATTTTTGGATCATTATTAATTATAACCATAATAAATAATTATCACTACTGTCAGGGTAAATTTGGTAATTATGGTTAAAAAATATTTGACAAGGACATAAAAATGACCATAACAATTGTATTTATCCTATTGGATGAGTTTATTTCAAAACTAGTCATCCAATTTTTGAAAATATAGAAATTTTTTCCATTTTTCTTGATTTTGAACTATATATTAATTTGTAATAGTAATTAGAAGATGTTATGTTTACTTCAAAAATTTCATTTTAGAGATAAATATTTTTTATCACTATAATTTAATTCAATTTTTTTGTAAGGAAACAATTACATTAAATTAATATCTAAAACCGAAACTATATTTATTCAATTCATAGAAAAATAAAATAAATGGTTTAAAAATATTTAAAATAAATATTATTTGAATAAAATATTATATTCCATGATTTTTTAGATAAATATTACATGTTATTTCTGTTTTAATGGATTAGATACAAATTCGTTTTCTATCAAGTTGTTTTCAATGTCAAATTAAATGAGTAGTGTCAAAAAATACATTAATGATATTTTATGTTATATAATATGTCAGTCAATTAGTTAAAAGTCCTAAAATATTTAAAAAGGATAATTATAATTATTAATGGAAAAAAATTCTTCTCTTCTATCTTTATGATCATATTTTCACCTTATAAGTAAAATTAAAACCATTTAATATTTAAAGAATAAATATTGGGGTTATGGTAAAAATTAGAAAACCAAGGGGTTAAACCAAGCGATAAGGTTTATAATGACATCAAAACCAATAAAAACATTATTTTATGATGATATTAATACCATATATTAATTATCATCTATTCCTTTTAATTTTGGATCCATTTCATATGAGTTAGAAACATATTATACTATAATATTGCATGCATTCCTAAAAATGAAATAAAAGAAATAAATGATATTTTATAATATTTTTTTTAAATGATTAAAAATTACTGAAAATAAAATATTAAGAAAATATATTGTTAAATGGGTTAAAATATCAACCATGGTATAATTTTGGCTCAATTTTAATTTTATAGTAACAACCAGAAACCCTAAATAGTAAAACAGTTTTTTATTATTATAATTGTCAAAAAGGTAAACAAGGGGTTAACAAATGATAAGGGTGAAAACATTGTGTACAATTTTATGAATTATATTATATGAGATTACTTATATCCAAAACCATCATATATTTAAAATATATCATTTTCTATCCATTTTATAAAGTTAAATAATTTTTATTAATTTAATACTTCAAGAAACTTCAAGAGTGCCCCACCCCTCAATTATAAAAGGGTACCTCCTCTCCTCTTTTATTCACAATTAAAAATCCTTTCAGTTCAGAACATATGAGAACAAATAAATTTATATCGTCCCTACCCATGTTATATAGGTATTTTTTGACATAATACCTACCGTAGAGGGTTTAATGTGTAAAGAAAATGATGTTTCCAAAAGAAGAGGCATAGTCTTTAACCGAATGGTTTAGTTTCATTTATTATTATATATGATTAAAATATTATTGAAACATTAAAAAATAGAAAAAAATATCTTAAATATATGGATATGTTTTTATGCTAATTTAATAACCTATATCCATATACTATTCCATCAAATATTAAACTAAAATTTTGTTCGTGTTTAAAGTGGACTATTCTTCACAAACCGATATAATTCATTTTCAATCACATCCTATCACATATGGTTATAATGATGGATTTAATGTATATATATATGATATTCATTAAAAAATTACCATTACTTATATATCATATATCATCTATTTTCTAAAACTTCAATACATTGAAAAATGAAAACATTGTTCGTTTGTATGTGTGGATTCTCATCTCAATGAAGTGATGTGATTCGTTTTTCATAACCACATCACATGGATGCTATATATAAATTTATTTAAATAAGTAATATAATATTTTTTATTTAATAATAATTTTGGGAATTTGTAATAATTCTTACCTTATTTCCAACATGATATTTGGAAAATGGGGGCATTACAAATGCGTAAGTATGACCTACCATCACCATGATTGTAACGTTGTTCAGTGTTCATAACCATATTTCATGGTTGGATTTAAAATTATAATTAATAAATATAAATTATAATTATATAATTTTTTTATTTTATAGATTATGTAATAGTTACCTCATTGACCATATTCAACCTACCAAATCCATTTTGGACATATAAGCCTAATATCATCAAAACATAAGATATGAATATAAATGATTAAGTAATTGAATAAAACATGTTAATGGACAAAATAAATGGAATAATAAACCTAAAAAGGGTTATTAAGTAAGTAAATTGTTAACATAACAACATTACTATGAATATAAATATCATACATAAGGAGTTAAACTCAAGGTAAGGGACACATAAGTTTAAAAACCTTGTTATGAATGTTTTAATGATTTATTTTCTAAATCATTATATCCCTTTTCCATATTACTAAAATTAAATTTTGATGTATTTATATTTAAATTAATTAATTATAAAATAATTTTTATGTATATTTTTAGTTTCTTTCAATTTTTTTAAAAAGGAATATTTTATGTATTTTATATGGATCATTTTGAAATTAAGTAAGAAAACATTAAAATAATGTTTGATTTTAATGTATATGGTATCAATGGTTTTTACCACCACCATAACCATTTTTTGATGTTTGGATTACTCTATAATCTTCCATGGTTTCTTCAATAAAAAACCCACAATCCCTTTATTCTAGGTATTTTCAAAAATGGTTTTAAATGGAATGTATATTTTGATATTTGGAAATGTTTTTCTTATATGAATAAGTGATATCTCAGAACTACCCTTTTTCTTTGGGTTATGGTGAAGGGTATTGAGTTTAATTCCGTCCCTTTGAGTGTTGAATATTCTTGTTCATTTTTTAAAATATATTGGGAAGAAAAATGTTTCCTACTAAATTACGGAATTTGTTGTATTTTTTAGATTATTTTTTTATGAAAAACATAATAATCGATGATAATAATTTTTAACCAATTATTAAGGAAATAACTAATAAGTCACACCTTCATCACAATAATGGGTCAATGTTTTGGTGGAATTCCAATTTGGTTTATTAAATCAGGCACATCAAAGAAGTCAGCCTGTGGTCTAATTAAACATTTTTTTCTTTTTTAAATTTTATTAATTAAAAAAAAGTTTTTTACCTACATTTTCCATTTTCATCCACTATATTGACTAGTTTTATAAGGAACTTCACCAACTAACAACCTATATACCAATTATTTTTATATCGAAATTAATAACTCAACAAGATGTTTTGATTGATATTTATTTCTTGGATTCATTCTATAATCCTTATTATGTTGAAATTTGTTATGTTATTATTGAATTGAAATGATTGAGTTAAATGTTTTTATTATTCTATTTTACAATATCTTCCATTATAAAAATAGTATGGGTTTGAATCATTCAAAAAATGTTGCTTAATTGATAGTATCCAATAGAAATTCTAAATACATCTTAACACCAGATCATGGAATAGTTATTTATTATGAACTTAACCCTCCATTTATTTTGTTCTAGTTATTTTCTTATGGTTAACTATATGTCATACATAGGCCTCAGTTTTCATTTATTTCTTATATTTTTATTTTCATTTAGATTCATTATTGTTTTAATGTTTGGATCGAGGTTCTTGTGAGTATTTATTTGTGTTTTTTAAGTTTTTGGTGGTTTTTTCCTTATTCATGATTAGTGGGAATGTTATGGTGATAAAATGGAATGTTAGGGAGTTTGTGACACCCCTAGTGTCACTTATTTGTGGGATGTGTATATTGGGTGGTTTAGCCCTATGAGTTAGAGGAGTTTTGGGGTGAAAAGGGTGATGTTTGGGGACTTTTTCTAGGCCCCACAGTTAAGGTGCATGACTATTTTAACCATGCAGCCTATGTGTGATCAGGTTTCACAGTTAAGGTGCATGATTAACTAACCATTAATATTATCTGTGGATCCCGTGAAACTCTTAACAGTGGGGAATTTCATGGTTTACACATGGGTTGTTTAACGGTGTGTGCTAACTGTGCACCCCCCCCCCCCCGAAGAAGGGTATGTTGAAAATTATACTTCTTTTTAACTTGGGTTTCTTCCGTTGTCCTTATCCATTAGAACCCCATCTCCTAGAAACCTCCCAGGTAACTTTTTGACTCTTATAAGCTCCTCTAAGTGGATTTCAAGGTCGTTTCTTGGTGATTCTTCACCCAGATTGAAAGGTTAAGGCCATCCTCTCTTTATCCTTTGGTTTTACTCTATTTTTTAATTCCTCTAAAACCATAGTTTCTTTGTTTATAGGATTTAGATAACTAAGGTTGTGTGAAATTGGGTGTTTTTTAGGGTTTAGAGTTGTTGTAGAGTTTCTTTCCCGCAGATTTATTTGAGGGAGACATGATTCTTCAACATGAGTTAGGTGTTTCCATTAATGTCCTTTATAAACCATTACATGTTATGCTTGAGTAATTTTAACTAGTTTATAATTAAAATAATAATATTTTGGGTGTATTATATTAAATTGTTTTTGTTCTTTCATGATATAAACTTGGTGTGAAATGGTTTCTCAGGGGGTTTCATACATTTGCCTATGTATGTATGCATGTGAAGTTTTTGATTAAATGTCAATTGTCATTTTTAAATGAATTTGGTTATTTTGAGAGAGGTTTTATCCTTGAATAATTATTGATGATTTGATTTGGATTTGAATTGGGTGTCGTGTGTGGGAATTGGTGATTATTATGGATCGATGCTTATGTGTGGCTTCTTGTATTTGGTTGTAAAGACAGTGGTGGTTTTATAAAATTTTTTTGTGTATTAAAAGATCTAAAATGGATTATTAAAGAGTTTAATGGGATTTGGTCACATACATGTGTCCATACGGTGCACATATGGTTGGGAACACAAATGATATTCAAATTTAAAAATGATGTTCAACTCCAACTCAGATGTCAAAATTCCTTCCCTTATTATTTATTCTTTTACCTAAACCTCCCAATTTAAAATGGAATCTTCTAAATTCCAATGTCTTTATTATGGTTCCTTGGTTTCTAAAGTTTCACTTGTTTTTAAAACAAATTCAAGGATGGTTTCAAATGTGTTTTTCTAAAGATTATATTGTTTGGAGACTTGAATTAATTTTTGGTTTCTAAATGGTTTAAAGGACATTTTGTAACCTTTTTTATTGTTTTATATTTTTATATCAGTTTAGAAATGGTTTTGGAAAGTTAATTAGATTTGGAAGAATTTAAATCCTCAGTTGGAGTTTTATAATATTTATGAAATTAGTGATGAAACTCATATGATTTGAAGGCTTAGTGGGTACCTTCAAATGTTCTAAGAGTTGGTTTTGAAACCCATGTGATGTTCAAGCCCACTTGGACCTTTTGATAATTTGATGTGGGATGTAAAACTCTATGGTGGACCCTCCGAGGAGAGGTTGACCACATTGGTGGTGTTGGTATTGGTGTCTAGGCTAGGAAAGAATGGGGTCTATGGGGTTCAGTTTGATCCACACATGTGAGGAACTACCCTTTAACCAAGTTCTATTATCAATTGATTCATGGGTGTTATCTAGAGGTTTGAGTTATAGTTTCTTATCGACTCCGATATGATGTGTTAGTAACCTCTGTATTGATTGAGATTATAGGTGGTACGTGCCATTAGATTAGCTAGTTTAGAACGGGTAGTTGGATATTGAATGAGGAGATCCACTATACGCGAGAAGTTGAGTCTGATATGAGTAAATATTGGGATATATTTTAGATATTTTTATGAAATTACCATGATTAAATATTTTTAGGTGCCTACTTTACCTCTATTTCATTTTGGTTATTGTTCATCCCTATTTATGCCTTCTTATTCTTCCTTTTTTTTATTTTCAGCATAGCTCTTGGTTTCTTTGTGTGGATTTTCTCTTGGATTTTGGTTTGTGAAATGAGTTTTGTAATGGGAAAATATTTTATAAAGGAATGTTGTGTGTGCATTTTTTTAATAAATGGAATTTCTGGAGTGCCTTATTTGGTCCATTAAAGTGATAAAAATCATATGTTCGACATGTATTTCAAATTAGTGTTTGTGAAATATTACTAGAAACGAAATTCATGGACACTGTTGTGATTTTCTACTGAGATTTTTATTCTGACACCCTAAATACGCCACTCGGCATCGGTTGACCCAAGCTATTTTAAAGGTTCATGTTTTTTTTTCAGATGTGCCTCAAGAGAAATTTTGTTTTTGGATGGTGGGGACAAAGTAGTCTAATGGAGATCTTGTCTATTTGGTTGGATGGTTTTAGTTTTTTTAGTTATTGTTTCATTCAGTTTTAGTTGTAAGTTGATTTTGTTGATTCATTTGTTGATGTTTAATTATTGGTTTTTCTGAGTGCTCTAATATTGTTATTTGACCATATTTTTTTATTTGATCAAATTTTCATCCCTAAGATTATCTATGATTCATGGTGCTAATCACTAGCTTTGGAGGAATGTAAATGCCTCTTGGTCCGTATCTGAGACTAGGTTAGGTATCGGTTCAGATGAAAGCCCATCATGGTTCATGAAAAAATGTATTAAAGGATACCTTTTTTATTTGGGGAATCAGGTAGTTGGAGATCATGACTATCAGGACTTGAGAGATAGGTGCTATAAGATCATCGTGAAATCTTTCTTGTTCATAACCTCGAGTTTTAGGGGTAATCTGGGATTTGAGTTTTTATTTTTTGTTTTGGGTGAGTGGATAAGGGAATGAAAATTGAGGTGGATCAATGTTTCATTGTGGGATTACGTGGAGTAGTGACCCATGTGGATCATGAGTGAATGGTTCAAGATACACCTAGTGATTGGTTCTTTTTTTGGACATGATCCACTAAACTATGTGGTTGAAACTTTCATGTTTACTAATTCCTTGTTCTGGGTGTTTTGTTGTGAGTTGTGTGTTGGTTTGGCATTAACGGGTGTGGGTAAATTTTTGGAGGAAAATATATTTTTAGAAAATAAGGTTTTTAAAATGGTTATTGTGAAAGGTATGGAGAGATAATGGCATGGTGGGGAGTTTTTGACACCCCAAATGTCACTTTTATGTGGGGTGTGTTTTTGGACTATTTAACCCCTTGAGTTAGATGAGTTTTGGGGTGAAAAGGGTGATGTTTGGGGACTTTTTCTAGATCGCAAGGTTAAGGGGCATGGTTAGTTTAGCCATGAAATCTAAGTGTGCACAAGTCCCATGGTTATGGTGCTTGGTTAAACTAACAGTGAAAACTAAGTGTGAAGCCCGTGCAACTATTGAGAGTGGGGAATTGCAGGGTTTTCACATGGTTTGGTTACACATGTGAGAAAACCGTGAAACCCAACCGAAGAAGGGTATTTTTGACACTTAACCTTTTTTAATTGGGTATTCTTCTCTTGTCATTCCCTATTCTATCCCCACAACTTGGATGCCTCCCATGGATCTTTTTGACTCCTCCCAGATCCTATAATTTTATTTCAAGGTGCTTTCTTAGTGACTCTTCACCTGTATTTAATGTTTAAGGCTCCCCTCTCTTTCTCCTTTGGTTCTACTTCTTATTTCCTTTCTCCTATAACCTAAGTGTCCATGTTTGGATGATTAGATAACTAGGATGGGGAGAAATTTGGGGTTTTTCTTTATTAGGGTTGTGAGTCATTGTAGGAGTGTCTTTGTAGTGTATTTTATTGAAGGCGACATGATTATTTCACTTTAGGTAGGAGTTTTTGTAACAACCCAAGATTTTATGGTCAGTACCTTTTTAAATTTAACCTCTTCTATAGATTATTTTCATGAAACACCGAGCTTAAATGAACAACGATATAATATTAATATTATTATTGAAAATGAAATTAACTCCTAGATGTTAAATTGGTGGTTAAGAATAGGAATAAATAAAATACGAATATATTTCATTAAATTAATCTATTACCAATTAATTATAAATTAATCTAAAAACAAATTTAATATAATGTAAATGTTTTTATAAAAACTATTTAAATAAGAACTAGTTTATTTTACACAAATAAAATAAAAAAATCACACTTTGGGACTATATTAAAAATAATATAAACATACAAATATTGAATCAAAATTTTAACATTCATCCTACGTTTTTTATAAACATTACATAAGAATAAATGACATTTTACAAATAAAAGATATATTTTTATAAAAAGATAATTTTACCACTTTTTAATGACACACCTGTTTTAAATATAATTTTTGAAACTTTTATAAATTATTTTTGAAAAAAAACATAGTATTTTAAATCAAAATATAAAAAATTACATGGTTGAATTCTTGGTATTTTTTTGATAAGTTTCATGTTTTGATGAATAGTTATAAAATATTTCATTTTAATTGCAAACAACTTTTTTGTCAGAATTATTTATAGTTTTTAATAATATTTTAATTGATTTTAATGTATAATTAGATAATTATTTTATCATTTAATATAATTTAGGTCATTGGAATCAATTACACCTTGAATTTTTATATAAAGATATTTCAATCTTCTGAACGTTTTCACATTAAAAAACTGTTTTCTTATTCCATCAATGAGATTAATTTTAAATTCCTTTTATCTAATTATATGTTTTTAATTTCAAAAAATTCATCCCATATTTTGAATCTTAAGGTCCAAATTAGGTAAATAGACCCCTTTTATTATTTGTAAAAATTGACTAGTAACTTTAGTGTTTTTTAGTTGCCACGGTTAAAGGTAAATTGAGTAATTAAGGGAAAAAATAAAATTATAAATATTATAAAATCACCCTAACACATGTAGTAATTTTTTTTGATTATTTAGAGTTTATATAAATAATCCATCACCCAATTTTATAGAATCTTGGAGCCACTTGGATGACTCTATACATTTTTTAGTATTTTATTCTAAGGAAATTACAATATATCATACATATGTTTTTAATAAGTAATACATTTTTTAAGTGGTTATTCAGAAGATATATTAAACTATAAATATAAATTTTAAATATAAAATTCTTATCTATGTAATTTTTTTAAAATTTCTAATAAATAAATAATTACCTTAAAGACTTACACAATTATGATGGAGTAATTGTTTAATTAAGGGAAATATAAAATATATGTTATTAAAAATAGAAAAAAAAATATAATTTGAGATGACTAATGACATCCAAAAATTTTATAGATGTAATATCTATACTAAGGATATATTAAAGGATTTTTTTCCGGTTTTATCTTGTGTATTAATATATATTTTTTAAATTCAATAAATGAATTTTGTCAAAATTGACGTTAATGAAATTTTAAAAGAAATAATATTTTATTAAATGAAATAAATTACATAAAAATATAATTTTACGCCAAATGAATATTATAATGTTAAATTTTTTACCCTTGTCTCATTTATGGTTCGTTTATCTTTTTATAGTAACTATATAAACCCTTAAAGAGTAAAAAGTCACATTGTCCCGGTAAGAGTTTATGGGTTTAACTAAGGGTTAAAGACAAAAAATAAGGTTAATAATGTGACCTAATCCTATCTAAAAATTATTTTATTAGAGTATTTATACCCATAGATTGATTATAACCTAAATAACTCACTATAGAGCCCTTTTTAATTTAAAATTAATTTATATTAATTTAATATTGTTTGAGTTTCCAAAATTGTCCCTCACCTCAATTATAAAAGGGAACCTCCTCCCTCACTTCCTCACTCGACTTTGATCATTATATATTGACCAAAACCAAAACATATCTCCTCAAAAATTCCCTAACAATATCCTATATTCCTTACATTGGGATTAAATCCATCCAAATAATTCTTTTTGTGGAAATCGAAAGGAGATACCCAAATAAGATGTACCGTTAATCAACGAACATTTATGTATTATTTCATCCTTAAACCACATAAATTATTATTATTTACTATTTATATAATAAATTAAGAATCATTATTATATTGAGATTCTTTTAAATTGAGGTTTTGAATTACACTCACACACACTTCCATCTATTGGGATACAAAATCATCGTCCGTTGGTATAACAAACTACAACCTTGCGAATCGATATCATTCATTCAAAGATTGCCACATCCCATAGTTGGGAATAATGATAGACATTCTATTTTATAGGATATATATTTAATTTATGGTTTATTTATTCTTAATAAATTATTATACAATAAAAATATTCCTACTTTCATTTATTATAAATATGATAACTTTGGTTGTGGACGTGTGGACTAATGCCTCCTCAAAACGATGAGATTCATTCATTCATTTCATGGAATATATTAAGGATGGGGTTTTTGAAATTATATGATAAATATGTTATAATAATTACACTGTAATTATTTCAATTACTTACATTCTTTTAGTATGATAATAAAATGGAAACAATTTTCATGCGTACATACGACCTACCTTTCCATGAATGGTGTATTTCATTTTCTATTTCTATATTTTATAGATTATTAAAAATTCATATATTCTGAATATATATGATATTTATGTCATTTTTATCTCATTTTAATCATAAATATAAAATTAGTAAGAGGATAAAAAATATAACAAATCAAAACACATGTGAAAAACAAATCAGTTATTACCTGAAACTTATATTTAACATGAAATTTTAAATAACCAGGTAATATAAAGTAATAAATAAACCAAAATAGGTAATATAGAAATGAATATGGTTATATTGTAGATTTATAATAAACCTATATTTATTATAAAGGATGTTTGAATGAGTATGATGAGAGTCAAGACAACGTTTTAATGGATTTTTCTCTCACTTTTATTTATGTGGTCCATATTCCTTATACACTACATGGTTGTTTTTTGAGGTGTATATACTTCCCATGAGTGTCTATTATGAGTTTTTAATCTGATTATTAGGGTATTTTCATACCTGTATAATTTTATTTCCTTCACGGTTTATATGATTATACATATTATAAAGTTGTAAGAGGTTATTTCACAATCTCATCGTTATTCTGGACAATTGTTTTTAAGAATCCAATACGGAATATTTATCTTCCATGTTATTGTTTTATAAAATTTTATTCAAATTTTTTTTAATGTTATCCAATGATTTTTGAAATTAATTTTTACCTCTTATTGAATTTCTAAAAAATTCCTTAAAAGTAATATTCTTATCATCTTCCAAAAAAAGGTACATTATTCATTATCTTACAAAAGAAAAAGGAATGTTTTTATCTTATACGATATGAATGAAATTTCACACCATAATGAAGCCTTATTATTTTGAATATTAATTTATTGGTTTACAAGATTATTTACAATGGAAATGTTTTCTTTTATAATTGTTATTATTTTAAATAAATTATTACAAATTGGTAAAGTATTTCATCTCAATTTACATTCCATTGAGGCTTATTAATTTTTATTCACCAATTCACTTTAATGTGGTGTATATAGGACACACTTTTCATTTATTATCATGATTTAATCATAATTAATATTAAATTTTTATATAAGATGATCAAAATGATAGTTGTTTGATTATCTTCAAAAATATAATAAATCTCTAATCTTAATTCAACAAAAATATTTGATATGGAACATTTTTTCTTAATTAAATTGATTACTCGATATGAGGAACGATTTAGGATGGAAATGACGGGTATGACCTAGAATTTATATATCCCCCCAATTCATTGAAAGGTTCTAATGAGACAAATTAGTTTCACATATTTAACAGGTTTCCACCTATAGTTTTAAACCATCTTGTGAAAGGTCTTGACGATATAGGTTTTATTGTGCCTCAGACATTACGTCCAATAATTAAGAATTACCTTCATTTAAAATTCAGTAATTATTATTATTATTTATCCATGATATTTTTTATTTTACATTATCTATGGAGTTATTTTATTCTTATCTTATTGATTAAATGGCATGTGTCTTAGTTTATTACCCTTCCATATTGATTATGCCATGTGCAATTATTTCAATGGCATATGTTATCATTTATTTAACTTTCCATGTTGATTTATTTTCATTAATTAAATATTAATTCCATTTTACTTACCCTTACTGATCATTTTATCTCATCATTATTTTGTTTCCTTCCCCAATAATCCAAGATGTGTACTAATAAAGATATGAAGGGATATAGTAGATGAAATAATGTTATCCTCAAAAGAAAACAATTATGTTGTAATTAGTGCATTAATTTGTAATAAAAGGATCATGTATGTATTTAGTTTACCAAAACTACTAAACCGTTCGGTCCTTCAAGATATTTTCATTGTGATCATGCCAATGTAATAGTATTAGGCGCCAGATCCAAGAATACTGGGGTTGGGTTGCTACAGTTGATATAAAAAGAAGTTTAGAAATAACCTTGGGAATTGGATTTAGGAAAACATAGATTTGAGAACATATCCATAAAGAATAATTTGAGGATAAGTATATAATAACATCGTAAAGTTTTATTTAGATAAATATTATGTAAATTTTCTAAAAATGCATCACTATATGGATAGTACATGTGGACATGGTTCTGGAATATATTTACTTCAAGGTAGTAACTCAAAAAACGTGCATCAGGCGTGATTTGAGCGTATCATGGTTCAAGATAACAAGCCTTACTGCGCACATGGTTTTACACTATCGTGGGACATGATTTGGATAATTTAAATCTTATTTACCAACCATTATGAAGGATTTTTATTTATGATGAAAATGAATATCTTTTGTTAAAAATAAGGTGTTTTACATTAAAAACACTATTCCATGATATTCTATAAATGATTATACGTTTTTATCACTATGAGCATTGTTACTCATAATATGCTTTCTGGTTATAGCTAATGGATGGAACCCAGAGGATTCATGTTCCCATTGAACATGATAGACAAGGTGGTGCCAACGATAAACCAAATGGGATTTTAATAGGAGTGACATATATCCTATTCATTCAAACTCTGTTTTCCTGAAATATTATTAATAACATATACCTTAACCACCTTCAGAACTTACCAAATAAGAGAAGGATAGAGTTTTCTAAGAGGTTTAGTGGTGGAGACCATGGAGAAAACAAGGCATGATTTCCATCATGAAGTATATTTGGAAGGATACACCTAGGAAAGTGTCTTAATGGTATGGAGAAATGGTTTATATGTGGGAAGGAAGGACATGAAGAAAATAATCACTACGGAAAAATGAACAGTATGATGGAATGAAGTAAAACTCATCCTCAGAATCCATTTTTAGTTTATTTCCTCAAATGTGGGGAACTCGAGAATTAACCGAGTCAATTCCCTCTTTTATAGGATTCACTATATACCAAGGTAGGAGATATATGGAAATAAATGAATAAAGTATTTATGTATTGGTGTTGCATTGAAAACCAAAGTTAAGAGGATATTTAGTGATTAATATTATTTCATGGTATGCATCATATTTATTTTTAAAGTTAAATTAATATAGTTGTAGAAAAAAGACAAACTGTATGATGAGTGACAACCCATCGCGTCTGAAAAGTACATGGGGTTTGAACCCACAACCGAAGGGTGACAAGTGTGAAGTGCCTATAACTAGCCTACTTAATGTCCTAGTTAACATGATTTTTTTGTTTAACTATTTAACAGATAAATGATATTTTTATTTTAAGGGAATTCATTTTATCAAATATATTACTTTAGGATTGGAACATTATTTCATGATTAGGTGATTAATATTATCTCAGATGATGTTAGCTATTTTGGGAATCCGATAAGATTAAGGTAAACAAAATATTATGATGAATAAAGGTTGAATTATATTTTAGAGTCGAATATGATTTTATTATGGATCGTGATTCAGGTTATTTATGGAAATGGTTAACATATCTTAGATATTCTGTTATTTAGGTAATTAAATTTTTGTAATATTATATTAGGAGTGATTAATTTAATTTGGAATGATATATCATCAAATACTTTTAATTTTTTTGTTTCAATCTTAGTCTAGAATATTTTTCCGGATATATTTTTATTTTCTGAATGATATTTGTTAAACTTTGATTATTACTATTGAATTTTGGATATAATTTTTTTTCATCATATAAAGGTTTATTATATATGTTGGAAGCAGTGCTATTCTCTGCATGAATTTGAGTATGGTTTGTGTTTGTTGTCAATCCCTAGTGGATGTTCCGAATATGTTCCAGAAAAGTGATCATACATTTTAAGCAGACAACAATATTGAAGGTGGTGCCATTACCCAGTGTTTACCAATTTTTTGGGCCTCAAAATCGAAAAATGAAGACATGGATTGTTGGTAAAAGGTGGTGCACACAAAGAGGAAGTGGTGCGCAAATAATGCGGGCTTTGCGTGAAATATTTGAGCTGTGCGCGGAAAAAAGTGTAGTGCGCGAAATAGTGGAGCGAGGTTTTTTTCGGAAATGGTGTTTCAGATTCAGAACGTCGAAAAACGGAAAAGGCCTGGGCTTCCTGAAAAATCTGGTGATGTGTGTGAAAAACGATTCCTGTGCTAAAAGTATTATGCGCCGAATGAGAGTTCTTTTGCACCAAGATGGGTTTTGTGCGCGGGGGGTCTGAAATGCCTATAAATAAAAGGGGAACCCCCTTATTCCTAAGGGTTTGAAAACTTAGCTTTGATACAAGGTCTGATGCACGTAAAAGGTTTGCGTAAAAGGTCTTTCGTGAAAAATTCCGAGCTGTGCAAAAAAATTCTGGGCTGTGTGAAAAATTCTGCGCTGCGCGGAAAATCCGAGGTTTGCGAAAAACCTATGTTGCGTGAAAAATTCAGGGCTGCGTGAAATAGGCAGAGCTGCACATAAAAATTGAGGCGGTGCGTAAAACATTCTGTTGCACGAAAAATGGTTTTTTTGTGCGAAATATTTTTCCACGCGGAAAGTAAATATTGCACGCAATAGTAAAGTCTTGCGTGCAAAGGGATGGGGTTGCATGCAATTAGTAGTGAAACTTGTTTGCATGTTCTGGTTATCCGGTTCAGTGGTTCAGTGTGTACAAGTGCATCATTTCTGGACTTCGATGCAAGAAGTGTCTCATGCTAAGAAAAGGAAAAGACTTCAGTTAAAATCTATTGAAGATACACTCACGTCTATAAACAGACTGGGACTTCACCAAAAGTAGTGAGCCAGGGGGAGTCAATAGGAGTGACCTGAGGGACACAGTGGGCTATCCTTGAACTTTTGTAAATGTAGTGAGCCCAGGAGAGAGTGACTGTTCCAAAACCATTGTACTCCATAACTCGTGAAAAATAGTGGAATTAGGTACGACCGACAACCTGTCAGTGTATACTCTTGGACGTAGCCCTTAGTGGTGAACCAAGTAAAAAGTGTTTTGTCATATCTTTGCATGTGAATGTTTGATTTCTAGTCATATAAATTATACCGGTTTGACTAGTTCCAACCAACATGGGAACAAGATCCATCAAATTTAAAAGAAAAGTTGACACCCTGATTCACCCTCCCCTTTCAGGGTGTCCCGGGATCCTACAAGTGGTATCAGAGGACAAAGGTTACTGGTGTTAGATCTATCCTTTCTCATCATGGAAAATTCAATCAATATTAGGGGAATACCTCTATTCGATGGAAGAAATTTATAGATTTGGACGAATAGAATGAAATATCATTTAAGATCCCTTGGAATGGAAGTTCTCTTTTCTACTATGCAAGTAATACAAGTTGTTGATCCAACAGGGCTTTCTATGACTGATACAGACAGAAATGTTTTTGATGTAGATGCTAAAGCTCAGAATGATATCACTACGGATCTTTCAAATCAAATCTATCTAAAGGTGATGAGTTGCAACTCAGAAAAGCCTATGTGGGATAAATTTGAAAATATTTATGAAGGAGACAACAAAGTGAAGGAGGAAAAACTTCAAGTCTTACAAAACAGGTTTGATGATCTAAAGATTCATCCTAATGAGAATGCAGATTCATTCTTCAATAAAATTACAGATGTAGTAGGAGTAATTCGAGGTCTTGGAGAGGAAATCAAAGACATTGATATCATAAAGAAAATATTGAGAATACTTCCTCCTATGTACAATGCAAAGGTGTCATCCCTTGAAGAAAGAGATCTTTCTAAACTATGTCTAGATGATCTATTAAGTAGTCTAGTGGAATATGAGATCAGAGTCAAACCTGAAGATTTCATGACTCGTGTAAGCAAGGAAATGGCATTCAAATCCATGGACAAACTGAAAATTTCAGAAGATACTAGTGGTGAAGATGATGAGGAAAAATAAATTCTTTGCCTCATCACCAATGAGCTGAAGAAATGAAAAGGTAAATTTAAAGGTAAGCTACCTCTGGCATGTTTTCTTTGTAGAAGAGTTGGGCACATTGCCTCTCAGTGCCAAAGAAAGTTTGATGATGATGAGAGCGAAGTAGAACACATCGAGAAGTCTCAAAAAAGGTTTTTCAAAAAGGGAGACTTCAAATCTGGAAAGAAAATACAGAAGAAGAGTTTTGTATGTGAAGAAGATGATGATGATATTGAATTTAGTGAAGAATAAGAACCAGAATTTAAAACATGAAACCATGCTTCCATTATGGATACCATTGGAAAGTCAGAATCCTCCATCAATAAAGGAAGAGATAATCAGATTAATCTTAATGGTGATCCAAATATTCAAATTAAGGATGCCATTTCTAAGCTTGAGAATAAATTTAAGAGATGAAATAAGTGGAATGAAATGGTGGAAGAATCATCAGAATATTTTGAAGAACATGAAGAAGAAATTGAACGACTAGAAGAACTAGTGAGAGTTCAGTCTTTAATACTTGAAATCACAGATGACGTTGTGGAACTAAAGCTTAGAATTTAAGAACAAGCAAAGATCATAAATTACCCTTCATCTAGACTATAAGAGATGTCCAAGATAGTTGAGGGTCTTGAGGAAGCATTTGTTACTCTTAGGAGTAAAATTGAATGTCAATCAACCACAAATGAGGGTAAAAAGAAAATTCATTTTTGAATATTCTTAGATGTAGAATTACTGGAAAGAGACAAGTGTGGTTCATATGGGGTTGTAAAAATATTGTGTGATCAAATACCCTCTTGCATGAGAAAGAGTGGAATTGGATGTGAAGTTGAGACATCAATTTCTGGAATTGAAGAGAGCCAAAAGAAAGAAAAGATAAAAGTGGGACATGTTGAAACATTGCATGATGTTCTGAAAAAGAAACCCTCAAACAAAACTAAAAGAAGAACTGAAAATTATCCTAAAACTTTCAGAAATAATTGGTAGCCCAACTATTCTCTAAAGGAAGAAGGTATGAGGAGAAATTCAAGTGAGAAGACATTTCCTCTCATGAAGTGTCAGTTCTGTGTCTATCTGGGCCATACCATGTCATATTGTGAAGAGGCAAGGAGATACTAGAATGGAGAATATTTGGGACATTAAAAAAGGAGAATAACTTCATATCCTTCATCTTATAGAAGAAATAGTTTATATGAATACTATTTTAATTGTTCTAACTTTGGTTATAGAGCAATGTATTGCAGGTAGAGATTTGATAGGAGAGATTCATAAAACTCTCAGATATGGGTCAATATCCACCCTCCAGATGGTATTCATCTCACAAACAGTTTTTCTCATCTGGAAGAAGATTATGGGTATGAAGAATCTGATTATATGGAAGAAATAATTATAAGGCCATCAATATCTTATACTCAATCCAATATCTCTTAAAAAGAAAAGAAGAAGATCGAGAAATCTATCTTTGTAGAGGTGGCCCTCAATGCTACAAAAAGAAACAATACCTAGATTTTGTATAGTGGTTGTTCATCTCATATTATAGGTAATGCTGGCCTATTAATAGATATCAAAAGGAATATTGATGGTACAGTACGATTTGGTAATGATGGAGCTCTGAAAATCAAAGGTAGTGGAAGTACTAAATTTGCTAATGGAGAGCTAAATAAGACTGAAGTCCTTTATGTAGATGGCCTATGTCATAATCTACTCAGCGTGAGTCAACTCTATGACTTGGGACTTATAGGTACTTTTAATTAGAAAGGATGCACTATCAAGGGAAAGATATGCAATTCACTTATGAAGGGATGCTGAATAGAAAGCAACTTGTATCAGTTTGATAGTAAAGAAAATGTTTGTTTCATGACTATTGAAGAAGAAAAAAATTTGTGGCATTGGAGACTGGGTCACATCAATCAACAAGACATAAAGAAAATTTAAAAACTGAGGATTGTCAGGGAAATTCCCAACCTGAAACGTGAGCATCAAAAGTCTTGTGATGCTTGCATTCGTGGGAAGCTGGTCTGCAGTTCATATCAGCCAAAGAAGAAAAGGGCATCTCATCTTCTTGATCTAATTCGTACAGATGTATGCGGGCTGATAAATGTTGTTGGAACTCATGGAGAAAGGTACCTTGTCCTTTTCAAATATGATTACAGTATAATGGCATGAGTAATGGTCATTCACAGGAAATGACCAGTGCTTGACTGCATGAAAACATATCGATGAATCGCGAACAATCAAAGTGTGGCGATCTAACAATGGAGGGGAATACACGTCCATTGAATTTGAAAATTACATGAAGAAGCATGTGGTACAACATGAGGTAGCTGTTGTGAGAACTCTACAAAAAAATGTAGTTGTTGAATGTAGGAATCCACATGTTAAAAACATGGCATGAACTATGCTGATTTAGAGTTGTATTCCACGACATTACTGGAAAGAGGCTGTTTGAGCTGCAGTGTATATTCAAAATCGAGCAGGACTTTATATGGGTGAGACGAAGACACCATATGAATTGTGGCATGGAAGGAAGACCCCTTTGAAATACTTTCGTGCTTTTGGAAGTAAATGCTTTATCATGATCAAAGAAAGAAATCAAGGGAAGTATATTGACAATGTAGATGAATTTATTTTCCTTGGATAATCAATGAACAGTAAATCCTACAAGTGTTTCAACAAGAAATTATAAAGGATCATGGAAAGAAGAAATGTTAAGATCATTGAAGAGAAAACCACAAATGCTTCAAGGATTTTATATGCTGATGTGATATAATGTGTGGAAGAAAGTGAACGTGGAGAAAATACAAATATAGAAATAGAAGAAAGGTGTACAACACACTCAGCAGTCACGTCATGATGTTGACTCAGAATAAGAATCTGAAGAAAAAACCTTGGCTGGAGAGAAAGCAACTGAACCACACAAGAGAAATCGAAGAGCTGATATTGATACATCTAACATAATTGGGGATAGGAGTGAACACACACAAACAAGGTGGATGAGAAATAACACACAATCTGCATTTCTGTCAATTGTGAAGCCATCCTCATTTGAAGAAGCTACAAAGGGTGAATTTTGGGTGAAATCCATGAATGAATAGTTAGATCAGATTGACAAGAATCATACATGGGATTTTTTCCAGAGACCCGAAGGCCACAATGTGATTGGTACAAAATTGATCTTTAAGAACATGTTTGATGAGCATGGAAGTGTTATTAGAAACAAGGCACAACTAGAATGTAATGGATACTCCCTGATTGAAGGTGTTATGTTGAAGAAACCTTTACTCCAGTGGCTAGATTGGAGTAAATCAGGATTTTCCGTTCCATAGAACCCAAAATTGGATATCAAGTATATCAAATGGATTTCAATACAACATTCTTGAATGGTGTACTCGAAGAAAAAGTCTACATTGAACAACTAGTGGGTTTTATTCTTGGTATTGATGAAACAAATGTTCTCTAACTAAAGAAACCTCTATATGGTTTGAAGCAGGCACCACAATCATGGTATTCATGGCTGGACTCTTATCTCAAGAAGATGGAATTTAAAAGAGGAGGAGTAGATCACAATCTATTTGGGAAGAATTATCCAAGAGACCAGCTCATGGTTCTAGTCTACGTTGATGACATTATATTTGGTGGAAGCAGGCAGAAATCATTTGATGAATTATCCAATCACATGAAATCAGAATTTGAAATGTCTACGATTAGAGAGCTCATATATTTCTTGGGGCTGCAATTGATTCAAAAGAAGGATTATGCTTTTATTTATCAGGAAAATTACGCAAGGGAGCTGCTGAATAAGTTTAATATGCAAGACTCCAAACCTATGTCAACTTTGATTGTAGTTGGAACCAAACTTGGAAAACATGAGGATGTGACATCTGTAGATCCCACCATGTACATGATGATAATTGGGAGCCTACTGTACCTGACAGTGATGAGTAAATATATTGTCTTTGCAACATGTCTTGTGTCCCACTTTCATAGTAATCAAAAGGAGGAACATATGGAAGCTGTAAAAATAATTATGAGGTATATTCAAGGTACTCACAATTGTGGCTTATACTTGGTTGTAGGGAGGGACAATGAATTATCAGCATTTTATGATGCTAACTAGGCTGGCGATATAGTGGACAGAAAGTCCACCAGTGGTGGAGCATTCTATATTGGGAATAAATGTGTTGTCTTGTTGAGAAAGAAACAAGAAAGTACTTCTCTTAGTACTGTTGAAGATCAGTATATCTCCACCAGAGAGGCATGCACTCAACTACTATGGATGAAGCAACAACTAACAGATATTGGTGATGAGGTGAAACAACCAATGGTAATTTACTATGATAACAAGAGCGCCATTGATCTTACAAATAATCCTCTTCAGCATTCTCGTACAAAACATATTGAAATCAGGTATCACTTTATCAAAAAAAGTTGATCAAGGCATGATTAGAATGGATTATGTGGGAACTGATGAGCAAGTGGCTGGTATCCTAACCAAGCCACTGTCAGTGGCTGTGTTTTAGAAGCATCGGTTGAACCTTGGTGTTCAGCCACCTCCCAGTGCATAAGGAGATTACAAAATACACCTCTCCCCAGTTATATTAACCAATTTTAATCTTTTTCTGGATATCATGCATGTTTATGGGGGAGATACTATCCAGGGGGTGTATTGAGATGTTTAATGAGAACATACCGATATTTGGGTTTATTTCCAATGGGGGAGAATGAATAAATTTAGGAAATGATTGGTATCATGATGAGATTTCGGTGATAGGTTAAGAAGGAATACATTGGACTTTGGTAAAATTTAAGATAATTCCTTGGGCGTCATTGAAAATTCCAAAACACGGGAACCAAAGTCAAGCTTCCTCTCTTGTTTTCTACACCGAGCATTGATCATATAGACTTAGAGTGTTGGATGAGTTGCTTCTTGCGATTTTGGTTTCCATGTGGATGGTGATCAATTGAATTTATTTAGTGATTTCCAACAAACCCAAAGGGGGAGATTGTTGGAACCATGACTATTCTATGCATGAATTGGAGCATGGTTTGTGTTTATTGTAAAACCTCAGAGAAAGTTTAGAATGTGTGCCGGCAAAGTGATCATATAGTTTAATCAGACAACAGTATTGAAGGTGGTGACATTTCCCAGTGTTTTCCAATTTGTTGGGCCTCAAAATCAGAAAATGAAGACATGGATTGTTGGTAAAAGGAGGTGCGCGCAAAGTGGAACTGGTGCACGAAAAATGTGGTCCTTGCACGAAACATTTGATTTGAGCACGGAAAACAGTGAGGTGCGCGAAATAGTGGAGCGAGGTTTTTCATGCAAATGGTGATTCAGAATCAGAATGTCGAAAGATGGCAAAGTCATGGGCTGCACGAAAAATATGGTGATGTGTACGAAAAACGATTCCTGTGCGAAAATCATTGCACGCCAAATGAGACTTTTTTCACACCAAGATGTGTTTTGCAGGCGGGGGTCTGAAATGCCCATAAATAATAGGTGACCCCACTCATTCATGAGGGGTTGAACACTTAGAGATGATCTGAGGTCTGATGCGCATAAACGGTTTGCGTAATGGGGCTTGCGTGAAAGATTCCGAGCTATGCGACACAATTCTAGGTTTCACAAAAAATTCCACACTGCATGGAAAATCTGAGTTGCATGAAAAACAGAGATGCGTGAAAAATTCCAGGCTATGCGAAATAGGCAGATCAACACGTAAAAATTGAGGCGGTGCGTAAAAAAATCAGTTGCGTGAAAAAGGGTGTTTTTGTGCGAAATATTTTTACGCACGAAAAGGAAATATTGCGCGAAATAGTAAGGTCTTGCACGAAAAGGGTTGGGGTTGCACTCAATTGGTAGTGAAAATTGTTTGCACGCTCTGGTAATCTGGTTCAGTGGTTCAGTGCGTAAAAGTGTATCATTTCTGGACTTCAATGCAAGAAGAGTCTCGTGCTAAGAAAAGGAACATACTTCAATGAAAATCTATTGAAGAGACCCTCATATCTATAAACTGACTAGGACTTCACTAAAAGTAGTGAGCTAGGGGGAGTCAACGGGAGTGACCCAAGCGACACAATAGGTTATCCCTGAACTTTTGTAAATGCAATGAGCCTGGGACAGAGTGATTGTTCCCGAATATTTGTTATCCACAACTCGTGAAAAATAGTGGAATTAGGTATGACCGACAACCTTTCGGCGTATGCTCCTTGGACGTAGCCCTTAGTGGTGAACCAAGTAAAAAGTGTTGTGTCATCTCTTTGCATGTGAATGTTTGATTTATGATCATATCCATCATACTGGTTTGACCAGTTCCTACTAAGAAGGGAACAAGATACATCAAATTTAAAAGAAAAGTTGACCCCATGATTCACCCCTACCCTCTCAGGGTGTCCCGGGGTCCTACAAGTTGTATCAGAGGATAAAGGTTACTGGTGTTAGATCTGTCCTTTGTCTTCATGGAAAATGCAGTCAATACTAGGGGAATACCTCTCCTCGATGGAAGTAAATTTCAGATTTGGAAGAACAGAATGAAATCTCATTTAAGATCCCTTGGACTGGAATTCCTCTTTGCTACAATGCAAGGAATACAAGTTACAGATCCAACATGGCTTTTTATGACTGATACAGACATGAAAGTTTTTGATGTAGATGCTAAATCTCAGAATGAAATCACTACGGGTCTTTCAAGTCAGATCTATATATAGGTGAAGAGTTTCACCTCAGTAATTTCTTTGTGGGATAACCTTGAAAATATTTTTTAAATAGGAAACAAAGTGAAGGAGGTAAAACATCAAGTCTTACACAATAGGTTTGACAATCTAAAGATGCATCCTATTGAGAATGCAAATTCATTCTTCAATCGAATTACTGATGTAGTAGGAGCAATTCGAGGTCTTGGAGAGGAAATCAAAGACATTGATATTGTAATGAAAATCTTGAGAAGACTTTCTCTTATGTACAATGCAAAGGTGTCAGCCCTTGAAGAAAGAGATCTATCTAAACTATCTCTGGATGATCTGTTATGTAGTTTAGTGTCATATGAGATGAGAGTCAAACCCGAAGATGCCACGAATTGTGTAAGCAAGAAAATAGAATTCAAAACCATGGACAAACCAAAAATTTCAGAAGATACTAGTGGTGAAGATGATGAGGAAAAACAAATTCTTTCTCTCATCACCAAGAAGATGAAGAAGGGAAAAGGTAAATTTAAAGGTAAGATACCTATGGCATGTTTTCATTATGGAATAGTTGGGATCATTGCCTCTCAGTTCCAAAGAAAGTTTGATGATGAATAGAGCGAATTAGAAGACACCGAGAAGCCTCGGAAAAGGTTTTTCAAAAAGGGAGACTACAAATATGGAATGAAAATACAGAAGAAGAGTTTTTTTCTTGTGAAGAAGATGATGATGATATTTAAATTTGTGAAGAAGAAGAACTAGAATTTAAAATAGGAAATCATGCTCCCATGATGGCTACCATTGAAAAGTAAGAATCCTCGATCAATAAAGGTAGAGATAATCAGATTACTCCTAATGGTGATCCAAAATTGAAATTAAGGATTAATTTTCCAAGCTTGAGAATTAATGTAAGAGATGCAATAAGTGGAAGGAAATGGTGGGAGAATCATCATAATTTGTTGATGAACTTGAAGAAGAAATTGAACGACTTGAAGAACTAGTGAGAGTTTAGTCTTCAATCTTTGAAATAAAAGATGTCGTTGTGAAACTAAATCTTATAATTTAAGAAAAATCAAT
This sequence comes from Viscum album, assembly GCA_963277665.1. Classification (NCBI taxonomy): domain Eukaryota; kingdom Viridiplantae; phylum Streptophyta; class Magnoliopsida; order Santalales; family Viscaceae; genus Viscum; species Viscum album. The sequence continues at coordinate 539,902,245 of OY728145.1, forward strand.
GGTCATAAATGACCTTTCATCCAGACTGTAAGATAAGTACAAGACAGTTGGGGGTCTTTAGGAAGATGTTGTTACTCTTAGGAGTAAAATTAAATTTCAATCAATCAAAAATGAGGGTAAGAAGAAAATTCATTTTGGAAGATTCTCATATGCAGAATTAATGGAAAGAGCCAAGTGTGGTGCAGATGGGGTCAGAAAAATATTGAGTGATCAAAGAACCGCTTTCATGGGAAAGAGTGGAATTATATGTGAAGATGAGACATCAACTTCTGGAAGTGAAGAGAGCCAAAAGAAATACTAGATAAAAGCTAGACATGTTGAAACATTGCCTGATGTGCTGAAAAAGAAACCCTCAATCCAAACTAAAATTAGAACTAAAAATTATCCACAAATAATCAGAAATGATAGGTAGTACAACTGTTCTCCCATGGAAGAAGGTATGAGGAGAAATTCAAGTGAGAAGACATTTCCTCTCATCAAGTGTCAGTTCTGTGTCTATCTAGTCTATACCATGTCATATTGCGAAGACGTAAGGAGATACTTGAATGGGGAAGATCTGGGACATCAATAAATGAGAATGACTTCATATCATCCATCTTATAGAAGAAATAGTTTCTATGGATACTATTTTCATTATTCTATCATTGTCCATAAAGGAATATATTTCAGGTAGATATTCGACAGGAGAGATTCATAAAACTCTCAGAAACGGGTCAATAACCACCCTCTTGATGGTATTCATCTCACAAATAGGTTTTCTCCTCTAGAAGAAGATTATGGGTACGAGGAATCTAATTATGTAGAAGAAATAATTAGAAGGCCATCAATATCTTATACTCAATCCCATATCTCTTAAAAAGAAAAGAAGAAGATCGAGAAATACAACCTTGCAAAGGTGGCCCTAAAATCTACAAAAAGCTACAGTTACTGGATTTTGGATAGTGGTTGTTCATCTCATATGACAGGTAATGTTGGCCTGTTAACGAATATCAAAAGGAAGGTTAATGGTACAGTACGATTTAGTAATGATGGAGCTATGAAAATCAAAGGCAGTGGAAGTAATGAATTAGCTAATGGAGAGCTAAATAAGACTGAAGTACTTTATGTAGATGACCTGCGTTATAATATAATCAGTGTGAGTCAACTCTGTGACTTGGGAATTATAATTACTTTTAATCAGAAAGGATACAATATCAATGAAAAGACAGGCAATTCACTTATGAAGGGATGCAGAACAGAAGGAAAATTGTATCAGTTTGGTAGTAAATAAAATGTTTGTTTCCTGACTATTGAAGAAGAAAAAAATTTGTGGCATCGGAGACTGGGACACATCAATCAACAAGATCTGGAAAAAATTTCAAAACTCAGGATTGTCATGAACATTCCTAACTTGAAACGTGAGCGTGAAAAGTATTATGATACTTGCATTCGTGGGAAGTTGGTCTGCAGTTCATATCAGCCAAAGAATAAAAGGGCATCTCATCTTCTTGTTCTAATTCATATAGATGTATGCAGGCTGATAAATGTTTCTAGAACTCATGAAGAAGGTACTTTGTCCCTTTCATAGATGATTACAGTAGAATGGAATGTGTAATGGTCATTCACAGCAATCGACAAGTTCTTGACTGCATGAAAACATATCGACGAATCGCCGAGAATGATACTGGATGAACAATCAAAGTGTTACGATCTTACAATGGAGGGTAATACACGTCTATTGAATTTGAAAATTACCTGGAGAAGTATGGGATACAACATGAGGTAGCTGTTGTGAGAACTCCACAACAAAATGGAGTTGTCGAATGTAGTAATCGTTAGATGAACAACATGGCACGAACTATGCTGATTGAGAGTCGCATTACACGACATTACTAGAAAGAGGTTGTTCAAGCTGTAGTGTATATTCAAAATCGAACATGACTTTATATGGGTGAGATGAAGACACCATATGAATTGTGGCATGGAAGGAATCACTCTTTGAAACACTTTCATGTTTTTGGAAGTAAATACTTCATCATGAACAAATAAGGAAATCAAGGGAAGTATGGTGACAATGCCGATGAAGGAATTTTCCTTGGATACTCAATGAATAGTAAAGCCTACAAGTGTTTCAATAAGAGATTAGGAAGGATCGTGGAAAGCAGTGATGTTAAGATCATTGACGAGAAAACCACAAATGCTTCAAGGATTCTATATGATGATGTGATAGAAAGTGTGGAAGAAATTGAACATGGAGAAAATACAAATAGATAAATAGAGGAAGGTGTACAAAACACTAAACAGTCACATCATGATGTTGACTCAGAAGAATAATCTGAAGAAGAAACCTTGGATAGAGAGAATGCAACTGAACCGCATTGTAGAAATAGAAGAGCTGAGACTGATCCATCTATCATAATTGGGGATAAGAGTGCACACACACAAACAAGGAGGATGAGGAATAACACACAATCTTCATTTCTATCAGTTGTGGTGCCATCCTCATTTGAAGAAGCATAAAAGGGTGAATTTTGGGTGAAATCCATGAATGAAGAGTTAGATCAGATTGAAAAGAATCAGACATGGGATATTGTCTAGATACCCGAAGGTCAAAATATGATTGGTACAAAATGGATCTTCAAGAACAAGTTTGATGAGCATGGAAGGGATATTAAAAACAAGGAATGACTGGTATGTAATGGATACTCCCAGATTGAAGGTGTAGATGTTGAAGAAACCTTTGCTCCAATGGATAGACTGGAGTCAATGAGGCTTTTCCATTCCTTTTAACTCAAAAGAGGATATGAAGTATATCAAATGGATGTCAAGACAAAATTCTTGAATTGTATACTCGAAGAAGAAATCTACATTAAACAAATAGTGGGTTTTCTCCTTGGTACTGATGAAACAAAGGTTTGAAAACTAAAGATATCTCTATATGGTTTGAAGCAGGCACCACGATCATGGTATTAACGGCTATACTCTTATCTCAAGAAGATGTAATTCAAAATAGGAGGAGTAGATCACAATCTATATGTGAAGAATTATCCAATAGATCAGTTCATGGTTCTAGTCTATGTTGATGACATTATATTTGGTGGCAGCAGGCAGAAATCAGTGGATGAATTTTCCAATCACATGGAATCAGAATTTGAAATGTCTATGATTGGGGAGATCACATATTTCTTGGGGTTGCAAGTGATTCAAAATAAGGATTAAACTTTCATTTCTCAGGAAAAGTACGCAAGAGAGCTGCTGAAGATGTTTAATATGAAAGACTCCAAACCAATGTCAACTCTGACTGTAGTTGGAACCAAACTTGGAAAACATGAGGATGGGACATCTGTAGATCCCACCATGCACAAGAGGATAATTGGGATTCTACTGTACCTGACAGTGAGATGACCATATATTGTTATTGCAACATGTCTATCTTCCCGCTTTCCGAGTAATCCAATGGAGGAACATATGGCAGCTGTAAAAATAATCACGAGGTATATTCGAGGTACTCACAATTGTGGCTTATAATTTTCTGCAAGAAGGGATAGTGAATTATCATCATTTCTTGATGCTGACTGGGCAGGCAATGTGGTGGACAGAAATTCCACCAGTGGTGGAGCATTCTATATTGGGAATAAATGGGTTGGCTGGTTGAGCAAAAAACAAGAAAGTACTTCTCTTAGTACTGCTGAAGCTGTGTATATCTCCACCACAAAGGCATGAACTCAACTTCTATGGATGAAGAAACAACTAACATATATTGGTGGTGTGGTGAAACAACCAATGGTAATTTACTATGATAACAATAGAGCCATTGATCTTACAAATAATCAAGTTCATCATTCTCGTAAAAAACATATTGAAATCAGGTATCACTTTATCAAAGAAAAAGTTTAACAAGGCATGATTAGAATGGATCATGTGGGAACTAATGAGAAAGTGGCGGATATCTTGACCAAGCCACTGTTAGCGACTATGTTCGAGAATCATTGGTTGAACCTCGGTGTTTAGCCACCTCCTAGTGCATAAGGAGATCAGGAAATACCCCTCTCCCATGTTATGTTAACTATTTTAATCTTTTTTTGGATATGATGTTGGTTTATGGGGGAGATACTATCTAGGGGGTGTATCGAGATTTTCAATGAGCAAATACTGATCTTTGGGTTTATTTCAAATGGGGGAGAAGGAATAAATTTAGGACACGATTGGTATCACGATGAGATCTCAATGATATGGTAAGAAGTAATACATTGGAATCTGGGAATGTTTAATAGAATTGCTTGGGCGTTATTGAAAAATACAAAACACAGGAACCCAATTCAAGCTTCCTGTCTTGTTTTCTACACCGAGCATTGCTCACGTAGACTTAGAGTGTTGCTTGAGTTGCTTCTTGTGCTTTTTGTTTTTAAGTGGATGGTGATAAATTGAATTTATTTAGTGATTACCAACAAACCCAAAGGGGGATATTGCTGGAACCATGACTATTCTATGCATGAATTGGAGTATGGTTTGTGTTTGTTGTCAATCCCTAGTGGAAGTTCAGAATGTGTGCCAGGAAAGTGATCATACAGTATAAGAAGACAACAATATTGAAAATGGTTCCATTTTACATTGTTGGCCTATTTGTTGGGCCTCAAAATCGGAAAATGAAGACATGGAATGTTGGTAAAAGGGGGTGTGCACAAAGAGGAAGTGGTGCGCGAAAAAGGTGGGCCTTGCGCGAAATATTTGAGCTGTGCATGGAAGACAACATGGTGTGTGAAATAGTGGAGCGAGGTTTTTTCACGCAAATTGTGATTTAGAGTTAGAATGTCGAAAAATGGAAAAGGCCTGGGTTGCGCGAAAAATCTGGTGATGTGCATGAAAAACGATTCCTGTGCTAAAAGTATTGTGCGCCGAATGATAGTTTTTTTGTGCCAAGATGGGTTTTGCACGCGGGGGTCTAAAATTCCTATAAATAAGAGGTGACCCCCCTCATTCCTAAGGTGTTGAACACTTATAAATGATCTGAGGTCTGATGTGTATTAAAGTTTCATGTAAAGGGGATTGCATGAAAGATTCTGAGCTGCGTGAAAAACCCGAGTTGCACGAAAAATATCGGGCTGCGCGAAATAGGAAGAGTTGCACGTAAAAATTGAGGCAGTGCGTAAAATATTCAGTTGCGCGAAAAAAGTTTTTGTTGCGCAAAATATTTTTCCACGAGAAAAGGAAATATTGCACGCAATAGTAAGGTCTTGCGTGCAAAGGTTTGGGGTTGCACGCAATTAGTAGTGAAACTTGTTTGCACATTCTGGTTATCCAGTTTAGTGGTTCAGTGCATACAAGTGCATCATTTCTAGACTTCGATTCAAGCAGAGTCTCATGCTAAGTAGATGCAAGGACTTCAATGCAAATCCATTGAAGAGACCCTCACATCTATAAACTGACTGGGACTTCACCAAAAGTAGTGAGACAGGGGGAGTCAACAAGAGTGACCTGAGAGACGCAGTGGACTATCCCTGAAATTTTGTAAATGCAGTGAGCCTGGGACAGAGTAACTGTTCCCAAACATTTTTAATCCACAACTCGTGAAGAATAGTGGAATTAGGTACGACCGACAACCTATCGGCGTATGCTCCTTGGACGTAGCCCTTTGTGGTGAACCAAGTAAAAAAGTGATATGTCATCTCTTTGAATGTGAATGTCGATTTATGATCATATCCATCATATAGGTTTGACTAGTTCATACCAACGTGGGAACAAGATCCATAAGTTTTAAAAGAAAATTTGACACACTGATTCACGCCTCCCCTCTTAGGGTGTCCTGAGGCCCTACAATATAAGGTAGTTATCTCATCTTATTATCACCATTTTTTTTTTTGTTAATGTATAAATACATTAAAAATTAATAATTAGACTTTTTTGGATTTTATGATTGGTAAAAGATGATTCATATTCTTTAGGAATGAAAACTAGACTTATTAAATACTCATCATTTGGAGAAAATATGAGTCTGTAAATCAAATTTTCAAGTAACTATGTCTACATATGATCTTAGTCTAAGAAGTAAATAAATTCCTTAACTTTTGGAAAATGATTTTGAAACAAAAACATTATCCATTTACTTTAATTACTAATAAATCAATAACCTTTTAACCCATCATTTATTTATGGTTTTTTAATGGTTAAATTTTTCACGATCGTGTTCTCAATCACACTCCATCATAACTTGATAGTTTGTTTTCGATTTGAAGTCTATGTTTTCCAACATGGAACCCTAGTATGTGTTATCTCTGGTGACCTTCATACTTTCCTTTCATTATTTTATTGTGGAAGTCTTATCTACCCTTATTTTGTTATGAGATTTTTATAATGGTATTTTGAATAGTTAAACCTTAGTTACTGAACCAAAATTCAAAAAAATTTGGGACTAAATTAATTTAATGAGGGTAGAATGTAACACATAATGATTTTATGGAATTTATCTTCTTAAATTTAATCTCTTCTATAGCATATATTGCATGAAACACCGAGCTAAAACAAACCACGATATAATATTAATATTATTATTTAAAATGAAGTTATCTCCTAGTAGTAAAATTGGTGGTTGTTAATAATATTCAGTAAATTATGAAAATATATTATTACATTAATTGGTTACTAATTAAATTAGAAATAATTATAAAAACCATCTGAATATAAAAGAAATGTTTTTATAAAAAACTATTTAAATAATCACAAGTGTGTTTTATACCAATAAATAAATCAAAATTTTGGTATATATTAATGAAATAAATATATTATATATTAAATCCAACGTTTAAAATTCAGCCTAGGTTTTTTCTAGACATGATTATAGAAATAAATCAATTCTTCCATATAAAAGATGAATTTTTATAAAAAGATAATTTTATGCCTTTTGATAGAGAACTTTTTTCAAAGATAAAATTTGACCCTTTTATAAATTATATTTGAAAAATTAAACTTCTTAATTTAAATTGGAATATATATATTTACTTTGGTTGATTGTTTGGTATTTTTCTAATAAGTTTCAGGTTTTGATGAATAATGATAAAATAGTTCATTTTAATTGAAAAACAATTCATAAAAATAATTTATAGTGTTTAATTATATATTAAATTGGTATTGACATATAATTATATCATTTTTATCTTTCAATATAATATAGTCCATTAGAATCAATTTCTCCTTGAATTTGGATATAAAAATTTTTCTATCTTTTGAACATTTTCACTTTAAAAACTTGTTTTCTCATTCTATCCATGAGATTAATTTTAAATTAATTTTAGGAAATCATTTGTATATAATTTTTTAAAATGGAATCAAAATTTGGGATCATAGGTTCAAAACCTTTTATTTTTGGACAATAAGAATAGTAAATTTAGTATTTTTTTAAATTACCGCAGTTAAGGGTAAATCTAGAAATTAAGGGTAAAAATAATATTATAAAGATTCAAAAATTACACTAACACGTATCATAATTTAATTGTATAATTTATTGTCGACCCAAATATTAATTTGGTTGATTTTATGGCCACTTGGATTCAATTTTATGACTAATACTCTTTTACTATTTTATTCTAAAAAGAGTCCAATATGTCTTAATCATGTTTTAATAAGTATTACAATTTTTATATGTGGTAATTCAGAAGTTATCTTGGACTATAAATAGTCATTTAAATGATAAAAAACATATATTAATCATGTCAGTTTATTTTGAATTTTTATTAAATTAATAATTACCATAAAGTCTTACAAAATGATGATGCAGTAATTATGTAATTAAAGTAAATATAAAAAACAATGTTATAAAAATATTAAAATAAATATAATTTGAGAAAATTAATTTAATACATGAATTTTAAATATGTACTAGACATATTATTGATGAATAAACAATTTTACTTGAATGTATATTTTGTATTTATATTTTTTAAAAAGTCATGAAATGAATAGTGTTAAAATTGACATTAATGATATTCTAAAATAAATAAAAATTTATGAAATGATATAAAATTATTAAAAATAAAAAATTAGTTAAAAGGATCTATATAAGTTTTAAAATGTAATACATGACTCATTTATTGTTATTTTTTCATTTTACAGTTACTATATAATCCCTTAAATAGTAAAAATCCAAGTTGTCATGGTAAGAGATAAATGGTTTAACTAAGGGTAAAATCCAAACTATAATGGTATGAATGTGACCTAAACCTATCAAACTTTTTTTGGAAGAGACGATTTAGACCCATCCTCATCTTATCTGAAAAAATTCATCACTTTGGAGATAATTTTTTATTGAAATTTAATTTATATTATTTGAATATTTTTTGAGTCTCTGAAAGTGACACTCACCTAAATTATAAAAGGGAACCTCCTCCCTCACATTCTCACAAAACGTTGATCCTTATAGGTCGACCAAAACCTACCAATTTATCATTTTATCTTCCCTCAACTCATCCTAGAATCCATAATTTTTGAATATATCCAACCAAAAAATTCCATTTGGGAAAATAAAAAATAGATACCCAAAAAGAGGTTACATTCATCAACAAAACATTTTTTTTATTTTTTTCTTAGTCCTCTTATTTTTTTATTTCGTGGTTATATCATTAAATGAGGATCCTAAATATATTGATATTTGTTTGTTTTATGGTTTTAACCTATAATCACACTTTCTTCTATCAAATGGGGTACACAATCATCATTCGTGTGTATAGTGGACTGACGCCTCACGAATCTATGTCACTCATTTTTCCATTGACACCTTTCATAGATGGGAATAATGATAGAATTTCTGTTTTATATAATATATATGATACTTAGGATATATTTATGATTTGTTGATTTTTACATAACACATACCTTCATTCTTTTCCATTTTGTATAAAAACAAGAACTTCTATTGTTGATGTATGGAATACCACCTCCTCAAAATGAAAAGTTTCATTCAAAAATTACATGGAATTTAATTATGTAGATGATGAAATATTGATATAATTATTAAGATAAAAATAAAACAAATCAAAACAAATGAGAAAAACAAACTGGTTATTACCCAAAACGTAACTTTTACATGAAATTATTAATAAGAGAGTAAGATAAGGTAATTAGTAAATAATATATTGTACTGTTGAAAGGAATATGATTCTTTAATAGATGTATAATAAAATTATATTTATTTTATATTTTTTTAATGACTATGAAGAATGTCGAGACAAATTGGTATAAGATTTTTTTCTCACTTTTAATATTGTGGGATACATACCTTATACACTAATTGATTATTTTGTGTGGTGTATATACTACCCATGAGTGTGTTTTATGAGCAATATTCTGAATATTATGGTATTTTAATGTCCATATATTTTTTTTTCTTTCATAGGGTACACTATTCTACTCATTATAATGTGGTAAGAATTATCTCACAATATCATTGTTATTAAGGATTTCTTTTGTTTAAGACTCTACTAGGGAATATTACTCTTCCATGTTATTGTTTTTAAAAAAAATTTCAAAAAGTTGTTTACTATTTTATACTGAATTTTTAAATTATTTTTATCCCTTTTTAACTTTCGAAAAAATTCTTTAAAAGGAATTATCTGGTCATTTTCCAAAATAAGGCACCTTATGAATTTTCTTACAAAATCAAAAAGTTTGTTTTTTAACTTTTGAACATGAACATAATTTACCACCATCATGATTCCCAAATGTTTTGAAGCTTTCTTTTTAATTTTTCAGGATTCATTTTAAAGAAAAAATTTATTTTGTAATTGTAAAGATTTTAAATAAATGATTACAAAGTGGTAAGGGATTTCACCTCAATTCACATTTCATTGAGACATATTTTTCTATTATGCACCAATTCACTTAAATGTAGTGTATATACTGACCCGTTTTTATTTAATATCATGATTCACTCATAAACTATATAACTTTTTTACATACGGTGTTTACTTTGATAGTGATTTGATTGTCTGGGGAAATAGTAATAAATTTCTATTCTTCCTTCAATATGGAAATTTGATAAGGTGTATTGATTATTAATTAAATCAATTTCTAAATATGAGGAATTTTTTAGATTGAAAATTATGGGTGGAGCCTAGAAATTATATATCCCCTCGATGCACCTCTAGGTTCTCATGAGAAAAATTAGTTGTGCATATTAAACAGGTCATAACCTGTTGTTTTAAATCATCTTGTGAAATGTATTGATGGTATAGGTTTTTATGTGCCTCAGACCTGAAATCTAATAATTAAGCATTGCATTTTTTTAATTTAGTTATTATTATATTTTATCCTTGATATTTTTTTGTTTGAAATTATATATGGTTTCATTTCATTCTTAGATTACTGATTAAATGGAACATGTATCAGTTAATTACCTTTCATTATTGATTAAGCCTTAGCTAGTTATTTGAATGGCATGTGTTATTAGTTATTTACCTTTCCATGTTGATTTATTATCATTAATTCATTATTTATTCCATTTAAATAACCCATACTAGGCATTTGAGCTCCCACTTATTTTGTTTCATTCCACAAAAATACAATAATTGTACTATGACATATATGAAAGGTTACTCTAGATAGAATAAGGCTATCTTGGAAAGAAAATAATCATGTTGTAATTAGTGTATTCATTTTTAATAAAAGACTCATTCATGTATCTAGTTTACTAATACTAATAAACTTATCGATCCTTCAAGTTGCATTTCATTGTAATCATGCCACTGTAATGGTAGTAGACACCAACTCTGGGTCTACTATGTCCAGGTTGCTACAGTTTCTATAATTTTACTTTCCAAACCATTACTTGTGATTCTTGAGTATTTTTAACTACTTTATAATTTTTATAATCATGTTTTGGGGTGTTTGATTAATATTTTTGGGTGTTTTCATGATGGAAAATTGGTGGAGAATGGTATTCTTAAAAATTCCTTTGTATATATTCATGTGATGTGTTTGGAGAAATTTCAAATGGAGTTTTTAAAAGTATATTGGTATATAAATATAGTGCTTATCCTTTCCTATGATTTTATGATTCTATTCGATTTTGAATTGGGTGTTGTGTATGGGAATTGGTGACCTTTATTGTTTTTTGCTTATGTATGGCTTGTTATGTTTGGTGAAAAAAACAACCGGTGGTAATCTAAAATGATTTAGTTATTTCATGATTTGACATGGATGATTAAAGGGATCTATTTAATGTTGGAACATCCATATGTGCACATGGTGAAAATATTTATGGGAACACAAATGATAATGGAATTCAAAAAATTCATTCACCTTCTACTCAGATTTCAAAACACCTCCCCTTCTTCTTCTTGCTTTTACCTGAATCTCCCCATTTAAAATGGCATGTTATTAATTCCAATGACTTCATGATGTTTCCTTGGATTCTAAAAGGCCTCTTGGTTTTCAAAAAAAATCAAGGATAGTTTCAAATGTGTTTCCAAAAGCATAGATCATTTGTAGACTTGAAATATGTTTTGGTTTTAAATGGTGTAAAGGACTGTTTGGAACATTTCATGTTATTTATTGTTTTTTATAATGGTTTATAAATTATTATGGAAAATAGAATTGGATTTGTAAATGTTTAAACAGCCAGTTGACATTTTACAATGTTTGGGAAATTATTGGTGAAACTCATATGATGTGAAGGCATGGTTGGTACCTTTAGATGTTCTGAGATTTGGTTTCAAAACAAAAGTGACGTGTATGTCCTGTTGGAACTCTTTATGATTGTGTGTGTTATGGAAACCTCTATGTTAGACCGTATGAGGATATGGTCATGGTATAGGTGGTTTTGAAATTTGGGCTAGGCATGCTCAGTGGCTATGGGTTTCAATTTGAGACAGGCATGTGAGGACCTTCCCTTTCACCGTGTTATAGTATCATGTGATTCCAAGGCATTATATAGAGGGTTGAGTGATGGTTTCTTACTGACCCAAATTAGACTAGTTTGTGTCCACTGAATTTTTTGAGAGGCCTGGTGGGATGTTGCACTGGATTGTCTAGTTTAGAGCATCCAATTGGTTATTGACAGTAGTGCTTCACTATACTTCGTTAGGTGATTCTAATCTGAGTACATCCAAGCATTGCTTTTAGATATGTTTAGGAGTTCCCATGATTAAAGTTTTTATGTTCCTGCTTTAACTCTATTGTATTTTGGTTATTTCTTGTGCCACTTTATTCCAATTATTTTACTTTCCTCATTTTCAACGTAGATGTTAGTTTCTTGGTGGGTCTTTTCTCTTGGGTTTTGGTTTGTGAAATGATTTTTGTAATGGAGAACTATTTTAAAAAGGAATGCTACGTGTTAGTTTTATTTAAAAAAGATAATTTTTTGAAAGTTGTGTTTGGTTATTTAAAGTGATAAAAATACTTTTTTACATGTATTTAAATTCAGTTTTTGTGGAATTTTTTGAGAAATAAAATGTACAGACTCCATTTTGATTTCCTACTAAGCTGTTTATGCTCACACCATACTTGTTCCACTAGACATCAGTAGATCAGAGATCTTTCAGAAGACCAGGTTTCAGATTCAGATTTACCTTTGGAGATGGATAGTTTTTGGATGGTGGTTACAAAGTGGTCCTGTAGAGATATTTTTTTTTCCAGTTGGTTGGTTTTAGTTTGGTTTTTAGTTTTTTTATTAAGTTGTTGTTGTACCAGGATTTTATTTATGTATTTATTGACATTCAATTATTGGTTTTTCTGCGTGCTCTATTCTATTTATTTGATCCTGCATTTTATTATGTAGAATAGTACCCCCATAGGATTATATTTTATTCTTGGTGCTATTCACCATCCTAGGAGGATCGTGAACACCTCTCGAGACTTTTCATGGATCAGGTTGGGTGTCGAGTAAGATGGAATCTTGATCTGGTTTGTGACACTCTAACACCCATATAATTTATAATATATTTCTCTATAATAAATTTAATGTATTAGATAACTTATGATACAACCAACACCAAAATAAAGAAAATAATTCCTTTATATAATAAAAAGGGAAATATATTATCATATAATTAAATGAAACATAATTATTAAAATCAATTATAATAGGTAATAATTTTTTATTCATGGCTCCAAAAACATTTTTTGTTTAAAAACATTGTTTTTATTATATATATATATATATAAATATAGATCTAAAATTTATAAATTCTGTTTGAAAAAATGATCATTGTTTTTGAATTAATCCAATAAAATTTTGCTTTGGGTGAATTTTTGGTATTTTTCAAAAAAGGATTATTTTTAGTGAATAGTGAAAAATATCATTTTTACAAATAGTGTAACATTGAAGAAATCATAATAATATAATCCTAAATTAAAAATATTTGTAACCTTTTTTTACACAAATATATTTTAGGTATTAAAAAATCATTTAAATATATTATTTTTAATTTAAAAACTGATGATTGAATTTTTTTTTGGAAACTATGAAATATTTTATTCTAATAATTATTTTTGATTATTTACCTTTAATGAGGTATTTTAATTATTCTATTTATTTTTTGAATGGTTGTAATATAAATAAACCTTCATTAAGTTAATAATAAGCTAATAAATTTGTGGTAATAACAACTACTCAAGAATTATTGGCCCAAACATGTATAACTTCATCTTTATACATAAAAAAATATTTTCTAAAAAGGTTTTTATACGTTTATATTAGAATTAATTTATGTAATTATAAAAATTAAATCTTATAAAATATATTACATATTAATTATTAAATTAATTAATATTATGTAATAATGGTAACTTATTTTCATACATAATTTATAGTTATCAGGGTAAAACTCTTTTTACCATGGTATGGGTTAAAGGTATAAAAGAGGGTTTAACTTACGATATAAGGTTTAATATGACACAAAACACTTCCTCAGTTATAATTATTAATTTTTATTTCGAAATTATATTTCTTATATTTGAAAATATTATAATTTATATCCACTATACATGAGTATTGAATATATTATATAGTAATGTTTCATGTATTTTCAAGTTTCCCACCCACCTCACTACAAAAAGGGAGCCTCCACTTCTCATTTCTTCACACCACTTGAGTACTATATTTCCACCAAGACCTACTAAAATACATTTCCTAACTTCCTCCCCACGTCTTATAGGTCCTTTTATCACCAAAATAACATCCCAATAAAGCTTATGGTCTATGTTAAAGCAAGATTTCTGATGAATAGGTAATTATTGTTACCAATTTATTTTGAGTTTCATTCGTTATTAAACTTATCAAAATATTATGTAACCATATTAATATTATGAAATAACTGTAATTTATAAAATTAAATTTTCTAATGTTAATGGTATAACCATTTTATATCTTCTTTATATCTAACAAAAAGTTTCACTCATCCACGTGTAAGGAAAACTATCTTTATAAAGAGATATATATTATTTTTAGTCACCATATCTCATTGATGGATATGTAGATAGATTTAATGAATATATATTTTATTTCTGTCATATTTATTATTATTGAAATATATTATATTAATTACATTATTACCCTCCAATTAATTGGAGAATAAAAACGTCGAGGGTGCGTAAATGTGGACTACCACCTCCACAAAGCGATGTGATAAATTTTTCATTTCATCATAACATGGATTATAATAAGGATACATTTTATGAATATATATGATATATATATTATTATTTATATTATTTAAATATATATTATTATAATTTTTTTCATTTATTGGAAAATGAAAAAATTACAAATACGTATGTAAGGACTACCATCTCCAAGAATTGATGTAATTCATTTTTCATCACTAACTTATATAAATTGTTATAAAACTATATATAGTGACTAAATATGATATCTATGAAATTAATACTATTTAATATATTATTAAACCGTGACCAAGTTTCAAATAATGGAAATATCAAACAGAAACTTGCATGGGTGACAGAATAGTTAACATCCTAAATGTTGATTTTAATGAATAATTATTAATAAATGCACAATTAGAAATTATAAGGGAATGATATTTTATAATTAATGTTTGAATATGGTTCCATTATAGATTTATAATAAATATGAATTTATTATATCATAGTTTAAGAGTACATACAATGAAATTCAAGACATGGGGTACCAGTTTATGTTACTATCTAATTTTTAATCAGTATTTTTCATATTTTAATTTTTATTAGGAAAATAATATTTTCTATATAAATCTACTTATTAAAAAAATATATTTTTTATACAATTGTTATTTCAAGAATTTTTATTTTTTCCTTTCATTTTCATGTATTTTTTACTTAAAATTACATTTATTGTTTAAGAATATTTGACCTTATATCATATTTTCAGTCGGGAATAACTCTCTTCCCTATACATGATATTAAATTAATTTTATAAAAGCTTTTACATGTACATAAATGTTTTAAATTGGAAATTTTTTCTACTATTTAATTTCATTAAAAAATACTATAAGGAATATTTCCAATTGATTTTTAAATGATAAACTTTTAACTTTTTACAATAATTAGAAAAGTATGTTATATTTTTATCATATATGGAGTGAATGAATTTTCACACTATCATATACTTTATTTAAAATTAATATTATTTTATAATATCTAAAGTTTTTATTAGGAAAATCCTACTTTCATTTTTTTATGAATTTTATTTTTTAAAATTTTCAAAAATAGAACGATTATTTTCTGTTTATTTTCAAAGAAAATTTTAAATGATTTTATAAATAGATTTTTCATCTATAAAAAATTCCATTAATGATTTTAATGATTCACTATAGATATTATCCAATGATTCAATCAAATTTATTTCTCTAGATGTATTATTATAATGATATTTCTAAATAATTTCATGAAACTGATTTATTTCCCTTGGGTAATTATGTTGTGATGAATATTATCAGGATCTTGTGGTATAGTTAGTATGGTTTTCATTATCATATTGGTATACCTAAAATAATATATCATTCCAATACACTAGGTAAATATTTATATCTCATTATATAATATTAATTGGAATGGGGAGTGAACCATATATAGTAAGTGACTCTTCCCCCTTTGATAGTCTATACAGTGAGCCTTGACTAGGGAAATGATGGGAAATAGAAAGTAAAACTAATCTACTATTGGAATCTATTAGCTATGATAGTCTTTGATGTTATCCTTTTCTATGGAAATTATTTTATATGATTATGAATATACTAAAAAATTAAATCTTATTCTTGTGATTTTATCACCTGGTTTATGAATGATTATCGATGATTCCACACTCTTATGACTCCGGCTTTTTTTTTATGAGAAAGACTTATTCCATGACTTGTGATTTATGTTCCATGAAACATTGGTTATATTTTCTTAAGTTATTAGCATGTTCTCTTACCCCTATACTTGTCTTATCCTCACTTAAGACAATCAATTTATATCTTCCATGTTTACTCTTAATGAGAATCTATCTCACCCTTTCTTATGTTTCCTTTTCCCTGGGTTATTATGAGAGGTATTATGTTGGGTATTTATATGGAGGGTTCTATATTAGAATGTATTTCTAGGATATATTGAATATCATTAATTAAATAATTTAATTATCATTTAGTCTCCAAAGACACTCAAACTTTATGATTTTAGGGCATGTATTATAGTGTGATGTATTGGATAATCATCTTAAATAATGTAATATTTTTGTATGTAATGGTTATATTAAAACAGTTAATATCATAGAAAGTTTTAGTTATTTTTTATATTAATTTATGATTAATATGAGTATAGAAGCTAAACCAACCTATGATGAACTGAAATCAAGATATGATAAACCCAAAGTGTCATAGGTTAATAATATGTCATAATTTGGGATATCTTTTGAATTATTTTTATGATTATATAATTTCTCAATACTATTAATGATTCTAAATTATCACACTATTATTATTTGGTTTTATTCAATGGATATAACCAAGAGGTATCATGTTAACAACCAATTTGAAGGATAATACAATGAATACCCCCTGAGAAAACAAATGGAATGGGAGAAGGAATAAAAAATCTTATTATTATAATCATAAAACTCTTTCAAGCCATGAATCATGTCAAGATTCTGAACAACTAAAGGAAAGGGAACTGCACAATTAAATCTCTCGTGAGTAAATATCCACCTTCCTTTAGCGAGTCCTTTTATCCACTAATTTTAGAGAAACATATCAGAACCACCAAAAAGATATTTTCTATCCTCAATTTCTCAATGAATAAAAATGTTGTCTTGATTTTTTATCATTTACATGGAAAATATCATCAATGGTAGAATATTATGAAGAATACAAGACAAGTGAAAGAGATTCATAAGATAAAATATTAAGAGTTTAATAATATATTTTTCAAAACTTACTTTCCCCAAACTCTTCACACCATAATTGAAAGGTAATTCGTTGAGCTTATGTTGAAGTATGATGAATCCATCAGCACCTAAGAACAAAATTTCAATAAATATTCAAGGTACACTTTTGGTTTAATGATCAAACCAAAAGGAAACATTGATGTAATATTTAGTGTCCAAAAAATAAGTCCCTAAAATATGTTATCCATAAAATACATAAGTATATATGATAGAATAATTTGATGTTCTGTCAAGGTAGAAAAAGAGAGTGGTGACTCATGTTATTATCATTGTTTTGGGGACAAGAAGAAAAATATGGATCTGTGTGAAGATTAAGATAAAGACATCCCAGGAAGAAAGAAAATTTTACTTTATTTATGTCAAATATGTTGAATGAATCATAGTGGGAATTTCCTTAACTAGACTAATAAATATTTTAAGTGAGGAAAAGAAGAACCTCGAGTAAATGAATGATGAATTAATTTGAGGTAGCTAACAAATGAACTAAATGGAGGTAAGGATCGAATGAATACACCTCCCAAACTATGATTCTATAATTTCTATTAGTATGAAAAATATTCCAATCATTGATTAAATCCAAGGTTTAATGATGATAATCGATGTTCTAACCCTCTTAGGATAAGACAAAGGGAATTCTCATGTGATTAGAACTACTGAAGTGGGTAACATGAATGAATTGGTGAATGATATACATATCATGCACTCTAAAAATTTAAATATCTTATATGATTATGGTTCTACCCATTATTTTATACTTAATGAGTTTTTCAATGGTATCACATCACCACAACAATGATTATATGTTTAATTACCAGTGAAAACCCCGAATTGTATTATTATTGCGTCTCAAGCCTATATCTCATCTCTGATAGAAGTTTTTGGGATTGTGTTACCTACAAAAAATTTTATTCTCCCTCTAATTAAATTTAATAGGATATTGGGAATGAATTAGATCTCATTATACAGATACTATATCAATTTCTAAGGAAAAAATAACATTTTATATTCTTAATCCACCTACGATCGTCTATAAGTGTGAGGATTAAAATGAACTCCCAATAGAAATAACTTCCATTATATTGTTCTTACTACCTATTCTTGAGAGTTATTTATCTCAAATGGTTGGGAATAAAATAAAAATAGATGATATATAAATTATTTAGGAGTATATCGATGTATTTCTAGAAGTGTTGACTATCATTCCCCAAATAATGAGGTTGATTTTTCAATAGATCTCATACCTATTGCTATACCAATTTCAAACACTCTTTATAGGATGACCTTTATTGAGTTGAAATAATTGAATAAAATAATCTAGATGAATCTATAAAATTTATTCATACACCTGAGTGCATCACCATGGGGTTGACCTATTCATTTTAATAAGAATAAATATGCGTCGATGTGTCATTACATTGATTATCAGAAATAGAACAAAGTCACTATTAAGAATAAGTATCCTTTACTCCATATTGATTACTCGTGAGACCTTCTGCATGAAGCTAAATATTTTTAAAAGATTAAACTTTTCCTAGATATCATCAATTTAGGGTTGAAAATGATGATATTCCCAAGACAATCTTCCATATGAGGTATGGTTATTGTGAATATATAGTGATTCCATTTGGACTTACCAATTCCCCGATTATTTTTATATACCTTTGAATTGAGTATTTATAGATTACATTAATTAGTTATTGGTAGTGTATATAAATTATATTCTTATAAAATTAAAGAGAAATGAAGAGAATGAAGATTATTTAATGATTTTTCTAATGACCCTGGGGATGGATAAATTTTATGAAATTTTTTTCAAGTGTGAATTTGGGATATATAAATTATCGTTGTTCGGTTATTTGATCGTAAGAAATGTTATATATGTAGATCCTCCTAATAAGGAAGTGATTGAATAATAATTTAGACAAACCACGATGACTGAAATCTTGAGTTTTCTTAGGATTGTTAGATATTATTGACTGATCGTGGGAAATTTATCATATCTTTTAAATCCACTAACAAAGTGTATATGAAAGGGATCCAAGTTCCTTTGGATGTATGCATTTGAAAAAAAATTCAAAGAATTGAAGAGAAGGTTTTTTAGTGCATCTATTCTTATTCTACCCTATAGTGGAGAAGGGTTTATGACAAATAAATGAATGGATTGGTATGAGTTCCTATTTGCAATTAAATAGTAGTAGCATATGACTACTAAAATTAAAGGTTCATGAGAAAAATTACCTAACAAAGATTTGGAGTTTGAAGTGGTGATTTTTTCTTTGAAAATACAGAGGCATTATCTATATTGTGAAATGTGTTGTATATATACTGATCATAAAAACATAATGTATATATTCAAATAAAAATGGTTGAATATGCCTGAAATTTAATGGTTTTATTAGATTTTAGATTATTATTACTCAATATATTACCACCTAAGTAAGGTGAATAATGTGGTTGATGCTCTAAGATATAGGGAATATTTTATTTTTTATATGATGATAATTGAAATAGATTTAATATATATGGATTTTTATAGGATGGAACTTGATTTTATATATGAAGGGGAAAGATATTGTCTTTATTACATTAATGGTCAACCATCCATTCATGTGAACATTAAAGAATTAATAATTATTAAAATCAATTATAATAAGTAGTAGTTTAATTATTAATAGATCAACAAATTTGTTTTTTTACACATTTTTTTTATTTTATATTATATATAAATTATTTGAAAAAAAATTATAATTTTAGAATTTATGTTTGAAAATAAAAACATCATTTTTAAATTTTTAATGTTAAATTTAGTTTAGGTTGAATTTTTGGGGTTTTTTAAAATGGTTGAATTTTTTTGAATCATGAAAATACCATTTTTATATATACTATAACATTGATTAAATTAGTATGATATAATCATGACTTAAAAAATGATAAACCTTTGGATCAATAAAATCTATTTCATATGATTAAAATAATGCAGTTAAATATATTATGATCAAATTAGGAACTCATGTTTGTTTGTTTTGGATACTAAGTTATATTTTATTAAAAAAACTAATTTTGAATATTGAAATTTAATTAGATAATTAAACGATACCATTTAATTTTAGAATTTTTTTCATACCAAAAAACATTAATTTACTTACTAATAAGACATGGACTTTATGATAAGCACCACTACTAATGATTGTTTGACCTAAATAAGTATAAATTATTTTGTTAATATAAAAATACTTATTTTTCTAAAAATTGAATTTATGGATTTATATTAGAATTAATTTCGACCATTTTAGGAAAATGAATATTTTAAAAAGTATTACATATCTTTAATCCACATAATTAATATTAGGTAATAATTTAAACCCAATTTTTTTCCATAATGAATATTTACCAAGGTAAAAAATACAGTTTCCATGGTAAGGGGTAAATGGGTTAAAATAGGGGTTACCCTAAGAGATATGTTTTAATATAACACAAAAAAGTTCTTTATATATCCCTGGTTGATTTTATTTCAATAGTAACCTTCTTAACTTTAATACTATGAAAATATGATGCCACTTGACATGGGGACACCTCAAAATCTCACTTATCTACACTAATAGAAAACTGTATTTTAAACAAGATCTTCCCAAATACATTATCAAATTTAATTCCCATGTCCTAGAGGTACTATACTCAAAAAAATATCACATCAATAATGATTAACATGTAAGATAAAGGGTCGTAATTGAAGGATAGGTAATTTTATTTACATATCTATTTTGAGATTCTTTATTCCTTAACCACCACCAAAATATTTTATAAACTTATTAATATGATGAAATCATTATCTTTACTGTATTGAGATTCTATTATGTTCATGTTAGATCTATTTCTATCTATTTATATCTAAAGTAATGTAAAAATATTTATAATGGATACGTATGAGATATCATCTCCCTAAAATGAGGCATTTTATTTTTATTCACCATCTATCAGTGATGTTTATTTTTATAGTTTTCATAAATATATATAATGTAGATAAAATAACAATGATTTGATAAATAATAAATATTATCTACCTTATTACACTTCCACATGTTGGAAATGATATCATCACTTTGGTTTATATGTTGACTACCACCTCCATGATGCAGCATGATTTTTTTTCTTTTCTACTAAATGTGGGTTGTAATGAGGATTTATTTAATAAATATATATGATATTTATTATATTATTATGATTTTAAAAATATTAATTATTTACCTTTCTTTTATTCCATTCATTGTAAATTGAAAACATCACAAGTGTGTCCGTACATAAAAATGTCTTCATGAAGTGATGTAATTCATTTTTCATCATTGATTTATTTGAATGGTTATAAAAGTGTATATAATGAATAAATATTAAAAATACCTAGCCTTAAACATTAAACAATATTTATTTTTATGTAATTAATTAATCTTATTATATTTTAGGATCTTTACAGTTTAGTGTTTGAGAGAATTATTCCATCATCCTTATATTAATAAATATTGCATCACCAAGTGGACACTTCCACATAGTATATATTTTTCTCCCAATTGTTTTTATAATATAACATGTTTTCTTTTCTTGAAATATCTTCACAATTTTCATCTTCACTTCATCCTTTTCCCTAATAATCCTTAAAACATTGTGAAAAAACATTTTAAAATGTGTAATGAGAACACAAATTTCAGTAAGGGAAATCAAAAGAAAGAATGAAAATTGTTAGTTCATTAATACGTATAAAAGATTTATTTTTTTTCAAAATTAATCTTTATACTTAAAATAAAACTCAAGAAGCTTCCTTTTAAATCTATAAAAATTATTAAACCTTTCTTAAAAAAGTGTTACACATTTAACCCTTATGAAGTAGGATATAATTTACTTTAACATCATCTCATGAGTAATCACATGGGAGTATAAAATAGAGAACATGGTATCATAAGATCATGGAAACATAATAAATGTGATATCATAAAAAACATGACATAAGTATTAGTCAATGATAAGTTCCTAGAAAAAATCACATGGTGGAAATAGTCCCATATTGGATTTGGTTTACTCCCTAATCTCATACATAACGTCTAGTGAGAAAAAATCATTACACAATGCTTCGGAAAACAATATGGGAGAACCCCTAATAACGTGTTTATGATTATGTGTTACACAAAAGGAAATCAATCACAATGAATAATCATAAGAATTACCTATATAAGGAAATATGTTTGATAATTGTACCTCACATCATTATCAAAGGATATTTGATAAAGAAGGGATTTGAAAAATTATCATAAGGAATGTATTAATCTTTCAAAGGAATTGAGAATAATTAAGTTTATATGTGATACAATTATATATATATATAATTTATAAATTCTAAATAATAGAGATAATGTGACTTAGATGGTGATATAATAACCCAGAAAGAAAAAATGGGGTTTGGATATATCCCTTACACTTATAAGAAAAACATTTCTAATATCAAAATATCCAATCCAATTTTTTGAAAATACATAGAAAAAAGGGAAATAGTGGTTTCTATTGAATAAAAACTGGAATATTATAGAGGAATCAAAAAGTAAAATAATGGAAATTGAGGTAGGAAAAACCCCTGACTCTGTATATGATAAAATAGAATATTATATTTATATTTTATAATGAATGTCAAAACATTCCATTTAAAATATATAAAACGATTTATTTTTAAAACCATAAAAATGAATTAAAAAGAGAACAAAATAACCTTTATAATTCATTTATTTCTATATAAATTCATCCATAAAACAATTTTATGAATTTGGACACATAAGTGAAATATTTAGAAAATAAATCATTAAAACATTTGAAATGAGGTTTTATGTTAAAATATCACTTACCTTGAGTCTAACTCATTATGTATGTTCTTTATCTCCCATAATAATAAATTAAATTAATTATTTAATTTATTAAGAAACTTTTTAAGTTTTTTATTTAATTTTATCTATTACCATGTTGTATTCAATTAAATAGTGATTTAAATTCATATCTAGTGTTTTGAAGATATTCATCTCATATGTCAAAAATGACTTCGATAGGTTGACTCTGGTCAATGATTTAATTATTAAATCATCATAAAAATAAAAATAATGAAATGATTATAATTTTTATATATATATTATAATTTTAAAACCAACTGTGGCAGATGGTTCTAAAGAATGAACTACGTTATAGTCCTGGGGACGATAGGCCATACGTACGCATGACTAACATTTCTATATTCAAAATATTCTGATGAAAATAAGGTTAGTGTTATTTTAACTTTCCATTACTATTATTATATGATAAATATCATATAATTTCGTTAATTACACTTATATATAGTAGCCATGTGATTTGGATATGAAAAATGATTCGCATCACATTGTGAAGGCCATAATCCACACGTAGACATGAATGGCACTATCATTTTCCAGTGGATATAAAATTAAAAAAAATAGATGATATATTATATTTAAATAATGTTAATTATTGTAGGAATATAATATATATATATACACAAAATAAATCCATAATTATAACCATTCTCGATAGGCAGTTATGGAAAACAAATTACATCGTTTCATGAGGCGGTAGTCTGCCATACACAAAAATGATAGTTTTCCCCATATCATGAAAGATGAGATAGATATAGGTTATTAAATTAACATAAAAGATATTTTCATATGGAAGATATTGGTGTAATTATTTCACCTTGTTTGTATAATATTTTAAGGATATATAAGTATAAATAAAACTCAAATATTCAGCTAAAGACTATACCTCTTCTCTAGACACCTTCCTCTTCATTACACCTTAAACCATTTATGATTTGTATTATGACCAAAAAATACCTATTGAACGTGGGTAGGGATATTAGTACTAGATATGGGTAAGTGATGGATTAAATAAAAGGATTTTTAAATGTGAAGAAAATAGGAGAGAAGGTTCCCTTTTATAATGAGGGGAGGGGCATTCTTGGATTTTTCTGAAGTATTAAATTAATATAAATTAATTTTTAGGTTAAAATGAATCATAATTATCATAAAAATAATATATTATTATGAATAGTTGAAATACTATCATCAAATAAAAAAAATGCATGTTTATAATATGTTTCCCCTTATCATTTTTTTAACCCACTAATAACCCTTTTGATGATTTATGCGATAACAAAGTTGTTTACACTTTATGGATCAAGTTAGTCACTATAAAAGGAAAATTGAAAAATAATTGGGACATGGATGATATTTTCAATCATATCCAAACAAAATTACTAAATATATGTTTTTTCATAATTTTAAATCATTGTATAAAATGTTTTTTACTATAAAATATCATTTATTTTATTTTTGAATATATATGAAATATTGTATTATAATATTTGCATAACTCATATCAAAAGGTTCCAAAATGAAATTTTATTCAAATATAAAAAAAATATTTTAATAATTTAATAATCCATTAAATATTTTATAGGTTTTGATATCTTTTAAAATCTTTCCATTTGGAATGAACCCATTGTTATCTAATTTTTAACTTAACTTTGGTAAGGATTTTATCAATATTAAAGGGTTATAGTCATACTTATAAGCTTTAAATTATCTCATAAATGGACAAGTTATGAAATTTTAGAACATTATTAATCCTTATTTTTCTTTTTAAATGATTTTATGACTTTTAAAAAATTTTATAAAATATTTTAAAATATAAAATATTATTAATGTTATTTTTAAAACTATTCATTAAATTCGACTTTGAATAAAAATAAATGAAAAGGAATTAAAATATAATCCTTCTACACATAACTAAAATGTTATATTTATCTAAAATTATCTTGGAACAAAATAATTCATTCAAATTATCTTACATTTAATATTTCTAAAATCATTTATTTTGTTTTTCTATTAATTAAATAATTACTATGTCAGCATTATGTAAGAATTTAATGAAATTATTTCTTTAATAAAAAATTAAAATTATTTACCATGATAAAAAAATAAATTATACCTCAAATTACTCTTTATAATTGAATATATCCTTTGTTTATCACCATGTAAAAACTTTATTGATAATTAAAAAAAGTGAATGACATGTCAATTTTTTTTCATAAAATAATATAAAGGTAAAAATAAAATAAACTTAGAAACAAATTACGATATTTTTGAAATATGGATTTATATGGACAAACATGTGTTATGGTCATTCTTACATCCTTTTTGTGTTATTTTTAACCTTAATTACCTGATTTACCATTACCATAGTGATAATTATTTACTATGATTACTATTTATAATGAAAAAAATAAAAGGGAACTATGAAAAAAATATGAAATCTAGATTCAAAATATGAAATAAAATTATCATTATTAAATTTCAAGAAGTGGCAGAAATTAATTTAAAATTATAATACAAAACACAACGAGAAATATTTTTTCATAAAAATGCCTTTTTAAGTAGTAAATTTGTTATACCAAATTAAAGTATAAATTCCCTTAAAAAGAATATAATTGAATAATTGTTTTATCAAAATTAATTAATAAAATTTTAAAACTAATCCAATATATAATTCAACATATTAAATACTTTAAAATAAAATACATCTCTCAATAAAAAAAATATTATTTTCACTATTAACTGGAAGGTAATTTTTTTAGAAAAATCCTAAAAATCCACTATAAGATAATTTTGAAATTTGGATTTCAATAATTTTATTAATTTTATTAAAAAAATATAATATTTCATGAAATTAATTATAATATTCAATCACAAAAAGTAATAAAAACCATTTTGGAAGAAAACTTATTTTTGAAAAATAAAATGAATTTGCAAAAACAAACGAGTGCTTTGTTCTTAATAATTAATCAGTACATCAATATATATTAGTAAATATATATATATATTTCATAATGTGTTTAATCCTATCCATACCCACCAATTAAACCACTAGGTTATAATGGTCACATTTAAATAATAATATTTGTGTAGTACATATCAATTCACTTAAAGCTCGGTATTGTGTGTTGAGCAAGCTATCAAGAATAGTAGTATTTTAAAATCTTGGGGTGTTAAAAAATGGTAATTATGTAATATTTAATAAAATATAGGTGATTGAAACATGAACAAGGTGAAATACAATGAATTTCGAACTAAAACATTCATAGGAAACAAAACTATTAACATGCCAAATGTCAATTTTAATGAATAATTGTAATAAATATATAATTTGTAATTATAAGTGAATGATATATTGTTAGATAAATATGAATATGTTTTTTTATATACATAAAATAAATATAAATGTATTAAATAGTAGGTTAAGAGTGGGCATGATGAAATTTCAAACCGGAGGTGAGGGTCGATGTAGCGATGTCATTTTTAATCATGAAAGTTCATATTTAAATTTTAATATCAAATTAATATTCCTTATATATATCCATTAAACCCCATAAATATTCATATCCTCCAGTTATTTATGGAATTTTCATGTTTTCCTTTTATTCTCCCCTCTTTGGTACTAAAAATGATCAATAAAATGGTTTTACACAAAGTTAACATTATTACATCTTTTCAACGAGAATAAATCTTTTCCTTATAAATTTTATTAAAAACATTTAAAGAGTTTTTAGAATGTAGTTAAAAATATTCAATTTTTAATACTCACTAAATTTTGTATTCATTAAAAAATTTTAAAAACAATCTTTTCAAATGTATTTTATAAAATTTAGTTCTGACTTTTTCCCAAAGAATAAAAAGAATGTTTTCTTTTTACTAGATATGAAATGAAATCATTTTCCGACCATTACAAAACTTTTGGACCATAGATATTACCTTACATGTTTTAATGGTTTTAAAAAGAAAATATTATTACCATATTTTATAAATTTTAGTTTTTAAATGTTACCAAAAGAGAATAAATATTTTCTCTCGATTTTAAAAGTGTATTTAAATGATTTTATAAGAGATTTTTCATCCATGTAAACATAATTTTAGGATTGTTATAATTCACTAGGGGATGTGATATTATGAAAACATCCAATTTATTTGTCTATATATATTATTATGATTATTATTTAAGGTTGATTTCATGAAATTCATTTCTTTCCCATTGGTTAATTAAGATATGATTAAATCATTAATGTTTTTATAATCTTGTGGCATACTTATATATGGTTTTCATTATGAAACTTGGTAGGAAAAAATTATATAGTTATATAATGAATTTGTTAAATATTTATGTCTCATGAGATAATATAAAATTAAATATGGAGTAAACACCCTCTAGTAAGGGAATTTTTCTACTAAGATAGTTATGACAATGAGCCTTGACTAAGGACTTAAAGGAAATGGGTACTGAACCTAATATAATAATGGAAAATTTCAACTATGATAGTATTATTAGTGATCCTTGAGTAAGGAAATGATTTTATTTGTTTTTTATATGATTTAAAGATTTGTCTTATACTTATGATTTTTTCTCGGGGGTAATGATTGATTATTGATGATTCCACACTCTTATGACTCATGTCTTTTATTATGAAAAATCCATTTTCTCTGACTTATGATTTATGGTCTATAAATTGTTGGGTATGTTTTCAAAAGTTATGATCATGTTCTCATACACTTATTATTATCTTATTCTCACTCATGAGTATCGAATGATATCTCCCATGTTTACTCTTTCTGAGTATCTGAGCTCACCCTTTCTAATTTTCACTTTACCCTAGGTTACGAAGATAGGTATTCATTAGAGTATTTCTAAAAATCATTCTCAGTGAGATGAAATTTATATGATATGCTTAATATCTTTCATGACAGAAGGGGATTTTTTATCTATTATTTAAATACACAAAATGTTTAAATCTCTAGGGTGTGTATTATTATGAGATGTATTGAATATTCATCTAATATGATGTAATATTTATGTTTTTAATTATTAGGTTAATTAATTAACTATTGTATTGATTTTTCAATTTTTCTTTATTTTTTAGGTTTTTAATGTTGGCTACCAGGATGGATCAATAAGAAAAATATGGGTTATTCTGTATTTCTATATTTAGATTACAATACCACCCATATAGGGAGTGTCTATTCCCATTATTATGTATTTGTATATAATAGTTTCTCCCACTTTTAACATTTTTTAACCTACTGAAATATATTGGCTTGATTTCTCATGTTATACTATCGATGTTTATTTACACCTACTAAATTATGAGTTAGTTGTTGGGTGTTTCCATATAGCATATTTTAATGTTGAATATTATTTTTATTTACAAAACATTTTAATCCTTAAGTGGAACATTTCCTTATACTCTGAAAATTTTATAATTAAGATGGAAATTTGTTTTGTACAATGATTTATTATTATTTATCATTCCAATCTACATTCTCAATGTTTCGTACATATTTGAAATAATATTACCATATATTTTATATGCCTGAATGGATATGGGGTTTAACTTTCCCTAGGTTATTTAGGTAAAATAACGTCCCATAAATTTCACATATATATATATATTATATCATAATTGAACAATATTTATTACATAACATAATGATGAATTCCCGAATCATATAGGTCTAGTTCCATTGGAAACTTGAAAACACAAACAACTAGTTTATACGTGAACTATATCATCTCCATGTTGGTTATTAAAAACTATCACCCTTGTTATATATGTCATACATAATACCTTTCTTCATAAAATGGAAATAATAAACATAATAAAGGGTGATATCATATGCTCATTAAGGAAAAAATTTAGATATCAGCATAACATTATCATATGTGTATGGGAACATGAAAATAACATTTGAAAACCGTACCTTGTAAATGATAGATCATAATCATGTTTCATGGAATAAATATCTGATGTTTATAATACATTAATCACAAAGTAATCAAAGAATATAATCCATGAGAGCATAAAATTTTCCTAATAAATAAATTTTTGGCATGAAAATAAAAAAATAATATCATACCATGAAAGTAAATGGGTTTCATAAACATTTTATCATGGAATAACACATGGAAAAGAAATAGTTTTTATAAAAATTTCATGTTCTTGATAAAATACTGATAAGTGTATTATTCAGAAAATGATAAGAGTATTCCAATTAATCCATTTCTTAAAATTTAAAACATCAATACAAATGTCTTAAATAAATCATCAGAAATTAGTAAAATGTTTCTTGGAAATATTTTTTTTATAAAACATGGACATGGATGAAAAATAATTTTCAACTAAAAAGAGAAATACTGTAGGTTTCTCCTTAAAAACATTATTTTAGACTCTTAAGTACATAAAAAGATAAACTTTAATGGAAAACATGCATTTTCATGAAATAAACATAGGAGAATAAAATTTATTATTTTTGTTATAGTTGGATCATAAGATCTGATTATTTGAATCGTAATCATAAACCATCCAGAAAAGCAATGAGATTGTAACATCAAACCATTACCACATCGGTATCTTTTGAATCATAAGACCCATGAAATAATATCCTTCAATTAATCATTAAATATTATAAGAATAAATAAATTCATTATATAAAATTTCAAAATGGATATATATACATCTCATAAAATAAAATAGGTGCATAACATAACATATGACCCACCGAAGATGATTTGAGATGAATTTCTCTTACCTTAAGTCTCGAATTCATTCATACACAATTTATCTTATAATATAATAAATATAAATTTATTATAAATATATTAAAGAATCATACTCATATTTTTAAAACTATATAATATTTACTTTTGACCTTTTATTAAATGTTTATTAACGATTCCTTGTTAAAATAACATTTAAGATAATAACTACTTAGTTTTTCATTAATGTTTTGTTTTGGTATTCTTTGTCATTTTATGTTGATAAATATTATATAATATACATAATTAAAACCATGATATAACTATCATATATATTAATTTTATATGTTTTTAGAGTGATCCATTAAATTTAAATATATAAAATAAATTACACCATTCATGGAGATGATAGATCCTACGTACGCATGGCAATATTTCCATTTTTTTAAAAGACGAAATTAAATAAAGGTAAATAATATATTACCTTTATATAATAATTTTTAATTCATATATATCACATTTTTTCATTATACTTATTCTTATTACCTTCCATGTAAAAAGTAAAGAATTGATCATATCGCTTTATGAGGATGTAGTCCACCATAAAAACGAGTGACATTATCATATTTTCAAGGAATAGAATGTGAGAAGTTATATGTGAAATTATAAATTAAGAATTTTATTTTTCTCATAAATATCATATGACAAGTCAAATACATCATTATATTCATTCGTGAGAGGTGGTGATGGAAACCTAGTACATCAGTTCGTGACGGGGTAGTCCTCCACACAAACGATTGATAGTTTTGTTTCCCGCTTGATAAAGGATAATATTGATATTATCCACACCGTAAAAATAATAACATATAGGTATATTAAAGATAAATAGGTTATTATATCATCATGGTTGAATAAAATTTTAAGGAGTTAGAGTAAGAAATAAAATGAAAACTCATGGTTAAGGACTATACCTCTCTTCAGAAAAACCCTTTAGGTTTACACATAAATCCCTATTAAGAGGGTTTCCTAATAAAAATTAGAAATATTGGATCTTGTGAGGTAATTATAGAATGTATATGGATAGGTATTTTCTGAACTACAGGTTTTAATAAGTGCGAGTAAGGGAGGATAGTGGGTGACCTTTTATAAGTGGGGGAGAGGATACACACTTGAATTTTTGAAAGGAAAAGGTGTTTCCATAATTTAAACATGAAAAGGCTCTAAAATGAACCATTCTAAAAAATTGGTTGTTATAAGGTCAAAATATGGCCATAAAATGGTCTTTTTTACATGTTTTTAGGTAATTTTAACCCTTATCTTCGTTGTTTAACCAATAACAAACTCGTTTTAACCTTAACCCCTATAAATAATTTTTTAATGTTTTTACCATTCATTTTTACAAAAAATTATGTTTACATTACTATATAATAGTAATTATTCTTATTAAAAATATGGAATCTATTATTTTAAATTACATTAACATAAGTAAAAAAATTATTTCAAAACTAAACCCACAGACGTGACCAAAAAGCAGTTCTTTAAAGAGAAAATGTTCATAAGTATAGGAAGTTATAATATCAAAATTCAATATGAAATTCATTATAAAGAACTAAATTGAATTAAAATATATATATTTAAACTAATAAAACTTTTAAAACCATATTAAAATAAAATTGATCTTGAAATTTTTTTTAAATGGAAATGATGTTTTACAAAAAATCTGTATTTATTTACTATTCATCAAAAAATTAATCTTTTCAGAAAATTATAAAAAATACACTCCAAGATAATTCTAACATGTATATTTATAAAATAAATTTTATTTTTTAAATTAAATTTTATAATAGATGAAAAAATAATTTTATTATTTGTTTACAAAAAATAATAATAATCATTTTTAGAAGAAATGTATTTTCTAATTGTATAAAAGAATTACTAAATATCCAGAACCCTTTTTACATTTTGTTTTATTTATATTTAAACAATATGATTAATTTAAATTTTATTTATTTATCTTCAGATCATGATGTTTAACTGCTAGGTTATAATGGTCATTTTAAAAGTGGTTCATTAAAACATTGTGTTGCCTGTAATGCAAGATATCGAAGAAATAAAAATTTATTTGAAAAAATATATGTCTTAAAATCTATTGGTGTTACATTATACTCCCCTTAAAATGAATTTATCCATTCAAATTCCATCTATTTCGTACAAAACATTTGATTATACTTCTGCCTCATTACATCCCTAGGTTCTCACATAGCTTCCTCAAGCAGGTGGTTTCACCACAAAACATTAACGGGGTGAGTTGTCTAGTTTGGAGAACATATCTCGAAAGCCTAAATTCTATACTGGTCTCTCCTTGTAATAAAAATATTTATCCAGTGGTATTTCCACACCTTTAACATAATTTTTCTTTTATTTTCTTATTTTCTTGGTTTTAGATCTTTTGGTTCAGGTTAGCGTCGAGTTATTGGTGAGACTTTTTGAGTTTTGGAGGTGTCAGGTGTGTTTTTTCCCTAGGCACAGTTGGTTTGCACAATTTATGGGTAAACCATGTGTATTGTTAAGGTAGAGAGTATTTCTATTTTAGTTTATTCTTTCATAGTTTTTTTGTATGGTTTTCAAATAGTTTGGGCTAAACTATGAGAGGCCCAAGAGAAAACATGCGACTTGTTTTTAGTGTCTATGATTAGGTGAATGTCTTGCACACAGTCAGAGGAAACCCTATATAAAGCATGTGGAATTGGTCTATCATCTAATAGGGTATAGATTCATGATTTCTTCATAGTTTATTAAACTATTCGGCCAGCCCATGTGGGTGTACCCCCACTCCAGGAGGGACTGCATAGTTTTTGCCCAATTTGGAAAACTATGTGGGCAGACCATGAGACTTTGTCGGGTTCTTAAAAATTTTCAATTTCTATTCTACCCCTATTATATTTTAATTTCAAATAAATTCATCTTGTATCCATTTCATTCATGAAGACTTTTGGGAGCCATGAGAGCCTTCCTCATAACTCTCTCATTGGATTCTAGGTTATTTTCCATTAAATCTTGAGTGGATTCCTCCTTGGGTAAGAATCCTTCTCCTTCTTCTTCCTTAATCTCTTAGTTTCATGGTTCTTTTTGGATTGGTTATATCTTGGTCAAACCCTAGAGTGAGGTTTCGATAATTTTGGTTGAATTTTTTTATGTTAGGGTGTATATTGTTTTCTTGATCCTTGTTATACCTTCTCCAAGAGTTTCATTGCATCCAGAGACCATTGATTTAGGCGTTTCTATCCATTTTCATTCCGATGAATTTCTTTGAATTCTTGATCTTTTATGAATGATTTCTAAATGTTATATTAATTCAAATGGTCTTTTAGAGGAAATTATTTTTGTGTTTTCATCTAATAATTTTGGTGAAAATGGGGTTTCAAAGGGTTTTCTTAATTAATACTATATATATATTCTCTCAAGGTGTTTGATGAAATACCAATGGATATTGAAAAAAAAATTGGGTACCTTGGGTGTTGTTTTTCCTTGGTTGTGTTTTGATATTTTTTTCATTGTGAATTGTGTTTGGTGTGTGGTTAGGTGGTTTTATGGTTGTGTCCAAAGAATTTGCAAAGAACATTTTGATTAAAAAATTAGATCCTTGTGTAATAAATGATGCTTCAATATCTCCATTGTATGTGGGTATATAAACATTTTTATAAGGTGTAAATATGGATGGTCTCACAAATGGTATTTTATTTCTTTTATAAAACTTCCCTCTTGAACCCAATTTTTTAAATTTCTTCTCTCCCATTTCTTTTTATCGTTTCCCTAGGCGTCTCCCATTCAAATAGTTATTTAAAAACCACAATGCTTCCTAAATGGTTTCTTGGTTTCTTAATGATATGAAGCATGTATTTTACTTAAATATTCGACCATTTGGAATCATGGAATATGGTTTGGTTTCAAAATAACATAAAGGATCATCTGACACCTTTCGAGCATGTTGTGTGTTTGCACCTTAGTTTTGGATTTTTTCTGTAAATTAATTTGGGTTTGCAAATGCTTAGGCCTGGTTTTTTCTTATGGTGTTTAGAAAGTTTTTATCAATTAAAATGATATGTAGGCCTAGTTAGCACCATGGATGATTTGGTGTGAGATGGACACCACTATGGTATTCCCTCCCATGAGAGGGTCATCGCATAGGTGGTGTCAAAGTTTGACCTAGGTATAGGCTATGGTGGTTTGGGTTATTGGTTAATGTTAGGTGTGTGATGACCTGCTCATTATCCGTATACTATTATCATGGGATTCATGGACATCATCTATAGGGTAATGTGATATTTTCTTTCTAAAAATGATTATATGGGTTGGTACCCCTAGATGTATGAGAGACTAGGTGGGTAGTACCACTAGTGAGGCTTGTTTAGAGTAGCTAGGTCAGTCATTGACTATGGAGTTGCATTATATGTAGAAAGGTGAGTGCAAATCGAGTGCATCTAGAGATTTATTCTAGTGATTTTTAGAAAATTCCCATAATTATTAAAATATTTTGTTCTAATTTTATTATTTTTCACTTGATTGTCGTCCCTACTATCTTCTGCCTACTTGAGTTGTTTTATTTCTTTTTAGCATAACCCCATTTATCACCTCATATGGATTATTCCCTATTTTTGAAATAGAAGTTGTGTGTGTTGTTTTTAAAAGGGATATTCTAGAATGTTTTGTTCTGTTCTTTAAACTGATAAAACATTATTTTATAAACTTATTTGAAAGTAAGTTTTATGGTCTTCTTCAAGAAAAGAAATGTATATAATACGTGGTGATTAACTACTGAGATGTTTTATTCTTACACCCTATTTGTTCCACTCATCACGTGTAAACTCAGGCTATTTTAAAGGTTCAGGTTGCCTATGGAGTGGGTTGGTTTTGTGGACGGTGGGGACCAAGAGGTAACATGGAGAACATGTTAGTTGTGGTTGGGTTTTAGATTCACTTTTTAGTTATATTTATTCTATTTTTTGTAGTATCTAGATCCTGTTTTTGTATTTATTATATTTATTATATTTATTATTTATGGATCTTTATTTTTTATGTTTAATGGTCTATTTTTGTTATTTTTTCGGAGTCATTATTATATTAAATCATTGCCACTATGATATGTTTGACGCACTGTGATACTCTCCATCCTAGGAGGATATTGAATTACTCTCGTACATTGTTTTGGACCACGTCAAGCATCGGTTTGGATAGGATCCTAGATTGGTTTGTAAAATATGGTATCATAGTAGCCCTCCATTATTTTAGGTTGAAAGTAGTTGGGAGATTGGAATGTCGGAACTCATAAGGTAGGTATGCAAAGAGAGTTGTGAACTCTTAATCATCCCAAGACACAAGTTTCCAATGGCAGTCTAGGGCTTGCGTATTTTGTTTTAGTTTTTTGATATGTAGATGGGGAATGAAAATAGAGTTGATCCATTCTTGAGTAATGAGATTATGTGGAGTATTAACCTGTGTTTTGTTTGAGTTCATATTTAAAAGAAATCTTAGAGGTTGGTTCTTGATTGGGGAATGGTCCAACAAACCATCTAGTCATCTTATTCATGGGTCATAGTTCCCTATTCCCGGTGTTTAGTGTGAGTGGTTTTTTGTTTCGGTTTTGATTAGTGTGAGGGAATTTACCAATGGAAAATGGTATTTAGGAAATGGGTTTCAAATGAAAACTTATTTTTGATGTGGGATGTTGATTTCAAAAAATGGGATGTGGTGATTTTAAAAAGTGTACTCGAAAGAAGTTGGTTTAAAAATTGGAATGAAAATGGTTCTTTGGAAAGAAGATTTGAATATATTCTTGTAATGTTTGGAATTTGTACTCAGTTTTTTGGGTGGATGTTTATTTTGGGTTTTTTGTTCTTTTTTTGTTCAGAGTATTCTACCCAAAAACTTCTTGAAGAGTCCTTATGAGTCTCTAATTTTTGTTGTCCCTACCCATACTCTAAGTGGAGTGCAAGAGTTGAGTTCTTATTAGTTGTTTCTAGTCTTCCATGGTTATCGGATTGAGAAACTGAAACGTTTTTTCAGGTCCTTGGGAACTCCTGAGGTCCTGAGATCACATGATATTTTTGTTTTTTTTGAATGAGAAAGTTTTGGATTAGTTGAAGGTAATTTTCTAGAATCATTGTATGTTGGGATGTCATGGAAAATGTTTAAAACCAATTTTATCCAATGGTTCGTGCCTGAGGAGTTGAAGGTGAGAAAAGCAGTGTAGCTCTTGTGTGTTCAGAAAGGTCATCAGACATTTAAGCCCTTTGTAGATTGTTTCGAAGAGTTTGTTCCTTTTTCTTGAGAAATATCATTTGAGGTATCTTTGAGGGATCCTATTTTCATTTGGGGTCTTCATTTGGAGATTATGGAGTGAGTTATATCACCAGGTGAACTTCTATTCTGGAATATTTTGGATGAGGTGTTTTTATCCAAATTTGTTACTGGAGTGTAGTCAGTAGTGGTTGATGAACCAATTTATCTTGGAATTCTTAAAGGTTACCCATCTGGTGAGAGTGTTTTTCTAATATATATTTATAAAACTAATTCTTAAGAATAAAATAAATCCTTAAATCATATGGACCATGTCCTCAAATGTCATAAACACATAATGGTATCATAAAATATTCTAATATATTTATAAAACTAATTTCTACGAAATAAATCTAAATTTAAATTCCTATAATGTAAAAAAATAAAACAAATATAAGTCTTGGTTTGATCCCCCCAAGTTGGATTTTGGTTTCGACTACATCTATATAGGACGTACCATAGGTTATACATGATTAGACAGTTGGTGGGGTTTCTTTAATTTGAACCACTAATAATTCTTTCATCCATATTGAATTCCTTCATTTTTTGTTAGGGAAACATTCGATATAGTACATAAAATTAACCCCCATGTCAATGAGATACATCTTTCACGGTACGGGTAAGATAAAGAATTGGTTCTCATCCATTTCAATTGTGACTTTCAAAACCTATTATTAATTTGAAAATTCATTCACAAGGTATACTACATTAATGTATGTGTCAAAGGTAATGACATTGTGTAATTGTATTTGAACAAAATTAAATTATAAATAATCAGTATCAAAACGTTCCCCTTAAGATAAACAAAATTTTTCTCGGTTTACTTAGCCAAAGAAACTTGGAAATAACTTTTTCACTCCGTCCAATAAAGATTAAATATTTTTGGAGAGATTCATGTGTTTCTAATTATGTTAAGATTCCATTTCATTATATTTATCTAAGGTAAATCAAGTATTTCCATATATTAAAATCTATAATAATGAGTGGTTATACTAAATTTAGATTCAATAAATTTATTTGAGATTATGTTCAAGAAAATATAATATCCATAAGTTTATTTGGCTTGAATTTTTTTTAGTGTAAAGGGACTCTTGTAGTAGAGTGGTAGTAGAAGAAGGCATATGTCGTACCACCTTTTTATTGCATAACTTATCATTACATGATACAAACAAAGGGTCATTTAAGGTTTATTTTCTTGGAAATGTGGTACATAACACATGAAAACACAAAACACCATTCAAAATCTACTTAAAATAAATCTTTATGGTTTCAAACTAATTGAATTTTATTGAATCTCCTATCTTGGGGAAATACATTAGAGGAGAGGGGTGAGCATGAATCCTAGTAAGGGAATAAGTAAGGGAGACAAAAATCATGTGATCATGAGACATATGAATAAAAAAATAAGGAATAAGAGTAAGGTATGAACAAGGGGAATAAAATAATAATAACATGAATCATAATATATAAATTTTCTTACAATATTAAAATGATATATTCATAAGCATATCGCAAAGGTTTATCCCTAAGGTGTCATAAAGGAAAATTATTAAGGTTATTTACCAACGTATATTAAAATATGTTGTATCTAGTGTTTACATTTTTTACCCAATGAATTAGAGAAATATATGGGTTAACCCTTAATATTTATTAATTTCATGTAAGCCAAATATATCATAATAAATCATTTCATTAATAACCTCTAGAGAATAATGAGCATGTTTCGTAACAAAATCTTAGCATACAAAAGTGCTTAAATACAAGATCATTACATCATTTTTAACCCATGAAAAGAAATATGAGTTTCCTATATGTAAATAACCACAAAAAAATTCGTGATTACATACTTTTGGATATACATTGAAATAAAATGATTTTGGGGTATTCAAATAAAAATAAAAAGAGAACTTAGACAGTAAAATAGAGAAATTTTAGATGTAAATTTGGCAGCATGATGGGTATAAAACATGGATTCAATAAATGGTAATTTGAGACGGGAAAATGGAATAACATTCATAAAACACTATTCTTATATTAATGGGATAATAAGAGGTGAAAAAAATAACTTATTTTTGAAAATAGAAGGCATAAAACATGGAAAGGGAACTTGAATGGAAGGAGAAATGGAGATTTCCCTTACTTTAAAGAGTTGTTCCTAAAATATAAGGATGAAATCGTGGGGTAATAAAAACACCTTGGGGGAATAATTGGGTGGAAATATCACCATAACATTGGGGATAATGGATTGGGAGTGAAAGGAAATGGATTAGTGGGTGGGTATTGATAAATAAGGTGAAATAATTGTTTAATTATTTTGAAATATAGGTCTTGGAAAACTAGGTTGTGGAAAATGAAAAACCATTGTCTTAGCCAAGGTTTTTTATCATGTTTTTGGAAACATGTGTCACATTATAAGTTCTTTCAATCCTCCATAACTTAACACATTTTATTATTAATTATTTTTTCATGGAAGAGTAAAGACTCCACAAAAAAATGTTTTAAAAAATCAAAATTTTCATTTTAAGATTTGGCATGTTAATAACAATTTTGAAAATTGATTAAAATTTATTAAAATACATAATTTTAGTTAAACAGTATTTTATGTCATAGATTATTTTAATTAAATATTACACCATTTTTACATTAAATGATGTCATAAAATATACTGATAACCTAAACAACATTTTTTTCTATTCACAAAAAGAAAAGTATTTTTGAAAATTATCATAAATTTATCCAATAATAATTTAGACATTATGATTCTAGATATAATGTTTAATTTTATAGAATAATTATTTAAATTTGAGAATATTTACTTTTAAAGAATAAAAATCCTTCTTTATTTTAAAATAGAAATTTTTAAGTCATAGTCAAATTCTTGACACTTATAAAAAATCCCTTAGGCCATCATAATATTATTTTATAATGTATATTTTTGTGAGAGTGTTTTAAAAGAATATTTTATTGAAAAAAATATTATCCATAATACTTGAGTATATTATAGAATTGTATATAGTTTTTTAATAAAAATACAATTATGTTTTATTGGTGTCCAAAAATAAAATTATCAAATTCATATCAATTAAAAATATATTTTATTTTGAAAAAATTTTCTTAAGTGGAATTTATTGAATAACAATTTTATTTATAAAAAAAAATTCAAATTTATGTAACTATGTTATAGACATGTAACACCTTATTAAACCTGAATACACTCTAATGGTAAGGTGTGTGATGATTATAGTTTCATGGGGTGGTTCGACTAACATTGACCGAGTGGTAATCTATAGTAACTTGAACTTATCCCATAAGAGATTTCCTTCAATATTAACTTGTTGAATCTTG
Organism: Viscum album; assembly: GCA_963277665.1. Lineage (NCBI taxonomy): Eukaryota > Viridiplantae > Streptophyta > Magnoliopsida > Santalales > Viscaceae > Viscum > Viscum album. Next base: position 539,941,936 of record OY728145.1, read on the forward strand.
GCTTCAGTTTGGTCATTGGTAAACCCCAGTGGTGATACCTCAATCCCAAGTTCTGACAAATGGCTTTCAAATGACATGACTCTTCTAGTTTATTCCATCAATTATCCATTTTGTATCAATTATCTTATTTCATTAATATATATTAATAAAAATTATAATTGAAAAATTATAAATCAATGGTTTATTTTCAAATGGTCATATTGACCAAAATTCATATTCAACTAAGTCTCATATTTCCATTTATACCCTATAAATACCACTCCATTATTTTACTCAAAATTCAATTCAATTTCTCCATAAGGTAAAATTTTCATTTTAGAAGATTTTTATTTTTTTACTAATATTTTTTTTCGTTTTTATAGGTTTTAAATTGGAGGAAATGATTCAAGTATATTAGGGAGATCTTTATTTTCCCATTATCGTTATTCTATATTATATTATTTATCTAGTTGTATTGTTTGGGGTTTTAATTTGTTTCATAGCCGAAAAATATAATGATCATTATTAAAGTGTTAAAAAATATTTAGTTTCAATTTATTATATACATGTTTGATATTATATAATTTGTAACACAAATTTATTCCGGAAAGAAAAATCATTTAAGAAAGTCCTCGTAGTTATATTCTTCTCCCCTTAAGAAATTTAATCCTTAAAATTTCATCCTTGAAATTTCAGTGCATTTTCTCAGTTGATAAAAGGTGAGGGTACTTCGATCTCATTGTATCATATGGTTCCCACATTTCTTATTAATATTTATTGTTCATACAGAACACTTTGATAATGTGGGTAGTCTTGTTGTGTATAAACTTGACTCTATGGTCTGAGATCTCAACAGAATTCTCCTCATAAGAGAGGTAATTTCCTATTTGTACCACCTTCAAATTCAGTATATGTGAGGGATCAGGTATGTAGTCCCACAAGAGAGATACATAGAATAAATCAAGAACTAGAGCTATATTTTTTGGAAGTTATAACTGATAGTAAAATTATCCTATTCGATCTAGGATTTCAATGGGTTAAATGTTCTAAGGGATAAGCTTCCCTTTCTTTCAAATTCACATGAATCTATTCCATGGTGACATTAGAAGAATTATTTCTCCAATATCAAACTCCAATTCACTTTGATGATTTTCAACATAGATATTCTGTCGACTCTAATAATCCATTATAATTTGTTGTATGGCATGAACTATTTCTATCATCTCTTGCACAAGCTTGGGCCCATGAAATTTCCTCTCACCAAATTCATCCCAAAAAGTTGCAGTTCTACATTACATTCCATATAGAACTTCACATGGTGCCTTTTGAATGCTCGAGTGGAACCCATTGTTGTATGAGAAATCAACTAATGAGAGGTGTTGATCCCATCTACCTTTAAATTCCATTGAACATGTTCTCTGAATGTACTGAAGTGTCTGAATAGTCCTTGCAGATTTACCATTAGTTTGGGGATGATAGGCAGTACGAAAATATAATTTAGTATTCAGATATTGTGGATGACTTCTCCAAAATTTATATATGAACCTTGGATCATGATTATAAATGATAGAATGTACCACCCCATGAAACCTCATCAGTTCCTTTACATATATCATGGAAAGTTGGTCAACAGAGAAATATTCCTAAATAGTGATGAAATGAGATGTCTTGGTGAGTCGATCCACTATAACCCATATCATATTTTTTCCTTTGGATATTCTTTCAAGGAAAATGATGAATTACATAGTGATATTGCCCCACTTATATGTTGGTATGGGTAGTGGTTGCAATACCACTTTAGAAAATTATCACTCTTCCTTAACTTTCTATTATAACAAGCACTATGTAGTGTATTAGGTAATATATCTTTTCATATTATACCACCAACAATGATCATGAAGGTACCAATAAATTTTAGTGATTCCAAGATGTGTAGAGAATGTAGAGAGATGAGATTAATCCATTAACACCTTCTTTATCTATAGGATTGATGAGACACATAGCTTTGTAAAAAATTTCAGTCCACCTTCTTGAGCAATATTTAAATCTAGAAACAACCCATTCTTCACAGCCTCTATCTTATTTTATTAAAAAGGATATTTTATTTTATCTCCCTTGATCATCTAAAGTAATAAAGGTTGAAAAATCATTTTTTATAAGGTTGATGATATTCCTTCCCTTACGTTTACCTTGTCCAATTTTATTAGTTCTTTAATCAAAGAATATTCTTGAGTCCACATCATTTCAATTGAAATGGGGTCTTTCCAACTTAATGCATCATCATATTTTTCTCTCTCTCTAGGGGTGATAATGAATCGAATAGTCATATTCTTTATGAAGTTTCAACCATATCCTTTGTCTCGGGTTTAATTACATTCTCATGAAAATTTACTTCAAACATTAGTGGTCTGTGTATATATCATATTTCTCTGCAAAGATATAGTGCCTCCATATTTTCAGAGAAAAAATAACCGCAAGTAGCTACAGGTCATGCGTAGGATAATTCTCCTCCTAAGGCTTTAAATATATAGATTCATAATCATCAAACATTTAATTTTCCTGAGGATGAAACCAAGACCTTTCAAAGATGAATCACTATAAATACTGAATCCTTCTATGAAATAGGGTCGAGTTAACAGAGTTGCAGTCACCAATATCTTCTTCAGTTCATGTAAACTTTATCCACACTCCTTTATCCAGATAAACTTATCCCCTTTTCATGTTAACTTGGTTATTGTATTAGAAAGTCATGAAATTTTTCCACAAACTTCTTATAATATCCTGCTAATCCAAGGAAATATTAATCTGAGTAACTGTTGAAGGGTAAGGCCACTCCTCTACATCATTTTTCTTTTCCGAGTAAACTAATAATCCTTCATTGTTTATAATGTGGCCTAAGAAAGAAATTTTTTTTTATCCATAATTCACATTTTATGAATCTTAAAAATAGCTACTCCTTCCTCAATGTTCCCAATACAACCCTTAGATGATCCTCATGCTCTTCACCACTTTTTAAATATATCCTAATATCATCAATAAAAACTACATTGAATTTATAAAGGTAGTACATACTGACTATATTAATAAAATCCATAAATATAGGAGTATTAGTCAATTAAAAGGTAACAACAACAAACTCATAATGCCCATATAATTTTTTAGAAGGCTTTATTTTGAATATATTAATTTTAACCCTTAATTAATTTTACCAAGATTGGTGGTCAACCATGGAGTAGAATTGAGCCCTATGAATCTGGTCAACAAAATTATCAATTCTAAGGATATGGTACTTATTCTTCACCATTTTCCCGTTAGGTTATATATAATCAAATAATAACCACATTGATCCATCTTTATTATTCAAAAATATAATAGGTTCTCACAAAGGAGACAAACTCTTCCAAATAAGTCCCCTCTCCAAATGATCATGAAGTTGTCTCCTCTAACACCATATTGTATTTACTATATGGGGTCTTTGATATTGTCTTGGATCTATGTACGAGTTCAATGGAGAAATATTCCTCTCTTTCTGAGGGAGGTCAAGGTTACTCCTTATGAAATGCGTCAATGTATTCTTGAATTATGGGGACATTATCTAAATTTAAAATTTTATTTCCTTATCCATATCCACCGATCATCTTCATAAAGAATGCTATGGGAGGTGCTTTGAGACAATGTTCAGGTCGTGATATCTCTCCTTTGAAAATTACTATAGGTTATTTATTCAGTATTACGAAAATTTCATTTCTTTTTCAGTTGATCTGAGCATTATACTTGAGGGATAGTCCATCCCTAGTATAGTGTGTAATTTTACCTTAAGAATAAAAACTAGAGTTGTAATGAGATTTAACTCACAAAAGTTAATACTAGAGTTTCAATACACTATTTATTCTATGGTAATGCCTCCATAATTCTTGAATGTTAACTACAATTCAAGAATTTCAGTGACTGATTTTTTATTCTTTGCAACCTAGTTGAAATAAAACTATGCATAGAACTAGAATCAAACAAAGTACATGCTATATTTGAGATCACATAGAGATTACCTACCACCACATCATTCTAAGACTCTAATTTAGCTATTGTGAAAGAAAATGACCGAACTTGCACCCTTTCCATATGAGGAGGTTGATGGTGGATAGCCTCCATTATCGTATGATTTGGACATTGATAGGAAAAGTTCCAATGATTTCCGCACATGAAGTATTGAACATTTGGTTGGGCCTGCACCATCTTCCCTTTATAATTAGTGTCTTAATTTTTAGTATTTACCTCACCAGGATATTTTCGATCTATATGTCCATCTCTTCCACATATGGATCACAATCTACTCCCATTTAATAATTTCTCTGAATGTTTCTCCCAACATTTGTTGTAAATGAGAAGTTGGAATTTATTTCATCCTCTTTCATGATCTAAGTTCATCCCAAGGCTTGGATTCATTTATATCTTCTTCTCATTTGAACTATGTGACTAATTCATCTCTCCAAACTGCAATTCAACCTTCATATAACTCTACACTATCTTCTAATGTTTTCATAGTCTCGATTTGAAATATTCCTCCATAGATGGGGTCTCAGTCCACCAAAGAATCTATCAAACATACCCATGGGACCCATAACAATGATAGAGGTGTATCAAGAAATTATTTAAAATATCATCTCATAGAAACCAACCAATTAATTGTCCTTGTATTTCAATTCAAATAATTCTATCTCCATTTTCTTTCACATCGAATGGGGGGAAATATTTATTGAAATATTTTCTCCGGAACGTTTCCCACTCCACAGCATCGATCTCCCTTCCAGGCATCATGTTTTTAATCTATGTCCACCACTAATCATATTGTCATTTTAAATAGTATACTGATATGGATACATTCTCTTCCTCCTAACAATGGAGTACATAAAAATAATTTCTATAGAGCTTATCCATTGTTCAACAATGGGTCAGTATATCCATCGAAATAAGGTCTTCATTGATTCATGGAGGAGTCAAGGGAAACATTATCCCTTCAAGGTGAATCTGGTCTCTTGACTAGATTTATGTTATTGTTCACAACTCGAGTTAGTAGATTCATAATCCTCATGATGTTCTTGATTCCAGCTTCCATCAGAATGCCATCAGTGCATCGTCTGTTTCACTCTTCATTTTCACAGTTCCTCCTATTTCCCATCATTTTATCTCAACGAAGAAAACCTTAGTGAGAAGCATGTTACTTTTATGAATCTAATAATTCTTAATAGATTATATGTCTTAAAATGTCATTCTTAAAAATGTTATTAATTTCCTCTAATAACAATTTCTTTTTCTATATTTCCCTCATAAATGTTTATAAAAATCATCTGATTATCCAAACATATACCTCAAGAGTGTCATACTAGGTGTGCTGTATAGACTATTGTTTTTCACCAGTTACCTTAGAGTTTAACTCAATGCAGTGTTTTTGGGTGTTACCCCTTGGTACATCTATGCTCGATCCACATCCACTTGTCGTATCCCGACATGGATGCATTTTTTTGGAAACTACTGACTTAATAATAACCAAAATACCATGAGGTTTTCATATTTCTATAATTCACCTAGGATTATTACTAATATTTCAAGTCCCAATTTAAACAAATAACTAAACCTTCCTTTGATACCAACTATGGCATCCCATATTTTTAATACATAACTTTTCATTGGATGGTAAAAACTGAGGATATCTTAATGCTTAGTTTATTGGGAATAAGTTAAATAATACATGAAAACATAAAACATTCTTAGAAATACAATTGAAATACATCTTCATGGGTTCACCCTAAGATACATTTTCTATATTTAATATATTTGGTACATACATAAAAATAAATATGTGAGAATGAAGCCTAGTAATGTAATAATCAAGGGGGATATAAAGCATGTGATCATGAGACACATCAACAAGAACATGATGTATAAAAATATAAAATGAACAATAGACATAACATAATAATAATAAAACGAATCATGATATAGAAATTTGGCTACAACATTTAAATGAGTCATTCATAAGCATATACCCAAAGTTTGATAAATGAAAATTATAAAGGATTTTCAACAAGGTATCGTAAAACATATCATCTACAGAGATTAAATTCCATACCCAATTAATTAGAGCTCTATCAGGGGGATTCATTTATATTTATTAATGTAGAGACCCAAGCTTGACGTACATGGAAATTACATTTCCTTTTGGGAAACCTAAATACATGAAAAAAATAGATGCCCAAAGACCGTATTAGTTTAGTGTCTTTGGAAACTCAGATCATAACCTTCTAATCATGGTGAAAGAACTTAAACATCTCCCATAAAGATTTTCCTGTTTTGATTTTCTACCTAAAAACTTTCATTATATCCCATGGAAAAGAAAATATAAAATTGGTGATCTCAAATGCTCAGGAAGGGTAAACATGGAGAAAATAAATAAAACTATATACATTTTAATGTAGAAACATGAACATAAAGTTTAAACATTAAGATCTTGAGTCATGAAATAAATCTTGGTAGTTCTTAAGGAATATATCATAAAGGAATGTTGACCATGATAGAATTGCATTGAAATAAAACATGTAGTTGTGTAATACTAATAAGCACATATTATTATTTCCATAGTATCCAAGCATTTCTTCCAAGAACATCATAGTGGAAGAAGTTCATTACTGAACCGGGTTTACTTTCCACTCCATCCCTATATTACTGAACCAAATTTAGTTTCCATTCTAGTCATGTATATCTAATGAGATATAAATATTTCACAAATGCATTAGAGTGATATATAGGTCCCACAAATATCATAATGAAACTATTCTTATGTGTTCCAAAAAATCATAAATCATACATCGTAGCATAACCCATGTAATAAAATGGGATTCTTAAATAAGATGCCATCAAAACATAATCCATATAAGATAAAACAACTTCATAAAAATAATTCCATCATACGTAATGAAATCAAAGTAATAATATGGATTTAAAAATAAACATATATCATCTTAGATGGAAAATAATTTTGACAAAACATTCGAACTTAGTTCTTGTGGAAAATAAACTTTCTTCTTCAAAAACATTTTCTTTTCTATATATGTTGTGAAATTTTAAAAGAAAAGAAGTTAATTAAAAATAAACATGAAAACTTGTACAGATATATTCATGTAAATAATTCTTTATGAAAGGGTAAAAACATGTTCATACTGTATAAGTCAAAAAAACATTTTCCTTGTACTTTTTTCGGAAAAGTCAAAAATTACCTCATGTGGTAAAAAAAGAATGATTCCTTCCAAACCATGTATTAAAAGTCAAAAAAGGTTTAAAAAATTACTTTAAATATACATGGAAGAATATTGAACATTTTATGAAAACATTTTTAGAAACCATGGGTAGGGATTATAAATATAACCCTAGTAAACACTTATGAATAAACAATATCAGATAAAAAAGCGATTGGAAATGGTATCCCTTACCTTAGGTCTGATCTCTTCCTTATGTGTCCAAAACTCTTGTATAGTGGGTTTAAAAAAATTATTAACTTGTATGAGAACAATAATAATTTTTATTTTATCATATATTATTCACTTACGACTTTATATTACCTTTTCATTTGTTAATTCCATGTTAAAGCAACATTTTCGGTAATAATTGTTTCATGTATCGTATGTGTTTGGACATATTGTTCTTGATATTATTACTTATATCATTATTTAATTACCTCTAGAGTGTAAAAAATGATTTATATATCATATATATTCAGTATATAGATATATATAATAAATAGATAAAGGAAATAAAATACACCGTTCATGGAGATGGTAGGCCGTACATATGCATGAACGCTATTTTCGTTTCCTTATTGAATTGAATGGATGTAAGTAAATGAAACATATATATATAAATATAGTGTCATTATTATTTTATATCTTCCATGATTATTAATTATATATACTTTATAATCATTCTTGAATGGTTAACATGGAGAATTAATCTCATCGCGTCGTGGAGACAGTAAGTCGTACGTACACATGAGCGACAATATCGTTCCCATAGTTATTGAATGGTATTGAAGTGGATGGTGTATAATCTATCAGAATTATTATAATGTTATAATAATCACATATAGTTATTATTTCTACCATTACACCCATCCATGTAATGTGGCGGTGAAAAACATAATACACCACGGCATGGAGATGGTAATTCGTATGTACACACGCATGGAGATATCATTTTTCATAGGATGGATACAAGGTGAAATAGGGTTGTTTTATAATTAATAAAAAATATCTGTATAATATTGATACTAATGTTATTACTTTATAGTTAAACAACTAATGAACAGGAAGTAGAAGAAAAAATAAATTTGAAAGAATTGGTAGAAGAGATTACCTCTTCCTTGACGTGCCTCCTTTAAACTTCCTCTTAGGGAACTAGATTTGGTCTTTTGAGAAGAAGAGAACCAATATAATATAATTAAAGAATCTTATAATAGAAATGGGTGGGGTTTGGCGGACCTTAAAGGCTTAAAAATGAAGTTAATAGGAAAGGGAGGAGGTGCCCTTTAATAAGAGAGGAGAGGGGCACTTTAGGAAAGTTCCAAAATATTAATTTATTATAAATTCAATTTCGAATTAAAATGGTTAAAATATAATTTAATTATAAGATAAGATTATTTTGGTTCAAATACCAATAATTAAATATCTTTTTGACAAGTTTTGACTATGTTTTTATCGTTAACGTTTTGGATTTACCCTGATTTTTCCTTTTTAATCTTACTGTGAAATCTTGTTATTTACACATTGTGGGTGAATGTAATTACCATATCATGTCAAAAGACCCAAAAAAAGATATTTATGACATATTTGGAATTATATTAACCATTTGGACTGATATTATATTTTTAGGAATTTAATATCATTTAATAAACTATTTTATGTTTTAAGTTACGAATTTTGATAATTTTGAACACTATTCATAATTGAATTTTTTAAAAATTCATAAAAGTTTTATTACATCAGAAAAAATGCATTAACTCATCCCTAATATGTCAAGTTCATCCAGAAAATTTGTGGATGACCTAGGAATATTCAAATTAATTTTACTTTAATATTTATAAATTCATTTATTAGAATCTTTCATTAATGAGGTAATCGCTACATCATAATTGTGTCATAAACATATATATTTATTTGAATTATAAAAAATATGAAAAATATATCATGATGTAGGAAATATTTTTATATTTATAATGACTATTTATATACATATATATATGTTATATAACCCCATATTAAAATCAATTTAGTAAAAGATATTTGTTTAGGTTATAATTATCTTTACTTTAAATTAAATCTTATAAAATATCACTTTCACATCCAAGTTAATCAATGGGGTACCAAAATTGACCCCATGATGCCCATGGTCGGGCATGTATCATCCAATAGTGTTATAACATGTGTTTGGGTAATTTAATATTACTAAAATATTATTTTCTTACCCTTATTTATCAAATTTACCCTTTAACCATGGTAAATAAAATATTTACTAAAGTTACTACTCATAATGTCTAAAAATAAAAGTTACCTATTTTCACAATTTGGAAATCATGATTCCAAATATGGGGTCCATTTTTTCAAATTCAAAATACATATGTTTTAGTAATTAATTTAAAATTAATATTATTGTTGAGGAAATGAGTTTTAAAAGTTAAAACATTGCAAAAGATTGAATTTTTTTTACCTTTGAATTAAATGTAAAATTAATGATAATAACATACATTACCTAAAATGGTAAAAATATATTCCATTTATACTTAAAAAAATCAATATTAAAATTATACAATATAAATTATCTTGATGAAAAAAGTTCTTTTAAGTAAAATTTAGCGTATTTTAACTATTCATCAAAATATGAAAGTTATGAGAAAAATATCAATAATTTATCCTACATAATTTTTTACATAATGATTAAAAATCAGAAGTTAATTTTTCCAAATTGAACTTATAAATGTTTCAAAAACTATATCTAAAATGGGTGCACCCTCAAAAGGAGGTAAAACTGCATTTTTTTGAAAAATACTTCTTTTATCCGAAAAATTGATTTTGTTCTCATGTAATGTGTAAGATGAATTGTAATTTTATATAAAATTCAAAATGTGATTAATACTATTAATAAATGATATTTTACTTAATATTTTAATAATATATCATTGTTTAGTGAAACTCGGTATTGCGTACCACACAAGTTATAAAGGAAGGTCACTCTTGTGTGTAACGCAAGCCATGCTAGTGTTGTGTGTAGTGAAATATTATTTTGGTGTTTCATATAACATAATACCAAATTAGTTCATTTATACATTGAAAAAAAAATTATATTTAGTTTTGTGTAAAATTAATTCTATGAAAAGAACTTGAAATTGTGTGCACCATAAGCCAAGAATAGTGTTGCATATACTGGAAGCTAATACAATGTTGTGTATAATGCCAGAAAATAATGATGTAGTGTACAACCCAAGACCTCAAAGAAATTTAAAAGAATATATCTCATAAAATCTTGGGGTGTTAAAATTAATATCATGCGATCTAATTTATCATGATATGCACTTTCATTAATAACCATTTGATAATAATTGATGAGTTTGTTATCAAAATCTTGGTGTATAAAAGAGCTTAAAGAAAATATCATTATGTCATTTTTAACCACCAAAATTAAATGTGAGTTTCATATAATTAAATCTTAAAATAAGAAATTCATTTTTACATCTTTATTCATACCTATTGAAAATAAAAGAGAATTTATCATGTAAAGGATAGATATTTGAGAAGTAAATTTTGCAGCTTGATGGGTATAAAACATTGTTTCAGAAAAGTGTAAAATGATAGAGAAAAATGGTATCAAATTTATATAATACTATTACTCTAGTAATGGGATAATAAAATGTATATTTTTTTTGGAAATTAGAAGACAAACCACATGAAAAGGGAACTTGAACGGGAAGAGAAACAAAGACTTACCTTACCATGATGTGTTGTTCCTAAAACTTGTGAATGGAACCTTGGGGGATTGAGGAAACATTGGGGTAATAATTAGGATGTAGAATCACCATAACTTTATGGACGATGGGTTGGAAGTGAAAGGAAATGGATAAATGGGTGAGTATTTATAGTAAAAGTCGAGGAATTGTTTAATAATGTCCAAATATAGGTCATGGAAAACAAGGTTGTCAAAAATGAACACTTATTGTCTTACCCATGGTTTTTTGGAATGGTTTTGGAAATTTGAGTCATATTTTAAGTTATTTTAATAAAGCATATCTGAAAACCAATTTTAATACTTCTTTAGCATGGATGAGTAAGGATTCCCCAAAGTAATGTTTTTAAAATCAAATTTTCTCTTGTAGACATTGGAAAGTCACTTATTGTTTTGGAAATTGATTAAAATATATTGAAATACTTAATATTAATAAAATAAAATATTTTAGTTCATGGATTGTTTTTAATTAATTATTAAATAATTATGACATAAGTATGTAGTTCTAAAATATACTGAAAACCTAAATCTGTATTTTCTACTTTTCACAAAAAATAAAGTATTTTAGAAAATTATTAGTAATCCACCCTAGCCTAATTTTGAAATTATTATTTTAAATACAATGTTTATTTTTTTGATAATAATTCTCTAAATATGATATTAATAACCTTTAAATATAGAAATAATTATTTATTTAAAAATAATAGTTTTAATGCATAATTAGAATCTAGAAATTTATAAAACATTTCTCAGGACTTTATAAAACTATATTATCAGTTATATTTTAATGAGAGTGTTTTAAAAGAATATTTTATTAAGAAAGTATTATTCAGAATACTGGATTTTATTATAATTTTTTATATTTTTTAATAAAAATTCAATTATGTTCTATTTACGTCTAAAAATCAAATTATCAAATTCATCTCAATTCAACAAATATATTATTAAGAAAAACTATTCATAAAATGAATTTATTGAATACGCATTTTATTTATGCTATGGAATTTATACATTTAGAAACTATGGTTCAGACATGTAACCCCTTATTACACTTGCATACGCCCTGAGGGTAAGGTGTGTGATGGTTGTAGTTTAATGGGGTGGATTAGATAACACTGATTGTGTGGTAATATCTACTGAATTGAACTTCTCTCATAGGAGATTTTGTTCAAGCTTCACTTTTTGATGCTCCGCATGGGATTGGTCAATGGTGAACCCTAGTGATGATACCTCGCCCTTGTTCTAATAAATGGGCTTCAAATGACATGACTCTTCTGTTTGAGGCCATTGATTCTCCTTTATGTAAAAATTATCCCTTGTCATTAATAATTAATAAAAATAATTATAACAGTAAAAGTATCAATAAATAGTGTAGTTTACAATGGTCATATTCACCAACTATCCTATTTCCCTTTATACCCTATAAATATCACTTCATTATATCACTTAAAATTAACAATAGTTTCTCCAAAAGGTTATATTTATATTTCATAATATTTTGATTGGTGTAATAATATTTGGTATCATTTTTATAGATTTTAAAGTGGGGGGATGATTCATGGAGATTGGGGGAGTCCATATTTTCCCATTATATCTATTCTATTTAATATACATTATCCTTCTATAATTTTTGGGATTTTAATTTGTTTAATAGATGAATGTTGTAATGATAATTTTTAAAGAGCTAAAAAATTGTGGTTTCCCTTTATTTTGTACACGTATGATATTATATAATAGGTAGTAACAATTTACTCTGAAAAAAATATCATTTAAAAAATTCTGGGTCATTACAATGCCGAGAGTCTAGCTCTTCCATTCTTTCCTTGAACTCCATCACATGGGTAGTTTCTTCATCCATAAAAAAAGATATTCAAAGGTTCTGGTTCTTAATTTATAAATATTTGGAGATCATATTTCATTTCATATTCATTCCAGAATGAATCTATATCTTTTTGATCTCTAATATCTACACCAGCTGGAATGTATTCTTCAAAAATCTCTTCTAGTAATGGTTTATAGAGGTAGAATGGATCATCAAGCAATTCATTCTTGGACTCCACCAGTACTTTGATTTGAAAAGGGGTGGGAAAATTTCTTCCACTACTAGATTAGGTTCTTTCTCCAATTTCTACTTTTTGTATGAATATAAATCTTCATCTAGCCATTCTATTCATCTATGGGATTCAAGATACTTATCAACCAATTTTTGATGGAATTTCACCTGTGAGTAATCAATCCATGAAGAATTATGGATGTTTGGATACATCATGGAAAAAATATATATTATTTTCATAAAAGTTATGAAAGGTGTTTAAAAAATGTGAGAAGTTTATAATGAATAAATTATTTCTTGGCTCCCTAGAAACATATCCATGTTTTGACATTCCTATCATCGGGTAGTTAAAAATATATAATTTATTTTCTTAGTGTAACATTGTGGTTGAACATGTTCAACTTACTTGAGGAGATTTGTAATCAATAACACGCAATTCCTAATTCACTTATTATATTTATATTTTTTTTAAAACTAAAAAAATAGATTCTTGAAAATGTAAATAAAATTAAAAAGAAAACATATAGATGCAGATATAGATATAATGAATATAATTAGAAAATAAAAGACATGTTATTCAATCCAGTTACACGAGTTTCATCATTATTCAAATTTACGATTTAAATTCAACTTGATAAACCATCCCATCATATATGAATTTCTACCCTCTAAAATGAGTATTAAATTTATCTTTCCTAGGATATATCCTCAACACATAAAATCTCACCTCCTCCAATATCCAAGTAATATAAACACACATTGATCAATATTATGATACCTTCAAAGTCTCAACTCCATCGTTTGTTTTTTCATCCCCCAACCACACTAAAATCCATTTAATGAATATTTTAACCATAAAAAGAGATATAATGATCATTTAGAAGAGATTAGATATGAGGTTGAGAGTATTGTTGTGGTGGATGATCACCACAACTGTACATTTCTCTCATATTCACTATAAATATAATTAAATCATTAATAGTTACGGAGTTAAATTTAGGAACATTGTGAAAATCATCTCAAAGACCATGGTATGGGTCTTCACTCACTGTAATATGTGTAAGAAAACATGATGGAGATATATATAGAGAACATATATAATAAACCATTTAATTAAACATATATATATAGAATTAAAAAGAAAATAAAAACACAAACTATAACAAAAACAGAAATCAACAGCCAACACATTGGTTTTGATCCCTCACTAACCGATGATATCTATTTGAATCCATATAGACTTTTATTTATAGGAATAAATCATGATATTTTTGGATACAATAATCAATTAATTCATCTATTAATTCTTCCTAAGTCAATCTATGGGTGCTTGGAGGTCTTAGGTCAACAGGTGTTTGATGTTGTCAAGATCCCCCAAAATCGAATGTAGATTTTTTCCATCACCTATATTCATATTCTGAAACATGGTTTCACATTGTAAAAATCATATTCCTCCTTCAAATGTGGGATTTTACAAACTGTCTTTATGTCTTGAAGTCCCATAGAGTTTCACATTCTGAATAGGGATTTTTATGATGTGAATGGATTTTTGGAACAAATCCTTCTCCATTTTTACTTGATTCTTCAATTTCGAGTGTCGTAAACATTCCAAGGACATTCTATAGACATTATGCATCATATAAATCTTCTTTAGTTATAAATATTTTTCATCTTTACACTTTTTTCTTATTTTCAATCATTCATTGCATCCTACCATAAATGATTAAATTAAAAAAATATCTCCAAGAATAATCAATCAAATATACAAAAACGGAACTTTTTTGGAATGGGCCCATAAGGGCATCTCCTTCTCTAGGGTTTCTCCTCATCCCCGCCGCCTTCCTCCTCGGGTCGGCGCGGATCATCCTTCCCCTTGCTCGGCGAGATCGCGGTGGAGGTACCCCTGTTGTGATGGCATTTCATGGGCTTGACTGTCTCGGCGTTTCACATCACGGTCGACCTTTTCCTCACTCAACTCCCATATGCTGGATAGGAATTCTTCGTGGCACGGTGCTGACCCAGCGGCCGAGTTCCCTGCTTTCGCGGTTTGTGGATTTTCTACATGCCCTCAGTTGTGTGTGTGGGCGGATAATCATGTCTTCTTGAGAGATTGAGTTGGAGGCGACGAGATTTTGGTTCGGGTTTGATGACATGTTGTCGGTCCGACGATGTGCTTCCTGATTCGGTTGTTTGATACTGGTTTCAAGGTGATGCCTGGTCAGAATCCATGGATTCAAGGCTACGGAAGGCTTCTACTTTTGATTTTTTGTGGGTTGATTTCACTGATTTTGGTTTTGGATCTACCGATTTTGATTCTATCTGTCCTGGTGGATTGATGTTCGAGATTGTGTTTGTTGTTTATTTCTTTTGTTGGACGCTTCAGATGGGGACGACGGTGATCTGGTTTTTGGATGTCGACTTGAGTGATATTGTGAACCCCTTCCTATGTGATAGTGATGGTGAATGCTAGTGAAGCTTGTCGGTGATTCGGTTTGTGGATTCTCCAGTCATCTCAGGTGTGTTTTGAAGCTGACCATGGTTCGAGGTGTTACGGGAATTGAGGGATCCTGTACTTCGAGGCCGCAGCATGGGTTTGTGGCTTGAGGTAGTGAGAGGTTGTTTTTTGAATGTTGATTTTTAATTTGAATGTGTGGTGTCATGGCTATTTGGACTGTGCGTTTTGGATTCATGTATTGGGGTACCAAAAACCCTTAAACTGGCTCTTAAAAAATGAAAAAAAATGGTTTGGATAAATTTACAAAAACAATTTATTTTATATTAAAGTATGTTTTCCTGAAATGGGGATTTCACTAGCTATCATCCATAAGATTTTTTATGAGTGTTTTTATCGATAATTTATCACTGAGGAACTTTCTAAAATTTCATATGTCAGTAAATCTCATAAACATTATTGTAATAGATTCATCCAAATACATAGCAAAATATAAAATCATGGCAAAACATATCTAATCTTGTATATTTGACATTGTTTGTGCCTTCATGTGTGAGTTATAATAATTTAAAATTTTAATTACAATTTTTTTTATGAAAACATGACTAACTCATTTGTATAAATACAATAATTCAAGGCATTCATAACATTATTATCCAATTCAAAATTATTAATATCTTTCAGAGTCTATTTTTGTTCATATTATCTTCTAGGGACATATTCATGCATTAACATTTTCTATAGAATATAAGAAATACTAACAGGGAAATTTTATATTTGAATCTTCAAAAATTAATACCAAGTTCCATAAAAAACATGTGCATGCGAATTGGAGTTATATTAAAAAATAAAAATCTATCTTTGGAATCAGTTAATGAATTGAAAATAAGTGAAAAATACTTTTTTGTGAAAAACATATGATTATTGAAAAAGAGGAAAAGCACTACTTTGATACCATTTTTTAGGCGGACAAAATGGTAAGAGGGTAGTTAATTTCCCTTCTAGAAAATAATTCCAAAATAAATGGTTAATTTGAAATTAAAAGATTTTGTAATAATAAAGTATGAAATTTAGTATGTGTTAGTTGATAAATTTAATTCAATTTTATAAAAATAATATCATTGTAATTAAATTGTAGAAATGATTGAATCAAGATTATGAATTATTTGAGATGATTTTTACTAATGTAGTGTGGAAAAGTAAATATATGATGAAATTAATTTATAAAATTTTTATCTAAATTTTAATGTGAGGCCCTAAAACTCCACCACATAACATAACAGGTCAATGATATAAATACATTGGTCTAAAATATGACCAAGAACTCATCCCTCAAAATTGTTTCTTGTGATATCCCTCTTAAATGGAATCTATCATCAAGTAAAACATCTTATACTTTTGTGGATTGTGAACCATTTGTGAAGAGAGGTTGAGGAAAGAGAGATTTTCATTAGGAAAAACCATTTCAACATTTCTAAAAAATCACTTTATTGAATAAGTATAATTTAAGATCAGATATTTTAGATGATGATAGAGAGAATTTTAAGGATTTGAAACTTTGAAGTCTTCTCTTCTATAATCCTTGAGATATCTTGTAGTTTAGAATTAATTCTGATCATTAACATTCTTCTAGAGTAAGGTGAATATTCCAATGATCACTGAGATGCCTTTTATATGATATAAAAGGATCAGTAATCTTCTATAATTAAAAAAGTACAATAAACATATTATGTTACATCATAGTGGACTTTTGACCATATTAATGTCATCCTTTCTGGACCATGCCATTTGCCCCCAGGTACCGGATTACCTCTACTAGGTAGATGTTGGGATTCCTACAGTCTTCCTTAAATCTGATACTACCACCGATGTAACATTCCAAGTAAATAATGAATATGAAATTTTCATATTTATTAATAATTTTGAATTAAATATTTATTTTACTTTAAAAGGGGATGTTATTTCTGATAGCATACTCAATACGCAACATTTGAAATCTTACATTGCACACAATTTTGAGTTATACCGAGAAATAATATAATAATATCGCTATTTAAAATGGTAGTTAACACCTAGAAATTTTATTAGAGGGGATAAACATAACTAACCACATTACGATTAAAAATCTTTTTTTGAATGTTTTTAATTTTATCCAAAAATTTTTAGAGGCTTACAATAAGAATGAATCTGAATTTAAGCATGAAAAACTCTAATATTTTTAAAAAGTCTTTTTACAGCCTTTTGATGGAAACCAAATTTTAAATATAATTATTTAACATTAATATGTTTCATTTTACAAAATAAACTTATTCTTTAGAATAAGGACATAAAAATTTACTTTGGGTAATTTTTGGTATTATTCTGATAAAATCCATTTTTAATGAGAAGTGAAAAATACCGCATTTTAATTCAAAACATCATTTTCCTCTAATTTATTAATATAGTTATATTGTTCTTTTAATTAGTTTTAAAATGTAATTGGATTATATTTTTACCATTTATTGCAATTTTGTTTATTGGAAGTAATTTCACATTTAAATTGGACTTAAACAAAGGTCAATCTTTTGATAGTTTTTACTTCTTCAAAAAATGATTTATTATTTTGACAATGGAAATTAATTTTAAATAAATTAATGAAAATTATAGGTTTTTAATTTGGTATAATATACATTATTTTTTAATTGGTAATATCAAATTTAGCTCAGGGTGAATTTTTAGTATTTTTCTGAAAACGTTCAATTTTTGATGAATAGTGAAAAACACTACCTAGTAGTAAATAATAGACTTTTTTATTTAAATGAAATTTTACTGCTTATGTGAATTGAATTTAAAAAATAAAAAATACATGGTTGTAATAATTAATTAAAATATGGTTCCATAAGATGAAAATAACTTTTTTTGAATAGTAACTTTTGCTTTTTATTTACCGCAGTTAAAGGTAAATATGGTAATTCAAGGTAAAAATAATATTATAATAATATTAAATTACCTTAACACTTGTCATAAACATATTTTATGAGTCATGGAATACCTATATAATACTTGTGAAGGAATTTTGGGCTTTGGACACCACTAGGGTAAGATAATGACATTGATAACTTTTTATTAAAAGTAAAAATAAAAATATTTTAAACTTGTATTGTTTTGAAAAAAAAAATTAATGTCGGGTTATAAAATTGATATCTTTTATTATAAATAGTCATTTAAAATATAAACATATTTCCTACATCATGGTATTTTATTTAAAATTTGTAGTCATCAATTATATAAGTTTATTTATGACACAATGATGATGTAATAATTACCTCATTAATGAATGTTTTAAATAAATTAGATTATAAATATTAATGTAAATTTAGTTTAAAAACTTTTATGTCGTCCACAAATTTTAGAGATGAGGATGACTTTTTATCTTTGAATTAATGATTATTTTTCAGAAGAATCAAGTAGTTTTGGTTTTTTAAAAAAGTCATGATAAGAATATTTAGAAAATTGACATAAATGAGAATTTAAATCAATCAAAATTATATTAAATGATAAAATAGTTCTAAAAATATATGATTCGTCAAAATTACATATATTATGTTAAAAAATTCATTAATGATCCAATTTGGGTCACTTGTAATTTTATAGTAAATATATTAACCTTATAGTATGAATATACAAGAAGTCATGGGAAAAGTTAAATAAGTTAACAATTGGTTAAATAAAAAGGATAAGGATTAAAAAATATAAAAAACCAATCCAATTATTATTTGATGATTTCATTTATACTTATATTCATCTTATATTCTAATTTAATGACTTTTGGACCTTTTGAAACCGAAAATCATTTTATAATAAAATAATACTTTAAAACATTCCTAAAGAGCCCCTCCACCCTCTTATAAAACCACACCACCTGTAACCCATTACTAACACATCTCATATCCCTTGGTTCGTACAAACTCTTCCGAAATAAGCTCCAAGAATCCCTATATTTCTCCTATAAGCCTTACCTTAGGTATAAGACACTTCAATAAATCCTTTTGGTTCAAACCAAATGGAGTTACCCGATTTAAAGGTAACATCTTCCCTTAAGTTCTCTTCTTTTATTTTACTTCTTCACTCTCTATGCTCTTCTTATTATTATTTTACATAACTAAACTAGTACCCTCAAAATTCGATGTTTTTTATGAAATTTATTCAAAATAAACTTACAGAAACCTCCATCTAATGGATTTAGAACATACTGTTTCTATGGACGACGAACTACTGCCTCACGAAATGATGATTGTTCAAGTATCTTCTACCGCCACTCATAGTGGCCATTATGATGGAAATATATTTACATATGATATATATTATATTTATATTGTCTCTATTGTTATATATTTTTCATTTATAGAATACCTTTATGGTTTCCATAATGGTTAAATATGATAATTTCATTTGAGGAAGTACGGATTACCGACTCCACAAAGTGATATGAGTCGTTAATACCATGCATGGAACGTCTAAAGTATGGTGTTAATGAAATTAAGTAAAATATATAAAATATGATATTATAATGGAATAATAATATACATATGTATCATTTAGTTTTCATTTTTTTAAAAATGAAAAAAATATATGAAATTAACGTTCATGGATACGTACGGCTTACCGTCTCCATGAATAGTTCATTTCAATTTCATATATCCAAATGTTATGGAATATTCTTAATAAATATATAATGGATATATATTATATATAATATATCTAAGTCATTCATATAATTCTAGATATAATGGAAGTTTGACCACATGAACAATTTGTAATTATAACGATTTCATTTTTGACTTAAGTTCAGAACATCAAGAAAATGTCTGATATGAACTCAAATAATTACATAATTGTTATAGAGAGGTAATAAGTGATATAAAAGAAATAAAAAACATATAAAATTTTCTTAATAAATTATAAATTCACTTATGTTTTTTATTGAGGAAGAACAAGGAACATACAATACAAGTCATTCTTGAGGTATGGGGGTTTCATCTCACTTTTTATTCCTGTGAGATTCATGCTATATTTTCCACTATTTTCCTTTTGTGTGGTGTATGTACTTCTGTGATTGTATTATTTGTGTAATATAATTTAATTTATGGGTATTTACATCTTAATGTTTTGATCCTTCTTTAATTTGGTGTATGTTTTGTAAGTTACCAAATCGGCAAGCGAAACATTCACCTTTCTCTTTTAGTCAAAGATTTATTTTTTTATGTATTTTAATATACATTTTATTATGGTAGGATATGTTCTTATATATACTTATTTCCATAATTTTTTTTTCCAAGTGATGAGGGACCCTTTTCTCTCCCATCAACTCATTTTCTGATTTTTTAAGTGACGTCATTAGGTTGCCGAATTTTTGTTAGGGAACTTCTTAACCCAATTTCAATTCTTTGGGTTAAACATTTTCTTGTCGATTATATTGTGCTATGAATATGAGTGACTGAACATTTATTGTTATACATTGAATATCCAATCATATTGAGTGTATTTATATTTTTCACACATAATTATGTAATTGATTTATCCTTAATCTAAGTATACCGTCTTTATAAGGGATTTCATCTCAATTTACATTCCATTGAGACTTCATTGATGTGATGTGTCAAATACATTTTATATGGTTTATATACCTTCCATTGGAATATTATATCATGAATACCTTTATTCTCATGATATTACTACATTTTGATTAAATGTTATTCCTCAATTATTTTTATTCAAGCATCTCTCATTTGGTTAAGAACTCCTTAACTAAAATATTGTGTTATAGATTTATTGTTCTAAATATTTCTCATTAATTTCCATGATTTAAAAATGGTTTTAAGGATTTATTTACATGGACATGAATGTTTTAAATTAAAATTACTTTCAAAAGTTTCAAAGTGATATGGGACACATTGATTTAAAAATATATTTATTAAATGGGTTTGAAAATGGTTTAATAAGTAATTCATTATGTCAATATCTTGAAATGATATATTGTGACTGTAATGTAGAAATTTTATCTTTACTTTATGCTTGTTTTATTTGTTATGATTATGTTATGGTTCTTGCGCATTATTTACGTATATGGGTGGTTATGTGATAATCCTAGGGTGGGTGAGCCCGAGATAGCTCTCCAATGCATTAGTTAACGTGACAGAGGTAAACGTTAACATTTCACCTAAGAGATTTAGGTAATATACTATGATGGGTATTCAAAATGTAACTCCCTACGTAGCTGTGAAAACTGCAATGTAAGTGTGTTATGGATGCCATAAGTTACCTTTATGATTTATTATTTCTATTTGTTATTCATAAATCTTATGAATTTGTGAGGTATGATTGAAAAGTATGATTTCATTGATTTGTATGTATTCAATGACTAATGTTTTCATTACTTATTTTATATCCTGTAATTAGATTTTTATACTCATCCCATGTTTTTGAAATGTTTTCCACAAGATTTAAAGATGAATAGGGTCAAATATGGGATCAAGGAAAAATCGTGATTTATAAAACATGTGACTAGACATGTTTATTTTTTTAAGAATTTTTATTTTATGAAAAAAATGGATACTGAGGAGAAGTGTCTACATGTAATATTCACGTTTTTATGAATAATTTATGACCTTATTCTCTAAATCCCTAAACCCGAAAATATCCTCATTGTGATTTTATTAACTTAATTCAAGATTATGTAAAGTTTAAGGTCAGGCCCTTATAGATGGAATCAGAGGTCAGTTTAGATAACTTTAGGGGTTACAGTGTTATTTAAGAATAAGTGACATAACCATAATGGTAACCATATTAGAAAGAGTCATAATTATTTTAGAAAAATTGAATGAGTTTAAGATTACATGAATAAGTATATCTTAGTGTTTACCCTCCTCATAAGATAGTATAGGTTGATTTAATGGATATAATCACACTGAATGTTTTGGTTTTATTAAATGGATGGATCTAGCAGGCACCCATGTAATAATGGATGTAAAGAAAACTATGACAGTTTTCTGAATAAGCAACTGAATGAAATGGGAGCTAGGTTAAGAACTCTTGTGGTTAAATTATTTTATGGTTATTTTTTGAGGAATTTATCTCATTTTTGGGAATTTTCTAAAATTGTATATTTTTTTTAAAAAAGGACAACACACATATCGTGTGACAACCGATCATGTCAGAAAAAGTTGTGGGATTCAAACCCACAACCAAATTGTGATTGGGATTTATCGCCTACCACTGGACTACATGAATCTTTGTTTAGTATGGATAATTCTATTTAGTTAAATGATTTTATAGATCAAGAATAAGTTTATTTTGGGATCTTATTATTTTTCAAATGGATATCCTTAGTATAGGAAAATGATTTGGTGATTAAGTGATATATCTTAATTTGTAAGAAGATCTTTCTTTTGGGGAAACACTATATGCCTAAGGAAAATAGAATACTCTAGGATTTCATTTGTGGAGTAATGGTTGAAATTTTATTTTGGAATAATCTTTGATTTATTGTGTACATATTGATATTTGGGTTATTTATGGAAATGATTAACCTATGATAAAGAATATTGGATTAGGATAATTACTTTTCAGTATGAGACATTAAGTGTGTCCAATGTTATTTGGAGATAAAAGTTAATATTTACTATGGAAGAATATGTGATTAAATATTTATGAGTTTTGGGTTTCAAACTTAGTTTAATTTTATTGAAGGATTTTAAGGAGAATTGTTTATTGAATGGTCTTTGTTGAAATTTGGGTATTGTTTATTCAATTTCAGAGATTAAGAGTAAAATTTCTTTTTATAAAGAATTATCCTTTTAGGGATTATCTGATCTTGTACTAACAATTTTGGTTTTGGTTAATGTCTAGAGACAAGGGAAATATATAGTTACTCTTTTTTGGATTATGTGATTCTCTAAAAGTTTATTCTAGTGGTTTTGAAATGACCAAGTCATCTTGAATACTCATCATTTGGTGAAAAATGAGTTTGTGGTAGAAATTTACTGAAGGATGAAAGCCTACATGACAAGTAAGTATGTTTCTATATTATTATTAGTCATGCTCTTAAATAAATTCTACAACTGTATGAAAAATAACTTAAAACAAAAAAGTTGTCCATTTACTTTTCCAACTAGGGAATCAAATACCGTTTAACCCATCACAATGCTATGGTTTTCAGATCGTTAACTTTCCCCTGATCATGTTTTATATCACTCTCCATCAGAATGTGAAACTTAGTATCTTCTCCATATACATATTTTCAAGGAATCCCAGTATGGGTTATCTTGGGTGACCATTTTACTTCTATTTTTTCTTTTAAAGTGATTGTTTTATTGAATCGTTTTCTGATGTGAGACTTTCAATGAAGTTTCCAAGCCCAATTTTAAAATTCGGAGGACATAATATCCAAAAGTGGGGAAGCATGTAACATCCCAGGTAAATAAAGAATATGAAATTTTCATATTTATTAATATTTTAGAATTAAATACTAATTTTACTTTAAAGGGGATTCAATGTCTGAGAGCGTACTCAACACGCAACACCGAGTTTCTTTGAAATCTTACATTGCACACAATTTTGTGTTATATTGAGAAATAATATAATAATATCATTATTTTAAATGGTAGTTAATGCCTAGACTTTTTATTGGAAGGAATGAAAATAACTAACCATATTATGATTAAAAATATTTTTTATTGTTTTTACTTTTATCCAAAAAGTTTTAGAGGCTTAAAATAAGAATTAATCTGATTTTAAGCATGAAATACTCTAATATTTTTGAAAAGTCATATTACTGCCTTTGGATGGAGAACCATTTTAAATATTGATGTTGTCACTTTTATATGTTTAATTTGAAAAAATAAACTTATTCTTTAGAATAAGTACATAAAAATTTACTTTGGGTATATTTTTGGTATTTTTCTGGAAAATTCATTTTTTAATGAAAAGTGAAAATACCTCATTTTAATTCCAAACTACCTTTTAATATAATTTATTTATATAGTTATATTATTCTTTTAATTGGTTTTGAAGTTTAATTAGATTATATTTTTTCCATTTAATTTAATTTTGTTCATTGGAAGTAAATTTACATTTAAATTGGACTTAAACAAAGGTCAATCTTTTGATAGTTTTTACTTCTTAAAAACACGCTTCCTAGTTTTGACAACATAAATTAATATTAAATTATTTAACGAAACTTCTATGTTTTTAATTTGGTCAAATATACATCATTTTTTTACATGGAATATAAAATTTATCTTAGGATTATTTTTTTGGTATTTTTTTAAAAACATTCAATTTTTTTGATGAATAATGAAAAACACTGCTTAGTAGTTAAAAACCGAATTTTTCATTTAAATGAAATTTTACTGCTTCTGTGAATTGAATTTCAAAAATCTGACATACATGGTTTTCATCAGTAAGTAAAAGGTGGTTCAATAGTATGAAAATAGTTTTTGGTGAATAGTAACTTTTGATTTCTATTTTCCATAGTTAAAGGTAAATATGGTAATTCAAGGTACAAATAATATTATAATAATATAAAATTACCTTAACACTTGTCCTAACATTATTGGAAGAGTCATTTCTGACCAATAAAATCATTTGGTAGAACGTTTGGACTTTGGAAGCCACTTGAGTATGATAATGACATTAATAACATTTTATTTAAAGTAAATATAAAAATTTCATAAGCATGTATCATTTTGCTAAAACAACTTTAATGCGGGGTTATATAATTTATATATTTTACTATAAATAGTCATTGTAAATACAAAAGGATTTCCTACATCATGGTATTTTATTTATAATTTTTATACATCATATAGATAAATTTATTTATGACACAATAATGATGTAATAATTACCTCATTAATGAATGTTTAAAAAAAAGAGATTATAAATATTAAAATAAATTTATTTGGAAACTTTTTATGACATACATAAATTTTAGATATGATTATTACTTTTTATATTTGAATTAATTATGTTTTTTTGAAATAATCATGTTGGTTTGGATTTGTTAAAAGTTCATGATATGAATAGTATAAAAATTGACATAAATGAGTTTTTAAATAAATCAATATTTTATTAAATGATAAAATAGTCCTAAAAATCTAATATTCATCAAAACTACATATATGATGTTATAACATTCATTAATGATCTATTTTTGGATGCTTGGAATTTTATTTTTAATATATTAACCATATAGTATGAATATACAAGAAGACATGGTAAAAGTTAAATTAGTTAACAAAAGATTAAATAAAAATGATAAGGATTAAAAAATATCCATTTCTCATCCAATTCTTAATAGATAATTTTATTTCGACATATATTCATCTTATCTTTTAATTTATGAGTTTTGGACCTTTTGAAACCAGAAATCATTTTATAATAAAATAATATTTTCAAACTTTCCTAAAGAGACCCTCCTCCCTCTTATGAAAGGACAACACCTCTAACCCATTATTGACACCTCTAAATCCCCTTGTATCATCCAAAATCTTTCCAAATAAGCTCCCAACAACCCTATATTACTCATAAAATCCTTAAATTTGGAATAAGGAACTTCAAGAAAGTGTTTTGTTTCAAACCAAAGGGAGTTACCCGATTTAAAGGTAACCTGTTCTCTCAAGTTCTCTTCTTTTATTTTAATTCTTCACTCCTTATGATATTATTATTATTTTTTACATAAAAACACCAGTATACTCAATATAATAGTTTTTTTAGAAGAAGTATTCAAACTAAACTTACACACACCTCCATCTAATGGATTTAGTACATACTGTTTCTATGAATGGTGAACTACTACCTCACAAAACAATGACTGTTTAATTATATCTTACCACCTCTCATGGTGGAAATTATGATGAAACTATATTTATATGTCATATATATTATATTTATATTGTCTTTATTTGTATTTATTTTTTATTTATGGCATACTTTTACGGTTTCCATAATGGGTAAATATGATAATTTCATTTGAGGAAGTGCGGACTACCGCCCCCTCAAAGTGATATGACTCATTCATAAGATACATGGAACGTATAAAATATAGTGTTAATTAATGTAGGTAATATATATAAAATATTATATTATACTATAATAATAATATACCTATTTATCATTTAGTTTTCATTCCTTTAGAAATGAAAAAAGGAAATGAAAGTAGTATTCATGCGTACGTACGACTTACCCTCTCCATGAACTGTGCATTTCATTTTAATATTTTCAAATGTTATGGAATATTATAAATACATATGTAATGGATATATATATATGATATATATGATATATAAACCATTAATAAAAATCGAGAGGTAATGGAATTTTGACCACATGGACAATTTGTAATTATAATAAGTTCATTTTTTACTCAAGTTCTGAACATCGACAAAATGTCTGATATGAACTCAAATAATTAACTAATTGATATATCAATAAAATAAATGATATAAAAATAATATTAAACTTTAAAAAATCTCTTAATAAAGTTTAAATTAACTTATGTTTTTTTATTCAGTAAGAACAAGTAACATACAAGACAAGTCAGACTTGAGGTAAGGGGTTTTCATCAGTCATTTTATTCCCATGATATTAATGTTATATTTGCAACTATTTTAATTTTGTGTGGTGTATATACTTCCAAGGTTTTATTATTTGTGTAATATAATTTAATTTATGGGTATTTAAATCTTTATTTTATGATCCTTCTTTTATGTGGTGTATGTTTCGTAAGTTACCAAATCGGTAAGAAAACCATTCCCCTTCCTCTTTTAGTCAAAGAATTATTTTTGTTATGTATTTTAATTTAAATATTATTATGTTGGGATATGTTATTATATATCATTGTTTATATAAATTTTATGTCCAAGTGATGGGATACCCTTTTCTCTCCCATCAACTCATTTTTTGAATTTTTAAGTGATGTCGTTAAGCTTCCGAATTTTTGATAGGGAACTTCTTATCCCAATTTCAATTCTTTGGGTTAAACTTCTACTTATTGATTATGTAATGATATGAATATGTGTAAATTTAATAATATAGTTTTAAAATTAAAATCCAATCATATTTAATGTATTTATATTTGTCACACATAATTATGTAATTGATTTATCCTTAATCTAAGGATACCATCTTTATAAGGGACTTCATCTCAATTTACATTCCATTGAGACTTTATTGTTGTTATGCACCAATTGACTTTTATATGGTGTATATAATTTCCTTTGGAATAATATATCATGAATAAATTTATTCTAATGATATTATAAAGTTTTGATTAAATGTTATTCCTCAATTATTTGTATTCAAGCATCTCTCATTTGGTTAAGAACTCCGTAACTAAAATATTGTTTTAAATATTTCTTCTTATAAATTTTTACAATTAATGTCCATGTTTTATAAATGTGTTTGAGGATTTATTTATATGGATATGAATATTTTAAATTAAAATTTCTTTCAAAAGTTTCAAAGTGGTATTGGAAACTTTGATTCAGAAATCTCTTTATCAAATTGTTTTAAAAATGGTTTGATAAAGAATTGATTATGTAAATATCTTGAAATGATATATTTTGACTGAAATGATGAAATGTTATCTTTACTTTATGCTTGTTTTATGTTTTCTGATTATTTTATGGTTCTTGGGAATTTTTTACGCATATGAGTGGTTCTGTGATAAACCTATGGCGGGTGAGCCCAAGATATCTCATCTATGCATTGGGTAACATGATTGAGGTAAAAAATAATGTTTCTCCTAAGAGATTTAGGGAATATATCGTGATGGATATTCCAAATGTAACTCCCTATGTAGATATGAAATCTATAATGTAAGAATGTTATGGATGCCATATGTTACCTTTATGATTTATTATTTCTATGTATTAATTATAAATATTATGTTCTTGTGAGGTATGATTGAAAAGTATGATTTCATTGATTTGTTTGTATTCATGGACTACTGATTTATTTTCTTATTTTATATTCATTATTGAGATTTTTATGATCATACCATGTTTTTGAAATGTTTTCCACTAAACTTAAAGATGAATAGGGTTAGTGATAAGATCAAGGAAATGTCATTTTGTCTAAAATATGGGACTAGAAATGTTTTTTAACAATTTTTATTTTATGAAAAAAATGGATACTGAGTACAAGTGTCTATGTGTAATTTTAAAGCCTTTATGTATACGTTATGACCTATTTCTCTAAATCTCTAATCCTGAAAAGATCCTCAATGTGAATTATTAACCTAATTCAAGATTGTATAATGTTTAGGGTCTGGTCCTTATAACCGGCTAGCCATTACACCCCCTCCAGCTTACTCATGTGCTATTTTTGGAGATCCTCAGTTCTATCTTCTCCACCAGCCAATTTTTGGGACTTCTAACAACCAAAACTGTAATAAATAAAATACCATTTTTTATTTATTTAAATGAATTATTATGTAAGAAAGTTATAGAAAACACATTCAATCCTTTGTTTTTATATTATCATATTTAAATTATCGTTATTAATCATCACCATTGATAATATAGAGATTGAACAGTGATCACATGATTAGTATAAATATAGGTTCTTAACAAATCTAAATGTCACAGACAAATGAATTAATGTTCGTGACTAATAGGATCATTCTCTATGAAGACCATTTTTTAGAGATTCCAATTGAAATAGCATTTCTGGTATTTTCCCTTGACCAGACCCGAGCAGAGATCTAACGGTTTAAGCATAAAAAAAAATTTCACAAGAGAAGTTCATCCTCATCGAGATCACTAACCAATCCATATTTGTTGAACCATCCCATTAAAGTACCACCATCACACACCTTAAACATAGGGAATTTTATAGTGTATTGAAGTTATATGTATCAATAACATTACAACATGAGTATTTAAATTATTTTTTATAGAATAATGAATATATTTTCATAATTTTATTGTTACCTTTTAATTGATTTTTTATTTTAATACAATAAATCACAAATTGTTTTGGTAAAAATTAAAAGTCAACTAATGAATTTTGGAATTAATGTATTTTTGAAATAAATATTATTTTAATATAATAATATTATTAAATAATTTTTATCAAATATAAATAATGATATAATTTTTTACGAAGTCAAATTTAATGTTTTTGTTAGGGTTTAAAAAATGTTAATTTCAATAAATGAAAGTCATTATTTTAAAAGTAAAAATTGTAATATTTGGAAAATTATTCAGATAAAATTAATATTATTTTTTGAATCAGAATGTTGAAATTATCAAATGGTGATTTTTTTATAATTTTCTGAAATAGTCAAATTTTCAGGTGAAAATTAAATACCGCATAAATTAACTTTGTATTTTTTGACATTATAATTCCCCAAATGTGATTTAATATATAATTAAAATGGGATCCAAGACAATATATATATATATATATATTTATTCCATTAAATTAATTTTATTTTATGTTTATTTTATTTTTTTATAAAGCCTTTGTGAATCCTCCAAAACATATAATATATATTTTGGTTTTAAAATCATTTCTTTAATAGTGTGACTCACATTCATATCAAAAATTGTTATATTTTAATATTTTATCCCCTTCGACATATAAAATAAAATAAACCACTCCCATTCAGATGAAACCTTTGAAAAAAATGGGATGGTATGTGATTTTGGATATTTTATTTTTTCGGGTCCAAAACCAAAATATTAAAGAAACCTTCGTCATTTACTATATAAAATAACTCAATATCCAATTTAACTTCACTAAAACACCCTTGATCACGGCTATAAGCTTCCATCCACTCTCAATAGTCCTCCCAAGCTGCCCGAAATCTCTCTAGAAGTCCTTCCCAAGACTTTGGAGTCACACATTCAAGCAAATGACCTTCCACTTCTTTTCTCAAATTCAAAAAGTTTCATTGAAATTAGATTTTATAATTTCAAATGGTTACATTTTCATTCATTTATATTAAATAACTTACTATTAATTTGATGTTATTTTAATGTGGGATCATTTATTCTCCCCCATTGTACCCTTTCATAATCCATTATTATGTCGAAATTATGTAAGGGATCCTCACCTCCTTTTCTTGATTCACGTTTCTTTATGACCTTATGCATTATATTTCCATTTAATAATGTTTGGTAATGAACTTCCATGTCCCTATTAATTACCATTTTATTTTTAAATTATTATATAACCCATTCTGTAACGCCCCGACCCCAGTTACCCGGAGTCGGTGCATTATTGTGTAACATTGGCATGATCTCAAAAGACCTACTAGTTTAGTAACCTTGGAAACACTATATACATTCATAAGTGTTGCATTACATCATAATGTAAAAAACTACAATAACATATTCTCCATTTTCCACACTCATATCCCCTTCATACTATCCCTATAGGCCATTCCTAAAATACTTCTTCACATCCTGGAAAAATTAAAACATTGAAAGGGGTGAGCTCAGATGCTTAGTAAGGATAACAATATAGCGGAAGATTTCATAAATAAACATAAACATTTAAGGAAATGTATAACTAAACAAAAGGATTTTCAACATGAACTTCAACATAATATGGAAAAAGTAAAATGAAATAATTCCATTTTACTTATTCACATGGATATTCTACTGGTCGAATAATCACAAGCAATATCAGTAACCACTTTCATAATGATGGAATTCATAATGCCAGACTATCATAACCACGTATCCAAGGCCTCGTGCCAAGACTACAAATAAGATTTTATCAAGGCCTCGTGCAAAGACACTAGTTTGTCTCATGAGACCTTCCGGTGCATCGAGGAGCTATAGCGGGCTCCACCCATCACTTATTAAGTCCAATGCATTCCTCATATGAACATGTTTAAACATATCATAAACCATAACATAATTGTATCACATAAGACATGCATAAAGGAAATATAAAATTTCCACATTTCAATCACAATATATCAATACAACACATTGATATTATAAAAACACTTTCAAACCCATTTTCAATACCAAAATAAAAGAAAATTTAAACTTTGGATTTATTTTTCATTTAAAAAAAGTTATGGCTTGTAGAGGAATTCGAGACTCAAATAATGGTCACAGCGACGGAGAAGTCGTTGTCGCCGCATACGCAAGACAAAACACTCCTTTTGTCGTTTAGTAAAAATGCTTCGTATAAAAATATTCCTTTTTGAATAAAAGTAAAACTCAAAGGGTTTTATACACCGTATAAAGGAAAGTTGTGTATAAAACAAAATATGTCTCAATGAAAGGAGATTGAGACGAAGTCCCTTACAAAGATCATTTTTTTAAATAAAATAGATATATTATGTGTATTCACTATAGGTACACATAAAGATAGTAAAAATAAAAGATAGGACATAATAATAAAATGACATAATTTTAAAGTATGAGATTAACCCAAAGAATGGAAATTGGTTTAAGAAGTTCCCTTACCTCGTGTCCGACTTGACTCGATCATTCTTTAATCTCCCGAATAATAAAATAGAGTTAATTTCTATTTGTTTAAGAACCTTTTTAATTTTCATTAATCCTTTTATATCACTTATTACCATGTTATGAACATTATGTAATTATTTAAGTTAATAACGGTCATTTTGTCGATCTTTGGTACTTGAGTCAAAAATAAACTTCTTATAATTACAAGTTGTTAATGTGGGGAAATATAAATTATATCCCAAATTATATTCATGATTTAGATATCATATATATCTTATATATCCATTATATACATTCATTCATAATATTACGTAACATTTAGAGGTAAGAAATGAAATGCACTGTTCATGGAGACGGTAAGCCGTACGTACGCATGAACGCTACTTTCATTTCTATTTCATATTTAATGGAATGAAATCATAATGATATAAAGGTAAATTATAATTCAAGTATAATATCATATATAATATCATTTACTCCATCCTTTATACATCCCACATATGGCATTAACGATTGAAATCACTTTGAGGGGGCGGTAGTCTGCACTTCCTAAAATGAAATTATCACGTTTACCAATAATGGAAACCATAAAGGTATGCCATAAATGAAAAATAAATAAGCTTATGTAAAACATAAACACATTATATATCATATATAAATATAGTGACATCTTAATGGCTACCTTTTAATGTGTTATATGAGTGTTGAACAATCATCGTTTCGTGAGGCAGAAATTCTCCATCCACAGAAACAGTATGTTCTTTAACCATTAGATGTAGGTGTGTGTAAGTGTATCTAGAATACTTCTTATAAAAACATCCTAGTATATTTAGTATACTGGTGTTGTTACAAAAGAAATGAATAAAAGGAGTTTAGGGGGTTGGAGAAGCAAAATAAAGCATTGGAACACAAGAGAAAACACTACCTTTAAAACGGGTAACTCTTTTTGATTTGAGCTCAAAGGCTTCCTTGGGAAGACTTCTGCCAAAAGTGAGGCATCTAGGAGTAATAGAGGGAAGTTGAGAGAGTATTTGGGCAGAGGTTGGCCGAGCCAAAAGGCTTTGATGGTGTGAGTAAGGTGGTAGTGGTGGGGGCCTTTTATAAGAGGATAGGAGGGGCACTCTTGGAAAGTAATGAAATTTTACTTTATTATATAATGAGTTTCGGATTTTAAAGGTCCCAGACTTATATATTTCACGGATAAGGTGATAAAGGTTCGAAATATACTCATCCAATAGGTTTTTGACAAGTTTAAATCTTAGATTTTACATTATCATTTTATTTTATTTAAATCGTTAATTAAAGAAGTAATCGCTGCATCATCATGGTGTCATAAAATATTTAGTTTATTTAATGTCTAAAAATTATTAAAAAAAATTCATGATTTAGGAAATCTTTTTAAATTTCTAATTAATATTTATAGTCAAAAATATGACTTGAATAACCCCATTTAAAAATTGTTTTAGTAAAACAACTCATGTTTGTGACATTTTTATTTTAACATTAAATAAATTTTTTTAATGTCCTTTTCCTACCAAAGTGGCACCATGGGGTCCCCAAGTTGACCCATGGATTGTATTGGTCGGCCATGACTCATCAAATAGGGGTAGGAAAAGTTTAAAGGTATTTTCATATTTTTATAATATCATTTTTACCTTAAATTTCACTAATTACTTTTAATCACGATTAATTAATCTTAAAAGTTACTATTCACCAAAGAATTATTTTAATCCCATTGAACCACATTTTACTTCCTAATGAAAACCATGTATTTAAGATTTTTTAAAATCAAATCACAGAGGTGGTAATGTTTCATTTAAACAAAAAATCAGTTTTTTAACTACCACTTAGTGGTTTCACTATTCATCAAAAATTGAAGTTTTTCAAAACAATGCCAAAATTTCACCCTAAGCTATAATTGATATTCCGAATTCAAAAATTATATCTATTTTAAAAAATTCCAAACATATAAGTTGCATTAATTAATTTTATAATCAATTCCCGTTGTCACAACAAATACCGTGTTTTTAAGAAACAATATATATCAAAAGATTGACAATTTTTTATGTCAATTTCAAAGTGAAATTAATTCTAATGACCACCATTGGATAAAATGGTAAAAATATATTCTAATTATACTTTAAAACCACTAAATAGTATAATTTATCACTATAAATTATTTTTATTAAAAAATTTGTTTTAAGTATTTTTTACTATTCATAAAAAATTGGAAGTTCTCAGAAAATTACAAAAAATTCAACTTAGGATAATTTCGATATTACGAATACAAAAATGAAGTCCATTTTGAAATATAAAATTTCTAAAATTTTAAAAAGTGATTATTACTATTCATAACGGCTACTTTGATTAGTCGCGGTGTGTTAGAACTCGAACTTGCGTACAATGCAAGCTATTGCATTATTGAAAGAGAAGCGTATCGTGGAAGCTCGGGGTGTTACATTCTCCCCTCATTCAATAAATTGCGTCCTTGCAATTTGAAATTTTCTTAGAAAATAAATGTTTGAAAATAGAAAATACCTTTGTGGAAAACCCACATCAGAAATAAGGTTAATAAAATTTAGCCTTAATAAAAGGGAAATGGAAATGAAAAAGTCACCACCAAATTATGATCTCGATAAGGAGAACATTGGTGGCAATTAGAGACATATAATTGGAGGAAAACATAAATATTTCTAGGGAGTAATTTAGGTCATCAATCAAAAACAAGTGTAAAATTGAGGGCCTGAAAGCCTTCAATCTATGTTGATTTAAAATATTATCAGTTCAACAAGACATAAGGTATTAGGATAACACATTTTTTTGTTTTAATATCCCATTACTAAAGTTTAATAATTAATTTATTCATAGAATAAGAGATAGGTATTTATATATATGCTTGACAATTAGAGCTTCAACCTTCAACTAATTTCTACACCAAACTCATCTTTCACTCAAAAAGATAATGGAACTCAAAAATATCAGATTTATTTTAATCGAACAAGGTTCAAAGTATTAACACATACCATTTATATTAGGAAAACTATTTTGTAATAACTAGGGACTTCCTGTAGGCTAGTGGTAGGTAATAAAGGCCTATTGCACTATGGTCGTGGGTTCGATTCCTACAGCTTTGTCCGATGCGACGGGTTATGCCCCACCCTACAGGTTATCCTTTTCCTAAAACTATAGTATTATAATATTCCAAAAATAATCTTCAGAAATGTTTTAACCTTAAACAATACTATCCAAATATCAACTTAATCCATTCCAACCTTTATAGTTATCTGAAATACTTCCTTCCAACTCACAGTCCAATTTTCACAAGGAAGTTAAACATAATGAAGATCCTTTTTTCCACGTAACAACATGTGAACACCTTCATCATGTATTCATTTAAAACACTCCAACATACTGAATTACCATAAATCTATATTGATTACATTCATGATCCCTTATTCCTTATAGAATACTAGATATATTCCTTCTATCAAAAAATGTATACAAATCATTAATCAGTTTCAAGGAAGTTAAGAATATCCAATATAATTTATCCAAATCAATCATGTATTATTCCAAAATCACTATCTCGGTATCAAAACCATATTATGGTTTATCTTTCTCTCAACCATATATTTTCCAAAAATTTAACATGATGTGGAGTCGCTTTTCTTAGTTCCACACAATCTCAAGTCCTTGATGAAATAGTACTACAGTACAATCCTTATATACTCCATAATTATTATAACTAGTACATCATTGATACAACACTCAAAAGACAAAATTCTTTAATAACAACATAAGAACTCTAATCATTCCTCCTCATCTGTGGTAGTATCATAACTTGATTATTATCCAATAACATCATTTGGGGCATACTCTGATGATTTGTACATTGGTTTGTGCAGTGTCCCCACTCCTTATAGATGAAGCATTATACATTTGAAAACTTTTTCATACCCTTGCAGTCACACACTTTGTGTTCTTTTTCTCCACACTTATAACAAACTCCCATTCCCTCCAGGCAAGTTTCAAGGTGTTTCTTCCCACAGTTATCACATATTGGAAAATTCTTCTTTTCCCTCGTCCCTTTATCCATAATTCTCTCCTCCATCCTTTTTTTCTCTTGCTTCCCTTCAAAGTCATAAGACTCAGAGAATTCTGTAATTATATTATTAACACACGATACTATTTCTTCATATGTTGAGAACACATGGGAGACTATTTCCCTTCTAAATGTTGGATTAATACCGTGAAATATATGATCCTTCTTAATCTTTGGATCATACATATTGATGGAGTTCACATTCCTTCTATTGGGCTCCATTTCTATACAGTGGCATAAACTAGGTTAGTTTATCAATTACAATGAATAATTCCAAACATGTAAAATACTTAATGTAAATTGAACGGTTTATGGATATAATCCATAATCATAAAAAATGATTTCTTTCAGGAAGTATATACTCATAAACCCTTCATAATGGTTTGTAAATAAATGAGAATTATCCTAAGCATATCCCTCGGGAGTGTCATAACCAAGAGTGCAGCAAGGCCCGTTGTCATGCACCAGTTCCCATTCGAGTCTAGCTCAGAGCGGTGTTTTTGGGTTTTACCCATAGGTACGTCTGTTCCAGAGCCGCCTCTACCTACTCGTATCCAGACAGGGATGTATTGCTTGGAAAACTCACAAAATATCTATAATACTAAATTTCTAGTAAGTTCTTATATACTAATCCTCAAAGTCTATCTTAGGGCTATGTGCTCTAATTAGAGTTTATCTAAATCTAGCTTCCATGGTTAGTACTAATCTGCCTCTGATACCAGCTGTAACGCCCCGACCCCAGTTACCCGGTATCGGTGCATTATTCCGTAACATTGGCAAGATCACAAAAGATCAAGTCTCGAAAGACCAATTAGTTTAGTAGCCTTGGAAACACTAGATACATTCATAAGTGTTACATTACATCAAAATGTCAAAAAAGTACAATAACATAGTCTCCATTTTCCACACTCATATCCCCTTCAGACTATCCCTATAGGTCATTCCTAAAATACTTCTTCACATCCTGTAAAAATTAAAACATTGAAAGGGGTGAGCTCAGATGCTCAGTAAGGATAACAATATAGCGGAAGCTTTCATAAATAAACATAAACATTTAAGAAAATTTATAACTAAACAAAAGCCTTTTCAACATGAACTGCAACATAATATGGCAAAAGTAAAATGAAATAATGCCATTTTACTTATTCACATGGATAATCTACTGGTCGAATAAGCACATGCAATATCAGTAACCACTTTCATAATGATGGAATGCATAATGCCAAACTATCATAACCACATAGCCAAGGCCTCGTGCCAAGACTAAAAATAAGATTTTGTCAAGGCCTCGTGCCAAGACACTAGTTTGTCTCATGAGACCTGCCGATGCATCGATGAG
Source organism: Viscum album (assembly GCA_963277665.1). NCBI lineage: Eukaryota > Viridiplantae > Streptophyta > Magnoliopsida > Santalales > Viscaceae > Viscum > Viscum album. The sequence goes on from OY728145.1 coordinate 539,979,379, forward strand.
CTATAGAGGGCTCCACCCGTCACTTATTAAGTCCAATGCATTCCTCACATGTATAGGTTTAAACATATCATAAACCATAACATAATCGTATCACATAAAACATGCATAAAGGAAACATAAAATTTCCACATTTCAATCAAAAGATATCAATACAACACATTGATATAATAAAAACACTTTAAAACCCATTTTCAATACAAAAATAAAAGAAAATTAAAACTTTGTATTTTTTTTCATTTAAAAAAAGTTATGGCTTGTAGAGGAAGCCGAGACTCAAATAATGGTCACGGCGGCGGAGAAGTCATTGTCTCCACATACACAAGACAAAAAATTCCTTTTTTTGTTTAGTAAAAACGCTTCGTATAAAAAGATTCCTTTTTGAATAAAAGTAAAAGTCAAAGGGTTTTATACACCGTATAAAGGAAAGTTGTGTATAAAACAAAATATGAATCAATGAAAGGAGATTGAGACGAAGTCCCTTACAAAGATAATTTTCTTAAATAAAATAGATCTATTATGTGTATTAACTATAGGTACACATAATGAAAGTAAAAAATACAAGATAGGACTTAATAATATAATGACATAATTTTAAAGTAGGAGATTAACCCAATGAATGGAAATTGGGTTAAGAAGTTCCCTTATATCGTGTCCGACTTGACTCGATCGTTCTTTAATATCCTGAATAATAAACTAGAGTTAATTAATATTTGTTAAAGAAACATTTTCATTTTTCATTAATCCTTTTATATCACTTATTACCATGTTATGAACATTATGTAATTATTTAAGTTAATAACGGTCATTTTGTCGATCTTTGGCACTTGAGTCAAAAATAAACTTCTTATAATTACAAGTTGTTCATGTGGTGAAATATCCATTATATCCCGAATTATATTCATGATGTAGATATCATATATATCATATATATCCATTATATACATTAATTCATAATATTACATAACATTTAGAGGTAAGAAATGAAATGCACCGTTCATGGAGATGGTAAGCTGTACGTACGCATGAACGCTACTTTCATTTCTATTTCATATTTAATGGAATGAAATCATAATGATATAAAGGAACATTATAATTACAGTATAATATCATATATAATATCATTTACTCCATCCTTTATACATCCCACATATGGCATTAACGATTGAAATCACTTTGAGGGGGCTGTAGTCCGCACTTCCTAAAATGAAATTATCGCGTTTACCAATAAGGGAAACCATAAAAGTATGACATAAATTAAAAATACAGAAGTTTAAGTAAAAGATAAACATATTATATATCATATATAAATATAGTGTAATCTTAATGGCCACCTTTTAAGGTGTTATTTGAGTGTTGAACAATCATCGTTTCGTGAGGCAGAAATTCGTCATCCACAGAAACAGTATGTTCTTTAACCATTAGATGTAGGTGTGTGTAAGTGTATCTAGAATAATTCTTATAACAACATCTTATTATATTGAGGATACTGGTGTTTTTACAAAATAAAGGAATAAAAAGAGGTTAGGGGGTTGGAGAAGCAAAATAAAACATTAGAACACAAGAGAAAACACTACCTTTAAAACGGGTAACTCTTTTTGATTTGAGCTCAAAGGCTTCCTTGGGAAGACTTCTGCCCAAAGTGAGTCTTCTAGGAGTAAGATAGGGAAGTTGAGAGAGTATTTGGGCAGATTTTGGTCGAGGCAAAAGGCTTTTATGGTGTGAGTAAGGTGGTAGTGGTGGGGGCCTTTTATAAGAGGAGTGGAGGGGCACTCTTGGAAAGTAATGAAATGTTACTTTATTATATAATGAGTTTCGGATTTTAAAGGTCCAAAACTTATATATTTCGAGGCTAAGGTGATAAGGGTTCGAAATATACTCATCCAATAGGTTTTTTATAATTGTATGTCTTAGATTTTACATTATTGTTTTATTTTATTTAAATCGTTAATTAATGAGGTAATCGCTGCATCATCATGGTGTCATAAAATATTTAATTTATTTAATGTCTAAAAATTATTAAAAAAATATAATGATGTAGGAAATCTATTTATCTTTCTAATTAATATTTATAGTCAAACATATGACTTTTATAACTCTATTTAAAAATTGTTTTAGTAAAACAAATCATGTTTGTGACATTTTTATTTTAACATTAAATACAAAGTTTTTAATGTCATTTTCCTACCAAAGTGGCTCCATGGTGTACCCAAGTTTACCCATGGATTGTCTTGGTCGTCCAGGACTCATAAAATAGGGGTAGGACAAGTGTAAAGGTATTTTCATATTTTTATAATATCATTTTTACCTTAAATTTCACTAATTACCTTTAATCACGTTTAATTAAACTTAAAAGTTACTATTCACCAAAAAATTATTTTAATACCATTGAACCACATTTTACTTCCTAATGACAACAATGTATGTTGTATTTTTGAAAATAAAATCATAGAAATGGTAATGTTTCATTTAAATGAAAAATCAGTTTTTTAACTACCACATAGTGGTTTCACTATTCATCAAAAATTGAAGTTTTTCAGAAAAATTCCAAAATTTCACCCTAAGCTATAATTGATATTAAAAATTCAAAAATGATGTCTATTTTAAAAAATTCAAAACATATAAGTTTCATTAATTAATTTTATAATCAATTCCCATTGTCACAACAAATATCATATTTTTAAGAAACAATATATATCAAAAGATTGACAATTGTTTATGTCCAATTTCAAAGTGAAATTAATTCGAATGAACACCATTGGATAAAATGGTAAAAATATATTCTAATTATACTTTAAAACCACTAAATAGTATAATTTATCACTATAAATTATTTTTATTAAAAAAGTTATTTTAAGTATTTTTCACTATTCATAAAAAATTGGAAGTTCTCAGAAAATTACAAAAAATTCAACTTAGGATAATTTTGATATTACGAATACAAAAATGAAGTCAATTTTGAAATATAAAATTTCTAAAATTTTAAAAAGTGGGTATTACAATTCATAACGGCTACTTTGATTAGTCGCAGTGTGTTAGAACTCAAACTTGCGTACAATGCAAGCTATTGCATTATTGAAAGAGAAGCGTATCGTGGAAGCTCGGGGTGTTACACTTTCTCTCTCATAAATCATTTTTATAAATTTTGATGTAACACTGTTATGCTACTGAAATTTCACCACGATTTTCTTAGCCAAACCAATTGTGTAGTGAATACCATACCCATTTTCTATCAAGGTTATTAAAATTTATGAATATATACTTATTGATTAAGGACATACTTATATTTATTCCATACTACTTAATTTTGGAATAAATTATGATGATGGATGGAATGATGAGGCATGATATATGTGAAACACTTAAGAATGAGATTGAAATGAACATGATGGGTGCACCCAGATAGCGATCCAATGAATTGGGTAATGTTTACTATCATGATCAATCATATTGGGACATGGAGTGAACAAAATTACTTAATGGGACTTTTTACTCCCTAAGGTATTAGAGGATTTATCATTGACCTAATTTTATTATGTAATGTTTTATGTTGTTTCCATATTCCCCATGTTGCCTTAATGCTTACTATGCTATAACATGTCTCATTATTCATCTTTATGGTTTATACTCTTTTTATGCCCCATTGATATTCCTATTATCTAACATGTTTTATCTTATTCATTTTATTAATTTTTTATTCCCTTACTGGGCTTTATATGTCACCCCTTTCTTATGTTTATCCACATGTCATCCCATGCAGTTTTAAGTACGAAGGAATATTATGAACATATTAATGAGGTTTTCAATAAATACAACGTATTTTCATGTTTTAAGGACTTATGTAATATACATTATTCCGAAATACACAAGAATTATAAGTATTTTATGTTGTATTATGTGTAATCCTATGAAACAAATCATTTATTAATATGAAATAAAGAGCATGGTTGTTATAGTTGGAATTAGAGAAAAAGTTAAATTATTTTTGGGATTAGGATTAGAAAACTACAGTAAAAAACCTTAGGGATATGTATAATGTCCCAGGCCTAACATACATGGATATTAAATCATTTCAGATGAATATTCAGTACCATACAAAAATACATTCCGTAGGACCATAATAGTTTAGTATATTCAGAAACATGCGAACAAAATATTCTACCCTGGTGAAAGATCCTCATCATCTCCCATAAAAATCTCCACCTTTAGTACATCTACCTAAAACCCTTCATCATAACCTAGGTAATGTAAACATAAGAAATGGGTGAGCTAAAATTATTAACAAGGGTAAATAAGGGAGATATGTAAGAATAATAATAAGCATAAGGGTATGATAACATGATCATGAAAATAGAATATCATACCGTGCATATCAAATATCCCAAATGACCTGAAGGCCTTCATTTTTATTGATTTTTTGATAATCCCCCTATCAAGGGAAGTGGGGGAACCCTTACAAGGCCCGTAGGCTCAGAGATTACATGGCCCGTAGGCTTAGGAGATTACATGACCCAAAGGTATGAGGAAATTCAACAAGACAATCTATAAAAAACTACCACTCCCCAGCATCTATACCATGATAGTAGCTCTCCACCTTCGCATGGTTGTCTGGATAGGATTCCCGTGCAAGCATAGGCTGGTCCTGATGGCATATCCATACCCTATCATTCTGATAAATCCATTTGGCTCTACACTGGTGAGTGCACATGCTCTGAATCCTTCTTCTGGGAATGCTCCTTTTTCATTTGTAGAGTCTGTATGGGGTAACTACATGTGGCCCAAAGGCCTTGAGGTGGCCTAAAGGCCTTAAATGTGGCCCCAAATCCCTACAGACCTGAACGCATGGGTGGTACGAAAGCCTTAAGAATTCCATGCCCAAACCGGTGGCTCAAGGTGAAAATTTATAGCTGCTACTGTATCGAACAATACCTTCTATTGTAACTGTTATAGTGACTACTACAGTACCTCAAAATATACAGTTCTGCAACAGTAACATCACAATGTACAGTTCAGCTATAGTACCACAGAGTGTGTAGTACTTCTACCATACCCAGAAATATGCATCTACCTGGTTTTAAACCTGGCTCTTGTGGATGCACTTAAGGATACCTCACCAACTAGGATGAGGCTCATGTACTGCATATCAAATATTATATACATAAATCATGGTAGAAAGCATTGAAGTCCACAATATATGAATCAAAAGGAAATAAAGAACATAATCCATGAAATAATAACATAGGAGTAAAACATGGAATTGTGGAAGACACATATGCGTATAATATTTTCAACATGTATAACTATAAAGAGGTCCACTAACTAGGTTATAGACCTGAAATCAGACCCTCACATAAACTTATCGACATGAAACATGGTCCATGTATAATAATGTGAACATGTAATCAAGTTCAATTATAATAGTCACATAATTAAAGCCAAGGCCATCTGGGAAGTATGGCTTCACTCCCCATAACATCTTTGTAGTCACGGTTCACTCCCATTACCATATTATTAGCATGATTTCACTCCTTATACCATCTTTGCAGTTAAGGTTCACTCTCATGGCCATCTTAGTAATCAGGGTTCACTCCCAAGACCATCTTAGTCTATCTCATGAGATATAAATTTTTACCCAATTCATTAGAGGGAGAAATATATCCCACTCATCTCATAATGAAATCATACGTACATGTTCCAAAAGATCATAAATAATAATATCATAAACTATAAAATGAAATGGGTATTATAAACATGTAAACATATCATAACCTATGGAAATATATATAGTTTTCGTAATCATTTCATCAAAACAAACACCTAGGAAATTGAAATGGATTTCCTAATCATATAACCCATGAAATAGAAATAGGTTTCATAAAAATATAACTCATGGAAGAGAAATTATATTCATAAATACCATGAAATTAAGCATAACCCATTCATAGAAAGGATATAAATAGAACCTTTAGATCATTTCCTAGACGTGAATGAGTAATATCATCAATAGTATTTTTATGTGGAAAATAAATTAGAAATATCTTTCAAAACAATTTCATGAGGAAAATATCCTATCTTCTTAGAAAAAGGATCTTCAAAACAAAAAAACTCTTTGAAAACCATATTCTTTAATATAAACATAAAATATTATGAAGATAGCTTGGAATGAATTTTCGAAACCGTTATCATTGAAAACTTATAAAGAGATCTTGAAAAAGTTTTAAAAACCATTTCCCTTTAAAATGAAAAAAGATGCTTGAAAACATTGTGAAAATGGTTTTCCCATGAAAATACTCCGAAAACATAAAAAGAAATATTGAAAACGTTTTGAGAACCATTTTTTTAAAAATACATTGAAATATTATAAATAAACCTTGAGAACTTTTTCAAAACCATTTATTTTGAAATACTTTGAAAACATATAAATAAATCTTGAAAATGTTTTGAAAACCATTTCTTTGAAAATAAATTAAAAACTACTAAGTAAATCATGAGAGATTTTTGAAAACCATTTCTTTGAAAATACTATGAAAACATAAAAATATTGATTAAAAACTGTTTGAAAACAATTTCATTGAAAATACATTGAAAAATTATAATGTATGCATTGAAAACCATAAGATGTTTTAAAATATTTTTTCCATGAAAAGGGGATTCAAATATCTTTTGAAAACAATTTTTAAAACAAGGTTTTTGAATACCATAGATTTCCAACCGAAGAGAGAGATGGCCAAATTTAACCTAAAAAATTATCATAATTACTAAAGAGTGGGAAATTGGTATTAATATATAGATATATATTGATTAAATAGAGTATACAGAAACTAATTTTTTTTCTTTCAAATATGTATCATAATATTTCCTCAAAAGACATATAAACATATTCAATCTTGAAATGTGAGGAGATTGTTTCAATAAACTCTTATAACTTGGTAACTAGAAATCATACTGTCCTTGTATTAAAATTACATTAAATTAATATTTAAATATCATAAAGGTATTATATTCATGATATAACTTGTAAAATGGACGTATATGAACCTAAAAAGAGAATTTAGGTGCATAACAAAACAGGAGTCTCAAAGAAGGAAAATTGAGACAAAATAATTTCACCGATTTTCTAACATTTGAAACATAAAAAGCATGAAATAAATTTCATAGAATTGATATTTAGATACCAATAAAATTTAGTATAATAGTAATAGGATACATTAATGTGTAGTACAGACACCACACAAAATATGTGAGTGGTGATTAAGGAATGTATCTCACGAAAATAGAAGTGAGATGAAATTCCCTTACCTCTTGTCTTGACTCTCTTCGTAATAATACAAGCTTCCTGTATAATAAATTCTTGTTTATTATACATATTTTCCATAACAATATTCTTATATATAATACCATATATGGTTTTATTATGATTTTATATTTACCACATGTTAACGATCCTATGTTATGGTCTCACATTGGGTAATATTCTCTTTGTAATTTGCATGGGTCTTAATTTGTTATATCATTAGTCCTTATACTTATATCTTGATTCCAGAATGTAAACCATGATATAAATATCATGAATTTAAAGTATATTTATATTATAACAATATATAGAATATATAAATATGAAATGTAATACAATTTTCATGGACACAGTAAACCGTACATACGCATGAATGGTGTTTTCTTTATATTGGCATATTGAAAGAAAGTATGTAATATACATACATACATATATATATATACATATAACTATTACAGTAGCATAATTATATCATATATATCATATATTTTGACTAAAATAATCCTTAATTCATTCCATATACTGTGTGAACGAATCACACCGCTTTGAGGGGTGATAGTCCATGTTTCCTCAAACAAGATGATCGTATTAACACCAAATGGAAAGTAAAAAGGTATGTATTGTAAAAAGAAATATTGAAGCTCAATGAAATAGTAAATATCACATATAACATATATATAAATAGTTTCCATCGTAACAGTCACCATTATAGGTGTTAAAAGAAAAATTAATAATCATTATTTCCTGAGGCAGTAGTTCGTCTTACATTGAAACAACATGTTCATTACCCATTATATGGAGGTGTGTGTATGTTTTGGTAAACATATTGGAAAAAAAACATACTAGTATATTTATTATACTTATTTTGTTATTATATAATGGAAAAAATAAAATTTAGGGGGTGTCTAGGGAAAATAAAAGAAAGGACATGAGGGAAGACATTACCTCTAAATTGGGAAACTCCATTTGGTTTGTTCCAAAAGGCATCCATGGATTAAGTTCCACCAAAGGGATGGCTTATAAGAGGAAGGTAGGATTTCATGGAAGTTTATTTTGAATTTATTGGATGAAATTAAAATGTTTTAGAGCTGTAGGAAGTGGGAGAGGTGGTGACATTTTATAGGGAAGGAAGTGAACTCACATAACATTTTCGAAAACAAGTTAGGTGTACACATGTTATTACCTAAAAAAGTCATTAAAAAGAAAAATAAATAAATTATAGAAGGTTTATGAGAGAAACGTGTCCATAAAAAGGGTTTTGTACAAGTGTATAGCTAATTTGGGCCCCTAATTTTATGTTTTGGTCTTTAATGAATCTTAATTTGACCTTAATTGTAGTGATTAATTTTAATAACTTTTAATAATATTTTTGGTCATAAATTAAGTTAATATTATTAGAATATCGGTATTATACTATTAAAATGTTGTATTTATATTTTTTAAAATTCAAATTCTAGAATAAAGAAAATTAATTTTATTGCTAATCCCATAGATGGGATGAAATTATGGGTTTTTAAAGTAGAAATTTTATCAATGGTTTGTTATGTTTATATATTCCATTTCAAATTGATATTTTTTTATAATGAGATAAATTGTATTAATATATTTATAATTTATGTAATTTGACCGTAAAAAATATAAACTATAATTTAACATTCGTAAATTATTAAACAAAATTTTAGTTTTTAACTAAATATCAGTATTTATCACTATTCCTCAAAAAATGACATTTTTAGAAAATTCCCAAAACATCACCCTATGTTAATTTTGATATTATGAATTAAAAAAATAATTTTATTTTATCAAATTCAATTTATTAATGCTTCTAAAATTAATTTTATTACTTTTAATAGAAGGACATTATAACAGGTTTATTCGAGAAAACAATAATTTTAAACAAAAAATAAATTTACCAAAAATCATATATTTTGTTGAAAATATGTTTTATTTATATAAAAAATTATAAAAAATATTTAAAATTTAGTTATTACTATTCCTATAACTATTTTTAACAGATAGGTTATAATTATCACATTTAATAATTATATAAAAAATATGTTTCATAGAAACTCGGTGTTGTGTTCATCTTATGGAAAGTTGGTGTTGAGTGTAACATTCGCCAAGTTGGTGTTTCATGTAACATATGTTAAGCTTGTGTTTTGCCTTATGTATTCCAATTTTATGTTTCATTTAATGTACACCAAGTCAGATCCATGAAAAAGGAACGTTTGACTTAGTGCATTGCAAGACCTAAATGACCATAATAATATTTCCATTTATATTTAGTCAGTTTTCATATTCATTCATAAATAATTAGTGACATATGAATTCATATTATATTGTGTAAACCATATATTTTCACAAATTAGTTTACATTATTTATAACCTCATATTTAACATCTAGGTTTTATCTTATTAAATTAAATAATCATATTTTAATAACATATTATTGTTCAGTAAATCTCAGTCTTGCGTGTTACACAAGTCATCAAGGAAAGTCATTATTGTATAAAACACAAACCAAACAAAGTGCTTTTATATAAAATATATTATTTTCAGTGTCGCATGAAATGAAAAATATCAAAAAGGATAAATTAATTTGAAAAAATAATTCACAAAATCTTGGGGTGTTACGTTCTACCCCCCATAAATTTAATTTCACCCTTGAAATTTGTCTGGGTTATCAAAGGTTTAATAATTGAATGTTTCATTCATAGAAACCCACATCATAAAATTAAATACTAAAAATTCCCTTAAAAAAGGATATTCTGAACCATAACTGTAACTTAAATTAACTCAAAATGAGATTCCAATATAAGAGAACATTGGTTGGAAGAGAAAACATGGTATTGGAAGAGAAATATTACAATCAAGTCTTGATGGAGAGTGATAGATAATAAGGTTAGGAAAATCTTAGAAACCACCAAGTTATAAATCTATGATGACCTAAGGGACCTTCTGATTCATTTCAAATGTAGGTATCAGATAATATTTTTGGTTTTAAGATCCTTTTTTAAAGTTTATGGATTTTCATTGAAAGATATACTTGCATGATTTTAGGACAACATCACCCTTTGTTGGTTTTTGATCCACTCACCTATTTATATAAAAATGGAAGGTGAATTTTTCATTCCTAATGTCTAAAAGATCATGAGATAAATGATATGCCATACCATTTTTCATCAATTATCATCAACACAATTTAGTTTGAACAGGCTATACAATATGCATAAATCATCGTATAAAGTGATACCACTTTTATCTTACTGACTTCATCTAAAGTTTAACATAAACTTTCCATAAATGGTTAACCTTATAATCCATCATAAAGATGAAAATTCAATTCTTTGGAAATAATTCCATGAAATCACCTTAACATTGATCCCTTATATATCATAAAGTAGCTCTTGGATGTCACATTCCAAACATGTCAATGACCTCATCATTTATTCTCTTGAAAAATCTTAATAACATTAGTTACCATAAATACTTTGGAAAACATGAATTAATCCTTATTCCAATGATTACGATATGTATTCTTTGAATCAATGAAGTAGTAAACTTCATAATTGATGACATAGAACACTTTTTTATTCATCAGTTCTTGGGTAATCCGTACCATCCAATTTACTTATTCATAACCCACATATGATTATCCAAAAAAGATTAACTCAATATAAAGAACATATGAAGGTTTATATTCCCATAATAAATATATCACCTTGTCATTAAATCACCTCCCCAGTCCATTGGGAACATTCAACACAAACTTTTAAATACCAAGCGTAAAACATAAATAGAGAAATCCTTGTATATTTCATCATTCATAATGTTTTTGAAACCAAATACATAAAATCTTTGATTAATTCAACATTAATCCATTAACTATGCTACATAATTATATTACATAATACTTCATTCCTTTACCATTTCATCTGTAGTATCTTTATCATCAACAATGTAAAAATTATTCACACCACCTTGATGATTTTCTTTAGGATCTTTCCTCTTGGGACATTGATTTTTAAAATGACCATTTATTCTACACTTAAAACACTTAACCGTCTATGATGACTTAATGAGGCCAATATTCTAATCCATTTGTTCAACCAAAATCTTTACTTTTTTCCTTAGAGTCACTTGATTGGTTTCCTTCTTTTACACAGTCAAAACATCTTCTTGTTTCTCAAAGTCATTCTCTTAGGTGATGATTTTAAAACTCTTGATAGAAATGAAACCAATTTTTTTTCAACTGTCTCCATTACCTGAACTCTGAACAAACTCTTTCTTTCACTTCCTTGGTGAGTCCGGGAGTTGGTTAAGGTACCCATTATTAATCATGTTCCTTGAAAACTGAATAGGTCTGGTCACAACATCATTCACTCCAGTGATCACCCCACTTGACTGCTCATCAGAAAATCATCCATCACATTCAACATTAATCCAGTTCATTCTGTTTCACACTATTGACTAAAACCATAACCATAGTGTGAGAATTACGTATCGTAGTATAACACGACATAGTCATGAAATTATTTACTTATGGGATTTATAAACCATGACACATTCCCTAATATTTGACACCCTAGGTTTATCCTCGGTTATTAATATCCAACTTATATCTAAATATTTCATGATGGTTTGTGAAGAGTTTGTGAATTTCCAATGAATATCCCCAATGAGTTTCGAACTAGGTGTGTATAAAGTCCATTTGTTGTGTTCCAGATTACCTAGAGTTAGACCAAGAATATCTTGTTAGAGTTGTTGCTCCTCGGTACATCTGTTCTAGATCCATATCAACTTGTTGTATCCAAACATGGGTGTATTACTAAAAATTCCCTCTCTCTGTACTTTACCCAAATTCCAAGACATCTTCCTACACATTTACTCATTATTATACTTATCTTTAGAGTCAAACCTAGACATATCCTTAGAAATGTATATAGGGATCTCACTAATGATATGTCATCATAGTTTCCAAAGGATGAGTAAACATTTTCTTTGATACCAACTATTACTACCAAGGCTTAACTTACATGGATATTACATCATTTTAGAATAATATTCAATACATTAAAAAAACACATGCTAGAGGACCATAATAGTTTAATGTCTTTGGAAACTTGGAAACAAAATCTTCTACCATAGTGAAAGATCTTCATCTTCTCCCATAAAAATCTCCACCTTTATTACATCTTCCTACAACCCTTCATCATAACCTAGGGAAAGGAAATATAAAAAAGGGGTGAGCTCAAATGCCTAGTAAGGGTAAATAAGACAAATACGTAAGCATAATTATATGCATAAGGGTATGAGAACATGATCATGAAAATAGAATATCATACCCTATATATCAAATATCAAATACATGAATTGTGGTCGAAATAATGGCAGTTCATAAGACATGAATCAACAAAAATTAAATAACATAAGTCATGAAATCATAACATTAGAGTAAAACATGGAATTATGGAATACACATAAGCATATAATATTATGATCATGTATAAGTAGAAATAGTTTCACCGATTAGGATAAGGACATGAAATCAAGCCCTTGAGTAAACTTATGGATATGAAACCAAGTCCATGAATATCATTGTGAACATGTAATTGGGATTAATCATAGTAGTCAAGGCATTCCTGCCAATGATATCCTAGTAGTATGGGTTCACTCCCCATTCCATCTTAGTAGTCATGGTTCACTCCCATGGGAATCTTAGTAGCATGAGTTCACTCCTCATACAATATTGGTAGGATTGGTTCACTTCCATAACCATATTAATATTCAAAGTTCACTCCCAAGACCATCATAGTCTATATCATATGATATAAATCTTTACCTAATCCATTGGAGGTAGATATAGGTCCCACCCATCTCTTTAATGAAATCATACATACATGTGCCACAAGATCATAAATGATAATATCATAATCCATGAAATGAAATGGGTATTATAAACAAGTAAACATATCATAAAATGTGGAAAAAGGCACAGGTTTAATAATTATTTCATCAAAAGGATAACCCATCAATGAGTAAAAAAGTTCCCAAACTTATAACCCTTGAAAGAAAATGTGGTTCCTAAAAATATAACCCATGGAAGAGAAACAAGTTTCATAAAGACCATGAAATTAAGCATAAAACATTAATGGAAAGGATATGAATGGAATGTTTAGATCATTTCTTATAAGGTCTTGAGTAACATCAATATATGTCTTCTTAGATGGGAAATAGTTCTGAAATATCTTTCAAAAAAATATTTATTGAGGAAAATATCCTTTCTTCTTTGAAAAGGGATCTTTGAAACAAAAAATTCTTCAAAAACCATTTTCGTGAATATAAACATGAAATCCTAGGAAGAATGTTTTGAAATCATTTTGAAACCTTTTTTTTAAATATAAAGAGAGCTTGAAAACGTATCGAAAACATTTTTCTATTAAACAAAAAATATAATCTTGAAAACATTTTGAAAATAGGTTTCCAATGAAGATAATTTTAAATCATATAAAGAAATATTGAAAATATTTTGAGAACAATTTCATTGAACATACTTTAAAGACTTATAAATAAATCCTGAAAACTTTTTGAAAATAATATATTGGAAAATAATTTGAAAACATAATAATAAATCTTGAAAATGTTTTGGAAATCATTTATTTGAAAATACATTTGATAATCATCATTATCGATTGAATTTTTATGAAAGAAGATAACACCCATAGAAAAACAAGGCCATGGGCAAGGCCTAATGATACAATCCTAGAGAGGTCTAACTTAGTGAATACCAGAATGATCTCCCCTAATAAGATTAACTCCCTCTGATTTCATTTGATGGTTGTTTGAGAAAAACGTGACGCTAGTACCCCGATCTTCCAAAACCATGGATGAAAAATAGTTAGCCACCTTATCACCTTCACAAATAGTATAAAACACCTGGATTTTCTTGTTTCTAAGGCTGGCTCAACACTTCCTAATGATATAGGCTATCTCCCATAGATATGAGGTTTTTCCATGCATGCAATCATTTAATATCATGGAATCCATTCCAATGCTATTAAGAGTAATATACTTCTAAGCACACAAGCTGAGCCCCAAGTACATAGCCTTTTCCTCTACTTGGATGGAGCTACCCCTCCCATAATTAGTAGAAAAAACCACCAGGACACCCCCTATAGTACCAAACCACTCCACCACATCGCATGATATCCAAAATGCACGAACCATGAATGTTAAATTTGAAACCCATGACTAGTACCAACCAACGTACACGGTTACCTCTTATCCCAGGACACGATTAATACACCACATCCACACTCATCTACATGGTTCTCAAGGAGGGGGAGTCAAGCTAGTTATTGATACCACTAACTAGATAAACCATGAGAGATTTAGTTCTCGTGACCATAGATATACACATGGAAATAATCCCATCAAACCTGGCATTATTTATATCTTTCTAGATACACCAATACCCAACTCTTAAAATCATTGATCTTGCCACTTTTTATGGGAACTCTCTATTTGGTGTAGGATACCATCTTTCAAGAAATTAGGCACCAAGAAGGTATATGGATAAGATACCAGTGAACTCACCAAAGAATCCCTAGATTGCCATGACCCATTCACTCTGAAATAAGAGGAGATTGGAATTATCCTCCCTATCCACCCTACAACAATGGAATCCAGAAACAAGGATGATACCCATCCTCCTCACATTATCATCCATGGGAACAACTTGATTCCTTATAATCTGTAATAGGAAGTCTAACTTGGTTGGAACTCTGTCACACCCGACCATGTTATTCAATGCATCCTGCTATCCTTAGGGGAAAGATATCCTACGAAAATATTTTGTAGAAAAATTCCTAGAATTGGAAGCAGTGAACATAAATTTATTAGTTTCTGACTTTAAGTCAATGAGATTAAATACTACACATTAATCATTACCCCGTATGGAATTTATTATGCTAGGATACACATTGTTATCCCTAAAGGATATCATAGGGGCATGATTTCCTAGAAAATCGATGGTCAACCCCCCAGTTTTGATTCTAGAATATGATATCTCCCTTCCCTATAAACCATCGATAATGCGGCATGATGTTTGGTATCATGTCATGGATTAAAGAACATAAGGGAGAGCAATGTGTTCTAGCATTATCTGCATACCTTCTATTTTTATATGACATAATATTTACCCAAAGAGTGTGCTCTCCCAGCACCTCCCATGCTATCCTTGCATGAATGTAGTGAAAACTATCTTCCAGACTCCACACATTGATCTAACCCTCATAAACATGTCTCACCAATCTACACGATGAGGTCCAATGATGCTTCCCCTCAGTATGCACATCCCAAATAAATCCCACCAATTTTTTTTAAATAGAAGTGAGAACCACCTTCATCACATTGTATGCTGAGAATGCTTGGATGGGAATGTAAAATAATACATTATTGATTAAAGTTATCCAACCTCCAAAATAGAGGAAGTGGTTATTCTGTTTTAGCACATGACTGACAATATTGTTCATAATTAGATCAATGTATCGAATTCAGATCTAGCCAAGTGTGATAGGAGACCAAAGGTAATCTTGCGGGAACACCCCCACTAGATTAATGACTTTCTGCACAAGGGAGAGGCTTGTGTGTCACCAAATTAGTTTGAAATATGTATATTTATCTTGTATTTGTTGATTGAATTCCCACTCTACAAAAAATATTCATCCAGGATATTGGTTAGCACACATACTGATCTACCGCTGGCATTAATAAAAATAAGGGTGTCATCCGCAAACATTAGAATGGATATCGATGGCTAGTTCATTGTCCTATGGTAAGGAATCTGGTCTCTAGTGGATACTTATTTTATTTGTAATCTAACTTAGAGGATATTTCATGAGGATGAAGAAGGTCGGGGATATTGGGTACCCTTTTATGATCCCATTAGATGTTTTGAAAATACCATGTATTTTCTCCATGAAAGAAACTGCCACATAAGAAAAGATAAAGCATCTAAAAATAATATTTGTAGCCCATGTAGAGAAACCCATAACCTTGATCACCCAATTGATGAAACCCCTTTCCATTCAGTCATACAAATTATTCCTATCCAACTTTAGATCCATGTTGGATCTACGTGTTTTCAATTCAATATCCCATATCATCTTTTGAGCCTTGGAAACCCTTCCCTGAATAGACCAACCTTTAACAAAACCATGATACTCTAGGGATACCCATCGAGGAACATGATTATATAGAAACGAGTTCCTAATGCTCAATAATATTTTATAATAATCATTAGACATGGTTACCGGCCTATTTTCATGAATGGATGATATATCTTTGATCTTTGGATGCATGAAAATAGTTCTAAAACCCACCAAATTTATAATTAAACCACCCTAGAAGAAGTCTTGAATGAACATAATTATATCAGCCTTACTCAGCTCCCATCACCCTCTGTAGAAAGAACCTTTAAATCCATCTAGGACCAGAGCACTCTCTTGGTTGAGGTTCATCATAGAATCATTAATCTATTTTACATTAGGTAATGCTTCTAGTAAGGCATTATCATGGTTAGACATCATGTTGGGAATTCTATCCAATAGTTCTACATTCCCACCAGGATAACCATTATCCATTCATGGATTATGACCTAAAAGAAAATTTCTAAAAAATGACAATTCCAAACTTCCAACCACATTTCTATCATCTGAGTATGATCCCTCTTCATGTACGATATTTGGTTTAACAACTTGCCTTCATTCTTTAATACATGGATGGATGTAGGATGAATTGTTATCCCTTTCATTAAGCCATTTCAACCTCGAGCCTTCCTGAGCGATGCATTCTTGTTATAGGATTAATTATTCCATAGATTTTTTCTTATTTTAAAGATCCTCAAAGACCATGTCATCCCACACGCCTTCAATGATTCATTCCAGCCACTCAACCTATTTTTTAATACTGTCCACATCATGATCAACAGGGGGAATGTCCTTTACCCAGACTTGGAGATTATGTTTAAGCTGCCTCAACATGTTGTGGATGGGGACCTAGTAGTATCCCTGAGCAGGGTACCACCAGCAATAATTAACAATATTATAGAAACAATGAAGACCAACATAGTGAGAATAGAATCGAACTCGCTCACATCAATCCTACTAGGGTGATAAGGAAACAATTAAAGGCGAGTGGTATGAGACACCATGAATAAGGTGATCTACCTTAGCATTGGGGAACCTGCAGATGGCATGAAATTCACCAGGAACCAGACCAGAAGAATCCAGTATCTCTAACTACTTTTTTGGTTGTTGAACCATGTAAAATGGTTCCCATAATAACCCATGTTAATGGGTCCCTTCCCTGCCATAAAATGGGTAAAGCTCATGTTGGACACAGAAAGAAAATCTTCCCTGCATTTCTTATCATATGGGACCAAAATGAGATATAAATCCTACCCTACTATCCAGGGGTATTCCTCTAGATCAAAGACATTTAAATCATATGAAAAACATTCTATCCTTTGTGAATCACAACATCCATAAACAAATTAAATGAAATGATACTCTATGCGCATATTAACTTTCAACGTAATATATTGGTCTCTATCCTTAACCAGATTCACTATAATATCCCATTCATAAAAGATCCATATATGATGGTTATAAAGGTGTTCATGAATGCCTGCAATCATTTGGGGTTTACGTGAAAACTCTTTGATCATTGATGTGTTCTGTTTATTCTCCAACACAACAGCAATACACACCTTGTATTTTTTTATTTCCATGGATAAGAAATCAGTCTTCACCTGAGAAACTTGGCCTTGGGTGTTCCATATGATGATTGGAATCATTGGAACAATGTTGGACCAGATTTGGCCCCACGTGCCTTGGAATGATTTTGATGGGAGGATAAGTACTCTCAGATGGATCAATGTTTTTCTCTTGTGCACACTCCACTGGCCGAGGATGAAATAGACTTTGTAGGAGAATCTGAGAATGAAGAACTCTGCATGGGCCTTCCTTTCATCATACTATGGGGAGATTGATCTCCATGGTTCTTGTGCACTGGGGTACCTAAACCATTTTTCATGTGATCCCCCGACTTCTCGTGAGGAAGATATGGAAGTTGGAGTGGTGTTCTGGACCCTATCCCTTCATTCATTTAGAGATCTTCACAAGCGCATACATGCTTTCACCTGGAGAGGAAACATCATCAATAATCTCATCCATGGAAGAAACTGTGGTGGGTAAGATATTCTATGAGGGTGTAATAGCCATTGAACCCGACAAGGATAAATTACAAATAGAACCCGCCCAAAAAATCCTAATACCCTAAAATGTTAGATGATCACAAGGAAAAAAGCAAGTGGTGTGGGAATAGAGGAGTTCAAAGCACCCTTCACCAGGGTTGAGCAAGAAGATACCCCCTCAGACTATGAAGAAACACTCAAGATCGGGGGGGGGGGGTATTCGACCCCATAAAGGCATCTCAAGGGGCCTAATCAAGATTCTAAAAATTTTCATCCTACAGGGAACAAACATTCTCAGGATCATTAGAGGAAATATCAGGACGTGGTTGAACCACACCCCTATTGAACTAGGAAGGGTTTGAGTGAATGAGACACCACAACACCTATTCCTACAAACATGCACAGAGTGAACCTAAATGAAGTAGTGGGAACAAAACCTATGAAGCATAGGATAGACAATATCTTAGCTCAAAGCAAGTGACTCATTTACTCTTAATGAAATATTATCCATAAGATTCATTGACATATCCAACTCTACAAAAATATGTGCAACTGAGGCATCTACAGAACTCTATTTTATATCTTCCAAACACTAGAAGACCCATAGAGAGTCACCTATAGCCTTGAGAAGGGCACCATTATGGAATGGAAGCATAAAAACCTATAGGGGAATCCGCACCACTGCTTGAGCACTTTCCTTCCCTCTGTGCATATCCAAGTACAACCGAGAAAAATTGAACCACCATCATCCCATAATCCATGCAACCTTTCACCAAGCATGGATAAAATAATCCTTAATTGAAAAATTTAGGCAGAAGGAGGTATGATGAATAGTCGACACCTGAGTCGAAGCATAGAGACCATAGGAATACATGAACCTCTTGAAAGAAGAGAGTTAAGGATTTTCTGATCCAAAACCGCGTGACAAGAGTCCATTTGAGGCACCCAAACTCTTCATCAAAGGAATCTGACAGGATCTCCACTGTCAGACTGGAATCATCCATATAGATCGATGGGATTGCCGATCAGATCTCTAAAAAACATAACAGAGTGACCCCTAACAATTACCACGAAGGGCATCCTTGAAGGAGACTAAGGCAAGACATCCCCGTATAGGGATCCAAGAGATGGCATGGGTGAAGAAATCACTTTTAAGGGAGACAATGCTCCGGGATTGAAGGGTGAAGATGACAATAACCTATTTAGAGAGTTCCCCTATATAATGATAAATGGTCAAAAGAATTTGAAAATATGAAGGCACATGTGGCGCATTCTTCGGGATGACGGAGGAGGCCATCTCCCTAAAATCTCCAACATATAAGTAAATAATGAAAACATTTGGAAAAACATTTCATTGAAAATAATATGAAAATTTATGATAGAATCATTTAAAACAATAAGACAATTTTAAAATCCTTTTTACATGATAACGGGACTAAATATATTTTGAGAACATTTTCGAATACATTTTTGGAAAACATGGTTTTTGAAGAAAATTTATTTCCATCAGAAGAGAGAGATGGTCAATTTTTACATAAAAAATTATCTTAATTGCCAAAAAGTTGAAAAATGGTAATAATACATGGATAAATATTGAATAATTATAGGATAAGGAAACTCATTATTTTTTTGGGAAACATGGATCATAAGATTTCATCAAATAAAGCATAAACACAAACAATCTAGAAAAGTGATGACATTGTTTTAGTAAACTCTTATATATAGGTAACTGGATATCATAATCACTATGTAAAAATATTAAATTATATTATTATTAAAATATCATGGAATATTATATAATCATGATATAACATGTAAAATGGAATTATATAAACCACGAAAGAGAATTTATGTCCATAACAAAACATGAGTCTCAATGAAGGAAAATTGAGACAAAACTATTTCACCAATTGGCATACTTTTGAAACATAAACCCCATGAACTAAATATCACAAAAGGGATATGTGAATACCCATAAAATTAATTATAAGAGGCATATAATATATTCATGGGTAGTATACAAACCTCATAAAGTAATTGAGTGGTGATTAATGCATGTATCTCACGAAAATAACAGTGAGATGAAATTACCTTACTTTGTGTCTTGACTCTCTTTGTACTTGTACAAAAATCGTATATATTAAAAATTACTTTATTATACATGATTTAAAGAATAATATTCTTATATATAATACCATATATGGTATGATTATGACCTTATATTACCCACTCATTAACGATCTTAGGTTAAGGTTTCACTTTAGGTAATATTCACTTTGTTCTTTGCATGTGTCTTAATTTGTTATATCGTCGGTCCTTATAAATATATAATGGTTCCATAATGTAAAACATGGGATAAATATGATGTATAAACATTATATTTTTATTATAATAATATATAGAATATTTAAGTGTGAAAATGAATACACCGTTCATGGAGATGGTAAACCTTACGTATGCATGGACACTGTTTTCGTTTTTATTGTCGTATTGAAAGAAATAATGTAAATAATATATATATATATATAATTATTAAAGTATCATTATTATATCATATATATAATATATGTTCACTAAACCCATCATTAATACATTCCATGTGGTGTGTGAATGAATCACATCACTTTGAGGGGGCGTTATTCTTCACTTCCTCAAACGAGATTATCGTGATAACACCCACTGGAAACTAAAATGGTATGTGTTTTAAAATGGAATAAATAATATTAAGTAGATAATAAATATCATATATAACATATATAAAAAGATTTTACACCATAATGGCCACCATGATTGGTGGTAAAGGAAAAATGAACATCGATTGTTTCGTGAGGCAGTAGTTCAACATACAGAAAAAATATGTTCTTTACCAATTAGATAGAGGTTTGTGTAAGTGTAGGGTAAAACATTATCATTAAAAAATCCTATTATATTCATTATACATTTTTTCTTATACAATAATGTAAAATATAATGTAGAGGAGGTGGTTAAATAAAATAAAAGAAAGGACTTGAGAGAAGATGTTACATCTAAATCGGGTAACACCTCTTGGATTGTGCCAAAAGACTTACTTAGATTTCCTTATGCCCAAGGGATGGATTCCAGGATTATGGGAGGATTTCTGGGAGTTGTATTGGGTAGATATTAGCCAAACATAAGAGGTTTGAGAGGTGTGAGGATGTGGGAGAGGTGGTGGCCTTTTATATGGATTGAAAATGACTCAAATGGAATTTTTGAAAACATGTTATTTATACACATGTTATTACTTGAAAAAGTCATAAGAAAGAAACATAAATAAATAATAGAAGGTTTATTGGAAAATTATTTCTATAAAATGGGTTTTGGACAAGTGGATAGGTCATTTGGCCCCCTAATATTATGGGTTTTCCCCAATTAAGCTTAATATGACCATAATCACTGTGACTAATTTTAATCTCTTTTACTAATATTATTGGTCAAAAATTAAGCTGATTTTATTATAAATTAAGTATTATACTGATAATAATGTTTTTATTTTAGCTTATATAAATTCAATTCATAGAAGGAGGAAAATTAAAATTAATGTTAATCTTGTAGACTAGAAACAATTACGGGGTTTTAATGTAGAAAAATATTCAATGGTTTGTTAAGTTTATATATTCAATTTCAAAGTGAAATTATTCATAATGAATTAATATGTATTAATATGTTTATAACTGATCTCATTTTACCTTAATGGAATTTAATGTATAATTTATCATTTTTAATTAATTAAAATAAAAGTCGTTTTCAACTACAAAACAATATTTTTTACTATTCATCAAAAAATGAAGTTTCTCTAGAAAAATACTAAAAACTCACCATATGATGATTTGGAAATTATGAATTAAAATATAAAGTTTATTTTATAAATGTGTCTAAAAGTAATTTTATTATTTTTCACAGGAGGACATTAAAAGTGGTTCATTCCAGAAAATAATATTTTTAAACATAAAAGGACTTTACAAAAAATCATTTATTTTATTATAAATATTTTTTATTTATATAAAAAATTAAAAAAAATTAATGTATTTATTATATTCTTAAAACTATGTTAAATGTGTAGGTTATCATTATCTCATTTAAATAATTATATAATAAAATATGTTTCGTAGAAAATCAGTGTTGCATGCATCATATGCCATGTTGGTGTTTCTTGTAATGTAATTCATGTCAATGTTTCACGTAATGTAAACCAAGTGGGTGTTATGTGTAACATTTTCCAAGTCAATTCCATGTGAAAGGAATGTTTTATTTAGTAGATCGCAAGACATAAAAGAAAATTTAATTTATCAGGGTAAAACAACATTGTGACCATGTTAATATTTCCTTTTACATCCCATCTATTTTAATATTCATTTACAATTAATTATTAACCTATAAATTCATATTGTCTTGTTAAAACCATATATTTTCATAAATTATCTAATATTATTCATAACCTCTAACATAACATCAATATTTTATTTTATTATATTATATAATCATATTTTAATAATATATTATTGTTTGGAAAACCTCTGTCTTGAGTGTTACACAATTCATCAAGGAAGGTAATTTTTATATATAAAGGAATACAAACATATTTATTTCATATAAAATACACTATCTTTAGTGTTTTATGAACTGAAAATATCAAAAAGGAAAAATGTATTTGAAAAAAAGTATTCACAAAATCTTGAGGTGTTACAATAAGTCTAAGTGTAAGAAACAATTTGCAAACTTTGGTTAGTATAGAGTAAGTGGTTTATCAAGTAAATACATCCATGTTTGTATAACACAAGTGGATGTGGTTCTGGCACAAATTTACTTGAGAGTAATAACTATGACAAGGTGTTCAAAGACTGACTCAGGGTAACCTGATATATGACAATTGGCCTAACTCTGTACCTAGTTTCACACTCCCTAGGGATATGCTCTGGTAAATTTATAATCTCATTATGAACCATAATTGAGGGAAAAAATTCCCATAAGAATATATGTTAGGAAATTGATCAGGGATAACATATATTTAATCTATAAATTAAAAAGTTAAGGAAATAAATTTAATTTATTTGTTATCCCTTTATTGTAATTGGATTCCCTATTATGTGTTTAATAGTTTAAGATACTCTTCCTTAATTTTACATTTATCCTAGATAGTGGCCAAACATATCAGGTATTGGTTTACTAACTGATGTGAAGGGAAATGTGATAACTACCCCCAGTTAGATACCCAACACCAGTGGAGTGAGAATTGAAAACTTTGTCACAACACTCTCTCAGATAACTCAATTTATAAATAGAAACCTGGATCATGAGGAGTACCAAAACCCCCCTAATAGAGAAAAATTAGAAATTCAGAGCTTCATTCAATAGGCCTGCCACATTCAATGGATCATCTTATCCCTTAATTTCCTAAAAATGGATCAAATACATTGATAATATCTTCTCCATATTTCAATTTGACAAACTAGAGAAGATTATAATATCTTTTTATCATATGGAGGTAAAAAATGATCGGTGGTGGAAATTGATCAAATATATAAAGCCTAAGAAAGAGATCAAAGTAATGGAGTTTATGGAATTACAGAAAATGTTTTTAGATAAATATTTTCCTTCCACTCAACATCTTAAAATAGAAAGGTATTTTCTGGCACTCAAGAAAAATATAACGAATCTATTGGGTCATATGAGGAAACCTTCACAAGACTTGCACAATATTCATCCATATTTATCATTACCCCTGAATGTAAAGTTGGCCTCTTATTTTGTCAGATAAAACCAAGTCTACAAAATCATTGTTGATCCTTGAATTTGATATCTATGAAGAAATTGTTCGATGTTACCTCAATGTCAAAATGGAGATCGAATAATCTCAATGGTATCTTGGGGATAAGAAGTGGAAAGTGGGGTTTAATTATAAATGTCTGATAGAGAGATCTAACAGTGCCATGATTTCAACATCCCACTTATCAATTAAGTGGGAAGAAGCACCAAAGAAATTTCTTGAAGGTAACAGAAAAATGAATTAGGTCTGGGAAGGAAAGACACTCAGATTGATATTGCTGATAAGATAATCCCATGAATGCAACGCAGAAAAGGAATGCTATGGTTAACCCTCAGTGTATTGTACGTTTCTTCAAATTTAAGGGACTACGACACTTTTAAAACAAATTCCCTAAGCCAACGGTCTTCAGAGACAACCAGAAACCACAAAGGAATTAAGGGAATGTTTTTTCCATCACAACCCCAAATTTAATCCCGATAATAATGTTGTGATAGGTACCCTAGTTATTCATAGAGGAATAGAAATGTACTTTCATATTCTAGTTGTATGCAATTATTCATATCATGAATGTTTATTAGAACTATCCAAAGACCACCAAAATTCAGGGAAGTGGATATTTAGATGAAAAAAGAAAATGAGGAAATTATTGCATCCCAAGTATATAACTCCACTCCAATCAATTTATGTGGGCTTATCTTCCTGGGAAACCTTTTCATCCTCCCTTTAGTCGAATTTGATGCAATTCTAGTCATTGATTGAATTCCACTATATATAGCCATCAAAAATTTCCGCAGGAAGGAGATCACTCTCCGTAGGGAGAATCGACCCCCTATTCTATACAAGTTCAATCGAAGGATGAATCTTATTTACTAATATCACCTCAAAAATGGATATTATTTACCTATAAAAAGTGTATCTTGATCAAATTATTGAGTCTATGTAAAGAACTATCCTCGAATAGATGCCTATTTCGAGGGAATACCCTGATGTGTTTCCCAAGGAATTGTATGGTCTTCCTCCTATTTGTGAGGCCTAATTTTCAATCGATCTTATACCTGGGGCATTTCCATTATTGAATAATATGTATAGAATGGATCATGTGGAATTTGAGGAGCTAATGAAACAACTACATGGAAATCTGGATAAAGGGTTAGTATACCCAATTGCTTCACCATTGGGTGCACCAGTCCTTTTCATAAAAAATATGTATGGGTCAATGTGCCTTTGCATGGATCATGATGATTTCAACAAGTTCATGATAAAAAATAACTATCCTCTATCCAAGATTGAATACTTGTTTGATCAGCTATATAGATCATAGTAATTATACAAGGTGGATCTTTGATTGGGATATTATTAAGTAAGTGTAAAGAAGGAATATATCCCCAAGACCACTTTTTGTACATGGTATGGTCACTATGAGTTCATACTGATTCCATTAAGACTCACTAATAATCCAAAAATCTTCATATAATTGATTAATATGGTCTTTAGATATTAACCATACACATTTATGGTAGTCTTTATAATTGATATTGTAATATACTCCAAAAGATAGGATGATCATGATAAGAATTTTAACATTGTGGTAGAGACTTTACGAAATGAGAAGCTTTATTCCAAGTAAAAAAATTATGAGTTCTTATTGAAGGAAAGATCTTTCTTGGGACACATCATCAGAAGAAATGGGATATATTTAGACCCTTCCAAGATGGAAGCAATAAAATGATGGATGAATACAACATATTTGATAGATATCCATAGTTTCCTTATATTAGTAGGGTATTGTCCTTGATTTATATGATTTTTTGTGATTATTGAACACTCTATCCCAGCTAACTCAAAAAGTAGTCAAGTTTTTTTAGAAGGCTAGATGTGAATAACGATTTGAGGGACTTAAAATGAGGCTTATCACTATCCCTATTCTCACCCTACACACAAGTAGATAATGTTATTGTAGTATTCAATGATTTTTTGAAGAAGATATTTGGTTTTTTGTTACTGGGGAATGAAATATTCCTTGCATATTCCTCAAGGTTGTTTGGAATTCATGAGAAAAACTATCCAACACATGAACTGGAGTAGGTTCCAGTGACATTCTCCTTGAAAATTGGTAGAATTATCTCTTTGGGGAGAAGTGTCAAATATATATGGATCATAAAATTCTAAAATATATATTCACACAGAAAGAGATGAATATGTTATAATGATGATTATTAGAGCAGATCAAGTACTAAGAATTCCCAATTCACTACCATTCTAGTTATGTAAGTTAAGTGCCGGATACTCAAAGTAGAAAAGATCCAACAAATTTATCATTGATGATAATTTAGAGAGATATAATATTATATGAATTGGAGAGGATGAAAATTGGAATCATAAAGGAAGTAACATCATCAATCCATTCACAAATTATTTCTCAACCATCTCAACTTGACGGTTAAAGGTTTCTCAAAAACATGATGTGGTAATTGAGAAGAAAGTGGAAACTATAAGAAAAGTTAAATCCTTAGATTTCAATGTTAATGAAGAAGTAATTATGATATTAGGTTCAATACTATGTGTTACATCAAATATTATGATAAGTAGGAACTATTAAATGATGCACATAGTTCAACATTATCCATTAACCTAGGAAACACAAATATGTGTTGAGATATCTTAGAGCATCATTGGTGGGACAATATGAAGAATAAGATCGCTAAATATACATCGAAATGCCTAGTATTTCGACAAGTTAAGGTTGAGAGGAATAAGTATAAGGGGAATATGAAACCGTTACACATACCAACATGGGACTGGTAAAACATCAACATGGACTTTTTCACCATACTTATAAATATATCCATAAGAAACATTGTTATATGGGTTAAACAAATCCTTGTTATTCAAGAGGATTTTTCACTTGATCAACTTTCCTGAATATACATGATAAAACTGGTAAGGCTGCATAGAGTACCACTATCTATTTTATCCAATAGAGATAAAATATTCACCACTAGGATTTGGAAAAGTATCCAAAATGATCTAAAACTAAGATAAAATTTATTTCATCTTATACCCTCAAACCGATGGTCAATCCAAGTAGACTATCCAATAACTTGAGGACATGTTTAGAGCATACTCAATTGACTTCAGAGGAGTATGAGACCAACATATTCTTATGGTTCAGTTCTCTTACAACAACAGTTTCCACATAATCATCCAAATGGATGCCTACAAACCCATTTATGTGAATAGGTGTAGAACAATGACATGTTGGGATGGTGTTGCAGAATGAAAACATCTATATCCGGAAATGTTCAAAGAAATGGTGGAGAAGTTTAAGACCATTTAGTATCACATCAAGGTTTCTTAGAGTTGAAAAAATAACTATTATCATAATCATCAATGTGACCTACAGTTTTATGTTCGAGACACGGTATTCCTATAAATATCTCCTTGGAATAAAGTTATGAGATTTGGGAAGAACAGAAAGCTTAGTCCAAGGTGCATCCACTATTTGATATCCTTGATTGCATCAGAGCAGTGGCCAATCGACTATCACTCCCACCGATACTATCTCAAGTACATGATTTTTTCCATATATCACTCTTGAGAATTTACTCACTAGACCCCTCACATGTAATCAATACAGAGGTGTCAGTATTGTAGAAAGACCTTTCCTTTGAGAAGTAGCTGGTTAAGATCTTAGATTAGTGAGAAACAAATCTATGAAATAAGACAATGCACCTTGTTAATGTGCTATGGAGAAACCACATGTTTGAATAAGCAACATGAGAACCAAAGGAGGTGATGAAGTAGAGATACCCTCATCTATTATAGTGCAGGAAAAGAATATTTTTAGGTTTTAATTTCTGAAGGGGGAAGATTGTAACGACCCAAACTCTTATAAATAAATATCTCTATTTAGATTTATTTACATGTATTATTATGTAATATTATTATAGAAAACACATGAAATAATATTTTTTATCCTATTATATTTAATTAACCATTTGTAATCTTTACTATTGATAATATAATCGTAGAATGGTGATCACATGATTAGTATGAATATAGGGTCCAAATATATCCAATTGTCATCAAAAAAGGAAGTGATTTCCACAAAGAGTAGGATAATTTATTATGAAGCTCATTTATCAGAGATTCTAATGGAGATATAATTTTTGGGATTTTCACTTGACCAATCCAAAGGTACGAGCCAATATCTTGAGAATGAGAAAAACTGTTTACAGGATATGTTCAAGCTCATTGAGATGACGACCAAAACCATGTTTGCCGAACCACCCCATGAAAGAACCACCATCGTACACCTTCCACTTTGGACATTTGTAGGTTTATTAAAGGTATATGTATCAAGATCATATAAATATGAGTATTTACGTTATTTTTTATAGAATAAGGAATATATTTTCATTCTATTATTGTTAATTTTTAAATAATATTCTATATTGATATAATAAAGCATAAATTGTATTTTAGGTTAATATTCAAATTCAGTTAATGAATTTATGAATTAAGCATCTTTTTAAATAAATAATATTTTAATAAAATATTACTATTAAATAATATTTTTCAAATATAAATGAACATATAATTTTATATGAAGTAAAATATTCTTTTTGAATTGGGGTTCAAAAAATTGTATTTTGAATAAATGTAGTTCATTATTTTGAAATTGAAAATTCACCTAATTAGAAAATTATTTAGATAAAATAAATTTTTATTGGAATCAAAATGTTGAGATTATCCAATGGTGAATTTTTATAATTTTCAGATACCGTTGAATTTTCGCGTAAAAAGTAATTACCATATACGTATACTTTGTGTGTTATGACATCATAATAAACAAAATCTGATGTAATGTGTAATATAAATGGAATCCATGAACAAATATATGTTTTCATTTAAAATAATTTAAATTTAAGTTTATTTTATTTATTTCATAATGATTTTATGAATCCTCTAAAACTTATGATATATTTTATGGTTTTAAAATCATTTCATTAAGAGTGTGACTCACCTCCACATCACAAATGGTAATATTTTAATAATTTTGTCCCTTGGCCTTATAAAAGAATGTAAACCCCTCCCATTTGGCATAGACCATGGGAAAGACCCATGGTATGGTTTTTTGTTTTGGATATTTTATTATGTAGAATCCAAAACCTAAATAATTAAAAAATCCCCATGTTTTCCTATATAAAGAATCCCAATCTCCCATTTAACATCACATTTCACCATGTTTTTCTAAAAAAATAACTTCATTTAACCTTTATAACATCTTAAAATATCATAAAAATGATATTGTATCATAGGATAAGGCATATATATCATTTGAAAAATTAAACAGATAGCGCGTAAATTATTTAAGAACCACTGCCTTTTATTGATAGCCTATGATATCCCCTAAATCATAAAATATGATTGTTATAAAAAAGATAATTTTTTGCATTAAATTAAATTATTAACTATATTACTCTATTTATAAATAGTTTAAGAATGATTATAAAAGGCATTTTGGGGATATTTATTAATTTATAAGGTGATTATAAATTAATTAATTATAAAGTGTTTATAATTAATTAATTAAGCGTTTATGAAACATTTAATTGTAAATATTCCATAATATTATGTGTTAATATTAAAATATCTTTTACCAAATTATATGGAATGTATTATGATTTAGAAATTGGGTGTCTATTTAGAAATTATAAGAGAGATTTATAAAGGGTTTATAAATTACAAAATAAAGCTAAATATAAATTGTTCATATTTAACATTTTAAATTAATCATAATACTTAATTTGAAATGTCAAAATAAATAGAAATATTTGGGATATTATTTAAA
Organism: Viscum album; assembly: GCA_963277665.1. Lineage (NCBI taxonomy): Eukaryota > Viridiplantae > Streptophyta > Magnoliopsida > Santalales > Viscaceae > Viscum > Viscum album. The sequence continues at coordinate 540,009,566 of OY728145.1, forward strand.
CCACAAAAACTGATTTTTTAAGATTTATTTTGTTAATGATTAAAAAATATTAGGTATGTGATATTTATATTATTAAAATAGTTTACATAATATTGATTTAAATATAAAATATTTATATTTCATGTATTATAATATATTTATAGTTAAATTCAATATAATGAATTATATAAATGAGTTTATATTAGGAAGTGAATTTAAAGTGCTTATATTCATTATTATGGAATTCCCATAATAAATTTCCAAAATTATATGATTGTATATGTCGATTAATTGGTGTGATTAGAGGTTTCATTAAGGATTATTTGGGTTAAAAATACAATTATTTTTTAATCTATCTAAATTTTTTAACAATATTATTGAATTCATGAATGTTTACTCAATAATTGCTCAGAATATATGAATTGGGAATATTATTTCTATGATATGGTGAAAATTGCAGAGTATTATTCTCAAACCATAAAATTAAAAGTTAGTTAGAATGTCTAAATATGTTTTTCAAGTATTCAATTATGATAATTAAAATATAATGGTTATTAGAAAAGATGGATTAATGATTTTATATGGCGGAATTGTTTGAGATACCTAATGGGGTTTGTTAAATTCTATTTAATTTCCTTGTTAGGTATCAAGGTTATATAAATTAACTCTTCATTTTTTAAGGATATGTGATACTAAGTGTATACTTTAGAAATTTTGTGATTATAATTGACTTCAAAAAAATTTGAATAGTTGATAGATCCTGTGGTTTTTCTTCATGTGATGAACAAAAGGGTTGTAACATCCTAAAGATTAATACAAAAGAATAAACTAATCTCAGATGGATATAAATAAATTATGTGTATAGTAATATAATTTATATTATATGATAATAGATGTTTATTGGTAACAATGTGTTGTTTTTAAAATATATGAGATGATGAATTCAATAAAAAAAATTTATGATTCATTTTCATCTATAAAATGTTTTGAAAAATAGAAAAGGGTAATCATGATTAATCCTTGATAAATTTTTATCTATGTATTTGTTAAATTATGCGGGATGGTTCTTTTATTACACATTAGTGGTATATTTGAAATAATAAAGTTTTATTTTCAAGGATAAAATTCTCTAAATATGTAGAATATGGTATATGATATAGATTCAATATTTTATTTTCTAAAAACACTTAATTGAAAAGAATAAATACTGTTTCTAGTCATAAATAATTTTTCATAATTGATGTTATTAATATTTTAATGACTTATTATATACCCCCATTACTGATTTTATATGAAATGTGCATAATTTGTGTGAAATATTAATGTTTTAATACAAAGTATAATTTTTGAGCATTTTTAGAAGTATTCCAATTGAGTCAGTTTACTATTTTATTTACAACTCTCCCCTAATGATCCAAATTGTGTGGTTCTTGTTTTTTATAATTTCTAATTAAATATAAAACATTTCATTAGAAGGGATCATGGCCAATTCTACCATTTGAAGGATCACATGGACCACACAAGATGACCCAAAGAATTTGTGACGAAACTGGACCAGACATGATGATTGAGTTAGTGGTCTAAATCTTGAAACCCAAATTTTATCAAACTCTACCATATGTTATTGATTATACAAAATAATCACGAATAAAAATTTCAGGGCCCAACGCCATGAACAAGGGGCCCAAATGAATCATTGATGTCTATCCCACCATTCTGGCCGGGAAATAAAATCCAGACACTATGCATGACATATCTCCTGATGTAATCATCAAATTGAGCTGTGATTTTTCTGTGTGAAATAGGCAATATAGGTGGCCGACTTTTTTGAATAAAATATTCAGATTTGAAGGCGTATTCCTATTAAAAAACCCTTTCACATTTTGGACATAAAAAAGATTGGATTGAAATGGACAGATTAAATTTGTTTAATCAACCGGCCATAACTATGGCTCATAGGTCCAGAGGAATTCAAATGTTGAGAGAGGTTATCCAACATTATTATCTAAAACATCGAATAATGAGTTATCTCGAGATTCTTCTATCTGAATATCCAACATGGCGATGCAAGTGGAGGGATAGATTGGGAATGAAAATAGTCCACTTCCTTGGGATATAAATGCAGCCCCCTCCTCTCCTTCAAAGGGGTTTGCATTTCAGAAGAGAGGAGCACATTTCAACATGACCAAAGCCTTTCCAAAGGCTTGTAAGGACCTTCCATACTCATGTTTCCACTTGATATACCCTTCCTCCTCTCTTTGCTTCCTTTCACTTTGGTGTTGTTCTATGTTTGTAATCTTGTAAGTTTGTGTGTTGTAATTATGTTGTAATGAAAGTTTCTTCTTCAATATCTCTTATTCTCATCCAGCTTATGTAGATTAATATTAATGTTCTTAAAATAGTTTAAATACAGTTTAATCCCCTTTCATTCTTTTAATTCATCATTCAATTGAAAGTCCATTTTTTAATTCTCATCATTGTTTGTGTGTGTGTGTTCGACACACCACTCTTTTCTTATCCGATTATTTTTCTTCTATTCTTAATTTATCATCATAATCATTATCACCAGATTATTAAACACCCAAAGGGATGATTAAATCACTCATTGGGGTGAGTCAAAATTTAGGGATGTTAAGTGATTTAGAGTATTTTTTTGATGATCATTCGTTAATTTAACATTGTGTATGTTGGACTTAACATGTCATGGATTAATGACATATTTTGTTTAACATGTGGTTTCCATGGATTATTGGAACCCTAAATACACTACCATAAACCAATAATGGTAATGATTAGAACGCTAAGTTATGTTAAGGCTTAGATTAAAGCCTCAACACATTGGAATTCCAATCAACGTTATCTTGTGAAGTGGGTGTTAATTTAAATGCAATATAAAGAAAAGATCAGGGATATCACAAGCTTAACTCCCTAACGATGAACTCACCCCAATCTTTAAAAAAAATTAAATCAATTATAGTCAATCAATCATTTCAATTAATCTCTGCAAAAAAATCCCTCTAATCAAAATAAAATCAACTAAAAACAATTGAATATTTAAAAAGTATCATCACTGAGGATTCGACCCAAGTGCTGCAATACACATTAGGAGAGCATCGGAACATTGACCGGTCTATAGGAGACAATCAGCCGTGCATTTCAAATGGCACCATTTCTGGGGATGGTGCTTTAAGTATTCATTGGTTTCTGGTTATTGTAAAAAAACACAACTTGAAAAAAAATAAAAAAACACAAAGAAAAACCCATCTTCTCATAAAACTCATAAACTAAAAAAGAAAAAAAGAAAAACCCAACTTTTTTTTCCTTCCAACATCTCTATAAATTCCCCGTAGCCTCTCAAACAATCCCTCAGATTTGTTTGACCATGAAATTGAGCGAACACTTCGCCATCTTAGGAGGAACATAAGAGATAATCAAATAATTAAGGAACCAGTACTTGTGGAACCAATTGAATTAGATAAGGACAATCCTAGGGAACAAACACTTAAAGAAATTCCTTCCCCTGATATGAATTACCAACCTCTTGGTATTCAATATCCAAAAATAGAGGCTGAATTTGAACTCAAATCAGGTTTGATTCATCTTCTCCCTCATTTCCACAGGCTAGCCTGTGAGGATCCACATCTCCACCTTAAAGAGTTTCAAGTAGTGTGATCTACCATGAAGCCTCAAGGGGTTTCTAAGGAACAAATCAAACTCTGAGCATTCCCTTTCTCCCTAGATGACACTGCCAAGTCATGGATTTACTACCTCCCTCTTGGTTCCATAACCTCATGGAATGACATGAAGTGACTTTTCTTAGAAAAATTATTTCCTGCTTCTCGTACTGCTTCTATCCGAAATGAAATAAGTGGTATCCGTCAGTTCCCAAGTGAATCACTCAATGAGTACATGGATAGGTTCAAAAAGCTTGTTGCAACCTGCCCACATCACCAAATTCCTAACCAACTCTTGATCCAATAATTCTATGAGGGGTTATTGTATATGGAGAGATCTCTCATTGATTCCAAAAGTGGTGGGACTCTTGCTGATAAAACTCCCGCAGCTACAAGAGATCTCATAAGTAACATGGCTACAAACACACAATAATTCCATACTTGAGCACATGCTAAAGTAAAAAACCCCAATATAATCAATCAATTAAGCCGAACAAGATGACAGAGTGGATGAGTGAACTTACAGGTCTTTTGTGACAACTAGCTATGGCTACCAAATCCCCAACCTCATCTTCTCTGCAATCAATGTTTCCTTCCCCTGTCAAGAACTGTGAAATCTGCAACTCTTCATCTCATCCAACTGACACATGTCCACAACTTCAAGAGGATCAATCTATTTCATATGAACCAATGGATCTCAATGAAGCATATTCTTAGCATAACATCAACCCTCAACTATCAGGTCCGTTGGTTAGAAACTTCAACAAACCTCACTCTGAGCCGTTCTCTTCTTCCAATAACCAAGGCCTAAGGTATGGTAATCCCATCTCTCATCCCCATCAATTCCCTCCTAAAAACCCAAATCATTTTTAATATGGTCAAGGTGTTGGTAACTTCCAACAACCTTATCCTTTTATTCCACAACCTCAAAGGAACAATCCTCCTCATGGATTCCATTATCCTAGTGAGCATTCCCAATACCAAAACCAATTAAATCACTTTCCCAAGAACTAAAATCTAGGTAATCCCCATCTGGGACAAGCCACTTCTTTCAAGGAACCATGGGAATGTATAGTGGAAGATATTTCCTCCTTCACCCATTCCAGCCTCAAGAACATTGAAACCCAAATTGGTCAACATCCATCCCACCTTAGTCAGCGGAAACCCTCCAATTCTTCCCAACTTCAAACTCAACCATTACCCAACCCCAAGGGTAATGTAAGTGCAATTTCACTTAGATCATGAAAGAAAATTTTTATACCTCAAGATAATTAATATAAACCACCTTTTAATGTTGACCTTGAAAATGAAAAGAAAAAGAAACTTCAAAAGGAACCTGAAACCATTCCCTCTCCTCCTTCAATTCCACTTAGGAACCCAATTCCTTTTCCTCAAGACATTTCTATTCCAAATAAGTCCATTGAACCTGATCCTGAAATGCTAGACATGTTTAGACATGTTGAATTCAACATTCCCCTCTTAGACGCCATAAAATAAATTCTTAAGTATGCCAAGTTTCTCAAGGAGTTTTGTACCCACAAGAAGAAACATAGGACCTTACAAAATGTTTCCACCCAGCAATCTATTCCCCTAAAGTGCAAAGATCCAGGGACCTTTACAGTTCTATGCCAAATAGGAAGTTCCAACTATGATGATGCACTCATAGACTTAGGAGCCTCAATTAATTTCATGCCCAAATCCATATTCTCCAACCTTGGTCTAGGTCCCTTGCATCCAACGGGTGTTGTCATTCAATTGACCAATCGAAGCATAGCCAGTCCTGAGGGAATAAATGAGGATGTACTTGTTATATTCAATGATCTTATCTTCCATGCTAATTTCTATGTCCTTGACATGGAAGGTGAGACAAACACTTCTCGATCTCTCATAATTCTAGGAATACCATTCCTCATGACTGCGATAACCAAGATTGATGTCCATTCAGGCATCTTATCCATGGAATTAGGTGACCAAATGGTCAAGTTAAACATTTTCCAAGCCATGAGATACCCATCTGAGGATCACTCTCCATTCTAAATCCATGATTCTGTGGACACTTCTAAGAGTCAATCAAACCCCAATCCATCATGTTCTTCATGGTCTAATGATAAAGGATCTTGTGAAATCTACACCATGATTAACAAAGTCATAATTGGTAAAGTTGATGTAGACATTTCATTCATAGACACTATCAATCTAGAGGATTTTGAAAACTCTCTTGAATCCCACATCAACTTTGGTCTCAAATGTGCCACCTTGGATAGTATTATGGAAAATGAACTTGAAGCAACAAAATCCCATCTTCCATTCTTGAGTTGTCTAACCCAAAAATTAAAGATGATACTGATCTAAAACCTCTTCTTGAACACCTAAAATATGCATTCCTTTTCCGTGATCACTAATATCCTTTCATTATCTCTTCTTCCCTTAGTGAAACTGAAGAGTCCAAACCTGTTCAGCTATTAGAGGAAAACAAAAAGGCTTTAGGTTGGACCCTAGATGACATACCAAGAATCAACTCTGCACTTTGTATGCATCACATCCATCTTGAGGAGTCATCCAAACCAATTAGACAACCACAAAGAAGACACAATCCACTCATACTTGAGGTAGTTTAGGAAGAGATCACCAAGCTTCTTCAGTTGGTATTATCTACCCAATTTCTAATAGTGAATTTGTTAGTCCAATTCAAGTTATTCCTATGAAGGGTGGGATAACTATTGTCACAAATGAACATGGAGAGGTAGTCACAACTCGAGTGAAGAACAAATGGCGAGTGTGCATCGACTATAGGAAACTGAATGTTGAAACATGAATTGATCACTACCCTCTTCCATTCCTTTATGAATGATGGAATGATTATCCAGAAAGTCACACTATTTCTTTCTTGATGGATACACCGGCTACTTCCAAATCCCAATAGCACCTCAGGACCAAGAAAAGACTACATTCACATGCCCCTTTGGGACATATGCATATATAAGAATGCCTTTTGGCCTTTTCAATGCTCCTGTAACATTCCAGATGTGTATGATGAGTATCTTTTCCGAATTCATTGAACACTGCATAGAAGTATTCATGTACGACTTCACCATTTATGGTGATTCATTTGAATCTCATTTGAATTTTCTCTCTCTAATCCTCCAAAAGTGTGTCAAGTGCAACCTTATGTTAAATTTTTAAAAATGTCACTTCCTGGTTGCAAATGGGATTGTTCTAGGGAACACAGTTTCAAAATATGGTATTGAAGTCGATCCTACCAAAATTGAAGTGATCCAATAACTTCCTCAACCCACTTCTATTTGAGACATCCTTTCATTTCTCGGCCATGTCAGTTTCTATCGATGATTCATCCATAACATTAGTAGGATTTCCCTCCCACTCACTCGGTTCCTCCAAAATGATGTCACGTTCCATTTCTATGAGGTTTGCAAGAGACCCTTTGTTGAACTCAAAACTTCTCTTACATCTACCCCAATAATCCAACCCCCAAATTGTTCCTTACCCTTTGAGTTGATGTGTAATGCCTCTGATAGAGCCATTGGGGCTGTTCTTGGTCAAAGAAGAGAAAAGATTCCCCATGTCATCTATTATGCCTCAAAAACATTGGATGAAACTCAATATCACTACACCGTCACTGAAAAGGAACTTTTAATAGTGTTTTTTTACCATAGATAAATTCTGACCCTATCTCTTAGGTGCTAAAATCATCATCTTCACAGACCATTCTACTATAATGTTCTTTCTCAGGAAAAGTGATTCCAAACCGAGGCTAATAAGATGGATACTAATGCTCCAAGAGTTTGACCTTGAAATCATAGATAGACTAGGAAAAAAACCCTGTGGCTGATCAGTTGAGTAGAATTTCTAATTCTTCTCATTCTGAAATCATTGATCCTGAATTCCCCATCGAGCACCTTTCATATCTCACTCCAAAAAATACCATGGTATTTCCCAATTGTAAATTACTTAGGTTCTGGTGTTTTTCCTAAATTTTTTTCAAAAGAACAAAAAATGAAGTTGAAAAGTGATTCAAAATACAATTTTTGGGAAGAAAATAATATTTGGAAAACTGGGGATGACATGGTAATAAGGAGATGTGTCGATGAAAATGAACATTATTCCATATTTGAATTATGTCACTCACTTCCCAGAGGTGGCCACTTTGGACCACAAAGGAACTCTCGAAAGTTCATAGACTCTTTATTATTCTGGCCATCACTCTTCAAGGACTCACATGAGTTCTGTCAATCATGTCCCACTTGCCTAAAGTTTTGCACAATTTCTAAGAGAAATGAAATTCCCCAAAAGCCTTTAATTTTCTGTGAGATCTTCGGTGTTTGGGGTATCAATTTCCTGGGACCATTTCCCCCTTCCAATGTATTATCATACATACTTCTTGTGATTGATTATTTTTCTAGGTCGGTCAAAGATAAACCCACTAGAAAGTATGATTTACATACTATTAGTGAGTTCTTAAAGACACACATCTTCCACTGATTTGGCACACCACGTGCCTTGAAAATTGACTTAGGAAACAATTTTTGTAATAGAACCATGGAATATCTTTTGAAAAAGAATGGATTTATACATAAAAATTCTAATTCATATCACCCCCAAACAAATGGAATGTCTTAACTTTCTAATAGAGAAGTTAAAAGAGTTCTTGAGAGAGTTGTAAAACCCACCAGAAAAGACTGGCCTGAAAGACTTGGTGAAGCACTTTGGGCTTATCAAACAGCCTATAAAACACCCATTGAGATGTATCCTTTTAGGCTTGTTTTTGGTAAATCATGTCATCTATTAGTTGAAATCCAACATTAGTCTTTTTGGGATGTGAAAACCTATAATTTTGATCTTGAAAAATCTTTTGAAGAAAGATTGTTGCAATTAGCTGAACTGGAGGAGCTTCGACTTGATTCTTATGAGAATTCTAATCTCTAAAAAGAAGAATATAAAGTACTCCATGACAAACACATCCTAAGAAAGGTATTCCATGATGGTGAAAAGGTATTTCTCTTCAAATCTCAATTTTGGATTCACCCAGGTAAGATTAATTCTTGTTGGGAAGGTCCTTTTGTTATTACTAATGTTTACCCATTTGGTGCAGTACAAGTCCAAGACCCCTCTTCCAAAAGGACATTCACTGTTAATGGACATCAGTTAAAGAATCACCATGAGAGGATGCACAATCTTGGATTGACATCAACTTCTACTGGATCCCAAACTTCTCCGGTCAACCTACCACTAGATGGAGATGGCAACCCGCCAAATCCAAACCAGGGGCACCTATTTCCCTTTATCTCTCTCTCTATCTCTTCCTCTCTCTACCTATTTCCTCTTCTTCCTCTCTCTTTAACTTTTTAACCACTTTCTTTATCAAAACCTTTATTTTTCACTTTCTCTTTTTTGTGGGTGTATCTTTATTAAAATAAAAAACAAAAACCTAAACAAAAACAAAACAAAAAAAATCATCATAACAAAAACAAAATATATACAAAAAAATAAACAGTCATGAGTACTCACCTTCCAATTTTCAAATTTTGTCTAACCATTTTGGGGAGTTAACAAACATGTTTTCACCTCAAAAATTTTGTATTTTCATCATGACTTTGGATTAAGAATTTTGTGTCAAAATTAACTAATTTTGAATGCTCAATTTTTTATTTGAAAAATGATTTTCCCAAACCGGGGGGGAACAATATTTTATTTCATTCCAAGGCCACCTATGGCCATATTTTCAAAATGTGTGTTTTCACCCCTATTTGTAAGTCTTGAGTTTATGGACATTTGAGCTGAATTTCCTACCTTAGTGTGCATTAATATGATAGAAGAATTTTTTAAACCACATGAGAATCACAATATCCAAATACCCTCCCATTTCCCTTACATTAAACCTCCTTTGTAAAGCCCCTTCGAGCCTATAAAAACATTTTCTTTAATTGCCATATGACAGGACCAATACATTTTCCCACCCAATATCAACATGGATTTTTCATTGCATATTTTTTTTTTGAAATTTAAGTGTGGGGGGATGGATTTCATTATGGGTACCCTTTTCCGATTTCATCGTGTTATTATACGATTGAGGAAAGCATACATTTCAGTGTGGGGGAGATGTTGTCATTAAATGTGTTTTGGGGAATGTAATGTACTTTCATTTATGTAATTTTGTAAATGTTATTGAAAAGTTTTCAAAAATAAAAATAAAAATAAAGAACAAGAAAAATTGATTGGGTTATTTCATGGGTTGGTGTAAAATCAATCTTCATCAACCTTTTATCTTATTATAACTATTACAATTAGTTTCATGGGGAGATCAATCATGGGATGGGATATGAGTGTTATATCTTTTCCAAGTTCAACTTTCGAAAAAAAAGTAAAGTAATGAAAAAATGAACACTTTCATTATATTCAAATGTCATGGGGAGAAGTTTTGTGGTTTGTAAATATTTCATCTTCTCACCCCCTTCAAAATTTCATCCTCAATTATGTCTTTCTTCACACAATCATTCCCTTGTAAAATATGTGTTTTCATTTCCTTCCATGTTTTATTTCAAAAAAAATGTGCATTGCTTTTTCTATGTTGGTGTTTTACCCCTCTTCTTCTCCCTATTGGGAATTATATTCCTACCATCCCATAGCCACATCAAAACCCCTCAAAAAGACCTCTAGATTCTTGTAAACTTTGGATGGGGATTGGAATCTGAGAGCTCTTTAAAACTCTAAGATTTTCACTTTTGTTGGCAAAAGAGTGAACCTCCACAAATGAATTTTATCATCTTGAGAGGTGTGAGTTTTAAGTGTCCACATCTTATATTTCTAAATTTGTGCATGAAAAAATGAATTAGTTTTGTAACATTTTTTCTATAACAACTTGTGGTGGAATTCAAAATGGATGAGGGAAATAGTCTAAATCTCCCCTGATTGGAGAAAACAAAATTTTAATATATGTTGGTGAGTGAAAATGATTTTGTTATGTTTTTATATTTGTTGCACATAAGGACATGCACCAGAATATGTGTGGGGGATTTGATGTTATTAGTATTTTCATGAATTATTATATACCCCCTTTACTAGTTTTATATGAAATGTGAATAATATTTGTGAAATATTAATGTTTTAATACTAACTATAATTTTTGAGCATTTTTAGAAGTAGTCAAATTGGGTTAGTTTAATATTTTATTTATAAATCTCCCCCCATTGATTCAAATTGTGTGGTTCCTATTTTTTAGGATTCGTAATTCAATATAAAACATTTCATTAGAAGGGATCATGGGTCAATTCTTCCATTTGAAGGATCACATGGGCCACACAAGATGACCCAAAGAATTTGTGAAGAAACTGGACCAGCCATGATGATTGAGTTACTGGTCTAAATCCTGAAGCCCAAATTTTATGAAACTCTACCATATGTTAGTTATTATAAGAAAAAATCACAGATATAAATTTCAGGGCCCAACTCTAAGAATAAAATGCCAAAATAAAGCTTTTATGTCTAGCCCACCATTCTGGATGGGAATTAAAATCCGGACACTATTCATGACATAGCTCCTGATGTAATCAACAAAGTGAGATGAGATTTTGCAGTGTGAAAGAGGTGATATAGGCGGATGATATTTTTGAATAAATAATTCATATTTGAAGGCATCTTCCTATTAAAAAAACCCTTTAACCTTTTGGACTTCAAAAAGATTGGATTGAAATGGATAGATTACATTTGTTTAATCAACCTGCCAAAACGTTGGCTCCATAGGTCCAAATGACTCAAAAATTTGAGAGAGATTATCCAAATTTATTATCTACATCATTTAATAATGAGATATGTCATGATTCAGCTGTTTGAATATCCAACTCGGTGATGCAAGTGGAGGGATAGATTGGGAATGAAAACAGTCCACTCCATTGGGCTATAAATGCATCCCCCTCCTCTCCTTCAAAGGGGTTGGCATTTCAGAAGAGAGGATCACAATTTGGCATGACCAAAGCCTTTCCAAAGGCTTGGTAGGACCTTCCATACTCATTTTTTCACTTGAGATACCCTTCCTCCTCTCTTTTCTTCCATTCACTTTTGTGTTGTTCTTTGTTTGTAATCTTGTAAGTTTGTGTTTTTTAATTCTATTTTAATGAAAGTTTCTTCCTAAATATCTCTTATTATCATCCACCTTATGTAGATTAATATTAATTTTCTTAAAATAGTTTAAATATAGTTGAATCCCATTCCCATCTTTTGCTTCCACATTCAATCGAAAGTCTATCTTTTTAACTCTCATCATTGTTCATGTGTGTGTGTTCGACGCACCACTCTTTTCTTATCCATTTATTTTTCTTCTATTATTAATTTATCATCATAATCATTATAAAAATATTATATAACACCCAAATGGCTGAGTAAATCTCTCATTGGGGTGAGTCAAAATTTAGGGATGTAAAGTGATTGAGAGTATTCATTGATTTAACATTGTGTATATTGGACTTAACATGTCATGGATTAATGACATATTACATTTAACATGTTGTTTCCATGGATTATTGGAACCATAAATACACTACCATAAACAATTAATGGTAATGATTAGAACCCTATGTTAAGTTAAGTCTTGGATTAAAGCCTTAACACTTAGAAATTCCAATCAACGTTACCTTGTGAAGTGGGTGTTAATTTAAATGCAATATAAAGAAAAGCTCAAGGATCTCACAAGTTTAACTCCCTAATGATGAACTCACCCCAATATTTATCAATTTTTTAAATTAATTATAGTCAATAAATCATTTCAATTAATCTCTACAGACAAACCCCCCTAATCAAAATACAATCAACTAAAAACAATTGACTATTTAAAAAGTATCATCACCGAGGATTCGACCCAAGTGCTGCTATACACATTAGCAGAGCATCGGAACTTTGACTGGTCGATAGGCAATAATCATCCCCATGTTTTAGTAACATACCATGATATTATAAATAGAATATAGTGTTTAAGAGGCTGGTAGGAGAACATTTAAATTTAGATAAGTTCAAAGTTAAAAAATAAAATATTTTACAAGTTATAAATTAAACTTATTTTCACTTAATATCCAATATAATTTATTGTATATGATAGTCAAGAAATATCTAAAAATTTATATTTAAGAACCATTGGAAACCGGATATCACAATTTTCTAAAGGATTGCTCCAATAAAAATACAAAGTGAACGTTTCTTAATAACACAATATTTTTGGATGTGATGATACTTATTAATGTTAAAGGATACATTAATTACCAAAATATCTCAAAAGAAACATTTTATATAAATTTTTACAAGGATAATTATGTTAAACATAGAAAAGTTTTTGGTAGAAATTTTTTTTTACCTCATTGCATTTAATGTTGCGTAGTTAAGAAGTTTGGATATGTTCATGGAGTTAAACATTAGGAATATGAATATTAAATCCCTTCATTATTTAAAATTTATTTCTTCATAGATTATACGTAGTAAAATATTTTATGGATGGTATTTATCATATGGTCACTAAGATATGAGTTTGGAAATATACGTTGATGTAATGAGTAAAAAACCTTGTAAAGTATATAATCGTACCACGATTTACTATTTTATTCCACCCTTACACCGCTGTTTTAAACTAGTTTTGTAATGAATATTCCAAATATAATAATAAATTGAACCTTATGTTTGAATAATTTAATTAATGGTAGTCAACATTATAATGGGCAATGTTACTTGTTTTTTATTATTTCAATGTAGATGGAGGTGATTTGGAGGGCCCTTGATGAAGTGGAAGAAAAATGGACCAAAATTGCATGGATCCATGGACATTTTTCCATAGTTTTGCATAGTAAACGAAATCTGTGCATCCAAATAGGATAATATTTTGTGGGACTGTCCAGAATGTAATATTCTACATTTCATATTAAGAAACTCAATCCTGATCCGACTTCTATGGGGCCCATCCAAACTGATCTGTCCAAGACACCGAATTTGGGCCATGTCAAATGTGGTGTTCTGTATTTTATCAATATCCTGAGTTGTATTTGTCCACATGGTTCCAAAAATTCGGTGGACACAGTCAAGAGGTATGGCTACAACTTTTCTATTTTTTCCAAAGTGAGATCAGGCTTTCTGATGACCGAAACGCGTGGTACAAGTGGATTGATGAAATCTATGTGCCTAATACCACCTTCCAATTTTCCTATAAAAGGGCACCAAGGGAACCTCATTTGGATGTTCGGCTAGGAGGAAAGGTGCTACCATTTTGGAGTCCCCAAGGAGTCTTCTCAACATACCTAGAGGTTCCGGAGTCTATAGGAAGTGCTAATTTAACATCTTCTTCTTCTTCCTCTCCCATGGGTTTCTAAACCCCTTGTGATCACCCAGGGAGGAACGTGATTAAAATCCCAAGCTTCATATTTGTAATATTTGAATGATATTTTGAATTACAGGTTTTTGTGTTGTTTTCCATCATCCCCTATTCTTATTTTATTGAGTTATGTACTGGTATGTCATGTTCAACTCATATGATCATGCTTGGGGGTACCCATTCATGTGATGTTTCACACACCGTTCACCACTTTCTTTTACCCCTTTCAATTGCGGTGTTTGTGTGGTTCATATTGGTCAATTGAACTCACATAAGCACTGTCAAGGCCATGTAAATTTATGTCATGGTATCACAAAGAAATAATATACAAACCTGGACATCTCATCAAGTTCTTCATGTGTTTCCTTGGTGAGTTTCGATTATTATTTCGAACACAAATCACCCAATCATCAGCGGTGTCCTGTGAATCATTGTGTGTTTTAGACTAAACCCTAGGAGGTATCCTAGTATAAACTCAGTAACATTCTCATTCTAGGTGTCACAAACCAGGGATTAAAGGATCATAACCCTATATAATGAAGCGATGAAGGATAAACATCATGCGAGTACCACGGGTTCATCACATTTAATCAATTCTGTTAATCTATACATTGTTTTATCACTTTCATTTTCTATTTTCATCTTTAATCATCAAACTCCCCAAGTTTTACAAAACCCCATTCACCTTATACTCTTGTAATCAAAACACTCTTTTTAAATTAATGATATATGGCTCCGTCGAGAGACGACCTAGGGTTGCTGCTATACTGCAGAAATTCTAGTCAAAATTAAACAACTAATTTGACGCGCTCGACAATGCGATCAAATTTTGGCACCATTGCCGGGGAGCCAAGATCATTTTTTCTTTCTTTTATTTTATTTAATTGCTTTACTTCTTAATTATTACTTCTTTAAATACCCCACCTCCATTTTATTGTTTTTGTTTTGGGTTTTGTCTTTACTTTTTTTGTTTTTGGTGTGTTCTTTCTCTCTCTCTCTCTCTCTCTCTCTCTCTTATTCTCCATCTCCCTCTCGAATTCTATAGTATAAAATTATATTCTTCTTTCACCCTTATTAAGTTTTTATTTATTTTATCCATCTCAAATCAAAAGAAATAAAACACAACAAAAAAATCAATCAATCAAACTAGACATCATTGTTGCATGACAAGATCAGGTAAAGAAACACTACTTGAAGTTGACCTGAAATTGAAAAGTCACTCCACTCACAAATCAGGTCATCTAGAGTAGGACAATCAAGTAACACTAAGGAACCCCATTTGGAACCTCAAGTGGTCTTAAACCATTAAAAAATTGAACCAAATCAAACCCTAGAGATCATTGCTACAAATAACCGAACTTTAAAAGAACTGACCACCACTGATGTGGAGTACCAACCTGTGTACATCCAATATCCTGAGGAAGCAGCAAACTTTGAGCTGAGATCAGGCCTCATCCACCTCCTTACAAAATTCCATGGTCTTCCTGGTGAGTACCCTCACAAACATCTCAATGAATTTCACATAGTGTGCTCCCCCATGAAAACCCAAAATGTGTCTGAGGACTTAATCAAGTTTAGGGCCTTCCCTTTCTCCCTTGATGGTGTAGCCAAAGATTGGATATAATATTTGCCTACCATGATTGGGGGCTAGAATGACCTTAAAAGACTCTTTCTAGAGAAGTTATTCCCTACCTCCCAAACTGAGTCAATTAAGAATGAAATATGTGGAATTAGGAAATCACAAGGAGAGACCCTTCATGAATACTAGGAGAGATTCAAAAGACTTTACTCAAGCTGCCCCCACCACCAGATTAGTGAACAAATTTTAATCCAATACTTCTATGAGGGACTAATCCCCATGGATCGTGGAATGATTGATGTTGCTGCTGGTGGTTCCCTACTTGACAAAACTCCTTCTTCCGCTCGTGATTTAATAGCCAACATGGCTCAAAATGCACAACAATTTGGTACACGAGCTATTGCACCAACCCGAGGAGTTCATGATGTAAGTCATTCATCCCTAGAACAAAAGGTAGATAATAAAATTGATGAGATGCATACCATTCTAAGGCAATTAGCTCAAGCACAATGTAACTCACACTCTCCTCCCGTTCCATTACATTGTGGTATTTGTTCAGATAATACTCATTTTTCTGACCAGTGCCCACAACTTTAGGATTCATATGAGTATTGTGATGTAGTGTTCCCTGGGTGTCCATTCCAACAAGAACCAGCCTTCATGCAAGAACAATTCATGCCAAATCCAAATCCAGGGTGGTAAGCACAACCCCAATACCGACAAGGAGGAAACTCAATCTACCCCAAGCATAATTGGTATCAACAAGGCCAATGTATGCAACCTTCTTATCCTTCAACTGCTCAAAACAATCATCCTCCTCCCCCCAAATATGAACCAAGCCCCAAGGACATGGTGAAACAAATGGCAACCCAGAACCTCCAGTTCCAATAAACCACACAATCAGCTATTCAAGACCTGCTAACTCAAGTGGGGCAATTAGCAAACACCATCGGTGAGCTTAAGATGCAAGGTTCTGGAAAACTACTATCCCAACTCATTTCCAATCCGAAGTACAAAGGTAATGTATGTGCAGTTACACTTCGTAGTGGTAAAGAAGTTTCTCCTTCTACTGATTATGCACAATAGGTATGTCCCCCTCATGAAAACTCTCTTTCCCAACCCTCAAAAACATCATGTAAAGAAAAACAAGAAAAAAATGGTAATCGAATTGTCATTGATGATTCAAATGAACAATCCATTCCTCTTCCTTTCCCTCAAAGACTCTCTAAATCTAAGAAGAATTTTGATAATGAGATTGATAAAGAAATAATGGATACATTTAAAAAAGTTCAAGTTAACATTCCTCTATTGGATGCAGTTAATCAAATCCCTCGATATGCCAAATTTCTTAAAGAGATTTGCACACATAGAAGTAGACTGAAGGGGAATGAGAGAGTCAACTTGGGTAGGAATGTCTCGGCCTTGATTCAACTAGAAATGCCAACCAAATGCAAGGATCAGAACACATTCATGATACCTTGTACCATAGGGAGACCATATTTTCTGATGCTATACTAGATTTAGGTGCCTTTATTAATGTAATGCCTCAGTCCATGTATACTTCTTTGCAGGTTTGAGAGCTTTAACCAACAGGCATTGTCGTGCAACTTGCCAACCGAAGCTCAACACACCCATCAGGAGTGGTCGAGGATGTCTTCGTAAAAGTTAAGAATCCCATCTTCCCTGCAGACATTTACATTCTTGAGATGGAAGATACACGAACCCAAGGACATTCCCCTCTCATACTTGGGAGGCCATTCCTCAAAACAACAAAGACGATCATCAATGTTCACAATGGTACGTTTTCCATGGATTTTGGTGAAGAAAAGGTATGTTTTAACATTCTTGAGGCTATGAGACATCTCGTTGAAGATAACTCCACTCTTCCTATCTATTCGACGGAGGTGATCTCTAACGTCAAACACACACAAAATTCTATCCTTGACCCATCCTCTGATTCATTTTCCTCTTATTCACCCATGGATGATTTGAGTTTTTGTTGTTCTTTTGAATGTTGTGTGGGTTCAGAGAAATGTAAATTTTGTGCTTTAATTGATGAGTGTGTTTATTCTGAGGTACCCATGACTATCGATGTTTCTGCAAATCTCATTTCAATAGATTCTCTTATCTTTAGAGAATAAACATGAGCAGATAGACAGTTTAATGGACCTCACTCTCCCTAAATCCCCTCCCTCAATCCAGAAACCACCGGTGTTAGAGCTTAAACAACTTCCTTCTAATTTAAAATATGCATATCTTGAGGGTGTTGAACAATTTCCCGTCAATATTGCCAATAACCTATCTCTACAATAGGAATCGAAACTGCTCAAACTTTTGAGAGAGTGTAAAAAGGAAATAGGATGGACATTGGCCGATATTCCTGGGATTATCCCATCTATTTGTATGCACCATATACTTTTGGATGATGAGGCTAAGCTCGTAAGACAATCTCAACGCCGGTTGAATCCCACTCTCCTTAAAGTGGTAAAATTAGAAGTCAGTAAATTACTTGATGCATGGATCATTTATTCTATATCTGATAGTAAATGGGTTAGCCCACTGCCAATTGTGCCTAAAAAATAGGAATAACAGTTGTGTCAAATGAAATGAATGAGTTGGTTCCAACACGTGTAAAAAATAGTTGGCGAGTCTGTCTGGACTACCGTCGACTGAATCAAGCCACGCGGAAGGACCACTTTCCATTACCTTTCATTGACCAAATGTTAAAAAGATTGGCTGGTAAGTCCCATTATTGTTTCCTTGATGGCTATTCAGGTTATTTCCAAATCCATATAGCCCCTGAGGATCAAGAAAAGACCACATTTACCTATCCATTTGGCACATTTTCATACAAAAGGATTCCATTCAGTCTTTGTAATGCTCCTGGTACGTTTCAGCGATGTATGTTGAGTATTTTTTTTGAGTACCTTTAGAGTTGTATGGAAGTATTTATGGATGATTTCACGGTATATGGATCTTCTTTTGATGATTTTTTGGAACACCTAGGTTCTGTCCTCCGCCACTGCATTGAAAAATATCTTGTTTTAAATTATGAGAAATTCCATTTTATGGTTGAGTGGGGGATAGTTCTTGGGCATGTAATATCGAATAAGGGAATTCAAGTTGATAAATCTAAAATTTAATTAAGTTCAACCCTTCCATTTCCAAAATGTGTTCATGAGGTGCAATCTTTCATGGGTCATGCTGGTTTTTACCGTCGATTCATTAAAGACTTTAGTAAGATCACACTTCCCTTATCTTGGTTATTAAAAAAGGATTCTGAATTTGTTTTTGATAAAAATTGTATGGATGATTTCAATTCACTAAAAATGAGTCTCACATCACCTCCCATAATACAACCACAGAGGTGGGATCTTCCCTTTGAACTTATGTGCGATGCCTCTAACTTTGCAGTTGGGGCAGTTTTATCACAAATGGTTGAAAAGTCCCCTCATGTCATTGCGTATGCCTCATGTAACCTTTACCATGCCCAGGTAAACTACACAACCACTGAAAAAGAACTCCTTTCTATTATGTTTGCCTTGGAAAAATTTTGTTCATATCTTATCGGGTCAAAAATCATCATATTCTCTAATCATTCGGCCCTTCGTTTCCTCCTAAAGAAACCTGAAGCCAAACCCCGCCTCATTCGATGGATGCTCCTCCTCCAAAAGTTTGACCATGAGATTAGAGATAAGAGAGGGGTGGAGAATGTCATAGCTGACCATATTAGTAGGATTTCACCACCATTGGACCATCATGTTGACTCACCCCTACCCATTGGAGAATTCTTCCCTCATGAGAACCTTTGTGATGTTGTGGACCTTACCCCCTGGTATGCAGACATTATGAATTTTCTAACAACTTCTAGGGTCCCCAATGATTTTATCACTTCACAATCCTAGAGACATAAACATGATTCTCGATGGTAAATTTGGGATGACCCATATTTGTGGAGGATCTATAGTTACCAGGTAGTTCGTAGTTGTGTCCCTGACCATGACTTCCCCTCTGTTTTGACCTTCAGCCACACCTTGGCATGTGGGGGCCTGTTTGGCTCTCAACGTACAGCTCGAAAGGTCCCTGACTCAGGACTTTATTGGCCAAAATTGTATAGGGATGCCCATAGATTTTTCAAGTCATGTAGTTGTTGCCAATTCACAGGGAATATCTCCAAGAGGAATGAAATGCCCCAACAGCCCATGTTATTTTGTGAGATCTTCGATGCATGGGGCATTGACTTCATGGAGCCTTTTTCAAATTCATTTGGCTTTGTATACATATTATTGGCTATTGAATATGTATCTAAATGGGTGGAAGCAAAGGCCACCTGGACCGATGACTCTCAAGTGGTTGTTGATTTTGTGAGGTCCCGAATTTTCAGTAGGTTTGGTTTACCAAGATTCATCATTAGTGATCAAGGTTCACATTTTTGCAATCGCAACATGAAAAATTTTCTTCATAAGTATGGGGTTAATCATAAAGTATCCACTGCATATCACCCCCAAACTAATGGACAAGCAGAAATATCAAATCGGGAAGGTAAACAAATCATGGAAAAAACTGTAAAACCCAATAGGAAAGATTGGATTTTGATCATGGATGATGCACTTTGGGAAAACCGTACAGCTTTTAAAATCCCAATCAGAATGTCACCATACATAATTTTGTTTGGAAAATCTTGTCACCTCCCGGTGGAGGTAGAACACTGTGTATATTGGGCTGTTAAACAATGTAATATGAACCTTTCAGATGCAGGTGAGCAAAGAAAGATGAAAATTCAAGAGTTGGAATAAATTTGACGTGATGCATATGAAAACTCATGAATCTATAAAGAGAAGACAAAGTCTATTCATGATAGCATGATTCACCAGAGGAAGTTCCATATTGGTGAGAAGGTCCTCATGTACAATTCCAGGCTTAAGCTCCACCTAGGTAAGCTTCATTCCCGATGGGTCGGTCCCTATACTGTTACTAATGTTTACCCTTTTGGTGCAGTACAGGTTTTGCATGAGCATAGTAGACGAAGTATTACCGTCAATGGGCAGTGACTTAAACACTTCTATGAGGATTTTCCAAAAAATCCGGTGGAGTAAATCCACCTTCTCGACGCATCATACCAATAAAACACACCAAGGTTTTATCCTTCCTTATCACATTCTCAATTATTTTAGTGAGGACACTGCATACTCTAGGTGTGGGGGGTGGATACATTTCTAGGTTAGTTTGGAATTTTCATTGTTTTCTCCTTTTGTTTTCTCTTTTTGGCCTTCTTTATGGTATTTTCATTTTTACCCACCAACAATTTCGATGTTCCATGATTTGGTGACCATAAAGTGGGGAAAGTAAAAATACCATAACGAACGATAAAAAGAATATGTGTATGAATTTACCATCAAGAAGTTATTTTTTAGTGAATTGGTTTTATGTCAATGATATAAATGGTCGTATCTATGTGAAACCTTTGAGATGATTGATGCCCATTGTGTGAGTAGTTTTGGGGAAAATTGTGTCACTAATATCTCCACAATTTTTTGCACCAAAACCCAAAGTGTGATTATTTCTTACATAATATAAGGTAAATATATTTTGGGTTAGTATTTTTCAGCTTTAAATGATATTTACATACGTTCGTTCCTTATTCGATCTGTTTCATTATTGTACCAGATTGACCTATATGTGTGTACCTAATGTCCAACTGTTTTACGCCCTCAAAGAAAATTTTGTGTCTTGTGCAGGTCAAAAACCACTCGTCCTCAACCTTTGATCTTCTTATAACTATTGAAATTAGTGTCGTGAGGAGATCAAATGAGGGTTGAGAGATGAGTGTGAGATTTGTTCCAATTGCAACTTCAAAAAAATATATAATAAATGAGGGGAGTGATGAAATGTGCAACATATGGGGATATCTAGGTTGGGAGCTTATGGTTTGACTTCTGGTAATGCTTAAATGAGTGGGTCTTGAAATATGATTGCAAAGTATGTAGGACAGTTTCGGTGAAAAAATCATTTAAGCTGAAAAATGTTAAAATAAAATATATTTATTGGATAGTAAGTGGAAAAAAGAGCATGGAATGGTTTTCACACACACATGGAGAGTTAGTTTCATGGTTTACTTCTAAATTCCTTTCTCAATTGGATATCGTGAATCTTTTTGAATTTCACAATGATATGATTTGTGATACATCTTTTTCTATTTTTACTATGAAGAACTCCTTGGTGTGGTTCGTGCATTGATCACTTTAATTTAAATAAAATTTCCTCAAATGATAAATCTTCAGGATGTTGGAAATATATATATATATATATATATGCATCATTGTATTTGGATATGTGACTTTTCTCAGGAGTGAAAATGTTTAGGTGTGGGGGTGTGATCGTACCGCGATTCACTGTTTTATTCCACCCTTACACCGCTGTTTTAAACTAGTTTTGTAATGAATATTCCAAATATAATAATAAATTTTACTTTATTTTTGAATCATTTAATTAATTTTAATCAACATTATAATGGGTAATGTTACTTGTTTTTATTATTTCAATGTAGGTGGAGGTGATTTGGAGGGCCTTTGATGAAGTGGAAGAAAAATGGGCCAAAAATGCATGGATCCATGGACATCTGTCCACTGTTTTGCATATTAAACGAACTCCATGCATTAAAATGGGCTGATATTTTGTGAGACTGTCCAAAAGTTAATATTCAACATTTCCTATTAAGGAACTCAATCATGATTCGGCTTCTATGCGGCCCATCCGAACTGATCTGTCCTCACCACCGAATTTGGACCAAGTCAAATGCGGTGTTCTGTATTTTATCAATATATTGAGTTTTAGTTGTCCAAATGGTGACAAACTTTCTGTGGAGACATTCAATAGGTAGGGATACAAATTTTTATTTTCTCAAAAGCGAGTGTCTGAAGACCTAAACGCATAGTACAAGTGGATTTATGAAATCTATGTGCCTAAAACCACCTTCTAATTTTCCTATAAAAGGGCACCAAGGGAACCTCATTTGGAAGTTTGTCCAAGAGGCAAGGTGATGCCATTTTGGAGCCCCCAAGGAGTCTTCTCAATATCCCTAGAGGTTTTGGAGGCTATGCGAAGTGCTACTTTAACATCTTCTTCTTCTTCCTCTCCCATGGATTTCTAAACCCATTGTGATCACCCGGGGAGGAACGTGATGTAAATCCCATGCTTCATATTTGTAATATTTGAATGATATTTTGAATTAAAGGTTTTTGTGTGGTTTTTAATCATCCCCTATTCTTATTTTATTGAGTTATGTACTGGTATGCCATGTTCAACTCATATGATCATGCTTGGGGGTACCCATTAATGTGATGTTTCACACATCGTTCACCACTTTCTTTTCCCCCTTTCAGTTGCAGTGTTTGTGTGGTTCATATTGGTCAATTGAACTCACATAAGCACTGCCAAGGCCATGTACATTTATTTCATGGTATCACAAAGAAATAACATACAAACCTAGATAGCGCATCATGTTCTTTATGTGTTGCCTTGGTGAGTTTCCGTTATGATGTCGAACACAAATCACCCAATCATCAACGGTGTCTGGTGAATCATTGTGTGTTTTCGACTAAACCCTAGGAGGTATCCTAGTATAAACTTAGTAACAATCTGGTTCTAGGTGTTACAAACCAGTTACTAAAAGATCATAACCCTATATAATGAAGCGATGAAGGATAAACATCATGCGAGTACCCCGGGTTGATCACATTTAATCAATTCTGTTAATCTCTACATTGTTTTATCACTTTCATTTTCTATTTTCATCTTTAATCATCAAACCCACAAGTTTTACAAAACCCCATTCACCTTATACTCTCATAATCAAAACTCTCTTTTTAAATTAATTATCTAAGGCTCCGTCGAGAGATGACCTAGGGTTGCTGCTATACTGCAGAAATTCTATTCAAAATTAAACAACTAATTTGACACGGTCGACAACGCAATCAGTGTAACAAACATAAGGTAGATTTGGATATTTAACATATATGATATATTAAATTGGTGTTAATGTAGGGATTCATAAAATATTATTAATAGATCTTAATAATACTAAATGTATTATATAAATTTAATCTCTATTTTATAATTCTTTTATGTTAGTCACATATATATATATATATATGTATATATTGATATATATTTCATGAGGTGAAATGATAATTAACCACTAAAAGTATGACTTTGAGTTATCCCTTACCAATGTTCTTCAAAGATTATTATATATTGTGATGAAATGATAAGTTTAGGGTGAGTGAAATCCATTTATTGAGATATGATGAATGCTCATGAGGAATAAAATGAGATTTTTTACTAAATGACCCACTAAGTATACGACATATAGTGTCATACATTATGCCTTTAGTTTACGAGGAATGCATGGATCATATTTTCAGTACTCATTATCTAAGTATAGTGATATATCTAGATTGAGAACATTAATAATTTTATAGCTTTATTATACAAGCCTTGGGTATTAGAAAATATGGGGTGGATGAGTATATTTGTAATCCTGTCATTTGTTGGAGCTCATCTAATATGGGATTTTTACTCCTATATGAACTGAATTAAATATGGTCCCTTAATTGATATATATAGTGGAGTGTGTATCTTTTTGGTTTTTAATCATCTCACATACATTGATAGTAGAAAACAATCCCAAAATAAAATAGATCTATCTTCAAGAAGTCATAGCACCGATATTATTGAAAACCAGGGGTAAATATAGTACCTATAATTTCAGAAGTTACAGAACTATCCATCTTCATTGTTTGATGTGGTTCATTTGATAGATATCACAAGAAGAAGTGAACACATGCACCCTACCCCAGAGGTTATGAATTGACCACTTGATCTTAGTTAATAACCGAAAGACTCTCATACACCTTTTAGGGGTGATAGAGCCTTTATCAAAGTTGGTGAATAAAATATGGGGAAGAAAAATATTTCAAAATCGTTGTATGAAAATGATGATCTTAGATATGTAGAAAAAAGAGACCAAATCATCATAAAACACACAAATCAATAGAAATATTTTCTTAATACACAATTGAATGCTAATGCAACACATCACATGTGTTATTATCTGTTTAGATATATCATTCGTAGAACATTTCATTGAATAAATTTAATGCTAATTTCAACCAACCTTTCATGATTAAATTATTGAAACTATTTGGGAGAGAGTTTACAGATGATTTGTCAAATGAAACTATTAATTATGAATCTCATGTATATTTAATAATATATATAACATACTAATAATTATACATTCATCATATATATGATAATATACATGAATTATATTCATGAAATATATGTACATAATATATACAATATTACATATATATATACTTCATGAATCATATACATGTACACATGAATCTTATGAATTCATGTTTTACTGTGCATCCAACAATCTCCCACTTGCAATAAAATCCCATATGGACTTTACAAAAAACATCAAAAATCTATTTGAATCCATCCAAGTTATTTTAGATACAGTTTAATTAAATTATCTTCATATTGAACATACACTTTATCCAAAATTTTATCATTATACAATGGACTAAAAGTGTGACTCTATATACCATAGCATCATTAAAAGAAATATGAAATCCCTATTTCATATATGTAATCAAAGATATGCTTTTAGAAATAATTTAATGTTATTAAAGAGACAATGTAATATGTTGTGATCACCATAAAACATACTCATATCTATATACAACAATTTCCAAAAAACATCTACAATATACATCATATATATACCTATATATTCCCTTAGTCCATGTAATCAAGTGACCACAAAACATTAAACATGTCAATCTAGTATAACCTACTCATCTTTTCTTGATTCCTAAAAAAGACTGACCAAGTTGATAAATAAATGACATGTAATTTATCTCATAGATGATAACATAACATTACCCTTATGTAAGTAGTTGAGTTCATCATATGTAACTCAACTAAGCATGTCTATTAATTTACTCAATCTAATTCAGTCAAAGTATAGATGTATATACTTGTCATACAACTAGAAAAAACCCATTTTGGTTATGATCCAATTGATGAAATGATTAAAAACAAAACCAACCCCCCCATATTTTCTAAGTTATTTTAAAACTTATGTAAGTAGGGTACCAGAGTATTAAGTTTATCATTCTATTTATCTCTCAAACCTTAGATAATTATTATTTATAATAAGTATACACCCCTAAGTATATCGATGACTGAATGAAAATCCAAGGGATATAATTTCCTAGGTCATTCCATGTAATAAGTATCTACTTTTTACCTCACAACTCCATTTTTTATATAGAGAATCTCTTGAATTGACTACAAGAATATATTCAAGATAACCTTATCATATCTTCAAAACCCATAATACTCCATGATAATTATCTATTAGGGGGAACTCAAAGTCATTATTTGAGAGGATAATTATCATTACACTTCATGAAATGTATATATATATATATAGCCAAAATGAAAGACTAATATAATGTATTTTTTTAATATGATACAATTTATAAACATAAAAATATTTGTGGGAATATTTAACAAACCCAACATAATCACCTATCTATCAAATTATAGATGAGGGAATACAATATTTTCTTTTGTATGTTTCACAATCAGGGTTTTTTTTACTTATTACATCATATGTAATTCATTCCATGTCTATATGTTACCATTTGATAAAACTCTATCACTAAAATATTTTATGAGAAGCATCTATGATTTAAGTAAGTTTAAATAATGGTTAGATTTTATGTATCATATTCCTAATGTTCAACTACTTTAACATAGTCAATCTCTTTAGCTTCATAATATCAAATATTGCAATGTTGGCATCTATTGTTTACATAAAACATATTATAAGTTCATCATCATCATCATTATATTTGGAACCATTTACATAAAAAAATTTATGGAATATTTTATAAAAGTGTGACTATTTTCATTATTGATTTACCAGAACATCCTAAACACTTTTAGGATAAAGTGACATTCACTTTTCCCTGATAACTAATTATAACACTTTATATTTTTCTTTATCATATTATATCACATATTCATTAGGATAAATTGAGATTCACATATTTTTAGTAACTAATATAACTCTTTACATACCAATTTATATCCATTTCCAAAAAATCATTTTAGGATATCAACCTTTTATAATTATTTTAATAATAGTGATTTTTGGTAATTTACAATAACTAAAGTTATTCCTTTATATTAATCTTTATTTTAAGATATTGTAAACTTTTTAGGACATTATGTGAAAATACATTAATCTTAGATTGTTATAATATTTTATTTGTTAAAATTTAACATTTTAATGTCTCTACGCACTCAAAAAAGATTCTTAAAAGATTCTTTTTTTCATAATTTCATAATAAGAAACACGAACTGCTTTAGGTTTTTGAAAAAAACATACTTCTTTTTAATGGGAATATTTGAAAAATAAGATGTTGTTTTTATATAATATATGGTATTCTATATTTTTAGAACATATTCTTCTAAAAATAAGACTTTGTTAAAATACACCACTAATAGTTGGTTGGAATTATATTCCATTATATTGTATCAAACATCTAGATAAACACTTTATCCTAGAGAAAACATTTATTATCTATATTTTCTCCTAAAAATATGTTATATAATCTTTAAGAATCATAAAACATGTATATGAAATAAATCATATCATGTTTTTCCTAACAAATATTTTTTAACTAACAATTCATTTTTTCATTTAGGAGAAATGAGATATATATTTAAATCATTTTCATAGATTTATTTGACCTTACCATATTCTTTTGCCTTCTGATCATTGATATAAAATCTATTTACTTTATGAGTATAAACTATAAGATCAATAAATTCCCCCATCGATTTTAAAATACTATACAATTAAAATACGTATAAACTATACATTTGGTATCATATATCATTAAAAACATAATAATTAATTTGTATAACCTCAACACCTAAAATGTAAATTCCATCGAGTTTATCAAGATTATTTAGGATTTCTTAACATCTAATTATTACTACACCTCTTTATGAAAACTAGGTTTTAATTCCACTTATTGGAAATTTAGAGAAACATTGTTGAACTCTTCAATTAACTTCTCTTCTTTTGGTTTAAAATTTTAACCAGTAAAACTAACAATATGACACTAGTATCAAGACATCATATGTCCAGTTCATTTATTCTCAACATTTGATGGCATATGGTTAAATTTTATTAAAATAAACCATATTGTCAAAATATTTCTATTAATGATAATATGATAAATCCATAACCAGGATGATCCATTTTAATTATCCATTGAGGAAACTTATATAATTGAAAAAAAAATCATAAACTATGTTGTCAAAGCACAAATCTAATTTTATTAAAACAATAATTTTTACATTATACTATCAAGAGAAAAATAAGATCAACAATACACATATTATGATATGTTCATCTTTTATTGTCTAACCAATATTATTAATGAAAAAAAAACTTTTTATCCATTATATGATATGAAACTTCAACATTTATTTATTTTATAATCTTATTTAAAACGTTTTTAAAATAAACAGTTTATATCACATATCTTCTAGAATAATAAAAGTGAATATTATATCATTTATATAAATTTACACTATTATTATTAAAAAACATTCGGTAATTGAAAAAATTACACCATATGAAATGAATACTCATTTATTATTCCTAATTTAACCTCTTGGTTTTAATGTTCTCAACTATATTCATATGGAAACATTATTAGAACCTCTAACAAAATTTTCTTCCATTAGTTTGAAATTTTACCCATTTATTCAAACAACATAGTAAAATAACCCAAAAATCACATGCCTAGTTTATCTATCCTCAACTCTTTGAGAATATTCGGTAAAAGTTTCATTAATTCATTTATCTTTTTATAACATATTCATTGATGATATAAGAATGAATTCCTTTACAAGAATAAGCCTTAAGGAAACCTCAAGTTTCACCCAGTCATTATTATATATAATAATATTGAATATATAAATAGTGATTACAAATTAGTTATGTTTATTTTTATCTAATGACATTTGAATCTATAAATGAATCATTATATGCATATATAGACATCTATATTCCCTTGTAAAAAAATTTCAACACTAGGTTACTTGGTAAAATATGGATTTAACATAGAGAATTATCATTAAGCAAATTTCATTAAAAAAATTGTGTTATTATTTTCTTACATTTAGATTCCCCATTCAAGGGTTAATATAAAATGTTAGATTGATGAAAGTGATGTAATGCATAATAAAAGCTTTTTTGAAATGAATATCATTTTTAATTCACTAAATGGACCAAAGGACTTCATTTTTTTAATTATTTTTTGAAAATACACCTTTCAATGGGTGAGGTGGAACCCTTACAAGGCCTGAACTCTAAGAGACAATTACATGACCCGTATTTCTTAGATGGAATCACCCAGAAAAGACAACTTGGAACTGCTCCTCCCTAGGATATGTCATGATATAACCATTCCACCTTCTCAAGGCTAGTCGGCTAAATGTACTATTCAAAGCTGCATAGGCTCAGTACTGATAGCTATGTCGTACCCTTTCATTATTCCAATTATGGTTAGCTATGCTCTAGTAAATGCACCTTCCGTGAACATTATCTAATGCTTTTCCCTTGTAGTCTGACCAGTACATCTATATCATGTGGCCTGAAGGCCTTGTTGTGGCCCTAAGGCCTTAAGGTGGCACGAAGGCCTTGATAAACAACTGCCCCAACGACCTTGTTATTGTACCTAAGACAGTACTACTACAGTAATAATATAGTACCCAGGAATTTGTCTCCATCTGGATTTGATCTTAGGTCTCTTGGATGCACTTTTTGTGTCCTCACCAACTGGGTTGAGGCTCATGTGCATCATTTTTAATTAACATTTATAAGAAATTACATTTAATATAATCCCACAATAATGATTTAAATTTTAAATATTCAATATAACTATTTGTGGGATAAGATCCATATTTAATTAATAAATATGTTTGATTGAGCATTCTTCTCACAACTTAGCAATTTAGGTTTGCAATCATCTCAATCTTATCATATATGAATCATTGATAATTGAGTGTAAAAATCTTTTTCCAATTTATCATAGGGAAAAACCATTTATTTTCCTATAGTATCCCAATCCTTGGGGTTTCCCAGCTCGTGTAACCTAAAGAAAATTTCAAATTCAAAATAATATAATACAATTCTGGGTCACCCATATTTGGAATGAAACGGTATAAGGATGATCATGTTTCACCCATCACTTGCTTATCCTACACAAGTTAATCATGGGACACCCTGCTTTGGTGTAAAACTGACCTATTGAATGATTGAGGTCTTGAAAAGTGCAACTTTTGAAGGAATCTGAAACATTGTATTTGAAGGTTATTTAATATCACCATCTTATCTCATGTTTCTTCCCATTATGTGCATGTCTTTTTCTAATGATTTTGTTTTAGAAGTCCCTATTCCATCCTCCAAATTAAAGTGATTATTTCGTATTAATGTGTAACTCATTACACCACCCATAGGTTTTTGTTACTCACCCAAAAATAGAATCTAATCATATTCATACATATCTGAATGGATCATATTAATAAGGTACATGAACTATTCATGTAAAGTAATGGAATTATATGAGATTGAAAATATCCACATATGTTTACTCGAAGTGACAGATATCCTACCACATTCACCATTCAAGAGAAGGTGTTTCCTCTAGGATAGTCAGTATAAAGACAATGAGTCACTATACTCAGGGAGAATTTAATCAAGAGATAATTCAACTCACGATATATCTATAACCTAATATTAACATATTTTTCCTAAGAATTAAATTCATGGTAATAATTCCAAATAAATAATTGAGTTCAAGGTAGATGAAATATAAATTTAATCAAGTTGTACCTATAATGTGATGCAATGTTTTAACTCCTAGAAGTAGTTTAACAATTAAACTAAAGAATAAATAATATTATAGAGTGTTCTACCACTACAAAACCTATATGGAACATGTAAGGTTACAAGTAAATCAAACTTTACATAAGGTAAGTTACTATTTACCTTTACATAAACCCCTCACGAAAGGGTACACATCAATCAAACTTCACATAAACTAGTTTACCTAAAGGTATGTTTTATATTTATTTTACATGAACCATTTTTGCAAGGGTAAAACTCAGACAACCATTATATGAACCCTTAATGTAAAGGTATTTCTTGAGATACATTTACATGAATTATTCTGTAAAGGTAAATCTTATATTACCATTATATATATCATGTAAAGGTACTAAAACTATTCTATAATATGGTGAAATATATTGTTCTTTGAAAACCAGATGATTAAATTTGATGAATTTTTTAAGAAACATTCTCTAATACCACTATTTCTTTTCATTTGATCATTACATGACAATTTTTAGTAAAAAAACCCAAAACAAACCAAATCTACCTATAAAAATTCAAAGTATCTATATTATTAAAAAAATAGTAAATAGAGCACTTAGAATTTTAGCAGTTATAGTAGTATCCAACTTCTTCCTTCAATAGAGTGTGTTTGGTAGAGATCACAAGAGGTAGAAAACATAAGCACCATACCTTTGAGTAAATACACCAATTTATATATCACAATTCATAAATGAAGGACACTATTAATTCATAAGGGGTAATAGAATCTTCACCAAAGGTGATGAATATAATACAAAATACAATAGATTTTCAATAGATTTTCATGAAATAAATGATCTTAGTTACATTGAAATAATGAGGTCAAAAGAACCCACACACACACCCAAATAAAAATGAATCATCTATTTAAACATATCCAAATCTAGATAGAACACATCATATGGATTAGTATCTGTTTAGGTGTAATATTTATTGAACATTTCAATAAACCAATACAACGAAAATAAACCAATCTTTGTCTC
Organism: Viscum album; assembly: GCA_963277665.1. Lineage (NCBI taxonomy): Eukaryota > Viridiplantae > Streptophyta > Magnoliopsida > Santalales > Viscaceae > Viscum > Viscum album. Next base: position 540,041,184 of record OY728145.1, read on the forward strand.
ATAGATTGATGAAACTATTCGTGATATGTTTTCACACTAGTTAATCACATGAAACCTTTTAATATAAATCTCATGCATATAATATATATATATATCATATATATTTATTATATATATATATATCCATATCATTCATTATACATGAAGCATATTCAAAACAATATACATGCTTCATATACATGTATTAAATGTACAAAATATATACAATATTATAATATATATATATACATAACATTTCATATGAATGTGTACATGAATATTTTTAATTTATATTCTAGTGTACATCCAATAGTGAACACATCTAGATAGTATATATGTCACGACCCATCCTAGAGGGGCTTGTTCTATGACTACCCAAAACCCACCTCTAATAGGTCAAGGGTGGGTGACTATCACTTAGTAGTAATATCCAAAAAATGGGAGGCATTAGCCTAAAGTACCTAAACACACAGACACACACATCTCCATGCCATAAAATGATAAGATGTAAAACAACTAAAAGGATGAATGCATACATATAAGATCCCAAAATGGGGTACGAAATTTAAATTAATAGATAGTAAATAGGGGAAAAAAACAAGCCCACCACAATGATTATGTAACACAAGTCTAACCTAGAAGTAAAGGTATTGGGAAAACTATCTAAAATCCACAAGAACACACCTCGGTCTATCCAGTCTCACTAAGCACCGTCTGGTCTAGGTCCGCCAAGGACTCTGTCAAAAGGTCAATTGTCTGCGCAAGATACGACATGTGCGAGAATATCCCATGTAGGAGTGAGTATGAAGATACTCAGTAGGATACCCCAAAATCACAAAGCAATAAAAAAAGGAAAGAACAATCATCTCTACATAGGTATATTTCTATATAACAAATAAAAAGAACATCTAGATATACTCAATAGAGACACCCGAAGATCATGCAGTCATAACTAGCTACCAGCCATAGGATTCTGATTGAACCATGATCATTCTCATAGAGCTTACACCTCAAGTGATGATATCATTGGAGACCCTTGATTAATAATTCTAGATTATTTGGCTCCCGCTCAAAGAGAACACATTGGTGAAGGAAAACTATGATACCCAAAGAGAGGATCATGCCCAAACTCACTAGGGGATGCCACAAACCCAATATGGATCAACCCTCTATGTAGATTATCATGCCACAAACCACTAGGGGATGAAATGAACCTTAACGATGCAGCCTTCAACACCTTGCTCAAAGTGGTTATGCGATTCCATAGAATTCAATATGGGTGATAAAGGATCTCACTCCAGTCTCGGGGGGGGGGGATACCATACTCTATCTAAAACTCGGCCTCTATAGAGGATAAAAATCCAGTGATGTGGATGTAATGTTGTACTTAACCCTGGATAAAGGACTGAGGGAATGATATCATCCTATACTAGTCCAAACAAACAAAAAAACCCCAATATTTGTCGCATAATGATTTTCTAAATGTAAGGGTATCAACACTATAAACGGCTCATCGATTGCACCCTCTGTTTAGCAGTTATACCCATTTGAAAAAAAAAACCAACCAAAAACCAATTGAGGGTCTACAGACCTACTTTCGTGGTAGGTCCACCTACTGCCACATTTGACCACGATGGTTGACCGCTGTGGTTAGTTGACTTACCATGCAGCCGCTTCACCCGTGGTTGACCTTCATGGTCAATGCTCCCCTAGAAACGTGAGATTCCATGGCCCTGTGGTCGGTCACAACTAAGCGCCGACCAAGTTTCCCTCAAACCAACTTGAATTTGAGTCTGATCAAACTTGGGACCACATCATTTGGCCCAAACAATTGGGTCAAACAAACCCACCAATCTGACACAGCCCGTCAAACCTAACCCTCCTCCCCCTCCAACACCAATATAATTCTGACACCATATCCACTGTTGTAGTATTCAAGTCCTCTAAAACTGTTCCCAGCCACCCGCGGCTCTGCTACCCACATGCCCTATGCCCTGCGCACCGTCTCCAGCCACCGGTTGCCACTGCAGCAATAGTGGTACCTTCCGCCAACCACTGCACATCCCCCAATTCTAAATAAAACTAAACTATCGTAGATATGAGATCGTTGGGTCACAATCTACATATTTCTAATCTTGGTTGTCAATTATTCTCGAATCTGGGGGTCTAATAATGTTCAGAACCACCTATAAACGTTTATCCAAGAAATTTAGGGTTCTGACGGTGAATAAAGAAAGTAAATGAGGTAGAAAATCACAAAGAAAAACCCAGAGGAATGAATCTAGGCTATTGTTCATGTCGAAATTGATTCATTTTCTTTATAAAAATACTCAAAGAAAAATAAATCAATGAACCAAAACAATTCTATCAATATAAAACTATAAAGGATGTGTGTATAAATTTGTGCATGTTGAATTGATCTTCATTCGTATGGGATTAATAACGGTATGGGAATCACAAGACAAAACATCATACATGGATTTGGTTCGATTACTGTTGAAGAATGATCGTTTCCTTTCATTTGATGGAGATATCCGTCGAATCTAAGGCAGCATCAATCAATCGATCAACGATCTGCAAATTGATCATTATTATTTCGAGAAAATGATCTAGAGGTATCTCAAAAAATATTCCAAAATTTCTTGGGTTATGCTGCTAACCCTAGAATTTTGACATAAGGATGCATTTAAAGAAAATATAATTTTGTTTGTCAAATTTTTTTATTCAATTATTTTATTCCTCTTACATCCCAAGATATATTTTCACAAACGACCCATGCTGTCTAAAGTTAGGTCACGCCTAGGGTAAAACCGCATTTCTAAATGCAACTTTGGCTTTATATTTTTTCTCCAGGAAACCTTTTATGTGCTTTCCAAATTTTTAGGGAAAATCTCTCACATGTGCTATTAAGTATTTTAATATTTTTTAAACAGTTATTCTGAGCACACCGGGCCTTGGAATTGCACACCGTCTCAGTGCCTAGTCTTTAAATCAATCCATATAACTTCCAAAATTACTACATAGAGAATCTGAGATGTTACATTCACCCCACCTTGGAGATTTACGTACACAAAATTCCAAAACAAGGGTTACTCAAATATATGAGGGTACTGAGAATGAATTTGGGCCTCCCGCTCCCATGTGCTCTCCTATAGATTCTCATGCTACATCCAAACACATACTAAAGGAATAAATCTTTCCAAAAGGATCATATCCTAATGATCCTCTATCACCACTGGGTACTCAGTAATGGTTTCTCAATTCTCAATTTCCAACTTGCCTAAGTCGATGACATGCAATGGGCCATGCACGTATCTCCTCAGATGCAACATGTGGAAGACTCTGTGGACCCAATGTATCTATGGTGGAAGAGACAAGTGGTACCCACCTCTCCAACTCTATGCAATACTTGTAATGGGCCGGTGAACCTCAGAGATAGCTTTTTGCCCCATCCAAATCTCCATAATCCTAGTCAAGGTGAAACTTGATTGAACACATGGTCTCTATCCTCAAACTCCAAAGGCCTCAAAATCCTCTCAACATAAGTCTTTGGATGGCTATGTATAGCCTTCATCCATTCCTAGATGATCTAATCCTTCACTATAGTAGCTCTCATCAACTCTGATACGATGAGTGCAGACTCTCATAGGTAAGACCAGCAAAGTGGTGACTTGTACGGTCGCCCATACAAAGCCTTGAAAGGTACAATAAAATTGGTGGAATGAAAGATACTTTTTTACCCAAAGTCCAGAAGTGGTAGGTGATCCTCTCAACTATGACCATAGTCTAAAATGAAATTCAACACCATGTCCTCTAGAACCTGAATGGTCTGCTTGGCCGTCTTTCTGTGGGTGCAATGTTGTGCTCATGCATAATTGGTTCCCAAACTCCTCATGTAATCCCTTCCACAACCGGGATGCAAAGTGAGCATCGCAATCTGAAACATTCATCGATGGTACTCCATGCAGTTGAAATAACTCCTACATGTAGAGTTGTCTGATTCTCTTTACTGAACTCTGCACTCAAATAGCTAGAAAGTGGGCTGACTTGGTGAGTTGATCAATAATCTCCCAAATGGAATCATGTCCCATGCACATATGTGGTAAACCCATCCCGAGGTCGAATGCTATCCCATACCAGTTCCATTCTAGAACCATATGGGGTTGATCAAAACATGATGGAACCTATTACTCAAACTTTACTTGCTGACATGTAAGGAATTGAGAAAAAATCTCTACAAATCCTTTCTTCATCTTTGGCCACAAAAACTAGCATCAAAGGTCCTGATACATCTTTACCAAACATGTATGTACCACCAAACATGATGTATGAAAATCCCTCAAAACCTATCCTACAATGCCACTGGTAATACTATTCACCCTCTAAAAAATTGACGTGCTCCACACCTTTTGAGTATCCATCAGGAGCAAGAACTATGGACATCTGAATAGATAGGGTATCACAGTTGGTATTTCCAAGCTATTCCTATTAGAATTGTTGTAAGAGTGGAGGGGTGGTGAGCATCGACTAGAGGTAAGTTTCTCTATATCCACCCATAAAGGATATCTACAACAAGTCCAAATACTTCGACACCTCCTTCATCAAATACAAACTAGATCTCCTACTGAGAGCATATACCACCTTATTGCCCTTCCGAGGAGTATAGAACATCCTAATGTCATATTCCTAAATGAAATATTTTCATCAACTATGTATGAAGTTCAAATACTTATAATAAAAGATATAATTAATACTCTTTTTATCCGAGTAGATGATAAATTGCTCACCCATCATGTAGGGTCGCCACATCTTCAAACAGATGACTACCAATGCTGGATCAAGATCATGGGCCATGTAGTTCTACTCATGTGGTCTCAAAAGGCATGAAACGGAGGAAATCATGGATTTCCTCAACATCTAGACACAACTAATCCCGGTCCATTATGCATCACAGAACACCATTTACTCGAAGACATCCACCAGTAAATTCAAGATGAGAGCGCTCTTAAACCTTCTCCTCAGCTCCTAAAATCACTGCTGGCAATTTTTTGTCCACATGAATGGATGACCACTTCATGTTATAGCTATCAAGGGTGATTCTACTCGAAATATTTTAGGTAAAAACCTCCTATTGTACCCTGAAAATCCAAGGAAAATCCACACCTTGATAACAATAATGGGTGGCTCCCAAGCAAGCATTGCCTCAACATTTGTGGGATCCACTCAAACTCTATTCTATGAGATGATGTGTCCCAGAAAATGGACCTGTAGAATCCATAAATAAAACTTCAAGAGATGCTCTTATTGTCGGTGATCTTGAAGTGTGTATAGAAACATCCTCAAGTGTCTCGTGTGCTCATCCTCGGACACCAAGTACTCTAGGATGTCATTAATGATGACAACTATGAACCTATCTGACTAAACACGAAAGATTATGTTCACTAGTACTATATACAATGGTGGGGAAAACAACACACAAAAAATCATCAATAGGTACATACAGTGAACATAACGATATCTTATGGCCACATTTGGTATATCCTCATCTCCCACTCACAGTTACTGAGAGCATGATCTGAGGACCATCACACCCCATTCAACTGGTCAAAGAGAAAATAGTTCCTCGGTAGTGGATACTTGTTCTTCACAAGCACCTCGTTTAGGAATTGGTAATCCACACAGAACCTCAATCACCCATCTACCTTCTTAGAAAAAACCATGTTTTCCTAGTGTGAAACACTGGGTATTAGGAATCCCTTCCTTTTAAAGTCCTCTAATTGTATTCCCATCTAGTGAAGATCTCTGGAATCCATTCAATATGCGGGATATGATATCATTGTCTTCAAAGGGTGTAGATCAATATAATATTCCATATCATTATGGGGAGGTAAATGTGGAACTTCTTTAGGAAACACGTCCTTTGACTCTGCCACCACTGTAGGAAACTGATGTCTCATATCATTCACTACACCGATGGTGAGGCTTTACAAATGATGAATAATCAACTGCACCATCCTATGTGGGAGTCCAAACACTGTTTCTTATACCTCCTTTTCACCAAAAAAGGAAAACCTGGTTCCATTACTGTGGATAGACCACACACTTTTCATAAAACAGTCAATCTGACCATGAACTGTGGATGGCCACTCTATACTACGAATGACGCTATAAGGCCTCAATTCACTACCAAGATATCCCAAATGAAACTGTCATCTCCAAGACTCAGTTCACACTATTGGCATCAGTGTGTTATCATTAAGTCTCCTCCAGTAGAAGTCTCCAAGCGTAAGAGTAGGTTCAATGGTTCTTTCAGAATCTTCGAGTCTCAAAAAACATTTATGACAAGTAAGGAATGACTAGAACCTATGTCTATAAAAACTAAAACTAAGGTCTAAAAGACTCATATTGTAACTCATATCATCCTAGGATCCCATGGGTAATAATTATCCATCTCTTATTTCTATCCTTGTCCATATCCACCAGCTCCTTGAGCATGTTTCAGACCATCTAGGGGTGGTGGTGGAAATAAGTCGATCCTCCAACCACATCCACCTTCACTGCCTGCCCCTCCAACACATCCACATCCCTAGGAAACACCTTTATCCTATCTCTATCTCTTCCTCGATGGTCCCTTAACTGTCTCCAGATCAGCTGTACGACGGTTTGGGAAATATCGTGCCAGATGTACCTGATTGTCAAATGAGTAACACCGTCATTCCCTTGAGTAATTCAAGATACATTGGGATCCTTGTACCACGGATCCTAAGTCCAGGGATCTCCCCCTGAATTGGAACACCGACTTGGGTCCCTGTAACTACCATCAAATTTTTACTGCCAAGGTATCTATTACATAGTTCCCACTGCTATCTCCCAGTACCAGTGTCTGCACTACCAGAAAACTCTCCACTATCATGGATCACTTTAGTTCCCAAAATAGGTAGTAACTATAAGGGATACCACTAATTCCCTTACGTCCTTATGTAAGCCCTGTTTGAAGGATTGAGACCTGAATAACTGACCTCTTTTCATGTACAAGGATTAACACGAATGATTTGTAAACTTTTCTAAAATCTCCACGATGGTCATACTTCCCTACTGTAGACGAAGGAGCTCCTATATGCATACCGATCATAACATGGATGGATAGAACTCCTCTATGAAGATACAGTCAATGTTTGTATAGAAGAGGGTTGTCTCATTGTGTGACCGAGTCACCAAGCTCCACCATCACCCTACAGAGCCATGAAGAAGTCTCGTGGAAAGAACCACCACCTGGTCAGCAGACATCCTCATAAGGTGAAAACATGGGTGACTCCCTCTATCCAATCATTATCCATCTGGGGTTCTGTCTCACCCTAAAAATAGGGAGGTCACAACCAATTAAACCCATTCATTTCACTCATCCTACATGTATCATTAGATAGTAGTGCTGGTAGAAGCTACTTCTTGGAGGGTGGTGCTATAGCTGGTAAACCACATAGAGGTTCTCTCTATAGTACATATCCCTATAATGATACCACATCACTAAGCTAATCATCCTCAAGATCATATGGTGTGATTCGGTCTAGCTATCTATGTGGAGGCATCCGAAAATAAAACAATATGTACCATGGTCAAGAGAGTATATCTGGGGAACTGACTAAAGAAGGGAATGGAAGACACCACCATTCCTATATGTTGTATGTATCATTGTTCTCCCTTCAACCGGTGTTCTCATGAACCTATTTGAAAAGTAGGTAATTAGAGTCCTGGTGTATGGATACTTTGTCCATTTCACTACCAATAGATTCCACGGCCTGAAAGAAAAACTATAAACACATATCATTGTTTCCCCAAACCAACCTCATAGACTCCTAGACCTAATGTAGAACCTACCTACATCTGATACCACTCTTTCATGACGCGTTCCAGAGGGGCTCATGAAGTGAATACCCCAAGGCCTTCTCTAATAGGAAAGAGGCTAGTGACTAGCATTGAGTAGGCATATCACCCAAATGGGAGGTATTATCCTAATGTACCTGTACACACGCACGCATCTCCAAGTCACAAATACTAAAATAAAAAATAGATGAAAGGATGTATTCACACATCAGAGATCCTAGAACATAGCATGAAAATAAAATTAATCAAATTTATATAGGTCCAAAACAATCCCACCACAAAGATTATGTAACACAAGTAAACCTTCGAAGTAATGGTACTAAGACTGCTGTCTGAAATCTACAGGAACACACCCTAGTTTTTCTGGTCCCACTAACCACTCTCTAGTCTTGGTCCACCAAGGAATCCATCAAAAGGTCGATCATCTTCAGAAGACATAACTCTTGAGGGAAAATCCTGAACATGGGTGAGTATAACAATACATAGTACGAGACCACAAAACCACAATGAAATACAACCAAGAAATCTATAGTCAACTCTACACAGGTTTATGTCTACAACACATATAATAAGAAAATTCAGATATAATCAAGAGGGACACCACTCTATTAGGTGGTCAAACCCAACTTCCAAACACAATAATCTTCTCGAAGCACGAACGTTTTGAGATAACTTACTCCTCAATCCATGATATCATAGGAGACCCTTGATGAAGAGGTCTGACTCATTTGGAACCTGCACAAAGAGAAAGATTATCTTGAGAAGACCATGATACATAGAGAGGGGATCACACCCAGAATCACTGGGGGTTTCTAAAAACCCAATGTAGGTCAACCCACTAAGTATGGGATTATTACCATAACCACTCGGGGATTCCATAGACCCTACTGATGTGGCCTACTAGATGATGGACCAACACCCTTAATCAAGGAGGTCACGTGTTTCCAAAAACTCCACTAGGGTTGATAGAGGATTGCACTCCAATCTTGGGGATATATACCATACTCTCTCTGAGACTTGACCTTTTATGGGATTGCAATTCAGTGATGTGGATATAATTTCATACTAAACCCTTGAGGAAAATACCAAGATAATGATAAAAGCCTAAACTAATCCAAACTAAAAACCCACCATTTGTCTCAAAATGAAAATATCAATTCTAGGCAATCAACACTGTAGATGACTAATCAATTGGATGGTCCATTTGGGAGTTATTCTCATTTGAACAAAACCCCATGCTGGCCTACTGAGGGCCTCTAGACCTATTGCATGGTCAGAAATTGTTGTTCGTCAACTTAATGCTTGGTCTCTTTACCTGTGGCTGACCATCATGGTCAAAAATCGCGGTCGGTGCACCCATGGTAGCTTGAGCAGCTGCGGTAGCGCGGTCGACCATCGTAATCAGTTGCCACTAGGTTCTTCCTCGATTTCCATGAATCTGGCCAGGATCCGACCCGGGTCCGCCTCATTTATACCAGCCCATCGACCCAACCTGGCCCACTGATCTGACCCATCCTTCCTATCTCATCCCTCTCTACATTTCCACTGCCACTCTATGTACTCCACCACCACTATCACATCTGCCGCCACCATTATCGTGTCCTCCACCACCATTCCTGACCACCCACAGATCCACTTCCTACACACACTCCACCACCGCACGCCGCTGTCGTGCTCGTGGTCCCTTCTACGGACCGCCATGCCTCCACCAATGCTCAAAAAACTAAATGATCAGATATATGAGATCCTTGGGTCCTGATATACATAGATACAACCTCAGTTATCAATTCACCTCAAACTCGAAAGTCTGATCGGGTTCATACCCAACCTAAAACATCAATTCAAGAACCACAAGGTTCCAATGGTGAATAACCTAAATAATAGGGGAGAAATCCCAAAGAGAAAACCTGAGGAATGAACCTTAGCTGATGTTCATGTCAGCCTAAATTCACTTCTATTATAATGATAATTGATGAGGAATAAATCAAATAACCAATACTATTCCATCAATTATAATATACCAATGATGCGCATATCAATTCTTATTCATTAATTGGTCCGATTTTTTATTTTGATTAAGAATGTGATGGAGATCATAAGACCAAACATTCTACCTCGATTTGGTTCTATCATTGGTGAAGAACAATCACTACATCGCATTCGTTGTCAAGATCTATCAAATCCGAGGATGCATTGATCGATTGATAGATGATCTGAAAATTTTTCATCATTAATTCAAGATAATTTTCCAGAGGTCTCTCCAACAATCCTAGAGAAGTTATTTGGTTATCTCATCCTTATTTTGTTTCCTTCCCAAGAAATCCAAGAAGTGTACTAGAAATGATATGCATATAAATAGTAGATGGAATAATGTTATCCTCAAAAGAAAAAATTATGTTATAATATCTGTATTCATTTGTAATAAAAGACTCATGTTTGTGTTTAGTTTACCAAGACTACTAAATCGGTCAGTCCTTCAGGATATATTTCATTGTGATCATGCCAATGTAATGGTAGTAGACACTGGCTCCAAGATTACTTGGGTTGGGTCGCTAAAGTTGGTATAAAATGAAATTTAGTAACAACCTTGTGAACTGGATTTAAGAAAACTTAGATTAGATAACATAGCCCTGAAGTTGAAATTTAGGATAAGTATATAAGAACATCGTAAAGTTTTAGTTAGATAGAGATTATATGGATTTTCTAATAATGCATCCCTATATGGATACTACAAGTGGATGTGGTTCTAGAATATATGTTCCTCGAGGTAACAACTCCAAAAAACGTGCATCAAACCTGACTTGAGTGTAACCTGGTACAAGATAGCGAGCCTTAATACGAACATGGTTTGACACTCTCAGGGGATATGCTTAGGATAATTCACATTTTCATTACCAACCATTATGAAAGATTTTAATTTATGGTTAAAATGAATATATTTGGTTGAAACGAAGGGTTTTACATTGAAAATAAGGTTCCATGATATTCTATAAATGATTATACATTTTTATCACTATGAGAATTGTTACTCACAATATGATTTCTGTTTTTATTTAATTGATGGAACCTTATGGATTCATGTTCCTATTAAACATGATATACAAAGTGGTGGAAACGAGAAACCAAATGGGATTTTGATAAAAGTGAAGGATATTTAATTCATGAAACCTCAGTTATCATGAAAAATTATTAATAACATATACCTTAACCACCTTATGAACATCCCAAATCAAATAAGGATAGAGTATTATAAGAGGTTTAGTGGTGAATACCATAGATAAAAGATGTCTTGATTTCCATCATGATGGATATTTGGAAGGAGACGCCAAGGAAAGTGTCTCAATGGAATGTAGAAATGATTTATTTTTAGGAAAGAAGGACATGAAGAAAATGATCACAAAGGTAAAATGAAGAGTACAATGTAAGGAAATAAAACATATCCTCAGAATCAATTTTTAGTTCATTGCCTCAAATGTTGGGAACCTGAGAATTACCTAAGTCAGTGCCCTCTTCTATAGGATAAACTATAGATCAAGGAAGGACATATGTGGAAATAAATGGATGAAGTTTTTATGTATTGGTGTTGCATTAAACACCACAATTAAGAGGATATTTAGTGATTAATGTTATTTTATGGTGTTCATCATATATATTTTCAAAGTTACGTTAATATGTTTTTAGAAAAAGGAAAAACTGTATGATGAGTGACAACCCATCGCGTTTGAAAATGCAATAGGGTTTGAACCCACAACTCAAGGGTGAAAAGTTTGAAGTTCCTAAAACTATCCTACATAATGTCTTAGTAAACATGTTTTTTTGTTAACCTATCTAATGGATAAAGTATATTTTTATTTTTAGGTAATTAGTTTTATCAAAAATATAACTTTAGGATTGGAAACATTTTTCATGATTGGGTGATTAATATTACCTTAGAAGATTTTAAATATTTTGGGAATCCAATAAGAATAAGGTAAACAAAATATTATGAGGAATAAAGGTTGAATTATATTTTAGAGTCAAATATGATTTTATTATGGATTGGGATTCATGTTTTTTATAGAAATGGATAATATATCTTAGAGATTATGTTATTTAGGTATTTAAATTTTTGGTATAATACATTATGAGTGATTGACGTTATTTTGAATACTATATCATCAAATTCTCTCGATTTTTTTGGTTTCAATCATAGTTTAGAATAATTTTTAGGAATGGTTTTTTATTTGTTGAATGATCTAAGTTTAACTTTGCGTATTACTATTGAATTTTGGGGATTAAAGTTGTTTTTAATCATATAAAGGTTTATTATATTGGGGAATTATCTCATATTATTATCACCATTTAAGTTTCTGTTAATGTATAAAGACATGAATAATTAATTTTTATAATTTTTAGGATTTTTTGATTGGTAGAAGATGATTAATATTCTTTTGGAATGAAAAAAAAGTTATATTAAATACTAATCGTTTGGAGAAAATATGCGTTTGTAACACTAATTTTCAAGTAACTATTTTTCTTTAATTTTGTAGTCTAACAAGTAAATAAATTCATTAAATTTAGGAAAATTATTTTGAAAAAAAACATTATCCATTTAATTTTTTTACTAAGAAATCAATGACCTTTTAACCCATCAAACATTTTTTGTTTTGTAATTGTTAAATTTTTCATGAATGTGTTCTCTGCTACACTCCATCATAACTTAACAGTTAGTTTTCTATTACAAGTTCATGTTTTCCAACATGGAACCCTAGTATATGTTATCTCAGGCGACCTTCATACTTCCCTTTCTTTCCTTTAAAGTGGAAGACTTATCGACCCTTGTTTTTATGTGGGGTTTCGATAAAGGTATTTTGAATAGTCAAACCATAGTTACTGAACCCGAATTCAAAAATTATGGGGATTACATTTATTTAAGTAGGGTATAATGTAACACCCCATGATTTTATGGAATGTATCTTCTTAAATTTAATCTCTTATCTAGCTTCAGTTTCATGAAACACCTAGCAAAAAAACCATGATATTGTATTACTATAATTATTTAAAATTAATTTATCTCCTAGTATTTAAATTGGTGATTATGAATAAAATTAACTAAATTATAAAAATATATTATTTAATTAATTTTTTATAAATTAAATTAGAAATAAATATAAAAACCAATTTAATATAAAGGAAATGTTTTTATAAATACTATTTTAATAAGCACATGTGTGTTTTGTAACAATAAAGAAATCATAATTTTTGTCTATATTAATGAAATAAATATATAATATATTCAATTTAATGTTTAAAACTCAGACTAGGTTTTTTCTAGACATGATATAAGAATAAATGAATTATTTCACATAAAAGATGTAATTTTTTTAAAAGATAGTTTTATGCCTTTTGATTGGAAACTTTTTTCAAATATAATTTTTGACCCCATTATAAATTATATTTGAAAAATTAAACATATTCTTTTAAATTGGATTATACAATTTACTTTGGGTTAATTTTCTGCATTTTTCTAATAATTTTCATGTTTTGATAAATATTGATAAAATAGTTCATTTTAACAGAATTTTTTTTCATCAAAATAATTTACAGTGTGTAAATATATTTTTAATTAGATTTAACAGATAATTATATAATTTTTTATCATTAAATATAATTTAGTCATTGGAATAAATTTCAAGTTGAATTTGGATATAAAAACATTTTATTATTATCAATATTTTCACTTTAAAAACATGTTTTCTCATTTTATCCATGAGATTAATTTTAAATAAAATTTTGGAAATTATTTGTTTAGAATTTTGAAAAATGTATTCCATATTTGGAATCATATGTTCCAAACTTTTTATTTTTGGACAATATGAATATTAACTTTAGTATTTTTTATATTTGTGCAGGTAAGGGTAAATCAGGCAGTTAAGGGTAAAAATAATATTTTTAAGATCCAAAAATTACACTAAAAATTATCATAATTTAATTATATGAATTATTGTCATCCCAAATATTAATTTTGTTGATTTTATGTCCACTTGGAGTCAATTTTATGACTAATACTTTTTATTATTTTATTCAAAAAAGAGTCCAATACGTTATACTCATGTTTTTAATAAGTATTAAATTTTTTATATGTGGTTATTCAGAAGTTATCTTTCACTATAAATAGTCATTTTAATGATAAAAAATTTATATTAATCAAGTTAATTCTTTTATTTTTTAGGAAATAAATAAGTACTTTAAAGTCTTATAAAATGACGATGGAATAATTTTTTAATTAAAGGAAATGTCAAAAAAAATGTTATAAAAATATTAAAATAAATATAATTAGAGATAATTAATGTAATAAATGAATTTTATAGATGACTTAGACATATTATGGATGAATTAATGTTTTTATTTGAAGTTATATTGTGTATTTATATTTTTAAAAAATTCATGAAATGAATAGTATCAAAATTGATATTAATGATATTCTAAAATAAATAATAATTTATGAAATGGTATAAAATTAATAAAAAATTAAAATTAGGTAAAAGGATTGAGATATGTATTTAAATGTAATACATGACTCATTTAGTTTTATTTTGGAATTTTATAGTAACTATTTAATTCCTTAAAGAGTAAAAATACAAGTAATCACGATAAGAGATAAATGGTTTAACTAAGGGTTAAATCCAAAATATAATGGTATGAATGTGACCTAAACCTATCTACAAATTATTAATAGATATGATTTAAACACATCCTCATATTATCTTAAAAATGTATCACTTTGGCGCTATTTGTTTTATTGAAATTTAATTTATATTAATTGAATATGTTTTGAGTCCCCAAAAGTGACACTCACCTCAATTAGAAATGGGAACCTCCTCCCTAACATTCTCACACAGCATTGAGCCTTATAGGTCAATCAAAGCCTACATATTTCTCCTTTTAACTTCCCTAAACAGGTCTTATAGTCTATAATCATGGAATACATACAACCAAATAATTCATTTTGGGAAAATGAAAAATAGATACCCAAAAAGAGGTAACATTGATCAACGAAAATTGTTGTTTTATTTTTTCCTTAAACCTCTTGATTTTTTTTTAAATTTCATGTTTGTATAATTAATTTAGGATCCTAAATATATCTATATTTTTTTATTTTATGGTTTCAACCTAAAACCACACACACTTCCATCAAATAGGATACACAATCATTATTCATGTGTATAGTGGACTAACAGCTTAAGAATCAATATCACTCGTTCTTCCATTTCATCCTTTATTGGTTGGGAATAATGATGGAATATATATTTTATAAGATATATATGATAATTAGGATTTATTTATTATTTAGTAATATTTACATAACACATACATTCATGCTTTCCATTTCATATAAAAACAATAACTTCAGTTGTTGACGTTTGGACTACCACCTCCTCAAAACGATGTGTTTCATTCACACATTACATGGAATATATTAAGGACGTGTTTAGTAATATTAAATTATATATATGATATAATAATACAACTATAATTATATTAATTACTTAATTTATTTCAACACAATATGATAACGTAGACAATGTTTACGTGTATGTATGGCCTATCGTCACCATGAATGGTGTATTTCATTTTCTATTTCTATATTTTATAGATTATTATAAATATATATATGATTAAGATATTTGATATTTATTCCATGGTTATAATTATTGAGATTATGAAATCTTGATATAAATAAGTAAATAAAAAATACAACAAATAAAAACAAAAGTGAAAAACAAAGCGGTTATTACCCAAAATGTAACTTTAACATGAAATTATTAATAATCGGGTAATATAAAGTCATTAGTAAATAATATATGGTACTATTTAAATGAATATGGTTTTGTAATATATATATAATAGGCCTATATTTATTTTATATACTTTTTAATTAGTATGAAGAAAGTTGAGAGAAATTGGTAAGAAATTTTTTTCTCACTTTTACTGTTGTGGGATACATGCCTTATACACTACTTGATTATTTTGTGTGGTGTATATTATACCCATGAGTGTGTTTTATGAGTATTATTCTTAATATTATAGTATTTTAATATCCATACGATTTCCTTTCTTTCATGGGGAACACTATTCTACTCATTATAAAGTGGTAAGGGTTATTTCACAATAGCATTGTTATTAAGGATTGTTTTTGTTTAATCCTCTAATGGGGAGTATTTCTCTTCCATGTTATTATTATCTAAAAAAATCAAAAAGTTGTTTTTACCATTATCTAATTATTTTTAATTTTTTAACCCTTTTTTACTATAAAAAATATTCATTAAAATAATTCATCAGGTCGTTTTCCAAAATAAGGCACTTTATCACTTTTCTTACAAAATCAAATGGAATGTTTTTTAACTTATGAAACATGAAAATAACTTAACATCAAAATTATTCCCTAATATTTTGAAGATTTCTATATAATTTTTCATGATTATTTTTAAAGAAAATATTTTATTTTATAATTATAAATATTTTAAATAAATGATTACGAAGTGGTAAAGGAATTCATATATATTCACATTTCATTGAGAGGTATTTTTTATTATGAAACAATTCAAATTAATGTAGTGTATATACTGACCCTTTTTCATTTAATATCATGATTCAATCATAAAATATATAACATTTTTATATACTATCTTTACTTTGATGGTGATTTGATCAGATGGGGAAATAATAATAAATTTTTTTCTTCATTCAATATGGTTATTGGATAATGAGTATTGTTTATTAATTAAATTAATTTCAGAATATGAGGAATTACTTGGATTTGAAATGATGGGTGGAGCCCAGACTTTATATATACCTCGATGCATCTCTAGGTTCTCATGAGAAAAATCAGTTGCGAATATTAAATAGGTATCAACCTGTAGTTTTAAATCATCTTGTGAAATGTCTTGATATTATATGTTATTATGTTCCTCATACATGACATCTAATAATTAAGAATTGCATTTATTTGGAATTTAATTATTATTATTTTTGATCCTTCAGATTTTTTCTTTGACATTATCTATGGGTGAATTCCATTAATATATTATTGATTAAATTGCATGTTTATCAGTTAATTACCTTTCCTAACTCATTATTCATTATCTAGTTAGTTTAATGGAATATATTATCAGTTATCTACCTTTCCATGTTGATTTATTCTCATTAATTAATTATTTATTCAATTTTTATAACCCATACTAAGAATTTGAGCTCACACTTATTTTTTTTCATTCCCCATAAATACAATAATTGTATTGTGACAGATATGAAAGGTTAATATAGATGGAATAAATATCTATTAGAATGAAAACAATCATATTGTAATTAGTGTAATCATTTGTAATAAAATACTCATGCATGTATCTAGTTTATAGAGTATACTAAATTGATCGGTCCTTCTTGTTGCATTTCCTTTTAATCATTCTAATGTAATGGTAGTAGACACCATATTTGGGTTTACTATGGATGATTTGCTAAAATTTCCATTATTTTTTTTCAAACCATTCCATTTGATTCTTGAGTATTTTTAAGAAGTTCAAAATTTTTATTATCATGTTTTGGGGTTATATATTAATTTTTTTTCGTGTTTTCATTATAGACAATTGGTTCAAAATTGTATTGTTAAATATTCCTTTGTATATATGGATGTGAGGTGTTTGATGAAATTTCAAATGGACTTCTTAAAAGAATATTGGGAATTTCAAGAGTGTGTTTATCCTTTCCTATGATTTGATGGTTCGATTTGGTTTTGAATTGGGTGTTGTGTTTGGGAATTGGTGACTGTATGGTTTAGTGCTTATGTGTGGCTTGTTGGGCTTGGTGAAAAACAATTGGTGGTAATCTAAAATGGTTTTCAAGTATTTCATGATCTAAAAAATATGATTAAAGAGTTATATTTGATGTTGGAACATCCATATTTTCACAGGGTGACCATATTGATGGGAACATAAATGATAATGGAAGTCAAAAAATTCATTCACCTTGAACTCAGATTTTAAAAACCTTCCCTTCTTCTTCCTCCTTTTAACTAAACCTCCCCATTTAAAATTGAATATTCTTAATTACAATGACTTCATGATGTGTTTCCAAATGCATAGATCATTTTGAGACATGGAATAAGGTTTGGTTTATAAATGGTGTAAATGATTTTTTGGAACCTTTCATGTTGTTTCATGTTTTTATCATGCTTTTGAAATGGTTATGGAAAATAGAATTGGATTTGGGAATGTTTAAATGACCAGTTGTCATTTTACAATTTGTGGGAAATTATTGGTGAAACTTATATGATGTGAATGCCTGGTTGGTACCTTTAGATGTTATGAGATTTGGTTTTGAAACTCAAACTAGGTGTAGGACATGATGGCACTCTTTAGGATTTGATGTGTGATAGAAACATCTATGCTAGACCGTATGAGGATACTGTCCTAGCATAGGTGGTGTCCAAATTTGGGCCAGGCGTGCTCGGTGGCTGTGGGTTTCAGTTTGAGGCACGTGTGTGAGGACCACCTCTTTCACCGTTTTCTATTATCATGTGATTCCTAGTCATTATATATAGGTTTGAGTGATGGTTTCTTATTGACCCTAATAAGACAGGCTTGTGTCCACTGGATTTTATGAGAGTCTTGGTGGGATGTTCCCCTGGATTTCCTAGTTTGTAGTGGCCAATTGGTTATTTACTATGGAGATCCACTATACTTCGGTGGGTGAGTAGAATCTGAGTACATCTAAGGATTTCTTTTAGAGATTTTTAAGAATTTCTAAGGATTAAATATTTCTATGTTCCTACTTCACCGTTGTTGTATATTGGGTATTGATCATGCTGATTTATTCTAATTATTCTAATTTATTCATTTTCATCATAGCTATTATTTTCATGGTGTGGATTTTCTCTTGGGTTTTGGTTTGTGGAATGATTTTTTTGTAATGGATAACTATATTAAAAATGAAAGTTGTGTGTTAGTTGTTTTAAAAAAAGTGAATTTTTGGAAACCCATGATTGATTCTCTGATGTGATAAAAATATTTTTTCACGTGTATTTAAATCAATTGTTTGTGGAATGTTTTGAAAAATAAAATGCATGGACTCCATTTTTATTTCCTACTAAGCTATTTATTCTCACACCCTACATGTTCCACTAGACATCGGTAGACCTAATATCTTTTGAAAGACTAGGTTTTTGATTCATCTATGCCTTTGGAGATGGTTAGTTTGTCTATGGTGGTCACGAAGTGGTCATGTAGAGATATTTTCTGTCCGGTAGGTTAGTTTTAGTTTTGTTTTTAGTTTTTTTTGTTAATTTTTTGTTGTACGTGGATTTTATTTATGTATTTATTGACATTTAAGTTATTGGTTTTCTGCATGCTCTCTTCTATTTATTTGATCCAGATTTTTTATTGTGCAGAATAGTTCCCCCATAGGATTATCTTGGATGCATAGTGCTATTCCCCAACTTGGGAGGATCAGGAACACCTCTCAAGTCTTGTCATGGATCAGGTTGGGTGTTGGGTCAGATGGCATCTTTACCGCGTTTGTGACACTCTAATACCTTGATATTTTATAATATATTTATATATAATAAATTTTATGTGTTCGATAAATTATGATACAACCAACACCAACCTAAAGAATATAATTCATTTTTATAATAAAAACTGAAATAAATTATCATATAATTAAATAAAACAGAATTAGTAAAATCAATTATAAGAAGTACTAATATTTTTATTCCTGGCTCCAAAAAAATGTTCTTTTAAATCATTGTCTTTATTATATTATATATATATTGAAATATAAATTTATAAAATTTTGAAACTGTGATTGAAAAAATGAACATTTTTTTTGAATTAATCCTATAAAATTTATCTTAGGGTTAATTTTTTGTAATTTTCAGAAAAGGATAATTTTTTAGTGAATAGTGAAAAAATATCATTTCTAAAAATACTATAACTTTGATGAAATAATAATAAAATAATCCTAAATTAAAAAAATGTGAATCCTTTTTATTACCCAATGATATTTTTATATATTAAAATAAATCATTTAAATATGTTATTTTGATTTTAGAAACAGATGAATGACTTTTTTGGAAACTAAGTAATATTTTATTCTAAGATTTTTTTGATTATTTACCTTTAATGAGACACTTAAATGATTATATTTGGTTTCAGAATGGTTATAATGTCAAAGAACCTTCATCAACTTAATAAATATCCAATAATTTTTTTAAGAACCACTACTCAAGAATCTTTGGCCAAAACATGTTTAAATTCATTTTTACAAATACAAATACATTTTTTGTAAAAATGTTTTTTATGCCTTAATATTAGAATTAATTTATGTCACTTCTACAAATTAAATCTCATAAAGTAAATTACATATTAATTTTTAAATTAATTAATATTATGTAAAAATGGTAACTTAATTTTCATCCAAAATTAATTGTTATCATGGTAAAAAAACATGTTACCATGGTATGGGTAAAATGGTTAAAAGATGGTTAAACCTAAGATATAAGGTTTAATATAACACAAAACACTTTCTAAAATATAATTATCAAATTTTATTTTGAAATTATATTTATTATATTTGAAACTATAATAATTTATATCCACTATACTTGAGTATTGAATATATTATATAGTAATGTTCCAAGTATTTACAAGTTTCCCACCCACCTCTCTTATAAAAGGGAGCCTCCTCTTTTCACTTCTTCACACCACTTGAGGACTTTATTTTAGATAATACCTACTAAAATACCATCCCTAACATCCTACCCACGTCTTATAGTTTCTTTTATAACCAAAATAACATCCCAATAAGGCTTATGGTGTATGCTAAAGAAAGATTTCTGATGAATAGGTAATTATCATTACAGATTTAATTTGAGTTTCTTTCACCATTAACCTCTTCCAAATATTATGTAACCATATTAATATGATTAAATAACTATTTTTTTATAATTAAAATTTATAATGTTAATGGTACAACCATTTTCTATCTTCTTTAAATATAACAAAAAAACATCACTCATCTATATGTACTGAAAACCATCTCCATAAAGAGATATATTTTATTTTCAATCAACATATCTCATTGATGGATATATAGATAGATTTAATGAAACAATATGACATTTATATAATATTTATTATTATTTAAATATAAGCTATTATTTACATTCTTACCCTCCCATTCATTGGATAATAAAAACATCGATGATGCATAAATGTGGACTACCACCTGCACAAAGTGATGTGATAATTTTTCCATTTCATCATAACATGATATAAATTGATGTAATTCATTTTTCTTCCCTAACTTATATAAATTGATATATATATATATTTATAGTGAATTAATATGATATATATGAAATTAATGTTATTTAATATATGATGAAACCATGACCAAGCTTCAAATAATGGAACCGTCAAACAGAAACTTTCATGGGTGATAGAATAGTTAACATCTGAAATGTTGATATTAAAGAAGAATTGTTAATAAATTGGTCAATATAATTTCTAAGAAAATTATATATTATAAGAAATGTTATAATATGGTTCCATTATAGATTTATAATAAATATAAATTTATTATATCATAGTTTAAGAGTACATACATTGAAATTTAAGACATGAAGTATGAGTTTATGTGGCTATTTAATTTTCAATTAGGATTTTTGACATTTTAATTTCTATAATGGAAATCATATTATCTCTCTAAATATAATTATTAAAACACATATATTTTATTCTAAAATGTTTATTTCTCGTATTTTCATATTCTAATTTCATTTTCGTGTATTTGGTACTTAAAAGTTTAGTTATTTATTAAAAATATTTGACCATATATCATATTTTTTGTTGGGAATCAATCTCTTACCTATACATGATCATATATTAATTTTAATTTGTTTTACTTAATAATTTTTTTCAAATGGAAATTTTTACTACATTTTAATTTCATTAAAAAATATTATAAGGAATATTTTCAATTGACTTCTTAACGATTAACTTTTAACTTTATACAAAAATTATAAATGTATGTTTTCTTTTTATCATATATGGAGTGAATGGATTTTCACACCATCATATACTTCATTAAACATTAATATTATTTTATAATATCCAAAGGTTATAAAAGGAAAATACTATTTTAAATTTTATTTTGTGAATTTTATCTTTTAAGTTTTTTAAAAATAGAAATATTATTTTATCTTTATTTTCAAAGAAAATTTTTAATGCTTCTATAAATAAATTTTTTATATATATGAAATTTCATTATTGATTTTAATGATTAACTATGGATATGATATTATGATTGAATCCATTTTATTTCTATGGATTTATTATTATAATGATATTTCTGGATAATTTCATGAAACTCATTTATTTCCCATGGGTAATTATGTTGTGATTAATATCATCATGATCTTGTGGAATACTTAGTATGGTTTTCATTATCAGATTGGTTAGACTAAAATAATTTATCATTCTGATACATTGGGTAAATATTTACATATCATGAGATAATATGAATTGGAATGGGGAGTGAACCATATATAGTAAGTAACTTTTCCCCCTATGATAGTCTATACAGAGAGCCTTAACTAAGGAAATGATTGGAAATGGAAAGTGAACCCAATCTACTATGTGAATATATCAACTATGATAGTCTTGGATGTGATCCTTGATGTAGGAAATGGTTTAATATTATTATGTGTATACCCAAAAATTAAATTGTATTCTTATGATTTTATCTCATGGTTTATGAATGATTATTGATGATTCACCACTCTTATGACTCATGCATTTTTTTATAAGAAATAATTATGCCATGACTTGTGATTTATGTTATTTTACGAGTTGGGTATTATTTATTATGTTTTTATCATGTTATCATACCCCTATAATTATCTTATCCTCACTTATGAACATCAATTTATATCTTCCACGTTTACCCTTAATGAGTATCTAGCTCCCCCTTTATTATGTTTCCTTTTCCCTAGGTTTTTATGAAAGGTATTACGTAGGGTATTTCTAAGGAGGTTTCTATATTAGAATATATTTCTAGGATATATTTAATATCATTAATTAAATAAGTTAATTATGTATTTAGTCTCTAAATATATTCAAACATTTAAATTTTAGGTAATGTATTATCATTTGATGTATTAAATAATCATCTTAAGTAATGTAATATTTATGTATGTAATTTATGTATTAACTTAGCTAATATCAGAGAAATGTTTAGTTATTTGTTTATATTAATTTATGATTAAAATGAGGATAGAACCTAAACCAACCTATGATGAACTAAAATAAAGATTGGATAAACATAAAATGTCATAGGTTGTTAATAAGGTTTCATAATTTGAGATATATTTTGAATGGCTTTTATGATTATATGATTTCTCAATATGATTAATGATGCTCTATTATCACACCATTAATTTTTGCTTTTATTCAAGGGATATAACCCAGAGGAATCATGTTAACAACCAATGTTATAGATAATTCAATGACTACCCCCCTAAGAAAACAAATGGAATGGGAGATGTAATGAAAAATCTTATTATTATGCTCATACAAATCTATCAATCGATGAATCATGTCAAGATTATGAACAACCAAAGGAAAGGGCACTAAACAATTCAATATCTCATTAGTAAATATCCACCTTCCTTTATTGAGTCTTTTTATCCACTAATTTTATAGAAATATATTAGTACCACCAAAAAGATATTTTCTATTCTCAATTTTTCAAGGAAGGAAAATTTTGTCTTGATTTTTTATCATTTAGATGATAAATCTCATCATTTTTAGACTCTTATTAAGAATATAAGACAAGATAAAGATATTAATAAGAAGAAATATAATGAGTTTAAGAGTATATTTTTCAAAACATACATTCTCCAAACTGTTCACGCAATAATAGAAAGGTAATTCATCGAGCTTAAGTAAAAGTATGATGAATCCATCAGTACCTAAGAATAAAATTTCACTAAATATTCACGGTACGCTTCTGGTTTAATGATCGAACCAAAAGGAAACATTAATGGAATATTTAGTGTCTTAAAAATAAGTCTCTAAAATGAGTTATCCATAAAATACTTTAGTATCTATGATGCAATCATTTTATGTTCTGGCAATGATAAAAAAGAGAGTGGCGACTCATGTTATTCTCATTGTTTTTGGGACAAGAAGAGAAAGATGGATCTGTGTGGAGATTAAAATAATGACATCCCTGGAAGAAAAAAAATTTATCTTTTTTATGTAAAATATATTGATTGAATCATAGTGTTCATTTCATTAACTAGAGTTATAAATATTTTAAGTGAGGTAAAGAAGACCCTCGAGCAAATTAATAATGAATTAATTTGAGGTATCCACCAAATGAACTAAATAGATATAAATATAGAATGAATGCACCTCCCAATCTATGATTCTATAATTTCAATGCGTATGAAAAATATTCCAATCAGTGAATAAATCCATGGTCTAATGATAATAATCGATGTCAAAAACCTATTAGGATAAGAGAAAGGGAATTCTCAAGTGATCAGAACTACTAAAGTGGGTAACAAGAATGAAGTGGTAGGAGATATACATATCGTCCACTCTAAAAATTTAAATATCTTACTTGATTCTGGTTCTACCCACTATTTTATAATTGATTAATTTTTAAATGGTATCACATCACCAAAACAAAGATTATATGTTTAATTATCAGTGAAGACTATAAATGATATTATGATTGTATCTCAAGCCTATGTTCCATCTCCGATAGAAGTTTGTGGGACAACATTACCTACAAACATTGTTATTCTCCCTCTAATTAAATTTTATGTGATATTGGGAATGTATTATATCTCTTTATCTAAATACTTTATCAATTTCTAAGGAAGCAAATCCCATTTTTTATTCTAAATCAACCTATGATCATCAATAAGTTTGAGGATTAAAATGAACTCCTAATATAAATCACTTCCATTATATGGTTCTTACTACCTATTATCGAGGGTTATTTATCTCAAATTTTAGGGAAGAAACTCTAAATAGATGATATATAAATTATTTGAGAGTATATCGAGGTATTTCAAGAAGAGCAGAATAATCTTTCCCCAAATCATGAGGTTGAGTTTTTAATAGATCTCTTGACTGTTGCTATACCAATTTCAAATAATCATTATAGGATGATCTCGATTGAGTTGCAATAATTGAATAAGATAATCTAGATGATTCTATAAATGTTATTCATACACCTCAGTTCATCACCATGGGGATCACCTAATCTTTTTGTTTAGAATAAATATGGTTCAATGCATCTTTACATTGATTATCAGTAATAGAACAGGGTCACTATTATGAATATGTATCCTCTACCCCATATTAATTACTTGTTAGACCTTCTGTATGAAGCTC
This sequence comes from Viscum album, assembly GCA_963277665.1. Classification (NCBI taxonomy): domain Eukaryota; kingdom Viridiplantae; phylum Streptophyta; class Magnoliopsida; order Santalales; family Viscaceae; genus Viscum; species Viscum album. The sequence continues at coordinate 540,066,491 of OY728145.1, forward strand.
AATATTTTTCAAAGATTAAACTTTTCCTAGATATCATCAATTGAGTGTTGAAAATGAGGTTATACCCAAGACAATCTTCCATATGAGGTATAGTCATTATGAATATATAGTTATTCCATTTGGACTTACCAATGCCCCCATTATCTTTATGGACCAGTGAATAGAGTCTTTATTGATAACATTGATTAGTTTTTGGTAGTGTATATAAATGATATTCTTATAAATTCCAAGATAAATGCAGATAATAAAGATCATTTAAGGATTTTATAATGACCCTGAGGATGGATAAATTTTATGAAAAAAATTTCAAGAGTGAATTTTGGATATAGAAATTATCATTTTTTCGTTCTTTGATCATAAGAATGGGTATATATGTAGATCCTTATAATAAGTAAGAGATTGAACAATTATTTGGACCAATCAAAGTGATTGGAATCTTGAGTTTTCTTATGATTGTTAGATATTATTGAATGTTTGTGATAAATTTATCACATCTTTCAAATCCACTGATCATGTTTATGTGAAAGGATTATAAGTTCCTTTGGATATATGCATATGAAGAAAATTTTAAAGAACTAAAGAGAAGGTTGTTTAGTGCACTTATGCTTATTTTCACCTATAATTGAGAAGGGTTTGTGAAACATAAATGAAGGGATTGGGATGGGTTCCTATTCACAATGAAATAGTAGTATTATATGACTCATAAAAATTAATGGTTCGTGAGAAAAATTATCTAACAAATTATTTGGATCTGGAAGAGGTGATGTTTTCATTGAAAATATGGAGGCATTATCTATATGGTGAAATGTGTGATATATATACTGATCAGGAAAACTTAATGTATATATTAAAAAAAAGGTTTAATATGCATGAAATTTAGTGGTTTTATTAGATTTGTGATTATGATTACTCAATATATTACAACCTATGTAAAGTGAATAAGGTGGTTTCTGCTCTATGATGGAAGGAATATTCTATATTTTCCTATGATGAGAATGGAAATTGATTTAGTGCATATGAATTTTTATAGGATGGACAGTGAAATTATATGTGAAGGGGAAATATATTATCTTTCATAGATGAATGTTCAACCATCCATTCATGTGGAAATTAATGAGCTAAAGGAGGAATATGTGGAGTTCAAAAAGAATGTAAGTATTATTTTAGATTTCATCCCTTACCATGTTAGAATTATAAGATTTAAGAAATCGATATGTTTTCAAACAATACCATAATTAAAGGAGTTTTTGGATAAATCACATAGCTCATTATTATCTATTTATTCAAGAAGCATGAAGATATATAGATATCATTAAGAGTATTTCTTGAGGGACAACATGCAAATGGATATCATTAGTATGTATCTTGATTCTTGGTATATCAGTAAGTCAAGGATGAACATTATAAGTCTAAGGGGATGTTATAACCATTACATATTCTATATTGTAAATGTGAAAACATCACCATGGACTTTATCATTGGAATCCCTAAGACATCTAAAGGAAATAACTCCATTTATGGTGTTATTGATAAAATTAAAAATTATTCCCTCTCCATTAATGTCAGGGAATATTTTTCTCTTAGTGATATTGTTATGATATTCATTAAGGAAGTGGTAAGGTTGTATAGAGTATCTCATTCTATGATTTTTAATCGAGATCAAAGGTTTACATTAATGTTCTTGAGAAGTATTTAGAAATTTTTGAATATTGATATGAGATTTAGCACTGTATATCATCTTTGGATGGATGGTCAATATGAGAGGACAATTAAAACCATAAATGATATGTTTAGATCTTATTCTATGGATTTCAAAGGTTTTTTTGGATTAACAGCGTTGTCTAGTTAATTTTTTCTACAACAATATATTTCACTAGATAATTCATATAGATCCTTTTAAATCCTTCTATATAATTATATGAAAAAATTAAGCATTTTTTTAAAGTTATTGAATGAAATTCTTTAGTTTATGAGCTATCTTAGGAAATAGAAAAGAAAGTTAGAACCATTAAATTGTACATCTCAGCATCTTTGATTCGGAATAATATTTATATTAATAAATATCAATAGGATATATTGTTTTAAGATGGATAGAATATGTCCTTATATATACCTCCTCGTAAAAAGGTTATATGATTTGGTTGGAATGGGAAGTTCATCCCTAGATACATTCATATCTTCAATATTCATGATAAATAATAGATGGTAGCTTATCGTTGGGATCTTCCACCAAACTAATCCTAAGTTCATTATGTCTTCTACATATATCTTCTGATAGAGTACATAATTTATCCATCACATGAACTTAACTCATAGGTCATACTACTGCAACCACATATTTTTTATGAGGAATAACCGATGGAAATTGTATATCGAATAGATAGTAATATGTATTACATGACTACTCACCTGATCAAAGATTTACAGTGAAAACATAAATATGAAGAATATATGTGGGAACCCAATGATATGATGAGGCAAAATTATCCTCATTTTTTTTCTTTAGGTTAATAGTGTTTTGAGGGTGAAAATATTTTAAATGAGGTAGAAGGTAACACCACATGATTTTATAATATATTTCTTTGTAATAAATATATTGTGTTAGACTTCATCTAAAGCACGCAACCCTGAAATAATGTGAATACTGACTTGTTATAATACAAAGTGAAATATATTATGATGTAATTAAATAAAACATAATTATTAATGTCAATTATAAGAAGTATTGCTTTCATTATTCATAGATCAAAATGTTTTTTAAAAAAAATTATTGTATATTATATATTACTTATTTGAAATAAAATTTAGAATTTTATAATTTATATTTGAAAATATGAATATCATTTTTAAATTTTGAATGTTAAATTTAGATTATGGTGAATTTTGGGGGTTTTTAAAATGGTTCTATTATTTGTGAATCATGAAAATACTATTTTTATGAATAATATAACATTGATGAAATTAGTATGATATAATCATGAATTAAAAATATTCTAAATATTTTCGATAAATTAAATTTATTTTTGAGGAGTAAAATAATGCATTTAAAGCTATTATGTTCTATTTAGAAACTCATCTTTGTCTTTTTTGGAACCTAAGTTATATTTTATTCTAAAAAAACTAATTTTGATTATTTACATTGAATTAGTTAGTTCAACAGTTCCACTCAATTTTAGAATGGTTCTCATTCCAAACAACATTAATTTACTTAATAATAAGACATGGATTTCATGATAGGCACCACTACTAAAGATTATTTGACATAAATAAGAATAAATCCAGTAGTTAATATAAAAACACTTATTTTTATAAAATAGAATTTATGAATTTATATTAGAATTAATTTATTCCATTTTAGGTAAATTATTATTTGAAAAAGTATTCCATATATTGAATCCACATAATTAATATTAGGTATTAAGTTAAACCTAATATTAGCCATAATTATTAGTTATCATGGTAAGAATATAGTTACCACGGTATGGGTTAAAAGGGTTAAAATAGTGGTTACCCAAAGAGATATGGTTTAATATAACACAAAAAAATTATTTATATATCACTGGTTGATTTTATTTCAATCATAACCTTCGTAGCATTGATACTATAAAAATTTGATGCCACTTGACATGAGGAAACATCCTCTTGTCACTTATCCACACTAATTAGAAACTCTATTTTAATAAAGATCTTTCGAAATCCATTCTAAAATTTCATTCCCATGTCCTAGAGGTCCTCGACACAAAAAATGCCATATCAATAATGATTAACATGTATGTTAAAGGATGATACTATAAGAATAGGTAATTGTATTTACTGATCTATTTTGAGTTTCTTTATTCTTTAACCTCCATGAAAATAGTTTATAAACTTATTAATATGATGAAATCATTATATTTAATATATTAAAATTATGTTAGGTTCATGTTAGATCCATTTTATATATCTTTATATCTAATGGAATGTAAAAACATCTATAATGCATACGTATGAAATACCATCTCCATGAAATGATTTATTTTATTTTTATTCACCACCAGAAATTAATGGTTATATTGATGGATATAATAAATAAATATAATGTAGATGAAATTACAATGATCCTATAAAGAATAAATATTATCTACCTTCTTACCTTTCTACATGTTGGAAAAGGATATCATCACTCGTGTGTATATGTTGACTTCCACCTCCACGATGCAACACGACTTGTTTTTCTTTTCTGATAAATGTGTATTGTAATAATTATTGATTTAATGAATATATATTTTATTTATGATATTATTATGATTTTAAAAAGATAATTTATTTACCTTTATTTAATTCCATTCATTAGAAATTGGAAACATCACCAGTATGTCCATATATACAACTGTCTCCATGAAGTGATGTAATTCATTTTTCATCACTCATTTATTTGAATAGTTATAAAAGTGTATATAATTAATAAATATTACAAATGTCTAGACTTAAACATTAAATAATATATATATTTAATTAAATAATTATTTTAAATTATTTTTAGGATCTTTATGGTTTTGATTTTGAGAGTATTATTTCACCACCCCTGTGTAAATAAATATTACATCACCAAGTGGACACTTCCACTTAGTATCTATTTTTCTCACAAAAAACTTTTCTAATATGACATATTTTATCTTATTGAAATATGTTCACAATTTTCATCTTGAACTCATACTTGTCCCTACTAATCTATAAAACATTGTGAAAAAACATTTTAAAATGTGTAATGGGAGCACATATCTCAGTAACAAACATAAAAAGAAAAAACTAAAATTGTTAGTTCATTAATACGTATAAAAGATTTATTTTATTCAAAATTAATCTTTAGACTAAAAATAAAACTCATAAATGATCCTTTTAAATATATAAAAATCATAAAAAAAATTTTAAAAAGGTTATACATTTCACCCTTATGAAGTAGGATATACTTTACTTTAACATCAAGTCGTCAATAATCACATGGGAGCATAAAATAAAGAACATGGAATCATAAGATCATGGAAACATAGGAAATGTAGTAGCAAAAAAAAATATGACATAAGCATTAGTTAATGATAAGTTCCAAGACAACATCACATGGTGGAAATAGTCCCATATTGGATTAGGTTTACTCCCTAATCCCATACATAACGTCTAGTGAGACAAAATCATTACCCAATGCATTGGAATACTATCTGGGAGAACCCATAATAACATGTTCATGATTATTTTTTCCAAAAAAGTAAATCAATGAAAAAGAATAATCCGAATAATTACCCATAGAAAGAAACTTGTTTGATAATTTTACCTCACATCATTGTCAAAGGATATTCACTAAAGAAGGGATTTGAACAATTAACAAAAGGCATGTTTTAATCCATCAAAGGAAAGGAGAATAAATTAGGTTTATATGTGATATAAGTATATATATAATTTATAAATATTAAATAATAGTGATAATGTGACTTAGAGGGGGAGATCATAACCCCGAAATAAAAAAGGGGGGTTGGAGATATCCCTTACATCCATAAGAAGAACATTTCTAACATAAAAATATCCATTCAATTTTAAAAATGTGTTGAAAACACATAGAAAAAAGGGAAAGAGGGGTTTTTATTGAATAAAAACTGGAATATTATAGAGAAATAAAAACATCAAATAATGAAAACTAAGGTAGGAATAACCGCTGACTCCGTATATGTTAAAATAGAATATTATTTTTATCTTTTATAATGAGAGTCAAAACATTCCATATAAAATATATAAAAAGATTCACTTTTAAAACCATAAAAATGAAATAAAAAAGCGAATAAAATGTCCTTTATAATTCATTTATTTCCATATAAATACATCTATAAAAAAAATTTATGAATTTGGACACAGAAGTGAAATATTTATAAAATAAATCATTAAAACATTTGAAATGAGGTTTTAAGTTAAAATGTCCTTTAACTTGTGTCTAACTCATTATGTATGTTCTTTATATTCCATAATAATAAAATTAAATTGTTTATATAATTTATTATTAACATTTTTAAAGTATATTATTCTTTTTATTTTATCTATTATCTTGTTTTATTCAATTACATAATGATTTAAATTCATATCCGGTGTTTTGAAGATATTCATCTCATATGTCCAAAATGACTTCAATAGGTTTACTACGGTCATTGATGTAGTTATTACATAATATTAAACATAATAATAATGAAATAATTATCTTTTTTATATATAAATTATACTTTTAAAACCAACTGTGATATATGGTTCTAAAAAATGAAATATGTTACAATCATGGGGACGGTAGGCCATACGTACGTAAGAGTAGCATTTTTATTTTTCAAAGATCATGATTTAAGGAAGGTAAGTGTTACTTTATATTTTATTAATTATTATTATATGATAAATATAATATAATTTCATTAAATACACTTATATATAGTATCCATGTGATGTGGTTATGAAAAATTATTCACATCGCATTATGAAGGTTGTAATCCACACGTAGACAAGAACGATGTTATCATTTTCCTGTGGATATAAAAGTAAAAGAATAGATTATATATTATATTTAAATTATGTTATTTATGGAATTAATAATATATATATATAGAATAAATTCATCATTATAACCATTCTCGATAGTCAGTTATGGAAAAACAATTACATCAGTTCATGAGGCGGTAATCTGCCATACACATGAACGATAGTTTTTTCCCATATGATGGAAGATGAGATAGATATAGGTTATTAAATTAACATAAAAAATATTAGTATATAGAATATACTATTGTTACTAATTCATATTATTTGAATAATATTTTAAGAATATATAAGTAGAAATAAAACTAAAATATTCAGCTAAAGACTAAACCTCTTCATCCAACACCTTCTAATTATTTACACTTTAAACCATCTAAGGTTTATATTATGACCAAAACAATATCTATTGAATGTGAGTTAGGATATTAGGAAGGGATATGGGTAAGTTTTTGATTAAATAAAAGGATTATTAAATGTGAATAAAATAGGAGAGAAGGTTCCCTTTTATAATGAGGGGAGGGGCATTCAGAGATTTTCAAAAGTATTAAATTATTATAAATTAATTTTCTAGTTAAAATGGGTCAAAATTAATATAAAAAGAATATAATATTTTTATGAGTTGAAATACTCTCACAGAATAAAAAAAATTCAAGTTTAGAATATATTTTCCTATTATCATTTTTTTAACCCACCAATTACCCTTTTTAATGATATATGCGAAAGCAAAGTTATTTACACTTTAGGGATCAAGTTAGTTACTTTGAAAGGAAAATTGACACATAATAGGAAAATGGATGATATTTTCAATCATACCACAATAACATTACGAAATATAGGTTTTTTTCATAATTATAAATCAATGAATGAAATATTATTTATTATAAAATATCATTTATTTCATTTTTGGAAATACATGAAATATTGTATTATAATACGTTTATAACTCATATCCAAAGCTTCCAAAATGAAATTGTTTTGAAAGATAGAAAATAAATTATATTAATTTAATCATCATGTAAATTTTTTATAGGTTTTAATATCATTTAATATCTTGTCACTTGCACTGAACCCATGGTTATGTAATTTTTAACTTAACTGTGGTAATGATTTTATCAATATTTAAGGGTTATTTCCTTAGTTATAAGGTTTAAATTAGCTCATAAATGGACAAGTTATGAAATATTAGAACATTATTAATCCTTATTTTTCTTTGTAAGGAATGTTATTCCTTTTAATTAATTTAATAAAATATTTTATAACATAAAATATTATTAATGTAATTTATAAAACTATTCATTTATTTCGACTTTCAAAATAAATGAAGGAAACAAAATTAAAATATAATCCATGAAGACATCATTAACATGTTATATTTATATAAAATTATCATGGAACAAAATAATTCATTCGAATTATCTTACATTTAATATTTCTAAAATCATTTATTTAGTTTTTCAATTAATTTAATAAATATTGGGATAGTGGTGTGTAACAATTTAAGGTAATTATTTCATTACTAAAAATTAGAAATAAGTACCAATGTTAAAAAAATAAATTATATCTCAAATGACCATTTATAATAGAACATATCCTATATTTATCTCTTTGTAAAAACATTATTGATAATTAAAAAAAGTGAATGACATTTTTCAATTATCATTACATGAAATAATATAAAGGTAAAAATAAAATAAACCTGGTATAAAATTGACATATTTTTGAAACATGGATGCATATGAATGAACTCATGTTATGGTCATTCTTATATCATTTTTGTGTTATTTTTAACCTTAATTGTCTGATTTACCATTAACACAGTGATGATTATTTACTATAGTTACTATTAATAATGAAAAAAATAAAAGGGAACTATTAAAAAATTAAATATATATTCAAAATATGAAACTAAATTATCAAGATTAAATTTTTAGAAGTGGAAGAAATTAATTTAAAATTTTAATTAAAACACAACGAATTTCTTTTTATAAAAATGCCTTTTAAGAATTAAATTTCTTTATACCAAATTACAGTGTAAATTTCATTAAGAATACTATAATGGAATAATTTTTTTTATAAAAACTATTTAATATAATTTTAAAACTAATCCTATATAGATTTTATATTAATAAATACTTAAAATAAAATACATTTCTCAATAAAAAAATAGTATTTTTCATTTATAATTGGAAGATAAATATTTTTTGAAAAATCCAAAAAAATTCACTATAAAATAATTTTGAAATTTTGATTTTATAAATAATTTAAAATATATCAAATAAATAAATAAAATTTCAAGAAGTTAATTATAATATTCACTCACAAAAATTAATAAAAACCATTTTGGAAGAAAATATATATTTTTTTTTAAATGAATTTACTAAAAAATGAGGGCTTAGTTCCTAATAATTAATAAGTGAATTTATATTTATTAGTAACAATATTTATATATTTCATAATTTGTTTAATACTATTCATATCCACCAATTCAACCACTGGGTTATAATGGTCACATTTAAATAATAATATTTTTTTTGTGTATATCAATTCACTTAAAGCTCGGTATTGTGTGTTGAAAAATCTATCAAGAATAGTAGTATATTAAAATCTTGGTTTGTTAAATATATGATAATTATGTAATTTTTAATAATATATAGGTGATGAAAACATGACCAAGGTGAAATACAACAATTTTTGAACTAAAACATTCATGGGAAACAAAACTGTTAACACGCCAAATGTCAATTTTAATGAAGAATTATAATAAATGTATAACTATTAATTATAATTGATTGATATATTGTAAGATAAATATGAATATTATTTTTTGTATACATAAAATAAATATAAATTTATTATATAGTTGGTTAAGAGTGGGCTTGATGAGATTTTAAACCTAAGGTGAGGGTCAATGTTACAATGTCATTTTTAATCATTATTGTTCACATATAAATTTTAATATCAAAATAATATGACTTATATCTATCTCTTAAACCCCAGAAATTTTCATATCCTATTGTAATTTATAGGATTTTCATGTTTTCCTTTTATTCTATCCTCTTTGGTACTGAAAATTTTCAATAATTTTTTTTTTACAAAAAGTTGACATTATTTCCTCTTTTCAACCAAGAATTATTCTCTTCCTTATAAATGTTATTAAAAACAATTATTGAGTTTTTTTTAATATAGTTAAATTTATTAAAATTTTAATATTCACTAAATTTTACATTCTTTACAAATTATTAAAAATAATATTTTCAAGTGTCTTTCATACAACTCAATTTTTACTTTTTCCCAAAGAATAAGAAGAATGTTTTCTTTGTAATGGATATGAAATTAAAACATTTTCCGACCATTAAAAAACATTTTGACCATAAATATTACATTACATGTCTCAATGGTTTTAAAAAGAAAATATTATTTCAATTTTTTTACGAATTTTAGTTTTTAAATGTTACCAAAAGAGAAGAAATATTTTTTCTTGAATTTAAAATTTTATTTAAATGATTATATAAGAAATGTTTCATCTATGTAAACATACATTTAGGGTTGTTATAATTCACTTGGGGATGTGATCTTATGAAACATCCTATTTATTTATCTATATATCTGATTATGAAAATATTTTAAGGAACATTTCATGAAACTAAATTCATTCCCATGGGTTAATTAAGATATGATTAAATCATTATTTTTTTTATAATCATGTCGCAAACTTATATATGGTTTCCATTATGAAACAAGTGAGAAAAAAATTATATAGTACTATAATGAATTAGGTAAATATTAATGTTTCATGAGATAATAAAAAATTAAATGTAGAGTAAACACAGTCTAGTAAGGGACTTTTTCTACTAAGATAGTCTTGGCAATGAGCCTTGACTAAGGAAATGATGGAAATCGGTAGTGAACACAATCTAATAAGGGAATATTTTCACTATGATAGTATTCATAGTGATCCTAGAGTAAGGAAATGATTTTATGTGTTTTTTATATGATTCAAAAATATGTATTATACTTATGATTTTCTCTTGGGGATCATGATTTATTATTGATGATTCCACAATCTTATGGCTCATGTCCTTTATTTTGAAAAATCCATTTTCAATGACTTATGATTTATTACCTATAAATTGATGGGTATGTTTTCATAAGTTATGATCATGTTCTCATACACTTATTATTATCTTATGCTCACTTATGACCATCGAATGATATCTCCCAGGTTTACCCTTTTTGAGTATCTGAGCTCACCCTTTCTAATTTTTCCTTTTCCCTAGGTTATGAAGATAGGTATTCAGTGAATTATTTCTAAGAATCATTCATGGTGAGATGACATTTATATGATATGCTTAATATATTTCATGACATAAGATTATTTTTTATCTAGTATCTAAATACACAAAACATTTAAGCCTCTAGGGTGTGTATTATTGTGAGATGTATTGAATATTAATCTAATATGATGTAATATTTATGTTTGTAATTATAAGTTTAATTCATTAACTATTGAATTTATTTTTTAATTTTCATTTATTTGTTTTGTGTTTAAAGTTGGAAACCAGTATGGATCAATAAGAAAAATAGGGGTTATTTTATATTTCAATATTTAGATGACAATACCAACCATATGGTTAGTGTCCATTCCCATTATTATGTATTTTAATTTAATATGTTCTCCCACTATTAACATGTTGTAACCTACTGACATATATTGTCTTCATTTCTCATATAACACTATCAATTTTTATTTACACCTACTAAATTATGAGTTATTTGTCGGGTGTTTCGATATAGGATATTTTAATGTTGAATATTAATCTTTTATAAAAAACATTTTAAACCTTAATGGGAAAATTTCCTTATACTCTGAAAATTTTATAATTAAGATGGAAATTTTTTTGTACATTGATTTATTATTTTTTATCTTTCCAATCTATGATTTCAATGTTTCATAAATATTTGAAAGTATATTACCATATATTTTATATGCCTAAATGGATATGCGTTTTAACTTTCCATAGGTTACCTTGGTAAAATAAGGACCCATACATTTCATATATATATATTATATCATAATTAAACAATATTCCTTACATAACATAATGATCAATTCAAGAATCATATAGATCTTGTGACATTAGAAACTTGAAAACATAAACAACTAGTTTATATGTGAACTATATCATCTCCAACTAGGTTATTCAAAATTATCACCCTTCTTATACATGTAATATATAATACCTTTCATCATAAACAAGGGGAAAAGAAACATAATAAAGGGTGATCTCATATGCTCATTATGGGTAAACAAGGTAGATATCAACATAACATGATCATATGGGTATGGGAACTTGAAAATAACATTTTAAAACCAGACCCTATAAATAATAGATCATAATCATGTTTCATATAATAAATATTGGATGTTCATAAGACATGAATCATAAAGGAATTAAAGAATATAATCAGTGAGAGCATAAAATTGTCCTAATAAATATATTATTGGTATGAAAATTATAATATAATATCATACCATGAAAGTAAATGGGTTTCATAAAAATTTCATCTTGGAATAATTCATGGAAAATAAATAGGTTTCATAAACAATTCATGTTCCCGATAAAATACCAAGAAGTGCATTGTTCATAAAATGATGAAAATATTCCAATTAAACCATTTTTTAAAAATTCAACAATTGTTACAAATTTATTGAATAAATCATTCATAATAATTCGAAACTTTCTTTGATATATTTTTATAATACATAGATATGGATGAAAAATAATTTCCAACTGAAAAGTGTAATATTGTTGGTTTTTCCTTAAAAATATTATTTTGGACCCCTAAGTACATAAAAAGATAAAATTTAAAGGAAAGCATTAATTTTAATGAAATAAACAAAGGAGAATAAAATTAATTATTTTTGTGATAGTTGTATCATATGATCCAATTATTTTAGTCGTAATCATAAACCATCTAAAAAAACAATGAGATTGTAACATGAAACCATTACCACATTGGTATCTATTTAATTATAAGACGTATGAAGTAATATAATTAAATTAATCATTAAATATTATAATAATAAATAAATTCATTACATAACTTGTCAAAGTTTCTATATATACATCTCATAAAATAATATAGGTGCATAACATAACATATGTCCCATCGAAGATGATTTGAGATGAATTTCCCTTACATTAAGTCTCGAATTCATTCATAAACAATTTAACATCATTTATAATAAATATAAGTTGAGTATAAATATATTATAGAACTATAATAATACTTTTAAAACTATAAAAGATTCACTTATGACCTTTTATTACCTTTTTATTAATGATTCCTTTTTAAAATCACATTTAAGATAATAACTACTTCATTTTTCATGTATGTTTTTGTTTGGAATTTAATGTATTTTTACATTGATAAATTTTCTATAATATACAGAATTATAACCATGATATAAATATCATATATATTAATTTTATATGTATTTAGAGTGATCCATTAAATTTAAATCTATAAAATTAATTACACTATTCATGGAGATGATAGATCCTACGTACGCATGATGTTATATCAATTTTCATGACAGATGAAACCAAACAAAGGTAAATAATATATTACCATTATATATTAATTTCTAAGTCATATATATCAAAAATAAATTATTAAACATATTCTTATTACCTTCTGCGTAAATATTACATAAAGAATGAATCATATTGCTTCATGAGGATATAGTCTGCCGTACACACGAGCGACATTATCATATTCTTAAGGAATAGAAAGTGAGAAGTTATATGTTAAATTATAATTCCAGAAGTTAATTTTTCTCATAAATTTCATATAATATGTCAAATACATAATTATATCCATTCATGAGAGGTGGTGATAGAAAAAAGTACATCGGTTCGTGAGGGGGTAGTCCTCCACATACACGATTGATAGTTTAGTTTCCCACTTGATAGAGGAAGATATAGATGTAGGTCACATCATCAAAATAATAACATATAGATATATTTAAGATAACTATGTTATTATATAATCATTATTGAATAAAATTTTAAGGAGTTAGTGTAACAAATAAAATGAAAACTCATGGCTAAGGACTATACCTATTCTTCAGAAAACCCCTTTTGGTTTACACCTAAGGCCTTATTAAGAGAGGTTTCTAATAAAAACAAGAAATATAGGATGTGGGGAGGTAATTATGGAATGTATATGGATAGGTATTGGATGATCTAAAGGGTTTCAAAAGTGCGAATATGGGAAGAGAAAGGGTGTCCTTTTATAAGTGGGGTAGAGGATACACACATGAATTTTTGAAAGGAAAACGGTGTACCCATCTTTTAAACATGAAAAAGGCTCTAAAATGGATCATTCTCAAATATTGGTTGTTATAAGGTCGATATATGGCCATAAAATGGTCTTTTTCATGTTTTAGGTCATTTTAACCCTTATCTTCTTAGTTTAACCAATAGAAAACTAGTTTTAACCTTAATCCCTTTAATTAATTTTTTACTGTTTTCACTATATATTTTTACCAAAAGTTATGTTTACATTAATATATAATATTAATTATTCTCATTAAAAATAGGGAATCCTTTATTTTAAATTACATTAAAATAAGTGAAAAAAATTAATTTAAAATTAAACCCAAAGACGAGACCAAAAAGCAGTTCTCTAAAGAGAAAATATTCCTCAGTATAGAAAGTTATAATATCAAAATTCAATATGAAATTGATTCTATTGAACAAAAATGGATTAAAATATATATATTTAAACTAATAATAATTTTAAAACCATATTAAAATAAAATTTATCTTGAAAATGATTTTAATAAAAATGATGTTTTTTAAAAAATATGTATTTTTTATTATTCATTGAAAAATTAATCTGTTCAAAAAATTATAAAAAAATCCACTCAAAGATAATTCTAACATGTATATTTATATAATGAATTTTATTTTATATATTAAATTTTATAATAGAGGAAAAAATAAATTTATTATTTGTTTATAAAAATTAATAAAAATCATTTTTAAAAGAAATGTATTTTCAAATTGTATAAAAGAATTACTCAAGATCTAGAACCCTTATATGATTTAGTTTTATTTATATAAAACCATTATGAATAATTTTAAAAAAAATTATTTATATTCATATCATGATTCTTAACTGCTAGGTTATAATGGTCATGTTTAATGTAGTTCATTAAAACATGGTGTTTCTTATAACGCAAGATATCAAAGAAATCAAAATTTATTTGAAACATATATATCATAAAATATATTGGTGTTACATTATAATCCCCTTAAAATAAATTTATCCATTCAAATTACATCACTTTAGTACAAAATGTTAATGATACTTCTTCCTTATTACATCCTCACGTTCCCTAATAGCTTCCTTAATCTGGTGTTTTCACCACAAAACATTGACGAGGTGAGTTGTATAGTTTGGATCACATCTCTCTACGACTTGAAATCTATACTAGTATATCCTTGTAAGAAAAATATTTATCTAGTGGTATTTTTACACATTAAAAAAAATAGTTCTTTTTATTTTTATTTTCATGGTTTTGGATCTTTTGGTTGAGGTTAGCGTCGAGTTATTGCTGAGACATTTTGAGTTTTGGAGGTTTCAGGTGTGTTTTGTCCCTACGCACAGTTGGTGTGCATATTTTAAGGGTAAACTATATGGATGGTTATGGTAGAGGGTGTTTCTAGTTCAGTTAATTCTTTCACAGTTTTTTATTCTTGGTTTGTGCAGAGTTTGGGATAAACAATAAGAGGCCCCATAGAAAATGTACGACTTGTTTTTAGTGTCTAAGAATAGGTGCATGTCTTGCACATAATTAGAGGAAACCCTATGGAAATCATGTGGGATGGGTTTATCATCTAAGAGAGTTGACATTCATGATTGGTTCATGGTTTCCAAAACTATTGGGTAACCCCATGTGGGTGTACCCCTTCTCCCATAGGGACTACATAGTTTGTACACGGTTTGGAAAACCATGCAGCCAGACCATGTGACTTTGTCAGGTTCATAAAAATGGGAAACTTCTATTCAACCCCTCATATATTTTAATGTCATATCACCTCATCTTGTCTCTATTTCATTAATGAGGCCCCTTTGGAGCCATGGGAGGCTTCCTTCACTCTCCCTCAGTGTATTCTAAGTGATTTTCCATTAAATCTTTGGTGGATTCCTCTTTGGGTAATTCTCCTTCTCTTTATTCTTCTTCTTCTCATAGTTTCATGGTTCATTTATGGATTGTTTATATCTTAGTTAAATCCTAGGGTGAGGGTTGGATATTGTTAGTTGATTTCATTAATGTTATGGTGTATAGATTTTTTCTTGAGCCTTGTTCTTCCTTCTCCAAGAGTTTCATTACATCTGAAGATCATTGATGTAGGTGTTTATGTCCATTTCATTTCTGAATAATGTCTTTTAATGCTTGATCTTTCTTGGATAATTTCTAAATGTGATATTAATTCTTATGGTTTGTTAGAGTAAATTGTTTTTGTGTTTTCAGCTTATAATTTTGATGAAAATGGGGTTTCAATGGGTTTTTTTAATTATTCCTATATGTATATTCTCTCAAGGTGTTTGTTGAAATTCCAATGGATATTGAAAAATTAAATTGGGTTCCCTGGGTGTTGTTTGGCCTCGGTTGTGTTTTGAAAATTTTGTTTTCATTGTGAATTGGGTTTAGTATGTGGTTAGGTGGTTTTATGGTTGTGTACCAAGGGCTGAAAAGAACTTTTTGATTCTTAAATCGGAAAATTGTGTAATTAGATGATGCATAAATAGTTCCATTGGATGTGGGTAAATCCACATTTTTATAAGGTGTACATATTGATAGGATCACAAATGGTAAATTTTTTCATTATAAAATGTCCCCATTGAACACTATTTTTCCAAATTTCTCCTCTCTAATTTGTTTTCTTCCTTTCCCAATCCCTCTCCAATTTAAGAATTTCTCTATAACCCTAATGGTTCCTAAATGGTTTCCTGTTTTTGAATTATCTCATTCTTGATTTTTAAATATGTTTCTTAAATCTTGGACCATTTTGAATCTTGGAATTTGGTTTGGATTCAAAATAACATAAAGGACACTCTGACACCTTTCAAGCATGTTGTGTGTTTGAACGTTAGTTTTGGAAATGTTTTTGTAAATTAAGTTGGGTTTGTAAATGCTAAGGCATAGTTTTTTCTTATGGTTTTTAGTGTTTTTTTTCAATTAATATGATATGTAGTCCTAGATAAGACCATAGATGATTTCGTGTGAGATAGAAACCACTATGGTATCCCCTCCTCTGGGAGGGTCATTGCATAGGTGGTGTTAAAGTTTGACCTTGGAATACACTAGTGTTTTTGGGTTATTGTTTTATGTCAGGCATGTGATGACCTCCTCATTCTCCATAAACAATTATCATGGGATTCATGGACATCATCTATAGGGTCAAGTGATAGTTTATTGCTGATACTGATTAGACGGGTTGGTACCCCTAGATGTATGAGAGACTATGTGGGTTGTACCACTAGATAGGCTAGTATAGAGTATCCAGGTTGGTTATTAATTATGGAGCTGCATCATATTTCAAAATGTGAGTAAAAATCAAGTACATCCATAGATTGATTCGAGTTATGTTTAGGAAATTACCATAATTATTAAAAATATGTTGGTCTTATTTTATTCTATTTCACTTGATTATCTTCCCCACCAGCTTCTTCCATCTTGAGTTGTTTTATTTATTTTTAGTAGAACCCCTATTATCACCTCTGATAGATCCTTCCTTAGGTTTTAGTTTTATATATTTTATTTTTGGAAGTAAAACCATTTTTGAAAGATAAGTTTTGTGTGTTGTTTTTAAATGGTATATTTTGGAATGTTTTGTATTGTTCTTTAAAATGATAAAAAAAATATTTTATAAAATTATTTGAAATAAATGTTTGGGGACTTCTTCAAGAAAAGAAATGTCTATAATATATGGTGATTAGTTACTGAGATGTTTTATTCTTACACCCTACTTGTTCCCCTCAACATCGGTACTCCCTAGCTATTTTATATGTTCAAGTTGCCTATGGAGTGGGTTGGTTTTGTGGATGGTGGTGACCAAGAGGTCATGTGGAGAACATGTAAGTTGTGGTTTGGATTTAGTTTCAATTTTTTTTTTCTATTTATTCTATTTTTGGTTATATCTAGATCTTGTTGATGTTTTAACTATATTTAGTGTTTATGGATCCTTTTGTGCCAAAATACTTACTTGGATTTCCTTCTTCCAAAGAGAAGGATTATAGGATAAAGGGATGATTTCTGGGAATCATATTGGTTATGTAATGGCCAAACATAAGAGGTTTGAGTGGTGTGAGGAAGTGGGATAGGTGGTGGCCTTTTATAGGCATGGAAAATGACTCACATGGAAGTTTTGAAAACATGTTTTTTATACACATGTTATTACCATAAAAAGTCATACCAAAACAAAATAAATAAATAAAGTAAGAATTATTTCCAAATAATTTCTATAAAATGGTTTTTGGACAAGTGGATAGGTCATTTGGCTCCCTAAGATTATGGTTTAGTCCCTAATTAAGAATAATTTGACCATAATCACTGTGATTATTTTTTATCACTTTTACTAATATTTTTGGTCAAAAATTAAGTTGAAATTATTAGAAACTAAGTATTATACTAATAAAAATGTTTTATTTTAGTTTTTTAAAATTCAATTCATAGAAGGGGGAAATTAAGATTAATGCTAATCTCGTAGACTGGACGAAATTACAGGTTTTTAATGTAGAAAAATATTCAAAGTTTTGTTAAGTTTCTATATTAAATTTCAAAGTGAAATTGTTCACAATGACTTAAATTGTATACATATGTGTATAATTTATCTAATTTTACCTTAAAACAAATTTAAAGTATAATTTATCATAAATAATTAATTAAAATAAAAGGCAGTTTTCAACTAAAAAGCAGTTTTTTTCACTATTCATCATAAAATGAAGTTTATTAGAAAAATCCAAAAAACTCACCCTATGATGATTTTGAAATTATGAATTCAAAAATAAAGTTTATTTTGTTAAATTTAATTTCTAAATGTGTTTAAAATTAATTTTATTATTTTTCACAGAAGGCCTTTAAGAGAGGTTCATTCGAGAAAATGGTATTTTTAAACATAAAAAGACATTACCCAAAATCATATATTTCATTATAAATATGTTTTATTTATATAAAGAATTATAAAAAATATTTTAAATTAGTTATTACTATTCCTATAACTATGTTTAATGGCTATGTTATAATTATCTCATTTAAATAATTATATAATAAAAGATGTTTTGTAGAAACTCGGTGTTGCGTACATCATATTTCATGTCGGTGTTGCATGTAACGTAATCCAATTCAGTGTTTCATGTAATGTACACCAAGTGGGTATTATGTGTAATGCATTCCAAGTCAGTTCCAATTGAAAGTAATGTTTAAATTAGTTCATTGTGAGACAAAAATAAAAATTTAATTTATTATTGTAAAACAACTTTGTGACCATATTAATATTTCCTTTTAATTTCCATCGGTTTTCATATTAATTTACAATTAATTATTAAACTATAAATTCATATTATATTTTTTAAACCATATATTTTAATAAATTATTTAATACCATTCATAACCTCTAATTTAATGTCAAGAGTTTATATTATTTTATTAAATAATCATATTTTAATAATATATTATTGTTTAGAAAACCTAGGTCTTGCGTGTTACACAAGTCATCATGGAATGTAATTGTTACATATAACAGAATCCAAACATATTTATTTTATATAAAATACACTATCTTCATGGTTTTATGAAATGAAAATATCAAAAAGGATAAATGTATTAGAAAAAAAGTATTCAAAAAACCTTGAAGTGTTACAAAAAGACTAAGTATAATAACAAATTCATAAATTTTGGTTAGTATATAGTAAGTGGATTATCAAGTAAATACATCTATTTTTGGATACTACAAGTGGATGTGGTTCTATCTTTGATGTACCTAATAGTAATAACTCTGAAAAGGTGTTCAGAGACTGACTTAGGGTAACATGGTACATGGCAGCTGGCCTGACTATGCACCTAGTTTTACACTCCCCCAGGATATGCATTGGTAAACTTATAATCTCTATATGAGCCATTATTGAGGGAAAAAATTCCTATAAGAATAAATTTTAGGAAATTGATCATGGATAACATTGATTTAATCCTATAAATTCAGATTTTAACGAAACATATGTACTTTATAAGTTATCCCTTTATTGTAATTGGATTCCATGTTATGTGATTAATAGTTTATGATACTCATAATTAATTTCCCTTTTATCCTAGACAATGGACCAAAATAGAAGGAATCAAGTTATAAAACGATGTGAAGAGAAATGTTATAACTACCCCCAATGAGATACCCAACATAGGGGGAGTGGGAATTTCAAACTTTTTCATAATACTCTCTCAACTAACTGAAGATCTGAATAGAAACCTAGATCACGAGGAGCACCGAAACCCCCAATGAGAGTACAAGAATAAATTGATAGCTTAATGAAAAAGGCCTCCTATATTCAATGGATCATCTAATCCCTTAATTTCATAAAAATGGATATACTACATTGAGAAGATATTCTTTATATTTCAATTTTATTAACTATATAAGTATATACTATCTATTTATTATATAAAGGCAGAAGATGAATGGTGGTGGAAATTGATAAAAAATACAAAGCCCGAGGAAGAGATCAATGTGAGGGAGTTGTTGGAATTCCAAAAAATGTTTTCAGATAAATATTTTCCTCTCACTTTCTATCTTAAAATTGAAAGGTATTTTCTTTCAGTTAAGAAAAAGATAACGAATATATTGGGGAATATGATGAAACCTTCACAAGAATTGCACAATATGCCTCCCAATTTATCATTACCCCCTAATGTAGGATTTAACCCCTCTTTGGTGGGATAAAACCTAGTATTTAAAATCCCGGGTGATCTATGACTTTGATAGCTTTGAAGAAATTTTCTAACATGCCCTTAAAGTCGAAATGGAGATCGAAAAATATCAGTGGTATCATGGGGATAAGAAGTGGAAAGTGGGGTATAATAATAAATATAAAAAAGAGAGATCTTACAGTGCCATGATTTCAACATCCCACTTGTCAAAGATGCTGGAAGAAGCACCCCGGAAATTTCTTGAAGATAACAACAAAATGCATTAAGTGTGGGAAGGAAGGAAACCTTGCTTGCTATTGTTGACAGGAGACTCCCATGAATGCAACGTAGGAAAGTAATTCTCTGGTTTACCCTCAGAGCATTGTAAGTTGCTTCAAATTTAAGGAACTAAAAAACATTGAAAACTAATTCCCTATGCCAAGGGTATTTAGAGACAACCAAAAATCTCTAAGGCAGTAAGGGAATTATTGTTTCATCACTACACCCAAATTCAATCCTGATAATGATGTGGTGACATGTTCTCTAGTTATTCATACAAGAATAGAGATGTAATTTCTTATTCTGGTTCTATGAATTTCTTCATATCATTAATGTTTTGTAAAACTATCCAAACACTCCCATAAATCATGGAAGTAGATTTGTAAATGAAAACCAATAATGGGGAAATTATTTCATCCCAAGTATATAACTTCTCCCCAATCAATTTTTGTGGGCTTAACTTGTCGGGAAACCTTGTCATTCTACATTTGCTGGAAGTTGATGAAATTTCGGGCACAGATTCGATTTCCCTATATATAACCATCATAAATTTCTGCAAGAATGAGATCACTCTCCGTATGGAGAACCGACCTCCAATTCTATAAAAGGTCAATGAAGGATGAACCTTCTTTATCACCATCACCTCAATCATGGAGATTATTTCCCTATGAAAAAGTGTATCTTGAAAGAATTATTGAGTCTAAGTAAAGAAACATCCTCAAATACATGCCTATTGTGAGAGAATACACTGATGTGTTTCCCAAGGAATTTCATGGTCTTCCTCTTAGTCGTGAGGCCGAATTTTCAATCGATATTATACCTGGGGAATTTCCATTATTTTTGAATCTGTATTGAATGGTTATTGTAGAATTTTAGTAGCTAATGAAACAACTATAGGGAAATCTAGATAAAGGGGTTTTAAACCCAAGGGCTTCACCATTGGGTGCACTAGTCCTTTTCATCAAAAATAAGTGTTGGTTAATGTTCCTTTACAGGTGCTATCATGAGATCAACAAGTTCCCGATAAGAAATAGTTATCCTATACCCAAGATTGAATACTTGTTAGATTATCTACATGGAGCATAGTAATTATCTGGGGTGTATATTTGATTAGGATATTATCAATTAATTGCAAAGAAGGAAGATATCCCCAAGACTGCTTTTTTGTACAAGGTACGGTCACTATGACTTCAGAGTGATTCCATTAAGACTCACTAATACTACAAATATATTCATTGAATTGATTACTAGAGTCTTTAGAGATTATCCAGAACAATTTGTAGTAGTATTTATACTTTATATTCTAATATACTCCCAAAGATATGATGAGCATGGGGAGAATTTGAACACTGTGCTAAAGACCTTACGAAAGATGAAGTTCTGTGACAAGCACAAAAATTATGAGTTTCGTTGATGGAAGTATATTTCTTGGGACACAATATCATAAGAAATGGGATATATGTGCACCCTTCAAAGACGGAAGAAATCAAATGTAGTTCAATGACAAAATCATTGATAGATATCTATAGTTTCCTTATGTTAAAATGGTATTATCACTAATTTATATGAAATTTCTTATGATTATCAAATACTCATACCAAGCTAACTCATATGGGGGTCAAGTTTTTTTTGAAGGATGAATGTGAATAAATTTTTTGGGAAATAAAAAGGAGGCTTATCACTATCCATATTCTAGAACTACCCATAAGTGGAGAATGTTTTTTTAGTATTTAGTGATTTTTGGAAGAAGATATTTGGTTGTGTGTTAATACATAAGGAAAAATTTCTTGCCTATTCCTCAAGGTAGTTTGTAATTAATGAGAAAAACCTATACAAAACATGAACTGGAGTTGGTTGCAGTGATATTCTCTTTGAAAATATGGTAGCATTTTCTATTTAGAGATAAGTGTGAAATATATATGGATTATAAAATTATCAAATATATATTCACACAGAAAGAGATGAATATGTGCCAATGAATATGGTTAGAGAAGATCGATGACTATGAATGCTCAATTCACTACCATGCTAGTTAAGCCTGTAAAGTGACAAATACTCAATGTAGAAAGGATCCAAAAATTTTATCATTGATGATAATTAAGAGGGATCCAATATTCTTATAATTGAAGAGGATGGACATTGGAATCATAAAGGAAATAACATCATCAATCCATTTAGAAATTATTTCTCAACCACATCTACTTGACGATTAAAGGATTCTCAAAAAGATGATGTGGGTATTCAAAAGAAAGTGGAATCTATAAGAAAATTTAAATCCTTAGATTTCAATGTTATTGGAGAAGGAATTATGATATTTCGTTAAAGATTATGTGTTACATAAAATATTATGATATGTAGGAACTATTGAATAATGCACATATTTCAACACTCTCCATTAACCTAGGAATCACAAAAATGTATCGAGATATCACAGAGCACTATTGATGGGGAAATAAAAATAATGAGATCACTGAATATACAATGAAGTGCCTAGTATGTCAATGAGTGATGGTTGAAAGGAAAAATTATAAGGGGATGATGAAACCATTATGCATACCAACATGGGAATTAGAAAACATCACCATCGACTTTTACACCAGACTTACGAAGATATCCAAAAGAAACAATGTTGTCTGGGTTACACACAACCTTGTTATTCAAGAGTATTTTTCACTAGATCAACTTTCCCGAATATACATGAGAAAATTGGTGAGGTTGCATGGAGTACCACTATCGATTGTGTCCAATCGAGATCCAAGATTTACCTCTAAGATTTGGAAAAGTATCTAGAAAGATATAACACAAAGAAGAACTTTAGTATGTCTTATCACCCTCAAAATGATGGTCAATTCGAATACATTATCGCAACTATTGAGTACATGTTGAGAGCATGCTCAATTGGATTCATAGGAGTATGAGACCGACATCTTCTTCTAGTTGAGTTATCTTACAAAAACATTTTCCACTAGATCATCCAAATGGATCCCTATGACACAATTTCTATGAATAGGTGCAGAACACCGACATGTTGGGATGGTGTTGCGGAATGAAAACTTCTAGATCCTTAAATGGTTGAGGAAATGATGGAGAAGGTTAATACCATTTAGTAGGACATCATGGTTGGTCAGAGTTAAAAAATGAACTATGATGACAATAATCAATTTGACCTAGAGTTTTATGTTGGAGAAATGGTATTCCTATGCATATCTACAAGGAATAAAGGTTTGAGATTTGGGATGAAGAGAAAGCATAGTCCACGGTGCATCAACCCTTTTGATATCCTTGATCACATTAGAGCAATGGCCTATCGACTATCACTCCCACCAAACCTATTTAAAGTACATGATTTATTCCATGTATCCCTCAAGAGAATGTACTTATTATACCCCTTACATGTACTCAATATAAAGGTGTCACTATTATAGAATGACATTTTCTATGAGGAGTAGCTGGTTAAGATCTTATATTGGTGAGAAAAAATTCTATGAAATAAGACTATGTACCTTGTCAATGTGCTATGGAGAAACCACATGTTTGGAGAAGAAACATGAGAACTAGATGAGGTGATGAAGCAGAGTTACCCACATCTATTATCATGTGGGAAAAGAAAATTTTTAGGTTGTAATTTCTAAAGCCGGGAAGATTGTAACAACCCGAACTATTATAAATAATATAATATATTTTTATTTATTTAAATGCCTTATTATGTAATATGGTTAATTAAAAAACATGAAATATTTTTTTTATCCTATCAGATTTAATTAACCATAATTAATCATTAGTATTGATAATATAGATTTTGAATGGTGATCACATGATTAGTATGAATATAGGGTCCAAACAAATGAAACTGTCATTGAGAAAGGAAGTTATGTCTACAAACAGTAGGATGATTTCCTATAAAGCTCATTTGTCAGAGCTTCTAAGGGAGATATAATTTTTTGGATTTTCACTTGACCAATCCCAAGTTGAGGCCTAATATCTTGATAATGGGAAAAAAAATTACATGATAAGTTCAAGCTCATTGAGATGATGACCCAAACCATGTTTGTCGAACCGCCCCATGAAAGCACCACCATCATGAACATTATTATTAAGACATTTTCAGGTGTATTAAATGGATATGTATCAAGATCAAATAAATATGAGTATTTTCATTATTTTTTATAGAATAATGAATATATTTTCATCCTATTATTGTGAATTTTTAAATGATTTTTTATTTTGATATAATAAAACCCAAATTGTATTTTGGGTTAATATTCAAATTCATTTATTGAATTTACGAATTAATTTTTTTTTCTGAAATAAATAATATTTTAATAAAATATTATTATTAAATAATTTTTATCAAATATAAATTAGCAGATATTTTTTTTGATGTAAAATGTAATGTTTTAATTGGGGTTCAAAAAATTTTAATTTTAATACATGTCATTCATTATTTTAAAATTAAAAATTAACATATTTAGAAACACATTTAGATAAAATGAAAATTATTTTTGGAATAAAAATGTTGAAATTATCCAACGGTGAATTTTTTATAATTTTTTGATACAATTGAATTTTCAAGTAAAAATTAAATACTGTATAAGTATACTTTGTATTTTATGAAATCATATTGAACCAAATGTGATGTAATTAGTAATATAAATTAAATACATGACCAAATATATTATTTTACTTTAAAATAATTTAATTTTATATTTATTTTATTTATTTCATAAATATTATTTGAATCATCCAAAACTTATGAAATATTTTATGGTTTTAAAATCATTTCTTTGAGAGTGTGACTCACCTCCACATCCCTAATTGTAATATTTTTATAATTTTGTCCCTTAGCCTTATAAAATATTGTAAACCCCTACCATTTGGCAAAGTCCATGGGAAAAACCATGGTATTTTTTGTAGTTTTGGATATTTTATTATGTATAGTCCAAAACCTAAATAATAAAGAAATCCCCCACTTTTCCACTATATACCCACCCAATCTCCCATTTGACTTCACATTTAAACATGTTTTCCTAAAAACATAACATCATTTAACCTTTATGACATATTAAAATATCATAAAAATGATATGAAATCATAGGATAAGGAATATATATCATTTGAAAAATTAAACAGAAAACACGTAAATCGTTTAAGCACCAATACCTTTTATTCATAGCCTATGATATCCCCTAAATCATAAAATATGATTGGTATAAATGAGATAATTTTCTCAAATAAATTAAATTATGAACTAAGTTATATTATTTATAAATTGTTTATGAATGTTGATAAAAGGCATTTTGGGGATATTTATTAATTTAGAAATTGATTATAAATTAATGAATTATAAAGTGTTTATAATTAATTATATAAATCTTTATGAAAACTTTAACAGTAAATATTCCATAACATTATGTATTAATATTAAAATTACTTTTACCAACTTATATGGTATGTATTGTGACATAGAAATAATGTGTCTATTTAGAAATCAAAAGGGAGATTTATAAAGGGTTTATAAATTACAAAATAGGGATAAATATAAATTATTAATATTTATCATTTTTAATTATTCATAATACTTAATTTGAAATGTAAAAATAAAGAGCCTTATTTGGGATATTTTTTAAACCACAACAAAAAGATTTTTTAATATTTATTTTTTCATGGTTTAAATAATGTTTGGTACGTGATATTTATGCTATTAAAATAGTTTGCATAATATTTATTTAAATATAAAAATTTTATTTTTCATGTGTTATAATATATTTATAGTGAAATTCAATATAATGAATTATATAAATGTTTTTATATTATGAAGTGAATTTAAAGTGCTTATATTCATTATTATGGAATTACCACAATTAAGTTCCAAAATTATATGATTTTATATGTCGGTGAATTGGATTCCTCACTACCTAATTCTAGTGAGATATCTAGTCTGATATCTTTTATAATTTTATAGCTTTATTATGCAAGCCTTGGGTATTAGATAATAAGGGATGGATGGGTATATTTATAATCATGTCATCGGTAGGAGTTCAAATAATATGGGATTTTTACTCTTGTAATAATCGAATTAAACACGGTCTCTCAATTGATATATATATCGTAGATTGTGTATCTTTTGGGGTTTTTAATCATCTCACATCCATTGACAGTTGAAAAGAAACCCAAAATAAACCAGATCTATCTTCAAGTAGTTATAGTGCCAATATTATTAAAAAATAGCGGTAAATATAGTACCAATAATTTCACAAGTTAGAGAACTATTTACTTTCATTATTTTATGTGGTTCATTTGATAGAGATCACAAGATGAATTGAACACAATCACCCTACCTATGAGGTTATGAATTGACCACTTGGTCTCAGTTCATAATTGAATGAATCTCATACACTTTAAGGGTGATAGAGACTTTATCATAGTTGATGAATAAAATATGGGGAAGAAAAATATTTCAAAATCCTTGCATGAAAATGATAATCTTAGTTATATATAAAAAAGATACCAAAGCACCCAAAAACAAAAAAAATGAGTAGAAATATTTTCTTTATACATAATTGAAGTATAATTCAACACATCACATCTGTTATTACCTGTTTAGATGTAACATTCATAGAATATTTCGTTGAATAAATTAAAATCTAATTTCAACTAAAATTTCTTTATTTAATTATTGAAAATATTTTAGAGAGAGTATACAGATGATTTGTCACAAGAAACTCTTAATTATTAATTTCATATATATTTAATAATATATATAACATACCAGTAATTATACATTAATCATATACATTATAATATACATTTAATATATTCATGCAATATATCTACATAATATTTACAATATCACACATATATATACTTCGTGCATCATATACATGTATACATGAATCTTATGCATTCATGTTTTAGTGTACATCCAAAAATCTCCCAATTGTAATAAAACCCATATGGACTTTAAACAAAACTTCAAAACACTTTTTTAATCCATCCAATATATTTTTGATATAGTTTAATTAAATTCTATTCATTTTGAACATAAACATTAACCAGTATATTATCATTATACAATGAAATAAAAGTGTGACCCTATAGACCATAGTATCATTAAAAGAAATATGAAATCCTTAATCCATATATGTATTCAAAGAGATGCTTTTAAAAATATTAATGTTATTCAAGATACAATGTAATCTATTGTGATCACCATAAAACAAACTAATATCTATATACAACAATTTCCACCAAAACATTTACAATATAAATCATATATATACATATTTATTCCCTTGTTCCATGAAATAGAGTGACCAATAGACATAAAACATGTCAATCAAGTATAACCCACTCATCTTTTCTTGATTCTGAAAAAAGACTAACAAAGTTGATGAATAAATGAAATGTCATTTATCTCTTAGATGAGAACATCACATTCCCCCTTATGTAAGTAGTTTAGTTAATCATATGTAACTAATCTAAGAAAGTCCATGATTTTCCTCAGTCTAATTCAATCTATGTATAGATGTTTTTACTTGCCCGGCAATTAGAAAAAAAAACCCATCATGGTTATGCTCCAATCGATGAAATGATTAAAAACATAACCAAACACCCCGATATTGGGTAATTTATATTCAAACTTATGTACATATGGTACCAAAGTATTATGTTTATCATTCTATGTATCTCACGAACCTTATATAATAATTATTTATAATAGGCATACACCTCTAATTATATCGGTGACTGTATGACGATCCAAGAAATATAATTTCATAGGTCATTCCATGTAATAGGTATCTACTTTTTACCTCACAAATCCATTATTTATATACAGAACCTCCTGTCTTGGCTAATAGAATATATTCAAGTTAACATTATCATATCTTCAAAACCCACAATACTCTATGATAATTATCTATTATGGAGAACTCAAAGTCATACTTTGTGGGTATAATTATCATTACACTTCATGAAATGTATATATATAGCCAAAATGAAAGAATAATATAATGTTTTTTATATGATACATTTTATAAACATAAAACTATTTTTGGGAATATTTAACAAACCTGACATAAGAATCTATCTATCTAATTATATATGAGAGAATGCATTAGTATCCTTATGTATGTCGCACTATCAGGGTTTTGTTTACTTATAACAACATATGTAATTCATTCCAAGTATATATATTACCATTTGATAAAACTATATCACTAAAATAATATATTACAAGCATCTATGGTGTAAGGAAGTTTAAATAATGGTGAGATTTTAGGTATCATATTCCTAATGATCAACTACTTGAACATAGCCAAACTCCTTAGCTTCATAATATCAAATATTGCAATGATGACATCTATTTTTTATGTAGAAAAGATTCTATGTTCATCATCCTCATTATCATCCTTAGAACCATTTAAATCAAACAATTTATGGAATATTTTATTAAAGTGTTACTATTTTCATTATTATTTTACAATAATATCCTAAACACTTTTAGGATAAAGTGACGTTCACTTTTCCCCGATGACTAATTATAACACTTTATATTTTTTGTTATCATATCATATCATAAATTCATTAAGATTAAGTGATATTCACATATTTTTAGTAAATAATATAACTCTTTACATATCTATTTATATCCATATCCTAAAAAATATTTTTAGGTAAAAAATATTATTAGGATATCGAACTTTTATGATCCTTTTGATAACAGTGATTTTTAGTTATTTACAATAACTAAATGTATCCCTTTAAATTAATATTTATTTTAAGATATCCAAAAAAAAATTAGGACTTTATGTGAAAATTCATTAATCTTAGACTGGTATAATCCTTTATGGGTTAAAATTTAACATTTCAATGTCTATAAATAGTCGAACAAGCTTCTTAAAAACTTCTTTTTTTCATAATTTTTTAATAAGAAACATAAAGTGCATTATGTTTTTGAAAACAAATTATTTTTTTAATGGGAATTTTGAAAAATAAGATTTTTTTCATATCATATATGGTATTCTATATATTTAGAACATCTTCTTCTTAAAATAAGACTTTGTTAAAATACACCACTAATAGTTGGTTGGAATTATATTCCATCATATTGTATCAAACATCAAGATAAATAATTTATCCTGAATAATTTTTTTTATCCATATCTTCTTCTCAAAACATTTTAAATAATATTTAATAATCATAAAACATGTATATGAAATAAATCATATCATGTTGTTCATAACAAGTATTTTTTTACATGAAATTTATTTTTTTCATTTAATAGAAATGAGATGAAGATGTAAATAATTTTCTAAGATTAATTAGACCTTAAAAAATTCTTTTGCATTCTAATCTTTGATGTGGAATCTATTTTCTTTATGAATGTAAACTATAAGATCAATGAATTCTCTCTTGGATTATTAAATCCTCTAAAATTTAAATACGTGTAAAATATACATTTTGTATCATATATCATTAAAAAATAATAATTAATATGTATAACCTCGACACCAGAAATTTAAATTCCATTGAGTTTATCAAGATTCTTTATGATATCTTAACATCTAATTATTACTACACCACCTTAAGAAACCTAGGTTTTAATTTCATCTATTGGATATTTAGAGAAATATTTTTGAACTCTTAAATTAACTGTTATTCTTTTGGTTTGAACTTTTAACCAATAATACTAACTACATGACACTAGTATCTAGACATCATATTTCCTGTTCATTAATTCTCAACATTTGAGTACATATGGTTAAAGTTTCTCAAAATCAACCATATTTTCAAAATATTTCTATTAATGACAATATGATAAATCCATAACCCGAATGATCCATTTTAATTATCCATTGAGGTAGCTTATAGAAATGAAAAAAAATCTATTCTATCAAAGCACCAATATATTTTCATTCAAACTATAATTTTTTACATTATATTATCAAGAGAAAAATAAAATCAATAGTAAACATATTATGATATTTTCATCTAGGTTTTCTGAATCTATGTTATTGATGAAACAAAACTTTTGATCCATTACATAATATAAAACATAATGTTTTAGTTCATTTATTACCTTATTTAAAACTTATTTAAAACAAAAAGTTTATATCACATATCTTCTATAATAATAAAAGTGAATACTATGTCATTTATATAAAAATAAACTATTATTATTAAAAGTCTTCAGGTAATCAAACAAATTACACCATACGAAACTAATACTCATTTATTCTTCCTAATTTAACCTAAAGATTTTAATGTACTTAGATATATTCTTCAAGAAACATTATTATATATTCTAAAAAAATTCTTCCTTTGGTCTGAACTTTTACCCATTTATTCAATCTATATAGTACAAGAACCCAGAAATCATAGGCATAGTTTATCTATTCTCAACTCTTTGAGAATATTCGGTAAAATATTCAGTAATTCATTAATTATTTTACAAGATATTCATTGATGAAATTATAATGAATTCCTTTACAAGAATAAGCCTCAAAGAATTCAAGGTTCACCCAGTCATTAGTATATCTAATAATATTGAATGTGTAAATATTTGAATATAAATTACTTATGTTTATTTTCATCTAATGAATTTTGAAACCATAAATGAATCATTATATGAATATATAAACATCTATATTCCCTTGTAAAAAAATTTCAACACAAGGTAACCCATAAAAATATGGATTTAACACTTAGAATTATTATATAGAACATTTCATTAAAAAATTAGTGTTAAGAGTTTCTAACATTTAGCTTCCCCATTCAAGGGTTAATAGTAAAATTAGATTGATGATGGGGATGTAATCTATAATAAAATATTTTATAAATGAATATAATGTTTAATTAATATTAATAAGAAATTTCCTTTAATAGGATACTACTATAATGATATCCATTTTTAATATTAATCATAACCATTATTGGGATAAGATCAATATTTCATTACGAAATGGGTCTGATTTAGTATTCCTCTCACAACATAGAAATTTAGGTTTAGAATCATCTCAGTCATATAATATATGCATCTTTGATAATTGAGTGGAAAACTCTTTTCCAATTTATCAAAGGGATAAAACCATTTATTTTCCCCTTGTATCCCAACCCTTGGTGTTTCCCAGATAGTGTAACCTAAAGAAAATTTCAAATACAATATAACAGAAGAAAATTATGGGTCACTCATACTTGGAATGAAACTATAGAAGGATGATTCTATTTCACCCGTCACTTTGTTATCTTACACAATATAATCCCGGGACACCCCACTTTGGTGTAAAACAACTCGATTGAATGACATAGGTCTTGAAAAGTTTATCATTTAAGGAGTTCAAAACTTAGTATTTGAAGGTGATTTAATCTCACCATATTATCTCATGTTTCTTCCCTTTATGTGTATGCCTGCTGCTAATGATTTTTTTTGAAGTCGCTATTTCATCCTCCAAATTAATGTGATTATTTCATATTAATGAGTAACTCATTACATAACCCATGATTTTTTGTTACTCACTAAGAATAGAATCTAATAATATTCATACATATCTGAATGCATCATATTAATAATATACATGAACTCTTCAGGTAATGTCATGGAGTTATATGAGATTGAAAATATCCACATATGTTTACTCGATGTGACAGATATCCTACCCCATTCACCATTCATGAGAAAGTCTTTCCTCTAGGATAGTCGGTAGTAAGACCCCAAGACACTGTACTCAGAGGGAATTTAATCAAGAGATAATTCAATTCATGATATATCTATAAGCTAATTTTCGAATATTGTTTTATATGACTTAAATTCAAAGTAATAATTCCGAATAAATAATTGACTTTAAGGTGGATGAAATTTAAATTTTATAGAGTTGTACCTAGAATGTGATGCAATGTTTTATCTCCAAGGCATTTTTTAACAATTTAACTAAATAATAAATAATATTATAGAGTGTCCTCCCACTACAAAAAATAGTTGGAACACGTAAGGTTACACATCAGTCACACATTATGTAAGGTAATTTTCTATTTACCTTTACATAAACCCCTCACATAAGGGTAAACGTAAATATAAATTCACATAAACTAGTTTACGTAAAGGTATGTTTTATATTTATTTTACCTGAACCATTTATGTAAGGGTAAAACTCGGACTATCTTTATATAAACCCTTCATGTATAGGTATTCCTTGAGATAACATTAATGGAATTTTTGTATAAAGGTAAGTCTTATATTACAATTATATATCTCACATAATGTTACTGAAACTATTTTATGATATGGTGAAATATATTGCTCTTAAAAAATCAAGAGTTTAAATTTGATGAATTTTTTGTGAAACATTCTCTAATACCACTATTTTATTTGATTTGATCATTTTATAACAATTTTTAGTGAAAAAAAACAACCCAAAAGAAACCAGATATACCTTTTAGAAATCAAATTATCAATATTATAAAAAAAATTATAGTAAAAAGGGAAACTATAATTTTAGAAGTTGTAGTAGTATCCCAAATCTTCCTTCAATAGAGTGTCTTTGATTGAGATCACAAGAAGTAGAAAACATAATCACCATACCTTTGAGGCAATACAAAAATTTACATATCCCAATTCATAACTGGAGGACTCTATTAAGCTTGAAGGGGTAATTGAATCTTCACTAAAGGTGATGAATATAATAACAAATGTAAGAGAATTTCAATATCATTTCATGACATTGATGACCATAGTTACATAGAAACAGTGAGGTAAAAAGAAACCACACACAAACACAAATAAAAATAAATCATCTATTTAAGCATAGTCGAAGCCAGATGAAACACATCAGACAAATTACTATATGTTTAGGTGTATCATTCATTGAACATTTCAATAAACCAATACAAAGAAAATATAAACCAATCTTTGGATCATAGATTAATGAAACTATTCATGATATGTATTCCCATTAATGAATCAGATGAAACATTTAAATATAAATATCATGCATATAATATATATATATATATGTATATATATCATATATGTTCATTATATATATTTATATCATTCATTAATCATGTATTATATGCATAGAAATATACATGCATCATATAAATTTATTCAATGTACAAAATATATACCATATTATAATATATATTCACTTAATATATCATATGAATGTGTATATGAATGTTATACATGTATATTCTAGTGTACATCCAACAATGAACACATCTAGAAAGTACACATGTCATGACCCATCATAGAGGGGCCTATTCTATGACTACCCCAAACCCACCTTCAATAGTCCAAGGGCTGGTGACTAGAACTTTGTAGGAAACTCCCACAAATGGGAGGCATTAGCCTAAAGTTACTATAAACACACACACACACACACATCTCCATGCAAAAACATTTTTCAATGTAAAACAACTAAAAGGATGCATGCATACATATAAGATCACAAAATAGGGTACAAAAGATAAATTACTACAAAGTAAATAGGGAAAAAACAATCCCACCATAAATATTGTGTAACAGAATTCCAACCTGGATGTAAAGGTATTAGGACATCAATCTAAAATCAACATGAACAAACCTCTTTCGGTCCAGTCTCACTAAGCACCATTTGGTTCTGGTCCACCTAGGACTCTGTCAAAAGTTCAATTGTCTGCAAAAGATACGACATGTGTGAGAATAGCCTATGTAGGGGTGAGTATGACAATAGTCAGTAGGAAACCTCAAAACCCCAAAGAAATACAAAAAGAACCAAACAATCTTCTCTATATAGGTATATGTCTATAGCACATATAAAAAGAAGATCTAGATATACTTAATGGAGACACCACATGATCAGGCGGTCATAACCAACTGGAATACTCAATATTCTGATCGAACCATGATCATTCCTAGTGAGATTACACCTCAAGGCATGATATCATTGGAGACCCTCGATTAAGAATTATTGCTCATTTGGGATACACCCAAAGAGAACACGTTGGTCAAGGAAAACAATGATACAAAGAGAGGGGATCATGCCCAGACACTCTGGGGGATGACACAAACCCAATATGGGTCAACCCGCTACATAGGGGATAATGCCACAAACCACTAGGGGATGCCACGAACCCTATCAATGAGGCCTTCTAGATTTAGGATCAGCACCTTTCTCAAATAGGTCATGCGATTCCACAAAATATTATAGGGGTGATAAAGGAACTCACTCCAGTCTCGGGGAGGGATACCATACTCTATCTGAGATTCAGCCCCTAGAGAGTATTATAATAGAGTGATTTGGATTTCATTTTTTGTTGAACCCTAGAGGAAGGACCAAGATAATGATCTCAACATATACTAGTCCAATCAAATAAACCCCAATATTTTTCGCACAATTATTTTCTCAATGTAAGGGTCTCAACACCATAAACGGATCATCGATTTCATGCTATGTTTAGAGGTTATGCCCATTTGAACAAAACCAACCATACACCTACTAGGGGATTGTGGACCTACTGTCGTGGTAGGTCCCCATACAACCACGGTCGACCACCGTGGTTGACCACTGTGGTCGTCCGACTTACCATGTGATCTCTTAACCCACGGTTGACCTTCATGGTCAAGGCACCCATGGAAACACGAGCTTCCATGGCCATGTGGTCGGTCGTAACTGAGATGTACCCAGTTTTCCCTAAAAGCAACCCGAATTTGACCTGGATCTGACTCAGGTCCACATCATTTGTCCTGCACCGCTTTCTCGAACTAACCCCCCAATCCGACCCAGCCCTCTTGACCTAGACCTCCTTCCCCTCTAACACTGATCCACATCCGGCACTGCATCCACTATCATAGTTCTAAAGTCCTCCTCCACTATTCCTAGTCGACCGCAGCTCCGCTTCCCACATGCACTCTTCCCGCGCACCGTTGCTAGCCGTTGGTTGCCAACGAAGCATCGATGGTCCCTTTCTCCAACCACCACACCTCCCTCAATTCTAAAAAATCTAAAAGATCATAGATATGAGATCCTTGGGTCACGATCTAAAAAGATCCAGTCTCGGTTTTCAATTATTCTTGAATCTGGGGGTCTAATCGAGTTCATAACCACCTAGAAATGTCGATCCAAGAATCATAGGGTTCCAACGATGAAGAAAGAAAGTCACAAAGAGAGAAAAGCACAATGAGGAACCCCAAGGAATTAACCTAGGTTGTTGTCCATGTCGAAATATATTCATATTCTTTATAACGATACACAAAGAGGAATAAATCAATGAACCAAACCAATTCAATCAATTGCAACCTACCAACGATGTGTGTATCAATTTGTGTTTGTTGAATTGATATTCATTGTAATGGGATTTATAACGGGATGGGAATCACAAGACAAAACATATTATCTGCATTCGGTTTGATCGCTATTGAAGAACAATCATTGCATTGCTTTTTTTGGCGATATCCGTTGAATCAAAGACTGCATCGATGGATCGATAACTATCTGCAAATTCTCCATTGTTCCTTTGAGAAAATTTTCTGGAGGTATATCCAGAAATATTCCCGATGTTCTTGGGTTATGCAGTTAAACCTAGAATTCTAAGATAAGGATACATTTAAATTAAATTAAATTTTATACATCAATTTATTTATTCAATTATTTTATTCCTTTTACGTCCCTTGATATCTTTTCACAAATAACCCTTGCTGACTAAAGTTATGTCACACCTAGGGTAAAACTGCTATTCTAAACTCAACTGGGCCTTAAATTTTTTATCCAGGCACCCTTTTATGAGTTATCCAACCTTTTTAGGAAAACCTCTTACACGTGGTAATAAGTATTTTAATATTTTTCAAACAGTTATTCTGGGCACATCGGGACTCGGAATTACACACTGTCTCAGTGCTTGGCCTTGAAATCAATCCATATAATTTCCAAAATTAGTACACAAATAATATGAGATATTACATTCTCCCCACCTTGGGTATTTACATACCTGAAAATCCAAAACAAGGGCTACTCAAACAGATGAGGGTACCGAGAATAAACATGAGCCTCATGCTCCCTTGTGCTCTCCTGGAGATACTCATGATTCACCAAGACAGACACTAATGGAATAAATCTCCCCCAATGGATCCTCTCATAATGATCCTTGATCTCCACTAGGAACTCAGAAAAGGTATCTTAATCCTCAATGTCTATCTCTCCTGAGTCGATGACATGCGATGGGTCATGCACATATCTCCTCAGATGTGACATGTGGAGGATGTCATGTACCCAATGTAACTGTAGTGGTGGAGAAAAGTCGTACGCCACCTCTCCGACTCTATGTAGTATCAGTAAAGGGCCGGTGAACCTCAGAGATATCTTGTCACCTCGACCAAATCTGTATAATCCTAGTCGAGGTGAAACCGGAAGTAACACAAGGTCTCCATCCTCGAACTCCAAAGGCATTAGTCGCCTCTCAACAAAATTATTTTTATGGCTCTGTTCAGCCTTAATCCATTTTTAGATGATCTAATCCTTTGTATTAGCTCGCATCAACTCTGAACCCATGAGTGATGACTCTCGTAGGTCAGTCCAGTGAAGTGGTGACCTGCAGGGTCACCCGTACAAAGCCTCAAAAGGTACCATACCAATGGTAATATGATAGTTATTTTTGTACCCAAAGGCCACAAGTGGTATGTGATCCTACCAACTATGTACAATATATTACATGATATCCCACTACAAGTCCTCCATAACCTAAATGGTCTACTCTTTCTAGTCACCTTTCTCTAGGTGAAATGTTGTGCTCAAGCGTAATTGGGTCACAAACTCCTCCGGTAATTCCTTCCACATCTGGGATGTAAAGAGAGCATCACAATCAGAAACAATCATCGGTGGAACTCCATGGAGTAAAAATATCTCCTACATATAGAGGTGTCTCAATCACTCTATTGAACTCTTCTCTTAAATAACTAGAAAGTGGGCCGACTTGGTGAGTTGGTCAATAACCACCCAAATGGCATTGTTCCCCGTAGACATACGGGGTAAACCCATACTAAGGTCCAATGATATCCAATCCCAGCTCAATTATAGCACCTTAAGGGGTTGATCTAAACATTCTAGAACCTATTAATCCAACATTACTTGTTGAAATGTATGGAATTGAGAAAAAAACTCTGCAACTCCTTTCTTCATCCTAGTCTACCAAAAGTAGTATAAAAGGTCTCGATACATATTTCCCAAACCCTGATGTACCACCAAACAAGATGTATAAAAATCCCTCAAAACCTCATCCCACAATGCCACTGGTAATACCGTGCACCCTCTATAAAGAAAACTTTCTTTTCACCTTTTGAGTATCCATCATGAGCATGAACTGTGGACATCTGAGTAGGTAGGGTATCACAGTCGGTATCCTCATGATGTTCCTATCAAACTCGCTATAAGAGTGTAGGGGTGATGACCATTTAATGGGGGTAAGATTATCTATATCCATTCATAAAGGATATCTACAACAAGGCCAAATACTTCAACACCTCATTCAACAACTACGAAATAGTTCTCATGCTGAGATCATATGCCACCATGCTGCACTTCCCCTGAGTATAGAACATCTCAAAGTCATTTTCCTAGATTTAATATATCCATAAACTCTATATCAAGTTCAAATGTATATAATATAAGATATACTTGAGACATTATTTATCAGAGAAGATGATGAACTACTCACCCATCATGTAGTGTCACCACATCTTCAAAGAGATGAATACCGATGCGGGCTCAAGATCATGGGTCATGTAGTTTTTCTCATGTGGTCTCAACTGGAATGAACCACTGGAAATCATGGATTTACTCAACTTCTAGACACCAATACTGATCCATGATGCATCATAGGACACCATGTAATCGAATCGTTCCTCCGATAACATCGGGATGAGATCGCTCTTCAACCTTCACCTCATCTTTTGGAAGCACTGATGGCACTTTTCTCCAAATTAAAGGATTAAAATTTCATGTTAGAGTAGTCAAGGGTGATTATACTCTAAATATGTTAGTTAAAAACCTCTTATAGTACCCTGAAAATCAAAGGGGACTCCGCACCTCAATAAAAATCATGGGTGGCTCCCAAGAAGGCACTGACTCAACCTCTTATAGATCCACTAAAACACCATTATATAAGATGATGTTTCCCGGAAAATGGACCTGTAGGATCCATAAATAAAACTTCAAGAGCTTCTCGTAATGTTAGTGATCTCAAAGTGTGTCTAGAAACATCCTCAAGTGTCTCGTGTACTCCTCCTCAGACACCGAGTACTCTAGGATGTCATCAATGAAGACCACTACAAACCAGTTAAACTAAGGCAGAAAGATTATTTTCATTAGTCCCATGAACACTGCTAGGGAAATCATCATGACAAAAATCATTAATAGTTACATATAGTGACTATATTGACATCTAAAAGACACATTTGGTATATCCTCATCCCACACTCACTGCTTGTGAGAGCCTGATCTAAGGACCATCACACCGCTTTAAACTAATAAAATATAACATCGATCCTAGAAAATGGTTACTTGTTCTTCACGGTCACCTGGTTAAAGCATTGGTAATCCACACACAACCTCAAGCACCCATCTACCTTCTTCAAAAAGAAAATCGGGGCTTCCCTGGGTGAAACACTGGGGCTGCCCTATGTGAAACACTAGGTATTAGGAAGTCCTTCCTTTTCATGTCCTCCAATTATATTCTTAGCTCATGAAGCTCTAGGCCATTCAATGTACAAGAGATGATATCAGTGTCTTCTTAGTGTGTATATAAATATAGAATTCCATCTCCCTATGGGGAGGTAAATATGGAACATATTTAGGAAAGACGTCCTTAGACTTCGCCACCACTGTAGGAAATTGATGACTCATATCATCCACTACACCGAGGGTGAGGCTTGTAAACTAATTAGTAATAAGCTACACCCTGCTACCTGTGAGTAAAATTTGTGCTTCCTATGTTTCATTTTTTTCAACAAAGAAAAACCTGGTTCCATTGCTACAGATACACCACTCTCTTTTCATAAAACAGTTAACCTGATCATGAAATTTGGATAACAACTCCATACTAAGAAGATATCATAAGGCCTCGTTACTGCTAACAAGAGATACCAAATGAAACTCTCACCTAAAAGAGTCAGGTCACACTATCATCATCAGAGTGTTATCATTGAGTCTCCTCCAGTATGAATCTCTAAGTGTAGGAGTTGAGTTAATGGTTTTATCAGAATCTTCGAGTCTCAAAAATCATTTATGATAAGAATGGAATGACTAGAACCTATGTCTATTAAAACTGTACCTATGGAAGAAAATATGCATATTCAAACTAATATCATACTGGGATCCTAGGGATTATAATTCTTCATCGACTACAGCTAGTCTTGTCCCTATCCACCTGCTCCTTGAGCCTGGAATGGACTAACTGGGGGTGGTGGTGGAAATAATTAGATCCTCCAACCACCTTCCCATGCCCTACCTGCCCCACTTCCACATCCACATCCCTAGGAAAAACCTTACTCCAATATATGTCTCTACCTTGGTGGTCCATTGACTGTCTCCTGATCAACTGTACGATGGTTTGGGAAATCTTGTGCCAGATGTACCAAGCTGTAAAATGAGTAACACTGTCATTCCCTTGAATAATTAAAGATACCTTAGGATCCCTTCACCACTGATCCTGATTCATGGGATCTCCCATGAAAGTGCCTAACCCACTTGGATCCCTATGACTGCCATCAGCTTCCTACAGCCGAGGTCTCTGTTACATAGTGCCCACTGCTAGCACCCACAACCAGTGTCTTCACTGCCAGAAAACACTCCTCTCACATGGCTCACTCGAGTACACAACAAAGGTAGTTATTCTAATGGAGACCACTGATTCCCTAATGTCTCAGTGTAATCTCTATTGGAAGGTTTGAGCCCTGAATAACTAGTCTCGTCTCATGTACAAGGATTAGCATGAACGATTTGTAAATAGCATTAAAATCTCCACCAAAATCATACTACCCTACTATAGATGAAGGAGATATTGTATGAATACCAATCAAAACATGGCTGGATAAAACTCCTCTATGAAGATAAAATCAGTTTCTATCTAAGAGATAGTTGTCTCATTGTGTGAACGAGTCACCAAGGTCCACCATCACCCTGCAGAGCCATGAAAAAGACCTGTGGAAGGGACCACCATCTGGTCAGCAGGCATCCTCATAAGGTGAAAACATGGGTGACTCCCTCTATCCAATCCTTATCCATCTAGGGGTCTAGATCACACTAAAACATGAGAGGTCACTACCTATAAAACTCATTCAATGCAAACATCCTACGTGTATCATCAGCTGGTGGTGTTGGTAGTAGCTGTTGCTTGACAGGTGGTGGTATAGTTGGTAAACCACACAGGGGTGCTATGTTCGGTACATGACCTTATACTAATCCCTAGTCACTAATATAATCATCTTTAGTATCATGTGGTGAAATTCAAGATGGTTGTCAATGCGGAGGCATCCTAAAACAAAACAATATGTACCATAGTCAATAGACTATATCTAGGGAGCTGACTAAAGAAGGACATGGAATACACCACCATTCCTATATGTTTCATGTACCACTATTCTCCCTACAACCAGTGTTCTCATGTACAGATTTTAAAAGTAGGTAATTAGAGTCTTAGGGTATGGATACTTTGGCTGTTTCACAAACAGTGGATTCCATGGCATGAAAGAAAAACACGGAACAATTATCATTGTTTTCCCAATCCAACCTCATAGACTCTCCAACCTAATATAGAACCTACCTATATCTGATACCACTCTTTCATGACCCGTCCTACAGGGGATCATGTAGTGACTACCCCAAGACCTTTTCC
The DNA here is from genome assembly GCA_963277665.1 of Viscum album. Taxonomy (NCBI): domain Eukaryota; kingdom Viridiplantae; phylum Streptophyta; class Magnoliopsida; order Santalales; family Viscaceae; genus Viscum; species Viscum album. Next base: position 540,108,153 of record OY728145.1, read on the forward strand.
AATAGGACAGAGGTTGGTGACTAGCCCTGAGTAGGCATATCTCACAAATGGGAGGCATTATCCAAAATTACCTGTACACATGAATACATCTCCAGGTCACAAAATACTAAAATATAAAACATCTCAAAGGATAGATTCATTCATCTATGATCCCAGAATAGAGTAAGGCAATGAAATTACTCTAATGTAAATAGGTCCAAAAATATCCCACCACAAAGAGTTTGTAACACAAGTAAAACATGGATGTAATGGTACATGGAATGCTATCTGAAATCCGCCGGAACACACCCTAGTTTTTTTGGTCCCACTAAGAACTGGCTAGTCCTATTCCACCTAGTACTCCATCAAAAGGCAGATCACCTTTACAAGACATGACACATGAGGGAAAATCCTACACGTGGGTGAGTATAAAAACACTTAGTAGGAGACCACAAAACCACAAGGCAATACAAACAAGGAATGTACAGTCTACTCTACACAGGTATATGTCTACAACACACATAATGAGAACATTCAGATATAATCAAGAGGGATACCACTCTATTAGACAGTCATAAAAAACTACCAGCCATAAGAATCTTCTCAAAGATGAACATTTCGGGAGAACATACTCCTCAATCCATGATATCATTAGTGACCCTTGATGAAAAGAATTAACTCATTTGGACCCGCCCAAAGCGAAGGTTGAGGAAGACTAAGATACACAGAGAGGGGATCACACCCAGAATCACTAGGGGTTTCCAAAAAACCAATTTGGATCATCCCACTATGAAGGTGATCATTCCCAGAACCACTCAGAGATGCCATAGACCCTACTGATGCAGCCCACTAGATGAAGGATCAATGCCCTGCTCAAGGAGGTCACGTGATTCCAAAAACTCCACCAGGGGTGGTAGAGGATCACACTCCAATATCAGGGAGATATACCATATACTATCTAAGATGTGACCTTAGAGGGTATTACAATCCGGTGATCTGAATGTAATGCCGCACTGAACCCTTGAGGAAAAGACCAAGAGAATGATATAAACCTATTCTGATCCTAACTAAAAACCAGCCATTTATCTCAAAACGACCATCTTAATGTTAGCGTCTCAACATTGTAGACTGATCATCGATAGGAAGGTCTATTTTAGAGTTATTCATAATTGGAAAAAACCGCATGCTGGCTTACTGAGGGCCTCCAGACCTACTTTTACAGTCGAGTGTCACGGTTGGTCAACTTACTGCATGGTCACTTCACCTGTAGTCGACCATCAAGGTCAAACTTCTCGGTTGGTGCACCTGCGATAGCTCGAGCTGTCACAGCAACACGGTCAACCCTCGTGGTTGGTCGGCACTAGGCTCTACCTCAGTTGCCCGGAATCTTAGTTGGATCTGACCTGAGTCCACCTCGTTCATACCGGCCCATCAGCCCAACCCGACCCATTGAACTGACCCATCCTTCCTAGCCCATCCCGCTCTGCAGTGTCATTGTTTCTCTATGTCTATTGCCACCTCTATTGCAACTACCACCACCATTTTTGTGTCCTCTACCACCATTCCCAACCACCCACAACTCAAATTCCCACACACGCTGCACTACCGCACACCACCACTGTGATGGTGATCCCTTCCGAAGACCACCGTGCCTCCACCAATGCTCAAAAAACTAAACAATCACATATCTGAGAGCCTTGGGTCGTGATATACATAGATAGAAACTCAGTTGTCGATTATCCTTGAACTCAGGGGTCTGATTGAGTGCGGAACCACCCGACATTATCAATATGGGAACCATAGGGTTCCAATGGCGAAGAATGTAAAAAATAAGGGGAGAAAAGGCCAAAGAGAAACCCTATGGAACGATCCTTAGACATTGTTCATGTAAGACTCAATTCATTTCTATTAGAATGATAAATGTGGAGGAATAAATCAAATAACCAATACAATTCCATCAATTGAAATATACCAATGATGTGGGTATCAATTATTGTTCACTAATGGATCCGTATTTATTTGTGATTAAGAATGGGATAGATATCATAATACCAAACATCCTACATTGATTTGGTTTTATTGTTGTTGAAGAACGATCACTTCATCACATTCAATGGAGAGATCTGTCAAATCTGAGGATGCGCCGATCGATGGATCCATGATCTAAATTTTTTTCATCATTCATTCAAGAAACTTTTCCAGAGGTCACTCCAAAAATCCTACAGAAGTTCTTGGGTTATGCGGGTAACCATGGAATTATTAAATAAAGATACATTTAAAGAGAAGACAAGTCACTATGTCAAAATAATTTCTAATAAATAATTTTATTCCTTTTACGTCCCTTGATAGCCTTTTGACAAACGACCCATGCCGACTAATGTGAGGTCATACCTAGGGTAAGGACACTATTCAAAACTCAATTATGCCCTAGGATTTTTGATCCGAACATCCATTTTAAATTTTCCCCACTTTTTTAGGAAAACAATGCATGTGTGATATTAAATATTTTAATATTTTTTAAACATTTATTTTGGGAACATCAGGCCTTGGAATCACAATCCATCTCCATGCTTGTTTCTGAAATCAATCCATATAATATACTAAAATTATACATATAAAATCAGTGATGTTAAAACATATGATGTGCTTATCTATTAAGGTGTGTGATACATGATGTGCTCATCCATAAAAGAGAATGAAAATTGATGTATTCATCAAACTGGCCATTCTATACTCTAAGAGTAATGAATGTTTAGTTGGTTATATAATAAGGAAATAATACATGAGAAATGGTCACTAGGTTCCCTGGAAAACGGTACGATATGAGATTTCATTCCAAAATGTGAGGAGATTAGTGAGTGTAGGTCTAGTGAAAAATCCATTTTTTGGATATCATGTGACATCCCTTTATACCTTTAGAAGAAATAATTCTTTTCTTGTGGCTTCCCCTTTCATACATTTTTAGATTCAATGTTACATATTTGTTATTAGTAATAGAAAGGAATATTGATTTAAAAATTTTAGTTGACTAAATGGATATTGCGTGTGACATAGAGAGCTATTGTAACAAGTTTTTGGAGTTAGTATGAAAGTGTTTTGGATGGGTATTCACAAAGGTTAGAAAACATGCAATGGAATATATCCAAAATGAGTTTTTGATATGGTTTTTTCAATTAATATATAATATACAATATATGGTGAAATGATACATATGTATTTTAGGATTCAGTACAAGTGGGAAATTGAAGGAGATGCTCACAAAATCCATTTATTCTTATAATCTATATGGATACATCCCATTATGTTATAGAGGGGCGTTATAAGGTTCCATGACCGATGAAATCATAGGTTACTACATGAAGTATGATAAGGCATATTACAGAGATGGTATTCCACTTCATTTTCCATGAATTATATACACCAATTCATTTTAAAAGGCTACAACCAACTTTGGTGGTCTAACATTAATATTTTAATATTCGAATCACATCCACCAATGACTATGATTTAATGATTTTTTTATAAGATAAATAAAATTTGAAAAAGATACATTAATGTGTGTTTTGATGGAACTAATCGTGGAATTTAATAAACTGCTATAATTCAAGTGTAAATGTATGAAATATATAGAATCATCCTCAAGGGAATTATAAGAAACCCAATTCTATGTGATTATGGTTTTCTCAGTTTTTCACTCGCAGTTGAAAATCACTCACCTCAGGATCTATTCTCTTACCTCTTTAACGTGAAGAAGAACTAGCATGTTTAGTGGAGAGAAAGATTAATGGTTTCCATAGGTTATATTAGGGGACAAAATTAATATTTTGTGCTAGTTTGTTATAGATATCATCTCAATATAGTTGCTCAATAATTATTTCCCTTTGAGTTTTTTGGGTGTTTATTTTCCCGGTTTTATCGCTATGGCTTCTGAACTTTTACTCCTTTTAAATATAATTTTTTACACGTTAATTAAATTATATTTGTTTTTTTATATACCATATACTTTTATTTCCTATTTGGATATATTTTTTTGTTTCCATGTTTATTAGGCTTTGACCTCCCATTATGTGTGATATTCTGGATTGGTGATAGTCACCAAACCCTAGTCCTTTAGAGGTGGTCTTGGGTTGGTGCATCAGTATTATTTCAAGCCTGAATGGGGTCCCAAAGGGTTGGTTCTGGTGATATTGGTCTTAGATGTTTTTGAAAAATATTTGGAGTTAGGATCCTTTGAGGATTAGTTTTATAACATAGGGTAATGGTGTCAAATAGTTTTGATTTTGTATTTCAGGCTAAGGAACCTAGTGTTACTGAGGTGGCCGATGTATCCATTCACTGAGACTATGATAGACTACTCTTAAACTCAATGGTATAAACCGATGGGTGCACAACACCTTGAGAGTTTATGAAATATATGTTTTAAATAAATTTAAATTCATCGATAGCTTACGTTAAATGCAACACCATGTTAAAAAAACAGAGTATACTATTTATATTATTAATTAAACATTATCATTATAGAATAGATATTAAACATGGAGATATGAATAGTAATAACCAAATATTAAATATTAAGGGTAATGGTTTGATAAAAATAAAACATATTTAAATAATACTACTTAATTTTTTAAAAAGTTGTCATATGCTTCGAAAATACCTTTTCCCTAAAAATGATTTTTATTTCTTGTTGTAAACAATTAACGAAATTAAATTTTTCTACTTTTATAAATTTTATTTGAAAAAACTAGTTTAATTTTCATAATAAATATATTAAATTATCTTAGGGAATATATTTTCAATTTTTCTGAAATGATAGATTTTTTATGAATAGTGAAAACTACTTGTTTTTATTTAAACATTCTTTTTGTTTTTAGAAATTAAAAAGTTCCATATTGTTTAAAAAATTACTAAAAATTTAAAAATATCTCAATTGTATTATAATTAACACAATATAGGTTCCAAGAATCAATTTCATATTGAATTTTGATGTATAAACATTTAAAACATTTGAAAATTTTATCTTTGGGAAAACTATTTTTCGTCAAATATGTGACATTAATAATAAATTAAATTCAAAAAATTTAATGATTTTAATTTGATAACTTTTTCCATATTTTTAATTATAATAATTTTTATTATAAAAAAAGATCAAAATAATTTCTTTTCAAAATGATTAATAAATAAAATAAAAATTAATTTCTGGAATTAAGGTCAAAACTGTGTTTTTCACATTACATGCACTTGAGTTAAAATTAAATCTCCACACACATTGGATTGTTATTTAATAAATTAAAATATATATTTATAATCAATGGTTACAAATTTTATAATAACATTTATTTTTATTTTTTCTTAAATGGTAAATTATATAAGAAAATAAAAAGATACAAGTTATCATGTTGAAAAGATAAATAATAAATTAATGTAAACATAAAGTCTAAGGAATAACATATTTAAAACACTTTATATCTATGTTGGAGGTATGGATCAACCATATCATTAGTCATCTCACTTAGTTTTTAATTCATTAGGAACATTGGTTGTGTGTGAATTCCCATTATTGAATACTTTTCGGTATTTAGAAAAAATGTCACTCCCCCCTCAAAATAAAAGTCAACCAACTCCCCTCACTAATTCACATTTATTATGATATTTTTGTTTATATAACCCTACAAATTTACTTCTAAATAATCCGTATCCATGTTCTATAGATTATTTTCATTATAAAATACCTACTGTTGGTCGGAGTGGATACTCGAGAGGGGGTGAATTGAGATCCAATTAAAATTTCTGTTAAAATATTGTCTATTTAAAATCCCCCAATTTATAAAACAAGTTAAACTGTAGTGAATTTATACAGATTGTAGATGTTCACTTAGATTATCAAAGATTTATTAGGTCTCAGTTAATTTAACCACAAGATAAAACTAACTTTTGAAACTAACCTACTGATTTACAATAAGTATAAACACTTGCTAATTTAACTATCAAAGTAACTTTAAAATAGTTTTGTATTTAAAAGTTATAGTAGTGTAATATAAAATATATATATATATAGTATACTTTAAACTTAAACTAAAGATGCACAACAGATATAACAAGGGGTTCAGTCTCAAGCCGAGACTTAGTCCTCTAAAATTTATATAAATTTGATCCACACCCTGGATTAGGGTTAAAAACAGTTTACAAAACTGTCCAGGCCATGTAGGGACCTCTACCACAATTCTTAGTGGGAAACAAAACAAAGACCAGGCCACACAAGGACCTTTTCCACAATTGACATGGGTAAACAAGAGTTAAGAGTTTTTAAGTGAGGATTTTGATATCCTCCACTTTAGTGCAGGAGACAGTGTGTGTGTAAAATATAAAAAGTACACAACACTTCTCGAAAGTAAATAAAAAAAATCACTTAGAAAATATAGATAAGAGATTAGAAATATCTAGTGATTAGAAATTCATATCTGGACTCGTTGGATTCATCAGGAATGCTTCTGAGTCCTTCTCTGGTTTTTATATTGAAAAACAGAGTGTCGTAGTTTAGCTTGTGTTCTACAGGAGTGAAAATGATCTGTTGATTCATTGTGTTTTCCTCAGTAGTGTTGGATTTCACTCATGAGAGTTCTTTGAAAGTCTTGCAATCTTTTTCTTGCTCGGTATTGTTCTTCTTGTTCAACACAGTATCCTCGGGTGTATGTAAGTTCTTCTTATTGTATCATCGCACTTGCACTCGCTGCACCGCACGTGTACTGCATCTCAATCTTCCTTATATTCCACGAGTTCTGGCAGTAGGAATGATTCCCTTTTCATAGGTACGAGATACGGTTTCCTGAAATGCCAACAACTATCATTAAATAACATTAATTTCATTAAAAACATCAAATATGACCATTAGCAATATTTAAATAATATTGAAAAAAAGTTAAGAAACGGTGTCACCGTGATTATGTAAGCGGTGTCTTCTTCCCTGTATAGTCTTCACGGTATGCGGTCACGGTATGTGCTTCACGGTATGTGCTTCACGGTATCTAGGTCACGGTGTGTGGGTCACGGTGAGTCCTTCACGGTGTCTGGTTCATAGTGTCTGGTGACTGTGTGTCCTTCACGGTGTCTGGGTCATGGTGTCTGGGTGACTGTGTGTCCTTCACTGTGTCTGGGTCACAGTGTCTGGGTCACGATGTCTGGGTCACGGTGAGTCCTTCACGGTGTCTAGGTCACGGTGTCTCCATACTTAGACAAATATCTTTATTTAGACTTAGAAAGTAATATGCAGAATATAGATTAAGTTTAATCATTAGAGAGTAAGAGAACATGAATCATAAATATAAAGGCTTGATAATATAAGTGAGATTTGTGATCATGCATAAGACTTGGAAATAATAAAGAGATTAATTAACATCCATAAGATTTTTTATCATTAAAACATGATGTGTAGTTTTTATTGAGATTGATTAACAGTAATATGATTTGTGATCATTAAAACATGATTAATACATGAGGAGTCCAACAATTTCCCCCTTTTTTATGATCACAAGTCAGATATAGTCAAAATATAAATGAAATGTAACATTAAAGAAACTAGCATAGTAGAATATAAAAAATTAGAGAATAATAGATTTGATAATAACATATCTCATTATAGTACTGATACTTGTAGTTTTTCTCCCCCTTTTATACTTGTAGTTTTTCTCCCCCTTTTGGGATTATCAAAAAGTAGAGAAAATGAAATGAAATATTTCATTTTTCATTAAAAATGGTTCAGAAGAGAACATACATGAGAAATAAAAACATTAAATAACAAATGACATCCCATCAAAAAGAAAACAGTCCCTGGATGCTTCAGGGATCCACCTTTTCCTTTCCTTTATCAGTAGTAGGAGATAGTGTTGAAGTAGAAGAAGGCATAGATGTGGTAGATAAAGAGGGTAAGGGTAGACCTTCAAAAATAGATGGACCCAAAGTAGGAACAGTAGAAGATCTAGGCTGTGGTTGGTCAAGAATGACTGACCGGATCTGAGAAAGAGCTTGGCTGACTGACATGGCAGTTGAGGCTAAGGCAGGTAGACTAGGTCTAAGGGGTGAAGCAGCTAGAGCAACGATAACAGTACTCTGCACATGAAGATACGGCTTCAATAGATTGATGAAATCAGTAATGATTTCTCCAACATATTTCATAGCCTTTTCAAAATCGTCCTTATTCTCCATTAATTTGTCCAACAATCTGGTGAACTCTGTAACTTCTGAACTTGAGCTTTAAAAGCTTGAGTTACCAGGGGGATTTTCATATTTTCCACAAGATATCTAAAGTGATCTGTCATATCACTTTTGGAGAAAATCTGGGTGATATAAAAATCTATTTTCTTGGTGATCTCCTGTTGAGCATCATTGGCTATCTTAGAAAGAATTCTAACCAAATCCAATGCCTGATCAGTGTTCTTAACCACTTCCGACAAAGAAGACAGATCCAAGCCACTGAAGGCATTCTGAAGTTCTTCTGTGATTATGTATCTCATCAGAGAATCATCTAAAGAAGGTTTAGAGGTTTGACCAGAAGCAGGAGAAGGATTGAAAACTTCAGTTAGAACTTTGAGCTGTTTCAGAACTTTTTTCAGGCATCCAGTGTATTCATCTGTAAGCTTATTCAAATTTTCCACAATCTCCCTCATGCATTCCAGCATTTTTGTGTGCCTTTTTTCAATCTTCTCATCAAAATACAGTAGATATGGATGAACTTGAGACACAATATCCCTAGCAAGAATGGAATCAGATGGCTCAGGAGAAGCAGCAATAGGTGCAGGGGAAATAATAGGAGTAGGATCTGATCTTAAAGACAACTCATTCTGCAAGTTTGCTACCATACTTTTCGGGTTTGCAACATCAACACTCAGCAGCTTATTTTCTACTCTGACTTCTTGAATTTCTCGGATCATCCTTGGTTGAATATGCAATATAATATTTCCCAAGAGAATTGATGTATCTTATTGACCTAACTGAGTCACTGGATGAGGTTGAGTGGATAGGATTTTCTCAACTCCAGCTTACAGAGTTTCTCCAAAAACATTCAGATCATTTTTAGTCACTAAGGAGTGTTGCTCGGGTAAGGGTACATGTAAACATATTGTAGAAGGTTCTAGTTACAGTTCAGAGTCATCTTTAGACTCATATTCCGATTCAGATTAAGAATAAAGCTCTGGTTCTGGTTCTGGTTGAGCTACAGACTTCAGTTGAAACACAGAAGAGAGATCCATTCCAGTTATAGTCACTTGCTATGACTCATTCACATCATAAAATCTTGGGAAAACATATCGAGTGTACACAGAGTATGGGACATAAGGTTGAGAAGCTTCAATAGATCTAGCTTCCATAATCTCATGGTTTTGAGGTTCCTCCCCCTCAAATTGTGCTTCCATTTCAGAGACTATAGGTTCAGAAACATGATCAAGATTCACAGGATAATCTCTAAACTCTTCAGAAAACTCTTTCCTTGACATCTGAAATGCAATTTCCATACTCTCTTCAGTAGAGGGAATTATATCAGGAACTGACTGTTCCACAGGTTCTGCTTACAGATTGACTTCTTTCTCAACAGGGAGATCCTCTTCAATAGGATCTATCTCTACCCTTTCTTGTTATTCTAAACCAAGAAAAACCAATTTTCTTGCAGCTGTAGGTTGAGTTTCTGGATTGACATCCTCACTAGAAGTAGGAGATTCCTCTTCTCTCAAACCAACAGTAACTTCCTCTTCTTGAGGTATTTCAGCAGGGATAATAGCAGGGACAACAGTCCTTTCTTTTTCAACAGGAGTTATTTCCATTGGAGGTATTCCAGCTTCTTCTCTAGGTGATACTTCAGTTGCCACATCCTCTTCTCCTTCTTTTGAATACTCAACCACTTCATCTGGTTCTAAACCAAGATCATCTATATTATTAGGCCTTCTTGGATAATCAACATGATTAAACTTTTTATACAATTGATCATTATCCTCAACCCACTACTTCTTCTAGGGGTTCCAACTAATCTTCATTCTTCTGATGATAGGCATGGATAATCAGAAATCAATGTCCTATAACTTTCCTTCTTTCGGTCCAACCATTCCTTTGGCAACTAGCATAGCTGAAATCATCCTTGAGTAAAACAAGGAGGTGGATTTGGAAGTGACTTTAATCATCTCACATATATGGTTAATGACATACTTGTAAAGATTGACCTTATGGCCATTCTTCAACAGGTGAATCAGGAACACATTCTGATACTTCATTTTATTAAAATCCCCTTTTCTCGGAATGATCAAATTCTGAACAAATTTGAATAGATTTCTAGATTCTCCATCTAACTCTGCAGCAATAGCCCTTCGCTTGGTGCCATTACCAGTTAGAATTTCCAAGGCAATTTCTAGATCGAACATATCAGATGATGGAGGAGGGTCTCTCTGGTAGTCTTTACACACTCCTTCATGAAGAATCCTTAGGCATGCAGCCCATAGCCTCTAAGAGAAAGAACACTTCTGTCCATTTATCCATCTTTCCACCATAAATATTTCTCCAAACTCAAAGGAAAACTTCACATACTAATAGAATTGAGATACCAGCCTCTGGTAAATTGGTATATTCTGTCCAGAGAACCATTCAAGCCATCCTTTTTCTTTTAAGACTTTCAAAACTAATGACTTTCTAGACAGAAACCACTCAGGAAAAATCACTTTTTCAGGAACTACAGTATGGCTTACCAAGTTTGGGTTTAGTGGTCCTTCGGGAGCCATCCTTGGTATCTTCTTCTGTTTCTTAGAGCGGCGCTTCTCAGACGAGGGTGAAGACAGACACTTCATCCTTGGCATCCACTGAAGGTTCGGGTGAGAAAGGAGAAGGTTTTCAAGAAATATGAGGTTCAAGAGAGAGTTCGGGTAAGGAATCCAATGAAACCCTTAAGTTTTATCATTTGGGAATGTCAAACGTCATAAAAACAAAAACACGGGAAATAAAATAGCGGTGAAATAAAAATTACCGCGATACGAGTTTTAATAAAAGTATAAATAATCTTCACGGTGAGACCGTGAGTAGGCATTACAGTGTGATGAAAACCAGTCATCACAGTGAGACAGTTGTTAGTCATCCAGGTGAGACAGTGACCATTCTGTGCAGTCACGGTGAGATAGTGAGTTGATAGACCTTGAGCATAAGGTCTTAACGGTGATACCGCGAGCATAAAACTGTAACTTAGAAACAGTGACCATGAAACCGTAAAGTAAAATAGAGTAAAGTATTAAAAATTAAGATCAGTAATATATCTATTTATGATTAATCATACCAAGATCATGTATGATGTAGTTTAATCATTCAAAATTTAATGGTTTAGTGAATATATCAGCAAGTTGATATTCAGTACCAATGAATTCCAAAGTGATATCACCTTTTTGATAATGATCCCTCAAAAAGTGATGTCTTACATCAATATGTTTTTTCCTAGAATTAGAAAAAGGATTCTTAGAAATGTTAATAGCACTTATGTTGTCACAATTTATTGGGACATGTCTGAATTGAGATCCATATTCTAGTAATGTGTGTTTCATCCACAAAATTTTTTTAGAACAACTGCCGGCAGCTATGTATTCAGCTTCTGCAGTAGATAATGCAACAGAATTTTGTTTCTTACTACACCATGATACTAGTGACTTGCCTAAATGGTGACATGTTCCAGAGGTTCTTTTTATATCTAACATACATCCAGCAAAATCAGCATCAGAATAACTAACTAGTTCAAATGATTGTCCTTTGGGATAGAACAGTCCTAAATTGGGAGTATGCTTGAGGTATTTGAAAATTATCTTTACAACATTTAAATGTGACTCTTTAGGGTTTGCTTGAAAATGAGCACACATACACACACTAAACATAATATCAGGACGACTAGAAGTCAGGTAGAGTAGACTTCCAATCATTCCTCTATAAGTGGTTTGATAAAGAGATTTACCATCTTTATCAAGATCCAACTTACAAGTGGTACTCATGGGAGGTCACTACTTTTTGTGCTATCCAATCCAAAATGTTTTAAAAGATCTCTAGTATATTTACTTTGAGTTAAAATAATTCCATCATCATTTTTAAATATTTTAATTCCAAGAAAGAATTTAAGTTCACCCATTAAACACATTTCAAATTCATTTTGCATCATTTTAGAAAAATCAGTACATAATGTAGTTTTTGAAGATCCAATAATAATATCATATACATAAATTTTTACAACTAAAACATCTTTAGAAATTCATTTTATGAAAATATTAGGGTCAGCTATACCTTTTGTAAACCTTTATAAATTAGAAAAGTACTTAATCAATCATACCAAGCTCTTGGAGCTTTCTTTAAACCATATAAATCTTTTGATAATTTGAAAATATGATTCGGAATATGAGGGTTTGAAAATCCAGGTGGTTTTTCAAAAAAAACATCCTCAGCAATATATCCATTTAATAATTCACTCTTGACATCCATTTGATATAGTTTGAAATTTAGATGTGCAGCATAAGCAAGTAAAATCCTAATAGCTTCTAATCTGGATACTGGAGAAAAAGTCTCCTCATAATCAATTCCTTCTTCTTGATTATAGCCTTGTGCAACTAGCCTATCTTTGTTTCTAACTATGCTTCCAGATTCATCTACTTTATTTCTAAACACCCATTTAGTGCCTATGGTGAAAGTGTCCTTAGGTCTTTCAACAAGATTCCAAACTTTATTTCTTTCAAACTGATTGAGTTCTTCTTGCATCGAAATCAACCAAAATTCATTATTAATAGCATCATCAATGTTTTTAGGTTCAATCTGTGACAAGAAGGCTTGATGTTCAACCTGATTTCTAAGATAAGCTCTAGTTTGTGTCCCTCTATCAAGATTTCCTACAACAGCATCTAAAGGATGATTCATTATAATTCTAGTTGATCTAGTAAAGGTAGGATGAGAAAATTCATGTTCTCCTCTGGGTTCAGGTTTATTAGGAGAAAATTATGGAATAAGTGCAGAACTGGTTGTCTTTATAGCAGGTTCTATAGATTTTTCATTAAGGTCTAGAACAGATAAATTTTCTTCAAGACTTTCAAGAGAGGTTTTGGACTCATGTGGATCAGTTTCATCAAATTTTATGTGAACATATTCTTCCACACACTTGGTTCTTTTATTGAAAAATATATAGGATTTGCTGGTTAAAGAATTTCCTAAAAAGATTCCTTCATCACTCTTAGAAGCAAACTTTTCAAGATTATATTTAGTATTAAGAATAAATACTTTATATCCAAATACTCTAAATTAATTGACTTTAGGTTTTCTATTGTTCCAAAGCTCAGATGGGGTCTTCTTAAGAACTGGTCTAATTAAGACTCTATTAATGATATAACAAGTTGTATTTACAACTTCAGCCCAAAAATAAATAGACAGGTCATACTCATTAAGCATGGTTCAAGATATTTCTTGAAGGGTTCAATTTCTTCTTTCTATTACACCATTCTGCTGAGGTGTCCTAGGAGCAGAAAAGATATTATTATAGCCATTTTGTGATCAATAAGATTCAAACTCTTGATTTTCAAACTCACGACCATGATCACTTCTTATATTTTTAATCTTAAGTCCACTAAAATTTTCTACAGACTTGGAGTATTTAACAAAGTAAGAACAAGCTTCACTTTTGTGAGCTAAGAAGTATACCCAAGTATATCTAGAAAATTCATATACTAGGACATATACATAGTGCTTCCCATTTAAGTTAGAAACTCTAGATGGTCCAAACAAATCCATGTGAACCAACTCGAGAGGTTGAGAAGTTGAGACTTCTTTCTTAGATTTAAAAGAAACTTTATGTTTTTCCCTTTTGATAGGGATTACAAACTTTGTCATTTGGAAACTCAAGTTTAGGTAGGTCTCTAACCAATTTCTTCCTAGGTAGTTTTCTAAGTGAATGTATGTTGCAGTGTCCTAATCTTCTATGCCATAACCAGGACTCTTTATGAAAAGCATTTAAACATCTAAGGAATTTAAATCAACAGTATAAACATTTTCATTTCTTAAAGCAGAAAATACTAAAACATTTTGAGAATTAAAAACATTAAAAGAATCATTTTCAAACTTCACATTAAATCCATCATCACACAATTGAGAAATACTTAACAGATTATATCTCAGTCCATCAACAAATAAAACTGTGGAAATTAAAACTGAATTAGTGTTACCAATTTTTCCTAGGCCGATGATATTTCCTTTAGAATTATCACCAAAGGTGACATAGCCTCCATCAACCTTGTTTAAACTCTTGAAGCATGAGTAATCCCCAGACATATGTCTTGAACATCCACTGTCCAAATACCATGTCTTCTTGTTGGAAATTTTCAAGCAGGTTTCCTCAGATGTGTTTGTCATGAAACACTTGTTTGCATGATTTTTTGCAGAATCAGACATTTCAGATTCACTTGTGCTGTCTTCAGAAGCACTCCAGGTAGCCTTCATTGCTTTTTTGTATTTACTGTCTTTGTAATCATATTTCTTCTTGAATTTTAGCTTTGGGCAGTCTTCTTTAATGTGTCCTTTTCTTTTGCACTCGTAGCAAACAACTTCATCACTTCTATCTGTCTTTTTCCAGTCCTTCTTCCAATGTACCTTATTGTCATACTTTCCCTTGTAATTTGTTTTTCTGAAGAATTTCTTCTTCCTATAAAATTTCTTAAACCTTCTGGCTATCTGAGCCATTTCAGCATTACTATCAGAGTCTGAGCTTTCACTTGTTGAACTTTCAGTTTGTATTTGATCTTTTTCTTTGACCTTGCTCTTTGAAGCAGTAGTCTTAAAAGGCACTGATTTCCTTTTTGGTTCATCATCTTCCTCTTTATTGACCTTGAGTTATTCCTCATACATCATTATTTTTTCCAATAAGTTCTTTGACAGGTAGAGCTCCAATGTCACATGACTCTCTGATTGAAACAGATGTGCCTCTCCATCGGTCTGTGAGACACCTTAGTATCCTCATAATTTGTTCCTTTGATGGAATAGATTTTCCGAGTGAATTTATTGTATTGACTATCTCATTGAACTAGAGATACATGTCAAAAATGGGTTCATCAGTCTTCATTTTAAAATTATCATATTTAATGGTATAAGTATTCAATCTCATTTCTTTAACATTAGTTATTCACTCATGAGAAACACCCAAAGTATCCCAAATTTCAAAAGATGTTTTACAGGCAGAAATTCTGTTAAATTCCTCATCTCCTAGAGCACAGTACAGGGCATTCATAGCTTTACAGTTATTATTGTAAGTAGTCTTAGTAAGTTCATCCCATGTTGTTCTTTCAGTTTCTGGAATTTTATATTGTGACTCTATAGCAGTCCAAATATCAAAACCCATACTTTCTAAATGAATTTTCATTATCAGTTTCCACTGGGAATAGTTTGTACCAATAAAGAAAGGTTTCCTATTAGTAGCAGCACCCTCGATTCTATTATCCATAACTATATTTTAGACAATAAATTTAAAGAGATAAAGATTTAGAACTAACATAAATTTAAGATCTTTAAAGATGAAACTAAAATCACCGTTAAAGAACAGAGTATTTCAAAAAAATTCTTAAACAAAAAAGAAAACCTCTGATACCAAATGTTGGTCGGAGTGGATACTCAAGAGGGGGGTGAATTGAGTTCCAATTAAAATTTCTGTTAAAATATTGTCTATTTAAAATCCCCCAATTTATAAAACAATTTAAACTATAGTGAATTTATACATATTGCATATATTCACTTAGCTTCTCAAATATTGATTAGCTCTCAGTTAATTTAACCACAAGATTAAACTAACTTTTGAAACTAACCTACTAATTTACAATAAGTATAAACACTTTCTAATTTAACTATCAAAGTAACTTTAAAATAGTTTTGTATTTCAAATTAATAGCAGCGGAATATAAAAGATATATATATAGTATACTTTAAACTTAAACTAAAGATGCACAACAGATATAACAAGAGGTTCAGTCTCAAGCCGAGACTTAGTCCTCTAAAATTTATATAAATTTGATCCACACCCTAGATCGGGGTTAACAAAAGTTTACAAAACTGTCCAAGCCACGCAGGGACCTCTACCACCGTTCCTCATGGGAAACAAAACAAAGACCAGGCCCCACAAGGACCTCTTCCTCAATTGACGTGGGTAAACAAGAGTTAAGAGTTTTGGAGTGAGTACTTTGATATCCTCCTGTTCAGTGTAAGAGACAGTGTGTGTGTAAGATATACAGAGTACACCACACATCTCGAAATTAAATAAAAAAATCACTTAGGAAAGATAAAAAAGAGATTAGAAAGCTCTAGTGATTAGCAATGCAACTCTGGACTCGTTGGATTCAGCAGGAATTCTTCTGAGTCCTTCTTTGGTTTTTCTGTTGAAAACAGAGTGGCATAGTTCATCTTGTGTTCTATAGGAGTGAAAATGATCTCTTGATTCATCTTGAGTTCTTCAGTAGTATTGGATTTCCCTCATGAGAGTTCTTTGAAAGTCTTGAAATCTTTTTCTTGCTCGAGATTGTTCTTCTTTTTCAGCACAGTATCCTCAGGTGTATGAATGTTCTTCTTATTGTATCGTCACACTTTCACTCGCTGCACCACACGTGTACTGCATCTCAATCTTCCTTATATTCCATGAGTTCTGGCAGTAGGAATGATTCCCTTTCCATAGGTACGAGATGCTGTTTCCTAACATGCCAACAACTATCATTAAATAAAATTAATTGCATTAAAAACATCAAATATGACTGTTAGTAATATTTAAGTAATATTGACAAAAATTTAAGAAACAACATCACAGTGATTATGTAAATGGTGTCTTCTTCACAGTATAGTCTTCAGGGTATGTGGTCATGGTATGTTCTTCACGGTATGTGCTTCATGGTATGTGCTTCACGGTATGTGCTTCACGGTATCTAGGTCACGGTGTCTAGGTCACGATGAGTCCTTCACGGTGTTTGGGTCACGGTGTCTGGGTGACTGTGTGTCCTTCACGGTGTCTGGGTCACGGTGTCTGGGTCACAGTGTCTAGGTCACGGTGTCTGGGTCACGGTTTCTGGGTCACGGTGAGTCCTTCACGGTGTCTGGGGCATGGTGTCTCCATACTTAGACAAATATCTGTATTTAGACTTAGACAATAATATACAGAATATAGATTAATTTTATTCATTAGAGAGTAAGAGAACTTGAATCATAAATATAAAGTCTTGCTAATATAAGTGAGATTTGTGATCATGCATAAGATTTGCAAATAATAAAGAGAGTAATTAACATCCATAAGATTTGTTATCATTAAAACATGATGTGTAGTTTTTATTGATATTGAATAACAGTAATATGATTTGTGATCATTAAAACATGATTAATACATGAGGAGTCCAACACCTACCATAGGGTACTTAATAAGATATTCATAGGGGTTGTTCTAAGTGAATTTAATTTTCTTCACTAAACTCTTTCTTTTTTAGATCTATTCTTAACACCTCCATTAATTTACTAAAAATTAAGTTAAAATAACAATATTATATAAAATATAATTATATTTTATTATTTTAATTTCATTATCTATATCCATGTATTCTTCTATCGAATGGGGAATGAAACCATCAGTCGTGTGTACAGCAGACTATTGCCTAAAAAACCAATGTAGTTCGTTTTAAATCACCAAATATCATGTGTAGATAAAATTATGTATTTAATATTTATATATAAAATTTATGTTAATATTAAACCTATATAATTATAATACTACATATTTCTTCTTAACATCTGACCAATTGGAAAAAAATAACGTTGATCTTGTATACACCAGACTATTGCCTCACGAACTGATGTGATGTTTTTTTCATTTTTATTTTACATGTATGGTAATAAGGATATAATATATTAGTAGACATATTATTTTTAAAATAATTATACTTATGAATTTAATATATCAAATATACCTTCGTACTTTCCATTCTATGGGAGATATGATAATGTCACTCATGTGTACGGTGGACTACCGCCTTACAAAGTGATGTGATTCATTTTTCACTTATTATTTACATGAAATTTAATATGGGTAAATTTATTGAATATATGTGATATATATGAAATAAAAACTTATTATATAATGTTAATATATTAATTACATTTATTTCATTTCATATGACAAGAAAAGGGAAATAGCATCCATGTGTACATACAACCTACCGTCTCCTTAAACAGTTTATTTCATTTTCTATCTCTAATGTTTATGGATAACTATAAATACATATATATATATAAGGTTTTTATAAATTTTTCTAATTATTTATATTATTGAATAACGATCAATTAAATTGCATTTAAAATAACAAATAAAAACAAACATGATAAATGAAGCAGTTATTATAAGAAACATGATTTTAACAAGGAATGTTTAATAAATGTGTTCTAAAAAGTCATAAGTAAATAATATATGGTATGGTATATTTAATTATGGTTCAATATAATATTTAAAATAAAATTATATATATTATAAAGTATTTTTGAACAAGTGCGAAGGAATTTGAGAGTTATGGTAAGGGATTTTTATCTCAATTTTTCTTATTGAGACACACGTTATATTATGCACATATTTTATTTTATGATGTGAATATACAACCCCTTTTACATGAAATATAATGATTTTTTTAATTGTCATGATTTTTTAATTTTCATTAAATTTTATTCCATTATTGGCATTATAATTCAATGGTTCCAAAGTGGTAAGGTTTTTAAAAATCTATCTAATTATTTATTGAGATTGTTAATGTTTATGATTTCGATGATTAAATAGTGTGAATTACCTCCCAAAAAACACATCAATTTACTTCTCATATACTCATTTATTGATAATAAATTTTATACTTTCTTTTTACACTATTTTTTTACTCTTGATTCCAAAACTATGTTTTTAAATAAAATAGAATTTATTTCCCTTTTCGATCAAAAAACCTTTTTTCCAAATCAATTTATTCTAAAAATGTTTTGAAAAATGTATTAATGTTACTCTGTGATTATTTAATTTTTTTTACACCTATATAAATCTTTAAAAAATGTTTTTAGAGGAATATTTATGGTTTTTTCAAAATAAGTTATATTTGGATTTAATGAAAAATGTGAAAGCAATATTTTTTTAACATGTACACAATTTCCCATTGTCAAGACCAATTGATGTTTTGAAGATTACATTATAAGAACAAAATATTATTTTCAGATAAAATTATTTCCAAAATTTCTTATGAATTTGTAATTTTAAAATGTTATTTCCATATAATGGTTGTTTTCTTGAAGAAATGTTCAAAGTGATCTTTTAAAATAATTTTTCATCTAAAATGACATCCGTTTATTTAAATATTTCTTTACTGGGGTTACTATCAAAGGATACCATTATAATTCATTGCATTAATGGTTTCTGTTTATGATAATTATCTTATTATGAAACCCATTTCATTTCCATGGTTTATGTTATTATTAATGGTTTTATAAAACCTATTTATTTTCTAGGGGTTTGATATGAGGATGTTTTTATAATTTTTTGGCACACATATGTATGATTTTAGTTATGTGTTGGGTTAGAAAAATACCTCCATAATATTCATTGGGTAATTATTAATGAGATCATAATGTTTATGGATGGTTATCCATATCCCTAAAGGAGGGTATATAGGTAGTTATCTAAATCCCAAAGTAGGTATACAATTTGTTAGCCCAAGACTAACATGTTATGAATGTCTTTGTGGGTAGATTTGACATAAATGTTTCTTTGTTTATGTGTATACCACAATTATATTTCTTATGTTAAAGTAATATTATCACGGATCGTGAAATTTTATTTCCTTATGACTCAGGTCTTATGAACTACCAATATTTATGCCTTGACTCATGATTTTTATCTTTGATATATAGGGTTTGGTTTTCTTATGTTATAATAATGTTATTATACACTTATACTCATGTTATGTTCACATATTTCAACTATTTACCCTTATTGAGCCTCTAATGTCAACCTTTCCTTTGTTCTTTTTCCCTCGGATATGATGCAATTTATTACATGTGACATATCTAATAAGGGTTGTAATTATGATGAACTATATGCGAGATGATTCGAAACTGTTATAAACCAGTTTTCTATGATTAAAATTTTCCAAAGGAACTATATCTTTACTATCCTCAAGAGTGTTTCTATTTAATGAATTTAATATCCATGTGAAAGATGTAATATCTATGTATAAAAATCTTTGGTTTCTATAGTTGGTATCAGAGGATATGTTTAGCTATGATTTGGAAACCTAGATGAGAAAACAATAGCGAGATCCCTAGGGATATGTTTAAGGATATTTATTGGGATCTCCCTAAGGATATTTTTTAGGATAAGTCAGAGTATTGGAAAAGAACCTATAATTTTTGTAAAGGATAGAGTGAGTGGTTTCCTAGAAATCACATCCCCTTCTGGATACTATAAGTGGATTTGGTTCTATAATAGAGGCACTTACTGGGTAATAACACTAAAAAGCTTCATTGAGATAGAATTGATCATCATTTCGTGTATGAAAATGGACCATTCTGAATAACTATTTTGATACTCTAGGGGGATATGTTTTGGAAATTCACAAAATATTTATGGACCATCATGATGGATTCGAATAATGACAATTCCTAGGTTAAGAGTAAAGAGTCATAGATCAGAAATAACATGTAATTATCTAGACATTGTATAAATGATTTTCCATTATTATTTGGGTTCCCACTGTGATTATTATTGCTCAAATTATACTTTTTGGTTTTCATCAATGGGAGGAACCAAACGAAACAAGGTTAATATTGAATGCAATAGAAAATATGTTGATTAGCCACCAAATGGTGTGCTGACTTGGGTGAATGATATTTTGATTATGTCAAATCATTTTTCATAATAAATTATTAATAACATACAACTTTACCAACTCTAAGACTCACTAAATAATTTAATGATATATTTTATTGTGAGTTTAGGTGGTAGAGACTAATGGGGAAATAAGATTCAGTTTCTTATATATTGAAAATGTGGGTATAATAACACTAGGGGATGTCTCAAAGGAAAGATAATATGTTGTATTAGTGTAAAATAAGGGAATAATGTAACATATTTTTGAGGAAAAATTAAAATTTTGGTAAACACAATAGATTATAATAATCATCTCCTTAAGGTATCATCAACGGTTCAATGTTTTAAATTTGAAAAATATGGTCATTATGAAAATTGATATCCTAACAGAAAATATCATGAATAAAATCATCAAGGATGTATGATTAATGGTTGTACAACTGATTATTAAGAGATTGTGAGTGAAATATAAAAGGTATGTTTTGATCAAACAGTATTGATTAAGTTAAATGTAAAATTCAGGAATAAGTTGTGGTTGAGGAGTTTTAAGTAATGAATCTCATTTCATATTATAGGAAAGAGGTATTAATGAATAAGATTATGAATCCCAATGAATGGTTTAATAATTAAGTGGGATAATTTATTTGTTTTTGTAGTGGAATTTAATTCATGAAATGTTTAAGGATTTTTCAGTATAATTTTTTTGTTAATTATTTACAAGAATATGTTTAATAATATTGATGACCTGGAAAATATATTTAAGGAAATTGTTATATTTTAAATAAAACACCCAATTAATGGAAGATAACCCTTAATATGTTACTAATTTTTAAAAAATGGTGATTAGTTTGGAAAAATACATGTTTGATGTGGATAAAATAAATTGGATAGCATTGATTACAATATAACTGATTACTAATTTTATGAAAAAGTGTTTTATGTTATCATTGATAGAGTTTAATTTTTTTCGATTTATGATACATATCTACTAATTTGTGGTTTTATTTAATGCAAGAGGAAATATGTATTCCTTCTTTATGGTTTTGTGGAAATTTTGGAAATTAACATGTTTTTGAAAAATATATGACCAAGGAACTCAGATATTCTATATGTAAAAGTTAAGAGATACTTTATGATATTTGGGGATTAATTTTTTAGTTTATTTTTAGAATTTTGGTTACCCTATTTATACATTTTTTATTTTTGAAGGGTTGTAATGTTAACCATTTTTTGAATTGTTAATCTTGACCTTGGGTTGAAGTTTTATAGATTAAGGAATTATTTCACCATATGCATATTTTGGAATATTTGATTTCCTATGATGAACTTTTGTTTATAATACCTACTTATATAAGAAATTTATTATCATTTATTATGCATATTATTATCCATTAGTGTTTCAAGCATTAAAATTTCATCTCTAAGAGTAAGGGATAATGTGGACAATTGATTGAAGAAAAATCAAAGGAAGAGATTATGGATACCAAATGGACTTAAATAATGTAAGTATATCATCTCTCGAAAATTAAAAAAATTTATAAAAAAGATCTTGGTATAAAAATTTTCCAATAGAACCTTCAAAACTAAAGAACCTAGGGCCTTTTTCACTCATTTTAGATTTATGGATTTGGGGTCATCAAATTGTATAGATCATTCACCACCATATGATAAATGATATCTATCACTATCAATAATTATTTATTCTTTTCAACCATATCAATATCTTCTCATCCACCCAATTTATCCTATTTGGAAACCTATTTAATAATAATTCAAGATGACCTTTGTAATTTCTTTTCCCTCTTAACAAGAGGAAGTTTTATTGTCTGTTTTTATGATGTGGGTTTTCCGTGAACGAAATTTCAAATGTCAAATCCAATGAGAGCATATTTAAATTAAGGGGATTAAATGTTTTTACTGGGGGTAGAATGTAACACGCTAATATTTTATTAAATATTTTTCTAAATAAATTTAAATTGTTTGATACTTTGTGTTACACACAACACCATGTTTTAAAAAACTATAATATACTATTTATATTATTAGTTAAACTAGACCATTATAACAATAAAATTTAATATAGTATTATTAATAAGAATAAATTTTTAAAATATTTTTTGTAATGGTTTTATATAAATAATAAATATTGATAGAAAAGTACATATTTTTTAGTTATGTTTTTTTATTCTTCGAGGATAACTTTTCCTAAAAAATGTTTTTTTTTAGTAAAAATATTATAAATTAATATTTTGAAATTATATTTATTTAAAAATAATAATATTTTAATCAATGTGTTAATATTATCATAGGGGGGATTGTTGAGATTTTTCTGTAAGGATCAATTTTTTGATGAATATTGTAAAACCCTGGTTTTTATTGAAAACGTTTTTTAAGAACTTAGTAGCTTCTATTTTATTTTAAAATATATTAAGAAGAAGAATAATCCCAAGTATCATATAATTAATCCAATATAGGTATTTGGAATAAATTTAACATTCAATTATGAAATAGAATCTTTTTACACGTTTTAAAATTTTTTAATTGGAAAATGACTTTTTCATCGCGCCTGTTGGATTGGTGTTAAATTGAAATCTTCCACTTCTGTGAATTGAATTTGAAAAAATTGATTCCATATTTGAAATCATAACAATTTATCTTATATAAGACGTTTAAATTAATTTCTAGTCATGTATATTAATAAATACAGTAAAAATTAATTACCATAATTAAGTTTAAAAAAGGGTTTTACGCATTATATGTGCTTGTGATAACATTGATTTTCTAAAAACATAATATTTTTTTAACAAATTAGAATTAATATTTATAATCATTGGGTAAAATGTATACAAAAATGATCATTTCAATTTTATTCTTCATTTGTATATTTCCAAGGTAAATAAAAAGATATCAGTTATTGTAGTGGAAACCTAAATTGTAAAACTATGTAAACTTAAATTCTAAGGAATAACATGTTTAAAAAATGTGTCTTTTTTGAGGTGTGGCTATACCATATCATTACTCTACTCCACTAATCATCAATTTTGGACACAATTACTGTGATAGTGAGTTCCCATTATTAAATAGTTTTCAATATTTGAAAAAAATGCCACTCCTCCCTCATTTTAAAAGGCCACATTGTCGCCTCACTTATCAACACCTATTAAGACCTATGTGTTGATTAAAGCATTCAAAAACATCCCCAAAATAATTTTCCATGTTCTATGACATTTCTACATCCCAAAATACCAACCCTAGGGTCCTTAATAATAGATAAAAAGGGGGTTGTTCTAAGAGAAGTTAATTGTATTCACTAAAAAAATTCTTTTTACTTAATATCCTACAAACTCCAATGTTTTCATAAAAATAAAAATATAACAAAAAATTAATCTAGTATATACTGATATGTTATTATGTTTATATAATAACCTATATACATCACATGTTCCTTGAAACGGGGAACGAAATCGTAGATCATGTATAGGGTGGACTACTACCTAACAAACCAATTTAGTTTGTTTTCCATAATAACATGTTACCACAAGGTATTATTGAGTCAGATTTTTTACATCAATATTTTCCATTACATTAGATTTGGAAATAAAAAACCCTTTTTTAATAATATTTTTGATAACTTTTTTGTCTAAAGTGGTGTAGAATATTTTTGTAGAAAACGATACCTTTTACCATATATAGAATAGGTTCTAAATAATTACTAATATAAAATTTAAATTCTTCACTACGATTATAGTAATGAGAATGTGTTCATTTGATCAGACTCACCTTTATATGTACATGAGTTAGAATTTTTTCATATCTATCTTACTGACTAAGTCTTAATTGTTTAATTTTTTATGGAACTGATAACATCAGACTGATACTGATGAAGGTTATCATTTTGAAAATTGAAAGGAAGTCCATCAGACTGACTAAGTTTATAATCATATTCATAAGTCTTATTTGTAATGTATTGAATACATATTATAGTATAATGGTGTAAACAAATATAATGTCATAAATTCATTTAAAATAATTCTGTTGAGTTCTAGGTGCCCAATTCATTGTAAAAAACATAGAGAATATGATCTATCATATTAAGGGATACTAAGGCGAGGTAGACAAGGAATCTAATCATCGTATCGATGGATTCTAGGGATAGGAAGAAATAATTATTCTGATAATCATATTGAGGGATTCTGTGGAAAGATAAGATAAATTTTCTTGTAATTATAAAACAAGATATTCCCTTAGTGGGGGGTATATAATACATTTCCCTTAAGGATAAAAGAGTTATTTTTTACTATCTTAAAATTCATTATTTATTTTTTATCTATTTTATTACTTGTTCCTTATAAGTTTTTATATTAATCTATACATATAATAGAAAGTGAAACACTCCATTTATCTTTGTATTCAGTTTGTTTTATCTTCACTGGGGTGATTATGATAAAAAACTGTGATTAATCCGATCTTTAGTGATTCTGATCATTTATAATATGATTTAATTGTGTTGATTTTTTACGATTCTGTGATCATACTGAGGGGAGAGTCCGATAAATTAATATAAAGAAGCTTAGTTTTTATTTAGTTAAATTTTTTAGTTTTTTTAAACATCAATTTACCCCTACGTCTTATATGTTTTCCATCATTAGAATATTATTACAATCCCAATTTGTATATTTTTATATACTGATGAAATAGTTTGTATCAGAGAATGATTTCACTACTCATATACTTTCTGAATTTTTTATATTCATTACTATTTTATGTTTCTAATGTTTTTTATAAACATTTTTATAAAACTTATTTTATGCTAATGTGTATTGTGGAAAAATAATTTTTTTCAAGATGGAAGGAATGCATGTCAAATAAATAGAAAATATGAATCGTAAAAGACCTACTGCTTTTGGTTGTGCTAATTATGAGTACTAGAAGGATAACAAGTAGAATTATTTTATCAACACATGAGATGAAAATTTGGTTATATTTACGAGAGATTATAAAACACCTGAAAAAAACTAACCTCTTTTACTCAATTAGAGAAACATGAATATAAACTAAATTACAGATTAAGGAATACTTGGTTATGTTCCATGATAAGGAGCATTTATAGTTAGATTACTTCTTGTGAAGCTTCTAATAGTATCTGGAAAAATCTTGAAGTTATACAATTTGATACTTCATTGTTTATTGATCTTGTATATATATGTTAAGAGAAGTATATCAAGACTTAAATTTTCTTCCTCGTGAATGAGTTTTGAAGATACACTTGAGATTCATGTAAATTATTCAATGTTAAAAAGAAATTGTTGAGAAAGGGTTGTTTAAGGATATTCTTGTCATGACAATTATGATGTCATTCCCAATTAATGGGAGTCTAAGAGAACAATATTTGATGTGATTGAAAGTTACATAATCCTTCATTAAATGATATTGTTAGCACCCTTATATAGTATGAGGGTAGACTCAAGAGAGATTATGAAAAATAGAAAAAATGGTGGTGTTGCCTTTTTTACAACATCTCTTTTACCTTGTAAAGTTAAATCTCTAGAAAAAGTTGTTTAATCATTAATAATGAATAATTGGTTATTTAATCTAATTCAAGTGTTTCTGAACATTCAATGAATTAATTAGAAAATTTTCTAGAAGGATGAACTGGATATTTAGTAAGAAATATTTTCAATATTGATAAAAAAGATCATAAAGTTTGGAATGATATGAAAGTTATAGTTACTTGCTACCAATGAAAAAAATATGAACACATATGACATTACAGCAATAAGTTGATGTAGAAAGATAGAAAATAAAATAATTATGAAAGGATCCTGAAGAATTATTATAAATCTAAATGTAATAAAGTTTTGAAAGTTTCTGACACTTGTAGTGCTAAGTGAGGTGATTCTTCAGAGAGGTCTATAGATAATTATTGTTTTGGTTAGAGGAACATATTTATTTTCTCCAATGTAACTATAGTAAATCATTCTTACATTGATAATTTATTAACTATAGAAAATCTTACCAATATTTACACCTTTGATAATTATTCTGATGATAAAGATTCTATATCTTCTAATGAAGAAACTTCCTCAACATAAGATAATTCTCTTCCTTCTTATGACGAAGCTTTAGGTTTTTCTAAATTGCATGAAAATGAAAATTATAAATTTTTTAAAAAGCTTTTAAAGGCAAGGAAAAGATTTGTAAGGTTGATTCAAGGATATATGTTTTGAAAAAAATAAATATCAATTATTTAAATATATCTTGATGAGTCTAATTCCAAAAAAGAAACTCTTTCTAAATGTTTAGAAAAATTATTTTTGAAAAAATATTTTTTAGAAACTAAACATATATATAAAACTAATAGTAATGAGTATAAATATTTAGTTATAAAACTAAAATATGAAATGTAAATTTTGAGAAAACGTTTATTAATAATTACCAATAGTAAATAAATTTTTGATAAAATGTATAAACAAATATTTCTTCATGTTACTAGTTCGAAAATTTTTTATACTTATATGAAACTAGTTTTTAGTATCAATTTTGATGTTCTTAACAATGAAACATTTTACAATAAATGTGAAAACAATGGACCTTGGAAACATAATTTTTTACTTAATAAAGTTGAATTCCTATGATTTCACAAAGCCTATTTTTCTAAACCAATGTTTGTTTATAAATGTTTGTTTTCTAATATTTCTAGACCCAAGAAGGATTAGGTGCCGGAAAGATAATTTTTTTTCAAGTAAATAAAGAAAGTACCAAAAACAAAAACGTATTCTACATGGAAAGTATATATTTAAGACACACGAATAGAAAAAAAAAACACTTCTTATAGAATACTATTAAGATTAATGTGGGAAAAAGTACTTTTAAAGATAATTCCCAAGGAGAAATCATCGGTATAGGAAAAAGTGTTCTTCTTGGAGAAGCCTAAATTTGAAATGTTTTTTTGTTAAATGTATTAAGAAAAACCTTATAATCATATTTCAATTACATGGTAAAGTATACCTTGTGATATTTTGGAGTAATAACTTTTTGGTACATAGTTCCAAGGTTGAATTCATTTTTTTTGAAAATCGGCATGAGAATGTTTATACACTCAGCATAGATGACTTTAGGAGCCCAGCCATAGTGTAATGGAAGATCAATATTGTTTGTGTAATAGATGTTTAAGATACTATAACCTTAGGATCTTATCCATGTTGAATAAGAAAATGATTTTTATGGATCTACCATAACATAGAATTAATTCTTCTAAAGTGACTGACACTTATCAAAATGGTAAATAACAAAATTCATGTTTTAAATCAATTAATGAAGTCTCAACATATGATGCTTTATAGTTAATTCACGTCGAATTGTATGGTCCTAAATAAACAAGAATTATTGGTGGAAAATACTTTGTATTTTTCATTTTTGATGATTACACAAGATATATATAGGATGACATTCTCAAAATGAAATCTGAAGATTTTTTTAATTTTAACCCTTTTGTTGCCAAAGTTAATAATGAAAAAACCTTCCATTTATTGATATCAGTAGTGATCATGGTGGGGGAATTTTCAACGTCCAATTTTGAAATTTTTTTTTATAATAAATACATTGAATATAACTTTTAGTTACCTAGAACCACATAGAAAAATTATGTAGTTGAAAAAAGAAATATAATTATTCAATAATTAACTTGAACTATTTTGAGTGAATAATTAATTTCAAAAAATTTTGGGATGAAGTGGTTAGTACTAAACCCTATACTATAAATCATGTTTTGATAAAACCATTTTTTAATAATACCCCTTATGAGTTGTTGACAGGATGAAAAGAAAAAGATGATTACTTAAAAAAAAATTGGTTTTAAAGTATTCTTCTTGAATACGAAAGAGAACATACAAAACTTTTCACCCAAATCCGATAAAGGAATATTTTTAGGTTATTCCAATACTCTTAGGGCTTATAAAGTTTTTAAAAAAAATTATTGTACTATTAAGGAAGTAGTGAATGTTATGTTTTATTAAACCGACCCTTTTGTTATCAAATAGCCTCAACCCATATCTTTAGATATGATTTATAAAATTGATTTTCTACATTTGTTAAAAAGTTATTCTCATAAGTATATAACTCAAGAATTATTTTATAAAGTTTTTCCATAGGAATATTTTCTACCAAATGTTGAAGAAGAGACTTCTAAAAACCTAATAAGTTAATCTTTTCATTGGAATCATCCTAGTGATATAATCATTGGGGATGCATATCAACTAGTTATGACTAGATGATCCTTATGGAATGAAATAGAACATCCTAGTTTTTAATCTCATTTTGAACCTAATAATACTGATGAGGCTTTAGGTGATGAGGATTAGATTATGGTAATTCAATATGAACTCAATGAGTTTGAGAGGATCAGTGTCTTGATTTTAGTAAAACAACCTAATGATACTTTTATAATTTGACTACAGAGGGGTTTTACAAGCAAAGGTGATGGAAATGGAATAATTTTTATAAATAAGGATATAGGTATTGGTGAGGGTTATAATCAGAAATAATACATATATTATAATTAAACCTATGAAAATGTATCTAGACCTAAATCTATTAAAATTATTATATCCATTGCAACATTCTTAAATGTTAACATTTTTGAAATGGATGTGAAATGTTTTTTTCTTAATGGATACGATGAGGAGGAGGTTTTAGTCGAACAACCCCCTAGTTTTGAAAATACCAAACATCATAAATACATTTATAAACTCACCCAATATTTATATGGACTTAAACAAGACCTTATAGATTAGTATAATAGGTTAAAATGATATTTCTTATGAAATCATTTTGTTAATAGATATGTAGATGATGGTATTTTTATAAAAGAAGTTAATTTGTTTTTAATGATTATTGAAATTTATATTTGTGAAATTATATTCATAAAAACCTAAAAAAAATTAACATATTACTTTTTGAATCTTATGAATTAATATTTTGAGTTGAGTATGATATGTTAGTTAAGATATTTTCTTGGTTATGAAATTTATAAAAAAACTAGAAGGAATGTTTATATCCCAACATAATTATATAAACATTTCTTCATAGAAATTTAGATACCAAAATATAAAAATTATTAGTACTCTTATTAAAACCTCTAATACCCTTAATCTTGCTGAGGATGGGAATCTTATTGATCGAAATAATTTTATAGGTATGATATGAAGTTTTCTTTAATAAACCCCTAGTCATACATATTTAATGAATTATGTATTCCTATGTGAAAGATATTAAGAAAATCCCAATAAATTCCATTTAAAAGATGTAAAATGATTTTTTGTTTGTCTTAAGGGAACTATAGATTTAATAAATTTATTTACTTCTAGATATGATTTTTAATTTATAATTGTTTCAGATGCTGACTTTGGTGGTTGTAGAATGGAGTGAAAATGTGCTTCTAGAACTTTTGATTTCATAGGAGATTATTTATTTTCTTTGTTATGTAATAAACAACACTTAAAATCACATTCCACTATTGATGATGAATAATTCACTGCTTGATGTTGTTGTGATCAAGTGTTGTGGATTCAATACACATTCACTGACTATGTACTTAGTTTTAATAAAAATCAAATACTTTTTGATTACCCAAGTCCCATTGATTTAAGTAAAAAACTATAACATCACTCACATGATAAGTACATAGATATAGGACACCATTTCCTTTAGGATCACACACTTAATAGAGATAAAATTTTACAACTCATTGGAATACATGATCAAATTTTTGGTATTTTTTCAAAACCTATTCCATTTAATATATTTAAATATATTAAACAAACTCTAATAATAATAAATGTAATGTAATCATTCAATTATAAATCTAGTTTAACCATATCCTGACATTAATTTACTTCTTTTATTAAGGGTATTACAAATGTTTGATGTTTTTCAAAACAATTTGTTCTATAATTTTTTATTTTTTATTAAATTTTTTCATAATGAGTTTTTCCATAATCATAATTCATTATAAAATATTCAGAGTCAAAATCCTCAAAAGGATTTCAAATCTATGAAAATATAATAAAATTTCACAGGCTCATATTTTCTTAAAAACTTTTCGGATTCAAAATCATTTCTTAATAATTTGTTTATCAGAAATATCATATTTAGTTTCACTTATAAAACTATCATAATTAGTTTTTGTATTTGAACTATCGTATTTAGTTGTATTCAATCAATTTTAATGAATTAGTTCAAAAATTAAGATGAAAATACTATTCATACCGATGGGTCTTTCCACTCTGAAAGGTACTGTTCAATTATAATAATTTTTCGAATACTTAATTAAGATTGTTTACTATTTTGTTATTTTTATAATTTCAGTTTTATCAAAACAGTGTATACAAACGTTTTAAAACATTTTCCTAACCATATTTAACCGTAATCTGATAAATGTTTTAAAACCTCAATAGTTCAAAATATTTTTTAAAACCTTATTCAGAAGATTTTTTACTATCCTGTTAAATTGGTTTTAATTTCAAACATGGAATATATATTGGAAGATAAACTGACTCCCTGAGAACCTATATAAGGAGGGACCCACCTATGTCCCACACCGATTTTTCTAATTTTCTTATCCCAAGTTGTTGCTTCCTTGAAGTTTCTCAGTTTAAAAACATCCCCTTTCATATATTTTACTTATCTATGTCTTGATCTCATGAAATATTATATATTTTATAATATTTTTTTGTATTTAGGGAGTGTTTAGTCAAAATATTTTTTTAAATGTATGATTTGACTATGATAAAGATAATTCATTTTCATGGTTGGGAAACATTCTTCCAGGAAAATTCATGCAAGGATTCTGATATTCTCTACCCATACCTTGTTCATGTTTTTACGCCTGTATTAAGTTTTTCAATGAAGGAGTAGAAGAAATTTGTTTTTAATTCTATGGAAAGTGGTAAAAATTATCTTGTAAGAAATATTTTAGTCTCATAAAATCACCCTATGAAGGGGAATCTTATTGTCCTTCACATAAACTTCTAGATTGTATTGGTTTGTTTAATATTAAAAAGTTATAAGATTCATTGTTTGACTATTTTAAAAAAGTTAAGAATTTTTCCCACATAACATCAAAAAATCATGTAATTTTTAATGTATATATGGGTTTCTCATATAGAATAATAAAGATCTTGATATGACATATTTTTCTAATCTTTTCATATTGAATTTTCTAGTGAACATGAGAAAGAAAGATTTAGTATGATTCATTTTCATAGCTCTGGAAAATATCAAGACAGGAACAATCAAGTCACTTATCATCATGTTTGTGTCAACCTTAAGTAATTTGTTTGTTGAATGTATTATTTTTTTCAAGATCGCTAATAAATTAAATTGGATGAGGAATAATATGTCATTCATAAGTGAGGATACGATGAACCATATGAGTATGTTTTTTTTATGAAAAGTTTATTATTTTTTTTGTGAAGTTTTAAGGAGATGAATCGAAATCATAAACATCATGGAAAGATGATAAAGGTGATAAGAATAAGAATAAAATGAAGGTTGATACCTCTTAATAGAAGAAATAAAATAAACAAAAGAAAGTTCATGATGAATTTTATGAAAAATGGATGAAAAGGAATGTAGAAAAGAAACTAAGAGATCCTCAGATCAGACATGACCTTACTGTGGATAGGCCCCTGAAAATTCATGCCGCCAATACATAATAAAAATAAGAAAACAAAATAAATACAAATAAGAGTTTGATAGGTTCTCAACTTTGTTATAATCTTTTAAAGGGAGTTGAGAGAGATTATGGGAATGTTGTTATTCCATTTTCTCAAACTGATCAAGAAAATCTAGATGATGAATAATCTTTTTAAGAAACTTCTATAATATATGCTTATGTTACTTCAATTTATGTTAATGGGAAAGGAAAAGTTGGTGAGTAAGAACCGGTACCACCAATTGATGAGAATGAATCAAAAATGTAACCTGCAAGAAAAGAAAATATAAGAACATCTAGATAGATCAAGGATGATATTTATAATGTTATTTAAGGAAATAAAAAACAAAAAAAGAATGAGAATAGGTAGAAAATTAATTGAATACAAAGTGGTTGAAGAATATATTGAGGAAGAATAATAATAAATGGATAAAGAGGATCTAAATCAAGTGGAAGATGATAATGAGAAAACTCAATCTAAAAAATAAATCTTCAGAATCATCATCATAATCAAACCTTCTTTCTATAACTGATAAGGAAAGTAAAGTTCAAATTTAAATAGAAAAGGAATCATCATCAGAAGAATATGAAGTGTCCTAATATAATAAATATGATAAAGATAAAAATTCAAAGAAAAAGGATAATGATAAAACTGACATGATGATATGGACATTCTTGAGTTATCTGATGATAAAGAAATTTATGGCAAAAAAATTTATAAGAAAGTTGACAATGTTACTTCAAATATTATTAAAAATAACAGAATGAATAAAAAAGTAATACTGAGTAGTAAAACCTCATAAGGTTCCTCAAGATCAGTTAGATTCTATTGCAACAATTGGTTTGGAAGGATTTTATTTTATTGTTCATTCTATGAATGGGTTAGAAGTAACTATTCCTTATATCATGAACCTAAAATCTCACTTATATATTATTTAATAAGATCTTAATGATAAATTATATTTGATAAATATTTTAATATATAATATTATTGAGATTGAAGCTCAATTGAATGTTTTTCAAGAAATCTAACAGACGCATAGAAGGTCATGTAATTACATGTTGAAATAGTCACATAATTTTGATGACGATCTCAAATTACATGATCATAATTTTGATGATGTAAAAAAATCTCATGAATGAATCAGCCAAATATTTCAATCAGTTATCAAAAGACTTGGCTGACAGAGTGATGTTGGTCAAAGATGTCAACAATACAACTTATAATAGTATTGAGGATGTAAATTCATTGAAAGAAAAGATTAGATATATATAGTTAGGGTTGATGACACATAAATACAATGAAGAGTAAATTAACATATTTAAGAATCATAAATATGATTTTTCTGAAACATTTTAGTGTTAATAAGAAATTCTAGTGAAGATGGAGTACACCTGAAAGAAATTCACGAAGATGAAGTCAGTTATAAAGACATTGATGAAGAAAGACTAATTTTCTTCTTGAAATTTTGTTTTATTTTGTAAAACATCTGAATCATTTATTCATAAATAAATTACTGTTGTCATTCACTTAAAATTTTTATAAATGTTGTTTAAAATTTTATTGGGTGAATGTTCTTTAATATTTATTTTTTGGATTATTAGTTAAATCATTATATTGTTTCATATATTTTTTAGAACTTCTATAACTTTTCAGAAAACATCAAACATTTCTCTATTCATTTTAAAAAACTGGAATAAATTTATAGAAAGGAGGATAAATCTTTTCGCTCAATGGAATAAATTTTTATATGGTGGAGATGTATCTTTAAGGGGGATAAATATGTATAAGAAAGAAATTCTTAACAAAAGTTTGTAGATTTGGAAAAGTAAGATATTTTAATATTAAGGGGGAGAATATGATCCTTAGGGGGAGATATTATACTAAGGTGGAGTTCATCATATTCAACATCATACTCTCCATTGTATTTATAGGATTTATAAACTCAGGGGGAGTTAAGGTTTATGGTTTAACTCTGAATACGATGTACATAAAAGAATAGAACTGTTTGTTTTTCATTTATTTTTTTGGGTTTATGCATTCAGAAAATGATTAGATTTTTGAGTTTTATATTTTGTTTATAAATTCTCCATTCCTTCAGTTTTGGAAATCAGAAACTTTTCTTAAAAAAATGTTTACTAACATTGTCATGACCCGTCCCTCGAGGCTCGTGTCGTGACTACCCAATGTTAGCCTTCCATAGGCTAGGGGATGGTGACTAGCACCGAAGGAATATTCCCTAAAACTGGGAAGAAATTTCTTTTATAACCTGTAAACACAGGAAACCAAGCACAAAACTAGATAGAAACTAAAGAAAACTGTATAGTAAAAGAGAGAGTACAGTTAGCAAAAAGGGTCCATAATACAACCACAACTGGAAAGTACAAGAGACTGAAAGGTACATGTAAACTGAAACAACTCCTATGAACACCTTCCAAGGATCCTACCTAAAGGGTAGGTACAGCTCTCGAACTATCGTCTCTGTGGTACTCCTCATTTGGGGTCCACCTCTGAGCTACCACCAGTCCTGGTACCCTCGTCCTCAGTCAGCGCTATCCGTCGTCTGCACCAAACACAACAAGGTGCGGGAAGAGCCCGTGTAGGGGGGGGGGGGTATAACGATACTTAGTAGAGACCCCGAGACCCTTAAGGTCTCACAAAATCCATAAAGGATGAACCACCAACCATGAGATCAACTGACTAACCTACTTAGGTATATGCCCATACATATACCTAAGTTATGATGTATACACATCTCAATCATGAGTAATCACAGAGTCCAACTCAAAATCCCAAAGCTCAACTGTCCCACCAAGGAAGAAATACCACTAAGGTAAGTACCACACAGGTACACCACACAGAAGAATACCAAAAAAGTATTGACTCAGCTCACACCTGGTATATCATAAGTACTGAAGTAGAGATGATTTGATGTAACTACTAATTCATCTTACTCTGTTAAGAAGAAGACCCATGAAGGATCCTAAATCATCATCAAACCCACAGAGAGTCGTAGTACACCATCAGACCCACACATGATCATATTACAACTAGAGTACATCGTCAGACCCACATAGGATCCTAGTACATCTATAGTACCTCGTCAGACCGACATAGGATACTAGTACATCTCCAGTATATTGTCAAACCCACACAGGATCCTAGTATATCTCTATTATGTTGTCATACCCACACATGATCTTAGTACATATTTAGTACATCGTTTGACCCACACAGGATCCTAGTACATCTCCAGTACATCGTCAAACCCACACAGGATCCTAGTACATCTTTAGTACGTCGTCAAACCCAAACAGGAACCTAGTACATCTCCAGTACATCGTCAGACCCACACAATATCCTAGTACATCTCCAGTACATCATCATACCCACTCAAGATTCTAGTACATCTCCAGTACGTCGTTAGACCCACACATGATCCTAGCACATATCCATTATGTCTTCAGACCCACACAACATCTCTCGGTGCTGACCCACATAAGATCGCTCAGTGAGACCCACAAAGGATGGCTCGGTGCTGACCCATATAGGATCGCTTAGTAATGACCCACACAAGATCACTAGGTGCTGACCCATACATGGTCACTCGGTGTTGACCTGTACAGGATCTTTATTCATTCTTCACGTCACAACCAGCTACTGGGTTCCCGCACTAAGCTTTCTCATCTCCGGGAGGGTCCTCTCCTCAAGACACTGGTCAATACTCCAACGGCCATGAAGTCCCCGGAATAAGTATCTCAAAGGACCTCCAAGTCATAGGGGTCTCAAAGCAAGATACTGTGTGTAAATCAGACACCTGGTCTATATGTTATTAGCCTTTTAGACCCGAGGTCCTGGTTTGATTCATTCTTGATATATCCCAAATGTATCCCAACAATATCCAAATATCATGTGGGGTATACAAAAGGGACCTTATAACTCCAGGGTTTTCGGTGTCATAGACGGTTCGTCAAACGGATGTCGATTGCCAATGTTATGGCCAGAAGAGCGTAAATGGGTCAAAGTGGGTCTGGGTCTGGTCTGACCTGGTTGGACAGACCCAGCCTGACCCAGCCTGGGCTGACCTGGTTTGGGTTGACTAGGCCCAACCTGATGTGCCCGGCTCAACCCGCACTGGGCAGCCCGGCTTGGGCAGCCGCAGTGCTGTGCGGAGGCCGCAGGGTGGCTTGGAGGCTGAAGGGGCCACGAAATCCATGAGATCCACGGGGGTCTATGGGGTGATGGAGGCTGCGGGAGGCGTGGGTCCATGGACGGCGCAAGTCCACAGACGGAGCGAGGCCATGGGGTGGTGTCGTTGGGCCGTCGCCTTCGTCACTGACGACGGTGGTGTCGGCCGCCATTCCCGTGCCCCGCCGAGGTTGGTTTCTATCCTCCTCCATCGTGAACAATACAAAAATTTATCATAATTATTGCGAAGAGGTAGGGACATATTCGTTTGGCCCTCACTCTCTGTGTTAGAGTGGTAACAAGCAGTTCAAAAAAATCTTTAATGAAAAACGTCAAACATTACAACCCCTGGAAATGATTATTCTCAAACCCACAGAAAAAGAAATAATTTGTGGATCAACTAGTTATAGAGTTGATCCGTGATATTTTTTTAGAAGGGAAGAACATGGTAATTCATAATCACACGGAATAAAAACCCTACCTCAAAGGTTTTTTGTTGTGTTGTGAGAGAGAAGTTGAAGATGTCAACATTCGTCGCGCCTGCCACATGCCTCTAATCCGGATCTCGTTCGTCGGATAAACGCTCTTTGATGGAGGTGATTCATCATTGTTGAAGATGTCCACTGTTGGAGGATGTCATGAGGAAGGAGTCGAAGATGCTGGAGAAGGTTTTTGTTCTTCGTTTGGAGAAGCATTCTTCGTGGAAGAAGTTCTTCATTGGAGAAGTGTAGGCCTCCCAAAATCCCCCCCCCCCCTTTCCCTTTCCAAATACTTTCCCCCAATCCCAGCCAAAAATGAATATAGCCAACATAATAGAATATGTTATCTATTTAGTTTGATGGCATAATTTCAAATAAGCTCAATTAATTAATTGATGAGTTGGTATAATTAATCAAAGGGGGTGGCACAATTAAAGTGGGGGAAGTTCAAGAGGCTTCCCCACATTTAAGAGGGATTTTAAGGGTTTCTCCCATTATGAGGGTTCCCGTGGACCTTACCTTTAGGAATTTAAAATTGGGGGGTTTAGGCACGGGTGGTCCCCACCACCATAACCCATGAGTGAGGTTTTAGTTCAGGTGGTCCCCACCTTTATAACATCCACATGGGAGGTTTCAACAAATACAAATTCTAAACATTTTAATTTTATTTTATTCTATCACAAAAAACACAAAAAGTAACTTTCACCCTCGACCAACTGTCGTCGAGGTGAAAGTCTTCTTAAGAGAGTACAGGTGCTGCGAGTTCAACAGTGCCCTTAGATTTCAATTCCGAGCACCGGTTCAAAAGTTACAAAAACATGCTCGTACATCTATTGAACTTACCTGAAACAAAGTTCAGAAATTCATTCCAGGAACACCGGTCCTTGGAATCACGTGCCGTCAATTTTTGCGGAATCGTAAAATTCCCATATAATTAAAAAAATTACATGTAATTTCTGGGTCTTTACATTCTCCCCACCTCAAGGTTGTATGTGCCCGTATTCCACATCACAAAATTAGGAAAACAAGTGGGGGTACTGAGCACGAATCTGAGCCTCCCGCTCCCATGTTCTCTCCAAGAGGTTCCCATGCTGCCAGGGAATGAACACCAGAGGTATCAACCACCCACGAAGGACCCACTGTTGTCGATCCTCAATCTCCACTAGAACCTCTACAAACGTCTCCCCATCATCGATGTCAAGATCTCCATGGTCGATGACGTGAGAAGGGTCATGGACATATCTCTTCAGCTGGGATACATGGAAGACATCGTGCACCCGGTGAAACTGAGGGGGAAGTGATAAGTAGTGAGAAACCTCATCAACTTTGCTGAGGACCAGAAAGGGTCCAAAGAACCTTGAAGATAACTTGCCACCTCAGCCAAATCTCCACAAACCTCATCAAGGTGAGACCTGTAGAAAGACGTGGTCACCATCCTCAATCTCTATGGGTCTTCATCTCCTATAGGCATTGGACTTCTGCCTACTATGTACAATCTTTATCTGCTCCTGGATAATCTTCACCTTCTATATGGTAGCCCATACCATCTCTGGTCCCAATAGTGCTGACTCCCCTGAGTCAGTCCAGCACAATAGTCTTCTGCAGGGTCTCCTGTACAACGCCTCAAATGGTTCCATCGTAATGGTGGAGTGATAGCTGTTATTGTATGTAAACTCCACCAAAGGACAGTGATCCTCCCATCTATGACTGAAGTCGAGGACACAAGCACATAGCATGTCCTCGAGGGTCTGAATGGTCTACATAGTCTATCCATCCGTCTGAGGATGGAAGGTGGTGCTCAAATAATGTTGCTTCCCAAAAGCCTCATGAAACCCCTTCCATAGCCGGGAAGTAAAACATGCATCGATATCAATGAAAATCGTTGAGGGTACTCCATGTAGCCACACAATCTCTTGAATATAGAGGCATCTGAAGATGTCTACTGAACCTTTCTCTCTGATTGGTAGGAAGTGGGCCAACTTGGTGAGTCGATCGACGATCACCCAGATAGAATCATGACCCCTGGATGTACGTGGAGGTCCTGTCACAAAGTCCATGGATAGCTCATCCCACTTCCACTTTGGGACCTCTAAAGGCCGAACCAAGCCTGTTGGTACCTGATGCTCTGCCTTCACTTGTTGATAAGTGAGTCACTGAGAGACAAACTCTATTACTACTTTCTTCATTCCTGGACACCAGTGTTGTTGTCAGAGATCCTGGTACATCTTCACCACTCCATGATGTACTACTATAGGGGAAGTTAGGAACTCCCTAAACACTTCCTTTTGAAGTGACACTGGTACCATGGTACATTCTCTGAAGAGGATCATGTGCTCCATCTTGATCCATAAATGATATCTACAAAGCGGCCAGCTACTCTGTCACCTCACCTAGCAGTTGTATACTAGATATCTAGCTGAGTGCATCTGTTACAATGTTCCCCTTTTATGGAGTATAGACTATACTGAAGTCATAGTCCTGGAGGAACTCAATCCAACTTCATTGTCTCCGGTTCGGGTCCTTCTGAAAGAAGATATACCTTAGACTCTTGTGATCAGAGTACACCGTAAAATGCTTGCCCATCAAGTAATGTCGCCACATACTCTTGGTAAATACCACTGCTGCTAACTCCATGTCATGGGTAGTGTAGTTCATATCATGTTGTCTCAGCTGTTGAGAACCATAAGTGATCACTGCTCACTCCTACATCAGGAAACATCCGAGCCCGGTCCCTGATGTATCCCAGTAGACTACATACCCTACTTCCTCCTTCGATTTCATTAAGATGGGGGCACTAGTCAATCTATGCCTCATCTCCTAAAAACTCTAATTCCATAAGGGTTTATCTAGCCGACTCATGAGTGATCGGTAGCACCCTCCTATGCATGAGTCTATCTTGTGGTTCATGGGTTTATTTTTTCCAGACCAAGGAAAACTCCATTCCATCATTGTTGAGAAACCACAACCTTCTTTCCTAATACAGTCAATCTGAGTATGAACTGTGGATGCCCAGTCTATACCCAATCTAACGTCGTAAGGCCTCGATGCTGCCACCAAGTGCTTCCAACCAAAACTCTCACCTCAAGGGTCAGATCACACTATTGGTGTATGTGTGATTTTTGAGTCTCCTTTCAAAGGTACCTCTAGTTGTCAGGGTCAAGTCAACAGTTTGACTGGAAACTCTAGATCTTGGACAAGATTCGTGGATGGAAGGAATGATTTGTACCTATGTCTTTTCATACGATAGCTAGTAATAGACACAGAGCATACCTCGAATCATTCCTAGAGCCCTTGGGATGCACTCCTTGACCTCATGGAGCTACTCTCTTCCACTGTCCTCCATCTCTATGAGCCTGGTGGGGACTACAATGGGGGTGGTTATAATGGGTCTAAATGTACACCTCCTCATGCTACTTCCCTAGCTCTGCTTCCATGTCTGTAGCCCTGCAGATTCATCTATCCCTAACACTTATTATTCCTGAAACATTTTACACATCTGTGTCTCTGAGACTTGCGCCTATTTCTTGCTTCCCCACTACTAACATTCACTAGTTGTATCCTCTCAACTGAAAACAAATTCAACCACAAAGTTTCTCTCTAGAACCCTAACATAAGTTGGTATGCATAGAGGTGTAGTGCTGGATTGGATGTCCCTAAACACACCATGCTAGGAGGTCTGAGCACTAACGTATATATCGTATCATATTCATCGAGTACCAGGAAAGGTCAGTATGCCTCGATGAATACTCAGCTACCGACATGTCATCTTGTCAAAGCTGTATATGATCTAGGGAACTCTCATCCCTTAGCTCATTATGGAAAGAGACCCCCTTCTCTCAGAAAGGATCTCAAGATTGTCCATAGAAAAGGCACCTCTTCGCAACATCAGGGTAACGTAAACCCTGTCATTGTCCTACTGAGACACATAGAAGGCTCTCTACCAGGAACACCATCTGATCGAATGGTGCACTGGTTAGATGGAAACTCGGACACCTTTTCAAGACAGTCCTTATATTCCTTTCAGTCAGGATCACCTCAGAACCTGAGGGGTATCTGATGTTGAAACACGTGTATGGAACTAAGCCTACATGTGTCCTCTACCGGTACCGCTGGTTGTAACCACCGACCAACATGTAGTGATATAGCTATCACACTACATGAAGGTACCATCTCGGGAAATAGTCCATGTACCAAATCCTCATCACTTTGTTGACCATCCTCATGGTCACTCACTAGAGAAGACTATAATCTAATATTACCATCTTCTCTACCGATGTCTCAACTAGGCGAAAAACTCTAGCAACTACCTCCAGCCAGTCCTCAGCTGCCTGGGAATCTATCTCGCCTCGAAACCCTGGAGGCCTCTACCACTAGAACTTGTGCAACATGCTCAGTAAGCGTGCACTGTCCGCCAGTGCAACTGGTTGTAACTGCTGGAAAATGGGTGGTGGTGCTGCTGTTACACCACTCGAAAGTGCCTACAAAATAAGAGGGCCCTGCGATAGAGCCTCGTCGCTCAGTGGGCCGTCATCGTGTACTCTCTCGAGAATCCTAGATGGACATCTACGCAGTGAATCCTGATAAGGAACAGGTGCGCCGCAGTCAATAATTTATACCTGGTGAGCTGACTCAAGAGATCACAAATAAAACTCTTGAAAACACACACGCAATCGGTGTTTTCGTGGACTACATCGGAAATCAGAAGTTAGGGTCCTGGTGTATGGATATGTCATCTTCCCCACCAACATTGGATTCCCTAAACTGATAACCACACTCACTACACTTAACACTATTATCGTTAAAAAAATCAGAGTCATTTGTTCTATGGTAGAACCGACTCCTCTAATACCAATTTGTCATGACCCATCCCAAGGGCCCGTGCCATGACTACCCCAAGCCCACCTTCCATAGGCTAGGGGCTGGTGACTAGCACCGAAGGCGTATTCCCTAAAATAGTGAAGTCATTGCCTTTATAGCCTATACCCACACACAACCAAACACACATCAAGATACGAACTCAAGAAAACTATATAGTAAGAGAGAGAGAACAATAAGAAAAAAGGGGCTAGAATAAAAGCCCAACTGGAATGTACAAGAGACTGAAAGGTATAAGTAAACTGAAGCAG
Organism: Viscum album; assembly: GCA_963277665.1. Lineage (NCBI taxonomy): Eukaryota > Viridiplantae > Streptophyta > Magnoliopsida > Santalales > Viscaceae > Viscum > Viscum album. The sequence continues at coordinate 540,150,535 of OY728145.1, forward strand.
CTCAAATGAACACCTTCCAAGGATCCTACCTGAAGGGTAGTTACAACTCACGAACGGTCGTCTATGTGGTACTCCTTTTCTCTGGTGCACCTCTGAGCTACCTTCAGTCCTAGTACCCTCATCCTCAGTCATCATTGTCCATCATCTGCACAAAAAACAACAAGGTGAGGGCATAGACCGTGCAGGGGTGAGTATAATGATACTCAGTAGGGACCTTGAGACCCTCAAGGTCTCAAAAAATCCACAAAGGATAAACCAAAAAGCATGAGATCAACTAACAACCCTACTTAGGTATATGCTCATATATATACCTAAGTAATCAAGTATACCCATATCAATCATGAGGAATCGCATAGTCCAACTCAAAATCCCAAAGCTCAACTATCCCGAAAATAAAGAAATACCACGCTGGTAAGTACCAAATAGGTACACCACACCGAAGAATACCACAAAAGTATTGACTCAGCTCAGACCAGGTATCTCATAAGAATAGTAGTAGAGATGATTAGATGTAACTACTAATTCATCTTACTATATTAAGAGGCAGACCCATGAAGGATCCTAAATCATCATCAGACCCACAGAGGATTGGAGTACATTGTTAGACCCACACAGGATCATAGTACAATTCCAGTACGTCGTTAGATTGACCCATAATCCTAGTACATCTCCAGTACACTGTCAGACCCAAACATGATCCTAGTACATCTCTAGTACGTTGTCAGACCCACACAGGATCCTAGTGCATCTTCAATACATCGTCAGACCCACACAAAATCATAGTACATCTCTAGTATGTTGTGAGACCCACACAGAATCCTGTTACATCTCCAGTACGTCATCAGACCCACACAGGATCGTCGTACAACCCCTGTACATTATCAGACCCACACTGGGTCTCCAGGTGCTGACCCACACAGGATCGCTCGGTGCTGAACCACACAGGATTGCTTGGTGCTGACACACACAGGATTGCTCAGTGCTGAGCCACACAGGATCACTACGTGCTGACCCACACAGGATCGCTCGGTGTTGACCCACATAGGATCGCTATTCATTATTCACGTCACAGCCTGCTACGAGGTTCCCGCACTAAGCTTTTTCGTCTCCGGGTGGGTCTGATCCTAAAGACACTGGTCGATACTCTAACTCCCATGAAGTCCCATGAAGAAGTGTCCCAAAGGACTGCCGCATAATTGGGGTCTCAATGAAATAGATGATGCGTCAATCGAACTCTCGGTCTATAAGTTATTATCCTTTTAGTCCAGAGGGCCCGGTTGGATTTGTGCTTGCTGCAACCTGAACGTATCCCAAAATTATCCAAATCTCAAGTGAGGTATACCAATGGGACCGTCTCACTCTAGGGTTTTCGGTTCCACATATGGTTTGGAAAAAAGACGTATGGTGCCAATGTTATGGCAAAAAGAGTGTAAATGGCTGAAACTGAGTTTGGATCCAGTCTGACCCGGCCGGACCAACCCGGCCTGGACCGACCCATTTTGGGTCAACTCGGCCCGGCCTGTGTAGGGCGGCCTGGCCTGGACAGAAACAGTGTGGGGCAGAGGCCGCAGGGTGGCGCGGAGGCCTCGGGGTGGCATAGGTCATGGGTGGATCGAGGTCGCGGACGTTGAGAGGCCACGGACAGTGCGAGGCCGTGGACAGTGCGAGGCCACGGGGCGAATCGAGGCAGCAGACATCATGAGGCTGCGGACGGCGCGAGGTTGCGGGGCGGCTCCGTTTCTCTATCTCCTTCATCGCGGACGACAGTGGTGTTGTTCACCATTCTCTTGCCACACCTAGGTTGGTTGTCATCCTCCTCCATCAAGAAGAACACAAAACATTATTACAAGAATTGCGGAGAGGCCAGGACATGTTTTTTTGGCCCACACTCTCCGCGTTAGAGCGGTAGCAAGTGGTTCAACAAGAACCTTGAATGAATAATGTCAAACTCTAAAACCCCTGGCAATGATTATTCCCAAACCCACAGAAAAAGAAAGCATTCGCAGATCAACTAGTTAGATAGTTGATCCGCGTTGTTTGTTTAGAAGGAAAGAACATGAGAATTCATAATCACACATAATAAAAACCCTACCTTAAAGGTTTATTGTTTTGTTGAAAGAGAGAAGTTGAAGATATCGATGTTCGTCATGCCTGCCATAGGCCTCTGATTCCGATCTTGTTCATCAGATAAACGATCTTCGATGGAGGCGGTTCTTCATTTTTGAAGATGTCCCCCATTGGAGGATGTCACAAGGAAGGAGTTGAATATGTTGGAGAACGCTGACGTTCTTCATTTGGAGAAGCGTTCTTCATGGAAGAAGTTCTTCGTTGGAGAAGAGTAATCCTCCCAAAAGCACTCCCCTTCACCCTTTCCAAATACTTTCTTCCAATCCCCACCAAAAATGAAAATAGACAGCATAATAGAATATGTTATCTAGTTAGTTTATTGGCATAATTTCAAATTTTCTTAATTAATTGATTGATGAATTAGTATAATTAATCAAAGGGGGTGGCACAATTAAAGTTGGGGAGGTTCAAGAGGCATCCCTACATTTAAGAGGGAGTTTAAGGGTTTCTCTCATTATCAGGGTTTGGGTTGTCCCCACCTTTAGGAATTTAAAATTAGGGGGTTTAGGCTCGGGTGGTCCCCACCACCATAACCCATGTGGGAGGTTTTAGTTCAAGTGGTCTCCACCTTTATAACATCCACATTGGAGGTTTCAATAAATATGAATGTTAACCATTTTTATTTTATTTTATTCTTTCACGAAAAACACAAAAACTAACTTTCACCCTCGACCAACTACCGTCGAGGTGAAAGTCTCCTTTAGCGAATACTGGTGATGCGAGTTCAACGGTGCCCTCAGATTTCAATTCTGAGCACCAGCTCAAAAGTTACATAAACCCACTCGTATGTTTACTGAATGTACCCGAAACAAATTTCATAAATTCATTCCAGGCACACCTGGCCTCGAAATCACACGCATTCAATTTTGGCGGACTCGTAAAAATCCTATATAATTTAAAAAATATTTTATATAGAATTTCTAGGTCTTTATGAACATTTTATGTCACAAGGTTTTTAGTATTTTTTTTAAAAAACATTACATTTTAAAATAAATATAATATGTTCTAAATAATTTTGTATATAAACTTTATATTCTTAATTATGATTATCATAATAAGTATGTGTCCGATTAATCGGACTCACCTTTATCATGTCTAGGAGTTATAATTTTTTCCATGTCTATCATATTGAAAAAGTATTAACAATTGAACTGGTAAAAATACTGATAACATCGTACTGATACTCAAGAAGGTTATTGTTATGACAATCATATTGAATTCCATCAAATGAACTAAGTTTATAATTGTATTTGAAATACTTATTTCTAATATAAGGAATACCTTTTTATAGTGCAATGACGTAACCCATACGATGTTATAAATTTAGTTACAATAGATCCATTGAGTTCCAAGTGTCCAAGTCATTGAGATAAACATGGAGAAATATGATCATTGGGATATCAAGATGACTGTTGGGAAGATTCCTATAAATATGAAGTCATTCAAATATCTAAAGCTATAGATTTATTTTGATTTTTATAATTTTTCAAGAGATCTGGTGATTGTATAGTGTAAACATATTATTAATAGTCTTTTTAATTGTTTAGAGTTTTGTAGTTATAACGAAACATTGTTAGGATAAATAATTTTGAACATTTTATATTGTTATCTATGTCAGTTCATCATAACGATCGAGGGCTTATAGAGATATGAAGAAATAGAATCTAATCCATTGCATCGAGGACTATCGAGACTAGGTAGATAGAAAATACGATCATCATATCGTGGATTTCTAGGGATTGTAAGAAAAATCCATTCTAATCATCATATTTAAGGATTCCCTAGTAAGGGAAGATAGAATTTCTTTGTATATACAAATCAAGGGATACTATTAGTCTGGGTTATAGACCACCTTACTCTTAATGATAAATGAGTTATATTTTAATAGCCTGAATTTAATTTTTTTCTTTTGTTATCTATTTTATTACATGATGCCTACACATTTGTACATTCCAATGTAAATACAATAGAAATTGATATATCATATTCCTCTTTCTATTCTATTTTCTTTATAAGGACTATTTTGATTATGATAAACAAAATTTGATTATTATAATCCATAGTGATTGTAATATTTTACGCTATGATTTAATAATTTTGATTCTAATTATGATTATGTGATCAGAATGAGTGAAGAGTATGATAAATCAAGTTAAATAGTCTTAGGTTTTGTTTAGTTTAATTCTTTTAATTTTTTTAAAAACTACAATTCACCCCCCTTCTTGTAGGTTTTTCATCATTAGAATATTCTCATGGTCCTATTAAGCGGATTTATATATACTGATCCAATAGATATACTGATAGAAATAATGTTTATATATGATATTTATGATATTATTATAACTCTATAATTATAATACCACACCTAACTTCTTTCCTCCCCACCCATCATAAAATAATAATGTTGCTCATGTGTATGATAGACAAATACCTCATGAACTAATGTGAAGTGTTATTCATTTATGTTTTACTTGAATGGAAATAAGCATATATGAAGTGAATATATATTATATTTTTAACATTATTGTAATTCATAAATTATGATATCACATATAACTTCTTTCATTCAATTCCGTAGGGGATATAGTAACGCCACTTGTGTGTACGGCGGACTACCGCCTCACGAAGAGATGTGATTATTTTTTCACTTACGCTTAAAATGGGAGTTAATAAGGGTATATTTAATAAATATATGTGATATATATTACATAAAAATTAATCTATAAAATATTATATTAGTTACATTTCTTTAATTATATCTATTGAGAAAATGGAAAAAACCTTCATGCGTACATACAACCAACCATATCCATGAATGGTGTATTTAATTTTCTATCTCTAACTTTTTTTTATTAATATAAATAAATATATATTGAATATATATTTATATTTATGATATTTTTATTATTGTTAACATTCTATTGATGATGTAACCATAATGAATGTAAGAGGATTAAAAAAAATCAAGACATACATGAAAAACAAAGCAGTCATTACCCCAAACATAATTTTAACTAGGAAAGGGTAACGAAAGACTAATATATATATGTATTGTTCTTTAATAGAAATATAATGAACATATATTTTATATATAGTAGGATATAATGTGTATGAAGGAAGTTGATACTTATGGTAATGGTGTTTTATCTCAATTGGTCTTTTTTGGGACATATGTTATATTATGCATCTATATTATTTAATGAGGTTTATATAAAGCCCCTTTGAAATTTAATAACATAATTTTTTAAAAATTTTCCGGATATTTGAAGTTTCATTTAATTTTTTTCTTCATGGGGATTGTGATTCAAAGTTAAAAAATTTTTATGGGGTTTATGATATATCCTCATTATTTATCAGGATTGTTTATGTTTTTGATTTCAATGATGAAATATTAAAAACTATATCTCAAGAAACTCATGAATTTTATTCTCCTATTTTTATTTATTTATATTAAATGTTTTTTTTCATTTTACTCTCTTTATTTACAAATTATTCCAAAAACATTTTTTCAAAGAAAACCAATTTTTTCTATCTTGAGACAAAAAACCTCTTTTACATATCCAAATACTCAAAAAAAATTAAAACATTTTTATGTTATTATATGATTTATAAATTTTATTATTTCCCTTGTTTCATTTTTTTAAAAAATATTTTCAAAAGAATATTCACTTAATTTTCAAAACATGGCCCATTTGGCTTTCACTGAAAATGTGAAAGGAATATTTGATTTATTATGTACATCATTTCCCACCATTATGAGCACTCAATGTCTTAACTGATACTTTATAATGTTAAATGTTTATTTGAAAATAATATAATTTCCAAAATGTTTTATGAATTTTTAATTTTAGAAATTTATTTTCTAATAAAGGTTATTTTCCTGAATAAATGTTCCAAGTGATCCTTCAAAATCATTTTGCATCTAAGATGACATTGTTTTATGTAATTGATGATTTAATGGGGATATGATCTAATAATACCATTATTATTATTTTATTAAATAATTTATGTTGAGGATAAAAATATGATTATGAAATCTATTTATTTTCTACATGTTATGTTGTGATGAAATGTTTTATAAAACTGATTTATTTTATTGAGTTATAATGTGATGAATGCTTTATGATCTTGTGGCACACATATGTATGATTTTCATTATATAATGGCTGGGACCTATATCTCCCTTCAATGCATTAAGTAAAGATTAATGATATCAGATGGTATACAAGAGCTTATCCCAATTCAAAAAACACAAATCATTTTTCTATTTTCTAGAAGAACCATTAAAAATTTAAAGAACCACACATAAAAATGAATTTTACAATTTCATTTACATGATTATCATAGGGAAAGTCACATAGTTATTTTACATAATAAAATCAATATATATGAATCTTTTTAGCTCATTCACATTATAAAAGCATATAACCAACACTCCTAGATCCTATGCTGAAATCCATAACATAAAATTACTAGATTTGAAGCAAATAAATGTGACCCAAATTTTTCATCTAAACCTTAAAACATCGAGATGAAAAAAAATATATCTTACATACTAGTAGAATTATTTAGTTTACAATTTTAGATAATTATGAACAACTCCTACATGAAGAGTTCACATCAACTTGGACTCATAATAATCACTTTATAAAGATGAACATCAAATCCTGCTATAACCGGATTTTATTATTCCACATTAGTTAACCAACATCATCTTTATGAAATCATTTATAGACACAAATCAGTCAACATAACTATTTTAAACATGGGGAAATGGAAACATAAGAATGGTGATCTTAGATGTCTAGTAAGGGTAAACATAAGCATTAACAATTTAATGTCATCAATGAGCATAAGAGTAAATAAGGGTATAACGAAGTAATAAAATGTGTATGATCATATAATAAATAACACATACCCATCAATTCCTAGACCATCAAATATGAAAACATTGAAATAGAAAGATTCAATAGAATAAATAATCATGATCCAAGTGATATCAATCTCGATCAATAGAAGCATTAAAACCCTATAGCAATAATAAAGAAACACATAATGTTATTATGGACATCATTATAATTTCCATTATAATAAATGAAATAACCATATAGTTATCATCCATACATGTCACTTTGATAAATTTAATGGTCATACGGTCTAATTCCAAACCCAATGCATTGGAATTATATCATGGACCCACTCATCCTTGGTCTATCACATAACCACCCATAATTGGGTCATCATGTAACCACCCATCATTGTCTATGTACCATTGATAAACCATCACACATTAATGATTTTATAAACTCATTGTAGTAACCCAAAACCCCTTTCATAAATTGATTAACCTATGGAAAAGAAATTGGTTCTATATAAGATATTTTAAACATTACTAACCCTTGGAAAGGAATTGGGATCCATAAAAATCTCATTCAAACAAGATTAAACCCTATAAAGAAATGTGTTCCATAAGAATATATTTGAATCAATCATAATCAACACAGAGAAGTAATGATGATTGTATCAATTTTTAGTACCAAGTTGATGATGAAGGTGAGTGTTTTAAGTGTTTTCTTTTATTTATAAGAGTGTTTTTGAAGAAAGGAAATCACCTCAATTAGTTTTTATGGAAGCAATCACACATACCATTTTTTTTAAAAGAATCAGACTCATTTTTTTCAAAAGAATAGGACTCACATTGTCCATCATAATGATAGGAATATTTTTGGAAGAAATGGTTCTAATAAAAGTCACCTATGGTCTGGAATTAGAGAAGATCATAATGAGGATTTAATGGTTATCAGATTCACTCTAGAACTGATGTGAAATAAGTGATTATTTTGATCGGGAATTCGAGTCAGTGTGACTATGATTAATGAAGTGTGATGATGATTTTCTGATTAATTTTTCACATAAATCATATGTTTATTAATGAACTTATTATACACGTTTTTTCAAATAAAATAGAAGAGTGGTATTCTATATCATACACAGATTCATCATTTTTAGGTGGAAGATAAGAAATAGATGAATCCAATCAAAAAGGAATCAGACACAAATTAATTAGATTCAGCATGATAAGGAAAGAAATAAGTTGTTGTGAGTCATACTCATAATGATCATACTCAGGAATTATAGCATCATATCATCCATCGTATGCATAAAAAACTATATTTACCCAGGACATTCGTACTCAACCTTATTGTAATAAAATTTTTCTTACTCGGGTCATGTAGAAGAATCATACTCAAGAGTGGGTTTCAACTGGGTCAAGAGATAATGTGAAGAAGTGGGGGAGTTTTGTAGATGTGCAATCATTGGGGAGATCAACATTAAAATTAAAGATTTTTTTCCACATTCAAAAGTGAAATCCATTTTTTCATACATTTTTAATCAATTGGCACAAAGCCTAGTCTTGAAGAAATCAGATTTAGAAAATTGGACAAGTAAATTAAAATCGGACAGGAAGTTAAAAATAAAATTCAGAGAAAGAGATGAAGTGTGAAGAAGAATCGAGATGTTTTGATAAGAGTTCACATAGTCAAAATATAATCGATATTTTAGGGGAAATTGAGATTTGGGTGAATTTGATTAGGCAATAATTTTTTTGGGATTCCATCCAAAGGAACTCGAGGTTCACCTATAAAAGTTGAAAACTACATTGTACTTTTATGATTATTGACGTACTATTCATTAATGTAGATGGATAATCTTAGAGTTTTTTGTTAGAGAAATATGATACTTAATTAGGATTTTGTTGAAGAAGTTTTTACAGGGAAGTGGAAGAGAAGAGACATGATTGCTACGCTATTTTAAGCTGATAATCCTACTCAGTGATTACCATATTAAGTTGATTACTGTATTTTAAATTTCAATCATATTCATCTAACCATCGTATTTTGTTAGATAATTAGATTTGGGATTTGAATTCTAGGATTTCCAAACAATGGAAGAAAGAATTGTAGTGGATCCGATTATTCTCTATCATATTTTGTCAAATGTAAATATTTTGTACTGGGTATAATCCTACCGGGAAGATTTGAATTAGGTAGAATCATATTGGGTAGTAACGTACTTGGAGGAATCATACTGGGAAAATTAGACTGAGTTTTACTTAACAATTTTCATGAAGTTCTTACCATCTTATGGGTAATAAATTGAAGATGTATTTTGAATTGAATGATTTCTTGGAATTGAAAAGAAGAACATATAGCATGCATTATTAAACAAATATTTTTTTACCATATTTTGATAAGAGGGTGAACACACCCTACTGGAATTACTTACATAATGCTATACGAGTGAAAGGGTACATCCTACTCTTCGTAATCCAGGGCTTCTTTTCTAGTAGATTGTATGGTATTGGATCATTTCAATACCATACAAAGAATGTAGCTATTATTATAGAATAGTGAACCTTATAATTACATGTGTTTCTATGGATTTTTATTTAAATTGTTTTTAGTAGGGAATAAAATATTTAGCAGGAGGCAAAGGTTTTTTGAAATGAAAAGAAATGTAAAAAAAAGAGTATCACTAATCACCCTTCCCCCTCTCAGTGATACAATCATCCTAATTGGGCGCTTTCAAGTTGAATATGAGTGAAGGTTCCCTTCACTTATTCTTTGCCAATGGAGAATATGAATTTTGGGTATAGTAAAGGAATTTGATTATTTAATGAATATATTTATCATATATAGAAATATAGAATGTTACCTTATCTTAGGTCTATCAGTTATGATGTTCTTCAAGCTACATCAGCTGGGTTTCCTCCTATTGATGAAAAATGTCTATTTACATCTGTTGAAAAGAAGTATGTTGAGAATGATGGATGGGAAAAGAATGATATATTATCATCACTTTCTGAAAGTGAATTATTGAGTTTGAAAGGTGTTTCCACAACCAATGATATATGGTAAAAATTAAAAATCATATATGAATGAAATAAATAATTGAAGAATAAAAAACTCAAAATTTTGAGATTGAAGTATGAAGAATTGAATATGGGTGATCATGAATCAATTATGTAATTTTTTACTAGGGTGAATGACATTGTGAATACTAAAATATGTCTTCAAGAAAGGTTGGATGATTCTAAAGTTGTTTAAAATATCCTCATAATCCTCATCTACAAATTTGATGAAAATGTTTAATCATTGGAATATAGATATTCTAAATCATTATCTCTTGATGATCTGTATAGAACTTCAATCACTTATGAATTGGGAAGAGAACAAGATATGAACAAAAAAATAGTGGTTTATAGAGAAATTTCATTCAATTTCATGAAGAATGAAAATTCAAATAATATTTTTATAAATTATGGTGCTAGTGATTCTGACTATGAAAATGAGGTATATAAAAATCTCAATGATATTTTATCCTTGTTTTCTAAAATTTTGAAAAGAGGTAAAGGGGAATACAAAGGGAAACTTCCCATGAAATGTGTTGAATATGGATTCATTGGTCAATTTGTGAGTAATTGACTTCAAATAAAGAATGAATAGGTTAGTAAATAAGAGGAGATAAATCCAATAAGATCATGGAAGAAAAAGGTTTAAAAAGAAAAATTGAATTCCATAAGGAAAGAAAATAAATTATTCAAATCCAAAATAAGAAGATTCTAGTCTAAAGATATAGAGGAAGAAGACAATGATACTAAATATGAAAAATAAATTATGTATGGTATTGAAAATAATTTTAATGCTATGTTGAATTTTTAAGAGTTTAAAATTAATAGGTGTGAAGAAGAAGAAACACAAATTGAATATCAATTGATAGAAGAATTGAAATAATTCTTGGGGAAGATCAAAAGGCTTGAAAATAAAAAAAAAAGAAGATTGAAGATGAATGTTCCCAAATAATAAATCGAGAATGTTTTTCTGATGAGATAGTATTCCTAGTGAAATAAATTGATGATCTGAAAAAATAGATGGAAGATGAAAATAATCAAAATGAGCATCTAGAGGTCAAACATAAAGAAAAATAATAAGATTTGGAACTTAACCAACAAAAAATTTCTAAAGATGAAGAGAAAATTAAAAATTTCAAAAAATATATGCCAGAATTTAGTAAATGCTCTCGTAATATGAAAACATATAATGTTTCAAAAAAAATCACATCAAAGGGTGAAAATAAAGAATCAATTATTTTAGAATACAAAAAATTTTGGAATTTAATTTATGTAGGAAAGACAGAAAATGTTGGGAATTATAATGTCTCAATGAATCATTCTGAATCAGAAAATATTACAATGAAATATGATTTTTATTATGCATGAAAGAAAATGGAGACCTTGTTTTTTAATAAAAATGTTGGTTTCTTAGAAAAGAAAGAGTAGGTAGTGGCTGGATGACATTTTTACAATTCTAGTCAAAATAAAAACTTCAGAAGAGAATACTCATTTTATGGATATTGTTGTTATTGTGGACGGTTTGGAAAGATTGAAAGTATGTGTTAATAAAACCAAAAACATTTCTACTATCCCATTGGATATGAGGAAGAGTTTGAGGGGGATTCAATCTCCTCAAAGAAAGAAAAATGATAAATTTGTTATGAAGAAATTTGAAAACAATGAAGTAATGATTGAAAATTGGTTAAAAACCTTGTAGATTATTTTTGAGAGATGATATCAACCTAGAGAATATAAAAAGGATGTCTTGTTTTGTTACCACCTTAGAAAAATATTCTTATTTCTCAGAATCAAAAAGAGAAGAAGGTAAAAGGAGAAGATAAGTGTCTTGTTGTTGAAACTGAATTAAAGGATTCAAAGGGAGAACTACCAGGGATCATTGATAGTGTGTGTTTTTATCACATGACATGAGACTTGAAATTGTTAAATGATGTGAAAGAATTGAAATAAGGAACATTAACATTTGGTAATGATGAATAATTGAAAATTAAAGTTATTGGATTATCCATCATTGAAATGGAAAAGATATAATCAATGAAGAAACTATATGTTGATGGGATAAAACAAAACTTTCTAAGTGTTAAAAAATTGTGTGATAAGGGTTACAAATTTATCTTTAGGAAGGATGGGTTTTTCTGAATAGTTAATAATATGTGAATATTTTTACAAGAGGCTAACAAAAAAATAGAATTTTCTAGGATTGGTGAAATACAAAACTCTTGTCACATGATCAGGGTTGAAGAAAATAAGTTGTGGCATAAAAGGCTAGGAAATATGTGTCAAAGGTACATGATCAAGTTATCTAAAATAGATATTTTCTGAGACATTCTATATTTTCCAAGAAGAAGATATTGGTATTTAACTATTCATCAAAAAGGAATGATTACAAATTATATGCATAATAAAGTTAAGATTTGTTCAAAAAACCAATGTTGCTAATTCAATCTGACATATATGGGCTGATGAGAAAATAATAAAATAATGGAGATATGTACTTCATTTCATTATTTAATTATTTAAGTTAATTAATTTTTTAATTTATATGAAACAATAATCATATTCTTGGAAAATTTTCAAATGTTTCAAAAGGAAAGGTGAAAAGAAATGTGAGTATTCAGTGAAGAAGTTGCGAATAGATAATTTTGGTGAGTATACAATTGAAGAGTTTGATGACTATCTTGAGAAGCATGTGATCTATAAGGAGTATATTTTCCCACACCCTCCCTAACAAAATAGTGTTTCTAAATGAAAGAGAAGAAGTTTGGTGGAAATGGGAAGAAAAATGTTACTTGAACATGGCCTCTCTCATTACTTTTGGTGGCAAGACATGAGTACTTTTTTTATATTTAAAACCATTTTTATACATGAATCAATATTTTATGACTATATATGTATATTTTTATTTCAAAACTATGATTTTGAAGAACTATAAGGTTTTTGGGAGTCTACGTGTTATAAAAAGGAAAGGTGGAAACTATGGGATGTTTGAGCAGAAAAGCGAAGATTAAATTGTTTATGGATATTATCTAGAAGGAAGAGGATACAAATGCTTCAACAAAGAAGCATGAAGAATTTTTTATTTTTTTATGAAAAATTTATTTAAAGAGGCGATTAAGGAAAACAAATCCAGGTATAAATTGAAGGTGAACAAGTTTTAGACAAAAATTATGATATGGATAAAAACAATTACCATCCATCATAAGAAGAAGAAAGAGAAACATCTATTTCTAATTATGAGGATGACCCTCAAAAATCTCATACAAGGATTTGTGAACTAGTGGATAATCGTAATATAATTGTTGATCCACGTCAAAAGGATCAAACCATAAGAACAACAAATGCGATTAAAGAATCTTCTCTGTATTCAAAAGTCGAACTGAATATCGTGAAAGATGATTTTTTGCATCCAAAATGGGTTCAAACCATGAAGGAATAATTAGATCAAATTGAAAAGTTTGTTACATGGGAAATCATACCCAAAGTTGAAAATAGAAATTGTATTGGAAAAAAGTGTTTTATCCAGAATAAGATGAATGAATTAGGTGAAGTTATAAGAAACAAAGCATGATTTATTTGAAACAGGTAATAACAGATTAAAAGAATTGAATTTGATCGAACCATTTCTCTAGTGACTATATTGGAAACAATTAGAATCTTTCTTTCTATTACTGCATAAAATGGATACTAGATCTCTTAAATGGTTTTCAAATCCGCATTCATGAATGGTTATTTTGAATAAGAGATTTATACTGAACAAACTTATGGATTTGTTATTAGAAAAGATAAATGTTTTGTGTGAAGATTGAAAAATTCTTTGTATGGACAGAAACATGCTCTGAGGTCATGGTATTCTAAATTAGATACATGAATAAGGAATATGAGTTTCAGAAATGTAATAGTTGATATAAACTATTATATTAGAGATATTAAAGAGTATTCCCTCATTGTAATTGTTTATGTTGATGACATTATATTTGTAGAGAATGATTAGATATATTGTGAAATGTTTACTGAAGAGATGAAAAAGGTTATTGAAATTTTCAGGCTGGTGGAAAGGAAAAACTTTCTTCTATTAAAAATCAAAAAAAATGAGAAATACATTTTTCATTCTCAAGAAAATTATGTTAGTGAACTTATCAAGAGGTTCGACATGGAAAACTCAAAACCTGTTTCCACAAAGATTTCAGTGGAAACAAACTTATCTAATGGGGGAGATTGTTGGAACTAAGAAGATGATGAATGTGAGTGTTTTCAAGTGTTTGATTTTGTTGTCAAGAATATTTTTTATGAAAGGATATCACCTCACATTGTTTTTTGAAACAATTGTACTGACCTTTGTTTGAAAAAAATAAGACTCATGTTTTCAAAATAAATGGACTTACATTGTCCATCGTAACGAGAAGAAGCTATTTGGAAGAAATGGTTTTTATTAGGCTCACCATGGGTTTGTAATAGGATAAGATCATCATGAGTAATTAATGGTCCTCAAATTCACTCTTGAACCGATGTGGAAGAAGTGAATGTTTTGTTAGAGAATCAAAGCCAGTATGACTACGATTAATGTTGTGTGATGATGATTTTGTTATTTTTATTTTCCATAAAACAATGGTTCATTAAATAACATATGATGTAATATTTTTAGAAGAAAAGGTAAAATAGGTATTTCATATCGTACCCAGATTCATCCTATTTGGGTGAAAGAGAAGAATTATATGCAGCGGATCAAAATGAAATCACACACAAATTAATAAAATTCGAGCTAATATGGAATGAAATAGGTTTTTGGGAATCATACTCAGAATGATCATACATAGGAAACTCACGATCCAATCATCCATCATATGTATAATAAACTATTTGTACCCATAATAATCATACCTGGGACATTCATACGCATCCTGATTGTAATCACATATATCATTGTCAGGTCATCTGGAAGAATCGTACTCAAGAGTGAGTTTCAATTGGGTTAAGAGATAAAGTGAATAATTTAAGGAGGTCGCTGGATTTGAAATCAAGGGGGATATCGACAATAAAAATAATGATTATTTTCAACATTTAGAAGTTATAGCCATTTATTCAAACATTTGTATTCAATTTTCAAAAATCCTTGTCTTGAAGAAATCAGATTCATAAAATTGGACTCTTAAATTATAATCGGACTAGAAATTCAAAAGAATATAATGAGAAAGATATATAGTGTGAAGAATAATTAAGAATCTTATAGAAGAGTTTATGAGGTCAAAATAAAGCCGATATTTTAAGTGAAATTGAGATTAGGGTGAATTTGATTAATCGGGGCAATTTTTGTGATTCCTGTCAAAGCCACATGAGGGCCACCTATAAAAGGATTTAAGTATATTTTATTTTTCTAATGACCGGTGTACTATTCATTTTAGTATAGAGGAAAATCCATGTTTTTTGTGAGAGAAAGAAGCAATCGTACTGAGATTTTTTTGAGGATGTTTTGACGGAGAAGTGGAAGAGAAGATACATGATCACAACATTGATTTAAGATAATAGTCACACTTAGTGATTATCATATTTAGTTTATTAAAATATTCAACATTTCAATCATATTCTTCTTATCATCGTATTGGGCTAGATATTCTGATTTGGGATTTTCGTATTGGGATTTCCGGTCTGAGGAATAAATAATTACGGTGGAACCGATTCATCTCTATTGTATTTTTTCAAAGCTATATTTTCTGTACTGAGGATAATCGTACTGAGAATAATTGAATTGGGAATAATTTAATTGGGTAGTATCATACATAGAGGAATCAGACTTGAAAAATTAGACTGATTTTTATATAACAATGCCCAAGAATTTCTTACCAACTTTTGGGTAAGAAATTGAAGAAGTGTTTCAAATTGAATCCATTTGAGGAATTAAAATGAATCATTGGTAACATGCATTGTTACATAAATATTTTAATTCCATATTTGTGCTAAGAGGGTGCACATGCACTATTAGAATTGTTTATATAGTGCTAGATGAGTGAAAGGGTACATCCTAATCATTGTAATCTAGGGATTGTTTTCAAGTGGATTGTATGGAATTGGATAATTTCCTTACTATACCAAGGACGTACCAATTATTTTTGACTAATGAACCTTGTAAATACCTATGTTCCAATGGATGTGAGTTTTAATTGTTTTTAGAAAGGAATATAATCTTTAATCGGTGGAAAATTTTGTTTCAATTCAAAAAAATGTAAAAAAAGAGTATCACTAATTAAACCATCTACCTCTTAGTGATACAATCATCCTAAATGGGCACTTCCATAAAGAAAAAATATCCCCATTGGAGTATAAGTATTAAAAAAGTTTTTTGTCATTCATGAATTGAAAATCACTTAAAATTTCATAAAAAATGTTCATGAAGAAAATAATATTTAAACATTCTAATGTGTCCCATACCACATTGAAATTTTTTAATTATAATGCCCATAAAAGAATAACATAAAACGAAATTCAGAATATCATGAGAATAAATATATTCATGATATATCATGAAAAATGATAATTATATACACCTCATGGAAGAATATTGGTCTATAACATAACAAACTTATCAAAGAATGTAAATTATATAAAAAGACTAATACCACATTGGTAACATTGAAACCATAAACACCAAAAAGGGAGATCCTCAAAGAGATATGTAAACCCCATAAAGTTAAGGATAAGAGTCATAAAATTCATTCTTTGGAATAGTATACCCCACAAACCACAAATAAGTGTGGAATATGGCATAAGTCACGTAGAAATAAAAGTGTAACTACAAATTCCTTTACAACTATGGTAACATCTGAATAGAAAACCCAATAGTATTAATAATAAAATGAAACATTAAAATAACATGATGATAAAATAGTTTATGATATAATATATCAATAGGGTAAATATATCCACTACACAAAAGAAGTAAGTGGCAAATATGACATTTATATAACTGATGTTAAAAGTGATATGAAAATCCAGTACAAAGATCGTATCATTTGAGTGAGAATAAATCAACGAAATAATTATGTGTGAAAAATATTAATCCAAAAAATAAAATTGAATATAAGAAATAATAAAATCATAGGTAATTTCACACAAATTATCTTAATAACATAACAAATTATATATAATTTTAACCGAATGAATGAAAATTGAGTTAAGAAATCCATTACCTTGAGTCCGATTATTCATGATTGTCCTCTATATTCCTCAATAATAATATTATATTAATTATTTAATTCCTTAATAATATTTTAATAGTTTATTATTACTTTTATTTCAATTATAAATAATTTATATACAATTTATTAATCAATAATGTTTAAGTTGGATGTTTTGACCATATTCAGCTTATATGTCATACATACTTGGATAGGTTGACTAAGGTCATCGTGCCCATTATCTAAACATTTTTACAGTAATAATAATGAAATAATAATCATATTTATGCATCAATAATAATTTCAAAACTAATAATTAAATATGGTTAGGAAAAACTAACCAGCATTAAAATAATGGAGATGGTATTCCGTATATATGCATGAGTACAATTACCACTTTTCAATTGTCATTTATGAAAGAAAAATGGTACAATTTATATTTATAGAATGAAAATTATATCATAAATAAAATATAACTTATTTTTATATACTTATATATATATATATATCTTATTTTGATGTGGTGATGAAAAAATGGATAACCACAGCGCTTCGGGGAGGTAGTAGTCCACACATCCACAAACAATGTTATCACTATTTCAATGTGTTATATGTAAAGATTAAAATAATATGTTATATTTACATATCTATAATTATTTCATGAATGTCAAAAATATTTCATTTATATCATATATGTCTTAAAATCATCCTTAATTCATTCCATGTAAAGGTTGAATGTATCACATCGCTTTGAGGAGGCGATAGTTTACATGCACACAAACGATGTTATCTTATTCCCAAAAAATAAAAAGCATGAAGGTATGTTTTATATAATAATTAAATAATTATAAATAAATGAAAAATAACATAAATATCAATTAAAAATAATATCTCCACTATAATTTCCAATAATAATATGTGGTAAAGGAAAAATGAATGACCTCGTTTTTGGAAGGAAGTAGTTCACTGTACACAGGAATAATGATTTCATTACACATTTGATGGATGTGTGTGTACGTGAAGGCTGAAAACTTAACATAAAATCATCTTAGTATATTTATGTAACTATGTTTATTATATAATAATGTAATAAGATTAATTTAATGGGTGAATAATGAAATAAAACAAAAGTCATTGTTGAATAATGTTGCCTCTTTCTCGAGAAACTCATTTCGGTTTAAACCAAAGGGCTTCCTTGGGATTATTTTATTCCAAAGTGATGCTACTATGATTATATTAGGGATGTTATTAGATTTTTTTGGTAAGTTTGGGATGAGGCATAGGGCTTTATAGGTGTGAATAAGTTGGGATGGTGAGTACCTTTGTATAGTGGAGGGGAGTGACATTATTGTAAATATAAAAACGTATTCACTATTGGTAGGTATACCTTATATCATGTGACTAAAATAATAAATAAATTATATCCAATTAGGTATATTTTCAAATAATGTCCATAAAATGTGTTTTGTACAAGTTTTTAGGTAATTTTAAAATTAAGATAAAATTTTAACCACTAAGATAACACATTGTTTACCTTAATCTGTGTAGTTAATTTTAATTGATTTCACTATTATTTTCATTTCAATACATAGTTTAACATAATATAAATTATAACTTATTTTGATTAAAAATATGGAATTTATTTTTCTATATTCCAATCATGGAAGTGGTAGAAATTAATTTAAAACTAATCTAACTGATGAGACGATATAGTGGGCTTTTCAAGAGAAAAGTTCAATAGTTTGAGAAGTTTTTTATATGCAAGTATCATTTGAAATTGATTCGAATGACCTAAATTGGTTAAACTGAAATAAAATTTCTCTAAATATACTTTAAACGCAATTAATAATATAATTTAAGAAAATAAATAAATTATATTAAAAAACTTTTTTCAATTAAAATTCGATGTCATTTCTTATTCATTAAAATATAAAAGTCATCTTAAAATTTTAAAAATTCATCCAAAGTAATTTTTTATATCATTATTTTAAGAAACATGTTTATTTTTTAAATTACAAATTAATTGTTTTTTCAAAATATATTTTTAATGAACGTCTTCAATTAAAAGGTGGAGAACTGCATTTTAGAACAATACTCCCTTTTATTACTTAAAATCGGATTTTTTCATACTTTATTCCAATAAAACATATCAGATAGATTTAAAAAAATTAATTAAATATATAAAATATAAATTTTATTAATAAAATTTACTAATAGTGATTAATTTAATAATATAATATTCTTTTGTGTGTATACAAATATATTTTCATAGAAACACATCCTTTATATTCAATTGGTTTTTATTTTAAATTATAATTAGTTAGTCACCAAAAGATTCATTATAAAAACATGTGTAAAAAATATATTTATAATATAGTTGATAATACCCATTCCTACCATTCCAACTAATAGGTGATACCTAATATGTTAAATAAATAATATTAATAGTATATTTTTGTCTGGTACCATTCAACATTGTCTGTAACAAACAATGTCGAAGAAACTCAATGTTACGTGAAACACAAGATAGACATGGTGGTGCATACAATGCAATATAAATCATGCATTTAGTGTAATATAATATATCAAATAATTTAAATTAATTTGAGAGAGGCTGTTTCTTAAAATATTGGGTTGTTACATCTTACCCCCATTAAAATGAACTTTCCCATTCAAATTCATCTTGGTTATCAAAGGATTAACATTTTGAAATTATAATATTAAAACCTACATCATAGGACGGTTTTATAAGACATTTTATTAAAAAGGGAATGTGGTAAAAAATGTTCCCCTTAAGTTAATCATAATAAGGATTCCACATAGGGGGGACATAGGTGGGAATAGAGGAAAAACACAAATAATTATAGAGTGTGATTGTGGTCATTGATCATAAACAAGTGATTGATTGATGAAAAGATAAGGTCCTAAAAAACATAAATATGTGATGATATAAAAGACCATTGGTTAATCAGAACTGAAGGTACTAGGAAAATACTTTTGATTAAATCTCATTTTCACATTGTTAAATAATTATCTTACTATATAGACCAAGTGAAAATTAAAATTAAAATATACTTACATGATGATTATAATTTCAACTTTTTATCAATTTCCACCAAAATATCATATTTTTGTACAAATGATGTCTATTTAAGATAAATTTTTAATCCCAAAATCACCAATGTAAACTTTTAATGACCACATAACCTTAAAAGGGATAGTAAAGATATTCCACATTTCTTTAGACATTAACAAAACAAAATGTTTAGTGCATGCTAAGATAATTCTAAAAATGAGTAAACCATAAAATGATACACTAATATTAAAAATTAAATAGTAATACCCAAATTTAAAACAAAATTATTCAATAAATAACTATAATTAAAGTTAATCAAACATTTCAACACTTTATTTCATACCCAAAGATTAAAAGGATTCGATCATGTATTCTTCCCAGATAAAATAACATTATTAATCAAATAAAATTGCTTATATTTCCAAAATAAACATTATCTTAAAATATAAAATTTTTTATACTAACCAAGACCTCAAATAGGCTCGTGTAGAAACTATAGCATTCTTTCCCTTTAATTGTGGGTTCAAGCCCTGAACCCATGCTAGATGCAATGAGTTATCACCCAGCCCTTGGGTTGTCCCCTTTTTAAATTAATATTGAAAATGAAATCTTTTCTAAAAAACATCATCTTTATCCTATGGGTTACAAAAACCTTATCCCAAATAAAAGTCTCCAAAAAAGTCATTGATAACCTTAATATTTATACTACTTAGAAACCTCAAATGGGGTGTCTACGACATGGAAGTTATGATCAAACTTAATCTTATATAACTATTTTAGTATCCATAACTCTTAAGATAAACACATATGAAAACCACATATTCTCCAAAGTTATCTAAACCAATATTTTATATGTACTAAAAAATCCCATAAACCCCACTCCTGAATCCCGTGATGAATTAAATAATATTACATTCCCCACTTGGATGTCAGTAATTATGATTTAAATCTTTAATATAAAACATAAAACATCAAAATAAAAACATTGATCATTTATATACTAGAGGAACATTTTGTTTTATATTTTTATATTATTCGGAAAATCTCATACATAAACAATTCGCATCAACTTAGACTCATAAAAAACTGGTTCATAATTTTTAATATCATCTCCTGTTATACCCACCTTTTCATATTCCATATTAGGTTAAAAATATCATCCTTGTGATAAAATTTATTAACATAAATCATTAAAATTAATTATTTTAAACTTGGTGAAATAGAAAAGTTGGAAGTGTGAGCTCTGATTCTCAGTAAGGTTAAACATAGGCATTAATAATTGGATGTCAACAATGAGAATAACAGTGAATAAGGGTATGATTACATAATCAACCTGAATGAGGATATCCTAAAATAACACATACCCATCAATAAGTTTCCCATAAATTATGAAAACATTTAAAAGGAAAGAGTCATCAGAATCAAAAATCATGAGCCATGTGATATCAATCTTGATCACTAGAAAATTTATAAACCAATAAAAATCATAAGTAAACACCTAAATGTATCTTGGGAAATCATTATACTATTTATTCTTATAAATTAAATAACCATGCAATCTAATTTCAAACATGTAGCTCTAATAAATGTAAAATACATATGGTTGACTTCCATACCCAATGTATTGGAGGGATAGTGTGGACCCACCCATCCTTGGTTTACCATGGTACTAACCATCATTGGTTTATTATGTGACCACCCTTCATTGTCCAAGTAACATTCCAAAATCATCCAACATAAAAAATTATATAAACTCATTGGAGAAACAAATTACACCTTTCATAAAATGATTAAACATGGAAAATAAATTAGTTATATAACAATATATTTGAAACATGAATAAAAAATGGAAAAGAAATGGGTTCCATAAAAGTCTCATTCATACAAGATTAACCCATGGAAAAGAAATGGGTTCCTTATCAATCTCATTGAAATTATCATAATCCTCCCAAAAAAACAATGATAATGGTAACAATATAAAATATCCCCATTGGAGGATAAGTAAAAAAAAGTATTTCTAACATTGATGAATTCAAATTCCCTTAAAATGTCATTAAAATATCCATGAGTAAAATAATCATTAAACATTCCAAAGTTTCTTATTCCACCTTGAAACATTTGAATCCTCACACCCAAAAGTAATAACATAAATTGATTCATAAAACATCATGTGAATAATTATATTAATAATATATCTAGTCAATAGATAAGTATATACATATAATTAATGGATATAGATGTATATTATAACAAACTTCTCAATGAATGTGAATTGTAAGAAAATTCCATTATCGCTTCGGTAAATTTTAAACCATAAACCCCACAAAAGAGAGATACTAAAATGAATACGAAAAACCCCATAAATTTAAGGATAATAATAATAAAATATATTCAAGGGAATTAAATACACCACACAACCAAAATAAGTGGTGAGTATGGCATAAGTATTACAGAAATAAATGTTAGACTAGAAATTTCATTACAGCCATGCTAATATTTTAATTGGTAACCCCAAAAGTAATAATAATAAAAGAAAAAATTAAAATAGAATTAAGATATAATAATTCATTATATATCATTTTGAAATTATACGTATATAAACCACACAAAATAAGTAAGTGGAAAACATGGCATATATCTCAGAGATGAAAAATGTGAGATTAAAATCCCTTACATAGAATGTATCATTGGAGTGAAAATAAATTAATGAAATAATCACATGTGAAAATTTTTAATCATTAAATAAAACTGTAAAAATATAATAAGATGATAAAAGGTTATTTGATACATATCCTTGTAATAACATAACTAATGAAATAAATATTTAACCAAATGAATATAAATTGAGTTAAGAAATAACTTACCATGAGTATGATTTCTTATGACATTCCTATATTTTAATGTATAATAAACATATGTGAATTATTTAAATTGATTTATAAACTCATATAGGTTTATTATTAATTTTATTTCACATAGAAAAAAGTTATATACAATTAATTAGTCAATAATTTTTATTTTTGATGTTTTGACCATATTTGGCTTATGTGTAAAAATCGACTTTGATAGATTGAATAAGGTCAATGAGGTTATTATTTTAAATAAATATAGAATAATAATAAAGAAATAATTATAATATTTATACATAAATTATACTTCTAAAATAAATCATGAAATTATTTTATAAAAAATGAACCAACATTACAATCATGGAGACGGTAGGTCGTACGTACGCATGAGTAACATTCCAATTTTTTAATGATCGTTATGGAAAGAAGTTAAGTAAAATTTATTTAGAATGACCATTATATCATAAATATAATATTTTTTATTTATATACATACATATATATATATATATCATTATTGTTATTTGGAGGTGAATATTGAAGAACCAATCGCTTCCAGGAGGCAGTAGTCACACATCCACGAGCAATGATATCACTTTTTATGTGTGTGAAATGGAAAGAAGAAAATTAAATTTCTTATGTATAGATAGATAATTATCTCATGAATATGATAAATATTTAATGTATACCATATATATTTATTTAAAACATCTTTAATACATTCCATGTAAAGGATGAACAAATCACATCACTTTGAGTAGGCGGTAGTCCACACGTCCACAAACGATGTTATCATATTCCCATAGAATTAGAAATCATGAAGGTATGTGCTATATAATAATTATATAAGTATGAATACATTTGAAATATAATATATATCATATAAAAAATTATTTTGAATCATAATTCCCAGTAGTAAGAGGTGTTCATGAAAAAATGAACAAAAATTGTTCGCGAGGAGGTAGTTTTCTGTACAGAGGAATAATGATTTTGATAACAATTTGATGGAAGTGTGTTTAGTTATAGGTAAAAACCATAAAATAAAAATATATCTGTATATTTAGGATACTATGGTTATTATATAATCATGTAATATGGATAATTTGTTGTTTGGAGAATGGAATACCCCAAAAGTGATTGTTTAAGAATGTTACCACTTTTCAGGTGACACCTTTTGGTTTACAGTAAAGGAATTTTTTGGATTACATTCAAAAAATAGTGGGGATTAAATGATGAGATTATAGATGTTGGGAGATTATTTGTTCAGCATTTTGATGAGGCAAAGGTATTTAGAGGTGTGAAGAAGTGGGGAGGGTGAGTGACTTTTTATTATGGAGGGGAGTGGCATTATTATAAATATAAAAATGTATACACTATTGAGAGGTATACCTTACATCATGTGACACCAATAATGAACCAAATTTGAAAAAAGTGGGGATATATTTGAATAATTTACATCCAATGGGGTTTGGATAATTTTCTATGTTAGTTGGCCACATAAGAATAATGTTTAACTATAAAGTATACACATTTGACCTTAAGGGTAGTAATTAATTTTAAATTATTTCACTAATTGTTTTTCTCAAAGAAGTTTTTTGACCTTACTAAACATTATAATTTATTATGATTCTAAATATTTAATAATTTTTTCAAAAATTCAAATAACATAATTTCTAGAAATTAATTTAAAATTAATCATGCTAATGGTATGAGAAAACGAGTTTTTCAACAGAAAAGATAAAACATGTTTATGAAATTGGTGAAATAAAATTTCTCACTATAAATTATTTAGATGAAAAAGTTGTTTATAATTAAAATTTGTTGTGATTTACTATTAATGATAATATGAAAGTTCTCAGAAAAATACCAAATAAAAACCCAAAATAAGTTTTTATATTCTGATTTCAAAAAATAATATTATATGGTGAAATAAAATTTATAAAGGTGTTAAAATATTGTTTTAAATAAAGTCTACCATTAAAAGGTGTTAAAACCACCTTTTAGTAAAATACGCATTTTAATGTTTAAATTTTAATATTTTCTTAATTAAATACTATAGAAGTTATCATATGAGTTTAAAAACATTTTATTAATTATATAACATAGAAATTTCATTATTATAATTCAGTAATAGGGATTAATTTATTATGAGAAAATGATTTTGTGGGCATAGAATTAATTTTTCAATTAAACACATCATTTATATTCAATTGGTTTTTATTTTCATTTCTAATTAATTAGTCAGCAAAGAATTCATTATATAAACATGTGTCGCCCATATATTAATAATATTTTTAATATCATTTGTTACTTATATTATAATGTATTTGTGATAACTATTATGTTAAATAAATAATATTAATAATATATTGTTGTATGGTAAGACTCGGTGTTTCATGTAACACAAGTTATCAGATAAACTAAATGTTATGTGAAATGAAAGATAAAATTATTTTTGTGTACAAAAAATGATAAACAATTCATTTCAACTAAAAAATCAATCAAATAATTTAAGTTAATTTGATTGATGGTATTTCTTAAACTCTCACGATGATACACATATATCCTTATACATGTATAGGAATTCAAATAGATGATTTATGTAAGGAATTTTACATAACCAATTGAAATCAGAAAATTAATGTAACTATTTTTCACTACATATAAAATTTATTCATTTTGTAAATACTTATCACATTTCCCAATATCTATTTATTCATTTCCCATATAAAAGATTTTTTCACAAAGGAAAATTACTCATGTAGCCAAATTCACAAACGAGAATCTAGAAAATTTATAAAACTAAATGACTTATCCACTTTAATAACTATTTAAAACCATAAAAATGAAAAAATTGTATTTAGGTAAAGTTAAATAATATTTATATAATTTAATTAGACTAAAAAATAATCAAAAATAAAGTTCATAATATTTATTTATCTCATTTTGTCATCAAAATATAGTAGCACAACTATTATGAAAAACAACATATTTAAGAACAAAAAAATGCAGTAAATTGTAACCTTAGTTATACCATAATAGAGATAAATTTTGAATTTTAGGACTTATAATTAAATGTATTATAATTCTTCATCATTCCAAATAATCAATAAAATTTCAATTTGTAGATGTTTTCAAAATGTTATTTCTAAAATATATAAGGTAACTGAAATTGGGAAATTGGATACATCGATTCAAAATTGGTTATTAGAATTTTAAATTGGCTATATAGTTTATAAAAGGGATACATAAAAACATGAATTAATTATATTATAATTTCCTTAATAAATTATGTATCCTAGGAACTCAATATAAATTCTATATAATGTGTTATATCTAATAAAAAGATGAATGTTAATAATATTTTAAACAAACAATAATATGACAAAATCAATGTTAAGCATAATTTAATAAAAAAAATAAGATAAAAAACTAAATAAAATTTTGTTTTATAAGAATCAATGAAAATAATTCCTAAATAAATAAATAATATAACAACCTAAGGATAAAAAATAATTTAAACTTATATTAAAAAGAATAAAACATGTATAGTTATCAATGAATTAATCCTTAAAAAAATATAAACTAAACAAAATACTTAGTAAAGTTATTAAAATTATAATTAATCAAAATATGATATTTTATAATTAGAAAAAGATGGAGTTTTTCAATGAGTAACCCAATATTCTAAAATATTTTGATAATTAAAAATCCACGTGTGATATCAAAAATTCTCACCCCTTTTTAAATTATTAAAAAGATAAGGTTTGAATAGGAAAATTATATAATTTAAATAATACTGAAAAATTATTTGACATTAAATATAAAACATACAAATAAAAAAAATTTATTTCTTAACTTTATTATACTTCTATATTAAAAATAATATATCAAGAAGTGACTATAAATCCTAAAATAATTAGAACTTCAATTGTTTATAGTGATAAAATTTTGAAATTTGTTTGTGATAAATATTGAGACACCCTTCATAAACTCTCTTTTTATGAAAAAGTAAAGTTTAAATGGTGTGTTAAAATTATCATGTAAGTACTTGAAATCATAAAATATAAATAGTATAAATGTATATGTACAAAAATAAAACAATAGTAAACTAAAAAATAGTTTATAGATTTTATAGATTTCATGAAAATATAAAAATTCCATCACATTCAAACTCCATATAATTCTAAAATATTCCGCTAATACACTAATAAATATCCCCCTAAATTTGACCATTAAATATTATTATCCATGAGTCTAATATAATGTAATGATTCTACATATTTAGTATTTTAATATATCTAATAAAATACAAATCATATTTCAACATGTTTAGAGTTGGATTAATAGAAACCAAATTTTCATCGAAGTATTTAATTGTTGAAATAAGGTTTCCTAACCCTTAATTGATGCATTCTATATATTAATAAAAAAATTAAATTTCATATTAATAATTGTACCAAAATTCAAGCATACAACACATATTTAAATTTATAAATTTGATTTAAAAACATGAGTATATCCCTCTAAACAAATTCTCCCTTTTAGAAAATGAAAAAATAAAAGAATTTTGAGTAGAATTTTAATTCCATATGTGAAAAATCCTCCAAAATCATTGTTTAAAATACCAAGGAGGCACAAAACAAATCATAATATTTTAAACAATTTTTAATGTAACCAAAAGATAATATTATAAAATTATACTGTAGTTAGAACTAAAATAACAAATCCAAAGACCATAAAAATTAATTGAGTAGATTTGATTTTTTTATCCAAAATTAATGATATGGTAGCATAACATTAATATATAGATTATTCAGGATTATAATAAAATAAATACTATATATTTCTTATGTGAACATGATAGTAATAAATCTACAATCAAATGAATATGTGACAAAAAATCATAAAGTACACATTACCTGGGTATAAAGAATGGATTGATTTTACATAAATATGAATACAATCCTTTTGGTACCCAAAAATTATACGGTTATGGAAAATTATCCTTGTAATCATATTTAGGCATAAAAACCCATTTTTGGAAGAAAATTAGATAACGTAAAATGGAAATCACAAGCATAATGATCATAATATCTACATTTAAAAAAATTAACCGAATAAATTTCAATAGACTTTCTAATCACAAAATTATTTCCAAACATAATAGAAATAAAATAATAACAAAAAAGTCCATTCCTTTTATCATTTCATTTATTGAAATAAGAAGTATTTAAAACATTAACATTTGAAGAAAATTTATTTCTAATTGGATTTTCTTAAAAAAAACTATATTTTATTTGTAACTTTATCTAATTCATTCTTTGTCCTTTAATTTTCTATTTATAAAGATTACAAATTATCCAAAAACATTTCACGTGATAAAGAGGATATGTTTCAAATAAATTCATTTCCCGTTTTAATATTCTTATATTGATCCCCAAATTTAGTCATATCATACAATAATAAAATAAATATCATTTATTTATTATTATTATTCATAGAAAAAAAATCATTAATCCAATACATTTTAGAAGTATTCTTCAACATTTCAGAATCAACATTCCTGTTTCTCCAATTATCAATTTTAAGTGTTAAAAAATTTACTTTTTTTATAAATTTAGTGGATAATATCCTTTTATTTTCCTAAATAATTTTATATTTATATTTGAGTGATACATGTATAGAATTAATTTATTTTATTTGATCTTTATATAAATCACACATTCCCTTCAGATCTTTAACACTCAACTAATCGTTTAAATAATTTATTAAAGCATTAGAATTTGAACTAAAATCCTTTATTTAGTTATAATTGTCATACATATATTTACCGATTTTATAAAATATGAACCATGATCGCATGAACATGAATGTGGAGGTGAAGTTGTTACATTGTAATATTTTTTAAGAAAGGAAAAATTACTTGTTTGTTTTAGACTTTTAACTTAATTGGATAAAATTTAATAATTTCTATATGTTGTAACAAATATATTATATTTCTTATTAAACTTCATTGGATTTTATAGATTTAGAAAATTGGGTTTAATATATATTCTATTATGTAAATCATATTAAATAATAATGTAACAAAATAAATACATATTTCATTTACCTTGAGTGATATACCCTTCATGAAAATTATGTTTTTTCCTTTTATTGGTTGGATTCTCCTTTTAATGTATTTAGATTTTATAATATTAGAGAAAATCGATTCCATGGATTCTCTTTATTAAAAGGTAGTTTTATCAAATGATTTCCAAATCTCATAATTATTGTTGAGATTAGAAATTTATTCAAAAAAATTTCCAATAAAAGAACAATACAGAATATTCATGACCTTATCATTAGATCATATTTAATTGCACTTTATCCTTTCAAATAAATCGGATCATATTTAGGTAAATAATAATATTTAATCAAAACATCCCAAAATATAATATCCAAACTCTTTAGAAAAGATTTAATCTGTATATTCTACCGATTATACTTATTGACAATAAAAGGTGGTGTAATTTTTAGATTTAAACCACTTTTATTCTTCAATTAACTCATTACTGAAATATATATTTCCCTTACTCATACTAAAGAACGGGATAAAAATTTAGCATGATCAATATAAAAAATATAATGAAATGCAGTATGTCATCATGAAAAAAAAGATATGATAGTAATTGTGTGGTGTGAAACAAAGTGACAAACTACCTTTTCCTCTAAATGGTCCTATTCTGATAACAAATGTAAAGTATTACGAATAAAAACTAACTAATATTATCCTTATAAGTATTAAGAGTGGAATGTGATTGGTCTATTTAATAAACAATTCGACCACAACAGTATAAGTAATTAGTGAGAAAATAAAATGCGTAAAGTAAAATTTGAACATAATATAATATTATAGTAGTTCATATATAAATTATCTTACTTCTACACTTCACACATGAACCTAGTGTATTGAACCAACTATGGTATTCAATTTTTAAATAGATTGAAAACTCAATACATCTGGATTTTTCACACATGGAGGATCAAACAAATTCCCTTGTCTTATATGTTTTCATAAAAAAGACCACCCCTTTATAGGAAAAGACACAACCTAGACATTTAGTGGCTTAATCTTGAACTCTAACCTTTTTCAGGTTTATAATGAACTTAGTGTTTTACAGGAGAAAAAGAAACCAAGTCTTTAACAGGTGTATAACAAACCTAGAATTTCATAGTCTTAGTTATAACCCCTTCTATACTATGGGTCATTAGGAACCCATAGTTTTAAGGGGGCAGACTAAACCCACACTCTTATAGGATAATTCATTTCTTATTCTATTTTAAAGGTATGAGGAACCCAATATTCTAAAGGGACATACTGATATCGTTCTTCTAAGGGACAGACCAAACCCAGATATACCTTTTTTATGGTAGTATAACCACATGCAAGATTCCCTATGTGAGCCAATACATCCATGATAGTTAGAACACAATGAATAAATAAAAAATTTCCACCCTATTTATAATCATCGATGGAGATATTGGATTTTGTTTTAGGTAGTGTTCAAGACTTTTAGGATTTTTAAATAGTGATTCTTAGGGAACCAATAATTTACTTCAGTAAGAAGTTGAACAATTAATCTATAGGACTCAATTTTGAAATTTTCTTCTTGTGAATGAAAAGAAGAGTCACATATCTTATTCTTCACAACATGATTTGGTCCTTTTTATATAAGAAAATATCAATAGATATATTCTACACAACAAATTCCATGAGTCTCCTTCATAAATTTCAATTAAAAAAACTTCACTTAGAGGTAGATTTTTATTATCTTTGATGAACTATAAAAAAAGAATTCTATAAAAATAGTCTCATTAGAATAATAAAAATTAAAATAAATGTTAAAATATCCAAAAAAATTAATATAAATTACTTATAATACTCTAATAATTTATGCGAGAATAACTTTCCATTTTCTAATATAATTATAATTTAGACTCTTCTCGAGATCATTTTCTAGAGAAATGATTCGAGTTAGTTGTTTAAAAACATAGATAATTAATATCCACATGAACAATGTTTTGATATTATTTCAATAAAGTAGTTAATAAACAATAAGAATATCCTTGAAAATATTCCACACAATATTCGAGACACATTCATCACATTTCAAAATATTTGAATATGAATATTTTATGTTACAGAATTTTCAGTATGAATATCAATTCACCCTTAATCCCATGTGAAACCCATTTAATTCTTCATCTGAAAATGTAAAACCTATTATCATAGATTATAGATAATTAATCAATAATTTTAAAGTAAATATAAATAAAAAATGTTAATAATCAACCTGTAGTAAATGATATGTTTAACACTACTTCAAATAAATCATCTTTTAAGTCTATAGAAAAATGTATTGTAATTAATAGAACGATTTAATAAAATCCATGTAATCATTTCACATAGATGATTCTATTATTGAATGTCACAAATCCATTTAACATAATCAAATCTACATAGTTTAATCTACATATCCAATTCACATATCATTTTTTATATAAGGGAATTTATGTAGATGATTTTCATAAGTAATTTTACGTAGCCATTTAATATATGAAAATTAATGTAATGATTTTTCACGATGTATCAAATTGATTCACATTGGAAGTAATTCTAACATAAGAGAATTTTCTCACATATGTGAATTACTCACACAACCAAATTTATGTAAATAATTCTTGAAATTTGCAAAATAAAATGAATTATGCTGTTTAAAAACTAATACCTAACATCAAAATGGATTAATTATCATTTTCTACAGTTGAATAACATTTCTATAAATTCATTATCTTACTGAATAATCAAGAATCAATTTAATCAGAAATATTTGCCCCATTTTATTTTCCAAATACAAAATAAAAAATGTTCTAAAAAATTGTATGTTATAGACTAAAACGATTCAGTAACTTATTACATAATATATTAAATGATATATATCTATTCAGAGTTTTATATCTTCAAATGAAATGTATAATTTTTTTATCTTTACAATGTATTATTAATTACTCATTTAATATTTTTTTGGCCAATGTTATGTTATAAATACATCGGGTAACCAAAATTTAAAAGTCATCTACATGGATTCAAAATATTCTATCTAAATTTTGAATTGGATACATGGTTAACAAAAGGTATACCTACCTAAAAATACAATAAATTATATTTTAATGTTCCTAATGTGTTTTATATATCTAAGGAACTCCACATGAAACCTGTATAACATTTTATAACAAATCAAAAAATGAAATATAATGATATTTTAAACAAAGAATAATGAGATATAATCAATTTTATTGATACTTTAATTAACATATATGATAAAAAACTAAATACAAATTATGTTATATAATAATCAAATTCATGTCTAACATAATCTATATATAAGTTAACAATCTAAAATAAAACTTAATTATGATATATATTAAAGAGAATACAAAAAGTAAATTTATCAATGTATTAAGACTTTACAAAGATTAATAAACCAAGGAAAATAATTAGTAATGTTTTAAAAATTTTAATTAATAATGATCTGATATTTTTAACTATTAAAACATAATTTTATTAAAGAATCCACTCAACATCATACACAATGCCAACATTATGTTTACATATTTTCCTTATTTACCCTAACAGGGCATATGAGCTCACCCTTTCACATATTTCTCTTCCCCAGGTTATGATGATACGTATTATGTGTGATATGTCAAACAAGGGTTATAGTTTTGGGAAACTGAGTGGGATATTACACAGAACACTTATGAAGTAGTTTTTTATGTTTTAATGTTTCCAAAGGCATTATATAATTATGACTCTCAAGCATGTATTTGTGTAATGTAATGAGTATTTATTTAGAAAATGTGTATTATATTTGTACGAAAATCATGGTTAATTATAGGTTATATGGGGTATATAAATAGTGTGTGAATATAATGTGGAATATCTATTTATTTTTATATCTTTCATGACTCAAATCCCCATATATATTTCAATGACCATGGCTCAATTTGTCAAAACAATTAGAGGATGCTGCCACTGAAATAACATTCTAGGACCCTAATGAGGGGTCATGATTTACCTGTATTAGTAATAAAGACCCTTTTTATCTTCCATCTGAGTCATGAGGATTAATATATGAACATGATTGTGGTATGTTCCAATTGGGTGAATGGGGATTAGTTAATCCACTAGTTGTATATTGGGTAGACCAACTACCAATAACCCATACATACATCCATCGATTTTTTGGAGTAGTGAATAAATTCAATTGGGGTGGGTTGAGGATTCCTAGGATGACATAGTCAAGATAAACCATTAGAGGGTGTAAATATATGGTCATCTATTATGAATTATTCATTTTGAATTCGACCTATTGTATAACATAAGATCCCAATCCACATAAAATATTCTCATAGACTCACATCGTAAGAAACAATTCTAAAGAGATAGTAGCACACAAGTAATTAAAGGGTTCATTATAAAATCTCACTCTTTTTCAGGATTCATTAGCAACCCCAATAACTGATTAACTACTTTATGCACAACTGGTTACAATTATAAGGGGAATAATAATATTATCCACACAAAATCACACCATGTTAGATATTTTGAGTCACACTGATGGACATGAAACTTTAAACTACTCACTATAATGTTTTTCCCTATAGGTCATTATATCTCCACTGAATAATTATTTTTTGTACACCACTCGATGTATTTCTTACCCTATGGTTAACCTATATAAACTGAATCACATGTATTCAGTTTCTAGAACAACCTATAAGATCCTTGGGATATCTGTATGGGGGTGAATTATTGATTTTAAATTCTTTTTTCTATTTCTTTTCAAACAAACTCCACCACCTATTATGATGAGTTATATATTTATATCCCCACACATCTAACACAAACCCTTGTAAGGATCAGAATAATTTTCAAGGATCTGCTATCAATGTGATAAGTCTAGTCCCTAGTGTGATATGGACTCCTCTAGTATCACATAGTCCACTAGAATAATGATATTGGTATAAGACAGTAGAGTATATCCTTGAAACTTGTGTTTTCCCATCTTCCAAATATGATTTATTGTATCCTTCACACAAGTGTGTCTCATAGTTTACAATCTTAGTAAATTTTGGAACAAAAACCAAGACTTCTAATAAGATACTTTTTTTGAGATGTAGAGTGTGTCACGTTGTTCTTCCTATTTTTTATAGAATAGTATTAAGCCACCACTTCAATTCACATGAACCACATTTCATGAAACGAATTCTACCTACATCTTTATCATGAATGAGATCCTTCAAAATATATGGTATAAAAAACTTCTTCATCCACTTTCCTTATGTATAAATTCATATCCAACTCATCTATATTTCTTTAAAATGGTCTATAAAATATTTTTGAAGATGTGTTCACAATTTATGTTACACAATTCATTTTCTTTTTTTGATAAAATTTTATGATAGAATTCACTTGAATAATATTAATATATATTTATCCTTCTTCTTCAATATTTAACTAGTAATAAAATACTTATAAGTATCCTAATATGAATTATCTTAGAGACACAACCAATTTTCTCTCATGATCTTTAATACCATAGCCACTCTTTTTTCTTCGAAATTACTTGTGTAAATCCCATTAAAAACTAAATAGTAAAGAACATAGATTCCAACTACTCATGTAATCACTCCATAAATCATGAAAGAAGATTCTATTTTATCCCATGAAACTATACTCTTTTCTACCAAATTTACAATATCCTGAAACATGGATGAATAGATTCAAATGATATTTATTATTTGAAAAGGATATCTCACTACTCGTCGACTGGTTTAATTATCAAATAACTTCATAAATCACAATATTTCATTGGGATAATTATTTATATAAAGAGAATATCACCTTATGCCGTAATATTTAATTATAATTATTTGAATATTAAATTATGGAAACTTGAATTTAAGTTGGTGGAATTTTTTGATTTTCACTAATTTTTTAGGCTTATTCCAAGACCGATGATGTTTCTGAAGATTGATGTGTACATAGATGATGCTTACTAAATTCCTAAAATGATGCACATATAGAAAATGAATGATCCTTATTCTGTCATGGATTCATGACTAAATATCACGTAAACGATTATTACAAAAATATTGGATTATAATCATATACAATATATAATGTTTATATAATGAAGGGATTTATGTTCATGTTACCATGCCTTTAACATTATTTTGATATATACAAGGAAAAAGGAATCCTTACAAAAGCCCTAGGACTTATCCAACAATAATTGGATTATCTATAAAAAATTATATTTTACAAGAACTCTTCATGCAATGATTCCAAACAACTTCAAAAAAATTAGATTTTTAGAATTACCTTTACCTAAAAATAATTACCAAACATCCCTTGAGTTTGAGAATTATTCTTTCACTGATAATAAATGAAAAAAAACCACTATATCCACTTAAAAATTATCCAATACTTTTTCCCTAGATAAACATCACATGATAGAGAAATTCCTTCAATATCACAACAGAAAATATTCTTATCAGGACTCTAAAAATTTCCAAAAATCCATTTCTTCTCAAAAAATACCTGAACTCAAGACTTGGTCATAAACATGTCACCCTTTGGAATTTTTTGTTAACTATATAACATTAATCACATTAAAACTCTAAAATATAAGTAATTAACCATAACTGAATAATACTAGGATATCTTTAGCAAGCTTGGTATATGAAATAATAATATTTAATAACAAAATCATGTTATCCATAAAAATAGTGACAAATGTTCATCCTCTTCATACTTGATTTAATTGATTATCCCTGATGAAATGATACCACATAAAATATTGATAGTATCATTTATTTAGTTAATAATTCACCATCACAATTATTTTTTACTCAACTTGACAGGGCTATCCAAGGACCCTGGTAAAGATGAAATTTTTGTACACACTTCAAGAAAACTGTTTTAAAAAATTCACACAAGCAGAAATATGAGTTCAAATCTTACACATTTTATAAATATATCAAAATATATAATCACCTATTATATTACTCTCTATAAAGGTAAAAAATCAATGGATAATATGATTATATTATATTCCCCTTTTGACAATGCATATGAATATAAACAAAAAGTAGGATTTATGTTGCAAATTTTTCTCCCCCTTTAAAAAAAATATCCAAAGAGACGATTAGAGTGGGTATAGATACACCATAACTTATTATTGATATGGTTAAGTTTAACATCAACATATCAAACTTTTATTATGAAATTATTATTTAGGTAATGGATTTGTGAACACATTATCTATTAGCTCCTTTTTTGGAATAAATTCCAATATTAATTAATTTCATTATCCAAGCTCCTTAATGATGTGATATTTGATATCAATGTTTTTTATTCTTTAATGATTAACATGTTTTAATGATAAATTTATATAACTTTTATTATCACAATATAAGATAACTAAAAACATCACCTCAAATTTATGATCTTCCAACTATGTTCTCATCCATATAATTTTTATTGTTACTAGAATGGATACCGCATACTCTACATTAGTAGTACTTAGAGTTAAAACTTATTTTTCATAGTGCCACAAAAAAAATATTAATCTCTATAAGGAAGATAACTCTAATATATTTGGACCTCTAATAATTAAAAAAACCTAACCAACCTATATATGTGTATCCAAATAGATTAGGAACACCTTTTATGTCATCTGTTATTCCAAAATCTATTATACCTTTAATATTCCTTATAATCAAATTTTCTACACTGAAATATGACTCTTTAAGGGAAATTTATATTAGGAACATGGAGTAACAACATCACTAGATTTTCTCTTCAAGCTATCAAGTACAGTAGACTTTATATCAGCTTTTGAATCTCCCACAGATCAAATTCTTTTCCCTATCCATCATTAAATATATTTATTCCCACTAAAATTTGTGTTGGAAAAAGATTTGTATCCTACATTATAAACCTTATAAAGAGTTTACTTGAATACATTTATTGAGAAATAAATATGTGATCTTTATCTTGATAAATTCATAGACTATGAAAGTTACTCATCTCTCTAAGCATGGACATTTCAAATTATATCATTGATGTGACCGAAGGTCGTCATGACCCTCAAAATATTATTTATAACTCCTATACTAGAAGAGTGTGAAGGGTTGAACCCAAGGGAAGGAATGTGAGAAATATATGGTTCCTTGAAAACAAACCCCACTACTGTAAGCAGTGGGGGATACATTTTTTTCTTTAATTTTATTTTACAGTTTTCTTAAAGAAAATGAGAAAAACAAGTATTCTAGTAAAGAAAAAGCCTAACACTAACTAATAATTAGCTGAATGAAAAATAGTAAACTACCAAACATAGAAGCAAAGACAAAGAAGAGAGATCAATAAAGTTCTCAAGAATTATAAACTACTATTATGAATGGATGATATCACCATAGCTTACAATCTAATCACACCTCAAGGAAGACTGAATAATTTCCCTCGTCATGAAATTCAACAGGCAGAGGATTAATTCTTGAAGTTCTCCACACAAAAACATAATCAAACCATAATGAAGTTTAAAAAGTTAACATTTATAAATCAACACCCCATAAATTTCCAAAGTTTATGATGTTAAATATTTGAAAAAAAAACATTCAAGATCAACCTCACCAGTCGATAATGATAATTGAAATTGAAAACATTGAAGTGTGAATGATTAAAAGAATATAAATAGAGTCTGTCTCGCCAAGAGATTCTGATTTCGTAAAAATAAAATCAAATGATGATTTACATAACATAAACTAGAAGGTTTTAAAATTCCCATACTGAGAAATTCCAACCTATGATCATATTGTTTAAAGCATTGAAAACAACCAAAATCAAATTGCAAGAATTAAGGATAGAGGGAAGAATAACTCCCCAAGTGATGCTCTACTTTCAGGATCCTTAGCCTACAACTCGCCTCTAGCTACTCTCGGGAGTCTTAGCTCTCCAATGGTGTGTTTTTTAAAAATACTAATGAGTATGTTTATAAATATTCTCCTTCCTCTGTTTAAAATACCCACTGTCTTATACGGCTTGTCACTACCATTCTTCTCCGACTTGAACTTGTCTTTTATTATTGCACTACAGACATGTGTTTTTTTGTAACTGAAACGTCGAGATAACTTCACCCTTGTAACTAACTTCTGATGACTTAGATGGAAGCACTTGTATGTGTTTTCAACTTTGTTATGGACCTATAGAAGAATGAAAAAAACAAAAAAATTACAAACATGAAGAAAGTTTAATTAAAATATAAATATATTCATTAGTTAATTGGGAAATCTTTAAAATAATTATAAAGTTTCTAAATTAGAAATTATTTTATAAGTTATTTTATTAACTTTATTAATAATATGTTTTTATTGAATTATATGATTTTAATTATAAATCTAATTATTACTATTTTATTATAAAAGTTGAGTATTAAATATTAATGTATCAATTAGTTAAACAAATTAGTTTAATAAATCTTATAGATTGTAATTATTAATTTAATAATTTAATTGATTATTGTTAATTTTAATTTTATTAATTAATTGAGTAATTGATTAATTAATATTATCAATGTTTATTTTTGTTTCATAAAAAAATTTATATTAATTATTTTAATTATATTTAAGTAAATAATTTAATTTATAACTTGTTATTAATTATTTTAGTTTTTATAAATTATAATTAGTTAATAAGAAAATGATTTATTTTATTAAAATTTTGAATGAATAATTATTACTATTTAATATTTTAGTTATATTAATATTTTATTTTAAATTTTTATTTATGTTTCAGTTTTAGTTTAAGTTTATTTTTTTATCTTTTATTCTTCCCCACCCCCTTCCCCTTCTCCACAGTGAAACAGGGGGGTAGGGTTCCTCTTTCCCAAATGAGGCGATGTGCAGGTCCCCCATGGAGGCGGGCCAGTTCGTCTTCTCTAAGCTGGTGGTGGTGTGACATCCTTAAGCAATAGCATGAGTTGGCTTGGCCTCCTCCTCGGTTATGCCTCCT
The DNA here is from genome assembly GCA_963277665.1 of Viscum album. Classification (NCBI taxonomy): domain Eukaryota; kingdom Viridiplantae; phylum Streptophyta; class Magnoliopsida; order Santalales; family Viscaceae; genus Viscum; species Viscum album. Next base: position 540,189,790 of record OY728145.1, read on the forward strand.
CCTCGGTTTCCCATAGCAGAAACCTACTAATACTTCGGTCAAGCTCCTCCTCTGCTCATGACGGCGCAGGATGACAGACTCCCCTAGTGCGGCTTCAGTGAGTTCTTCTTCGGATGTGGCAAACTCCAATCATGATAGAAACCCTTAATCGACAACTCGACTCAACCTCCATCAACCGGCGATGGGATAGACTTTATTAACGACTACCAACTCTATTATAAAAAATAGAGACCTTTACGGTGGCATGAATTCTGCAAAAAATAGGGCTCCTGCAAATGCCATAAATCATAATTCCTAAAATCTTGGTTTGTTTGTATATTGAAATTGATTCTAATTTTGAGTTTATGAAGTTTGATGTAAATTAATTCTGTGGGTATAGATTGACGGGAGGAAAAGGATGTGATGGTGTGTTGTAGTTCTGGAAATCATCGTTTAGGATGGGCGTGATAGCAATGGTGGATGAGGGGAGCAGAGGTTTCTGAAGGAGGTATCGTGATGCGATGGTGAGGTGATCGTTAGTGTGAGGATGCAAGAAGGGAAGGATCGGTGAGTGTGAGATGCTTTCGGTATGAGGGTATGAGGGTGAAACATATAGAAGGTTTGCAACGGTGAGTTAATGAATCACCGATAAAAGGATGTAAGCATGGAGAAAGGATAGCAATGAATCACCGATAGATAAAATAAAATAACAAGACATTATTTTTTAAATAAAATAACAAGTCACCATTAGTTAAAAATAATAATAATTAATAGGTCACTAATGTGAGTGTGAAACTGATTAAAAAAAGAAACTGATCGGTGAGTCATGGAAAAAAGGATCAGTGACTCGATAGGATCAGTGTGTCGTAACATCGATGAGTCGTGACATCGGTGCCAAAATCTTAAACCATCAGTGATGTCCATGGTTAGGAGGTTATCCGTGATTTGAATCACTGATAGAACACTTTAAAATGTAAACAATAAAAAATTGATTTTAAATAGTTAATAGAATGAATAAAACCTTAATTAATTAAAACAGAAGAAAAATTAACTAAACTGTTAAAGACTAATTAATTAACTTAATTAAAAACTAACGAATTTTTTTAAAAAACTAAAAATAAAAGTCATTTAATTATTAACTAAGAATAAAAATATTTAGATTAATTAATTAAATATCTAAATAAATGAAAACATATACAAATAATTAATCATGAACATGAAGTTAAAATAAATAAAAATAAATGTACATTTTTGAACAACTAATTTAATTAATTAAATGGAAAAATGAAAACCAAAAACACATTATTTTATTAATCATTAACATGATTGTTTTACTTATCTAATAATTATAATAATTAGACTTGTTAATAAATAATGTTAATTTATTTTAATAAATCTATTTTAAAGGGTAAATTTTTAAATTAAAAACTAAATTACATTAGTGAAAATTAAAATGAACAATTGATTAAATAATAAACATTTAAAAATTTTAAAAAGTTAACCAGATTAAGATTATTAAACTAGAAGGTAAGTTAATAAAATTATAATGATTAGAATGACAAAATTAACTATTTAAAAGACTAAAAACACATATTTAATTATATAAAATTATTAATTAATAGATTTAGTGAAAAAAATACAAAAGTCCCATTATTTATTAAAAAGTGTTTAAATAAATAATTAAATTGGTAAAAATTAAATAAAATATGTGGAAAAACTATGTAAAAATAGAGCCAAATCGAATTCCCCCACACTTAAACATTGTTTGTCCTCAAACAATCCAATGCTTTTTTATCTTTGAAAAACATATGAGAGTTATTAAAGACACTCTATTCAAAATAGAGCATGTCTAACAGTTAAGAATAGAGGACAGAAACATGAAAACAAGCTATTTGAAAAATAAGTTCAAATAAAGTATTGCCTCAAGAAAATTTGTATTGGCAAGAAAGAAGGAAATGAAACAACTATGAATGAAGGTGTCCTGCCTCATATGTGAATCTATTTAATGATCCAATAAAATCCAAGCTTTACAGCTAACTTCAAGAGTGACAAAAGGTTAAGATTCAATGGGTTTAATAAATTATCTCTATGAACATTTTATAATGACTCTTTCCCAAGTTAAAAAAAATTAATTTTTTTGTGAATCACTTTAATGACACAACCTGAATGACTCCCATATAAACCAATTGACACCTTCTTCATTCGATGTACATCATTCCCCTCACCATAATGAACTCGTTTTTGACCTTAGATACTTTATTTTATTTTTCCCAAGACATGTATCATGTGATAACCACTTTGTGATGTACTTATTCAAAGTATATAGAGAGCATAAAGTTAAAAGAAACAGACCCAGCAAAAACGGTCTTAGAGATTCACCGTGGGATCCCAGATGCCCAAACTACTCCAGTTTCAAAATATTTTTTTGAAAACCATTTACATTGTCTCATTATGGTGATTACTTTAATAAATAGAAGAAAAATAAATCCCCTAGGATTAAAATCATACTTCAAATTCCAAGGGTTATGATCTCAACTCCACAAACAAGTTACCCATATCACTCTCAAAAATAGTCCCTAAACCAAATTTCCATTAAGTAAAAAAGTATATTCACTCAGAAATCATCCATCCTCATAAATTTTATATCCAAAGAAGTTCTTAACTACCAATAAAGCATAATTCAAACACAAGACCCAATTGAGAAATGGTGTAAAGCATAAAATTATGAAAGAATTTTGAAAAAGATTAGCCATTTTTTACAAAAGAGTTGAAGTTGTAGTGGGAATTGACAAGCTTACAATTAAAGCACAGTTCAACACATTCAATAATTGACCCACTCCACCACACTTAAAACCCGTATTTTTCCACAAAGTTGACTTCCAAATATGGAGATGAACAATTTGACAGTTTCAGTTCAAAATATATTTTCAATAGAGTAGATTTATGACATGTTTTAGGGGTCTCAATGAAGTTTAAGAACGTTGTTTTCCACAATTAATAACTTAACAACAAGTTCTAAATCAAGTACAAGAATTATCATTTAAAACTAGTGAAACAAATTTTCAATTAAATTTCTAACCTGGCATGTAACTTGTGGGTGTAGAGTGAATTGGGTGTAAGCATTTTAATAGATTTAGTTCAATAATTTTTTCAATAGAGAAGAAGAATATATGCTAAAACACCCCTACCTAAAGCACTTTCAATACAAAATATCTTAGCCTACATCATACTTAGTTCAAGATATGAGTTATTTGAATATATCAATGAAATTCAAATTTTAGTAAGAGGTACATGCAACATTATTTGTACAATATAATTACATGTGAAGAAAAATTTTACGGCAATGTGGCAAGAAACATAATTTTTTTCTTAAGTATGAGAGACTTGCAAAAAATTGTTTTTAAAAGAATTAAGGAGAATAAAAATGAAACAAAATTTAACATTAAATTACTTCCCTGACTTAAAGAATTTCATTAGTCTTCCAACAAGGTAATTCCACTCCTCCATGTAACTAACAACATATTCCTTATTATAATAGCATGTAATCCAATTAAAAATAACTATAAGAGATAGAATATACAAAATACAAGAAAGCATCACTTTATTCAACAAAAAACAGTAAAAGATGAAAACAATGAAAGATCAAGGGTTGAATCCCAAGAACCACTGAGTTTAAAGTCTTCCGTTAGACCGTATTTAATCAATAAAATTTATTTATTAACACAACAAAAAACCATGGGTTGCCTCCCATGTCGTGTTAGATTTAATGTCCCCAGAAAGACTCACCTAACAACTAACTGTGGTCACTAGGTGGATGTGTTTTCGTTAATAGGAACCACCACACGTGTTTGTCCCAAAAACTTTTAATATAAACATGAATTATCTGGGATCTAAAGCTAAATAAAACTAAAACCAATCTCTCATAGCATAAAATAACCCCTAAGTAGCACCCTTTATAATTTGTGGGCATTGTGCTGTCCACATCCATAATTTTTTTAGATTTGACACATTTAACTTTTTTAGGAAGGGAAGAAAAAGTGGGTGGATCAAAGGGTGTGGAATTGTCCCCAAATCTATATTTATCAACTTCAAAATAAGAATATTAAAATCCAAGGATGATAATGGGTGATTTCTAATTAGTATGTTCAAGAAGGGAATCAATAGAGTGCTGAACAGAACCATGTACAATAGAACCCATGTGTAATTCACCCTCTGGACTACTATCAGTATCATGAGAAGGCTCATCACCCTTCACAATTGAGGATAAAAGTGACAGACCGAGAATAGAATTTATTTTATCACAAACAAATTCAGGTCTAACAATGTTATAAATATCTTCCAAAATATCTGCATCTGTTAACTCACACTGAACATCTATTGTTTCTATGAAATCAATTCTGCAACCATCATCTTGTTTGTGCTCAAACTATCTTTCAAGTTCACACTCAAAGAGTTCATTTTCAAAAACAATGATTTTAGTGTGTTCCAAAAATTTCAAATTATGAGGATAAATGTTCAATTCGGTATCAATAAACTGAAATTCCATATTGTTCAAATTCAAAAAGTGTTCCACATGAATGATAAAACTACCTTCTATTTTATTACACATATTTTTCAAAAAAGTAATTATTATGAGATTAGGTAAATGAAAACTCTTCAATTATTATTTCCTCAAATATCATTCCCTCATCGTCATCATACAATAGAATTTCAAAAATTATTGGGTTTACATGTTCAAAACATGGAAGACAAGTTTTCAATTGAGGTTCAAATATTTTAGATTCATTTACTTCTAGCTTAATGTTCGCTTCTAACATATTCCCCGATTCAGGTTCTAATTCATTGTTCACAATGTTAGAAAAGTTGGGTGATGTTTTTTTACAATGAAATTCCCCTTTTCTAATTTATCTTCAACACAAGTGATTACCTTTTCAAAACTTCTAAAACAGTGGGTCTTTTAAAAAGTAGGAATCATGAAAAGGACTGGGAAATCTTTTTCAATATATTTTAAAGACTTTTTAAAATTGTCCAACTCAACTCCATTAATGTTCATTATTGTATTTACAATGTTGTGTTCTTTGATTAATGAGTTTGTTATTTCATGATTTGCTTCAACAGTTTCAAATTATTCAAAGTAAATGATTTTTTTCCCAGTTTTTGATTCATTTTCATCATCAATTTTATTTTCAAATATGTTATAAACATGTTCATATTCATTAAATTCAAATTCTTTTTTCACCTTGAACCTTTTTTGTAACTCTAAGAGTATGTTTTATTATCTTTTTGGTCTTTAATATTTCTCTTTAGTGTATTTAACTTGAATTTCATGGGTTTTATTTAACTGAGTACTCTAACCATCCTACCTATCATCCAATTTAATTTCAATTAATTCATGTTTATCTAAGAATTCATGATCAGATTCAATATTTTCATTTTCTTCATTGTAAACATAATGTTGTGGTTGGTTATTGAAAAACTTCCAAGCATTGTTCCTGTAACATCTACAAAATACACAGTGAGGACCAAATTGATCCCAGTTCTCATGAACTTCCATTTATCTTACTAAAAGAGATTAGTCACACAAAAGTTCATAGAGAAGCATATTTTTTTAAAAACAACATAAGAATCAGATAGAGTTTAAATAATTTTTTTAAAATAGTTTTTTTAATTTGTTTTTAGTGTTTATTTAATTAAAAACATAGACTCTCATCTCATTCCTTCCTCTAAAACAACACCAAATTTTGATGTACCTAGAGGTTTTCAGGGCCCTCAAAATATTATTTTTAAATCTTACTCTAACACACTAGTGTAGGGTTGAACCCAACTGAAAGAATGTGAGAAATATATGGTTTATTGAAAACAATCCCCACTGTTGTCAGCAGTGGGTGAATACATTTTTTTCTTTAACTTTCTTTTACAATTTTCTTAAACACAGGAATGAGGAAAACAAGTATTCGAGTAAAGACTAAGCCTTACACTGACTAAAAATGAGCTGAATGAAAAATAGTAAACTAATAATCATAAAAGAAAAGATAAATAAGGGAGATCAACAAAGTTGTTAGGAATTCTAAACTACTAGTATGAATGGATGTTCAATCCACATATTATAATAGAATCACGCCTCAAGGAAGAATAAAGAATTTCCATGGTCCTGAAATTCAATTGGCAGAGGATTGAGTCTTAGAGTTCTCCACACTAAAACAAAATCTCACCGCAAATAAGTTTAACAAGTTAACATCTGTAAAAGAACTCGCCATAAATTTCCTTAGTTTAAGATGTTAAAGAATTGAAATAAACATTCATGATCATCCTCTCCAGTCGATAAGGAAGATTTTAATTGAAAACATTTAAGTATGATTGATCAAAAGATTAGAAACAGAGTCAGTCTCGCCAACTGATCCTAATTTCGTAAAAAGAAAAGAAAATGGAGATTTATAGAACATAAACTATAAGGATTTAAAATTACAGAGCTGAGATAATTCAAATTTTGATCCTATTCATTAAACCAATGAAAACAACCAAAAACAGAGTACAAGAACAAAGGAAAGAGGGAAGAAGAACTCCCCAAGCGATGCTCTGCTTTTGGGATCCTTAGCCTCCATGTTGCCTCCAACTGCTCCTGTGAGTCTCAGCTCTTTAGTAGTGTGTTTTTGGAAAATCAAGATGGGAGTCTTTTTCAAAATATGCTGCTTGATCTGTTCAAAATACCTAATATGTTCTTCTTTTTTCCACCACCACTCTTCTTCGACTTAAACTTGTCTTTTATTCTTACACCGCGCACGTGTGTTTTTTTCATGACCGACACGTCACGCTAACTTTACCCTTGTAACGAGCTTTGGGTGAGTTAGTTGGAAGAACTTGGACATTTGTTTGACTTTTTTATGAACCTGTACAAGAAAGAGAAAAAAACAGTTAAAAAATGAAAAATGTTTAATTAAAATATAAATATATTCATTAGTTAATTAATAAATCTTTAAAAGAATTACCAAGTTTATAAATTAGAAATTATTTAATAATTTTATTTGTTAACATTTTTAATAATAAGTTATTATTGAATGAAATGATTTTATTTAAAAAACTAATTATTATTATTTTACAATAAAATATGAGTATAGAATATTAAAGTATCAATTAGATAAAAAAATTAGTTTAATAATTTATATACATTGTAATTATTAATTTAATAATTTATTTTATTATTGTTAATTTTAATATTATTAATTAATTGAGTGATTGATTAATTAGTATTATTAAAGTTTATTTTTGTTGGATAAATATATTTATTTTAATTATTAAAATCATATTTAAGTAAATATTTTAATTTATATCTTGTTATTAATTATTTTAGTTTCTATAAATTATAATTAGTTTATTAGTAAATGATTTATTTTATTAACATTTTGAATTAATAATTATTACAATTTAATATTTTAGTTCTATTAATATTTTATTTTAAATTTTTATTTATGTTTTAGTTTTAGTTTAACTTTAGTTAATTTTTTTAACTTTTATTCTTCCCCCCTTCTCCACAGCGCAACAGTGTAGGGGTAGTGTTACTTTTCCCCAAATTAGGCATTGCGCTGGTCCCCCACATCGGCGGGCTGGTTCGTCTTCTCTAAGCCGGTGGTGGCATGACATCCTTCAGCAACAACATGGATCAGCTTGACCTCCACCTTAGTTTCCCACAGTGACAGCCTGCAACTGCTTCACCTGATCTCCTCATCTGCTCATGACAGAACACAGAGGAAGACTCCCCTGGTGAGGATTCAGTGAGTTCTTCTTCGGACACGGCAAACTCCAATCACAACAGCAACCCTTAATCGGTAACTCGACTCAACCTCCATCAACCAACGGCGGGCTAGACTTCATCAATGACTACCAGCTCCTTTAGAAAAAATAGTGACCTTCACTGTGGCTTTAATTCTCTAAAGAACAGGGCTCCCTCAAATTCCATAATTCATAATTCTGAAAATCTTGGTTTGTTTGTATAATGAAATTTATTCTTATTTTGAGAGTATAAATTTGGATGAAAATTTATTCTGTGGGTATGGCTTGATGGGAGGAAAAGGAAGTGATGGTATTCTATAGTAATGGAAATCACCGTTCAGGATGGGGGTGTAAAAAATGGTGGATGAGGGGAGTAGAGGTATATGTAAAAGGTATGGTGATGTGATGGTGAGGTGATTTTTGGTGTGATTATGTGGGAAGGGAAGGACTGGTGAGTGCGAGAAGTTATTGATATGAGGGTATGAGGGTGAAAGCGATAGAAGTTTTGCATCAGTGCGTCAATGACTCACCTATAAAAGTATAGAAGTACAGAGCAATGATAGTGATGAATCACCAGTAGATAAAATAAAATAACAAGACACCTTTAGTTAAATAAAATAACAAGTCACCATTAGTTAATAATAAAAATAATTAATAAGTCATTGATGTGAGAGTGATGCCTATGAAAACAAGAAACTGATCGGTGAGTCATGGGAAGAAGGATCAGTGGATCAAGAGGATCGGTGTATCATAACATCAGTGAGTCACGACACCAGTGGAAAAATCTTAAACCATCAGTGACATTGTTGGTTAGGAGGTCATCGGTTAGTCGACTCACCGACAGAACAATTTCAAATGTTAACAATAAAAAACTAATTTTAAACAGATAATAAAATGAATAAAAAATTAATTAATTAAAACATAAGAAAAATTAACTAAACTATTAAAGAATAATTAATTAACTTGATTAAAAACTAATTAATTACTAAAAAACAATAAATAAAAGTTATTTAATTATTAACTAAGAATAAAAATATTAAGATCACCAAATTAAATATCTAAATAAATGAAAAACGCATATAATGAATTAACCACATACATGAAGTTAAAATAAATAAAATTAACTAAATATTTTTTAACAACTATGTTGATTAATTAAATGACACAATGAAAACTTAGAACACATTATTTTATTAAACTTTTACTTGAATTTTTACATATCTAATAAATAGAATTATTTTACTAGTTAATAAATAATGTAAATTTATTTTTATAAATTAAATTTAATGGGTAAAGTTTTAAATAAAAAACTAAAATAGATTAATTCAAATAAAAAATAAATAATTTATTAAAAAATAAACATTTAAAATTATTAAAAAGTTAACCAGATTAATATTCTTTAACTAGAAGGTATATTAATATAATTAATATAATTAGAATGACAAAATTAACTACTTAAAAGACTAAAAACACATATTTAATTATAAAAAATGATTAATTAAAAGATTTAGGGATAAAAATACAAAAGTCCCATTATTTATTGAATAGTGTTGAAATAAATAATTAAATAGACAAAAATTAAATAAAATATGTGGAAAAACTATGTAAAAATAGATCCACATCAATTGTCATCTCCTTGGAAGTATTATAACAATATTCTTCAGCATTTCAAAAAAATATGATATCATCTACATAAAAAATAACTGTGAGAGATACCTATTTTTCAACAATAATGTAGAGGTTATTGTATACTCTTCCCTTTACAAAATTCGTCAACTTCAAGAAAGATTTTGAATTAGAATACCATGATCTTTGTGTTTGTTTTAACCCATATAAATCATTATTTAACTTGAAAAAATTATACATATATTCTCTAAGAATGAATTCACAAGGTTTCTCAATGTATAAATCCTCTTCCAACATAGAATTTTGGAAGATAGAATTAAAATCTATTTGGAATATTTTTTATTCCCCTGTGATGTAATAGATTGAAAAATTCTAATTGATTTGATCCTTGAAACCCACAAATATTTCTCATCAAATTCAAGTCCAACAAACTATTAATATCATTTAGAGACTACTATTTAATTATTAATCACCAAATAACCCTTTTTCAATCAACATGTTTTTGAATATCCATTTTTTCTAATGAAATTGTCCTCTTAATATTTGGGTACCTTCTCCCTAGTTTTATTTTTCTCTATATAGTCCAGTTAATCTTTCACATCATCTTCCCACTCTTTATTCTTCAATGATTTGTCAACATCATTATGTTACACATGAGAAATCAATGAAGTATGATATTTTACCCTAATTTTTTCCTTAGTTTGAACCTAATGTATTTTATTTCAAATGAATTTTTAGTCCTTCATTTACCTTATCAACATTGGACGAGATGAATGAGATTATTCTTTATCACTCGGAATGGTTGAATCCTCTTCTCCAACCTATTAATCTTCCACATTTTTATCTTTTTATAACAAAATATACATGTTTTACCAAAATGACATCATCATCACTCATGGATCTTACTTAATGATGTAATATATCTTCATCAGGAGTATTAATAATTATTCCACTTTATTTTTTGATGCAATGGTAACCTCTTCCATTTAAATTATATCATCGGAAGATCCCATGAACTCTAATATTTTCAAAAATCTAATTATTTTCACCATTTACCTTAGTAACACAAGAGCTTCCAAGAACATAAAGATACTTTAAACACAAATAATTCTTGTAATACATATCATAAGGGTACATATCTAAAAATTACCAATGTTAAAAATAGTTTTAATGTAAACCACTACATTAATAGCTTATCTCTAAAAATATTGATATGTTTCATGTATAACTAAAATTGTTTGTGATATCTTTTCGTAATATATCTTCTCTTGTTCAAAAACACCATTTTGGTTTAGAGTATATGATACAATCAGTTTACGTTTTATGCCGTTATTCTATATACAATCATCAAATATCCCATCTTTAAACTATGTTTAAAAATCTATTTGGATCTTCTTGAGAGAAAAATAGTAGTCTTTTTTCACTCCTATGAAAACATTTAAGCTTTTTAATGGCATCATACTTCTGTTTCAAAAATTTACACAAGTAATGAAAATAAGTTCATCAGTAAAAGTAATAAATTACATTTCAATATTGGTTGATTGCTTTATCATGGGCCCACAAACATATAAATGAATGAGCTAAAAAGGTTTAGTAGAATGAATCATCATGTTCTTGTGTGAAGGGTTAATAATTTTACCATTTTAGAAAGTTGATCACATAGAATCTATTTCTATTTTAAACAAAAAACATCACAAAAAATTTATTCTTGGGTTATCTTATTCATGTTATTTTGGATATGGTAGCTAATTCATATATTCTATACATAATTCTCTTCCTTTATACTTAAATTTCATAACCATATGGAATGACAATGAGTGAAGGATGTGACAATGGTAAGAGGGTGGTAAAACACTAAAAGGGTGGAGATGATAACAATAGGGTGGGGGGAAATGAGAGGATAATGTGATAAGTGATTCGAGTGGTCAAAGATACCTACATTTTGAGTAGAAGTAGGGAAAACGATATGAGGGTAGATAGATGTAGGAAATGTGACAGAGTTTATATTTTTAATTAGATGTTTTACAATTATTAGGTAAAACCTGTTGGGCCACACAATACATTGACACATTGGGCAACAAGCCGCCAAAATACAACTGGCTTCGACACAAAATATTTTTTAGATTTCTTATCATTATAAAAATTAATAATTATACTTATACATAACAAAATCAGGTTTTAGGTACCCTATCTCCCAAACCTGGATCCTTCTTGAATTTGAATTAGGTAATAAACTTATTATATGAATTGGTTAAAAAACTAATTTTATAATACCTGAACATGATTTAATTTGGTTAAGTAGTGTAAGGTACTCATTTAATGCATACCCACTACCATCCTGAGTTAGGATTTATAGAAGATAATATATCAAATAAAATCATTTCCATGATTTAAAAAACAAAAAAAAAGATTCAAATAAATGATAGAGTAAGGGGAAGGGGAGGAAGCAAGTGAAGTAGTGTATACCTCATGAATTGTGTGTTGTGTGAACCCCCCATGACTGTATTATTTTATACATAATAATAATAATATGTTTTTTTACTAAGTAATTTAAATTCTTGTTTTAATAGTAATTATAATTCTAAATTCCAAAATAGAAAACATGTTTTAATATCTATGATTTAACAAACTTATCCATGAAAAGAAATGAATTATTTTTTGAGTAAATAAAATGGGAAAATTACATGCATGCATGGGATTTTAATATTCAGTTGAAAATGATGATATATTATCCATGTTCAACACACTTAAAATAATGTAGACCCACATCTGCATTTTAAATTTTCAATCCCTCATTCTCTCTGTGTCTTCATATTTTCTCAATGAGGATGACTTGTAAAACATCTATTGATTTTATCAAGTTCCATTTAAAACCCCACTGTGATTTCTTATTGTATCACTTTGAGTTTCCAAATAAATTACAAGTATTTCAAACCTCTCTCCCCCCACTCTCTCTCCATGAATGTGTACATTGTTTCTTCCCGTAGATAAATCAAAATGAACCTTTGAGGATTAAATTTTAGATAGGGTATACAAGACTATATATCTCAATTTAATTATTTACAAATCATGGGATTATATTTATTCTATTATCACTTGGTGATTAGTATGAATCAACAAAAGAAGATATAAATAACGAAGAAAGATGGAGGTACTAAGAGGGTGTATCACATATAAATTTTAAATATCTATATATATGTATTATTTCGTATACTGAATCTAGTTTTTGTTTTTCTTGAATAAAACTATTTGTAGAAAATTTAGCATTAAAATTGGTGTGGGTAAATTTATTGGAATTATGTGGTGTAAATATTCTAATACTATGATGGTTTTAAAATACTTATAAAAAATGAATAAGCATTGATGTGTGTGTCATTTTTTATGAGCACTTTTATGTTGTGAATATTATTGGGCTTGAAAACCTGGTTTATTTTAATGTTTGATTGATAGAATCACTTCACCTATTTTAATAACATTTAATGTCAGTAATTAATGGGTTGATTTAATAATCTATATTCTAAAGAGGATATTTTATTCCTAAAATGTGAATGTTTGTTCTGATGGTGTGGTTTTGTATTTGTGAATAGGTGCAATTGTGGATATATATTATGATGGTAGTAAAATAGAATAATGGTTTGGGACAATGTTACTAGTTCCTGATGGAATGGGATATAAAGGAATTATTAAATTAAAAACTATAATTTTCAAGAATAAGGTAATGATGGGGTTTTATTTAAACCCGATAATGTATAATGGTATTTAATTAAATAGATTTCATATGTAAATAGAGAATAAATCCTTGAAATTAATGAATAATGGTGAGAATAAATGTTAGTGATAGCAGGGAATGGTATTTTATTGAATATGAAAAATAAATAGAATAAATAAACTAATCATTTTTTGATGAATTTCAATCTGGGACATTAAAAATTAATGAGATAATGTGGAAGGGTGAGCCTAGTCATTATGACTATTTTAATGTGGTTAACTAGTTTTATTTCTTGAGGTACAATGGTTTTTAATGGGTAGTGGTGATGTGAAGGTGAATTAAATTTTTTTATAATTATTTTTTTGTTCACCAAAAAGATATGATTTTTGTGTGACTATTATAAACTTTTATTATCTGTGATTTCTTTATGCACTGCACTTGAGTCTGATAACATTACAAAAACCCAAAAAGTTTTTGGGGGATATGGGTGTTTTACCAACATCTAGGTTATAGAGGGGATTAATGAATAACTTGTCCCTCTTATACACTCTCCATTATAGGTTTAAGGATTGATACGATCATATAATAAATTCTGGCCCACCCTATAGAGTATTGGTTCTAGATGACCCTGCCCGAAATTGACTATAGGTGCACTTCCATACCTTATAGGGTATTGAGATGAGAGGTGTATGATGTATTGGTGGGCCTTATGGGTTATTTTATTATATTTTCACTATGACACCCTATGGGGTATGTATGAGATAATTGGAGGTGATACTAATGAGATGTTTTTATATAGTAGGGGTAATGTATGTCGTGGGGAGGGTATGAGGTTGACAAGCACTATTTTAGAAAAATATATGGAATCTTGTATTATTATATATATATATCTGTGTGTGTGTGTGTGATTTGGTGTTTATTGGTGTTTTTCATCTTATCTCTTATCCATAAATTGATACATTGAGGGTAATGCCTTCTAATGTGTTTTTATACCCTTGGTGATAGTCACCAGCCTAGGGCCTATTATAAGTTTTTTTGGGTCACTCATTTTTATTTACAATATTATAGGGGTAATTGCAGGGGGAATTATAGATTGGTATTAGAGATGATGGTCGATAGATGTGATAAATATTATAGTTAGACATTGGTGATATTATCATGGGATGGTAGGGAAATAGTATCAGGTGAACTTAGTACATGACATTAATAAGGGAGACTGGCTATGACATAGGATTTTAATCCCCCATATTCTATGATGAAAGGACAACAAGTTTTATGAATTAAATTAGTGATGAGATTTATGTTATGGGGTAGGTACTTGGGAGAGGTTAATTTATCAAAATTATTTGTTAGTGTGGTTGAATGAGACTGGTTTTGAGAATTAAACATGCATAATTGAATGAATTTTAATGAATTCAATGAAACTTTGATTATGTATTTTTCTCATTCTATTAATGAATTTTAAAGACTCAAGCATATAACGAGAGGAAAAAAATTTCCAACATAAAGACTTATTTTCATGTCACGTTTTAAATTCATGTGGGTGAGTCAAGGACACCCAAAGCAGAAAATACCATAGTGCGGTGTATGGGTTCCCTTTATTTTTCAGCTTGAAACTACTCATTTTATACTGATGTAGGTGATTGTATTATTCGATGAATATAATGAGGTTTTGACATAAAACTATTATAAATAATTTTTTTAACCTAGAGTAAATGGAAAATTTAAATAATGAGTTTTTTAGTGATTATTTTGGTGTGTTATTTGTAATTGTAGATTGTTAATAAAGTTAGAGAATCATTAAACTTAATAAAATAATTTATTTAAACTTATTATTTTACAAATAGAGTTATATATTAATTTATATTCCTTAGTTTTGAAATATTCACATTTATGTTAATTTGATATAAATAATTATGAATGGTTTTGTTGTAGTGATGGTTGAATTGTTAATATCATTCATCACATGATAAGTTAATATGTTTAAAATATTTAATAATGACTACTTCAATTGATTTAAATCATGGTGTTATTTTTTTAACAATATTTTTTTATCCTCATGATATAAAAAAATTTATGATATTATTTATAAATTGTTTAAATAATGATTTAAATGTGACCCATATAAGTGATTTTGGTTGCTTATAATTATTTTAATGCATTGGTTCCAAGGAATATTTTTTATTCTTTAAAAAATGTCTTTATATACTTTCAATGCATTATTTAATTGATTAAGATCAATAATTCATTATTATTATCTTTAATGTTTCCTAAATAATTGTTATAGTACCATTTATGATTAAAATTAAGAATATAATTATAGTATTTATATATGCTAAAATGTATTAATAAAGTTTTGTATTTATAATTATGATAAATTAATTTTCAAATTGATTCATACTCATAAAAACATTCTTTCTTAAACATCTATAAATAATGAGATACTTAGTTTTCATTAACAACATGTCATGTTAGTTTTAAAATATGTGAATTAATGCATGTTAGTCGAAAAACATATAGGATCATGTTATAAAAACTGAAATATTATTTAAAACTTACATAGGTTGTTAATGTTTTTCAAATATTTTAATGTGATTCCATTGATGAAGATGCAGTTCTAAAAGATAATGGTTTATTTACAAATGTTTTATAAAATAAATTCTTAATAAAATATACCTAGATAGTAAATTTATTATTTTTGAAATAAATATTTAAAAAATATACTTTGGATATTGAAATTACTTAATGTTAAATGTTATCACATGAGATAAGCTAAAATTATTAAAACTAAAATAAAGTTGTATGTATAAAGAATATTATTATAGAGAAGTGTTGTATTGACTATTATTTATGAGTTCTATAATAAAAATTAGTATGAAAACATGCTTACTTTTGAGACATATTTTTCATACCATGTTAATCCTAATAAGTTCTGAATACTTTGAATTAATTTTTTTCATTATTATTTATTCTTTAATTAGGTATAAAGAATAAAAATATAACCTATTGAAATTTTGTGATAAACTAAAAATCCAAATGTGACCTTAATCAACAATGTATTATGGTGTAAATATTTTTATATGATAATTTTAATCATGTGTAATTATAAAATAACTATACATAAAACATGATAGAATCACCTCCTATGAGATATGGTTAAAATGATGTGTATTAGTTTAATACACCATTATTTACATAAAAATATAATTAAATTTAATTACATTATTTTTGTGGAAAATTTCAACCTTTTGCACTACTTTTATGATAGTAATGTAACCTAAATGAATCCATGTTTTATTATTTCAAAATCCATAAAAAGTCCTTTAGTAAACTCTATGATTTTAGGATAAAATGATCTTTTTGATCCATTTATAAATTCATCATTATTCCAAAATGAATTGTCTTAAAATGACTTACCCACCAATCATTATTTATTATATGCATGTGTCAAGTATTTATTATAAGCTTAGTTATTTCTATAAATCATTAAAGAATAAAATAATTCTTAGTGTTAACCATTAAATATTTTATGAATTTTATGCAGTAGTTTTCACTTACAAGATCAAGTAATGTTAGTTAAAGATAAATAATATTCCTGATATTTTTTTAATATTTTAGAAATAATATTTCCAAGAACATTTATGTTGAGTATTACTAACCAAAATATATGAAAAATATATATTCACATTAATGTAATATGGAATCTTATTTTTTTGGTAATATTTTGTTTAATGGGAACTTTCTTTAATAATATCAAGCATAAGACATGAGGATAAAGAATATGTACATTTTCATTTGAGATTATGCCTATGTAAAAATGTTAATGTGGAAGATGTGATGATTTATTGGATGTGAATTTAATGAAATTGAAAATGGGACAGGATGTTCTATATGATAGATCATTGTCTAGAAATATTAATATATTTTATGAAAGATCTATTTTTTTGAACCATAAATGTTCATTCTAAAGGTTTTTTAGCGTAAATTTATTCTATAATGACGTTTATGGATTTATATTTTATGTATCCTATTTAAAATTAGTGTGGAGTGAATATTGGAGTAGGTGCCTTTGAAACAAATACATTGTTATTTAGAGGGAATGAATATTCAAAGACATGAATATTAATGAATTCCTTATCATATAATAATTATTATTCTATGTAACTTTAATGTGATAATTCTCTAGAGTATTTTTCATATAAAAATAGGTAATAATAGTTCCCTACTATGATGAAAACATAGAGATACTATGATAATATCTATCAAATTACTTTTCCCATGGTCATGGTGAAATTCTATAATGGGGAACATAGTATGTTAACTGTCAGGTGTGAGTCATCATAAGAGGATGAGGCTTATTCTCATGAAGATCATACTTAATAATCTCAAAGATGGAGGATCATGAGGACAGACCCACCAATTGGAATTCGAAATGTTTTCCTTTCATTAGAATTCCTATTTATAATTGTGTGTAATGATCCTTTTTCTTCAAGATTAGTATTAATTAATATTATGAGTCACATACTAAGATATATTTTCCAAAACCATGTTTCCATATATTATAAAAGATTTTGGGTACATTGGGAGCATCAAGAGTGGTATGAAGTTAATGAATAAGTTAGAAAATTATTTTTCTATTCTAATTTTATAAAATTTGATATTTTAGCCCTTTGATTGAAATGAAATAACCAAACTCAATTCAATGGATTGGGTGTGTTAACAAGATCATTTTAAGATGTCAAAAATATTTAAGAAGCACATTGTATGATGACCCATGTATGCATCCTACTTGATGAGATATCAATATAAAGGGATTATATTACTTGGTAATCACGTGTATGTGGTTTTCATCATTAAACCATTAAAATTCGATTTTTGGGTGCCTTTACATGCATCTAGATGTTGATATTATAAACTAGGCCATCTTGACTAATTAAACTAAGTAAGAATCTAATAGGATCACACAATTAGTGTTTCCATTGATATCATTTAAATATGATTCATATTTAATAGTTGGAAAAAATATTATTTTCCAGACCGAAAAATAATATTTATTTAGTATTTTCTTTATTGAAAATATTTATTCATCTGAAAATGAATATAATATTTAATTATTTAATTATTTAAAAAATACTATTTATTAAAATATTTCTTCAAGGATCAATAAATATTCCGGAGGATGAAGATACTAAATATTGAGTTTGATGATAAATATATATTTACCAGACTATAAAATAATACTTATCATTGTGTGAGTAGTGCATTCCATAATGAAAATAATATTATTATTATTTTACATTGTATGGGGAACTTTATGGGTTTAATATATTATTAAGGAAATCTGTTTAATTAAGGAATATTTTAACCGCAACCCTATTCTTAGAAAAAGTTTATTAAACCATTGTATATAAAAACCATTATTACCATTGTTCATTCAAATCATTGTACATAAAAACCCGTAAAAATACAACCTAGGTAATGACAAATTATTATAGATATAAACCATTATAGATACAAATGATTGTATACACGAATAGTTGTAGATAAAAAAAATTATAGATACAACCATTATAGATACAAACCGTTGTAGAGTCAACCTGTTGTAGACATAGTCTATTATAGACACTATCATTTTTCACAATATTCTCATATTGGAGAATTATCTCCAAATGAGGAATTTAGATAGGGTTTTTTTTTAAATATCCTTATAACCCAATCCTCCACAAAACTTTCTCCCAATATCATTAATAATTATATATATTCCTTTACACTAGATATAATGTAACACGATCACGGTGGAAAATTCAAGATGATCAATTGATCACACTTATACCTGATGTTTAATAAAGTTTATTTGAAGATCAAAGGAACACTTATGGTTCAACACTAGAGGGGATCTACATAGGTTACTCATAAAGATATGATGATACACAATATGAGGTTCAAAATATCAACACCATCAATGAAGAATCATCTTAGATGGTGACCCATGAAAAATTTACAAAAATATTACATCATTTCAAATAAAAAATTATATATTACATAATTTTTCACACAAAAAAAAATTTAGTTTATTTGATTACTTGATATATAATCAAATTATTTCATGATAATATTCAATATCTCTCACAAATTTATTCTCTCATAATAACCTTCTTAGTAGTATCCCACAAAAACTCTTTCTTCATAACTTATGAAAAATGGAAACATAATAAATGGTGATATGAGATTATTAGTAAGGGAAAACATGATATTAGAGTTTTTATTCAAGAACAAACTATTTATTATTTATATTACATATATATTTTATGATTTTAATATTAATAAAACATCTTATTATATTTTTCATTGTTCTGGAAGGATTTTATATAATAATTTCCCAGAGTACCAGTCGTATTGAAAAATGCATAGCAGTTTCCTACTATGATGAGAACCATGAAATCCTATGATGGTATTCATTAACCTTTCTTTACAGTCAGATAATTTTCGATGATGGAAATCATATTATATTTGTTGTTAGGTTTTGAGTACTCATAATACGATCAGACTTCATTTCATGATGTTCACAGAAGGTAATTTCTAAATGGGAGATTACGAGATAGACCCATCAAAAAGAAATCCAAAAGTTTTTCTATCATTTGATAATATTATATCTGAGTGTATGTAATGGTACTTAGACTTTAATATAATCATTAATTCGTTTCATGAATCACACAATTCTATTTATAGACCAAAATATTGTTGCCATATATTCTTGAGAAGTCGTGTATGTTTTTTCTGTCATGAATGACATGTCATCAATTTATAAGTTGATATATGATTTGTTACATCCATATATATATATATATATGGACATTGATATCTCATCACTTTAATTTAAATAAAACCAACTCATTAAACTCTTTTTTCATGGTGTAATGATGTGTTTATTTCAAATAGTCAAAGAGAGATGTATCTAGGATATAGGCTGATGACATGAAAGTGCAACCTAATTGATAAGATATTGTGAAAATGTTATTATTTTATACACTGAGAACTCATATGTTATTTTTTAAATTTTTAAATTTATTCTTTCTATTGGGTGCCTTAACCTATTACTAGATAGTTATCTTGGTCTTTAGGGAAGAATGCATAATGTAAATGAGAAAGAATCTTAGATGACCGCACACTATGTGTTTCTTTTTTCCTTGATTAAATTCTATTTGAGATTAATTTTTGGAATTAATATTATTCTTAGGAATGTGGAATAATTTTATTCATTGTTTTTTAACAGAAATAAAGTATGATTTATTTATTTTCTAGACTATGAATATAATATTTATTTTATTAATTGGATATTTAATAAATAATATTTCATCATACTATAAATAGAAAATTTATTTATGAACAAATATTTAATTAATTATTTATTATGGTATTTGATAGATGTCATAGAGGATGAGCAGGCCAAGATCATGTTTAGTTATAAATATTAATTTCAAATCTGATTAAGTAATATTTATCACTACATCAGTAAGCACAAGACAAAATATTAATAATTATAATATTATTATACGGCTTGACCTAATATAATGTTTTTTATATTATCTAATGTTTTTTGTGAAATTAAATAATAATTTAACCTAAACCAAAACTCTATAAATAGATTTATATGTCAATTGTATAAGGTTAATCCAGAATTGAGAATATTGCACACAAGAGACTTATCACTTGATTCTTCTTAATCTAATTGTATAAATGATGAGAAAAACACTTTCAAGCCTGAAGGATCCTAAAGGGATAAATATATAAAATAAAACATGATTGATATTCCATGCTATCATCGAATGTTCCACAAGATTTGTTTGGTGATCAACATAGAACTTGTGGATAACAACTACAGGATTCTACACTTGGATCCTACAAGCGCAAAGATGATAATCCGAAAAGGATTTTTGAGTGATAAAAAACATCAATGATGAAAAATCCTTAAATGAGTTAATATTTATTCATTATATTTAAATTAATTTTAAAGTTAGCATTTAAATATCCCCTTTCTGGTTCCAAGATTTTTATGATAGTATTCATTGGAAATGATTCATTGTTTATGACATTTATATCTTGAAAAATTAGATAATGATAGATCAAATTTGCCAAGGAAATTTATGGTTATATGACCACCTCGAAATTTCTCTAGGATTGGAACGTTCAAGTCGTACTAGAGCATCCATGTTTCAATTTTATAATTATTTATTAAATTTTCAATCAATTATGTGAAAGAGTGGTTAGATATTTCAATTCCAAATTATACATTCTTTGAACTAAAGATTAATTAAAATTCCATCAACACTTTAATTTTTATCATTTAATATATATAATTTTTTAAAGTATATTAAAATATGGAGAATGATATGATATTCCATTAAGAGGATCCAATGCTTTTTGGCTGGTTGATTGGGTTATGTGGTGTGTAGTTAGAGTATATGTTGTGTTCCCATGTTCAGTGAAACTAGACATGTCACATGATACATGAATTATCAAGAAACTATCACACATGGTTCATTTGTGGTACATCACATGTAGACTGATCCAACCTGGCACACAACATCTTATAATAGACGGTGTCTAGTGGGTGTAAATGTCATGTAATCTACATGATTTATCTTCAAAATTAAATTTAACTATAAGGTATGATTTTAAACCACATTAAACTATCATATTGTATAATTTATTAGATCAAAGACATGTATCTAATGTAAATTACATGTAATTAATTAATTCTTAGGTCTAAAGAACATTTTGATTCCATTAGTAGGTCACACTGACACATTGAAAGATGAGAAAGTAAGTGTTGTGGGACTACATGTCTTGTGGTTCCACATATGAAGAGCACTACAAGTACTTTGGTGGGTTAAAAAGATGTGAAACTTAAAGAATATATTATGTGTAGCTAATTATTACATTCCATGTAATTCTACCAAGATACATGTTGAATCCCCAGTCATTTATCATGGGAACACAACAAGTAAAACCCATGACGTGCAGCTGGTTAGTATACATATTACAGTCCGGACGAGGAATATACTAATGTCCCCAAAAATTATATTAGATACATGTAAATATAGGGACATAGAGTATATCTTGTTATTAAACTCCACATAGTCTCCAATTATAGGGAAAAAATAAATTATAGTAAATAAGTAATTTCCTCATTAAAACTTAATTACACTATTGGCACCGGATGTATTTGAATACATAATAAAAGTCCAAAAAAATTAAAAAATGATCATGTAATTTATTATAATTTTCTATATTTATTATTTTTGACATTTTATTTTCCATTGTTTAATTTATGATGTGTATCACCAAGGGATTTTGGATGTACATTAACATAAAAGGAATAAATTAATTATTGTATAAAGTTTCATTTATACTAATAACAATAAATTAATTTAGGGGAATGTTAGAAAATATAGTTTTTCATTTCCATTGAATGTTTATGACCACTCATGAGCTTTGAACAGACCTGTTAATGTGTTAGATTTGTTTAATTTAGTTTATTTCATTTTTTTATAATGATTCATTTTTAAATTAAATAAGATGGAATGTGTGTCATCCCACCCTCCTTTATTATGTAGGACTATCATATATATGGTTATTTATGAAATTATTCTTAATGAACCCTTTGTATCCCCTTACATATGTTTGAGTTATAAGTACATGTAATAATAGGAGTATCCCATGGTGCATAGAGGTGGTTCAAGATGGAACCGAGATGATACCAACCCAGGTGATTTATTCATGGAATGAAACAACTCATTCCAGGAACATTATAATGTGTTTTACCCTAGTTCATATTTTGATTTATTATCCACTCAATAAATCAACTGCTAGATAAGATCATGATTCATTTATTTGATTTATTTTATTCTTATACAATAATTATTTTATGGATTCAAGACTTTGATCACATAAAAATGGACTAATATGAAAATATGGAAATTAAATTAATGGATTATGACTAAATGTTTGATAAAAACATGGTTAATCAAATCAGTATAATACAATTAAAATTAAAAACAAATTTAATGGTTAAAAAATAAATATTTGTGCATAATAAATAAAAATTTCTCAACTTAATATTTTTTCAAACTAAGTCTTCTATTACTTTATTAGGATTGAAAACATGAGAAATAAGTATTTTACCAACCCTCATAGGAAAACATACTTTTATTATGGAGTTTTTATGAAATTTTTGAACCAACATAACAAATTTAAATCAATATAAGTATCCTTAATTAGACTTGATGAAAATTAGAAACAAGTGTAGAGGAAATCCATGTAATGGTTTTCGGATTGGGGAGTCTACTCAACGGATCAAGGAGATGCGAGCCCATAGTTATCAAAGAACTACCTACCTAAATACCTAAGATTAATTGACAAATACATCACTTGGGTTATGAGAAAGGGCATATAGATTCTTCCCACTAGAATATCTAAGCAACTAGACATTTTGATTCCAATGGTGAGGGTTGCTGGGACATGATAAAATAACAAGAGACCTAACATTTTTAAATTTGTTATGTCTCATATAAATTTTATTCATCTGAAGAAATTATAATCTAAAATGTTATAATTTTATAATTTTGGAAATTTCATTGACCAAATTATCCCCATGATCAATTTTAGATAAGGAAATCTCATTACTATTTGCCACTTTCAAGAATGGATTATATTCCTATAAGCTGTGTTACACTATGAATGGAAATATTATGTTCTAGAATCCTCAATACTCGATCCTCCTAAAAAGGATATGATTGATGAAGAGTTTATTTTATATGATAAAACATGGCCGATGTTGTCGATGTTCTGTTCTAATGCTTTCAAACATTTCTAGTGAACTAATGAAGTCTTATTAATACCTATATGTTGATAGAATTCCCAAGATTATATATTATCTATATTAGGGAGAGAAAGATTGGAATAGTTTGAGATATCCAAGGTACTCTTTCATATAAATCTTGGAGAATGTATGTCAATGTGGCCTCACATCGTCCAACTAATTGATTATATTGAGCCTCTAGAGGTTATAGCATTTAAATTTCCCAAATAAGTATTATATGATCACATTATTACATCAATAACTCAAATATTTTCCATATTTTTTGTTAATTTTAGTATGAACACAATTGATAACTTTCTACCAAATCTTCTCACATTACATCACCACGATGATAAGTACATGAAGCATGAAATATTTTCATCTATATGGTGAATAAAATAAAAGGACATAGATATATATCTATTTAAAAAGCTTGTTCAAAATGTTATTACAAGAAAAAAATCTCATGGGGAAATCAAAGGAACATGATTCTATCTATTTCACATGTTCTAACATGGGCCAGTCGAAGAAAAAGAACACCCATGAAAAGAGGAAAGGGAATTGATTTTGGTGCATTTTTTATCAAATAAAATGTATCTGTTTCTACTAATTTTGAATTAGATATAGAATTTGGTGCTCGCATATGTATTCAAATATAGAAATATAGTATATTCTGGAAGATTTATTAGGGGGAGGTAGATCTATGAGAATCCAATGGATCTAGTCTTTTTTTTGAATATTGGGGGCCATCAGCTTACATTTCTAATGGTTTAATTATTGGTTTTAAAATATTGTTATTATGTATCATTTGTTAGGAAAAAAATTATTTATATATCTATTCTTGATATGGATGGAGGTGTTTCCATGTATGAGAATAAATGTTTCTTATTTTATAAATATATATTTTTTATTGTATGGAATATTTAAATAATAGATTTATGTTTTGGATTACATGAACCATGTAATGACAATCAATAATGAAACTACATTGAAAGAATAATACCACACCCTACGATTGAATCACTAGATAATCCATGTAAATGAACAATTTTTGACTAAATTACAAAAAGATGGATATTTTGAATCTTTTGAACTAAATCCACATGCTGTATTTTAGACATTTTAATAAGGACAAATGACCAAATTCTCATTTAGTGTAAAAATAAAAATGGCCAAATATCTTCTTTAATTATTTCGTATTGATGTGTGTAGACTATTTTAAGTTAATATAAGGGGTGGGTATCCAAAATTCTTCGATATTACTAATTATTTTATTAATTTTTCATATGTTTACTTGAAGATGTGTGAGTTAAATTACATTGATATAATAATGGAATTATAGAATGAAATTGAGAACCGTGTTGGTAAGAATATTTAGAAAATATACTCAGACGATGGTGGAGAATATGCTAATCAAGTCTTTATTGATTATTTGTGGGAGCCTATGATTCTATCTCAAATCATCCCCAATTATACATCTTCATGGAATTGGGAAAGAGAAATGATAAACCACACATTGTTACACATGGTGATATTAATTATGAGTCATGCTTGTTTTCTATTATAGTTTTTAGGATTCATTTCATCAAAAACCGCAGAAATACATAACATGTTCTAGGTAATGTGGAAGATGATATTCCACAACAAATGTAATGTGGAAAGAATTTTTTATTTTAATACTTACATATGTGGGACTGTGAGGTGTTTTTTAAGGAATCTTCATGCAACAAACTTACACTTTAAGGCACAAAGTGAACCATCATAAGAAACCCTAACGAAACAATGGGATATTACCTATACGAAACCCTAGAAAAAATTTTAATAGTTAAAAGACACACCATATTACCTAGGAGTGAGAACATATCTAAAAGTTATAGTAGATGAAAGATAAACTTTGGTGAAGTCTTGGCTCAAGGTGCATAAGAGTTTTTACAGGAACATATTCCACAAGGTCCCATGTTCGAAGTTGTTCAAGAGAAAAAATTACTATATAGAAGTACCATAAATAATAAATAACCTAAAATATATGGTTTTTTAGTCAACAATAATTGTTAATCATTATTCATAGATAATAATGACCCTTTAATCTAAAGGGTAGTAGTAATTGGTATAGATATTTTCAAGTGGTATGAAGATATGAATTCTAAAATAGATTTCATGTACCAAAACCAAGTATAGATCTTAGTAGATCATCTATTTAGTTTAAATCCTTTGGTTTTAAATGGGTATTCGAGATTAATATAGACATGTATGGGAAATTTACTGATTATAAGGAATGAATGTTTCCAAAATTATTCAAAAAACATAAATGCATACACTACAAAAAAATCTTTTCCCCAGTTTCAACGCTAAAATCCATAATAATTTTTCATACCATTACAAATTCCTATGACTGTGAGATTTGAAAATGGATTTCAAAATATAATACCTTAATGGTAACCTTCTTTATGATGTCTACATGGAAAAAATTGAAGGGTCTGTAATTCCAAATAAATCCACCAATGTATGAAAATTGCGAAGATCCATTTATAGATTAAATAAAGAATCTATTTCATGGAACATTCAGTTTGATGAATCCATAAAAAATTTGGTTCCATAAATAACTAATGTGTGTATTTTGTCTATAAGATTTTTAGTGGGAGTGTTTCCATTTTTTAATAGAATATTTCATTTACATACTACTTATAAAAAATAATAAACCAATCATATAGTCTATTAAAGCCCTTTAAAATAAATGCTTCACTATGAAAGACATAAGTGAATTAGTATATATTCATGAGATCAAAATCAATCAAGATATATCCAAGAGGCTTATTAATCTATTTTAAGGTATACGTATTGACAATATATTGATGATATTTAGTATAAGACAATCCAATAGGGGATTATTGCAAATGTCACATGGAATTCAACATTTCAAGAAAATGTGTACTCATAAACATGAGGAAAGAAAAATAATTGAAAGTATTCCATATGTGTATGTGATTAGTTCAATATTTTATATTATTCTATTTACTATGATAGATGTTATATACACCTTAAGTGTTGTTAGTATATATCATGCTGATCTAGGTAACCTTTGTTTGATGACAGTCAAGATTATCCTTAGGTATCTAAAGTGTACTAAGGATACTTTACAATTCCATGGAGGAGATGTGGAACTAGTCATTATATAATATGTAGATTCTAGTTTCCAAATAGACCAAGAAAATATAAAATAACACATGGGATACATCTTCACTCTTAATGGTGGTGTTTTGAGATAGAAGAGCTCAATTAAATCTATCGTTCTATATTGTATGGTAGAGACCCATTAAATTTATAACTATGTGGTATCCAAATGTTCATTTTGGATAGGAACATTTGTCTAAAATTTTACATAGTTCGTAAAAGTAAAGGCTCCATCACATTCTGTTGTAATAATACTATAGTGGGGGCCCTTACAAAAGATCTAAGGTCATATCTACAGACAAAGAATATACACCATAAGTATCTTCACTTTAGGTATTTTAATAGAATATTTGATTTTTTAGTGGATATAATATCAAAGGAAAACAATGTGCTGAGTTCTTGAATAAATAAATAACTCAACAGAAACTTGATCATCATGTGAGGTTTCACATAATGACAATCATAGGAAATTACCTCTATTCTAAGTTGGAGTCTGTTGGATTTGGTGTACCAAAACCAACTATTTTTACTTTTTTCTATTAATATTTGATATTTTGAATACAAATTAAACATATTATTATATATTTTTCATTTTTTGACATGATTTTATATGTATTAATTTCCTCGTGTATATATAACATTAAAAAGGGTATAGTAGTTCCCCTCTAGGATGAGAACCTTGAAATACCATGATGTTATTCTTATAACTGGTTATGAGGTTGGATAAAATTTTGTTAAGGGGAATATATTATGTTTAATTTTAAGTTTCAGAACTCATATTAAAATGAGATGTCATCTGATGAAGTTCTCAATTGGTAATCTCCAAGACGGAAGAATATGAGAACAAAGCCGCTGGTAGGAATTATACATGTTTATGTGTCATTGGATATTCCTATGTGTGAGTGTTTATAATGGTTCTTAGAATTTAATTTTATCATTATTTCATATCATGACTCAGGAACCTAGATTAAATGAACAAAACCATGATTCAATATATTCAGAGGAAGTTATGGATTCTGGGTTCATCACAAATTAAACGTCATTGATGGATAAGTGGTGGATAGACTCTCCCATCAATATATATATATGTGTGTGTGTGTGTGTGTGTTGATATTTCATACTTCTTATTGAAATGGATCTATTGTATTAAATTCGATGTCCAAGGTGTAATGATGTGTTTATTTCAAATTTTCAATGAAGGACGTTTCAAGCATATCGGTTAGTGACATAGATGTGAAACTTTCATGATAAGATATTGTGAAAAAGGGATTTTATTACACAGAATGTCAGTATATGTGGTTTTCAATGTTGTGACATTAACATATTTATCTTGGGTGCCTTGACCGATTCCTAAATAATATATTCCAAATTTAAGCAATTCCTCCAAACTCAAATGAGAAAGAAGCCTAGAATGTCTCGCACTATGTGTTCCTTTTGATCCCGATTAAAATTTATTTGAATTTAATCAATTGAATATGTTTAATTCTCAAGACCGAGGAATATTTTTAATCATGTTTTATTGAATGAAAATAAATAAAAATTTATTTATTCTCTAGACTATGAATATAATATATTTTTTATTTAATATTCAACAAATATTTTTTCACCATGCATTTAATGGAATATTTTATTAAGAAAAAAATTAATAAATATTTATTGTTGTTTTTGATAAATTCAGAGGTGTACTGGTAGAAAAAATCATGTCTGGTCATAAATATTAATTGATAATCTAGTAAAGAAAATATTTATCATTTCTCCAGTAATCCTAATCCATAAAATAATATTATTATTATTATTATTATATGGAATGGGGTAATAGAAGGTTTATTATGTTATTTAGTATTTGTTTCACAATTATATAATATTTTTTCCGAACACTAAATTTATAAATATATTATTATGTTTATTGTGTAGTGTTAATAAATAATATAGAATCATTCCACAAAAAATAATTTTAACTTTATTATGGATTATCTCATCGACATAAGATTGAAAATAAATACTTAAAGCCTAAAGGATCATGAAAAGATCAAGATGGACAACAAAAAATTATGGATCCACCATTGTATAACCCATCATTCATTTGGTGTTGATCAGATATCAAAGGATCATGTACAGATCAAAACTATAAGTATTTTAGACTTAGATCATACAAACACACTGATAGTAATCTTAAAAAGGGTTTTTTGGTTGGTCAACAATGTCAATGATGAAATATCAAAAGATGAATTGTTATTTAGTCAGATCTATTTAAATTTATAATAATTCTAATTTTCAAATACCCCCTCTTTGGTTTCTGGAATTCTTTTTCAATATTCGGTGGAAAAAATTAATTCTTCGTGAAATTTACGTCTTGTAAAAATGGTAAATTATCCATCGAACATGAAAAAAACCATTATTATTATACTCCCACTAGGTTCTTCTGCTTCCCCTAGAACTTTACTATGAGTGATTTTAATCAATGGTCATATTCAACCATAACATATTCATAAAGTTATGTGATCGTGATCATAACTCCTGATGTTCACACCCAATTAGATATAGATTATAAATAATGAATCTTGGAATAAATCTTTAGAATTACAGAGTACATGAGTCATAAGAGTGAGGAATCATTAGTTATCAATCATGCTCCATGATGAAATATCCCTGGGATAAGAAATCGTCAATGTAACTATGACACAATCATAAGAATCAAAAATTATTTTAATAGTTAAGGATCATACCAAGAACATCATCACATAGTGGTCAAAGTCCCATAATAGATTGAGTTAACTCTTCAACTTCTATTCTTTCCTAGAATAGGTTCTCTCCCCATAATCTTTATATTATATCAAGAGATATCAATAATTACCTAAAATATTAGAGTAATTTAATCTAACCATCCATCACATAATGAAAACACTACAAATACATGTTATATGATCATAATAACATTTATCAATTCATCATAATATAACACACAGAAAATAAATGGGATTCATATATATATCAACACAAAATATTCATAAGCCTCCCAGAGAAAGAACATGGTTTCTATCACTATATAATAACCTCAATGAAGCATAAAAACATTAAAGGATTATAACAAAAATTAAAAATACCTTTGAAAAACATTTAAACATTTATTTGAGAACATGATAAAAATATCATTTTCTTTTGATAAAATTATAAATAAAAAATCCAAGAACATTGAGAAAACTAATTTCATTAAAAATGAACATGGAAATTTTAAAAGTTATATTCAAATTAAATAACGGTCATGATGACTAGAAAATGTATATGTATGGTTAATGTAAAAAAATATTTCTTTCACGCGTTTGGAAAAAAGTGATAAATAACAGATTCCGAAATGAAATTAGAAAAATTAATTTTTAATCCTTTGAAAATAATGTAACATATTTTTGAAAAATAATGTAATAATAATTAGATAATATAAAAAAAAATTTGTTCAAAACATTTTAAAGAACATGGAAAATGAAGATATTGTTATGTGACTAAAGGGGAAATAATGATGAATCTTCATAAAAACATTTTCATGGTTTTATAAGTATAAATATGATAGAATGAAATGAAAACATGAAAAACATATAAAAATCATATTAAAATAAAATTGAAAATTTTTAATAGATAAGGAGCTTCTAATTCCCCTAAAGGATATTCGAGATTAAATAATCATGATTTCAAATGAGATTGCAACAAAAAACATTACCTCATATCCTATCATTCTTTATAAATATTTTAAAGCTCGGTTATAATAAATTTAGATATCTTATATATCTATAATTTAACTATATTCATACTTTTTAGAAAATATAAATTTTCTTTTATAATTTTCAATTACCAATTTATTAACAATTCTTCATTAAAATCCACATTTACTGTGTTACCTTTTCTGTTTCCCATACATGTTTTGGTTTGGAGGATCCCATACTTTCACATTATAAATTTTAAATCATATATAGAATATTAATCATGTAAAGAGTATAATTTTTATTCATTATATACACTTTTATAATTATTTACATAAGGTGGTGATGAAAAAAATCAAATTACTTCATAGTGATGGTAGTTAGTACATACACACAAGTAATTTTTTCATTTCAAAAAATTAAAAAATAATATATCTTTCAATAATTATAATAATATAATAAACATAAAAAATATTAATTAAATCAATCCATATGACTATCTATATGTGGAGGACATGAAAAATGAATCACATCACTTTTTGGATGTGGTAGTCAACATGTACGTACGAACGACATTATCATTTATCATAAGATATAAATTAGGTAAAAAATGGTTGTATAATTAAAAAAATAGTAAATTAATTACTATGAATTAATCATGTTAATATTTTTATATAATATTTATAGGAGTTTAAGTAATAATGAAACTTGAAATAGATTAATAAATCTAATTAAATTTTATTTGGGAAACCTCTTTATTCTTACACAATAATCCTTCAAAGATTGGTATTTTGGGATGAAAATAATTTCTTGGACTTCAGTATGTAATTTGGAAGCATATTTGGGTAACTATTTTAAAAATTATAGGGCTCAATTTGTTTGAATAATTAATGGGAGTAGTTCCCATTTATATAGGAGGTGGGTGGAACTTGTATAAATACTTAAAACATTGAAACATAAGAAAGTCATATTCAAGTAAATTTGGAACCAAATAAATAGAAATATGAAAAGAAGATATGTTTTTATTAAAACAACATTAAACAATCATATTTATCCTTGGTTTATATATATATTTCACCCTATCACTATGTTTTACCCCATGAAATCCTATTAATACTTACCATGGTGAAAATGTTTTACAGTGGTTATTATTCATAGTGACCAAAAACTAAATTGGCATATTTATAAAATTTATAAACGTTGATTACAAATATAGAAACAATTTTAATAAATTAAATTCATATAAGTGGAGATATTATTTTAAATTACCTGTGTATATCACAATGGATACCTTTTTAGATAACTGTATTTAAGTATTAAAATAAATTTAATAAAGCTAGTTTCCTTGTAACAATAATTAGATTAATATTAAAATGTTTTATTGAATATCTTATCTACACATTTTATTAAAATCATTCATCAACAGTGATTACATTAATTTATTAAGATAAAAAAATTGGGTTCATAAAAGAAGTTTTTTAGGAATAGATCAATTTTTTACATTCCACATATTTTATTATAATTTATAATAAATTGATATAAAATGAATTCATTTTATAAATATATTGAAAATACTTTTTTACGAGTTTGAAACATTTAATTAGTTTTAATATGAAAATATATGACAAAAACAATGCTCATAATCAAAATATTTCAAAATATTTCTTTAGGAGAAATAATATTGCCTAAGAAAATAAGAAATTATTTTTGGAAACTTATATTTACATTAAATACCATGTAATGTTATTAATTTGATCATATAAAATAATTATTCTTATAAATTTAGGTCTTCATTCTACTCAAGATATCGACTGTTTTAATTTATTAATAATAAAAATATTCTAAAATCATTAGGCGGTAAATTACTCCCCACTTATAACAATTTCATCTCTATAATTTCATTAGTCTGATAAAAAAAATCTGGATATATATACCACATCAAATCATCAGGTTCCCACATTTTCTACTCATATTTTTTATTCCTAAATATAACCTTATCTTGGTGTGTATTATTTTTCAGTATAAATTTATATCTATTATCCAAGATTTCTTCCCATTTTTCATTATAATAAATATCTAGCACAAATGGTATAACCTTTTAGTTCAGTACACGTGAAGGATCTGGTATTTAATTTCTCAAAATAGATACATGAGACACATTATGATATTAGTATAGGTTCATAGGATGTTCCATGAGATAAGCTACAATCCCGATATGATCATGAATCGCATAGGGATCGGTATATCTAGGTATTTTTTCCCTTCTTTTAAATTTTCATAACATCCTTCCAATTAGATAACTATATAAACAATTTACCTAGAACTTTTAATTACAAATATCACTAATTATTGGGATAATAACATCTCTATAGTCCTTGAGGTTCCCAAATGTTTTTTTGAATGGATTTAACCTTATCTACCATTTTATTAATTAGAAAAATTCCCAATAGGTTTCATTTACCAACCTCATACTAGCATGTTAGAGTCCTAGACTTCTATATATATAGGGATTCCAATAAATCCATATAAATTCTTTAGTGAAATATATTATTTCAATCAAATTAAACTAAAGGAATGTTTTGATCCCACCATCCTTTTAAATCCCTAGAGTATTATATTATCATATATTCTAGGGTTTGAATGCTTTTATTAGAGTAACCATCTATCTAAATATGATATGCAGTTCTAAAGATAAACATTGTATTCAAATATTATTAAATACTTCAACAAAACATTATTTTATACACTATATTGTGATCAAATATGAATGAGAGTGGTACTTTATGAAACCTTACAAATTATACAATGTATATATTGGAAAACTAATGAATATGGAAATCTAATCTAATAGTAATGAAATGTATTGACTTACAAAGAGAATTGACTAAAAAAATAGAATTTCCCCTTTAGATTTCATGGGGAGTCCAACAATGAAATACTTGGTGATGTTTTCACATTTACTCATAGGTATGGGTAATGTTTGTAACAACCCATTAGAATTATATCTCTCAAACTTAACATGTTATAACACCAATAACCAAGATACATACTCTACTATATCTCTCTTCATGTTTTCCTCCTAAAAATTAACTTTAACATATATATAAATATTCATTCTTCTAGAATTTATTGAGAAGGATGAATTGTGATGTTTATAAAAAAATAATTCTTAAATTATGGTATTAATGGGACACATACTTTATTCCAAAATATCATCATTCGATTACTATCATGATTGACCTCCAGAAAGTCCTATATATTCTTTTTCATTTCTAGAACCTCCTTTCATGCCTATTTAATCTTCACATGGTTGATCATTTATATGATAAGGATTGGATATTTCTCCAATACTTATGATTTATTAGTCTATCTAGTAACATCGCATACTATAGTAACACATATTCAATGTTTAATTTTTTTATAATGGTATAAGATATAAGGGATCACATGACCAAGGGTCAATCAGTTTTGTAGTATTAATGAACTAGATACATATATGATTCTAATTTTATATTGGAAAAAATATAAATCATAGAAAATGTAAATAATATACATCTTTAAAACTCATTCAAATATTTCATCTTCATATAATGTGGAAATGAAACCAAAATAAGTGTAAATGGAAATGCATAGTAAGGGTTGTGTACATTCAAATATATCCTTAATAATTAAGTAATAACTAACATTTGAAGGTAAATAAATGAAAAAAAAATCATTTCGTCAATAACGTGAGCATTAAATGCATATATGGATAATATAAAATTAACAATCTCAAGGAAATTAACAACTAAATTCTCAATTGTGGATGTTCATAACAATGGAAATCACGATATCAGATATCATGATATCTCACTATTAAGAAATTATTCCAATACAGTTTATGTCGATGGGTAGGTATAAACAAAAAACCCAAGTATACTAGTTTATCCCATGATTTGGGTTGATGCATCAAGTGGGATATGTAATTATAAACCCCACCCATTAGTTCATGTACACAAAATTAATCATATATTCGATGATAAATCTAATTCATAAAAAATATTTCATATCATGAATTATCCTTATTTAGGGAAGAATACAGAATATAAAGATTTTCCCAAGCCAATCAAATACCATTAATATTAAATCACCTTATATATAAATGATATATAGATTAGGTAATAAAAATATCCATAATAAAAATTATATGGATATGGATGGGAAATTTTACATTCTATGAAATATGATCATAATATGTTTAATTTTTCAAGAGAAAGTTAATGACCACAAAATCAATAATAGATAAAATATAACCATAAATTAATCAGAAATAAAATATGTGTTTTAAAATTAATTCTTTTGGAAAATCATTAAAAATTGAAGTAAAAAAAATTAAAATAAATTTTTTATTTAATAAATTTCTTTGTAAAACCAATTGAAGCTTATAGAATAACCTAAATAGCATATAACTATTGTGGAGTTAGGAAAATATTAAAGGTAGTATCTGTATAAAAATAACATTCCTTCTGATTTTTATAATTAAAGTTGGAAATAAACCTTTATGAAGAAAATATAATGATTCCATTCCAAAAATTATTATATAAAAGTTTCTTAAGAAATAATTTAAGTAAATAATAATTAATTTAATGAAAATAAAAAAATGTTTACATAGTCGATAAATATACCCGACTAGAAGAGAAATTAGTCCATCATTTATTTTAATTTTTTCCCATAATTCAATTCATAAAGTGATTAAAAGTTTTAGGAAATAATAAAAAATAATTAAATATCCATAGAATAAAAATATATATGGATTTTTTGAAAGATAGATTATAATATTCCTTATTTGAAAATGTAACAAATCCCACAAAATGATATTGTAAAATACATTCTTACTTATTTGGTAAATTTTAAATTGTAACCCATTGAAAGAGTAAACAGGAATTAAAATGTTAATTATCATGAATAATTATATATTCATGTCAAATACATCAAAGGGGAAGTATATTCACCATAAAAAATTAAATAAGGGTATTAAACCAAATATGTCTTAAGGAAGTGGAAATTGAGATGAAGTCCCTTACAATGAATTTGAATTTTCAAGTGAGAATCAATAAATGAAGAGATTATATAAAAAAATTAAATAATCATAATAAAATTGTAAATTCAATTTAAATCATTAATTTTCCATTTCACACATAATTATGGAATAACGTAAATAATGGAGTAGTGGTATAACTCAATGAATAAAAATAGACTTAAGAAACGCCTTACCTCATTCTACTAATTAGCTCAACAAGAATTAACCTCATTTATAATATATTTTGGTTTATTATTATTAAATTATATATCCATATAAAAATCTATAATATCATATATTATTCACATATAATATCTTATCACATGTTCATTGATAATCTTTCTTTATTATCATTGTTTCTCGTGTTAATTGCTTCATTTTTAATGTTTTTTTTATTCTGCAGTTATCATCCTTGTGTCTTAATGATGGATATATCATATCAAGAATTTTAATCATGTTATAAAAATAATAAATATTTAGTATACACATATTTATAATAATCCATGAAAATAGATACGAAAAATGAATCACATCGCTTTATGGAGGTGGTAGTCCACACGTACGCCCGAGCAACGATATCATTTCTTAACTAGTGGAAGGGTAAACTAGAAGATGATATTTTATATTTATATTACCATATTAATTTTATAAATATAAAATATATTCATTAGTTACATCATTATAATAATTAACATGATTCAGTAATGGAAAACAAATTGTAGGGGTTAATGAGTGGGTCATCTCCACGTACACATGAACGATGGTTTTGTTTCCCATTTGATGGAGAAATAAATAGATAATTATTATTCCATAAATATAATAACATCTCATTATATGTCTTATAATGGTTTTATTATATTTTAAATGTTAGGAAATAATTTATGGTGGTAAATAAAGAAGTGAAAAAGAATGATCTCGGTTAAGATGATTACAGTCTCATAGAGAATCATCCTTTGGATCCCTTCCTAAGGAACCATGGGGTAGTGTTTTGAGAATAATATTACCTATAAAATAAATTTAGGGGGTTTTTAGTAATTTTTTCCATGATTTTTTAGCCTAATTGGATCATGGTGGCATAAAGAGGAGAAGATAGATAATGTCCTTTGATAATTGATAGGAGGGGAGCCTACAAAAATACATCAAATATTATAATATAAAATGTTTTGAACTCATTTAAAATGGATGAAAAATTTTATATAATGAGGATATTGTATTAATATAATCATACAATAAAATTTATATAGGTTTATATATCATTTTAAACATTATATTTTTGTTTAAGCTCTTCATTAAACATTTTTAACCTCAACCATGGTAACAATGTTTCTAATCATGAATGTTTTTAACTTTATTTTTAAGATACAAATTGACTAAAAAATTATCATGGGATAATATTTCGAACCACTTTCGAGCCCATGTTACACATTTTATATTTTTTTCTATTTTTATATAATGTAATAAAATATTGATTTTCATAAAATATCAGTAATGTCTTTTTTGAAACTATTTATTTTATTTTTATTTAATTTCATAAATATATTAATGGAATTAGAATATAAACTATTAAAATATATATAATACAATATTATTATCTTTAAATTTTTTATTACACAATAATTTACCCAAAATAAATAACTTTTAATGTTTTTAAAATCAATGTTCTAATTTTTTACTTACTATAGAGGCACCTTTTTTGGAATTGTATATGCATTTAATGAAATTATATAATAAATAAAAACAAAAATTATTATCATAAACATAATTTCATTATTATAAAAAAAAATTTATATTTTTTTCATCAAATATTCTTATCCAAAAATGAACATATAACAAAAATAATAGTCATTAGAGTGAAATTTTATATTTATCCTTTTTCTTAAAATAATATAAATTTTATTTTAAAAGGAAAATAGAACAAAAAATTCATATATTAGATGTTAGGATATATGTTTTTTAAGTCATATAATCTAATGGATTAAAGGAAATCATGGGACATATTTTTTAATCTTTATCACATTATTTTCATCATAAATTACTTAATTTACAATTTACCGTGGTGAAAACATATTAACATTATTACTATTTGTAATGCCTAAAAATAAAAGGGACCTATTTACAAATACATAAAATGAAATAAAAAATGATTTTAAAATTTTTCTTTTTTAATCATAAAAAATGAACATATAAAAATCAAATATAATTTTGATTCCCATATATTTATTTATATTATAAATATTATATTACATTAAATAAAAATACATAATAAAATTTCACTTTTAAATTACATTATCTATAGAAAAGTAATGATAGTTTTAGAAAAATCAAAATTGTTTTACAATTCCCTGAAAAATAAATCTTTTTATAAAAATTCCAAAATGCAATCCTAAGAAAATATTGATATCATTATTTGTGAAAATTAAATCATTTTTATAATATAAAATTTCTAAAATTGGAATAAATAAATTGCAATATTTCCTTACATAAAGTAATGAAAAATACTTTTGAATAAAACATATTTTTGAAGCATAAAATGACTTTACTAGAAATTGATAGCTTATTTCATAATCATTAATCAATAAATTTGTATTAATTTGGAAAATTATATATTTATTTCCTCTTATTCCAACTCTCTAATTAAATTATTATTTTATAATGGTAATATTAGAATAATCATAGTTTATTTTTTTAATTCTCTATGTTGTGTGTCCTACCAAATATCAAACATAGTTTTACTTTTAGAAAAATATAATAAAAAATATTTGGGTATTAAATTATCCCCTCATTAAATAAATGTCATCATCATTATTTTTATTTATTTTTTTCAAAAATAAATATAAGATAGTAATATAATCACATATTTTTTCCCTATTTATGATGAGACAAACTGTAATGCATGTTTATTAAAAAGGAAAAAAATTGAAAATGAATTTTTTATAACATAACACAGTAGTTGCATGTTACATTACAAATAATAATCAGTTGATTTGTCTGTATTTTACTTGATCTTATTAAATTCATTTTCCATTGGGATAGAAAATATGATTAATTTTTATTACACGATTTCTTATCATTTTATAACAATAATTTCATCCTTCGATGTGTGTCATCATGATCATTATGAAGTTTCCTTTACTGGATCACTAAAATAAACATTAAATTTTCTATAAGATCCACAAAATGATGAAACTTTATACATAGTGTCTAAAACCGAAATGGATTGCACAAGATAAAAGAATAACCAATGTGAATAAACCTTTTTATGAGGAAATAGTGCATTAATCTCCAAATAATAAAAAATGTATCCCAATGTTCAACATAAAATCATTCCATTAGTAACTTACGTAAAACAATACAAATATATTGCTGACTATGTTGTAAACTCAAAAATATGAAATATTTGATTACATATTCTTCCTAGATCAATTTTAAATTTATCAACAAACAATTGAGATCACTCATAAATCATATATCAATAATGTATAATCCCTATCATATAATCTCTAAAATATACTAATCTTTCCCATAAATAATCAGAATCGACATAAAGTCATAATAAAATAATATATTATTTAAAAATAAAAATCAACCATTATTCATTATTCATTAAATTAAATATAATCTTAGCAAATAATATTTCCATTTACCTTATTGTACACCATCCCCAATATTATGAGCATCTTGAAAAATAACATTAATCACTTAGTCACCAAATAACTTTTTAATCCCATAGTTATTTATATAATAAAAAATTTATTTCCAAAATGTAATAATCCTTTTAACCCAATATGTTAATTAAAATAGAATATCATATTAAACAAAATATATTTCAATACCATTCAACTTATCTCAACATAAATATAAAATAATTCCTCCTCAAATATCATTTTCACTAAAACACAAACAAAATAAAATGATTGAATTCCAATAAATGTCTATAAAATATGCTCAATCATCATAATCTTTTAACACACAATACATGAAAAGGAGTATTTATGTATTTAAATATATAATCCACATTATACATATCAAATGATAATACTTTAGGTTTATCGCATATTACTATATCATATCATATGTTATCAAAGGTTATATCCTCCCACTCATCATAATGGTCTATAAATAAAAATTGAATTAACACAATGATATCCCTTGATAGTACCTAATAAGCTATGTAGTATTATGTCCACTCATCATTCACCAGTGATGGTTGAGTTAATACTAAATCTAACCCATTCAAAAAATTTACCCCTAGGATCATATGTGTCATAATAGCGTCCACTTTTTAGTATCAAAATATGTATTTATTGTATAGGAAACCCATTTAATAAGTATTTTACCAAAACATGTGATATCATACTATACTTGTATTATCCTTAGAGTCTATGATAGTATTATTTAATCTAATATATGTTTTCCTAAATCTATATTTCCAAGATTTCTACTACACTTGATATAATACCAACTGTAACATCCATAACTCCTGTAACAAATAGCTGGTGTTTACTTTATTATATTGTAATAAGATACAAGGGACTAAATAATAAGGATTTTTCAGTTTAGTTGTATTGAAGAACCAAATATATACATTATTTTCATTTTACAATGGAAATAAAATATAAAACATAGAAAACGTAAATAATATATATCCTTGAACTCAACTAAAGATTCCTTCTTCATATTCTTTAAAAAGAAAATAAGGATAAAAGTGTGACCAAATGATCAATAATTTTTATGTACAGTGGAATTTATCTTCCGTAAATAAATAATAATCAATATTAAAAGGTAAATAAATGGAAACATATTCCACAAAATCAGTAATTTGAGCATAAAATACATCCACACATAATATCAAAGTAATGATATAATAGAAAATAGTAACTTAATTCTCAATGAAGGAAATAATTTTTTTTTCATTATGATATCATAAATTAAGATATATTACTATCTAGGCCTTATGTCAAGATAGTTTAAGTGAATGGGTAGGTATACACCAAACCCCATTTTTTAAGGTTAGCAAATCGGTTTGTCTCACTAGACATAATGATGCATCAACGGGCTATGTAATTTCAGAACCCACCCCTCACATCATGTCTAATGCATTCCATATATATATATTGATCAATTTAATATATAAAAGATATACCTCACCAAAAAATATATTTATTCAGTAATCAATAAATAATTTCAACATTTCCTCAATCAGTAAAATAACATTGATAGTAAAGGACCTTATGTATAAATGGTATGCAGTTTAGGTGATTTACATTTATATAATACATTTATTTTGTATATAGATGGGAAATTTAATGTATGATGAAATAATATCACAAGTAAGATAATATTTTATAATAAATTTAATGGCACCAAAATTTAAAAGGGATAAAATATGACCATTAATTCATCATAAATATTGGTTTTTTAATAAAACAAATTATTTTGAAGAATAGAAGAAAATGAAAGAAGAATATTTAAAATAAGTATCCAGTAATTAATTTTATTTTGAAAAACATTTAACACTTTTAGAATATTCTAAATATAATAAAATGGTTATAGAGTTGGTAAAATTTGTTAATGTCGTATATGTAAAAAATAATAATTCCTTTTTCCCTTTTATAATGAAAGTTAAAAATGACCTTTTTATAAAAAGTTATAATGATTCGATTATAAACATGTAATATTAATGGATAAATTATATTTTTCTTAATAAATCATTTGAATAAATAAAAACGAATTTTGAAAAATGTCGACATTGTGGAAAAATATACCAATCAAAAGAGAAACATGATCAACTTTTATTTTAACATTTATTTACTTGATTAAATTGATAAAGATATTAAAAGTTGTTAAATATAATGAAAACTCATTAAATATGCATTGGATAAGAAAATAGTTGTATTTTTTAAAATATTTATTATAACACTCCTTCAATGAAAATTTAATCAATCCCAAAAATGAGATTGTAAAATGAATTCTTACCTCATTGGTAATGTTAAAATTGTGACCCCTTGAGGGAGTACACTAGAATTGAAACATTAATTGAGATGAATAAATATTTATTCATGTTTTATATATAATATGGGTATTATATACACCTGATAGAATACAATTGGTACATAATTCCAAATATGTCTCAATGGTGTTGAAATTGAGATGAAATACCATACAAAGAATGTAACTTTTGATTTGAAAATAAATCAATGAAGTGATTATGTGAAAAAAATGTAAATACACATAATAAATGAGAAAATTAAACATCAATAAATCATTTTTCATCTCACACATAATCAAGTAAAATCATAATCAATGAATTTAGGGTGTAACTTAGTGAATAGACACCTAGTTAAGAAACCAATTACCTCACTCCTCCACTTAGTAGAATGTTATTTAACCTCTAATTAAATAAATTTAAATTTATTATAATTATATAATATAACCATATATATGTATAAATTATCATATATGATCCAATTCTAAAATATTATCCGCAATTCATTGAAAATATTACAATATTATCATTGTTTCTGGTGTTAACTACTTTGTTTTTCATCTAATTTTGTATTCTGATTATGTGGACCTTGTGCATTGATCTCGGTTGTATCATATTTATAATGTTAATCAATATATAAAAATCATAAATATTAATTATCTAAATATATATATAATCATCTATGAGAAACATATATGAGTAATTAATCGCGTTGCTTCATGGAGGTGGTTGTTTACACATAAGAACAAGAATTGTTATCATTGTTAACTTCTGTAAGGGTAAATAAGTACATAATATAATATATTTATACTATAATAATTATACTATAATGTTAATATATATGTTTTATTATTTATACTATACATAATATAATATATTTATACTATAATAATTATACTATATAAACTATTATACTAAACTATGTTTTTATTTATAATGTTATTATAATATTTTTATATAAACACTTCGTTTAATTATAAATTATTATTATAATTTTTTTTACTCAATAAAAGATTAAGTACTCTATTTGATAAGAATTATATCTGAATACCATAAAACATAATTTGTATTTTTTAATTAAGAATTTATTTTGAAGAATTAATGAATTTTTGAATTAATTAATTTTTTAATAAAATGTTATTATCAAATTATGTTTAATAATAATAAATGAGTATATAATTTTAATGAAGTCAAATGTAATTTTTATTAAGGTTAAGAACTATTTTTTTAACCAACAATTTTCAGTAAATGTGGGTTATTATTTTAAAAGTAAAAATTCATATATTTATAAAATTATTTTGGTAAAATAAATATTATTTTTGGAATCAAGACATTGAAATTATCCAATGGTGAATTTATCATAATTTTTTGTGACTGCCAAATTTTTTGGTAAAAATAAAATACTAAATAAATATATAATGTTTTTTATGACATCATAATGACCCAATAGATATTTAATAAAATATTATAAAATGAATATTAATAAAATATATGTTTTTTGTTTAAAATATTTTTATTTTATATTTTTTGAGAATTTCATAATGCCTTAGTGGACCCTCTAAGACTTATTAAATACTTTAACATTTTAAAATGATTTCCTTTAGAGTGTGACTCACCTCCACATAAGCAAGCCTATAATTTTAATATTTTAGGACCGTTTCCATATAAAATATTTTATACCTCTCCCCTTTGGCAGAAACCATGGGCAAAAACCAAGGGATGGTTTTTGGTTTTGATTAGTTTAATGTGTTGTGTCCAAAACCTAAATAATAAAGAATTCCCTCTCATTTCTTATATAAACCCACCCTACCTCCTATTACTCTTCACTCAAACTATTTAGAGGTATAAACACCTCTTCCCCATACTCCATAGAGTCCTTAAAAGGCACCCTCATGCTCCCATGAAGTTGTTCCCAAGCCTTTGGGATCACACATCCAATTAAGGGATCCTCACCCTTCTCTACATTCAAATACAAGGATCATATTTGAAAGTAGTTATTATAATTTTGAATGGTTATAATACGATTATTTTATAATCATTATATTAATGTCCATTTTATGTTATTTGAGTGAGGTATTATTTATCAACCCGCTTTTTTACCCTTACTTAAGTCGTTACGATGCCAAAATTCTATAAGGGATTTTTTCCTTTCTTACTTTT
Source organism: Viscum album (assembly GCA_963277665.1). Taxonomy (NCBI): domain Eukaryota; kingdom Viridiplantae; phylum Streptophyta; class Magnoliopsida; order Santalales; family Viscaceae; genus Viscum; species Viscum album. The sequence goes on from OY728145.1 coordinate 540,233,800, forward strand.
GTCCAAGTTTCTTTATGTTGATATACCCTTTTTAAAATTAACAATGTTGAGGTGTGATTTCTAACCTCCCCCATACTTCCCTCCTTATTATTTAATTATGAAATACATATTTACTGATGATTAATCCCTCCCATTTACACTTGTTACCATGTCGAAATTTCATAAGATTTATTCCATTTCTCCTCTTTCTTCAAGTTTCTTTATTATGTTTTACCTTATATTGCTAAATTACATCTGTTGGGAAATTTATCTATATGAACCACTTATATTCCTTTTCATTTAAATATTATGAGATACCCCTTTCTCTCTCGTCATCCTTTTTAATGAATTTTTATTCAACGCTGTTATACTGCCAAAATTGCACCATGATTTTCCAAGCCAAAATATTTGTGTAGTGAAAACCATACCGATTTCTCTATCAAGGATATTCACCTTTATTAACATATACACATTGGAGGGTAACTTCATGTATGTATTCCACATTCCTTTATCTTTGAATAAATGATTATGTATAATGATTTCATGTTATATGTTTCACGTGGCACACTTATGCCTGAAATGAAAAGTTTATAATGGTTGCGCCCTAACAGTGCTCCAATGCATTGGGTAATGTTTAGTTTCATGGTAATCCATGTTCAATTATGGTATACTTATGATAATTAATGTGAAATAAGGTTTTACTCATGATAATTCATGTGAAATGAGGGTTTACTAATTCAAATACATGTTCAATGAGCCTTGGCTAATTCTAATATCATGTTGTATATTGTTTTCACATTTCCATGTTATGATACTCATTATATATCATGCATTATTTTCATGTTTCTATTATGCCCAATTTATAGGCCTATTTCCTAAAATGTATTGTATTCTTCATGTTATGCCTTTTTTACTCCCTTTCTGAAATTTATAGTTCACCCTTTTCTTATGTATTTCCTTAGGTTATCCCATGCAATGTTAAGTAAGAAGGAATGTTGTGGTCTTGTAAAAGAAGTTTTCAAAAAAGATTTTGTATTTTATGTCTTATGTTTTCATGTATTGTTCCAAATTTCCCAAGACACTAGACCACTTGATCCTCAGTGTTTTCTTAAGAGAAATTTAAGGTAATAAATCATGTTTAAATATGTAATAAAGATCAGGGTGGTTATAGTTGGTATCAAAGGATTGGTTTAGTTATTTTTGGGATTAGGGTTAGAAAACCCTAGTGAATTTTTTAGGGAGATGACAGTGTATAAGAAAAACATATCTAAATTTTGGTGAGTATAGATTAAGTGGTTTATCAAGAAAATGAGTCCCTGTCTGGATACAAAAAAGTAGAGGTGGATCTGGAACAGATGTATATAGGGGTAAAACCCAAAAACACCTCTTTGAGCTAGACTCAAACCACAACTGGTGCATGACAATGGGCATTGCTACACTCTTGGTTTGACACTCCTGGGGATATTATTTGTTAAATTCATAAGCATAGTATGGTCTATTTTTAAGCGAATAAAAATTTCCCATAAGAATATATGTTGGGAAGTAGATCATGAATAACATAAATTGAAGCCTATAAATTCGTAAGTTATGTAAAAAATATAATTTTTAAGTTATCGATTTTTTTCATTGGATTCCCCGTTATGTGTTATCCCTAATTTTCATTTTATTCTAGACAGTGGCCTATAATATGTGGAATATGGCTAACAACTGATGCAGAGGGCAACGTGATGAATGTCCTAGTGAGATTCCAAATCAAATGGGAGCTCAAGTAGGACATATCATAATTATGTCAAACTAGCTATCAAAAATCATGATTAACAATTGGCACATTGTTGAATTCCCAAGGAAATCATGGAAGAGGAATATGGCCTATCAACATTGTCCATCTTCTAAAGTTGATAAGGGGAAGCAGACCCAATTTCCTTTGTACAATAAGAGTGGATCGAGGCACCAAGGGAAATTTCACAAACGGACAAGGAGTTGTTTTATTTGAGGAAAGGATGTGAACAAATTATCAAATTTACCTAAAATAATGGATAATGTGATAGATGGAGACAAAGTTCTATATGAGGAATCTTACAAAGTTATATGCTATAAATGTGGAGGAGTCGGGCATTACACACGACAATGCTCTATTATAAGGGCTGTGAAGAATGATGAGAATCAATATTCACCATGATCAAGGGAGAATGGGGTGTCCTATTCTAATATGGATAATTATGAATGAATCGCATTTAACAACTACATAAAAGTAGTGTATGCCAAAATGTATTTCAATTCATGTCTTATTATTATATCTTTTATGTTTTCTAATAACATTGAGCCCCCAAGAATGATATTAAATCATTAGGGAAAACATCTATAACTTTTGTATCACATGTTGATATTTGTGGGAATGTGATTCTTGAAAATTTTATAACTATAACTTTGATGGAATTTGAGGAGAAAATAAAAATTCATTTCATATGACTCAAGGAAGTTGAAAATTGTTGAGAAAAACTACTCCACGCATGATCTGGATTTGGTGGTAGTGATCTTGCATTAACAATCATGCGGAAATACCTCTTTGGGGAGATGCATCAAATATATATGGATCACCAAAGACTCAAGTATATATTCACACAGAAAGAGTTTAACATGCACCAATTAAGATGGTTAGAGATGATCAAAGACTATGACTACTCAATTCACTTCCATCTAGGGAAAGATAATAAAGTTGAAGATGCTCTAAGTACAAAAGATCCAGCAACTCTTTCATTGATGAGAATTTAAAAGGATCAAATATTCTTAGATTTCATGATGATGGAAATAGAAAACATAAATAATGGAACATCATCAATCCTTTCACAAATGATTTCTCAAATGTCACTTTTGGAATGGTTGAAGGATTATCAGAAGTATTATGTGGGAATTCATAAGAATGTGGAAACTATCATAAAAAGGAAATCCTTAGAGTTCAATTATAATGAAGACAGAATTGTGAGATTTGGGACAAGACTATGTGTCCCATCAATTCTAGAGTTAATGAATGAACATTTCGATGATGCACATAGTTTGAATTTCTCCATTCACCTAGGAAACAAAAAGATGTATCAAGATCTCTGAGAGCATTTTTGGTGGGATAACATGAAGAAAGAGACCACTGAGTATACATCAAAGTGTCTAGTATGTCAGTAAGTGAAGGCTACGTGACAGAAGTCTAAGGGGATGATGAAACCATAACCTATACCAACATGGAAATGGGAGAACATCACTATGTACTTTGTAACTAGACTTCTAAAGACATCCAAATGAAACAATGCTATCTGGGTTGTTGTGGATCGTCATACAAATACTGCACACTTCATTTCAGTTCGAAATTATTTCTCATTGGATCAACTGGAATAGATATACATCAGGGAAGTGGTAAGACTGCATAGTGTACCATTATCAATTATATCGAATTGAAATCCAAGATTCACCTGTATGTTCTGGTAGATTATCCATCACACTCTAAATACTGAGATGAACTTTAGTACGGCTTATCATCTACAAACTATTGGCCAATATTGGCAGACTATCCAAAAAATTGAGAACATGTTGAGAGCATGGTAAATTGACTTCAAAGGATGATGGGATAAACATATTCATCTGGTTGAGTTCTCTTAATAATATTTTCCACTCAAGCATCCTAGTGGATCATTATAAATCCCTTTGTGGGAAGCGGTGCAGAACACCGGCATGATGGGATGAGGTTTGGGTGAAAAAACTTCTAGGTCCAAAAATGGTCGAAGAAATGGTGGAGATGGTTATGACCATCCAGCAGCACATCAAAGCTTCTCAGAGTCGACAAAAGAGTTATGATGACAATCATTGAGGTGACCTAGAGTTTTATGTTGGGTACATGGTATTCCTCTACATATCTCCGTAGAGGAGAGTTATGATATTTGGGAAGAAGTTAAAAGCTTAGTCCAACGTAAATCAGCACTTTTGAGATCCTTGATCACATTGGAGCAGGGACCTATCGACTAACACTCCCACCGAACATGTCTCAAGTACATGATGTATTCCATGTATCACTCCTGAGGAGGTATATACCTGACCCATAAGAAGTACTCAATCTGGAGGTGGTACCATGGGAGAATGACCTCTACTGTGAAGAGAAGTTGTTGAAGATCTTAGAACGTATGGAAAAATTTATATGAAATAAGACAATTCCCATCGTCAAAGTGTTGTGGAGAAGCCACAAGTTTTAATAAGCAATGTGGGAACTAAAGTAAGTGATGATCCAAAGTTACCCTCATTTGTTTTACTGTGGGAAAAGGAAATTTTGAGGGAAATGTTTCTTAAGGGGGGAAGGTTTTAACAATCCTAACATTCATGAATAAAATTACCTTTCATTTATTTAATTAAATGTCTTATGGATATAAGAAACACATTCACTTTTTTGGTTTTATAAAATTGGATTTAATTGACTATTAAGTATCATTTCCATTGATAATATTTTTTTTGAACAGTAATCACATGACTAGTGCAAATATATGGTTTTAAAAAATCCCTTTGATACAGAAAAAAGGGGTGATGGCCTCATCCAGTAGACTCTAGTCGTACGAAGCACATTTGTCAGACCTCAAGAAGGAGGTAGTGTCACTGGGATTTTATCATGACCAAGCCCAATATGAGTTTAAATACGTTATTATTTAATATAATTTCATATGGGTTAAGTACAAGTTAATAGAGGTTACCACTCTAGTGATGTTATCCAAGCTGCCCTGAGAGTCTCTCACTATTGCACACATTACCCTTATGTATTATGTAGGTGTTATAAGGGGTTATGTAACCACGTATTAGTTACTTATAGGGTAATATATTTTATAAATAAAATTCTTATTCAATCAATACCTTTATGAGAATAGTTTCTCTTCAAAATATATTGAATTAGATAAATAGATTTTTTTGGGTAAAATGATACTTTTCATAAATATATAAATTATTATATTAAAATAATTTTTTATTAATAAATTTGTTATAATAGTACTATAATAACACACCTTTCAATTATACATTATTATTATATTATTATTATTTTACTCTATAAAATATTTAGCATCCAGTTTGATAAGAATTATATTTGAATGCGATAAAACAAAAATTGTATTTTTTTTAATTAAAGAATTTATTTTGATGAACTAATGAATATTTAAAATAATTAAAATTTTAATATAATATTATTATCGTATTACGTTTATAAATAATTAATTAATATGTAATTTTTTTGAATTCAAATGTAATTTTCATTAAGTTTAAAAACTATTTTTTTAAAGACCCATCAATTTTCAGAAAATGTTAGTTTTTATTTTAAAAGAAAAAATTCGCATATTTATAAAATTATTTAGATAAAATAAATATTTTATTTGTAATTCAGATGTCAAAATTATCCAACGGTGAATTTTTCATAGTTTTATGAGACAGTCAAATTTTTTGGAAAAAATTAAATACTAAATAAATATTTAATGTGTTTTATGACATCATAATGACCAAATAGTGATGTAATAAAATACTATAAAAGGGATATTCATCCAATATATGTTTTAACATAATAATATTTTTATTTTAGATTTGTTTGATTAATATTATAATGCCTTAGTGGACCCTCTAAGACATATAAAATATTTTAACTTTTAAAAATGATTTCTTTGAGAGTGTGACTCACCTCCACATAATAAAGCCTAATATTATAATATGTTCAGCCCTTTTAATTATAAAATATTTTATACTACTCCCCTTTTTCAGTTACCATGGGAAAAAAACCATTGGATGGTTTGTGGTTTTGATTAGTTTAATGTATAGTGTCCCAAACCTAAGTAATAATAAATTCCCTCTACTTTCCTATATAAACCAACCCAACCTCCTATTAATCTTCACTAAAACCATTTTTATCTCTACCAACTTCATCCCCATAATCCCTATATTCTTCAAAAGGCTCCCCAAGATTCCAAGAATCTGTTCCCAAGTCTTTGGAATCACACATCCATTTAAGGGATCCTCACTTTCCTCTCCTTTCAAATTATAACATCTTATTGGAAAGTAGTTCTTGTAAGTTCTAAGGGTTATAATATGATTAATTTATAATAATTCTATTAAAGTCCATTTTATGTTATTTTAATGAGGTATTATTTATCCTCCCTCATTTTTACCCTTACCTAAGTTGTTACTATGCCAAAATTTTGTAAGGGATTTCTTCTTTCCTCATTTTTTTCCAAGTTTTTGTATGTTAATATACCCTTTTATTTTCAATTAAAAATGTTGGTGTATGATTTCACACCTCACCTTAATTCCCTCATTATTGATTAATTATCATATACCTATTTCTCTCACATTAATCTCTCTAACGTACACTTGTTACAATGCCGAATTTTTGTAAGAGTTGTTCCATTTATCCTCTTTCTTCAAGTCTATTCATTATGTTACGCCTTCTATTTCACAATTCCATGTGTTAGGAAATGTATCTATATGAACCCATTACTGTCCATTTAATTTAAATATTATGATATACCCCTTTATCTCTCATAACCCTTTTTTATGAATTTTTATGTCACATCGTTATGCTGCCGAAACTGCACTATGATTTTGCAAACCAAAATCTTTGTGTATTGAATACCATACCCATTTCACTATCAAGGGTATTCACCATTATGAATATATATATATATAACGGTACTTACATGTTTGTATTAAACATTCATTTTTCATGGAATAAATGATTGTGTTGAATGATTCCATGTTATTTGATCTATGTGGAACACTTATGCATTAAATAAAAATTTTATGAAGGGTGCACCCTGATAGCACTCCAATGCATTGGGTAATGCCTAGTATCATGATACGCCATGTGTAATGAGGGTATAATGAATATAATTCATGTTAAATGAGGTTTTACTCATGATAATTAATGTGTAATGAGGGTTTACTCATGAAAATCCATGTGCAATGAGCCTTGGATCATGCTATTATCATGTTTTATGTTTTTTCCACATTTCCCCATTATGGTAATCCTACTATATCATGCCTTTATGTTTATGTTTCTCTTGTACTCAATTGATATACCTACTTACTAAAATGTATTTTATTATTATTTTTATTCCCATTTTACTCCATTACTATTCTTTATACCTCACCCTTTTCTTATGTATGTCCATGGGTTATCCCATGCAATGATAAGTACGAAGGAATATTGTGGTCATGTAAAAGAAGTTTTCAATAAAGATTTTGTATTTTATGACTTAATTTGTCAACTAATTTTCCTAATTTACTAAGACACTAGACCTATCGATCCTTAGAGTTGTCTTAAGTGAATATTTATGTAATAAATCATGTTTAAATATGTAATAAATAGGATGGTCTATATACATTGGGTGTTCTTCTCCCCTTGGATGGCATGTAATTTTGCCTTAATTTTTTGATAATCACTATTAAAAAATGCTTTCTAAAATACATATAGAGGACAAGAAATCAACTCATAAACCAAACACAACCAACCTCTGGAACTCCTTATGCAAAAAAGAACTCCTTTAAATTTTGTAACCATTGTGCATCCATTTGAACATGCCTTAAAACATAGGACCAACTATGAAATCATGAGATTTAGTATTCATTGACTTTTCATCTTCCTAAATAATTGAAAACAATTTCAACTTTACCATATCACTTGACCACTTCAAATAGTAAAATATTTAGTGAATAATGGTTTATAAGTGAAAATTAATATGTTTTAAAAAATAATGACCTAGTGCATCAAGTGATGGACATAATTGAATGTTTTTTGATTTATCAATTTATAACATAGATCAAACGTGTTATATTGATTTCACATATAAGTAATTAATTCATTTTTATACACACACCCAGACACCCACAAATGTATTTTTTTAGAATTTAATCAATTTATATTTTTTATTATATATATTTATTTATTAAATTTTAATATTTTTAATATATGTATTCATATTTATTTCAATATATCCATTTTTAATGATTTATATTAATGAAACTTATCTAAATTTTCAATTTTATAGTCATTTAATTAATCATTTTTACTCAATTTTAACATGAATGAACTTAATATTAAATATTCATTAAAAAATTTAAAAATTCATTTGTAAAAAAGTATCTATATATAATTATAATTATAAATGAATATTTAATGTCTTTATTCATTTATAATTATAAATAAATAAAGAATATTTTTTAAAAAATTATTTATATAATTATAAATAATTAATTATAAAATTATCATACAATTATTTATATAATGAATATAATTTCTAGGTTTATATATATATATATACTTATATAAATATATATAAATATAAAAATATTATTATTTTTAAAAATTATTTATATAATTATAAATAAATAATTATATATTGAATGAATTATAAAATAATTATATAATTATAAATAAATAAGTATATATTGAATGAATTATAAAATAATTATTTTTTAAAATGTATTATTATTAATATTATAATTACATATAATAATTATAATTTTTAGAAAGAAGTATTATTATTTAAAAAAGGTATTATAAATATTTATCAGTGGTAAAAAAGTGCTGACAAAGATTCATTTTATCAGCGCTTTTTAAATTAGCACTGATAAAATGTAACTTTATCAGTGATTTCTTTGAAGCACTGATAAATGTGTCATGATCTATTTTAAAAACCGTAACCATTGCGAACCAGTTCGCTATATCTGAACCTCTCCATGGAATATTCCTAGTGCCGACACTCCTCATTATCTTATTCAAGCATAAATCTAGTCAAGAATCAAGGCTCCAACCATTCCAAGGATCAAATCTAAGTCTTGGGTGATTAAAGGGTTGAATGTAACCACAACTCGAATGAAATCCAATTTGTTTGACATCTAAAACTTCCTTATGTTATACACTGAAACATATCATCCAACTTTCGTGTATCCCAACAAGTATAGTTGCACTATACTAAAATAAAATGACCCAAAATTCATTGTCTTTTAAATATATTGAATTATCCTCGTCCCTGATATCGTGTGGGTCTCCTAGGGATGACATTTTTACTATGTGACTTGAAATATATCAAACCTAGTGTTGGGTCGTTTTTTGTGAGGTATAATAGGCTCCAAATACCTATATTATGTGACATATACCTCTTTTCAATCATCATATTTTTACAAATTCATCCATATAGTGGTAGGTTTTGTCATTGGTTTGGAATATTACATTGCAAATCAGTTGGATGACGAAATATTTCACATCATTGGGTTCATATACTATGTTTTTCATCAATTGGATGACCATTATATAAATTTGAATTTTTGTCTTATTTATTTAACTACTTCTTGAAAAAATATAATCTTTTCAGTTTTTATTCTTAAAATAATTCATTTTGAATTTAAATAATATAACATACATGATATAAAAAAATCAAAGAGTATTAAGGTTCAATAATCCATGGATTGTATTTTAAACGAATAACCAATTTTGAGATAAAATGTAATTGATATTTTGATTTTTGTTGTTGAAATATAGTCAAAAAATAAGCAATTAGAATGAGTACTTTTCTTGGAAATACGTCAGAATCATGTTGTTTTAATAAACAAAATATTGTTTCATTATATGTTTTAGAATAAGATTACATTGTTGATAGAATGTATAGTTTTGAATCATTTGGGATTGATCAAAAGTTTTCTAAATTTTATATTTTCTTTGAAAATTAACTTATTTAATGAGAAAAGTTCTCTATTATTAAAATTCTAAAGAATATTTTAAATAATTTAGAATAAATCATATTATTCTAGATTTAACTAATTTTGATAAATTAATGAATTAACATTTCATTATGTAAATTTAATAAATCTGTTTTAATATAATCTATTTTTTTGAAATAAAAAACTATTTTTCATAGATATAAACATTAAAACTTTAGAATCCCACTTAAATTCAACTTTATTAGTTTAGATTTAATTATTTAATGGAATGATATGTTCACTATGGATTCTTAATTCTATTGAATTCGATGATTTATAAACATAAACATAAATCCATTTTTTATGTCATAGTTGTAATATGATACCCCACAGATGTGACCATCTCAACTACATGATATAAAAATGATTCAGTACAATACATTACCATAACCTTTTATGTTAAGTGTTTTATAGAATTTGGAAAAAAATTATCTAAATAACCCATATATTTTACAATTAATGGAAATATTTTGGAATAATATATATAATAACTTATTCCATATGATTCCTTCAATGTTTTTATTCAAAACAAGCTTCTCTGGTCACATTGTTCTTATTTAGATCAATCTCCACATGCATAGATTTGATCCAATTATCATCCTTGATATCCTCTCCCAATGATTGAGGATCTACTTGGGAAAAAATGAGGTTTTATGTAGAGAATTAATACTTCATTTTTTCACTGAAACTTCCCGATCACCAATGAAATTTTATTCAATGATTTTAGGCTTTCTTGTATTTCATCCATTTGATAATATTATAGTCATCTTTGAAATGATAATCCACTAATTAATACTTTGTAAAAATATTTTCATTTCTATCATCACACATATAATAAAAACAATGTATGTTTTACTTTAGTCCATCTAAAAATAGATTTTTCTTTAATATTGCCTTTCGGTTCCACCCTTAGGAATATCATTTTACTATCCATGCAATTCTCACAAAACTGGAGACATTCACCTTTGAAAATTAATATCTTATGTGTATTTATTTATTTTTTGTACAAAATGAATACTTTATAAACAAAATAGGATATATTTACTTTCCCTCGGATGAAGAAAATATTCTATCCAATGTATCATATTTTCTCCTCATCCTCCTCACTTGTTGATTTTTTGTTTGGCGAGATCTATTTTCATTTTTTATCATCATTCTCACGTTACCATTGGAATATCCCTATGGTCAATAATGATTGCATAGTAAAATCATTATCCATAGAGTGAATATTTTTTTTCATATTTACATTTAATTTATTTCTTGTCAGTATTACTCATATAATAAATTTTTTCTTTTACAAGTGGATTATTTTGTTCACGCATGTAACTGAGATAATTAAAAAAGGAAACCCATTAAGAAATCATACAAACATAATAAAAATGTGAATTCCTACTAATTATTCACCAAATTTAGTTGCCATTTTATATACTCTTTTTATGTTAATTTCCTAATTATTTATATGTAATACTATTTTAATTTTATCCATAGATCTTTGGGGAAGCAATATATTTCTTTCAACTATCTACAACAAGACACAAAATGGATAAAATGATTCTTTATTCCAATGTTTCCATGATTTCCATATTAATTTATTTTTTAAACTTCAAACACTTCTTATTGATTCGATGTTCTTTTTCAAAAAACCTTTCTCGTTGTTAACAGCCTATATTATTCATACTTTCAACAACGAGAATGATTTTCCACTATGAACAAAAATTCAATATGCAGTGTTGGTAGTTTGAACTAGAATAAAAATGGAAACATGGAAACACAACAGATAGGACTATACTAAGACTTTTGGGTGCGAAGAAATTTTCCACACCTCAATCCGACAAATGGTCTGACTTGTATGACTCAAAGTGCTTCTTTTTATTTAATATTTACATTAATTTTGGTAAAAAGGACAAATCGCATAATCAAAACCACCAAAACATATTAATATTATTATGATACTTTAGATAAATGTTCCATAAGTCATTTGAGAGGTTTAGAAATCATCCGCACCTCAATTCAATGCATGGTGTGACCACTATCACTCAATGTGTTTTCTATCAGTTTAAAATTGGCAGTTTAGTTCAAAAAAATGTATGTCACTGAAAACAAAGAAAACATGGTTGAATTTTAACGAAAATTTAGGAAATCGATTCACAAGTCATTTTTGATTTGTACGGATCCATCTCACATCAAATTGATTCATGATGTGATTAGTAGAGGGAAAATTTTTTGTATCCATATTAAAATGACATTTTAGTAAAAAAAATGTGACATACACAAAACTAAGAAAATGCATTAATATTTTTTTGATAATTTATGAAAATGATCCATTAGTAATTTGAGAGATACATGAATCATCAGAACCAAAATCCAATGCACAGTGTGACTGGTATAACCCCAAGTGTAACTTTTTATTTAAAAATTACATCAATTTTAATAAAAAGGGAAACTGACCTACTCAAAACTGAGCAAATTCTTTCATATTTTTTGATAGTTTAGATAAATGATCCATAAGTCATTTGAGATTTGTAGGATCATCTATACCTCAATTTGACGTATTTTGTGACCAGTGTTACTCCAAGTGTGTCTTTTTATACTAAAATGAGATCAATTTTAATAAAAAGGAAAATTAACCTACTCGAAACAAATAAAACACATTCATATTATTTTAATAATTTATGAAAATGATTTGTAAGTCATTTGAAATGTAAGAATAAGTACTAATTCAATTTGACACATGGTATGATTGGTATGAATCTAAGTGCATGATTTTATTTAAAAATGACATCAATTTTAATAAAAAGGACAAATGACATACTCCAAACTAAGAAAGTGAATTCAGATTTGTTTTGATACATTAGGAAAATAATCTATATGTCATTAGAGACATTTAGGAATCAACCGTACCTATTTCCAATTCATGTTGTGATCGGTATGACTCAATATGAATCTTTTAATTTAAAAACTTACATAAATTTTAATAAAGAGGACAACTGACCTACTCAAAATTGAGAAAACACATTTAGATTGTCTTTATACAATAGATAAATGATCCACAAGTCATTTGAGATGTGTTTGAATCATATGTACCTCAATTTTATACAGGGTGTGATGGGTATGACTCTAAGTGTGTCATTTAATTTATAAATGACATCAATTTTAATAAAAAGGAGAACTAAACTACTCAAAACTGAGAGGACTCATTCATATTGTTTTGATACTTTAGGGAAATTATCGATAAGTAATTTGTGACATGTAGGAATAATCCATACCTCAATCTGATGCACAGTGTGACTGGTATGACTCCAAGTGTATCTTTTTATCAAAAGAATGGCATTAATTTTAATAAAAAGGACAACGTCCTACTCAAATCCTCAAATACACATTTGGATTGTTTTGATACTTTATTGAACCTATCCATATGTCATTCATGATGTGTATAAATTATATGTACCTCAATATAACACATGGTGTGAAGATATGACTCCAAGGGCATATTTTTATTTAAAAATGACATCATTTTTGTCAAAAAAGGAAAATTGACCTACTCAAAACCAAGAAAATGCATTCAGATTATTTTGATAATTTCTGAAAACTATCCATAATCCATTTGTGATATCTAGGAATTATTCACACCTCAATATGATAAACTATGTGTTTGGTATGACTCAATATGTCTATTATCAATTTAAAATCAACATTTTAGTTCAAAAGGTACCACTTAGTGGAAACTGAACAAACACACTCAGATTGTATTTATAATTTTGAAAAATGATTCATAAGTCAATTTTGAAATTTATGAATTGGTATCACATAAAATCAATACATGATATGACCTATATGAATAAAAGTGCATGTTTCATGTTTAAAACGTCATTTTAGTAAAAAAGACATGAAACATGATCAAAAGCTGAGCAAACACATTCAGATTGACTTGATACATTAAGAAAATGATACATAAGTCATTTGGGATGAGTAAGAATCAGAAACACCTAAATCTAGTGCATGGTGTGATTGGTATGATTAAATGTTCATTTTTTAATATGTAATTATCATTTTAGTTTCAAATGCGCATCACATCACCAAAACCAAGAAAATGCTCATAGATTGTTTTCTCTTCATTTAAATTATGCATTCATATTTTTTTATAATTTTGTGGTGTTTCTAGTGTTGTGGTGTGATGTTATAGCATACCGCACTGGTGCTGCAATGTGCTATTGCAACACATTGTAGTATTCCCCTTTATCAACACTGATAAAAGACTCGAGCTTTTAATCTCGCTCAAGTAGTATGTGTTTCTATAGTGCGGATAAATTCCATTTTTAGCACTATTAAAGGATTATTTTGTAGTAGTGTAGATACAAACTATTGTAGAAACAAGATATTGTAGATAAAAATAGTTTTAGATTAATCCATTTTAGAGAAAACATTTTTTTGATATACCCTATTGTAGATAAATTCCTTAACAGAAAAAATCATTGTGCACAACATTCATAACCTCAAGAAATCTCTCCCAATAGATAATTTCTCTATAGTTTTCTCCCCGTATCGATATAAAATTTCCCCCCTCCTCTATTCATATTATGATGGAGAATAAAAATAGTAGTTCCTTTAAGACCAAAATAATATGATGTAATCAAGATGAAAAATAAAACACAATCAATCGGCCATGAAATCACCATTTTTTTCATCGGCACTGTTCAGAGGTGAAAGGAACACATACAGATCTATACTAGAGGGTATTTTCATTACGTCCTCATGATGCAATAATTATACACCAAAATAATTTTTCAATATCAGCACTATCAAAAAACAATCTACTCATTACCAAGATAATATATCTTCTTAGTATTAAAAAAACTTTAAATTCAACCTAAAAATATTCTTATTGGTTCCAAAACCAATTTTCAATTTCACGAGAAAAATATCACTAGTCATGTTGTTACACATCATGTGTATAGTGGAGTATCTATTTAATCTTACAATATCCATGTTGTACTGAGCATAAATAGGTTATTTTTTTGAATTAGGAATCTTTAATAGTTGTTTCTAAAAGCCATTCCTTGTTGTTGTGTTTATATTGATTCTATGATTGGATTGATGAAATCGACTAACATTAGAGGCTAATAATTAGAATTTATAAATGAAAATTTATATTTTTTTTAAATCAAAATATGGGTGATGATATTCTTGGTGGATATACTTTATTCAAATGAAATTAATGAATAAATGTCTATTATTTAATAGTCATTGATGGTTGGGTTTACTATATGATTTTGTTTGTAATTTTTTATGATTTTTTATTCTTTGATTGGAATGTTTTTTGGATTTTTATGAAATAATTGAGTTGTTAAATTTAATTTATTTTCATTAAAGTGGATATTAGTTCACTCATGTTTGAGATTTATATTCTCAGGAGTGTGTTTAGATTGTGAGAGTTTTACACTGGATATGGTGTGTTCCTTGAAATATATCTCGTTGTGTGGTTAATCAAACCCCCATATCATTATTTCATGGTATTGTTTTAAATTATTGGGTATTATAGTCGTTTGAGAGGTTTCTGATATAAGATTTTAGAAATCTTCAAACCAATCCTATGTAATTTTTCAGGTGTTAAGAAAGTGTCTTTAATTTTTCAAGATTTATTATTATATTTTAGGTTTTGTTTTATTTTTTAAATTTTGATTAAGGGAAATATATTATGCATTGAATTTCAATATTTTTCACAAAGAAATAATATTATATCTCAACTATATTTTTTACTCTTTCTTTAAAAATATAATTTTTTATTGATTATATTGTGTATCAGTTATATTTTTTAATTCCTTGATATTTTAGTAAGTAAGTTATTTTAGGAATACAATATATGTTACATTATATATGTTACAGAATATATATATAATCCATTGTTTTAAAAGTTGTAAATTATTTTACTAGAAATTTTGATATAATTATTATGTTATTATATATTAATTTTTTAAATACTAATTTATTTATATGTGGAAGGGTGACCGATTTCCTTATAATTTTGTAAAATTTATGATGGGGATCAGTGTCCCCAATTCTTTAACTTATTCAATTATCTATGTCATTTTTGAATTTTCATTTTCTTCTTCCCTAAGTGGGTTTTTTGTTACCATTATTTTTTAGAGATGTATATACATTTATTTATTATATTTGGGATTATGGGGTTCCCTATTGTTCATATATTTAGTCACCACAACATGATCATTTATCCCACATCTGAAATCTCACATACAGAAAAAAAATTAGGGACTTTATTAGACATTATATTGGAGGAGAGGGATCTTAGTGGTTCTCAAAGGTGATAGTAGGGGACGAAATTCATTTCATGTGGTAGTCCATTACAAATATCACTTCATTGAACTTGCTCTATGTTGGTTTCCATTTTGTTCGTCTGTGGGTATTTTTCAAAAAAAATGTTACTTTAAGATTTATACACATGTAATCATTTATGGATCTAAGTTTTTGGCACATGCATTATATTTCAACTTGTTTTACTGTCTATAATGTATTATTATATCATATGTGAGGAAGTGTATTTTTTTGGGTGCATTGGGATAAGACCTCACATCATGTGTGATATTCCAACTCAATACTAGTCACCAACATATAGCATATTGGATGTCGGATTTGGGTGGAACACTCATCTTACTACATATCCTGGTGGGGCCCTAATAGATAAGGTCAAGTTAGAGTGGTATCAAATCCATATTTGTATTAGACAATCCATTTGGATTTATGTTCCTATGAGGATCAGTATGGGAACATAAGGTTATAGTTTTAAGGGTTTTTCTATTTGGATTTTAGACCATGTAAGTCAGTTTTAGTGTGGTGACTAACATATCCATTAAACGGTACTATGATAACATAATTTTAATCGTAGATCTCTAAATTATTAGTTATAGGGAATTTAAAAAAAATAATTACATCATATGGGTATTAGCTATTTATTTTTGGGAATTTATTGAGTCATCTCCATTGATATATTTTATTGAAAATGGTTTAACTTATCAAAAAATAGATGATACTGACATACAAATAGCCAGATAAGATCCTGATGTGTGTTGGTGATGTGAATTTACTAGTTATTAAGCCTCATATAACTAAGCAACTAAGTGATGAGGCTTCCACCCAATAAAATGATCATGGGATTCCCCCATTGGGTGAGCAGGAATTATTTCATCCACCCATAGTGTAGTGAGCTGACACCCTACAATTAACATAAATTAAAATCCCTCTACTTATTGAGTGTCAAATAATTATAGTAGGACAAACTGAGGATTACTGTTATTCTCTAGACGAGATAAACAACAAGGGGCTAATTAGTGCTCTTATTTTAGAAATTCATCTTATAAAACTCAAATTATTGGACTTCTAAAGATCTCGATTAGCTCAATATATTCTTTCAACCTCACAATGTTTGCAATGGATCCAATAATAGATCATTACACATGGATTTAAATGGTTTAGAATAAAATCACACTTCTTTCAGTGATTATTTAGTCACCACAATAAAAAATTCTCAAATATATTCACAAGTGGATAAAATTTCATTGATCGTCTCAGTCTTATCAATATAGTGTCACACTATTTTTTGGATCCTATGTCATACCATAGAATATGGAGCTTCATGCTACTCAATACAATCATGTGACCCAAAGGAAGAAATATTACCTCTACATCCTGGTATCTTCTAGAGCACTTTACGTAGATCTTCCTCCACAGAAAACCTAGATCAACTAAATCATCAATTTATAGTTTTTGAAAAAACCTATAGGATCCTTGTGATATTATTTAGAGTGGGGTTAATCAATTATGTTAAATTATTATTTTTAATTTTTTTTTTGAAATAACATTCATCTCTTGTGAAGATGAGTTATATATTACTACCCACACGCATAAAATACAAACCCACACAAGGAGGATAAATATTTATAAGATTTACCTTCAAATGTGATCAGGTTATTCCTTGGTGTGTTATATATTCCTCTGAGATCATATTACCCACTAGAATAATCTTGTATGTATAAGGGAGTAGGGTATATCCTTGAAACATGTGTTTTCACATATTTCATATATACATCAGTGCATCCTACACTCAAGTGCAACCCGTAATTTAAAATGATTTTAAATGTTGAAAAAACTTATATGTCTTTCACCAATAGTCTATTGTCCCATTTTTTAGTTTTTTGAGCTCTTCCTCCTATATTTTCTCGCACAATATCCAGAAACAATGTCAATTCTCATACACAACATAGAATGCAACCACTATTATTTTCATCTTCAATGTGAATGAGTTCCTTTTAAATAAATGGAAACCTCAAATTCATCTACCTCTTTTCCTATAGTAAACTTCACAACCAAATAACCGATACTTTTTCAAAAATGTTCCTCATAATATTTTGATTTATATGTTCATATTTTATTTAACACACTTATTTTTCATATTTTACATTAAAATTTATTAACAAGTTCAATTTGAATAATATAACCACATATTTTCCCTAATATTACTATCTTTAACCTATAATAAAATAGTTATAAATATTTTAATTTTAATTATCCTAAATATGTTGATAGATTCCCTTCAAGATATCTAGTTATCAGGGTCTCTATTTCCTCATTAAAATTCCATGTATAAATTCATATAATATATGTATAGGAAACAACATATCTTTCAAATTATCAAGTAATAGCTTCATCAATACTTGTTCTAGAATTCATTATATTTCATGAAACCTTATTCTTCCATTACAAATTTACTAAATCTTGAATCATGGATTAATATAAGATTATTCTTTTATTCTTTGAGAAGAATTACTCACCATGCATTGACCAGATTAATTCTCAAATAAATTCATGAGTAATAATATTTTATTGTGATATTTATTTCCATGATTTATAGTTCACATTGAATCATCATATTCAATTATAATCTTTAAAAAAATAAATTTATAAAACCAAAATATAATTCTATAATATTTTTGAATTATTACTTAGGTGTGATATTTACACAAAGGTCGATAATGTTTTTTCTGATTGATGTGTATGAAAATAATGCTTTCAAAGTGCCTCAAATGATCCTTATGTAGACAATAAATGATCCTTATGAAGTCATGGTTTAATTATTATGTATATCTTGAATTATATTTACATAGATTTTAGTTCATTCTTTTGTACCATAGATGATGTTTACATAAGTAAGGGATCCAACCTTATACAATCATGCATTTTTAATTTTTGTAATACCTTCAAGGATAAAATGATAGATATGAATGCTCTAGGACTTGAAAATATTCTCATATTTACTCTTAGAAAACCATATTTTACCCAACCTCTTCGCACATTGATTCCAATCAACATAAAAACTCTAAATTTTATAATGGTTATCACCATATATGAATTATCAAATACCCCTTGAGTTTGACCATGATTTATGTGTTGGAAACAAGAGAAATAAAAACCATTTTATCATCTTAAAACTTCTCTAATATTCATCATCTAGATAAACACAACATTCAAGAGTGAATACTTTAAACTCACAAAATGACATATTCTTATCAAGACTTCAACACTTTTTCTAAAATCTTTTTCTTCTCATCCAATACCTCAACTAAATAATTATACTAAAACATATCCCCCTTTGGTTTTTTTGTCAATCAAGGAAAATAAATCAAGTTAAAACTTTTAAATCATAAAAATTAATCACCAATAAATAATTTTTATCCTACATGAGTGAGATCAGTATACTAAACAAGATAATTGAATAACAATATCATGTTCTCCAAAAAAATAGTGATAAATTCTCAACCTCTTCAAAACAAATATACTTGATTCTACCTTATGAATTGACACCAATTGCGAAAAATATGAGAGTCAACATTTCTATTATCAATAATTCATCATAAAATAAAATCAATCATCAACTTGATATAGATATCCTAGGAACCTATTAAATAAAAAATTCTTACATTGACTTCAATAAAACTATAAAAAACATTTCACACATGCGCCGGATGAGTTCACATCTTACCAATTTTAATAAAAATCACTAAATATATTCTCCCACTATTTGATTACCCCATAATGGTAACACAAATAAATCAATAATACCCATATATTTTATTATCACCTATTTGAAAAAACATAGGAATATATATATATATATAATGAAATATTTACATGACCAATTTTTCCACACCTATGAAAAGAATTTCCGAAGACTGGAAGAGAGGGGGGTTGATACACCATAAAATAACCATTATATGGGTGATGTTTAACTCCCAACATCAACCTTAGATTCCAAAATTATTCTTTAGACAATTTCATGGTAAAAAAAGTATTTATTTTATTCTTTTGAGGAATAAATTTGATCTTTAATTCATTTCATTCCACAAATAACTTGATGAAGTGATTTTTTATATCACTATTCTTAATTATTGAATAATGAACAATAATGTTTTTATAAATTTATTACACTTTTATTATCACCGCCCAAGAGAAGTAGAAATTTCACTTTAACATTAGGATATAATAACTATGTTTTAACCCATATTAATTTAGTTGTATATTGAATGGGACTCGAAAAAGTATATTTAGTAGTGATAAAAGTTACATAATTCATCTTTTTAGTGTGCCAATAATAAATCCTCTCTCAATGTAAGAAAACTCTACCATATATGGACCTCATGTCATCAACAAAACCAGAAAAATCTACATCTATGTATCCAAATAGATTAATAACATACTTATTTTCATATATTATCCCAATACCTATTATACCTTCATTATAACTCATAATCATCTTTAGAGCACTAAAATAAGACTCTTTAGGGAAAATTTTATACCCTAAATAGAGGAGTAACAACAAAATGCCGATCTAGCCTTGAATATATCAAATACAATATACTTCCAATCAACTTTTGAAACTCCCTATGACAGAAATGTTTTCTGTGTTCATCTTTAGAAAGTGATATTCGTAATGAAATTAGTATGGGAATAATATTTTAATCCTGAATTCTGAAACATTTCTATAGCTCCCTAGAGATATTCTCTTGATAATGAAATATGGAATATTTCTCATGAGAAATTTTTATGCCATGAATGTACCTAACCTCTCCAATAATAAAAACTTCTTGTAATTTCTTCATCTCCTTATAAAAATTCTCAAGAAAGTATTCATCATTTCAAGAAAAT
Organism: Viscum album; assembly: GCA_963277665.1. Lineage (NCBI taxonomy): Eukaryota > Viridiplantae > Streptophyta > Magnoliopsida > Santalales > Viscaceae > Viscum > Viscum album. Next base: position 540,254,758 of record OY728145.1, read on the forward strand.
ATGATATCATATACATAAATAATTACTATGATAGATACCTCTTCTATAACTATTAATGTAGAGGTTATTTTCTACTCTTAACTTTCTAAAGTTAAAAAACATAATGTAGGTGTCATGCATTGAATTAAAATATATTTGGGGTTTTTATAACACATTTAAATTCTTCTTTAACATAAAAAATATCATCTTCTCCAATCAAGAAACTACATGGTTTCCCAATGTAAACCTCCTCTTCCAACTCACCATTTAGGATGGTGGATATGATGTTTATTCAAAATATCTTGTGTTGGATTTGTTTTGTAATAAGAACTAAAATTATAATGGTTTCATGACCTACACCCAGTGAAAATTTGTGGCATCCCTAACCTGATTTTCCACTCGAACAATGCTATCGGGTCTGGTTCCATTGGCCTTAGGCGTGCCCCCTCAGATGTGAGTGGCTACCAAATAGAAGGGAGGTTGTAAAAGGGAAATATTGGGGAGGATACACCCTTGGTGGAATGGTATAATAAATGTTCAAGTAATATATATAACATTTATCAAAAAGATAGACTCAAGAGACTCAAACCAGACCCATGAAAGGTAGAATCACAAACAATATAAACAATAGAGAAAATATTACTAAAAAATAGCAGCGGAATATAAAATAAAAATCCAAACATAACACTTTTAGGAATGACTAAAACAAATAATGCATGTAATACAAGTCATACATATAAGTATACAGAATGGGTCTCCAAAGGATTACAACATACTCCTATAAAAATCATGATGATATAGAAACAAAAACAGAAAGGAAAACTCAAATGTAAAATCTGGAGTGGAATGAACCTCAATGTACCTTGAAAATATTCCATTCCATATAGCCACTACAATCCAACTCCTAAGGATGAACCATTACCTGAACTCAACATCATAAAATTTACATGCATCCCGAAGTGCGCAATTAGGGTGTTAGGACATGTCTCTCTAGGATACCACCCAAGTGTGTATACCGAACATATGTGATTAAGAAAGTGTCTAATAAAATAATGACTATAGATCCTGAAATGTTAAAAAAACAAAAAAAAACTTCTCTGGTGCTGAAAACCCACTAAGAAGTTTTCACCTTCTTCAGCCAATTCTGGAATCACTAAAGATGAAAGGATCCATGGCCCATGGCCCAAGGAATCCCCTGATGTGAAACAACCTAGCTAATCCCTCTGGATTAACCTACATGAAAGAAACATGGATCCATGTGGCTACTGACACCTCATGTCTCCATAATTCAGTGACATTCCGAAGGCATGCCTAAGAAAAAGTTTTCAATCCCTTGGACCCCTGCTTGGAAGAACTCGTCTGATAAAATCTTGATATCCAGAGGCTCAATGATATATGTCCTCAAATTAAAACATAGTCATCTCATAGAATGACATCATGAGGAATGATTATCTCCATCCTCCAAAAGTAATGCAGGCCCACAGCATCAATACAGTGAGCCTCAAACACCAACTCTTCACCTCAACACTATCATCCAAAGGCTCCTCACCTTCCACATGGCTTTCTATAGAAAGGACCCCCAAAAAAATACCATACATCCAACTACCGGGGGCCTTTACGCACTTGAGTGGTCAAAACAACCTCATCACAAAGTCAACCTATGTTCACATGACTCAAGTCAGTGTTTTGGCCATCATAGGTGAGCGCCACCCACCAAATATAGTACCTAAGCCACATTAAACCAGCACCTCATTCCCTTGAGACATTTTTTCTCAAGTATGATGGCCATTCCATCCAATTTCATAGGCCATGCCCTCAACCTGATACACTTTCTACCTCAATTCGATTTCCATGATGCCCAACCTATTGTCAATAACAACAGAGTAACATGGGCCAAGCCCAAATAGAGAACCACATTTCCTCAACCCATGTGGCAATGAAATCCCCATATCCTTAGCCAATCTTCACACGATCCCATCGATAACATACCATGAAACTAAATAATTTCATATATATAATTCAAAACAATTCATTTTAAATAATAAATTTTGTTTAATATGATGGAATTGAACAATTTAAATAAAAATAACAATTCAATATAGTTGGAATGTTTAACTCCAATTAAACCAATGTTTCAAATTAATCAAATATCACACCCCATCCTAACTACACAAGTTGATCAAAAATGTATAATCAAGCATCACATGAAAGAATAAGGTTAGGGCATCTACAACAACTACACATAGGGTCACATGATAAATTTGATATTTTATATGATGGTCTCACTCATTTACCCAATGTCACACTAGATTCTATGCACCCCAAACACCCTTAACAACACAAATAAAGTTATGTTCCTCCTTTCTTCGAGTCATAGACATAGGCACATCCTATATCAATCCCTACCTCTAACTAATTCATATGAATTCAATATTTTTGAAGAATTGCCTAAATATAAGACAAAAGAACTCAAAAATATTTAACATTTTATGAGGTAAATAAAAATTAATAGAGAAGAAAGGGTGATGAGATCCTTATAGAGATAATTGAAACAAACCCAACAGTGACCAAAATGGATCTTAAATAATGGAGATAGCTCAAATATAATGGGAGGAAGAAATAGGAAATCTCCCCTTCAATACAATCAATTTGTTTATAGAAGAGAGGAGAAGATAGGTTTATTGATGGGAAAAAATGGAAAGTTTACCTATTTTAATAAGGCCCACTGTTTTTTGTATAGTTTGAACAACTATGTGCCAACCATGTGACACCTATTGTCCAAAGCTCTAGGTATTCACGGTTACCTCACACGGTTTTCCAAACCATGCATGAGCTCTCTACCAAAAAATGTATAAATGGATGAACGACCATGAATCCCTACCCTCATGGTTAATAAAACCATGTAACCATAAAAATGGGAACCTGGTTATCTGGATGAGGCCATATGGTTTGACCCAAACTGTGCACCCAGACCTGAAACTCCAATAACAATCCATTTAGGCCTCTAATGCTCAAAAAACCCTTATGAACACCAATGTATTTGGATGAGATAATAAACACATTCAATATACTTATATTGTACAGGTAAAAAATTTTAATTGAGTTCTAATTATTTTAAAATAAATGATGATAATCACTAATTCAAAAAATTCAAAATGTCATAGGTTTTTGACCCGTTCCAAAACCCAGGAAATTGCAATCTCCTCACCTTGACATGGCTTGTCCTTAAGCTGTGAAACAGAACCCAGAGATGGTACCAAACATACCCATCCCATTTAAAACATCCCAAACTACACCAGTTTCCGGGGTACAGGTCAACTACGTCAAGGTGGTCTCCCCACCTTAGGAGTGACTAACCCTAGTCCATCCTGAAGAAAACTCAAATCAAGAAAGAGGTCCCTTGACCAATTTGTAGACATTATGGTCCTCATATGATGTATCATCACTCTTACACCTCATTAGGTTCTATCGTGTCATATCGTACACCCATAGAAATCATGAACCTCATCGATTACCGCCTCTAGCCCATGTCTCACTTGGCACTAATAAGGTCTTGCATCATATCAGATGCTCAAATAGACCCAGTTGCTCACTCCTCAATCATGTACCGCATCGCAACAATGCCCAGATTTCAAATTAACTCAATCAAATACATCATTGTAAATATTCCCATACTACAACACACCTAAAGTAATCGGTATCTCCTCGATCCCTCGTTGATAGGAACCTCAATAACCAGTATCTCCTCAATGCCTCAATACCAAGAACCTTAATAACCCAGATATCCTTGATGCCATGATGCAAAACACTTAAAAAATACCACACCCAACTATTATCACATACAAACCTGGTGCCACACAACTCATATATATATATATATATAATACATCTGAAGCAATGAAAACATACAAACTAGAATATGGTTAATACATAATTACATCCTATGCACCCCGTGTACCCAAACCACGCATCACTCAATATGACATGCCAAAACAAAACAAAAAGAATTCTTATCACACCCATGACATACCTCTTACATTCTTCATCTAATCAGTGTCATCAGCCCCTAGCAGATCCACAACATACACTGATCCTGGATCCTGACTCCCTAAAGCCTGACCTCCCTATATTGCTACACCAGCCACTAACCAATGGCCCCACTGTTAGGTCCCACCATCTCTTCCACGACCTACATGTGGAACTGAAGCACAAATACCCTCACCTAGTACCAATCCCAAACCAATTTTAGATCCCTGAGTTTACCCTAATCCCTAACTTCCAGTTTTCCAAGAAGGATTCCTATAGAACCACTTGAGATGCCTGACCTTCCCACATGCCAAAAACTCTTTTGGAGGCCTCTCACACTGAGTCAGGACATGTACTCACAGCCCTCGCTAAAATAAAACTATAGAATACCCACTACGAGGTGGCCTTCTTGAGTCCATGGCTTGAATACCTAGCTATAACTCATATGGATCTTGCTTCATGTTATCCAAATCATTTCCACTAATATCACTCGAAGCCACTTCCTAGATAGAAAAAGACCAGTATGTCAACTTGCACTTGGCTTTGAGCACATGGTTCACCTCCTCTAAGAATGATTCCAACCTAAATATAGTGTCATTCACATGAATAGCATTCCATAAACCATCCTTGATGTGCCTCACCCTCTAGTAGTTGTCTCTTAATATTCCAGGTGCAAAGTGATACAACTCATAAATGTTGCTACATTGACCATGATGGAAATATCACCTTGCTGAAGTCTCAAGAACTCTTTATCCCTTTCTACCCTCAGCATCTCTGGGAAAAAGTGCATGAAGAACCAAGCCTCAAAGTCCTTCTACGACAATCCATAAAATTATCCTTCATATGCAAGAACATCCCACCAGTGTTCTTCTAGTCCACTTAGAATGTATGTTACATGTTTCACCCTCCACCCTAGAGGCATCTCGATCTTCTCGAAGAACATCTTCATGGACTCTGTCAATTATCAGCCACATTTGGACAACCCTTACCCTAATAAGTAGATGGTTCTACAACTAGAACTCCCGAGTGACGTATCCCATTGAAGGTCCCCCCCCCCCTGAGCACCCATTTCGATAACCTAGATAACTCGTACCATGCTCTCTCAGATCTTCTCATCAATCCATGGAAAAAAAAATATATCACGTGAGGTGGTTTCCCTACCTACATTGGATCCTAAGCATGTTCCCGATCATGTACCTATGACTAATGATCTTCCTGGCCCTCAAGGGTCTCAACCTGCTCATCCACTAGGGCCCTCTACTCCCACCTACCTAATTCTCCATCCAATCCATTTAGGAGGAACCCGTGGAATACCATGACACTGTCAGATATCTCAAATAACACATATATATAACACAAATAGGAAAAGCGATAATATGAATTTGCAACTCTTTACACTTAATCCTCCCCATTGAAACCATGACACTTGACTTCCTAGCCTCATGGCCTCCTTACACAACCTCAGTTGAGCATAGTTTCAAAATTTACCCCAAGAAACACATGTCCTAACAAACCTTGTCCCATAAAATCGATGACCACATTGCCCACCCTGGTTATCAACATCACCCTATTTCATACAAATCTACTCATATAAGAGATAGGACCATACCACATATCATAGGAAATTTACATTATATCACAACACATACCCACGTGTACATAACATATTTCACATGAAATTTTCCAAGGCACATGATTTACAAAATTAAAACATCCTACCATGTACCTATTAAAGCATAAATATGCATAAAAACACCCCTTCCATTCCAGGCCATGGGTCTAAACTCATTCATTACCTTACCAGTAAGAAGATCTCAATTCATAATAGATAACATCACATTACCATTTTACTAATTGAGGTGGAAATAAAATCATATGTAAAATGAGAAAAACAAAAAATCATTTCTCACCTATGGTAACATGGTACATTCCTCATACATGGGGAAGTAGGCACCCATACAAGAGTAATAAATCCAGTTCTAACCATATCCTAATCTTCAGTTTAGCATAACCCAAAGAGTAAGACCAGTAGAAAAAGAGAAGAAAATTATCGATCTCAGTAGTAGGTAGATGAATACTGCTACTAAATCACAGTCGGGATCTCCTATGATACCACTCATAGCATCCCCAACATGATTAGCCATGCGGATAGTGTTATCGAGTCGAGTTCCACTAGCCTTAGGCATGCCTCCCGGTATGCCATAGGCTACCGACTAGCAACAAGGGTGTAAATGAGAAATAATGGGGAGACTATAACCCTAGGTGAATGACATAATATAGGTTCGAGTAATATAAATAACATTCAGAATAATGATAAAGACTCAACATACTTGAACCAGACCCACCAAAGGAGGAAGCACATACAATATCATCAATAGAGTAAATATAACTAAACAACAACAACAAAATATAAAATAACCAACCAAACATAAAACTTGTAGAAACTACTAAAATAGAGCAAGAATCTAATGCAGGTCATACATATCACTATATAGAAGTGATCTCTAATGGATGTCCACTAGTATATACACATATACAAATCATGATGAAATAGAAATATAAAAAAAAGGAAAACATGAAATTAACTCATGTAGAGGCAAGAACCTCAAGGTCCCTTTCCAAAATTCAATTCCAAATAGCCACTATGATCCATATCCTCATTCCAAAACATTGCATAAATGAAACATCGTAAAATAAACATTCATCTGGAAAGGGCCCGTGTAAGGTGTGAGAATTTATCTTTGTAGAATACCATCCAAATGTACATACTCAACATATGTGTTGAATAAGGTGTGTAATAAAATAAAGACATCAACTCATTCAATTTAAATAAATCATTAAAAAAATATATGATTATCCCCAACCACTATGAAGTCATCACTGACTTCGGCCAATGCCAGAATCCCTGAAGAGGAAAGGATCCTTGGGGCATGGCCCAAGGTTTCCTCTGATGTCAAATAGCCCAGGTCAGACCTCAAGTTCCACCTCTAAGTAAGAAACCAAGCACCTAATGCCTCCTGACACCTCGTGTCTCCACAAATCACTGATGTCCTAAAGGCACGCCCAATAAAAAGTAACATATCACTTAGACCCCTTCTTGAAAGTACTCATCAGATCAAAGCCCAACATCTATAGAAATTTGATATTTATCCTCAATTGATATCAAATTTTTCTTATAACATGATGCCCCAAGTAATGGTGACCTTCATCCTATCACTTTAATTCATTCACATAGACTTAATATAGTGAGCCTTAGCCCCCTACCGATATCTTCAACTCTATCATTTGTAGGCTTCTCACCATCCACATGGATTTCTATGGAAATCACCCCCAAAAAAACTTATTATGATGTAATGCTGGGGGGATCTACCAACTCAAGTGGTAAAAACCACATCATCACTAAGTCAACCGATGTGAAAACGAATCTTATAGGAACTTCTTTATTCACAGGTGAGAAACCTCAACAAATATAGTACCTGATCCACATCCAAATGAAACCTCGTTCCCCTAAAACATTGTCTCTCAAGTCTGATGTCCATACCATCCAATGTTTCAGGCCATTCCCTCAACCTGATGTCCATGCCACCTCAAACTGATGTCCATGACAACCAACTGATGGTTAACACCAACGAAGTAATTTGGGCCAAGCCCAACCAGATGACCACATTGCCTCAATCCTGATGGTCATGTCATCCAAATATCTCGGGATGATTCTGACATGATCCCATGGAACACATTACATACAACTCAATAATTTCTTATATATAATGCAAATCAATTCTCTTTAAATAAGAAAATCAATTTAATACAATTGAATTGCCTAATTTTAATAAAAATAAAAATTCAATATAGTTGAATTGATCAACTAAAATTGAACCAACATTTCAAATTTAAAAAAAAATATCACACCCCAGTATAACTACACAAGGTGGTTGATGGCCTCTAACTAAGTCACAAACGAACAAATAAGGTAGGGGGTTCACAATGGAATCTTATAGAGTGATGCGATCAAATTGATATCTAACATGAGGGTCTCACTCATTTAATCGATGGTTCAATAAAATTAGAGAACCCAAAATTTCCTCAAAAACACAAATAAATGTATGAATAACCTACTTTGGAGTCATAGGCTTAGTTATGTTTGATATCAAGTACTAACTCAAACCGTTTCAGAAGAAATGAGAGTTTTAGAAGAACACCCTGAAAATAGCGAAAAAATAACTCACATTGATTTAGTATCCCACGAGGTGAAATAAAATAAAAATAGAAGCATGTTTGTGGAGAGCCATATAGATATGGATCCAACTCACCTGATGGATACAAAAACAGAGCTCAAATGAAATAGATGGGTTAAATTCAAGGGGAGGAAGAAATTGGAAAGCACCACTACTATACAATCAATTTCGGGGAGAAGAGAGGAGAAAATAGCTTTATAATTGTTGGAAAAAAATGGTAATTTTTCCTATTTAAATGAGGAGCATGTTGGTTCGAACAGTTTGTAAAACCATCCACCAACCTTGAGACACCTGCTATTCAAAGCTCCAGGTCTGCATGATTATCCCGCATGGTATTCCAAACTATGTGAAAACCATGTGTGATTCCTCTGTTAAAAATTCAGACAAGTTTTAATGACTATGTGACCCAAAAAAATTGTTTAACAAACCATACGACATTAGAAAATGGTCCACACAGTTATCTGGAAGAGGCCGCATGGTTTAATCCAACCATGCACCCTGACCTACAACTCAAAAAACCATTCTTCGGGCCTTTGGTGCTCCTAAAACCTTTATGAACACCTACTGCATTGGATAAACCCCTAAACCCATCCAAATAATGATATTTTATTGTGTAAACTATTTGAATTGAGTTTTGATGATTGAAAAATAAAAGGACACGTCTATTATTTCAATAAAATCTAAATCGTGGAGGTTTTTGACCCATTCCAAAAACATAATACATTACAAAACATCTCATAAAATTAAACTCCTTCAACCCATGAATGGACTTTGCACACTTTTATTTTTTATTTCTCACCACTTTACCTTTTTCATTTATGTTGTTTTAGAATACTCATTTTTTCTTCATAAAATTCGTATCTTTAGGATTTTCTACCAACTCAAAAGTTTCACTAATCTCTATATAGTCCAATTATTAATTCAAATAATTGACCCACATTTGATGCGTTAATGATTATTCAACATATTTAGGTTTAACTTGAGAAATCAATGAATTATGAACAATTTTCATCAAATTTCTTCTTGTTTTAAGACAATGTCTTTGATCTCCAATGATGTTTGGGACCCAAATTTACCTTCTCAACCTTGGATGAGATGCATGAGATTTTTACTCATCACTTTAAATGGTTCAATATTCTTCCTCAACATTTTAATCTTAAATAGTATTATATTTTTCTGAAATTTATTTTGGTTGTTTAACAAAATCAGAATCATCATCAATTATAGAACATACATCATCATATACAATGTCCTTCTTCAAATGTTTCAAGATCTTCACTTTATCAGTATCGATAATGCATCCATTTTATTTGTTGTAGTTGTGATAACTACTTTTATTTGGAGGTTATACTATGATTATCTGATCAACTCCATGATTTTAGATCATCCCATGATTTTAACCATTTACATTGATAACACATGGACTGAAAAAAACACAAATATACATTAAACATATATACTTCTTTTAATACATCTCAAAGGGGTAATATCCAAATTAGACCTATGTAAACAACAAATTTTAATGTGATTCATCACCCCTATAACATCCCTCTAAAAATATAGAAATGTTTAATGCTCAACTGACATATTCCTAACCATCTCCACTAAACATGTGTTCTTCCATTCAACCACACCATTTTGTTGTGGTGTGTATGGTGCCCTAAGATTTTATTGCATGTCACACAATAAAGTGTGATATATTGCGCATTTATTTAAAATATTTTTAATAATGAAATTTTATTATGTATCAACTAAATATATTTACACATAATATTAAAAAATTATTCATTTATTAATTATATTTCATGTGAGTAATATTTTCTTATGCATCATGATTCTCATAGGAAAACCATTTAATGAATATAAAACCTAAAATATATAAGAACCCAGCCTGAAACCTTACATAATATTGAATTAAATGAATAGTTCATGTAGAGGATCCTTTCATGTTTAGAGTTTTAGAGAGTTAGGCCATAACTATTACATTTCAAAATATTACAAAATAGACACTTCTACTCAGTTTCCATGAACTCTTGAAAAAAAGAGTCATGTCTAGTTCCATGTTTTAGACGGCATGACTATTCCTTGATCCCATCATTGACCCTATTCCACTTTCCTTTCTGTAAAAATCATTTCAAAACTTGGGATGAGCATATAAAGCTCAGTAAGGGATACACAAAGAAGGAAAACTATTAGCTTTTCAAAACAACGAATAAACCATGAATACTTATTCATAAGTAATACTTTTCACCTTTTTTTAAAGAAGTAAATACTCTTCACTGAAAAAAAAAAGATCATTACTTACCCTTTTATAACCAAAATATTACCATAAACCCATATAAAGAACACATAATATATAAAGGTAACTTGGGACATAAACATACTTAAATCAAATAACCATACGGTCGACTTCCACACATATCACTAAATGGAATAGTCATACGGCTGACTTCCATACCCAATGAATTGGAGGTTATAACGTAACCACATGTCCTTGTATTCATGGCACCACCTTTCATTTGGTTTATCACGTAACCACCCTTCAAATGTCCATGTACCATTATAAAATCATAAGACATGAAACAAATATAAAGGAAAGAAACATTTCTACATTTCAGTCAAAATATATCACATAAATATATTGACATAGAAAATACATTTTCAAAACCATTTTCAAATCCATTTTCAATACCAAAAATATGTAAAAGAGTATATGGTATTTATTTTAAAAACATTACGGCTTGTTGAGGAAGCCAAAGATCAAATAATACTCGCGGTGGCAGAAAAGGTTATTGTCACCGCTTACGTTAAAAAGAAACATACTTTTTTGTCATTTAGTAAAATGATTTGTATAAAAATATTCCCTTTGAAAATTCAAGGGTGTTTATACAGCATATAAAAGAAAGTCATGTATTAAAACAAAATATGCCTCAATGAATGGATATTGAGACGAAGTCCCTTACCTCGTGTCCGACTTGACTCGATCGCTATTTAATCTCCTGAATAATAAACTAATGTTATTTTCTACTTGATTAAGAACCTTTTTCAAGTTTATTATTCATTTTATATAACTTATTACCATGTTATAAACATTATTTAATCATTTAAGTTAATAACGTTCATTTTGTCGATATTTGGTACTTGAGTTAAAAATGAACACCTTATATTTACAAGTTGTCAATGTGGTAAATAGTCCATTATATCCAGAATGATATTCATGATTTAAATATCATATATATCATATATATTCATTATATACATGTATTTATAATATTACATAACATTTGGAGGAATGAAATGAAATGCACCATTCATGGAGACGGTAAGTCGTACGTATGCATGAACGCTACTTTCATTTCTATTTATTATTTAAATGGAATTAAAACATAATGATACATAGGTATATTATAAATCAAGTATTATATAATATATAATATCATTAACTCTATCCTTTATTCATCCCACATAAGACATTAACGAGTCACATAACTTTAAGGGGCGGTAGTCCGCACTTCCTCAAATGAGATTATCGTATTTACCCACTATGGAAACCATAAAGGCTTGATATAAGTGGGTAAGTACAGAAGCATAAGGAAATAATAAACATAACATATATCATATATAAATACAGTTCAATCATAATGTCCACCATGAGAGGCGTTAATATGTAATTAAACAATCATCATTTCGTGAGGTGTTAGTTTTCCATCCACAGAAACATTATGTTCTTCATCCATTAGATGGAGTTGTGTGTAAGTGTAGTTAGAATATTTCTCATAAAAAAATTATAGTATATTAAGGATACTGTTTCTGTTACAAAATAAAGGAAATAAAAAGAGTACATGGGTCGGTGAAGTAAAATAAAAGAAAACAATTTAAGAGAAACTGTTACCTTTAATTTGGGTAACTCTCTTTGGTTTGAACCAAAAGAATTCTTAAGTGCCTTCTGCCTAAGGTAAGGCTTCTGGGAGGAGGAGAGGGATGTAGGGAGTGTAATTGAGCAGATTTTGGACAATCCAAATGGCTTGAGAGATGTGAATAATTGGTTACAAGTGGTCTCCTTTTATAAGGGAGAGGAGGGGGTCTTTAGGAATGTGTGAAATTAGTATTTTATAATATAATGATATTAGGTTTCTAATGGTCCAAAAATCATTAATGTCTAATATAAGATGACTAATATTTGAAATAAAATCATCCAATCAGAATTGGACATGTTTTGGATAATAATTGAATTATTATAATCTTATTTATTTAAATCATTTATTAATGAGGTAAAAACTGCATCATTATTGTGTCATAAATAATTTAATTTATATGATGTCTAAAAATTATAAAACAAATACCCTGATGTAGGAAATAGTTTTATATTTCCAAAGAATATTTTTAGTCTAAAATAGGACATATATAAAATCATATAAAAATTAATTACTAAAAGATTTTTGTTAATGTCAATTTTGTCTTCACATTAAATTAATTAATCTAAATTGTTATCTTCACTCCCAAGTGGCTCAATGGGGTCCCAAAATCGACCCAAATATGCCCATGGTCGTTAATGACTCAAAAAATAATTTTTGGGAAAGTTTTAAGGTAATATTGAATTATTATAATATTCTTTTTACCTTGAATTACCCTATTTACCTTTAACAACGGTAAATAAAATTCAAAAGTTACTCTTCACCAAAAATTATTTTCATATTATTGAACCACATTTTACTTCTTTATAACAACCATGTATGTTGGATTTTCGAATTTCAATTCACAGAAGTGGTAAAATTTCATTTAAATGAAAAAGTCATCTTTTTTAACTACCACTAAGTGGTTTCACTATTCATCAAAAATTGAAGTTTTTCAGAAAAATACCAAAAATTCAGCCTAAGCTATATTTGTTATTCCAAATTAAAAAATGATGTCTATTTATTCAAATTTAAAACATAGAAGTGGCATTAATTAATTTTAAAATTAATTCCTGTTATCAAAACAAATAGCGTGTTTTTAAGAAACAATTACTATCAAAAGATTGATACTTGTTTATGTCCAATTTCAATGTGAAATTAATTCCAATGACCAAAATTGGATTAAATGGTAAAAATATATTTTAATTTAACTTTAAAACCAATTAAAAAGATAATATAACCATATAAATAAATTACATTAAAAGGCACTTTTGAATTAAAATACAATATTTTTCACTATTCATTAAAAAAAATGAACTTTATCGGAAAAATCCCAAAAAATTTACACAAAGTAAATTTTTATGTCCACATTCTAAAGAAAGATTTTATTTGGACATAAAGAATGTATTAAAGTGAAAAAAACTATATTTAAAAAAGGTTCTCCATTAAAAGGCGATAAATCGGCCTTTTAGTGTAAATTATGCTTAAAAATAGATTCATTCATATTTTAAGCCTCTAACTTTTTATTGGATAAATGTAAATACATTTAACAATCATATATAATCATATTGTTTTTAGTTTCATTCATTCCCACCAATTACAACAGCTAGTAGTTAACTACCATTTAAAAAAATAATATTATATTATTAGTGTGCAACGTAAGATTCCAAAGAAACTCGTTGTTGCGTATCGGGTACGCTATCAAACATAGAAACCCCTTTAATGTAAAATTAATATTTAATTCACAAATATTAATGAACATAAAAAATATCTTATTCTTCATTTACCTGGGATGTTACATCCTTCCCCCTTTTGGAAATTGCGTACTCGCTTTTTTTATTCACTTATCAAAATAAGTGGAGGTTTTTATCCCTCATAGCTTTTTCAGATTCCCATGCTGACTAATCAACCATATGGTTTTTCCATAAAACCTTTACCTTGTGAATTACCTTATTCCGCAACACTTGCTCTCTGCAGTCAGGAATTTGGACTATTTGTTCTTCATAAGAGAGATTCTCTTCCAACTAAACTACCTCTGGGCTCAAAACATTAGATGGATCTGGCATATAATTTCTCAACATCGAAACATGAAAAACATTGTGTACCTGGGATAAACATGGAGGTAAAGCCACTTTGTATTCCACTGATCCAACAATCTCCAGGATTTCATAGGGTCCAATGAACCTCGGACTCAACTTTCCCTTCTTACCAAAACGCATCACACTTTTCCATAGAGAAACTTTGCGAAAGACATGATCACCTACCTCAAAAGAAAGATCCTTCCTCTGGTTATTTGCATAAATTTTCTGTCTGCTCTGATCTGTTCTCATGTGCTTCGAAATCAACTGAACTTTCTCTACCATATCTTTTACCAATTTTGGTCCCAGAAGCTTCCTTTCACCTACTTCATCCCAAAAAGCCGGAGTTTGACAATGTTTTCCATATAATGCCTCAAATGAAGCCATATGTATACTGGAATGAAAACTGTTATTATAAGAAAATTCAAACAAAGAAAGATATTGGTCCCAACTTCCCTGATAATCCATTGACCAAGCACATAACATATCCTCCAATTTCTGAATTGTTCATTCTAATTGCCCATCTGATTGAGGGTGAAAAGCTGAACTAAAATTTAATTCAGTACCCAACGACTTCTGAAGGACTTTCCAAAAGTTAGAATTAAACCTAGGATCATGATCAGATACAATGGAGAATGGAACACCATGCAACCTCACTATCTCTTTAACATACAACCAAGCAAGTTGATCTACAGACAAAGTATCCCTAATAGGAAGGAAATGTGCAGATTTAGTCAATTGATCAACTATAACCCAGATTGCATTATTGCCTCGAGTTGTATTTGGTAATCTCACAACGAAGTCCATGGATATATTTTCCCATTTCCATTCTGGCACCGGTAAAGGCTGAATCATTCCTTTCGGTAACTGTCACTCTACTTTGACCTGCTGACAAGTCAAATACTTCACAGTAAAATCCACAATATCTCTTTCCATTCCATCCCACCAACAATACTCCCTAAGATCTCTATATATCTTAGTACTGCCAGGATGAACTGAAAATGGAGAACTATGAGCTTCACATGACAACTCACTCTTAAACTGTGAACCACAAGGCACACATAATCTCTTTCCAAACCTCAAAACACAATCATTATCAATGTTAAATTCCGGCAACTTATCCTTCTGAACCAACTCTACCTTTTTTTACAACTCACTGTCTTCCTTCTGCTCTTGCATTATTCTATCTAATAGAGATGATCTCACTGACACCTGAAACAAAACAGAATAATTTCCTGCACCGACAACTTCTATGACAAATTTCATCAAATTAAAAACCAAAATATCTTGTTCTAAACATAGCATGGCTAATGAGACATTACTTTTTTCACTCAAAGCATCATCCACTTTATTTTAATTTCCCGGATGGTAATGGATCATGCAATCATAATCCTTAATTAATTCTAGCCATATCCTCTATCTCATGTTCAATTAATTTTGAGTGAATATATACTTTAAACTTTTGTGATCAGTATATATTTCACATTTTACTCCATACAAATGATTCCTCCAAATTTTTAAAGCAAAAACAACAGTAGTTAATTACAAATCATGTGTAGGGTAATTTAACTCATGAGGTTTCAACTGACATGAAGCATAAGAAATTACCTAATCATTCTGCATTAGGACACAACCCAGTCCTTTCAACGAAGCATCACAATAGATAACAAACTCACCATTTATGGAAGGTAGTGCCAAAACTAAAGCATTCACCAATCTTCTTTTCAATTCCTGAAAACAATCATCACATTCTTTTGTCCATATGAACTTAACACCTTTTCGAGTTAACTTATTCATTGGACTAGATAACCGTGCAAAAGTTTCAACAAACCTTCAGTAATAACCTTCCAAACCATGAAAACTACGTATCTCGTTTATATTTGTCAATTTTGGCCATTATTCAACAACCTTTTTTTTAGCCGGATCAACAGTTATGCCATTTTTCGAAATAATGTGACCAAGGAATGAAATTTGTAGTAACCAAAACTCACACTTGCTGAATATCCCAAATAGTTTCTTTTCTTTTAAGGTTTCCAAGACAACCCTTAAATGACTTTCATGTTCCTCTTTACTTTCTGAATAATCTAAAATGTCATCAATAAAAACAACCAACATTTTTCACATGAGTCAGTTGAGCCATCGCTTCAACAAACTATTTAGTTCTGATTCTAACCATCTCAGGATACTGATTTGAAAGGTCATTTCCCTCTGTATGCCTTCCCATAAAAGCTACTATGTTTCCTCTATAAAAAACAATTCTTAAAATATAAATATCTTAGGTGAAGCAATATGGTAATCTGTAAGAGCTATATGATTTCAATATTATCATAAATTACTTTATGGACATTTATTTAACAATACCCTAACTCCTAAAGTTATCAAAACCGACCTCTGAAACAAACTATGAGGACCTGGCCTTAAACCTTAGATAATATTGAATTAAATTAATAACTCGTGTAGAGGATATTTTCTAGTTTAGAGTTTTAGAGAGTCAGGCCATAAGTATTACATTTAAAAATATTACAAAATAGACACTTCAACTTAGTTTCCATGAACTCTTGAAAAACAGATTCATGTCTAGTTCCATGTTTTAGATGGCATGACTTTTCCTTGATCCCATCCTTGACCCTATTCCACTTTATGTCATGTGAAAAAGATTTCAAAACTTGGGATGCGCATATATAGCTTAGTAACAGATACACAAAGAAGGAAAACTGTTATCTTTTTAATACAACAAATAAACCATGATTACTTATTCATAAGTAATACTTTTCACCTTTTTGAAGAAGTAAATACTCTTCAATGAAACAAATATCATTAATTACACTTTATTAACCAAACTATTACCATAAAACCCATATAATGAACACATAACATATAAAGGTAACTTGGGACATAAACATACTTAAATGGAATAACCATACGGTCGACTTCCACACATATCACTAAATGGAATAGCCATACGACCGACTTCCATACCCAATGAATTGGAGGATATAATGTAACCACCCATCCTGGTATTCACAACACCACCCATAATTTGGTTTATCACGTAAACACCCTTCAAATGTCGAAGTACCATTATAAAATCATAAGAAATGAAAAAAATATAAATGAAAGAAAACATTTCCACATTTCAATCACTATATATCACTTAAATATATTGACATAGAAAAATCCATTTTCAAAACCATTTTCAATACCATAAATACGTAAAATAGTATATGGTATTTATTTTAAAAACATTACGGCTTGTTGAGGAAACCAAAGATCAAATAACACTCGCGGCAGCGGAAAAGGTCGTTGTCACCGCTTACTTTAAAAAGAAACATACTTTTTTTCATTTAGTAAAATTGTTCTTAGAAAAAGATTCCCTTTGAAAAGTCAAGGTTTTTTATACAGCGTATAAAAGAAACTCATGTATTAAAACAAAATATGCCTCAATGAAAGGAGATTGAGATGAAGTCCCTTACCTCGTGTCCGACTTGAATCGATCGCTCTTTAATCTCATAAATAATAAACTAAAGATAATTTCTACTTTATTAAGAACCTTTATCAAGTTTATTATTCCTTTTATATAACTTATTACCATGTTATAAACATTATGTAATCATTTAAGGTAATAACGTTCATTTTTTCGATATTTGGTACTTGAGTCAAAAATGAACACCTTATATTTACAAGTTGTCCATGTGGTCAATATTCGATTATATCCAGAATTATATTCCTGATTTAAATATCATATATATCATATATATTCATTATATACATGTATTTATAATATTACATAACATTTGGAGGTATGAAATGAAATGCACCTTTCATGGAGACGGTAAGTCGTACGTACGCATGAACGCTACTTTCATTTCTATTTCTTATTTTAATGGAATTAAAACATAATGATACATAGTTATATTATAATTCCAGTATAATATAATATATAATATCATTAACTCTCTCCTTTATACATCCCACATAAGGCATTAACGAGTCATATCACTTTAAGGGGGCAGTAACCCGCACCTCCTCAAATGATATTATCGTATTTACCCACTATGGAAACCACAAAGGCATGATATTAATGAGAAGTACAGTAGATTAAGGAAATCATAAACATAATATATATCATATATAAATACAGTTCCATCATAATGGCCACCATGAGAGGCGGTAATATGTAATTGAATAATCATCGTTTCGTGAGACGTTAGTTTTCCATCCACAGAAACATTATGTTCTTCATCCTTTAGATGAGAGTTGTGTGTAATTGTTGTTCGAATTTTTCTCATAACAACATTCTAGTATATTTAGGATACTGGTTTTGTTACAAAATAAAGGAAATAAAAAGAGTATAGGGGTTGGATAAGTAAAATAAAGGAAAACAATTTAAGAGAAACTGTTACCTTTAATTTGGGTAACTCCTTTTGGTTTGAACCAAAGGACTTCTTAAGTGCCTTCTGCCTAAGATAAGGCTTCTAGGAGGATGAGAGGGATTTAGGGAGTGTAATTGGGCATTTTTTGGATGATCCAAATGGCTTTAGAGGTGTGAGGAATTGGTTAGAATTGGTCTCCTTTTATAAGGGAGAAGAGGGGCTCTTTAAGAAAGTGTGAAAATAGTATTTTATAATATAATGATATTCGGTCTCTTATGGTCCAAAAATCATTATGGTCGATGATAAGATGACTCGTATTCTAAATAAAATCATCCAATCATAATTGGAAATGTTTTGGAAAATAATTTAATTATTATAATCTTATTTATTTAAATCATTTATTAATGAGGTAAATAATGCATCATTATTGTGTCATAAATAATTTAATTTATTTGATGTCTAAAAATTATAAAAAAATTCCAATGATATAGAAAATAATTTTATATTTCTAAATAATATTTTTAGTCGAAAATAGGACATATATAACATCATATAAAAATTAATTACTAAAATATTTTTGTTAATGTCAATTTTTTCTTCGCATTAAATTAATTAATCTAAATTGTTATTTTCACTCCCAAGTGGCTCAATGGGGTCCCAAAATCGACCGAAAGATTCCCATGGTCGTTAATGACACAACCAAAAAGGTTTGGGAAAGTGTTAAGGTAATTTTGAATTATTATAATATTCTTTTTACCTTGAATTACCCTATTTACCTTTAACAGTGGTAAATAAAAGTCAAGAGTTACTATTCACCAAAAATTATTTTCAACTTATTGAACCACATTTTACTTCTTGATAACAACCATGTAAGTTGTATTTTCGAAATTCAATTCACAGAAGTGGTAAAATTTCATTTAAATGAAAATGTCAGTTTTTTTAACTACCACTAAGTGGTTTCACTATTCATCAAAATTGAAGTTTTTCAGAAAAAATACAAAACATTCAGGCTAAACTACATTTGATATTCAGAATTCGAAAATGATATCTATTTATCCAAATTCAAAACATAGAATTGACATTAATTAATTTTAAAATTAATTCCCGTTATCAAAACAAATAGCGTGTTTTTAAGAAACAATAACTATCAAAAGATTGATACTTGTTTATGTCCAATTTCAAAGTGAAATTAATTCCAATGACCAAAATTGGAGTAAATGGTAAAAATATATTTTAATTTCACTTTAAATCAATTAAAAATATAATCTAACCATATATATAAATTAGGTTAAAAGTCACTTTTGAATTAAAATACAATATTTTTCACTATTCTTTAAAAAAATGAACTTTATCGGAAAAATTCCAAAAATTTACACAAAGTAAATTTTGATGTCCCAATTCTAAATAAGGATTTTATTTGGTCATATATAATGTATTAAAGAGACCAAAACTAGATTTAAAAAGGGTTCTCCATTAAAAGGTCATAAAACGGCCTTTTAATGTAAATTATGCTTAAAATTAGATTCATTCATATTTTAAGCCACTACCTTTTTATTGGATAAATGTAAATACATTTAGAAATAATTTATAGTCATATTTTAGTTAGTTTCATTAATTTCCACCATTTAAAATAATAATATTATATTATTAGTGTGCAACGTAAGATTCCAAAGAAACTCGTTGTTGCATATCGAATACGCTATCGAACATAGAAACCCCTTTAAATTAAAATTAAAATTTAATTCAAAAATTTTAATGAATATAAAAATATCTTATTCTTCATTTACATGGGATGTTACAAAATATATAAAGATATGTGTTTAAAAAAATAATGTGAAACCAGTTAATTAATAAAAAAATTAAAAAAAGCATAACAAAACTAACAGTAAAACATGATTTTGGTTTAAAAATAAGTAATAATCATGATGAAGGATGTAAGAAAAAACATTAGACTTATCCAATAAATTCTTTAGAGTTATATTGGAGATGGTAAAAATATTAAATATAAATTTAAAAAAAATACTAAACAAATGGGATGAAATAATATGAGAGATTGTATTTTTTACATTAGTAATTTAGTAAGAAATTTAATTAAAGGGTGTGATGGGGTTATGATATAAAAAAAGGGGAGAAAATAATGTGTATGATTTTAAAAATGAAAAAATGGATTTAAATAAAGGAATGGGGTGTGGAGGAAGCCTTACAATTAGAGAAAACCATTGAGGCTTCACATCTATTAAAGAATTCGAAATTATCTCTCTATATAATTTTTGTAAAATCCGTGGATTATCAGGATTTTGTTATAACTTGGTGATTAAAATGAATAAATTTAAAAATATATAAATAATTTAGAAATATGGAGGTAATAAGAGGGTTTATTTCACATGTATTATATATATATATTTATTTGTATTATATCATGTACTAAAACTATTATTACATTATCACAAATAAGACAATATTAATAAAAATGAAAAAGTTGACACTAAATAGGATATGGGAAAATTCATTAGATTTAAGTGGAAACTCTATTCTAATACTAAAATGGATTTAAAATCCTTTTAAACAATGAAAAAGACTTTTTTGTGTGTTTATTTGTTTTCATGACCACTTTTATGCCATGAATATTTTTCTTCTTGAAAATGTTGTTCATTTTTGAGTTTGATTATTGTAGTCACATTTCATAATTTAATAATAATTAATGGTGGAATTAATTGATTTCTTCACTACTAAACATAATGCCTTTTAAAACGTTATAATAGGATTATGGTAGCACAAAAAAGAACTTAAAATTGGAGTACCTTTGAATTATATAGTTTATCACCAGAACAAAAAATACTGACAAAAGACCCCATTTATTAGTTATTTTCATAGCGCTGAAGAAGGATCCCTTTATCAGTGTTTTTTATTATTGATATAGGGGAATAATACTACAGTGTGCTATTAAAATTATAGCACACTACAGCAAAAAAACCTGGGAGGATGTAACATCATAGGTAATTGTAGAATAATAATTTTTATGTTTATTAATATTTATGAATTAAAAAATATTTTTTTCTTAAAGGGTACATTGTGTATGCTAGTGTACCCAACACACAACAATGGGTTTCTCTGAAATCTTCCATTGCACACAAGGCTGAGTTATATGAAAAATAGTTAATTATTAATATTATTATTTTGACTAACTATATTATGTTTACAAATGTTTATTACATTTTTTTCAATTCATCCAAAAAACATTAGGATTAAAATAAGAATAAATCCAATATTAAGCATTTAAAAATCTAATATTTATAAAAGGAAGTTTTACTGGCTTTTGATGGAAAAGTATTTTTGAAATCTAATTTTTGATAATTTTGAAAAAATTATATGAAAAATTAAACTTCATTTTTGAATGTTAAATATCAAAATTTACATTGGGTGAATTTTTGGTATTTTACTGAGAACTTTCATCGAATTTATTAATATAGTCAAATTATGTTTTTAATTTTTATGAATCAAAATTAAATAATCTTACAACTTTTAAATCCTTTTTTGGTCATAGGAATAAATTTAACGTTGTAATTAGATATAAAAACATTATGAACATTTGAAGGTTTTAATTTTAAAAACCCCATTTTCTCGATCTGTCAATGGGATTGATTTTTAATTAATTTTAACCACTTATATGTTTTGAATTTTGAAAATGGATATAAATGGTTGTATTTAGTAGGATATTTATGGTCTAATATGATTAACAATATTTTTGAAAAATATGAACTCTATCTTTAGTTATTTTTATTAACACAGTTGAGGGTAAATTAGGAAATTTAGGGTAAAAATAATATTATAAATTACCCTAAAACTTGTAATATTTTCATTGTATTAGTTATTATCAACCAATATATTCATTTCAAATATTTTAAAGACAACTTTGAGTCACTTGAAGGACTTTACCCCTTTTATGTAATTTTATTCAATGAAAAGTCAATATTCTCTCCCTTTTGATTTAACAAGTAAAATATTTTTAATATGTGGTTATGTAAGTGACATGTTATATAATAAATATTATCTAGAAATATAAAATTTGTTCATACATCATTATAATTTATTTATATTTTTGAAAATAAATAATTAAATTAAGTGGTGACACAATGAAGATGCTTTAATTGCTTCAGTAATGGAAGGATAAAATAATTTATATTAAAAATAAAAAAATAAATATAATTTTATATTAATTATTTCAACCAATAATTTTATGGATGGATTTGAAATTATATGGATTCTTTAATTAATTTCTTTGAGGATATCAATTTGTAATGATATTTTAAAAAAGTCAAGAAATGAATTGTTTCAAAATTGACACATAACGGTATTCTAAAATTTAAAATATGTTTTTAAATGATATAAAATTTGTAAAAACATATTTTTTCGGCCAATATATACAAAAATAATTAAATATAATCAATCCCCACATTTTAGAGCACTTGTTTTAGGCATAACAATTACCATATAGTACTTAATATGTTAATCAAAGCAGGCTGTCTGAATGTAATGTATCATATTTTTTAAGTGTTTTTGTTTTGTTTATTCATGAACTTCTTTAAAATATTTATCATGTAACATCCTATTTAAATAAAGAATATAAAATTTTAATATTTATTAATATTTTTGAATTAAATGTTAATTTTAATTTAAAGGGGATGCTTGTTCGATGGCGTACCTAATACGGAACAACGGGTTTCTTTTAAATCTTACATTGCACATAACGTTAGGTCATACTAAATAATAAGAATATAATATTATTATAAATGGTAGTTAAATAATACCTATTGTATTGGAAGTAATGGACATAACTAACTACAATATTAATATACATTTTTCCTAAATGTTTTTACATTATCCAATAAATTTTAGAGGCTTAAAATAAGAAAGAATCTGATTTTAGGCATAAATACTCTAATATTCATTAAAAGATTGACATACCGCCTTTTCATGGAGAAAACTATTTAAATCTAGTTTTTTAAAATTTTATTTCATTTTAAAAAAATAATATTCTTCTTTATAATCGGGACATCAAAATTTACATTGGATCAAATTTTGGCATTTTTTCGGATAATTTTCATTTTTTAATGAATTGAGAAAAAATACTGTATTTTAATTCAAAAATGCCTTTTTATTTAATTTATTTATATGGTTAGATTATATTTTTTAATTTGTTTTAAAGTTTAATTATATTATTCTTTTGCCATTTAATCCAATTTTGGTCATTGGAATTAATTTCATTTTGAAATTGGACATAAACAGGTGTCAATATTTTGATGGTTATATTTCTTAAAAACACGCTTTTTATTTTGATAGTGGGAATTAAATTTAAATTAATTTCTACCACTTCTGTGTTTTGAATTTGGAAAAATGGATTCGATATTTGGAATCAGGATGTCCAAATTCTGTAAATAGGTAAATTTTATTTTTAGACATTATGAATATTTACTTTGGTAAATATTTTATTTACCATGGTTAAAGGATAAATCGGGTAAATAAGTGTAAAAAATAATATTATAATATTATTAAATTACCCTAAACTATGTCTTAATCCTATTGGCTAATAAATTTCTGATTATTGAAATTCTTGGGTTGATTTTGGGACCCCATGGAGCCAATTGAGAGTGATAATGACACTTTATATTAATTAATTTAAAGTAAAGACAAAAAAGACATAAATATATATCTTTTAGTAAATCAGTTTTTACATGGGTTTATATAATTTAACTCTTAAACTATAAATTTTAATTTGAAATCTAAGAATATTTTCTACATCATGGTATTTTCTTTATAATTTTCATACATCAAATAAATAAAATTATTTATGACACAATAATGATGGGGTGTTTACCTCATTAATGAATGATTTAAATAAATAAGATTATAAAGCTGAAAAAATATCCAAAACCAATAAAATTATTATGGATTATTTTATTTCGAAAGATAGTCATCTTATATTCTCTTTTAATGAATTTTTGACCTTTATAAACCGAGGATCATTAAATAAGAAAATAATATTTTCAAACATTTTGCTAAAGAGCCGCTCCTCCCCCTTATAAAAATCCCTCACCTCTAACCCATTACTCACACCTCTCAGTCACCTTGGATCGTTCAACCACTACCCAAATAATCTCCCTATGTCATTATCATCCTCCTAGAATCCTTACCTTAGGCAGAAGGCACTTCGAGAAATTCTTTTGGTTCAAACCAAAGCGAGTTACCCGATTTAAAGGTAACGTCTTCTTTTAAGTTATTTTCTTTTATTTTACTTCTCCAACCCCCTAAACTCCTTTTATTCCTCTATTTTATAACAAAAACCTTATCCTCAGTATACTAGGTTGTTTTTATGAGATGTAATTAAACTACACTATCGCACAACTCCATCTAATGGGTAAAGAATATACTATTTCTGTGGACAGCGAACTGCTGCCTCATGAAACGATGATTGTTCAAATATATCCAAACCACCTCTCATGGTGGCCATTAAGATGGAACTATATTTATATGTGATATATATTGTATATATATTGTTCCTATGTATCTGTATTTTTCATTTATATAATACCTTTATGGTTTCCATAGTGGGTAAATACGGTAATTTCATTAGAGGAAGTGCGGACAACCACCCCCTCAAAGTGATATGACTCGTTCAAGCCATACATGGGACGTATAAAGGATGGAATTAATGAAATTATATATGATATTATACTAGAATTATAATATACCTATGTATCATTATGTTTTCATTCCATCATAATGTGAAATATAAATTAAAGTAGCATTTATGCGTACGTACGGCTTACCGTCTCCATGAACGGTGTATTTCATTTCTTACCTCCAAATGTAATGTACAATTGTAAATACATATATATACTAGATATATATGATATATATGACATCTAAATAATGGATACCATTCTAGAGATAATGGAATTTTGACCACATGAACAACTTGTAATTATAAGAAGTTAATTTTGACTAAAGTACCAAATGTCGACCAAACGACCATTATTAACTTAAATAATTACTAATATTTATAACAGGGTAATAAGTGATATAAAAGGAATAATAAATATGAAATAGGTTCTTAAGTAAGTATAAATTAACTTTATTTTATTATTCAGGAGATTAAAAAACGAATGGGTCAGGTCGGACACGAGGTAAGGGACTTCGTCTCAATCTCCTTTCATTGAGGCATATTTTGATTTAAACAAGAATTTATTTTATACAGTGTATAAACCCATTTTAATTTTCATTAATTTCAAAGGGAATATTTTTTCTATAAAGTATTTCACTAAATTTCAAAAGGAATGTTTTTAACGTTTACAGTGAAAATGACATTTCCGTTGTCGTAAGCGTTATTTGGCTTCCTCTATTAGCCTTAATGTTTTTTTAAATAAAAAATGAAACCCCTTACTCTATTTTGGTATTTTTTATTGAAAATGAATTTTTAAATGGATTGATTATTTCAATGTCATTAAATGATTTCTTTTGATTTCAAATGAAATGTTATTAGTGAAATGTTTATATTTGAAATATTTTATGTGCTATGATTTTATAATGGTACTTGGAATTTTGATGGGTGGTTACGTGATAAACCAAATGATGGGTGGTGCTATGATAAACCAGGCCAAGTGGCTACATTATAACCTCCTATTCATTGGGTATGGAAGTCGACCATATGGCTATTCAATTTAGTGATATGTGAGGAAGTCAACCTTATGGTTATTTCATTTGAGTATGTTTATGTCCCAAGTTACCTTTATATGTTATGTGTTCTTTCTATGGGTTTTATGGTAATATTTTGGTTACAAAAAAGTAATCAATGATCTTTCATTTAGTGAAGAGTATTTACTACTTCGTAATGGTCAAAAGTATTACTTATGATAAAGTATTCATGTTTTACTTATTGTTTTGAAAAACTAATAGTTTTACTTTTTTGTGTATCCCTTACTGATCTTTTTGTCCTCATCCCATGTTTTTGAAATTATTTTCATAGGAGATAAAGTGTAATTGTGTTAGGGATGAGATCAAGGAAAATTTATGTTGTCTAAAACATGGAACTAGATATAGATATTTTTTTCAAGAGGTTTAATTTTATGTTAAAAATGGAAAATTAGTAGAAGTGTCTACTTTGTAATTTTTGATATGTAATGTAATATTTATGGCCTAACTCTCTAAAACTCTAAAACTGAAATGATCCTCAATGCGAATTATTAATTTAATTCAATATTATGTAATGTTTTAAGGTCGGGTCCTTATAGTTGGCATCATAGGTCAGTTTAGACAACTTTAGAAGTCAGGATATTGTTAAATTAATATCCATAAATTAAATTATGTTATGATTGAAATGTTATAGAAATTACATATTACCATGTTACTTCGTCTAAGATATATCTGTGTTCAGAATGGTTTTCTAGAGATGAAACAGGACAGCTATGATGGGATGACATTATGAGGAAGACAACCTTCCAAATCAGCAACCTGAGATGGTCAGAATTGAAACTGAACAGTTTGTTGCTGTGATGGAACAGTTGATTCAGGCTATAAATGGTGGTGGTATCTATGCACAAGATCATCCAGATCAACCATAGTGGAACATGTTAGTAGAGTAGCATTTCATGAGGCAATATCCCCCATCATTCATAGGATCATCAGACCCTGTGCTTGTAGAAGGGTGGATTAAAAAACTATATAAGATTTTCGGTGTCATGGGGTGTTCAGAACATCAAAAGGTTAGTCTTTTTGTTTACCATTTTGAAGGTGAAGTTGTTTAGTGGTGCTTTATGGTGAAAAATATTAGGGATAGTGAGGATATTTATTCTCTTGATTGGAATGAATTCAAATGTATGTTTCTTTTGAAATATTTTCTTAAGGTGGTTCGTCTTAGGATGCAAAAAATTCATGTAATTGAGGAAATCAGATGACTCATTGGCTATTTACGAAGAAAAGTTCACTCGACTGGCAAGGTATGCACCAAATATCATCTGAGATATTGATTGTAAGAAAAATCAATTTTACTCAGTACTGAAACTGCGATATCGAAGAGAATTATCCTCTCGTGAGTTCAAAAGTTATGAAAAACTTGTTCAATGTACGGATAAGGTGGAAATGGAGTGTCTCGATGATCGGGTGTTTATTTACAAACAACAGAATAAGAGGTCCAGTTAGTAGATAAAGGTAAAGAATTCATCAAAGAAGCCTAGAGGTAAGAAAATTAAATATCCATCTTGTGAGAAGTGTGGTAAAAAGCATCCGGGAGAATGTTTATCAAAGTCTAAAAAGTGATTATGGTGTGGTAAGTCTGGTCATATTGTTCGTAACTGTAAGAAAGATGATTAATAAGGAAATAAAAATCCAGCGATAAGATGTTTTAAGTGCAATGAAAAGGGTCATTATGAAAATGAGTGTCCATCTAATAACTCACATGAGGGAAAGTAGCCAGACTACAAGTAGAAATGGGTGGTGAACTTCTTTGCAACTACATCAGCAGATGTTGGGCCATCAAATAAAGTAGTATCTGGTACACTTTTTTTTTGTTCAGATTATTCCAAAGTATTGTGTGATTTAGGGTCTACACACTCTTTCATTTCTGATAAATATTCTAGTAAATTGAGAATTCCATCACTGGATATGAATATTGTGATTATAGTCAAAACACCAGGAGGAAATTTTGAGACAAAATGAAGTTAGAAGAACCTTCCTCTTCTTGTGTGTGGAAAGAATCTACCAGAAAACCTTATTTTATACACTAGTAGAGTTTGATGTTATTTTGGGTATGGAATGGATTTCTATTTATCATAAAAAGATTGACGGCAGAGCTAAAGATGTTTATTTTTAGAAATATTTTCTGTTTGTGTACAAGAATGAACCCTTATTTATGATAACATATCAGGAAGCTGAGAAACTAGTAAAATATGTAAATGAATGTTACTTAGAACATTTTGTTAAAAACAAATGAACTGTTTAGATTAATGATGTGCCAGTGGAAAATGAGTATCTTGATGTTTTCCCTGATGAGTTGCCTACTATAATACATGATCATGAAGTTTAATTTACTGTTTAATTAGTTCCTGATGCTAATCCAATTTCAATACCCCCTTATCAAATGGCTCGGAATTATCTTTTAGAGTTAACGAGGCAATTTTAGGAGTTATTAGTTAAAGGTTTCATTCAACCTAGCACATCACCAGGGGTGATCCAGTCATTTTTTGTTAAAAAGAAAGATGGTTTAATGAGAATTTTCATTGATTATAATAATTTGAATAAAATCTATATTAAAAACAAAAATCATTTGCCTCATATCGATGATTTATTTGATCAACTCCATGGAGCTCATTATTTATCGAATATTGACTTGAGGTTAGAGTACCATCAGTTGAAAGTAAAGGAAGAAGACATTATGAAGACCATGTTTTGTACTAGATATGGCCATTGTGAATTTGTAGTTATGCCTTTTGGGTTAACCAAAGTACCTTCTATATTCTTGGATCTTATGAATATAATTTTCTATGAGTTTTTGGATAAGTTTTTGTTTGTGTTCATTCATGATATTTTGGTTTATTCCAAAAGTATAGAGGAACATGAAAGTAATTTACGGGTTGTCTTGAAAACCTTAAAAGAAAAGAAACTGTTTGGGAAATTCAAAAAATGTGATTTTTGGTTACAACAAATTTTATTCCTTGGTTACATTGTTTCAATAAACGGCATAACTATTGATCCTGCTAAAATAGAAGTTGTTAAATAATGTCCCAGACCTAGAAATATAACTGATATTCGTAGTTTTCTTGGTTTAATAGGTTATTACAGGAGGTTTTTTTGAGAATTTTTCACGGTTATCTACTCTAATGACTAAGTTAACTCAAAAGGTGTTATGTTAAGCTGGATAAAAGAATGTGATGATTGTTTTTTGGAATTTAAAATAATATTGGTGAATGCTCCAGTTTTGGTACTACCTTACAGAAATGGTGAGTTTGTTATCTACAGTGATGCTTTATTAAAAGGAATTGGTTGTGTCCTTATGCAGAATGATCAGGTAATTGTTTATGATACATGTTAGTTGAAGCCTCATGAGTTAAATTACCCTACACATGATTTGGAATTAGATGGATTTGTTTTTGCTTTAAAAATTTGGAGGCATCATTTGTATAGAGTAAAATGTAAAATATATACTCACCACAAAAGGTTAAAGTATATATTTAATAAAAAGGAATTGAACATGATATAGATGAGATGGTTAAAATTAATAAAGGTTTATGATTTCACAATTCATTACCATCCAAGAAGAGAAAATAAAGTGACTGATTCTTTGAGTCGAAAAAGTAATGCTTCATTAACCATACTATATTTGGAATGAGATCCATTGGTTTTTGATTTGCTGAAATTTGGAATAGAATTTGTTGGTGCTGGAAGTTCCTCTGTTTTTTTTTCAGGTGTCAATGAAATTGTCTCTATCAGACAGAATTATGAAAGCGTTGAAGGAAGACTGTGAGTTGAAAAAAATGGAATAGTTGGTTCAGAAGGGTAAGTTTCCTGATTTTAACATTGATAATGATTGTGTTTTGAGATTTGGGAGGAGGTTATGTGTGCCTTGTGATTCACAGTTGAAGAATGAGTTGTTATGTGAAGCTCATAGTTCTCCGTTTTCAGTTCGTCATGGAAGTACTAAGATGTACAGGGATCTTCGGGAGTATTACTGGTGGTATGGAATGAAAAGATATATTTTTTATTTTACTATGTAGTGTTTGACTTGTCAGCAGGTTAAAGCAGAGCGGCAGTTACCAAAAGGGGTGCTTCAACCATTATCGATGCTATAGTGGAAATGGGAAAATATATCCATGTAATTCATTGTGGGATTACCAAAGACATCTCGATGTAATAATGAAATATGGGTTATTGCTGATCTATTGACTAAATCTTCTCATTTATTTTATATTCCAGATACATTTTCTCTAGATCAACTTGCTCAGTTGTATGTTAAAGAGATATTCAGGTTTCATGGAGTTCCCATATCCATTTTATCTGATCATGATCCCAGGTTCACTTTTAACTTTTGGAAAGGCCTTCAGGAATCATTGGGTACTAAATTAAATTTTAGTACAGTTTTTCATACTCAATCAGATGGGTAGTCAGAATGAACAATTCAGACCTTGGAGGATATGCTATGGGCTTGTTCGATGGATTACCAGGGAATTTGGGACCAACATCATTCTTTGGTTGAATTTTCATATAATAACAGTTTTCATTCTAGTATACAGATGGCTCCATTTTAGGCATTATATGGGAAGAGGTGTCGAACTCCAACTTATTGGGATGAAGTAGGTGGAAGGAAACTGATGGGACTAGAATCGGTAGAAGAGATGGAAGAAAATGATCCGTTGATTCAAAATAACATGAGAACAACTCAGAGCAAGCATAAACGTTATGCAGATAACCAGAGGAAGGGTCTTTATTTTGAGGTGGGTGATCATGTCTTTCTCAAAATTTTCTCCATGGAAAAGTGTGGTGCATTTTGGTAATAAGGGAAAGTTGAGTCCAAAGTTTATTGGACCTTTTGAAATTAAGGAGAAACTTGGATCAGTTACGTACAGAGTGGATTGAACTCTAAGTTTTTCTCAGGTACACAAAGTTTTTCCTGTTTCAATGTTGAGAAAGTATATGCCAGAACCATCTCATGTTTTGAGCCTAGTGGTAGTTCAGTTGGAAGAGAATCTCTCTTATGAGAAATAACCTTTCCAAATTCTTGATTGAAGAGAGAAAGTGTTGTGGAAAAAGGTAATTCACCAGGTAAATGGTTTTTGGAAAACCCAAATGGTTGAAGAGACAACCTGGGAATCTAAAAATTTTATGAGGGATAAATACCTCTATTTATTTGTTATGTGGATAGAATTGTGGGGATGAAATTCCCAAAAAGGGGGAAGGTTGTAACATCCCAATTAAATAAAGAATATAACATTTTCATATTTATTAATATTTGTGAATTAAATATTAATTTTACTTTAAAGAGGATGCTTGTTCGATGGCATACCCGATACGCAACAACATGTTTCTTTGAAATCTTACGTTGCACACAACGTTGGGTTATACTGAATAACAATAATATAACATTATTTTAAATGGTAGTTAACGCCTAGCCATTGTATTGGTGGGAATAGATATAACTAACTACAATATGAATATACATGTTTGTTAAATGTTTTTATATTTATCCAATAAATTTTAGAGTCATAAAATTAGAAAGAATCTCATTTTAAGCATAAATACTCTAATATTCATTAAAGATCGATTTATCGCCTTTTGATGGCGAAACCACATTAAATCTAGTTTTGGTCACTTTATTATTTTCTATTCAAAATAATAATATTCTTATTTAGAATTGATACATCAAAGTTTACTTTGGATGAAATTTATTTAATTTTCGGATAATGTTATTTTTTTAATGAATAGTGAAAAATATTGTATTTTAATTCCAGACTGCCTTTTGAATTAATTTATGCCACTTCTGTGATTTTAATTTGAAAAAATGTATTCTTTATTCGGAATCATGATGTCCAAATTGTGTAAATATGTAGCTTTTATTTTTATACAATATGAATATTTACACCTGTAAATATTTTATTCACCATGGTTAAATGGTTAATCTGGTAAATAAGGGTAAAAAATAATATTATAATAATATTAAATTACCCTAACATGTGTCATAATACTATTAGAGGATACATATCCGACCATGGGCATCCTTGGGTCGATTTTGGGACCCCATGGAGCCACATGGGAGTGATAATGACACTTTATATTAATTATTTTAAAGTAAAGACAAAAATGACATAAACATATATCATTTAGTAAATCAATTTTTACATGAGGTCATAAAAGGTATATCTTCAACTATAAATATTCATTTGAAATATTGAAAGATTTCCTACATCAGGGTATTTGTTTTATAATTTTTAGACATCAAATAAATATAATTATTTATTACACAATAATGATGTGGTGTTTACCCCATTAATGAATGATTTAAAAAAATAATATTATAATACTTAGAAAAATATCCCAAACCTGTCAAATTCTTTTTGGATGATTTTATTTCGAACAATGGTCATCTTATATCCGACTTTAATAAATTTTTGACCTTCATAAACCTAGAATAATTATATAATAAAATAATATTTTCAAACATTCCTAAAGAGCCCCTCATCCCCCTTATAAAAATCCCTCACCTCTAACTCATTAATCACTTCTCTCAAGCCTCTTAGATCATCCAAAAACTACCCAAATTGGATCCCTAAATCCCTATATTCCTCCTAGAATCCTTAATTTAGTTATAAGACACGTCAAGAAATCCTTTTGTTCAATCCAAAGTGACTTACCTGATTTAAAGGTAACGTATTCATTTAAGTTATTTTCTTTTATTTTACTTCTCCAACCCTCTAAACTCTTTTTATTGATTTCTTTTATAACTACACCAGTATCCTCAATATATTAGGTTGTTGTAATGATATGTATTCAAACTAAATTTACACACACCTCCATCTAATGGGTAAAGAACATACTGTTTCTGTGGACAGTGAACTACTGCCTCACGAAACGATGATTTTTCAAATATCTCCAAACCGCCTCTCATGGTGACCATTAAGATGGAACTGTATTTATATGTGATATATATTGTTTTTATATTGTTTTTATTCTTATTTATTTTTCATTTATATAATTCCTTTATGGTTTCCATAGTTGGTAAATATGATAATTTCATTTGAGGAATTGCGGACTACCGCCACCTCAAAGTGATATGACTCGTTCCTTCCATACGTGGGACATATAAAGGATGGAGTTAATGAAATTATATATGATATTATGCTAGAATTGTAATATAACTATGTATCATTAATTTTTCATTCCATTAAAATATAAAATATAAATGAATGTATCGTTCATGCGTACGTACAGATTACCATCTCCATAAACGGTGAATTTCATTTATTACCTTTAAATGTTATGTACCATTATAAATACATATATATACTGGATATATATGATATATATGATATCTAAATCATCAATATCATTCTATAGAGAATGTAATTTTGACCACATGAACAACTTTTTATTATAAGATGTTCATTTTGACTAAGGTATCAAATATCGACCAAATGACCATTATTAACTTAAATGATTACATAATATTTATAACATGGTAACAAGTGATATAAAAGGAATAATAAATTTGAAAAAGGTTATTAATAAAGTAGAATTTTATTTTATTTTATTATTCATGAGATTAAAGAATGAATGGGTCAAGTCAGACACGAGGTGAGCGACATTGTCTCAATCTCCTTTCATTAAGGCATATTTTGATTTATACATGACTTTATTTTATACAGTATATAAACCCATTTTAGTTTTTCATTTCTTTCAAAGGGAATATTTTTTTCTATGAAGTGTTTCACTAAATTATAAAAGGAATGTTTTTAACATTTAGAGCGACAATGACCTCTCCGTCTCCGTAATCGTTATTTTTCTTCCTCTATAAGCCTTAATGTTTTCTTAAAAACAAAAAAAAATAAACCCCTTACTCTATTTTTGGGTGTTTTGGTATTGAAAATGATTTTTAAATGGATTGATTATTTCAATATCTTGAAATGGTTTCTTGTCATTACAAATGATATGTTATTAGTGAAATTTTTATATTTGAAATATTTTATGTGTTGTGATTTTATAATTGTACCTGGAAATATAATGGATGGTTACGTGATAAACCAAATGACAGGTGGTGTCGTGATAAACGAGGACGGGTGGTTACGTTATAACCTCCAATGAATTGGGTATAGAATTTGGCTGTATAGTTATTCCATTTAGTGATATATGTATAAGTTGACTGTATGGTTATTCCATTTAAGTATGTTTATGTTCCAAGTTACCTTTATATGTTATGTGTTCTTTCTATGGGTTTTATGGTAATATTTTGGTTACAAAAGCATAATAAATGATCTTTTATTCAAAGAAGAGTATTTACTACTTAATAAAAGTGAAAAGTATTACTTATGATAAAGTATTCATGGTTTACTTGTTGTTTTGAAAAACTAACAGTTTTCTTTTTTTGTGTATCCCTTACTGAGCTTTTTGTACTCATCCCATGTTTCTGAAAAGTTTTTCACAGGTCATAAAGTGGAATAGGGCCAAGGATGAGATCAAGGAAAATTCATGCTGTCTAAAACAAGAAACTATACATGGATATTTTTTTCAAGAGTTTTTGTTTTATGAAAAAATGGAAACTTAGTAGAAGTGTCTACTTTGTAATTTTTGAGATGTAATGTAATAGTTATGGCCTAACTCTCTAAAACTCTAAACCTGAAAAGACCCTCAATGTGGATTATTCATTTTATTCAAGATTATGTAATGTTTTATGGTCGGGTCCTTATATATCAACTATGATGTAATAATAAACCCAATATCCAAAACATACATAGATTTTATTATGTTAATATCATCACCTAAATCCATATCCATATCAATTAAATTGGGAATTAATTATTCATTCCTATGTATGAGGGACTACCGCCTCCCGAACCAATATAATTCATTTTCCATCACCGTCTCTCAAAACTGTTCAGAATTATGGAATTAATGTTTATATAATATATTCATGAAATATTTATCAATATTAAATTTAATATATATTTTATGTTATTACCCTTCCATGTACATAAAAACGTTATCGTCGTTCGTGTTTACGCGTGAACTATCTCCTCTACGAAGTGACATGATTCTTTTTTCTTCACCGCATCACATGGAAGACATATATGAGTATATTTAAATAATTAGTATGCTATTAATGATCTTATTATCATTTTATAATGATAAAATTAAAACCACCATCTTTAAATAATGATCATCGAAAAATGAAAATGTTACTCACGTGTACATACAACTTACCATCTCCATGAATATAAGGTTGTAAATTTTGAACAATAATATGTAAATGGTTTGATTTAAAAGTATAATAGATATATATGTGTGTGTGTGATTATTATTTTATGAATACTATTATATATATTATGGAATTATTAGTGCTTGTACTATTGGAATCATATAAAATTTAATTTTGTCTCGAGTACCAAATATCGACAAAATGGCTAACATGAACGTAAATAATTAAGTAATTGTTATAACATGATAATAAGGGATAAAAATGGATTAATATAATTTTAAAAGGTTATCGATAAAGTAATTAACTAACCCAATTTTTTTATTTTGGAAGAAAAATATTGTACATGACAAGTCATACTCAAAGTAATGCATTTTATTTTAAATACAATTTTAAGGTTACACTTTCAACATTTATTCCAAAGACCAAAAGGAATGTTTTTTAAATGTATGTAATAAATATAATTTATATCATTCATGTAACTTTAATGTTAATTTATGATTCCTTTATAGGTTTAAAATTTTATTTTCAAAAAAAAATATTTTCATTTATTAGTGTGCAACTTTATAAAAATGAAATGTGATTACAAAGTGGAAAATTATATTTTTCCTTTATATTTATTTTTGTGTTATGATTATGTTATGATTCATGGGAATGGTTTATGAGTATGGTTGGTTCTATGATAAACCAATAGTGGGTGAGGTTGTGATCTGTCTTCAATGTATTGGTTTATTTGAAAGAGTGTAGGGTTTCTCCTAAGCGATTAAGGGAATATACTACGTTGGGTATTCCAAATGTAACCACGATGTTGAATCCTGATGTATCCATGAAATCTAATGTAAGAGAGAAATATAATTGATTCCATAAGTTATCTTTATGATTTATGTTTTCTATGAATTTTTACAGGAATTTTATGATTTCTTGAGTAAGCTAAAGAGCTTATGTTTTGGGCTGAAAAGTTTATCTTTGTGAAAATGTTTTCAATGTTTTAATGTATTCATGGAATATCAGTTTATCTATTTCTCATTCTATACCTTACTAAGATTTTTCTGATCATATCATGTTTTTAAATGTTTTTCCTAGGGTATAAAGATGGTTAAAAAATGAGGAAGTGAATTTGAATGTTATGAGGATTTTCCATGAAAAATAAATCATGTTTTATTTTAAATTTTTTATATTATAAAATAAATGGATACTCTTTTAGAATTACCCTATTTGTATTAATCTAGTATGTTATGTATGAATTATGACATAATTATTTAAAACTACAATCCTGAAAAGATCCTCATTGAGAAAGAGAGTAATTCTTTGACTAAATCACAAGATTATGTAATGTTTAAGGCTAGGGATTTATAGTGGACCTATATAATTTAATTAGAAAAAAAAATTACATCAAAAATACACTAAAAACGATATATTATAGACATTTCAAAAATTGGTTCATACAATTACTTGGGAAGTAAAAATTGTCATAGAAATTCAAAAACATCAATGTTCTTTTGCCTTTCTCCCTGAACCCATGTCAGGTTATTAGTTTCTGAACAAACCACCGCAACTCAAGAAAATTAATTACACTATATATGAAAATAATTATTTTGTTAGAAATATTTTATATAAACAAATTGAATACAGTTTCAATTTTAAACTAAAACCACATAATTTGAGTCATTATAGGCACACCATGTATCAAATTGAGTTGGGGTTGATTATTACATGTCACATCATTTCTTGATGTTCTAAAATTAGGTGATCCTATATTGGATCTCATATGTGGTGATAAACAAGTCACTACAAATGTGATCCAATTCAAGAGAACTTGTTTTTTTGAGAACAAGCCATTATTTCTCAAACCATTTCTTATTTATCTTCAAGCATTATATTTGTTAAAATTAACTGAATAAGTATATGATAAAAGTTACAAGGATATTAACTAAGTAAAATTAGATAAAATAATGAGAAAAAATATGAGCTTATTATGCTTAGTTTTTCATATGTGATATGTGGTTTAAGCTAAAATGGGACTTTTATATTGGAAACACAAACTTTGAGTCATACCGATTAAATTGTGTGTCGGATTGAAATTTTTTCCATTTCTACCAATAAAAAATGAATTTTAAAAACTTTTACTAAATTTTTAAAACAACAAAATCTCATTTTATCAAATTTTACTTTTATATGCATGTTTTTAACTAAAATGAAACAATTATATTGAAATAATTAACTTCAAGTCATATCAGTCACATCAAGCATCTGATTTATGTGTGGATGTTTATTACATGTAAAAAATGAATTATATATCATTGTCCTAATGTTTTAATGTAAGACAAGATTTTTTTCCTATTTTTGGCTATTTGAGGTGTGTTTTAAACTAAAATGACACTTTTTTTATTGAAAACATATACTTTTAGTCATACGGACCACATCTTTTGTCAGATTGAGGTCCAATAAATACATACACATCAACCATGAATTGTGGATCCTTTTACTAATGTTTAAAACAATATAATCTTATTTACTTGGTTTTGGTGATGTGAAACAAGTTTTAAACAAAAACAGAACATTTCTATTGAAAACAAAAACATTGAATCATACTGATCACATCGGGTGTCAAATTGATTTCTAGTCAAAAAATGAACATAAGAAATAAACTATAGATAATTTACCTAATGTTTGAAAATAATACAAGTGTATTTTCTTTATTTTGTACATTTGATGCATGTTTTAAACTAAAATTACACTTTTTTATTGAAAACATGCACTTCGAGTCATACTGATAACATTGTTTATTATATTTATGTGTGTTCAATTCCTACATGTCATAAGTGAATTATGTATAATTTTCCTAATGTTTGAAAACAATCTTGGAATGTTTTCACAATTTGGACATGTGATGCATTTTAAACTAAAATGACACTTTTATATTGAAAACACACACTTCGAGTCATACATAATACATTGTGTTTCAGATTGGAAAGTGGTAAATTCCTTCAAATGAAAAAATTATCATGGATAATTTTCATAATGTTTGAAAACAATCCAATATTTGTTTTCTGATATATGTATTTCATGAATATGTTTTAGGGTGTTTTAATAAATTAATTTCAGTTTTTAATTGATTAATCTTGAAAATATTTGGACTATTTTACATCTTTTTTTTATGGAATCATACAACATATATTTGGAAATGGAGACAAAAGATATGATTATCATGAATAAAATACACATCACAATGTGTTATGATGTGGCGCAGTGCGACACTGTAATATTTAAGCTTGAGGCCAAAGTTTCATGGAGCTGAAGTAGTCTGGAGCAGTTGGAGAAATAGATTTTCACATCATGTTATCAATACATGATGTGATTTCATTGTGGATATGTCACTGATATTCAGTGAAATTATTGATGTAAATTTACACTATGAGAATTCAATCAAAATCGTGAGACTAATTCATGAGGTCAAAGTATCGAGATAGTATAGATTTGAATAGGATGTCATCATTGCAAAATACAAGTCATGAAACCATTACATGGTGTGAAATCATTGGAAAACAAACACTTTAATGAGTTGATGAGATGATATTTTGATGCAAAAAATCCAATTTATTTGGAACTCTGGCAACACATCAGCATAGATGGATGACTGATGACAGTAGACTAAGGCATGATTTCAGATCCCTAATTCTACTCATCTGTATGTTCTGTTTATTAGTTTTCTCTTACCCTATCATGGATAGATTGAGGGGGTAATTTATTATTCTCAATGCGTGCATGATGAATGGGGATTAAATGTATCAGGTATTTTATTCTTGATATCAATTCATTTTTTGGATTTAATATTTGTTCTTCATTTCCATATCTTCCGTGATTCTTTTTGTATTACCATTATATGTAGGGATAGGAAGTGGATTTAAATTCCCTATTTTTTTGAGAATGATCATTGCCTGAATTAATTGGATGCTTTTGTTTAATATAAGATCTAGGGTTTAGTCTTCTGCCATGATAATTGGTAAAGTAATTACCCTATGTTTAAATAAGGTTTTTGGTTACCCATTGTTTTCAATCTAAAGTATCTGAATATAAAAAAATGACTGTTTGGGATATAGAGCATTTACCATGACCATTGGACTCACTAGAACCAGATTTAGATGGATACAATATTTTTAATTAAATATTTCATACCTTGTTATCTCATGAACCATAATTCATTTCTACTCATCACCCTTTTTCTATTTTATTTCCTAATGTTCTTCAGTAATCACATGCTCAATTTATTAGACTCAATTTATGAGAATCAAAATTAGTTTAGAACATTACTAATAAATTAATATTTTCTCCAACCCTGACTATTTGGATTCAACCTCTGACTCGCATAACCTATATAACCCTGTAGTTTAGTTGTATTTATTCATGTTATAAATTTCTAAATTCTATCAGATTACAAAAATAAATGATTCCCCATAGGCTATCATTTATCAGTATTGGTGATGTGACACATGTTTTAAAAAAAATATAACTTTTAAATTAAAAATTAGTACTTCGAGTCATAATAACCACATCTTATGCCAGATTGGTATATGGTCAATTTATACACATGAAAATGAATTATGGATGGTTTTACTAATTCTTGAAAATAATATGATCTTGTTTGCTTAGTTTTTGTGATGTGACATGTGTTTTAAACTATAATTACACATTTATATTGAAACCATATAACGAATCATACTAAAAACATCAGGTTTTATATTGACATGAGGTCAATTCCTATATGTCACAAATGATTTATTGATCATTTTTATAAATATTGAAAACAACCAAAAATAATTTACTTGGTTTTGGATATTTGATTTGTGTTTTAAACTAAAATGACATCTTAATATTGAAAACACACACTTCATGTCATATCAGTAACATAGTGTTTTAGATTCATGTGTGGTAAATTCTCACACATCAAAAATGAATTATGGAATATTTTTCCTAAATTTTTAAAATTATTAAGGATCATTTTATTAGTTTTGGATATTTTATGTGTTCTTAAACTAAAATAAAACTTTTGTATTGAAGACACACACACCATGACATATCGACCACATCATGTGTCAGATTGATGATTGGTCAATTCCTAAAAGTAAAAAATGATTTTTGGATTTTTTTAATAAAGTTTGAAAAAAAATCAAAGCACTTCATTTTGATGATGTTGCACATGTTTTAGACTAAAATGGAACTTTTCTATTAAAATCACATACTTTGATTCATATCGACCACATCAGGTGTCAGATTAAAATATGGTCAATTCAAACATGCCACAAATAAAATATCAATAATTTTACTAATGTTTGAAAATAATCCAAGATCATTTTATCAGTTGTGTCTATTTGAGGTGTTTTTCTAAAAAAGGAAAATATTGTATTGAAAACATGCACTTTGAGTAACACTTACCTCATCAGGTGTCAGATTAATGTGTGGCCAATTAATACTTATCACAAATGAATATGGTGTGTTGTAAGAAATTTTAAAAACAATTATAACTTGATTGCTATGTTTTAACTATGTGATGCATTTTAACCTAAAATGAACCTTTTATATTGAAAACTCAAACTTCAAGTCATATCAACTGTATCATGTATCATATTGTCTTAAAATAAATTCCTAAACATGTATAATTGAATTATGGATCATTTTACTAATGTTTAAAAATAATATGAGCTTGTTTTTTCGGTTTTGGTGATATGACATGTGTTGTAAACTAAAACAAATATTTTATATTGAAAACATGCACTTTGAGTCATACCGACCTCATCACAAGTCAGATTGACATGCAGTTGATTACTACATGTCAGAAATAAATTATTAATAGGTTTCATAAATATTGAAAATAATCTAAGCTCATTTTCTTATTTTTTTTCTTATATTAGAAACACACACTTTGAGTCATACTAACCACATCATATGTCAGATTGAAGTGAGATTGATTTATACTTATGGAAAGAAATTGTAGATTGTTTTTTAATGTTTTTAGACAATATAAATTTATTTTATCAGTTTTGGAAATGTGATTCACGTTTTATACTAAAATGATACTTTTATATTGAGATCACATACTTAGAGTCATACTGACCATATCGAGCATCATATTGATGTGAAGTTAATTATTACATGTCATAAATGAATTATTGATCATTTAAACAATGTTTTTAAAAGATTCAATATATTTTTTAGTTTTGGATATGTTATATATGTATGAAACAAAAAAGAAATTTTTGTATTGAAAGAAAACTCATCTAGTAATACCAACCTTATGATGCATCAGATTGATGTGAGATCACTTCCTACATGTCCAAAAATACTTATGGATCACTTTCCAAAAATATCAAAACAATATTAATTTTTTTATTGGTTTTGAGTATGTGATGTGTTTTTTAAACTAAAACAATATAAATTTTAAAAAAAGAAGAATCATATAAATATTAAAAGAAAATTAACTAAAAAAGTTGATAAAATCATGAGAAAATTAACATAATATGTAGTAAGAAGACACCTATTCATGACGTCTTCCTACATTCTAACCCCATGTATTCTTACTATTTGTTTCCAAAAAAATTATTTCCTCCATTATAATTATCCATGAGAAATAGATCAAAAATAATATATAAGAATTATAATACTAATGTTTCACATCTGAAAAATATTTCTAAGATTACAGAATGTAGTAGATCACAAACATAATATGAAATCACCTAAACTTGATTTCATGAAACATTCTAACACAAGTTACTATACATACTCATATCCAAATAAAATTATTCTTATTTTATGTACATATATCGTTTTTAATTTCCTTTTATTGAGAAAATATAGAAAAACAAAAAATTATGATATATTTTTAATGAAATTGTAATTACCATTAGAAATTATCTATTTAGGGATGATAGTATTTTGATGGTATATGATATATTTCATAAATTTCAAAACATAATATGCATAATTTTTACTGTTATCTTTATTTGGACACTATATAAACATTGATCAAAATAAGTAAATTGTTTTTAAATATGTGTTAATAGTAATTATTTGCATATATACCTTAATCTGTTTCCAAATGAAGAAATCAATAGGCTACTTATGTAAAGTGACTAACCTAATAGCATGATTTCGCTTACATTTATAGATCTAACTATGATATAAAAATTATAGTTAAAATAAAAACTTAAATGTATAATTCAATTTTTATTTATAAGATATTGATTTAAATGTATTAAAAATTCATAATACAAATCTTGTGTGCTCTTTTTGATGGAAATCAATGCATTGCATCTGAGAAATAAATATTTGGGGTATAAAAATTTATTGTGATTAGAATCTTCTTCTTCCTAAAAAATAAAATCAATTAAGTAATGGAGAAAGAAAAAAATAATTTATATGATCAGATTTCTGGCTTTTACCAATGCATTGTATGAATAATGAAGAGTTTATCTTCTACTACTTTCTTCTCAAACGCCTCTCTTAGTTTATCTTTCTTCTT
The DNA here is from genome assembly GCA_963277665.1 of Viscum album. Classification (NCBI taxonomy): domain Eukaryota; kingdom Viridiplantae; phylum Streptophyta; class Magnoliopsida; order Santalales; family Viscaceae; genus Viscum; species Viscum album. The sequence goes on from OY728145.1 coordinate 540,297,809, forward strand.
ATCAAAATTTTAATTCCAATGAAATTTATTGGGTGGAAATGATAAAATTAATAATGAATCCAATTCATTATTCATATGTTTTTCCTCTATATAGTAGTAACATAAACTACTAAATAAAATATGAATAGTTACTAACTTTAATGAACATGGAAAATAATATTTTGGATAGAAAGAATATGAAAATGTACCTCATGTATGTATTCACAATTGATACTCTAAGACATTCAAAAACTTGAATATCATTGATACTCTCGAGACCAACCATATTTTTAATTAAATTACCAAATATGTCTTCTTCATATTTAATGTTGGAATATATCCATCTTTTAAAGTTGGTTCTTCGTTAAATTGTAGTGTTAATATATGATATTTTGGAACTGGCTGGAAGATGGTACCCCCGGAAGGTCCTTTTGTTATCTTGGTCAAATCATTGGATTATCTTGACCAAACCTTCCATTTACTAATCATTATATCTATCTATAATACCATACCTCACTTATGACTTCTTTATCAACTATTGTGGGTTTTTCATTTGAAAATAATTGTTAAGTACATACCTCTAGTATCATTATAAGATTAAACGACCATGATCTAAATTTTACAATAACATCATTGACCATCATAATATCTGAACCATCATGTGTAACAATCAATTTATTACTCATCTCTTAAGATACTTTAATCTACACTATCATGTGGTCTTTTGGGAGTTCTTTTTGGGTAGGATATCTCTTGGGATATTATACATATTACCCATTGCAATAAGGTGGTGTGTGGGTGTTGAGAGATTGAAATCCCATACAACATTTCCCTATAGAAATCTAGTAAAATAATGTTATCATAAGTTGTTTTATTCATTTTTACAGGAATAAGTAACAAAAAAATTGATTACCTCAGGTAAGAAGTGTAGTTATGTGGAATTACTGGCCTCAAAACTAGTGGGGTCATTTGGTTGTTTATGGGGTGATCTTTGTTACACTACTAATTCTCTTTGATATTTCCCATATATCAGTCTTCAAAACTAGACTGGGAAATAATATTTTGAAAATCATCTATTTCTGCCATCAATCCTTCTATATCATGATTTTTATCTTATTTTGGTTTTATCATATTGAAATATATTTGAGGTGATACTCTAAAACCTACACCTCTGACACATCCATATTTTTCTAGCCACTTCAAGTCAATACAATGTTTTTTTCATCAGTTATGGTCACCGTAGAATCATGTGTCTAAATTATATAAAACAAATATGAACATAAATAGATATTTTTATGTAATATTGATATAAGGAATAGATAATTACTATTATATCATACTTAAAATTGTTTCCTATACTTATTTTGATTTTTCATCAACTACTTTACCCTCTTTTATTATAGGAGCCAACTTCAATAGAACATGACTTGGGATGGAAGTCACTTTGGCTTTTAATTTATCAATTTATTTATAAAAAAAGTAGCATATACTATTTTATATTACATAAAATATTTATTATATATTTAAACTACATACCATTTTCTTCTATAGTGAAGCGCACCCCATCCTTGATTTGATATAGGGATACATCTATTTTGGTTCATGTTTTTTATTTTCATCATTCCATTAGTAAATCATAAATTAATAATTTTCAATCAAATTGGATAAAATAAATAATTTCAAATAATATAATATCGATTAAAGTACACCTAAAAGTGTTTATCATCATAACAACTAAAAAAATAATTCCATGTTTGCTACTTTATAAATTGTACATAAGTAACTAGTGGGTGGGGCTTTAATTTCCCCCCAACACACATAAGTTAAAACATTGTAAGAAGTTTCTATATGCCTCTATGGTATTTTTGTAAAAACTATTAAGACATATTTCTTCAAAAAATAATCTAAAATTAATAAACTATTCAATGGATAATAGAAATTAGATCAAACTTTTCATATTTTTTTTGGTAAAATAGAGAAAATATATCATAAAATTAACATAATATCATCTCAAAGGGTTTCCTTCAATAAAATCTAGACATATAACGATGAATCTTTATTAATTTGCACGTTTATTCTAATTTAGACCCCAACAAAATTAATGAAGATTGACTTTTTGGTGTCAACAGGTTGTCTTCATTGATTCAAGCCAATCTCAAATTTTATACCCTTTCTTCATGAATAGATAATATTAGTCAACACAGTGATTATATGTCGTTCTTGTTTTTATCATCAACATGTTTTTATCCCTTAACAATTATACAATTTTTGAAACAACCATCTATTATTCCTTGTGATTGGTAACATCATCATGTGTAGAATTCATTTTCTGCATGTGTAGTAAAACATTTAACTTATATTATTTTAATACAGTAGATAACACAAAATATTATAATGAAAGTCATATTATATTAGCAAACCCTTTAACCTACTCAGTGTATACTATTTATTTTGTTTAAAGATCGATATGATTTGGATCTACTATCAACGATCTGTATCCCCTATTTATGGTCCCCTCTAACATATAAGACATTTTTTACATGGGACATCTATGAAATGATTGTGATCTCCCAATTTTATGGTTATCCTCAATTGAATTTTCTTCTTACCTAATAGTTGTTTTAGTTTCCAGTAGGATAATTGACCAATTCTTATTTTCTGAATCTTATATTTAAAATACTTGAACTTATTGTGATCCCATTATGAATGGCTCATCTTTATACCCTTCTATACTGAAATTCACTTTTTTGAATCCCATTCATCAACTTTCAATGTTCTTTTATTTGAAACCCATTTGCAATGAATCATTGAGGCTTTAAATGTTTTATAATCCAAAAATATATCTTTTTTATGATGGAGAAATATGATATATTCATAGAAATTGTATTTATATCATTGGAACCAGATATGTGCATCCCATCCACCATGGGTGAAAATCCAATGTTTTTCATTGTACTATGGTTATCTTGTTCTTTTATGTACAACATATAACCATTGATTAATAAACTAGTATAATATGTAGTATTTTCATTTGGTACCTTGGATATCAATCAATGTTTTTGTTAAATAAATTTAGATTTTCCAATAACTCCTTACAAATATTAACTTGGACCAATCCTATAAACTATTGATTATGTTTATTTTTTATCGATCCTTTATCGAATTATTGATTAAAATGTCTAAAATTTATTTTATGTACTTCAATATATGGATCAACTTATACACTATTATGTAAAATGTAAAGGTGATCTTTCTCCTACTCTATGATAGTAACTATAACAACATATCTTTTGGGAATACCTTTACCCATAAGGTTTTATCTATGAATAGACTTTGGGATACTGATGCTATTAACATATGATAGGTAATTGATTTAAAATTCAAGAGCTTCTTTAACAATATATCATTCTACAATACATCCTTCAGGAGAAATTTGATTAATGGTGCACCCTTTCAAAATATTCATATACTATTTAATGGGGTGCATATATTTATAATGAGTAGAACCACATAGTTTAACCACTCTATCCAATTGAACCATAAATTAGACATTAATATCAAAGAATGATGGTGGGAATAACATCTCTAATTCACATAATATAATTATTTCCTCCTTATTCATGATTCAAAAGATTTGCAGTTCTATATCTTTATTGCATATGTATTTGAAAAAGAAGAATAGTTTTCTTAGTGTATGTCATACATTTTTAGGCAAAATTCAACGTAAAGTGATGTGTATCAAGTTATTCATCAAAACATGACATTAATGTGATTTTAGTTCCTATAAAATCAAATTATTTAGTGAAATGAAATTCTTGATATTTTATTAACACCCCTATAGAACTTGGAAAACATTAAGGAAAATGAAAATATTGAATTTTTCTTTCATGTATAGATTGTAAGATTCAAGAGGAAGAAAATTATTCCTTTTACCCTTTACTAGTTTTGAACCTTCCCTTAACTCCAAATCAATCATGTCTGACCTTGCCTTGATACCATTTTTTCAAATTTCATTTAGTATTATTCCAATAATACTATAAAATACATGTTTTATATGTCTAACATTGTGAAAATTTATAATATACAAAAACATTTATTACGATAAATCTAAGAAAATTGATCTCAATTTAAAACCTGATTTCAAAATGTTTTTCAAAAATGGTTTACCAAAAATGGTGTCAATATCTATTATTATATCAAATAGTTGATCACCTATTAGTGGAGACAGTGTTTTACCTTATTTAGTATTCCTATCTAATGTCCTCATCCATGATCAGTATTTTTTTCATTGAGGTAAAAATATCTAATGTCCTAAAAACATATTCTTTTAGATATTTTTAAACCGAACTGATTTTTCACATTCATCAAAAATACTATACCCCAATATTCGTTTAATATTCTAGCCTAAAAAATTTCCATAAGTAGAAAATTCATTTATTATCCAATAGAACTGTTATATTTGGTGTCCTAAGAACCAACTGTTTTACTTTGATTATGTGAATATACCCTTGTTATATATTCTTCATTGTTCTGCATTATTATAATATAATAATGTCCTGGAATATTTGTTTCATTAATAAGGTCATGGTAGATCCTCGCTATGATGATAACCTAGAAATTCTATTACAATATTCTTAAATTAAGTTATATGGTTAAATGAAATACTATGATAGGACACATAGTATACAGACCGTCATGTGTTTGTACTTGTAAGAAGAAGAGACTCTCTCTCATGGAGTTCACACTTGGTAATCTCCAAGATGGGAGATTATGAGAATAGACCCACCCATAGTAATTCCTTATGTCTTGGTGTCATCAGACATTGCTATCTACGAGCGTGTGTAATGTTCCTTAGAGTAGAAGATTATCATTAACTCATGTCATGACTTTCACAGTTATATTTTCTGATGAAAACCTTCACGAAGACAGTTGGCGGGAAGTAGGGTATGTTGGGTGTGTCATGAATGGCATGTTATTAATGGATAATTTGAGGAAGGATTTGTCCCTTATATATTTATGGAAGTAGATATGTCGGGATCTTTGATTGAAATATAACTTTCACCCAAATTCCATTTCCATGGTGTCACGACAAGTTTATTTCTGGAAGTCAAAGAATGGAAGATCAAGCATATAGGTTTATGACACTTATATGAAACCAACTTGATTAGATATTGAGACAAAGGGATTAAATTACATGATAAGTGTTCGTATGAGGTGACACATCATTGTGGCATCAAATTCTTTCTCTTGGGTGCCTTGACCCATTGCTAGATAGTAATCTTGGACTTTAGGCAAGCCCTCCTAATTCCAACGAGAAATAGGCCTAAAGGGTCACACACTAAGTGTATCCATGTATCTAAAGTATAATAATGATTATTCTTGTATATGGATTAATAATTATTCAAGGAAGCCTAAATCATTTTAATGTTGGAGGAAGAATAAAATGAAAACAATTACATGTCGTGTATTAATGATTACATGCCGTGTAGTTTTCATTTTTGAAATAAAATGAAAAATAAGTACACACCATGTATTAATGATTACACACTGTGTAGTTTTTCCAGTTGGGATTTTGAGGAAATAATATTGTTTTCTTAAATGATATTTATTATAATCAGCGTGGGAGCATATCAAGGAATTAATGATTTAACATGGGGGTTTTCAATAAGAGTTAATGAAATAAATAAAAAGTGTAAGGCGTTTTTTTTATTATCATAACTCTATAACCTCAAACCTGATTACAAATATCCTCACAACCCCAACATTTTTCTTTAATCGTTGTGCACAACAATTCTTGATAATTCTCTCAAGGCTGAAAGATCACCTTTCTCCAAGAACACTCTTAAGACCGAAAGAGATCCTCCTTTATCGGATCAAGACAATCTAAGGCAAACAATGCAAGCGAAGGTTTCCCCACACTAGAACCCAGACACTCCTTTGGCGATGTCCAGAGATACGTGGTACATGTGTGGATCACCGCCAGAGGAAGTTTACCCTTGGCTTCTTCGATGCAACAACGAATCACATCAGAAAGTGATCAAAAATATCTATGAAGAAAGAACACCATAAAAGGTACTTCTTGTCAATTAATTAAATTAATTATAATCAACCTATGATGATCCTCTTTTCTGGTTCTAGGACTTTTCTTCTTCTTTGTCTATTTCTGTTATTCGATCTGTGGAGTCTAGCATTTATCACTGTATTGATCCCAGATTGATCATTCCTAATGAAAGAAATCCAAGTGGGCGCATCCACCCACGATATTTTGTTGCGCCTAGAACCATAAATTGGTATCACAGAGGTCACAACGTGTTTTATAATTATTTAATTTTCATTGATAATTTACACATTTATATTTTCTTCAATTCAAGATAAATTGTTCTATAAAACTAAATGAATGAGATCTATTCTTCCTCATTTGTTTCTCGACTCACATCATAGAAATGACCTTTTTATTTTAATTTTGATTAAACAAAAAATGAGTAACTCTTCCAGAGGAGCCTCTCATTTAGTCTGTACAACACAAGAATACACAACATGTAGTGAAAACTACATGCCATGTACTTAGGTTCAACGAACCAGTACTGGTTCACCAAACTACACCGTGTGAATTGAGTATACTTGAGTTATTAATACACCGTGTTGACCATAACTGAACAGCTCATGGAAACCGGAATACACGGTGTGAATGTTGAATCAACATGCCATGTAGTCTGATCCATACCAGGTGAAACCGTGTACAAGGAGAAGTCGGGTACCGCATACATGGGATATCCAAGACGGTAACCACGTAACAAGGAAGTACATGCCATGTAAGATTAATCTACATGCCGTGTACTCCAAAATTTCCAAAGTACAGAGAACACGCCAAATCCCCCGGAATGTACTTTGGATAAAGGGTGAAAATTAAAACACGCCATGTAATATAGCCTACACACCATGTACTTTACAGAAATGGAATTTCACCAGGTTTCCTTCAAAGTACAATGTCCTGTACAAGGAATATGGATGAGAAGAATCTTAAGAAAATTCAGAAAGGAATTTAAGATAAATAAATGATTAATTATAAGATCATAATTAATTTAATTCAAGCGTGACATATATTAAATAATAGAATGATTAAAAGAATTTTAATAATAAATATTTGTAAATGTCGTTGCATGCTACGGATGATCTTGAGCTAGACCAAAGACCCATTGTATGTGAATGGTTTCATTTAAATTTATTTAATTTAAATTTTTTGGCCTGAGAGACTTCTTCCAATAAAATGTAGGGAATGTGTGCCCATGGTTTATTTAATGTAAGCCTCATGTAATGGAGGATCTCCCAAGCCAGAGGAGACGATTAAAAATCCAAAGCTGAGGCGAAACCAACCCAAGAAGATACAAAGTTGGATATGTGGGAGCTGCAAAACACAATCCATTGGGTTCACGGTGTTTTTCCCTAGGTCAGGGTTAGCTTATCAAAACCACTAGATAAGATAACCAATAGAATCTCATGATCATTCCATCTTATTTTATTTCTATCTAATTTCATGGTTTATTTATTATTTATGTGTTTTCGCGATCACATAATTAATGAAATAAACAAGCATGCAAAGATGGAATAAAATAAAAACCAGACTATGCGTAAACATTATCAGAACATGGTTAATCACTTAAGCAATCATCACTTAATATTAACAAGAATGTGATAATGCAAAACAACGAATAAAGAATTAAAATCCCTAAAATACCATATTAAGTCAAACCAAGCCTTCTGTTACTTGATTAAGGTCAAGAATCAATAAAACTATGTGTTTGACCAACACTTATTGGGACACTTACTTTTATAAAGGAAGATCTTATGAATTTTTAGGGTTGACTTAAACATTTTACTTCAATTGGATTATCCCTTTATAGACTTGTTGTAAAATTGAGGCAAGTGTTGAGGAAATCCAAGTTAGGATTTCAGGATTGGGGAGTCCACTCAACAGATCAAGGAATTGTAAGATCATAGTTAGAAAAGACTTGCCTACATAAATACCTTCTAATAGCTTGACCAACCCTTGTTGGGGTTATGCGAAGGGGAATATGGATTGTTGCCACTATAATGTCATGTCAACTAGACATTCCAAGTTTAGTAGTGAGGTCCATTGGGACTTGATAAAATAGTGGGAGACTTAAAAAAATTATTATAAAATGTAATCAAGAAAGTACTGATAAATCTGATCTTTTAATTTGTAGAATCAATATGACAAACTCGTCAACCACATTTTCCCTACGATCAATTCTGGATAAAGATAATATCCTCACTGACAGTAACTTTAAGGAATGGTTTAGGCACCTATGGGTTATCTTGCACCACGAATTAAAGTTTTATGTGTTGGATTCTTCACTTCCTGATTCGCCTACCCAAGGGGCGAGTGATGAAGACTTCCCGGTCTATGATCAACATTTGAATGTTGCACTCGATGTTCAATGTTTGATGCTATCATCAATTTCTAGCGAGCTCATGAAGTCTCATGAAAACATGGATTCTTATAGCATGCTCGATCACCTCCGTAGTCTATACTAGAAGAGAGAAAGACGGGAATGTTTTGAGATCTCCAAGGCTCTATTTCAGAGAAATCTTGGAGAGGGTGCCCTAGTTGGGCCTCATGTAGTCAAGTTCATTGGCTATATTGAGCGCTTGGAGGTTATATGTTTTAAACTCCCTGAAGAACTCGGTAGAGATCTCATTCTTTAATCACTCCCTTAGATATTCTCTTACTTTGTTGTAAATATCAACATGAACAACATTGAGAAGTCTTTATCTGATCTCCTTATCCTAATTCGCCAAGTGGACAATGATATTAAGCGTAAAAAGCCTTCTGTCTTTATGGAGAATAAAAGGAAAGGGAAGGCGAAGTGCTTTAATCCCAAAGATTCTTCAAGGCCTTCCAAGAAAAGGAAGACCAAAGGGGAGGCCAGAGAACAGGAGGTTGTTTGTTTCGTATGTGGCAAGAGGGGCCACTAAAAGAAAAACTTCACCCAGTCACAGAATCAAGGGAAATATTCAGGTGAGTTTGTTATCAAATGAAATCAATCTATTTCTACCAATTGGGTATTAGATACTACTTCTATTGCCCACATCTTTATCCAAATATAGGAACCAAGTAGATTTAGAAATATTGACCAAGGTTAGGTGGATCTGCAAGTAGAAAACGGGGTCAGGCTCCCTATTGTAGCTGTTGGAGACTAACACCTCGCATTGCCTATTGGGATGGTCTTGGTATTGAAAGGATGTTATTATGTACCATCTGTAACTAAAAACATTATTTCAGTATCTATATTAGATACTGATGGATTCATCTTCATGTTTGGAAATGAATGTTGCTACTTTTATAAAGATGTCATTTTCTTGGTAGGGCACATTTATAAAACGGCCTTTATGTGTTACACTACACAAACCAAGTAATAGAAATCGATGAAAAAGTTAATTCACATGACTCATACCACACCCAACTTTGGAATCACCAGCTAGGTCATGTCAATGAGAAATGTTTGACAAAATTACATCAAGATGGGTATTTAGATTCTTTTGAAAAAAAACCACTTGGTGTATGTCATGTGTGCCTACAAGGAAAAATAACCAAAGCCCCATTTAGTGGGAAAGGTGAAATGGATAAAGAGATTCTAGAATTAGTTCACACAGATGTGTGTGGACCATTTCTAGTTAAAGCAAGGGGTGGGTTATTATACTTCATAACTTTTACTAATGATTTTAGGAGATATGGATATATTTTTTTTGAAAAGAACAACAGATAACATTAATTATGAAGATCAACAGACGTACATATGCAAAGCCACAAAGGGAAATTGACCAGCCAGAGCTGGTGGTCATCGAAGGGGCTCGAGGCCTACAACTGATGGGCCGCATTGTTCTCTTACCTTTTGGTAAAGTAGAAGGTGCAACAAGAGAATCCTTGGTGAAGTGAGTGAATTATCCTGATAATGAAGCCAAATGACTGGAGTCCACCATCATTGTGGTTAATAGCATCAATTACGGTGAGGCAGTTAGACTCAATGATGATATCAACCCATCCACGTTACACAACGGGCATCATACCTGCAAGGATGGCAGATGCCTCAGCTATTGCAGGTTACCAGAAAGGATGATGTGATTCATATTTTGCAGTAATGATTTTCCCCAGATGATTTCGGGCCAGGAGACTGAGAGCAACAAGCCCATCCTTGGGGAGAGACGCGTCCATGTTTAGCTTAAGAATCCCTTCCATTGGGGGATTCTAATGAGGGGTACAGGAGGGGTTTACACCTATCATATATTGTCCTTTGTGGTCCTTCCAGCTCTCAATCCATGAAATGGCCCATTCAATACGGAATTCGGGAGGTTTATGAACATGGTGAAAAATAGCATCGTTACGCCGAACCCAAAGGATCCATGCCAGGGTGAAAATAATACAATAATGAAGTTGAGAACCAGCTTGGTAGGAATATTAAGAAACTTCAATCAAATAGAGGAGGAGAATATCTTAACATGTACTTAATTGATTTTTTATGGGAGTTTGGGATTCTATATCAACTCACTCCCCCTTACACGCCTCAGTGGAATGGTGTTAGTTAAAGGAGGAACTACACCATGTTGGGCATGGTGAGATCATTGATGAGTCATGCGGGTCTTCCATTATACTTTTGGGGATATGCATTACAAAAAGAAGCACACATAATAAACCAAGTACCAAATAAATCGATAAATTGTATTCCATATGAATTTTTTAGTGAACGCAAAGCCATGTTATCAAATTTACATGTGTGGGGCAGCAAAGCATTTGTTATGGCCTCTTCAGGTAACATGCTTTCCCCCTGAGGAACAAAGTGTACCTTTATAGGATATCCCAAGGAAACAAGGGGATATTACCTATACAACCCCTTAGATAAAAATGTTATAGTGGAAAGACACGCCATATTCCTTTAGAGGGAGCACATCTCCAAAAGAGATAGTGGGAGTGAGATAGACTTCGATGAAGTCAAGGCTCAAGATACACAATAGTTGGTACAAGAATAGATTCCACAAAGCCCCGTGGAAGAACAATTTATTCCAGATACACAAGAACTGCGTAGGAGCACGAGAGAGGTGAGAGAACCAGAAAGATATGGTTTTCTTGTCACCGAAGATGATGACTCATTATTGATTGACAAAGATGATCCTCTTACCTACAAGGAAGTAGTTGAAGGAACAGACATTGCCAAGTGGCAAGAAGCCATGAATTCTGAAATGGATTCCATGTACCAAAACCAAGTCTGGATTTTGGTAGATCCTCTAGTTGATGTAAAGCCTATGGGTAATAAATGGATATTCAAGAAGAAACTTGACATGGAGGGACAATTCATCACCTATAAGGAATGACTGGTTGAAAAAGGTTTTGGACAGCATCAAGGAATTGACTATGATGAAACCTTTTCACCGGTTGCAATGCTAAAATCCATTAGAATCTTATTGGCCATTGCCGCATACTGGGACTCTGAAATTTGTAAAATGGATGTCAAAATAGAATTTCTTAATAGGAACCTCTATGAAGATGTCTACATGACACAACCTGAAGGGTTTGTAACTCCAAAGGATGCCAACAAGGTATACAAGTTGCAGAAATACATTTATAGATTAAATCAAGCCACAAGGTCATGGAACATTCGTTTTGATGAATCCGTAACGGAATTTGGGATTATTAAGAACGAATGTGAGACTTCTGTCTACAAAAGGTTTAGAGGAAGTGCAGTTGTTTTCCTAATAGTATATGTTGATGAAATATTACTAATTAGAAATGGAGTACCTATCTTATAGTCAGATAAGGCATGGTTGGATAAATGCTTCTCTATAAAAGACTTGGGTGAGGCAGCATATATTCTTGGGATCCAGATCCATCGTGATAGATCCTAGAGAATGTTGGGCCTAAGTCAAAGTACATACAATGATAAGATATTGAAGAGATTCAGTATGGAACAGTCCAAGAGGGGATTGTTGCCAATGTCACATGGCATTCATCATTCCAAGAAAATGTGTCCTCAGACACATGAGAAAAGAAAGAAAATGGAAAGGATACCTTACGCATCCGCGATTGGGTTAGTCATGTATGCTATGATATATACAGGGCTAGATTTTGCTTACGCATTATGTGCGGTAGACAGATATCAAGCTGATGTAGGAGACCACCATTGGATGGTAGTCAAGACTATCCTTAAGTGTCTGGGGTGTACTAAGGATGTGTTCCTGGTTTATGGAGGACATGAGGAACTAGTCATCATAGGACATGTAGATTATAGTTTCCAGACTGATCAAGATGACATGAAGTCACAGACTAGATACATCTTCAGTTTAAATGGAGGTGCAGTGTGCTAGAAGAGCTCAATGTAAGGTGTGGTCACATATTCTATAGGAGAGTCCAAGTATATCATTGATTCTGAGGCAGCTAAAAAAGCATTATGGATGTGAAGCCTTGTCCAATATCTGGATGTAATACCTAGCAGTAAAGATCCTATCACACTCTATTGTGATAATACTGCAACGGTGGCAATTGCAAAAGATCCTAGGTCACACCAGTGGATAAAGCACATACTTCGGAAGTATCATCTCTTGAGGGATTTTTCTCAGAGAGGTGAAGTTGCAGTGCGTAGTATTTCCATGGAATACAACATGATGGATCCCTTGACTAAATCCTTGACTTAGTAAAAACATGATCATCATGTAAGGTCTAGCAGACTAAAAGTCATAGGCAGTTGGCTCTAGTCCAAGTGGGATTTTTTTAGAGCTGGTGTCCTGAGAACCAACTGTTTTTAATTTGATTATGTGAATATACCCTTATTATATATTGTTCATTGTTATGCATGACTATAATATAATAATGTCCTGGAATATTTTTTGTATTAATAAGGTCAAGGAAGATCCCCACTATAATGAGAACCTTGAAATTCTATAATAATATTCTTAAATAAAGTTCTACGGTTGGATGACATACTATGATAGGACACATAGTATACAGACCGTTATGTGAGAGTACTCGTAAGAAGACGAGACTCTCTCTCATGGAGTTCTCACTTGGTAATCTCCAAGATGGGAGATTATGAGAACAAACCCACCAGTAGTAATTCTGCATGTCTTGGTGTCATCAGACATTTCTATCTACGAGCATGTGTAATGGTCCTTATACTGGAAGATTATCATTAACTCTTGTCATGACTCGCACACTTATATTTGCTAAAGAAAACTGTCATGAAGATAGTTGGTGAGAATTAGGGTACGTTGGGTGCATCATGAATGACATGTTATTAATGGATAAGTCAAAGAAGGATGTGTCCCTTCCATATTTATTGAATTAGATATCTCGGGCCCTTTGATTGAAATAGAACTGTCACTCAAATTCCATGGCCATGGTGTCTTGGTGAGTTTATTTCTAGAAGTCAAAGAATGACAGATCAAGCATATAGGTTTATGACACTGCCATGAAACCCGCTTGATGAGATATTGTGACAAAGGGATTAAATTACACGATAAGCATTTGTATGTGCTGACACGTCAATGCGGCATCAACTTCATTCTCTTGGGAGTCTTTACCCATTTCTAGATAGTAATCTATGATTTTAGGCATGCCCGCCTAATGCCAACGAGAAAGAGGCCTAGAGGGTCACACACTAAGTGTATCCAAGTATCTCAAGTAGAATAAAGATTATTCCCTTATGTGGTTTAGTAATTATTCAAGGAATCCTAAATCATTTCAATTTTGGAGGAAGAATAAAATGAAAACAAGTACACGCCGTGTATTAATGATTACATGCCGTGTAGTTTTCATTTTGGAAAGGAAATGAAAAATAAGTATACGTTGTGTATTAATGATTACACACCGTGTAGTTTTTCCAGTTGGGATTTTGAGGAAATAATATTTTTTTATTAAATGATATTTATTATAATCTACATGGGTGCATGTCAAGGAATTAATTATTCGACATGGGGGTTTTCAATAAGAGTTAATAAAAAAAAATAAAACATGTAACGCATTTATTTTCTGTCATAACTCTATAACCTCAAACCAGATTATGTATATCCTCACAACCCCAACATTTTTCCCTAATCGATGTGCACAAAAAATCTGGAGAATTCTCTCAAGGACGAATGAACTCCTTCCTCCAAGAATGCTCTCAAGACTAAGAGATATCCTCCTCCATCGGATCAAGACGATCTAAGGCGGACAACTCAAGCAATGGTTTCTCCATGCTAGCACCCGAAGACTCCTTTGGCGATGTCCAGAGATACGTGGTGCACATGTGGATCACCGCTAGAGGAAGTCTACCCTTGGCTTCTGTGACGCAATGATGAATCACATCAGAACGTGATCAAAAATATCAACGAAGAAAGAACACCATAAAAGGTACTTCTTGTCAATTAATTAAATTAATTATAATCAACCTGTGATGATCCTCCTTTATGATTCCAGGATATTTCGTCTTCTTTGTATATTTCTATGATTCGATCCGTGGAGTCTGGCGTTTATCTTCGTATTTATCCCGGATTGATCATTACTAATGACAAAAAGCCAAGTGGGCCCATCCACCCATGAGCTTCTGTTGCGCCCAAAACCTGTAAGAACATGGCCCTCAATGTGAATTATTCACTTCTATGAGCATCATAAATTATAACACATGTATCACACATCAATTTTATAACTTCTATCAATAGATCCAAATTGACATAAATATCATTACCGGTTTATTTTCATCTATATATTTGAAGATAAAATATAATGTATTTTCTATTAATGTGTTACCATGGTGGAGAGTTATAAATTACCGACATAATTGGAAATTTACTATGAGTACTACTATGTACACTAAAATGAATTATTCCACTTATTGATAATTCAATATGGATGTTGGTTAGCCCATTTATAAATTTAGGATAATAATAATCTACTTTATTCCATCGAGGAGAGTCTACTGAATGACGTAGTTTCCCATATTATATTTGTGTATCTACATCCAATGTCAATTTTCTCGTGGTTTCTGAACTTCTATATATTCTTCTAGACCATGGACTAACAGGAATGTACAAAAAATATTTTTATGGACTTGATTCTTCTTTCCTATTTTGATTCTCTCCACACATAGGTCATTTTATTAGTGATTTATGGTTCTAGAAAAGAAATATGTAATCATTTTGGAAACAATGTATATTTTACAGATCATTCCCATTGAACATAGAAATCGTTTAATTGTCATATGTTTGATAAGTAAGTTCAGTTTCTTCTAGTATCATATTATTTAGGAGAACAAGTACTTTTGTAAAGATGGTATTTATCTATTCATTACTAGATTTCAAATTATATAACTTCAATATAGTATACAATGTTTTGTATTTAGTATAATCAGTAAAAATTGGTCTCTTAGAATAGATATTTAAATTCTCAAATGACTTTGGAAAATCATGAAGGTCTTCTTAAATTTCAATTTTCATTTCTTTCATATGATCTCTATCATCATTTACACTGGTATTCATATCAAATGATCCATAAATTGCAGTACCATCTGAATCGGTGTGCTTGATTAGTTTTTACCAGTGTTTTGTCCCACATTTATAGCTACAATTGACTCTATGACAAATCAAATATTTTTTCAACTATTCTAAAGAATATTTTATTGAAAACAATAAGGTAAACAAAAAAAAAGATTTCAGAAGGGGGGTATTTCTGATCTATTGTAAACTCTATGATATCATTAACTCCATATTAAAAAACAATTCCATCTTATTAACATACATTCATTTTTATTTACATCTAACATATTTGGTTTATAAAATATTCATTTTGTATAAATGAATACACATAAGATTTTTATAATCAAAGGATAATGTTATAGACAATACAAATAATGGAAACCCAATATTTTAATTCTCTTTGTTATAATTCCAAACACGTTATAATTTTACACAAGCATGACATGAAAAGAAGAAACTTGGATTAAACATGTGGTTGTTAGTCCAGGATATGGATTTGACGTTGTGTGGGAAAACATGGTAATAAATATACCTAAAAAATAAATATTTATTACTGTATGACAGACTACCCTGGGAAATTCTAGTTTTTTATTATCATTTAATTGTGACATGGATTTATAAATTTTTTTGTAAATATAGATTTTTTAAGAATATACAAACTCATGTAATCACCTGATTTTGAAACATGGTCAAGAAGATTGGAATTTCATGAAACTAATGGATTAAACTATTATTGATGACAGAAGCAATGTTCAATTCCATGTAACTATCTTTTCTTTTAGTTTATTATAGACCACATATTATATGAATACCGATAAACATATTTGTTCTCTAACCCACTGATAAAACCCTATTTCAAAAAATATTAGAGTTATCAATATTAGGTATATTTCACAAATCCGATAATATCTAAAACATCTATTATATTTTCTTAAAAACACCACAAATACATTACATTAATAATCATTCCAGAAAAAATAGTTAGCATGGAATGCACATAATTGATATAAAAAACACTATAATTCAACCTCTAATAATGACAAATATCACTATAAGCGATCTCCTACATATAGTATCCAAAGTATTCATAGGTATATCCAAATGAGAATACTAATTCTTAATAAAATCTATACCACAAGTACGGTTAGAAGAAATTATAATAAACTATACAAAATTCTTACACGATCTTCTAATCATATATGTGTCAAAGATAAATGAATTTTAAACTAGAACATTTTATAGGTGACAATCAAACCATTCGTAATGATACAAGATAGATAAAAATAATATTATTATTATATACATGGATTTATTAAAACAAATAATGTTATAAATAGACAGATGAAACTTATACATACCCACACACCTCAACCCATGACAAAATTTCACCTTTTCCATCAGATGCACCCACAAACATCGTTTAATTCACATAGGATGTGGTAATATTAGATTATTGTTCCAAAACTACACTTTCTACTAAAGTGTAGTATAGTGAGGGTCCGGGGTCGGTTCCGTGGGGATTGAACTGGATTACAGGAACTAATACTTCAAACCATATATGTAGGAGTCATCAAAAATTGGTTGGGTTTGGGAGTAAACTAAGGCTAAGGGGTTTCAGATTGTGGTTATAGAGAAAGATGGCATTGGGATCAATTTCATGATATTGGTGATAAGATAATCTTAATCGTAATGTGGTATGGTCTTATGGTTTAAGCTATGAAGAAAGAAAAGGTAACTAGTTTACTATGGTCAAAACCACCTATATCTATCTAAGAAGAATCTATTCCTTATTCTGGAGATAGATACAACCTAGATTCATTAAACAAAGCTTCTATGGCATAAATTATCAATGGATATTGGTCATAGACTATTCCACTCCAATCAGGTCAAGGTAATTCATTCAAACTCTACATGGTTAGGGTTGTCTAATATAATTAGATAAAAAAATTGTTTAACAAGATTGCTATAATTAGGGTTACCATGTTGATAAGTAAAGATTCATTAAGTTGAAACACTCCTACTGTTGACCTCTACCCTATGCAGTTTAGCCACTCATGGTATAATTGATTAAGAGTTGATAAATAATTGAAAACATGTTTATCTTAATAATGAAAACTAAAATCTATAAACTATGGATCATTTATTCAAGAACATCTAGTTTATAAATATATTCCTCCAGAAATTTAACCAAACTGTTACCTAAAATAAGGAACATGATAGAATGCAGTAAGGGTTTATCTTCGATCAATAATTTAAATGGAGAATGCATGGAAATTTGTATTGGTAATGAAAAATAATTGAAAACACTTTCAAGTTGAACCACAATGCTTGAATAGATGTAAAATAATAATAGTAATTGATGCATGTTGAGTTAAGAGAGAAGGGAGACCAGAATAATAAAGAAGAAGAGATAAAATGAGAAAATCAAAGTTTGTTGTGTGTTATTGCACTACTGTGTGAGGTTGAGATGTAAATAATCGGGGTTTGACCTGATGTGTAGACATGTCAGAATGTGTAATTAAGATCCATGATTGTATCTACTAATTTAGAATCTAGAGATAATCTTGTGGGAATATCATCATGATTCTTCAAGATATAGAAGTTTGACTCTTCTCTTGACATGTAACTAGTCCGCATGACAAGTTCCTTCCTTCAGATAGATCATTAATGTGGGAATTGAATTTTTATTTTTACACCATGTGTATTGAATATTCACTTTGTATAATAATTTCAAGGATTTTAATTCCTTCACGAATTGCTTTATGCCTTTGGATACACTGTGAATGATGCCTATACGTCATATTAGTGCATTTTTTAACACACATTGATCCTTTTTTCCATTTTCATTAGATTTTAGTTCAGTGTCTCGGTAAACTATTACCTACGATAATCAACATATACCTGGTGAATTATCGAGTAAAACCTAAATATTCAATAATTAAATGATTGTGTAATGTGTATACAATTTCAGCTAACCAAATTCCCCCACACTTGAATAAAAGATATTTCTCAAGAAAAAAAGATTCTCAATAGGGAAATAAAAAGGAATGAAATTATTAATACAAGAAACATTCATTATAATTTGGAAAATAAAACAAAGTGTATGTAGAAAGAGTCAGTTAGCATAGAAAATCAAACATTCCTCATAGTTCAGTTCTTTAAACAAATTCGTTTTTGACACCTTTTTAACGGTTCCTTTAATTCTATACCAATTTTTTAATTTATCTCACAATGAATTTTCTATCATGAATCAAGGTAAAAAGAAACTTGAGTTATGGTCATACCCTAAACACATATTTTTCTAACCATATGCTTTCATTTTCTTCATTTTATCCACTTCATAAATACAAATACAAAATTAATCACAAGGTATTCAGAAAAAAATGTTTAAATCACTCTGAGGATGTGGGAAGGTGGGTAAAAAGTGAAAAACAAACTCAAAAAAGAGTGTAATCTCTAATGTATAATGAATCAATATTGCGAACAGTGTTAATGAAACAAATCCTCTTATAAAAAATGAATCCATGGCCTTTATCAGCTCAAGGTGGATCCATGAATATGTCATGTGATTCTAGAAGGTACTATATTCCTTTCTTTTTCTTTTCTTGTATTTATATTTCAAAAGTCACGTCTTGGACAGAACTCACATCCATCCCCTAAACATATATGATACTTTAGAAGATTCATCATCCTGGAAATGGTGACTTTTTGGCTTCCTATTAC
This sequence comes from Viscum album, assembly GCA_963277665.1. NCBI lineage: Eukaryota > Viridiplantae > Streptophyta > Magnoliopsida > Santalales > Viscaceae > Viscum > Viscum album. The sequence continues at coordinate 540,317,033 of OY728145.1, forward strand.
ACAACCCATTCATTATTTCCTCTATATTTTTTAATTTTTCAAAGGAAAAATATAGGAATAAAATTCCAAAAATTGCACATGGATCATAACAAATCAGTCTGGTAAGCACCATAATACATCTCATCAATAGTAATATATCATGTTTATTGGAAGAATAAGTTCCCCTGTACTTGACCAAAGTAAATTCATGCATAATAAAAAGAGAAGGGTTGGAAGGGATAATCATATTGGAAGGGCTACATTATACTAAGGTAATTCATCAAAACTATGGGCTAAATGAAGGAAAAAATGTAAGGTGGGTTTTAGTAAAAAATGGCTCAAAAAATATTGCCTCAATAATTTTAAAATTTTATTTGTTATGTAATAGACCTAATAAGAACACAATGCAAGTTCTCATGGGTTTACATGTCCCAATTTTCACTCAAGAAATAGGCTTAGAAAATAATATTCCATCATAGGGTTTAAATCCTCTCAGGGATGGGAGTAAACAATAAAAATTGGCAATCAATCAGGGTTCCAAATCACATAACTATTCAATCAAAATAAATTTAAAAAATCATAAATTTTAATTGAATTACTAAAATTATAAATCATTCTAAAAACCTAAATATTAGAAAAACATAGATTTTTTAGAATTTCCAACACAACATTTTCTTTTATTTAAGTTGGTGAAATGAGTTCTAGGTTTAAAGAATTATTCCAATGAAAAATTTCTCCTAGATAATTGAAAAAAGAAATAATCCAAGTGTATTGATATTGAAACATAAGAAACAATCCACCACACATAGAATGATACATTTCCCACACTATCCATGAAAGTACCATCAGAGTGTTATTACAAATAAATTGTAGATTAATGAAATGAAAATTTTGAAAAATTAATACTGAGGAATTGTGTGATCCCTGTAATGGTTGGCATGCCATTATGAAACTTGATAAATCATTATTTTTTGATTGAGTTACTTGCATAATTTCTTAGAAATACAATTCATGCATTGGATACAGCATTAGTCCATAGGGTTTAATCATTTGCAAAGTAGTTACATGGGAAGGTGCACACATTAAATAAAAATGAAAGACTATTTTTAAAAATGAAGTTATGTGTGTACTAAAATGTTCACTATGATCGAGGATTGTTTCCGACGCTTTCATCAGGGCGCGTGCGTCTGTTTGTGGGGGGACGTCGGCACAGCTATTGTTGCCACGCATTCTCGCTTTCCAAAGGCGGTCGTCATTCATTCCTTATTCAGGGATGTCTCCTACTTGATCGAAATGGGATGATGGTATGTCAGTTCCTTCTTCTGAGGATTGCTCCTCGGAACTCGTCACCTAGTCCGGGTCTCCCTCATAGATTTAATACGTTGTTCGTGAAACTCTTCCCAGTGCCATGTTTCCATGGACGCCGGTTAATTACACTGCTTCTGTCAGGACATTCCAAAGGGTCCGGTCAGTGCAACAACCATCATTCGGGGGAGTAGTCACGTTTGAGGCATCATTAACGTGTCTAAATGCTGGGGAATTGGTGTGTCTGTATTTTTTTCCTTATTATAGGGCTTCTCGATGGCATTAAAGCCTGAGGCATCCCACATCGAGCACGGGGAATTATATGCCATAGGCATGTATCTGAGGTTTTCCTCAGATTATCATGTTTAACATAGGGTATGCCACAAGTTTAACATCCAACGGAGATGGATTGTGCTGATCAGAACACTAGCTGGAGTGGATCATATTGAAGAATCCCCCTTGAGGGAATACCGATATCGGAGCCATACCATGGGCAGCTTCCTGAATGCTGTGAAGGGTAATGGGGTAGCATGATCTCACTGGGATGTGGCATCCCGGACTAGAATCAGTATGGGTGATGGAAAGCTATACGAAGTGGAGGGAGAATGAAATGGAACCGTCGTGGAGATGATGGTGGTGATGGGCTTGAGTCTCGAAGAGACTTCCTACGTTTCCCTATGGTAGGGAATCAAATTTCATGTAGTTCAAAATGGATGTGTGGGGATTACACTCTAGGCTGCCCAAGGTGGTGGGAGAACCGACGTGAATGTAGTCGGAACGACCGGGTGGTGGGCTTGAACCTCATGAGGCTTCCTACGTACCATTCCTTGGCATGGATCAAAGTCCACGTTGTTCGGGTTGGATGTCGGTGAACCGACGTGAATGAGGACCTTGGTCCAATGGGTGGTGGGCTTGAACCTCATGAGGCTTCCTACGTACCATGCCTTGGCATGGATCAAAGTCCACGTAGTTCGGGAAAAGGGGCTGTTGAACTATCACGAAGGGGTGTCGGAACAACTGGATGGCAGGGTTACAACGGCTTACCACTGGATTGGGATGCAGTTTAATGTCATGCGGGATGGGGCGCGTCGGAGAACCAACGTGAATAAGGACCTTGGCCCAGGTGCATGGTGGGATTGAACCTTGTGAGGTTTCCTACGTACCATGCCTTGACATGGATCAAAGACCACGTAGTTCAAAAGGGATGTGGGTGTCGGAGTACCAATGTGAAGAAGGACTCTGTTCCGATGGGTAACGGGGCTTGAACCTTAGGGAGGCTTCCTACGTACCATGCCTTGACATAGATGAAATTCCTCATAGTTTGGGATGTGTTTAGTCGGCGAACCGACGTGAAGGTGAACCCGGGGGGTCCCCTGGTGGTGGGCTTGAACCTCGTGGAGGCTTCCTACGTACCATGCCTTGACATTGATCAAAGTCCTCGTAGTTCAGGTTGTGTAGTTTAACATCATGCGGGACAGAATGCAGTATAACATCATGCTGGACGAGGGAATACAGTTTAACGTCATGCTGGATGAGGGCATACAGTTTAACGTCATGCTGAACGGGGGCATACAGTTTAACATCATGCTGTATGGGGGCATATAGTTTAACATCATGTTGGACGGGTTCATTGTCATGGTCAATGCTTACTCTAATCCCACGTGAGTCGTGCTCGGTGTGAGAAACAAGAGGCATCCGAGACCTGACGATCACATCGTGAAGGGTGAGTCTGTGAGAAGCGAAGAGGGGCTTATGCATTAGGCGGCCCATGGTGATGGGACTTACTCCAGGATGGAGGCCTGAGAGCGACAAAGCGCGGAGGGAGAGGGATTTGAGACTGAAGAAAGGAGGTGCCTCGTTTCCTATCATGCCCTCTGCTAGCCCTGGCGATGAGGAAGTACGGATTTTCATGGGTGTTATCTCCCGCAAGTAGGACTAGGGGCTTACGCCAAGATGGTCATCCTTCCCCACAGACAAACACCACTCTAATAAGGAGGATATCATCCCCTCTGAGGGGTGATCCCATCCCCGTGGAGACGAGCGGCGTAAAGAATGTCTGAGCCGGGGAGACCCTACATGCGATGAACGGGGTCAGATCACAGTTTAACGTCTTTTGTTGAGGACGAGGTTCTTGGTAGATTAATGTCCTGCAGCTCGGATGTGGTGGGTTTACTCCTCACCCCTAGGAATTACATGACCAGTACCCTTTGCTCCTTGTTGGAGGGAAGGTTCCGGCAATGCCGTATAGAATGGGGGTCGCAGAGCGAACCATCGAGGGGTCCACGTTAGCATGGCTATGCGATGAAGCAATAGACATTAGCATGCCTATGCGAAGAATCATTAGGCGAAGCAACGCTATGGGTGGTATCGTCTAGGGGACTTTGAAATCACATTGTGCAAACCTGGAGGGTCGCACGGGAAGAGGAATTTCCAAGCAGAGGGGTCCACAGGTAGGGGCCTTGCGGAAATCGGTTTCTCTTCGTAGTAGAGGGCACTTGCGAAGAGGGGTGCTTCGCGAAGTGGGGTGCCTTAGCCTTATAATGGTGCGGAGATGCGAATGGGAGGTTCTTTGTGAAGTGGGAGGGTGTTCTCGGAGCACGAACTCATGGATCTTAGGTGCCTCGTGATGTAATGTTTCGCTCAGCAATGTGCTTCACGAAGTACAGTGACCATGCCTTGGCATGTGGATCACGTGTACAGGGTGGGTGTTTCTCAAAGCATAAACACTCCGCGACTGCCCGAGTCCCCTTGGGATCCCCTTCCTTCACTAATTCCCTTAGGCTTCATGAAGGGCATCCCTCTCGGAATAGGGGCTCAAAACGAGACAAGTCAGAGGCCTCTCACGATGCAAAAATACCTCGCAGAGCTCATTGATTCCCAGAGAAAAGGGTGCTTCACGATTTGGGAGCTGATAATTCGAAAGGTCGAATTGTCTGTATGGAGAGCTCTGGCGGAGATCGGTATTTATAGGCAAGAGGTGCCATGAATCAGAGCTCACGCGGCGCGAATGGGGCCTTTGTTGCTTTGCGGTGGGTCATGAACGTCAACCAGGTTTGCGAAGAGGTACAGCCTCATCTGCATCGCAGCATGTCACGAACGTCAATCGGGTTTGCAGAGAGGTACTGCCTCATATGCTTCACAGCGGGTCACGAACGTCAACCGGGTTCACGGAGAGGTACCACCTCATCGGCTTCATGGTGGGCTCACAAACGTCAGGGCGTTCGCGGAGAGTTACCGCCTCCGGCGCTTCGCGGTGGCTGCGTTGCTTCTTGGTACTCTGCGTCGGGGCTTCGTGGGGTAGGTTGCAGGGCCTCTCTTTTCTTCTCTCCTCTCTTTAAATATTTTGGCACCAAAAAATTCCCTCCCACAGACTTGGAGCCGCGGAGGGATCAAGGGTTGAAGTCTGAGGGAAATCGCCCAAATCAACGGTTGTTCGCAGTACTGACTCGCAAAGATGGCTCACGAGGCGGACAGGGGCCGTGCTGTCCATATGCGCCGCGAAGCTCCGCACATGCTAGACGTGCCGCGAAGCTCTGGGGTCACTGACTATAAATAGGGAGTTGACCTCTCTTGTCTTTTTTCTTCTTTGAGACTTTGTCCATTTTCACTCTCGATTCGCGAAGCTCCACGTACTCCGCGTCTGCTCACCGCGAATCGAGCTTCGCGGCGAACCGCGAGTCTTCGACTCCACGATTGCGTCAAGAGAACGTCTTCTTGCAAGCCACCGCCAGGATCCATGTCTTGGATTTGCGAATGATCTCCGCGAACAAGCTCCATGAACAGGCTTCGCGATCCGAGCTAAAAAAATTTCAAAGTTTTTACAAGAAAATGGCCCATCAAGAAGCTTCCCAGGGGGTGCTTACGGATGTCTTCCGAAGGGATAAAGATATCCAATTGTCTGGGCCTTGGGGAGCTAGTACGAAGCCACTCAGACCATAATTCTTTGATATAACTCTTGTTAGAGATCCAAAATAACTATCCGCTATGCACGAATCTGCCCTTGTATGGCTTCGGGATGAGGGATGACGTCTTCATCCCTAAGGTGAGTAGGGATGAACCGGTTTGGCGGTTTAGGAGCACGTTGTGCTAGCACCAATGGTTCAGGGTGGCCGATTGTCATGTGCGGGAGGACTTCACACTTTTCACTGACAATTGTCTGTACAACCATCTGAACAACATCGATGGGTATCCATTGCAACCAGAGACGTCCCCTCTCATGTATCGCACCGTATTGAAGGCATATTTGCGGGATTCGAAGAAGGGGTGGTCTGATGAGTGGGACCTACGCCAGGGTGGTAACTTCACCAATGATTGGGCATGGGCCTACTGGGTAGGTGCCTCATGAGAGGAGTTTGGGGCCGAGATGAGGATAGTGGGTTTGTATGAGGTGGCATGGGCCTCCCAATTCCACATTTATCAACCGAAATAGCTGAGACCGGATCAGTTGAGCAGATGGTCATCTTGGACCAACACTTTTCACCTGCACCATGGGGAGGTTGGCATCAGTCTGTGGGATGTCCATCAGATTTTGTGGGTCCCGATCTTGGGGTCCATGTATGATGAGTTCCTCCCCATTATGAGCCTGTGGGAGGATCCGGAGCAGATTTCGCGGCTGGCACTGGCACTGATGGGACTGGTCCCCGGAGAGGACAAGGAAGCGGTGAGAGATGTCCACTTTCAGAAGTGGTTCAAGTAGTTCCCGAACATCCTGGAGGATCGAGAGTTCCCTCCGAGGCCCCGAACTTGTCTGAAGGGGGCTCAACGGGGTAATGAAAACTTGTATTGGCAGCTCTTGGAGAAAATCCAATGGAAGACTTGGGGTTTCAATTTCAGCATTGAACAGCAGTCGATAGTCAGGCTGGCAGTGTTTATTGCATCCCTTATCTGCAGTTGGATCCAACCGGTGAGGGATACCAACATGGGGTTGCGGCCTAGCTCATTCATTATGGCATCCATGATGGCCACAGGAAGGCAGGTCAATCTGGGGATTCCGATGCTCTCCATATTGTACAAGATGTTGTGGCACGTTAGCGAGAGCAACAAACCGCCGAGGATATGCGGGCCCTTACACCTTCTGTATGGTTCGATCACAGCGCACGTCAGGGAGTTTACGAATATCCAAACCCCATCTCACCACTAGGGTCAAACTTCCACCCCATGATTCTGAATGTTGTCGGGAGCTTCCCAGTCAAACTAACAGTACCAATGGTGATGAACCGGGCATGGAAGGAGAACGAGTTTAGCTTCCACCTGTTTCCATTGCCGATGGGGGTACTCACCGACAATGGTCAGGGAACGGAAGATCATCGGGGCTATCTCCTAGCCTTCCAGGTGGAGTCCTGGTGGCAAGGGTGGATCGCAAGCCTCTCTGCGAGACGTACACCCCGCACAAGTTCGCAAGGAAATTCTGGTGCCTGCAGTAGCTGACCACGCAGGTCTACTGGGAGGTGCACCATGAGGAGAACTCGTGTGTGATGAGGTAATTGTGGCTCATGTTCACACGGGAATATGGGAAAATGCGAAATGCATTGCTTCCCTCTACTGCTTCCTTCTAACTGGTGAAGGAGTATGCCATCAGCTGGGAGGCAGCTTATCCGAGGGAAATGTTGAAGCAGCCAACTATTCGAGCTCGTGAGGGTGGGCCTCCCCTATCCCGAGGTCAAGGTCAGAGGGCAGCAATGGCCTCTTGTGGTGGTATCACTGCCATGGTGGTGAGACCTTCACCAGCTGAGGATGAGACAGCATTGGCGGATCCAACAGCGGTAGTGGACCCGGTGGTCCTGGAAGAGTAGATCCATCCGAAGGGGCGGCCACTGAGGGGATTCCACAGGATATCCACTTAGGTTTCGGGGAAGCGGTTGTGCCATATCTACATTCCATAGAATGATGCTTTGCCAAAAGCTTGGGACATTTGGGACGTCAACTGACAACACCTTTGTCCGCCCAAGATATGGGAACACCTGAACCATCTCGGGATGGTTTTATCGGGTATAGGCCCTATTCAGGACAGTTTCACAGTGTCTCTAGTGGAGGCGGAGCAATATCTGGATGAGCTGGAGGACTACGTACATTTTAGTGGTGTCCCGCGTCCAATGACAGACCGGGTGAGGGTACTACTGGATCGAACGGTTCTCCCACAGCTGTTGGCCACCGAACAGAGAGAGCGCTTCCCCTTGTCAGAAGAATCAGACGAATCCTCTCTGGGAGATGAGGCTGGTGGAGGGAGCCTGTTGGAGGAAGGTGAAGTCGGTGATCAAGACTCGGATCTCGACGATTTTGAGGAGGTTCTCGAGGTAACATTCCCAGTTTCTTTCCTCAGGGTATGCTCTCAGTTCATTGTGGACCTCTTACCAACATCTGAACCACGCAGGAGGAACTTGTACGCAGACCTCATTCTCACCCCTTGGTGGGTGATGATGCAGGACCCTCGGAACTCGCACCTGTAGCCGCGTGCAGTTCTATGTATGGCGGGGCTAGGGCACCCAAGGAGGCTCTTCCAGGATCTCCAGACCTTCCGATAATATAGGGAGGGCCACGCCTCGGGGTCCCGTTAGCATCAACTCAGGAGAAGCACTAGGAGTTCGATCTCTATAAGTCTTCTCCACTGAATTCATTGCTGTCATATGTAGATCATGCCAACTGACGCCCATGCCCTTCCCTGTCATGTACAGTTCTATGAACGGCATGGGCTGCTGTAGAAAGGCGGGTCGGGATGTCTGGTGGCATCCCTCCTAGGGGAATTTCGGTGACCATGGAGATAGTTACCCCGCCAACCCGAGCTACAGAACTCTCTATCATTGGCAAGACCACCAACAGGGTCGTTCCCGAGGTTATTGAGGTGGATTCTAACGATGAGGATTGATCGGTCGACCCAAGTCCCACCACATCTGATCCAACGCCAGATGTCGTGCCTGATCCCTCATGAGATACAGACCCCGCTGTAGACTTATTGCGGGCGTACGCCGCATACGAGCCAACTAATCGCGCAGACTGGGATGAGATGGCCTCCAATGAAGAGGAAAACAAAATAATCTGCCGCCGATCGTAGAATCTGATCACACGCTTCATCAACGACACCCCCTAAGTGCTATGGCTGGACAAAATGGACAGACTTCGCTCGCGGTTGCGTGAACTGTGTGATGGGGGAGTGGATGCCCAGTGCCCTCATATGCTCATCCGAGATCTCATGGCAGAGATGATCCGGGAGTAAGATCACGGGCCCACCGTGGGCTGGCAGCGGAGGAAGGAGATGAACATCAAGATGCTCCAGGAGGCTGAAAATGAAGTCCAACACCTACAAATCCGGGTGGATGAGCACTCAGCCTCTCTCAATGCACTATCTGATCTGATCTTTCGATTGAAGGCCTAGCTGGCATAGGTGGAAGACCGTATGAGGAAGGCTTTAGAAGAGATAGTCGTCATTCAGGCTGACATAGGGAGGGCTCGAGCTGAGGCTGATGAGCTATGCCCCATCGCTGTTGAACAGAAGCGGGAGCTAAATCGGCGACAGCAATTCCTGGATGCCACAAGTCGAAGGGTGGCTAAGCTGCAATGCTATTTTTATGGGGTCAATCCATCCATGGGGGGAGTTGACCCCCAGGTACTGTAATGATTACAAACCCTTAAACATACCTTCGTGCTTTGATTTTTTTTTGGAATGTCGTAGCATGCACGAGTTCCATTGTTTACACTGGTTCATTGCATCCTTAAAATATTTGAAAAACATCTAGCGACAATTCCCTAAGCTCACTTGGGTCGGGCCCGATGTGAGAAACAAGAGATAGTCACCTCATCACCCCATCCAAACATAGGAGTGTAAACCAAGCTTCAAGCATCCGGGGTTTGGATAACCGGTCCAGATTTTCGAGAAATGGGAGAGACCTGACTGGAGAAGTAAGTTCTCAGAACATCCGAATTACCGTTTTTCCAACGTGCTCTTGTGTACAAACGGTGCAACGCCAGGGGCGCTGAAATCGGTCTGAACAGATGGGAATGGGAAGTGTGAATCACGATACCCAAGATTCGGAACATTGTGGGGGTGGTGTGACAATGAAGGACAACTGTTAACTGTGGAAGAAAAATGGTATCCTTATTGTGTTAACCTAAAATGGGGACAACAAATGAGGGCCTACCATTGACCATGTTAGAAACACGGGCCCTAACTCAAATATTGTCGATCAGTATTCTTGGACATTGGCCTAGGACAGCAGGTGAACCATAGGTCGAGCATCCATACTGTTAGGGGGTCCCTCTAGACATGACCAGTCTTCTAGAACGTTGGCCCAAGACAACAGGTGGACCATAGGTCAGGCATCCATACTGTTAGGGGGTTCCTCCAGACATGAAAGAGGGCGAGAGTCCAAATAAGGGGCACGTGAAGCATGGGATGTGGAGTGAGGGTTTGTTCGAACAGAATCCAATAATATTGAGGTTACGCCACCGTGGTGGGAGTATGCTAGATGGGCGCATCGGTTTGATCGTGGATCATTCCTTCTTTCAGACAGGGCCTCTCTGGCAAGGGGGGATGTCGCATCCCAATATCATCTTGGGGCATCCTGAACTTGTTCAGGGCAGAGTTAGAGTTGTACGGTTCCCTACGAGGGGTCAGGCCAGGGGGACAGAAATGGGAAGAACAAGATTTATGATTCCTATGGGCTGGACCCTAGGTAAAAATACCAGGGTGTCCCTACGTATCCCATGAGGATGTGAATCACGCCACACGTAGTTCTGGAAGTACAGTTTAACATCTTGTAGTATGATGAGAATCTTGGTTGCACTGGTACACATCCTACCAAAACCGCTAAGCAAACGTGAGTCATGCTCAGTGTGGGAAACAATAAGTAATGGATAACTTTACAAACACAAAAAGGGGCATGTTAGGGCGAAGAGATGCTCGGTGAATACTGGACCAATGACACTAACACGTCCATGGGGCACACCTAGATGCGTGAATAGGTGGAGCTGAGTATGTTGGAATTCCACTTGAACATGAGGAAGTGAAAATGTGTGAATCATGACACTCGAGATTTGGATCATAATGATGGTGGCGTGATGATAGAGGATAACTGCTTAATGTGATAGAAACTCAGCATCCATATCGCATTAGCCCGGAATGGGGACAGACAAATGAGGGTCGACCGTTGACCATGTTCAAAACACGGGACCTGTCGCAAATGTCGTCCAAGATCCTTAGGGACGTTGGCCTGAAACGATAGAAGAGACCTTAGGCCCAACATCCATGGAGATCCCTTAAGCCTAGCATCCATGTCATCTGAGGGTCCTTTTGGATGTGGAAGAGGATGAGGATTCAAATAGCGATCACACAAAGCTTGGACATAGAACGAGGGGATGTCCCCATGAAGATTCCACACTTCAGACTCTTTGTAAAAACGCATCTGAATACAAAAATGAAACGTATTAGATAGAGGGATTTGAGTCCTTTCCCCTAGGGAGATCTTAGTTTAGTGTCATAGAATTTGGACCATGGATGGGAGAAAACATAAGAGGTGGGTGGTGGGGTAACTCAAATACCCGACGTGAACGGGAACCGGGGGTTGCGACCACCACGTGCTTCTCAGAGAGTTTTTTAGGTCGAGGGACCAAAAACGAGGGTCGAGCGGGGCATGAAGAAAAGTGCAAAGGCGTTCCTATGTACCCCATGAGGATGGGGATCAAGCTGCACGTAGTTATTGAAAGGGTCTTAGTTTAAGGCCTTAGAACTCGGACCATGAATGGGTAAGGAGAGCAGGAAACACATGGTGAAGTGGTTAAAAAACATGATGTGAATGAGTACATAAGCCCTACTTACCATGTGTTCTCTAGGGAAGTTCTCGAGTCGAAGGACCAACCATGACAGTTAGGATGGGCCCGCGGGGAAGTTCCTGGGCGCTCCTACATATCTCATGAGGATGAGAATCCAGCCATACATAGTTCTAGAGGGTGGAACGGCACAGTAAGGCACTAGTGAAAAGGATGAAGGGGGCGCGTGGGTCTAGCCCTTGCACCAAGAGAAGTGGTATTTGATAAATCATGTTTGTCCTTTTAAGGTGAGTGGTTTTTTTTGTGAAGCGACAGGCCGAGGGTAGCAAGCGCTGGTGTCTCCACAAGAATTACGCCATAGTAGGCGTTGACAAATGTTATGGAATGTGACCAATACCCAACGTGATGTCCTCTATGATAAGGTCATCACAATGTAGTGTCGTTTTTCGTCGTGTGTTCAGGATGATAATGTCGCAGTTTAGGGTCCTGTGATAGGACCAAGCATGTATTTTAACATCATGCAGCATAGACGTAGCAGAGACAATTCTAGGCAAGGAATGTGTACGGTGCCATGAAATATAACCGACGTGAATGAGGACATAATCCCACGCCACACCATACGCAGTTCTGAGATAGGAACCTCAGGCCAAGGGGACCAAATAGGGGTGAGAGCGATGAAGGGTGAGAGACTAGCTCCCAAATGAGCTGGACCTGAAAACGAGACATCTGGGTGGTCTTATGTATCCCATAAGAATTGGAATCAATACAAACGTAGTTTTGAGGAGATCTTAGTTTATGGTCTTAGAGCTCGGACCGTGGGAGCCCCGAAGGATGCCGTATTGCAACTTTATCCCCATGATATGCTAAGGTGCACTGAGGGATAGCGCCAAAAGTGTTGAGATTCCACCTGGACATGATTGGGTGGAACATAATGTGAATCATAAAACCAACATTCAAGGCCTGAAGGGGCTGGCATGACAACACAGGATTACTGCCGACCGTGGCGGAAAAGCAGCATCCATGTCGTGTTAGCCTGAAATGGGAACAACAAATGAGCATCAACCGCTGACCATATTTGAAACATGGGATTTGTATCAATTTTTTTTCTGAAACCCTCTGGGACATTGGCCCATAACGTTAGGAGATCCATTAGGCGTAGTATCCAGGCCGTTTTTGGGGGTCCCTCTGGGTCTGAAAGACGATCAAAGCCCGAATGAAGGGAAACACAAAGCTTGACAAGTGGAAGGAACTTGACCAAGTTGAATCTGAAACTCCTTGTCCTAGACCAGAGTAATCTTAACACATAGGCAAACCACTATAAGGGGTTGAGGGACTAAAATTTAGGGAGACCAAGATATGGTGGATTCCTGGGAAAAAGGTAGGCATAGCACCAAAAACCCTGTATTATACCAATATATCCCCCTCGTAGAGAGGGACAGGCCAAGGGGCCTATGTGACCGAGAGATCAGGATATCTCTAAGAGGTGGGACTGGACCCGAAGTCTAGACATTCGAGTGGTCCTACGTATCCCATGAGGATGGGAATCAAGACACACGTAGTTCTAGAGGGCACCTTTTAATGTCGTGCGGGACAGGAAATAGGAGGGATAATACTTATAATGGGGCGCACTTGGTGTGGCTAAAGAAAACCTGAAGTGAATGAGGACATAGTCCCACACCACGCCACGTGGTCCTATAGTCATAGTCCCGAAGGCAGGACAGAAGAGACAAATTAGCTGAACTCAAGTTGGGCCCAAAGACAGAAGGTATGGGCGTTCCTATGTATCCCATGAGGATGGGAATCAAGCCAGACGTAGTTCTGAGGAGATCTTAGTTTACGATCTTAGAGCTCAAACCATGAATTTATGGAAACTTTCCAAGTAAGCGCAAGCCTCGACACGATCCCTAAGCCCATGTGAGTTAAACTCGGTGTGGGAAACAAGGGAGGAAGATCTTTATTTCAATACCTGGAATGTCCATCAAAGGGAAGTCGGTACAAAGCCTCAAAGAACACCTTTAACGCGGCTTTGTTCCCCTAACGCACAGATGCACACTGAGGAATAGTACCAAGAGTTTCGTAACTCTACTTGGACATGATGAGGTGGAGAAGGATTTGAATTGTGTAACCGACATTTTGGGCTTAATGGGGTTGGCATGGCGATGGAGGATAACTATTAACTGTGGTGGAAAAAAATTATCTATATCGCGTTAGCCTGGAGTGGGAACAACAAATGAGCATCAACCGCTGACCATATTCGCAATGCGGGATTTGTATCAATTTGTTTTCTGAAACCCTTGGGGGAGTTGGCCCGTAATGATAGGAGATCCCTTGGGCGTAGTATCCAGGACTTCCTGGGTGTCCCTCCAGGTGTGAAAGATGATGGAATCCCTGATGAAGGGAGACACAAAGACTTAAACGTGTGTGCGGACATGTCTTAGTAAGGTCCGACATTCCAGTTAATAAACCAGAGTACCCTTAGGCACATTGGTGAACCGCCAAAAAGGGTCGATGAAACAGCTCTGGAGAGGTAGGCCAAGGGGCCAAGGTGGGATAGAGATTTCTGGAAGATGGGTCTGGACCCAAAGCCTATACATTCGGTTGGTCCTTCATATCCCATAAGAATGAGAATCAAGCCACAAGTAGTTCTCAAGATGCAGTTTAACGTCATGCAGGACGAGTAGGGTTGGGGAATATGATTCCCCGGACAGGGGACGTGTACGACACGGCGGGTAACCCGATGTGAATGAGGAAAAAATCCCACACCATAGCATACACTCTGGGTAAGAACTTGGGTTAAGGGGCCCGAGAAGGCCAAGGGGCCTGAGGATGGGCCTCCGTTAGGAAGGCCTGACCAGCTTTCAGTTTAATGTCTTGTAGTAAGGACAGGGGTCAGGGGCCCGAAAAGGCCATGGGACCTGAGGCAGAGCCTCAATCAACAAGGCTTGAATAGCTTGTAGTTTAACGTCTTGCAGTAAGGATGAGGGAGATCATAGTTTAGGGTCATAGAGATTGGACCATTTTTCAGTTTATTGTCATGCGGGACGATAATATACAGTTTAACGTCATGACAGACAATGATGTAGTTTAATGTTGTGTAGGACGATGTTGCAATTTAAATTCGTGCAATACTGGACAGTTTAAGGTCATGCAGGACCATCGTGTAGTTTAAGGTCATGCGGGACCATACATTTTATGGTCATGTGGGACCATCGTGCAGTTTAAGGTCATGCGGGACCGTACAGTTTAAGGTCATGTGGGAATATTCAGTTTAAGGTCGTGCAGGACCGGGTTGTAGTTTGGGGTCATGCAGGAATGGGGTGCAGCTTAGGGTCATGCGGGAACGGGGTGTAGTTTAGGGTCATGGGGGACCCAGGTGCAGTTTAGGGTCATGCGGGACTGGTGTGAAGTTTAGGGTCATGCAGGACCCAGGTGCAGTTTAGGGTCATGCGGGACCATACAGTTTAAGGTCGTGTCGGACCTTAGGGCTCAGGTAAAGTATTTCTTGAGGAAATTGGTGTTCGTGGGAGGAGTTATGCACTCACCATCCATGGTTACCAAGGAGTATGTTCTATTGGGGTAAACCATATGAATGATGTAAGGTCCTTCCCATTTGGGCTCCAACTTGGGTGGTTTCCTATCAGGGATCATTGGCGCTGGGAGGGCCAACACCAGGTCTCCTTGCAGAAAAGAGTGAAGGTGAACCTTCTTGTTCAAGGCTCTAGCTATCTTATTCTGATGCCTTTCCAGATTGTGCAGGGCACGGAGCATGTTCTCATCCAGTGCTTCCAACTCAACTAGACGGATTTCGGCCACCTTATCTGGCACCTGCTGGTCATAGAATGCAGTGCGTAATGATGGAAGCTGGATCTCGATGGGCAGGATGACCTCATCCCCATACACCAGGGAATATGGAGTCACCTGTATGGAGTTGCGATTCGTCGTCCGATACGCCCAGAGGGTATTGGGGAGCTTGTACGGACAACTTTTCCTGTTCTGACCAACCATTTTCTGCAAAATGTTAGAGAGGGTTTTGTTGAATGCCTCAATCTACCCATTTGCCTGCGCGTGATAGCGAGAGGTATGGTTCGAACAGATATTGTACTTGGCATAAAATTTCTTCAGCTCGGCTGCTCGGAAGCTGGTGCCGTTATCGGTGAGGACAGCATGAGGGACTCCAAACTGTTGGATGATATTGGAGCTCACAAAGTCAACGATGGAACGGGCCTTGACCTATTTGAGTGGAACTACCACATCCCACTTGGAGAAGAAGTCTGTAGCGGTAAGTATGAACCTAAACTGGAGAGCTGTCGCCGGTGTATATGGTCCCACGACATCGAGTCCCTACACCAAAAATGTCCAAGAGTACTTGGTGGAGTGGAGAGGCTCTTGCGGCTGATGCAGGAAGTTAGCATGAACTTAGCATGCATGGAATCTCTTGGAAAACTCAATACAATCATGGATCATAGAGGGCCAGAAGTACCCCAATCTTCGGATCTGATGGGGCAGCTTTGGCCCAGCCTGGTGGGTACCACAGGAACCGGCGTGAGCCTCTTGCATGTCCTGAGAAATCTCGACTCCTTGAATTCAATGGAGGAGAACAGCATTGAATCCCATCTTATAGAGGATCCTCTCAAGACTGGGACCACTCTGGTGGGTAAACTGCAGTGCGCGACGTCGGATTCGCTCGCGCTCGGCCCGATCATCCGGGAGGCAACCATTTTGGAGATACTCGACAAAGGGTTCCCTCTAGTCGGGAGTGGCCTCAACCACTGCATCTGAAGAACCTGGGGCTCCTGATGTGGAGTTTTCGGCATCAGTATGGCCTACCCACAGGCCATCGACATCCTCTAAGGTGACGGGGGCGATGACTCTCTGGTGTGCCACATGTATGATCAAATCATCCTGCTTGGGTTCTGCGAGTGATGTAGCAAGGCTGGACAAAGCGTCTGATCGACCATTCTGTGACCGAGGGACATAGGTAACCTCTAGTCGAGAAGTGAATTGGGCCATTAGATGGAGGGCACACTCCCAAAATGGCATGATCTCTAGATTTCTGACAACATAGTCGACATTGACCAACTTGATGACTAGTTCAGAATCCCCTTTTACGTGAAAATGGGGCACATCAATCTCCAGGGACAACTCGAGGCTAGTGATGAGATCCTGATACTCTACCTCGTTGTTGGAGCACCCTTCGAACAACAGGAATGAGTATAGAAGGGCGTCTTGCGCCGGGGTGATGAAGACGATACTCAGACCCACTCTATTGAGCTTAGGATCGTTGAGCCTCCTACTGGTGGGGCTCCAGGAGGCACCGTCGAAGTGAATTTTCCAACATGAGACGACATGATCGACTAAGAGGATTGCCTCATCAGGAAAATCTAGGTCCAGGGATTGATCTGCGGAGGTTGGATGGGCAGCTAGAAAGTTTATCAATGCATGTCCTTTGATAGCCTTCTGAGGCATGAACCTGATGTCGAACTGCTGGAGGATCACCTCAAACCGCGCTAGTTATCTAGTCAACATGGGGCGGTCCAAAATGTACTTCAGTGGTTCTACCCGAGAGACCAAATGTACCTCATGGTGCTGCAGGTAGTGTCATAATTTCTATATGGGAAACAACAGAGCAAGGCAGCTTTTTTTGATGGTGGAGTATCTGGTCTCCATATCAAGGAGCATGTGGATGAGGTAGTAGAGGTTGTTATTTGTCCCCTCATTGTTCTTATGGGTGTGAAGTGCGTCGAGGGACCATTCCAGGGTGGTAACGTAAAGGACCAGTGGCTTTCCAGCAATGGGTGGCATCAGGACCGGAGGTTGGAGCAGATACTGCTTGATTTCCTCGAAGGTGGTCTGACACTCTTCATCCCATTCATAGGTGGAGCCCTTCTTCATGAGCCAAGAAAAGGGATTTCACTTGCTGGACAGATTCGCAATGAATCGACGTATATAGGCTAAGTGGCCTTGGAGACCTCGAAGCTACTGAATATTGCTCGGGAGAGGCATCTGGCTGATGGCTTTGATTTTCTCTGGGTCGATCTTAATGCCTCGGTATCTGACAACAAATCCAACAAACATCCCGGAGGTGACCCCAAAGGCACACTTCAGCGGGTTCATCTTTAGGTGGCAGGAACGGAGGAAACCGAACACTTTCTTAGGGTCCTTGAGATGGTCCCGGCGCTGGTGAGATTTTTCCACCAGATCATCTATGTATCACTCCACCAATGTCCAGCGAATCGGCTTAAATATGCAGTGCATGGCTGGCTGATAAGTGGCACCTGCATTTTTTCAGGCCGAAAGGCATAACCTGGTATCATAAAGTACCTTGGGGAGCCCTGAAGATAGTGGACTCCTCATCTTCTGGGGCCATCCAGATCTGTTTGTACCTGGAATACCCATCCATGAAAGAGAGGGCTTGGATCCCGGTCGTGTCATCAATCAACAACTCTGTCACTGGGAGGGGAAAATCATCCTTCGGACAGTGACGGTTTAGATTGCGGAAGTCAATACAGACTCTGATCTTCCCATTCTTCTTCTTGACTGGCACAATGTTGGCTAGTCACTTGGGGTACTGTACTTCATTGACGAAGTTGGCTTTGATAAGCCTGTCAACTTCAGCATCAACCATGGCACTGTGGGAAGGGTGCATCTTCCTGGGAGGCTGCTTGAACCTGTGATGGTTTTTCGGGAGACCAAGGTAGTGGATGGCTACCTTGGGATCTAGTCCTGGCATCTCACCGTAACTCTAGGAAAACACATCATGGTGATGTTTGAGAAATTCCACGTACTGTTGCTGCTCCTCGAGGGACATGGTGGCATTGATCAATGTGGGTCTCAGATCTACCTCGCTACCAAGGTTCACCTGTACCAGTTCATCGACTGTGGTGGAGACACATTATTCAAAGGCAAGGGAGCCTCCTCTTAATCACTTTCTCCACTTGTGGAGGGATCTTCTGCAGGGGGAGTCATTTCTGAGCCACCAGACTCTGATGGGGGAATAGTGACGGCCAGAGCGGCAGTGGTCATCACGTCAGAAGACTCATGCGACACTTAGACCATAGCGATGAAAGCGGTTGATCCAATCCATCTAGCCTTTGGCCTAAGGGGCCATGCTTGATGACATCAAAGAAGTAGTGACGCGTCGGCTTGACCCAGTTGATTCCAGCCAAGTAGAAGAGACATGTATGACGTACCGTCGTTTCCATGAGCCAGACATCCCGATACCGTATAGGGGTAGGACATTCTGGGATCACCTGAGCCTAGTTAGTGTAGGAGTACGAGGTGAGTTTCCGTTGTTGCTTGGACCTATAAATATACCTTCATCTTGTACCCTATACAAAAAAAACACTTCCCCATGTCGGGGGTTGTGTCCTCCAATTGATGGATCGGGAAGACGTAGGCGTCATCCAAACCTTCCAAGGGATCACTTGTGACCGCGGCGGGATCATCCTCACTTGCCAGGATTTTCTTATCCTTGCTCTTGTAATAGTCAGCATCCAGATAGCGGGCTTCACAAGAGGCAAAAGGAGATGCATCTCCTTGGAGCATGCTTACTCGACCATTGAGGGAGTATTTGAGGCATCGGTGATATGATGAAGGGACCGATGCATGCAGATGGAGCCTTGGCCTTCCAATTAATGCGTTGTACACGGTGTCCTAGGAGAAAACCATGAATTCGGTGCTAGCAATTAGGCCACCGAACTGGGTCTTCAAGCGGATCTTGCTGACTGGGCTCTGCTCGGTCCTATCATATCCCTGGATTCTGAGGTCGGAGGGAGTTATATCATCCTCAGACAAACCTAGCTTACGCAGTGTCCGGGTCGGGATTATGTTAATCCTAGATCCCATGTCAACAAGATAGTGGTGGACTTTTACACCATTGAACTAACCAGTGATGTACAGTGGGTGAATGTGCCCCTGTATGGGAGGGTCTTCGTCTTCACCAGAGAACGATATAACTGTCTAGCATTCGGCGTTCTCAATTGCCTCAGCGTGGAAGGATTCTATAGCTGCTACCTCCGTCTCAAACTGGAGGGGGCTCTTTAGGGTCTCGGTAAGTGCCTCATGCATTTCAGATGATAGTCGAACAGCCTCAAGGATAGAAAGTCGTGCTAGAATGCCTATAAGGTGCTTCACAACGTCATACTTCCATGACAAACACGAGCCTCTGCTTATAGGAGGTTGCTCTGCCATTGGAGGCACGACAGGCCCTGCCAGCTGGACCGGCGGCTGTCTGGTACTGGGTACATCCCGCTGCCTGCTAGTGGAGGCCTGAAGAGTAGCTACTAGATGAGGACCACACAACTGAGATTGGCCTATAGTAGGTCGAGACTGGCTGCAGTACGAATAGGGCAGCTCTGCCTAATCTAGTAGCACAAACGGTGGTAGAGGTAGATCTATGGGTACTAGATGAGGAGGTTGCGCACGCTAAGCTCTACACTGGGCCTAATGTTTGTTTTAGTAGCATGTGAGACCTGGATGAAATCACCCGCTGATGTTCCTTGACAGCCCATGTGGTCGCAGTTCCGCAGACATTGACGTTGGCTGGGGACGTTGGGAAGGCTTGCCTGGCATTCCCCCTCGTCGGGAGTCATGTATGGATTTACCAGCTCCACGGTATTAACTGAAGTGTACCCCTGACCATCACTTGACGAATCATCCACCACTGATTGGATTCTAAGATAGATCCCCATCTCAGAGGGCATGAAGTTAGTGAGAGTGCGAGATGATGACAGCAGTGGTGGAGCGCGTTGCTTCTTCTTGCGTCATCGCTGCTTTCCCTTCTGGGAAGAGGTCGACTGAGCTAACGATGTAGAGGTACTAGTCGCATCTGCTGAAGGCTCCAGCTTATTCAGGCGTGCCCGAATAACACCATGGGCGCGAGAGACAGTTTTACGGGCCATCCAGTCATCATACTTCTAGGACCCGCGGCAGGGAACCTGCTACCACTCGCCATTGTCGTCGCTACCGCTTTGTGATCTTACAAAGACACCCACCACTTGTGTCGGGGTCGGGCCCAACCTGACTATGTTTTTGTCAACCTAGCCTTGGATCTAGTCTTTAAACACATATCACTGCTTGAGGGTGTGCCCCAAGATCTAGTGATAGGGGCAGTAGTTGGGGAGATCGGTGAGATTCGCCTCTGTTGGCCTTCTGCACTTGGGTAAGCGGACGATCCCCTACTCTAGGGCACTTCAGAAGTAACCAGGGACCTGATACTAGCTGAACGAGTAAGTATGGTGCCATCTTTTAGGATAGGGGGCTTTGGGAGCCTGGCCTTGATGAGGGGCCTGCTGAGGAGGCAGAGCCTGACTGCCCCTCCTAGGCGGTGGTGGCGCATTGAGCGGGGGTACCTATCGGTTTTGAGGCAGTCGCTACTGGGCAGGAGGTTGTGCCTTAGGTGGAGGGCCTCTGCGAGGTTGCGGAGCCGGCGCCACTGGCAGCAACTCTAGCTTCTTGGGGGATTTTACTTGGGTCACTGAAGTGGGCCCGGCTCTGGCAACCCTCCTTGCTGGGATCACAGGGGGAAGCAGACGTGCCTGACTAGCCTGCTGCAGAGCTTCCTCGAGGCGCTGGTCCTTATCTGAGAAGTCCCAGAACCCTCCAGGGTAGTTCTGGGTGATCAGGGAAGGAACCTGTTCTGTTTTGACATTCCCAACGCACTTTGTCAGTAATTGATCCTGAGCCAGTGGCATGTCGAGGGAGTATGTAAGCCCCTTCCACCGGGCGATGAAGTCTGCGACTCGCTCATCAGGCCTTTGTTTTCACATGAAGTGGTCTACGATGCTGGTCTTTTGCGTGGTGGAGTTGAACTAGTATAAGAATTGTCGGCGCAGATCCCCCCAGCTGGTCACCGATCCGATAGACAGGTGGTTGTACTAGACGAATGTAGGGCCCTCCAATGTATGCACGAAACATCAGATCTTGGAAGCTTCCTACTGTGTTGGGGTCCCCAACATGGTTCCACACCTAGAGGAAAAGTGGGTCAGGCGCTACGGCGGGTCCCCTGTCCCATTAAAGGGAGAGAAAGTGGGATTCCCAAAACATGGAGGTGCAGACATATCATCCACCCACGCGGGATATGGCTTGCCATCTGGTGGGACTGCCACCTGCCGCGTTTCCAGCACCTCGAGGCGGGCGATGGGTGCTGCTATAGGATCATCCGCATGGGGTCCCTGTCTTGGTGGGGATCCCTAACCAAGAGTGCATTGCCAAGCTCTTCGACACGGTATACGGCTTCAACGGCTCATGGAGCGACTGGCGGAACAGCTCGCGGTACAGCTGGGGGAGCCTGGGCTGGATTCCTCAGATTACCTCTTCGTTCATGAGGGTTTGGTGAGATGTATCGCGCCCTCTTGTCGTGAGTTCCGGCTTCTGCCCTGTTTGCGAGATTAGCTTGATCAGGGTTTCCCGGAGGCATCTTGTCGGGGGTAATTTGTTCCTTCCCATGCTACCCTATCCTAGGATCACCATAGTCGGGTTGTCTCTCTATAGCGCGCTCTTCCAGGATTTCATAGACCAGCCTCTTCTGCTCAGCAAGTTGCTGGCACAACGTGGCCTTCTCGGTGTCTTCGCCTGTCTTCTCCACTGAGGCAGACGGGTCAGAGTACTTGACATCTCCAACATGCTCTTTACCCTTACCGGCATTCCGACTGAGTACCAGTGACTCGGTGGGCGCATGGAGACCTAGGATTTTCCTCTCCTGATGAGTAATCCTCCCTGATGGGTCCAATAGTGTTGGTACACCCTCAGGGGGTAATTCACCATCGAGAAACTCCATCTCGTCCTCTTTGTCCACTATGTCAGCCATATGGACCGCAACCCTTCTTGGGGGCATGTCCTAAATGTCGCATAACGAATCTAGCTGCCACCGGATTGGACTGAAGAGGAGGGCAGCATACTGTCCCGAACCATGGACTTGCACATGGGGGATAGCTTCCCTGATGATTTTGTGGAGTACCTTGAAACTCTAAACGCATTTTTGTTGGAGGGCACTCTGGTGACCTGGTGACTCAGGACACTAGGCCACGGGGAGTGCGGCCAAATCGACCAGACAGCATTGCTCGATGATTTCATCAAATTGCACTCAACTCCTGGGGTACACCACCCGATCCTAACAAAGACGGAAGTGGGTCACCCATAGGGTTTGACAGAAGAACTCGTCTTCCTCTGGGGTGAGGGATTTCGGCGCACAAAAGTTCGATGCTGCCGTCGGCCAGAACTTCTCCAGGAAGTGGTCCACCGCAAAAATGTTCCAGAAGCTCTTGGGCTCAGATTCAGGGTCTGGCTTCATATTTCCCCACTCGTCAACCAGTGGTGGATGAGGAACCGGTAGCAGTACTGAAGTGTACCGCTGGGATAGTGAACTGGGCGGCGGAGAATATGGCGAATGAGCTGACTGACCGTCGAATTCCGGGCCATCCTCCGAAGAGTGTAGTGACCTAACCACAATGTCACGATATGATGAGCTGACAGCCACCACTTCTGGTGCAGGGATTGCGGTTACCAGCAATGGTTCACGCTGTTGCTCAACCGCCATTGGTCCCCAAAATAGCACTTCGTGATCTCTGGTCGAGGTAGAGTGCTCTTCTGGTGACGACGGTTGTGACTGCATGGTTGGAACCTATGGGACTTCCAAAATTTCCTCCTCCTGGTTGTACCTCTGAAGAGAGGCGGGAATCCGGTGGACTTCTCATTCTGGAAGGATGAGGTTGACACTCCTTGTTCCTACCCCGGTCCTTGACGCGGAGGAACGGGGGAGGGTTCCATTGCTGAGTCGCATTCTGCTTCAGAATATGAGAATCGGGCCGGTTTGATCTCCGTCCGGGCCTTCCCAGGATTCTTCTTATGGTGGCAATGACTTTCCCTCTTACCCCTAGGTGTCTCCTTGGGACAAGGCTGATTCTCGACGTGTAGTCTTGGGGCCGCGCTGGTGCCAGGGCGGAGAGGACTTCCACTTGAGACCACTGGGGTGCGAGGATCACCAGAAGAAATGTCAAAGGGGACATGGGGAGGACCTCCATGAGAAGTTCCTAAGTTGGAGAAACCCCCGTTTGAACCAGCAGGAGCATGGAGAGGACCTCCATGCTTGGTGCGGGTGGAGCGAGGCTGACCTTCACCTCTTTGGTTGCCAGGGCGAGGAGGACCTTCGCCAGCTGCAGAGAGAATGTAGGGAGGATCCCCACTTTGGAGAGGGACCGGATAGGAAATTTCTTCACATCAACGGTCGGGGGCAGGAGGAATTCTATACCCGGTGTGGTGGTCATGGGAAAGGCCTTCGCGCCGAGTTTCACTGTCGCGGGGCAGGTCTTCAATCGGGTTGGGGGTAGCACGGGCATACCTCGATGACGAGCTTTGGAGCGGGGAAATACCACGCTCTGTGAAGTAGTGGTATGGAGAGGGCCTCCGTACGGGGTGACATCACCGCGGGTTGGTTCGTGGTGATCACCACTCAGGCCTGCGGCCCGGAGAGTCAACCCAGCCTACCCATGGGGCAGTTGGGGCCTTGATCCCGGTTGGGAATAGGAGTGCCCCTGCTCAGTGTGTGTAGGGACTTCATGATATACGTTGGTGGGGGATCGGGCCACAGTAGTTGTGGATGTTAACGCCCCTTCATGGGCATCCTCAGCTTGGGCCCAACGCTGTCGTCGGGTCAGGAGAGCCGGTGCAGGTGGTACAGGCACATAGCCTACCTTCTCCTCTGGAAAGGTTAGACGGTGGTGCTGACATGGCCAGGTGGGTCCCATTTCTTGGAGTCCTTAGATGGGGAATCTGACCGGGCTGAGCTGGATGTCACCCACCTCATCAGCATAAGGCAGGGAGTTTTCAAGGTGTTCTGGGGACAGGATCCCGAAACGATTGAACGTTGGGGTGGGGAGCATGGGATACTTGCACGACCCTTGAGGGTGGCGTTGACAGTGGGGCCTGGATGCCTCCAGGTCCAGGCGTGCCATATCCCGAGTTTGTATTATTCCATCCTTCTCGTAACGGCATACAAGGTCATTAATCACCCTTTGTTGGATGATTTATTATGGGGAGATGGGGCGTGGGTGCCCCACGTTCGTGGATGCAGACGCCGTTGTGGCAGCAGTAGAGCCACATGGAGTGGCTATGTCAGTTTTTCCCCTACCCTTGCATAGGCAGGTGGGTGGTGATCGTGTCCATGTAGCAGCAACCTAATTCTTGGGAAGCAGGGAGATTAACTCATCAGCACTGCGAGGAAAAGAAATCGACAACCAGTTCCCTAGCGCCATTCCGTCTTCCGTGGCTGGTAAGAGGGATCCACGCCGACAATGTTGCAGAACGGAATGCCCCATGTTCTACTTCCCCAACTTCTGGTGAGTTTCATGCCAGGCCTGCTATTTGATTGGCGGGACCCAGGGCCGGATATCTGGATCCGAAGACACGTCAATCTACTGATGTCTCGAGCACTACAAATGTCCACATTGAGGAGAAGAACATTCACGTCGGGTTCACCATTTCTGTTTCTGATGCTTTCGTCGGGGAACGCACGTACGTCTATGGGGGGACTTTGGCACGACTTTTGTTGCCCTGCATTCCCGCTTTCCAAAGGCGGGCGACATCCGTTCCTTATTCAAGGACTTCTGCTCCTCGATCGAAATGGGATGATGGGATGTCGGTTCCTCCTTCCATGGATTCCTCCTCAGATCTCATCACCTAGTCTGGGTCTCCCTCATAGATTTAATACGTTGTTCGTGAAACTCTTCCCAGTTCCATGTTTCAATGGATATCGGTTAATTACACTACTTCTGTTAGGACATTCCAAAGGGTCTAGTCAGGGCAGCAACCTTCAGTCAGAGGAGTAGTCATGTCGAGGCATCATTAACGTGTCTGAATGCTGGGGAATTGGCATGTCTGTCTTTTTTCCCTTATTATAGGCCTTCTCGAGGGAATGGAAGCTCGAGGAATCCCACAACAAGAACATGGAATTATATGCCATAGGCATGTATCTGAGGTTTTCCTCAGCTTCCCATGTTTAACATAGGGTATGCCGCATGTTTAACGTCTAGTGGATATGAATCAGGATGACCAGAACACTAGCTGGAGTGGATCAGATTGAGGAACCCCCCTTGAGGGAACACCGATATCGGAGCCATCCTATGGGCAGCTTCCCAAATGCTATGAAGGGGAATGGGGTGGCATGATCTCACTGGGTTGTGGCGGCCCGGAAAATAATCATGATGGGTTATGGAAATCTATACAGAGTTAAAGGAGAAAGAAATAAAACCATCGTGGAGATGATGGTGGTGATGGGCTTGAGTCTCGAAGAGACTTCCTATGTATTCCCATGGCAGGGAATCAAAGTCCGCATAGTTTAGAATGGATGTGTGGGGTTTACACTCTTGGCTGCCCAAGGTGGTG
This sequence comes from Viscum album, assembly GCA_963277665.1. Classification (NCBI taxonomy): domain Eukaryota; kingdom Viridiplantae; phylum Streptophyta; class Magnoliopsida; order Santalales; family Viscaceae; genus Viscum; species Viscum album. The sequence goes on from OY728145.1 coordinate 540,342,455, forward strand.
GAAGAACCGACGTGAATGCGGTCAGAATGACCGGGTGGTGGGCTTAAACCTCATGAGGCTTCCTACGTACCACACCTTGGCATGGATCAAAGTCCACGTAGTTCAGGTTGGACGTCGGTGAACCGACTTGAATGAGGACCTTGGTCTAATGGGTGGTGGGCTTGAACCTTGTGAGGCTTCCTACGTACTATGCCTTGGCATGGATCAAAGTCCACGTAGTTCGGGAAAAGGGGCTGTTGAACTGACATGAAGGGGTGTCGAAACAACTGGATGGCAGGGTTACCACAGCTTACCGCTGGATTGGGATGTAGTTTAACGTCATGCGGGACGGGTCGTGTCAGAGAACCGACATAAATAAGGACCATGGCTCTGGTGGATAGTGGACTTGAACCTCATTAGGTTTTCTACGTACCCTGCCTTGACATGGATCAAAGACCACGTAGTTCAAAAGGGATGTGGGTGTCGGCGTACCGATGTGAAGAAGGACCTTGGTCCAATGGGTAACGGGGTTTAAACCTCAGGGAGGCTTCCTACATACCATGCCTTGACATGGATCAAAGTTCTCATAGTTCAGGATGTGTTTCGTCGGCGAACTGACGTGAAGGTGAACTCGAGGATCCCCTGGTGGTGGGCTTGAACCTCATGGAGTCTTCCTACGTACCATGCCCTGACATGGATGAAATTCCTCGTAGATCGGGTTGTGTAGTTTAACGTCATGTGAGACGGGATGCAGTTTAACATCATGATGGATGAGGGCATATAGTTTAACGTCATGCAGGACGAGGGCATACAGTTTAACGTCATGCTAGACGGGGGCATACAGTTTAACATCATACTAGACAGGGGAATACAGTTTAACGTCATGCTGGAAGGGGAAATTTTCATGGTCATTGCTTACTCTAAGCCCACGTGAGTCGTGCTCGTTGTGAGAAACAAGAGGCAGTAGAGACCTGACGATCAAGTCGCGAAGGGTGCGTCCGTGCGAAGCGAAGTGGGGCTTACACGTTAGGCGGCCTATAGTGTCAGGACTTACTCTAGGATGGAGGCCCGAGAGCGAAAAAACGCAGAGGGAGATGGATTTGAGACCGAATAAAAGAGGTTCTTCGTTACTTATCACGCCCTCCGCTGGCCCTGGCGGTGAGGAAGTACGGAGGTGCATGGGTGCTACCTCCCGCAACAAGGACTAGGGGCTTACGCCAAGATGGCCTCCCTTCCCCATGGACAAACACCACTCTGATAAGGAGGATATCATCCCCTTTGAGGGGTGATCCCATCCCCGTGGAGACGAGCGGTGTAAAGAATGTCCGAGCCGGGGAGACCCTACGTGCAAGGCACGGGGTCAGATCACAGTTTAACGTCATGTGGTGAGGGTGAGGTGCTTGGCAGTTTAACGTCATGCAGCTCAGACGTGGTGGGTTTACTCCTCACCCCTAGGACTTACATGACCGGTACCCTTTGCTCATTGTGGGAGGGAAGGTACCGGCAATGTCGTGTAGAAGGGGGTCGCAGAGCGAACCATCGAGGGTTCCACGTTAGCGTGTCTATGCGAAGAAGCAATAGCCATTATCATGCCTATGCGAAGAAGCATTAGGCAAAGCAATGCTATGGGTGGTATCGTCCGAGGGACTTTGAAATCACATCGTGAAAACCTGGAGGGTCGCACGGGAAGAGGAATTTCCAAGTAGAGGGGTCCAAAGGTAGGGGCCATGCGGAACTCGGTTTCTCTGCGTAGTAGAGGGCACTTGTGAAGTGGGGCGCATCACGAAGTGGGCTTCCTTAGCCTTAGCATGGGGCAGAGATTCGAATGGGATGTGCTTCATGAAGTGGAAGGGTGTTCGCGGAGCACGGCCTCACAGAGCTTTGGTGCCCCGCCATGTAAAGTGTCGCTCAGCAATGTTCTTCGCGAAGTACAGTGGCCCTGCCTTGGCATGTGGATCACGTGTACAAGGTGGGTGTTTCGCGAATCATAAACTCTCCGCGACTGACCGAGTCCCCTTGGGGATCCCCTTCCTTCACTAATTCTCTTAGGCTTTGAGAATGGCATCCCTCTGAGAAGAGGGGCTCAAAACGAGACAAGGTGGAGGCCTCTCGCGAAGCAAAAATACCTCGTGGAGCTCATGATTCCCAGAGCGAAGAGTGCTTCGCGATTTGGGAGCTGAGAAGCCAAAAGGTTGGTTGTCCATCCTGAGATCTCAAGGAGAGATCGGTATTTATAGGCAAGAGGCGCCACGAAGCAGACCTCACGCGGCGTGAAGGGGGCCTCGGTTGCTTCACGGCGGGTCGCGAACGTCAACCGGGTTCGCGGAGAGGTACCGCCTCATCTGCTTCGCGGCGGGTCGCGAACGTCAACCAGGTTCGCGGAGAGGTACCGCCTCATCTACTTCACGGCGGGTCGCGAACGTCAACCGGGTTCGCAGAGAGGTACCGCCTCATCTGCTTTGTGGCGAGTTTGCGAACATCAGGGTGTTCGCGGAGAGTTAACGCCTCTTGTGCTTCACGGTGGCCGCGTTGCTTGTGGTACTATGCGTCGGGGCTTCACAGGGAAGGTTGTGGGGCCTCTCTTTTCTTCTCTCCTCTCTTTAAATACTTTGGCGCCAATAAGGACAAAAAAGATAAATCTATGATAGGACAAATAAAATAAAACTATAAGTACAAAACAAATATGAGAATAAAGGAAATATGGTTTTCCTTTCATAAAGAAATAATAATTAGTTTGTTAGGAAGACATATGGACTAGTTTATCAGTCTGTATCATCCATCAGTTTGGATCTACACTATCTTATACAGCTACTAGTCACAATATCTTCTTGATATATTAGTTTTTTGGAAGTATTGACTACTATAGGATCATACCAAAAATTAATGTGGTGTGGGAGGAAAGGTATTCATTATCATTTTGGTGGTGATGGCTGTTGAGTATGGATATCTAGTGATATCTCATGAAGCCGGCACTCGACGCCATCCAGATGTTGAGTCATCTGTAGAACAAGGAATGATTGTGATGGTATTGGTGCGTTGGTGACCATATATGAAGAAAAATATCTACACATGGATACTATAATAGTGTAATGAATTGATAAATAAGCTCGATAAAATAAATAAAAAATTGTATCATGTATATATGAAGTGCAACGATACAATAATGAATGAGAATTTAGATAGTACAAAAAAGAGCACCTAGACAATGTACAAAAACAAGGTAGTAGACTGGGTAAGACTAAGAGTAATCAAACTCATCAAGTATATCATCTATAATCTGCTCCCAAAGAGAGGGGGCTTCCACTGACCCTCATGCTCAATATCAACAATGGAATATGGGACTGGAGGAACAAATACTGAAGATGGTGTCATGGTTTTGGAAATTATCATAGTGGTGGGTGGTGGGAGGGTATCAAATCATTGTGTGGCTATAGATCTAGCTGTTGGATCTATGAAAGGAACCTCACTTGATGGAGTGGATTCTAGTCCATTGCCCCTTTCGGCCTGCTCTTCTAGAAAGTTTTGTTGGGAAGTAAGGTCTGTAATCTTTGATGGAATGTTGTCCAGGGTGGTGGTTGGGACAGGAGTGGTAGATATTGAAGTGCCGATAGAGGCTAGTGAGTCTGAGAGTATTCAGTGGATGATGGTGGAGGAGGAGTAGTGATATGAGAAGGATCCTCAAATGTGTTGTGCATATGATGGGTAATCCAATGAATATTCTTAAGGATGTAGAGGTGCATATCATAGAGATCTATTGAATATGATGGTGTGGGTGGAGTAGTATTGTGGGAGGTGGCATTAGAGGAAGGAATATGGGCGAAGTCAGGGGTGGGTATAGATGCTGCAGGGGTTGGGGAAGAAGTGGTGGTTGGAGAAAGTGCAGGGTTGGTTGTATGGTCTCTGGGTGCCACGTTAGCAGCATCAAAGACTCTGAGAACCCATTAGTATATGTCACTATCCTTTGTTAGAAGCTAAATCTTATGCATCAAAAGGATGTTTATAGACTCCATGGGACTGAGGATTGTGAGTTGAAGGGTGAAGTCAAAAATTCTAAGATAATGGGATAAATGGGTGTTGAAAGACCCACCTATAAGTGTACCACAAAAATGGTGTGCATGAGCTCTGTAATATAAGGAAAGCCACGATTCCATGTTGAGAGTAGGTCTCCCTTGGTTGAAGCGAGGATGATGACATCTAGATGGCTATAACTATCGTGATATTCGATATAAGAAAACAAATCATGTGCCAATGCCCTATGAAGAATGTGGAGTGATTCAACTCAGAGTGGTGTGGGCTTTGTAATTTGAGGATCATGCTCTATGTGAGCATCCTGAGAAATCACCTTCCATATACATTTTGATTCTGAATTTTTTGGATCAAGCTACAAGGTGGGGGAATACCTCTAATTTGGTGATGTATTCAGTATTAATCCTAATTCCTCTTTTGATATCCATAAAAGATAGCTCGTGAGGTCATCTTCCTAATCAGAAGTGGATGCTCTCTGTTGTTACAAAAAAAGTTGACATGAATTCCAAGAACAGTACCCAGTAGGTCACCTCATGCCCATTGATATTGGAATATTTTTAACAGCTGTCGAGGAGTTGGAGGACCTCGTGGATTATGTGTAGGTGTGAAGGGATGGCCATATGAATAGTTTTTTTCCTCATTGGGTTTTCCTACAACTGGTTGAGTGAAACATGGTATTGGGGGTCTGAAAAATGTAGGATGGGGTGTGTGTGAGGGTGAGAATTATCACGTGTCCCACTAGAGATCCACTATGAATCGTTGGGGAAGACTGGTGCTATAGAGACTAGATCCTATGTGGAGGAGGAATATGTGCAAGGTGATGGAGGTATGGTACCTCGTTGACAACTAATCGGTGGTGGATTTTCCTGATTAGGAGAAGGATCAGAAGGTGGAGTTCACACAATCTTTTGGAATTCCATTTCAGGATCAATGTCGACTATGGAGAGGTGTAACTGAAGGAGGTGGGGTGAGTGGTATGTGTGACTGAAGGTGGTGGCGTGAGGTGGGGACTATGGGTTTGAGTGTTAAGCAGCGGTAGAGGGGTGGGAGGGGTGTTCATCATGAACACTAGGTTCATGACCTTAATAGATATTGAAATTACGTGATGTCTAATTAGCTTCACAAATTATTATTTCGAAGATAAATTATTTCATGCAATGAATGTTACACGTCGTGTATTTAATTACAAGATGTGAAACTGTTGTTTTTTTCACAATTTGGATCCATATTCTTTTATTTTCCCCCGAAATGAATTATTCAATCATAATGCTTATTCTATCATAATCTATCCTAAGATGGCTCAACCTAGTTAACCTCCCACTTAGATATTTTTTTTAACATTGAGATCTTGACTTTTTGGGGCTCATAGGAATTTCAAGGTGATGAAAGAACCCTCACATATGGGTTCTTAATAGATTTTCAACCATTGACCATTTACTTTGAATGGTGGTCAGCCTTCTTCCTGAATCTAGATGGTCCCATAACGGGATACTTTTATGACCAAAAAGGTTCCTAACCACCTGGATTTGATATTCCTAGGGAATAGTTTTTAATATATTTTGAATAACAAATCTGTATTTCTTGGGACAAAAAAGCATCTCGTAATGCATTGATCACTCCATTTCATGGTTATCACTTTATAGATCTTGGAATATTTTATAAGAATCATTTATGATCTATTAAAATTCATATAACTACAACATCCTATATTCCCCAGCATTTTGAGAATCCATATTGAACTTCTTAATTTAGAAAATGAGTCATTCTCTAGTTTTAATGGAAAATGACATGGCTGACCATACACTAATCATAAGGGGGTGGTGAAAATTTAGGATTTGTATACAGTTAAATATTCCCATATTGAATCATATAAATTCAAAATCCAATCCTTTATATTTATATTTATGGTCTTTTCAAGGATTTGATTAATTTCTATGTCTGACAATTTATCTTGCCTAACTATTTACAGGATGTGGGGAGTTCCTGTGTAATAACTGATACCATATTTCTCTAATATTCTTTTAACATATTGAATAGTAAAATGTGTTCTCCAATCACAAATGATCAGTTTAAGAAATTCAAATCTTGAAAACAAATTTTTCTTTATGAAATTCATTACCACTTTTTTCATTACATGTCTTGTAGCTTTAGCTTCTACCCATTTGGAAATGTAGTCCCTATCAAAAAGGTTATATATTTTTCCAGGTGAGTTAAAAAATGGCCCCATGAAATATATTCCCCGCATGTCGAAGATTTTGAATTCCATTATTGGGTTATGGGTCATTTAATTCCTTTTATCGATGGTTGTAGTTCATTGGCACCGAGCACAACATTGAAAATAATCTACTGTATCTTGGTAATGTTGTGGCTAAAAAAGTTAACTCTATAGATATTTTTCAACTATACATTCTATTCCATTATTACCTCTATTTGGTGATGTGTGACACATGTCAAACATATATTGGATATCATCCTATGGGATGTAGAATCATAATAATCCATCTACACTATGCTTAAAAAGGAGAGGTCCATCCCAGTAGTAGTGTGAATGTTCAACTAAAAATATCCTTTGTTATTGTTAATTAATGTCTGGTAAGAGGGATCCCTTAAAAACATAATTTTTATTGTCTGAAAACAATGGGCTTGAATTTTTATTTATAATAAAGAATGTTTTATATGGGAATTTTACTTCGATTTCTAGATCATCATCATCCTTTATAAGGGAAAGTGGAAGTCGGGATAGATGGTCTACAAAAAAATTTCTATTATTTGGTATCATTTATGAAGATTTTGATTTCTTTTAAAAATATAAACCTTAATATCAGTAATGTTTTTACATCCTTTTTATTCATCAAATATTTTAGGGCATCATGGTTAGTGTACATAATTACTTTTTAGAAAAATATGTAGGAGAGAAATTTCTTGAATGAAAAGACAACTACTAAGTGATCCTTCTATATATTTGTATAGTTTACATAAGCTTAATTTAGTATTTGAAGGGAATATAAGATATGGAGGAATATGTGACTGACTCTCTATCCTAAAACTATGCCAACAACAAACTTGATGGCAATACACATCAACTCAAACTAGTTTTCCCAATCTGGTGAAATGATAACAAGAATGACTAATAGGATTTGTATTAATGTGCTGAATTTCCACTTACCTTTTTTAGTGAATTCAAATATAGTTTATTTTTATTATAGGTGTTTCAAAGGGAATGAAACTTTTGTAAAATCTTTCATGAATTTTTTATAGAATCTGACTTTCCTAGAAAGCTTCTTATGCCCTTAACTATTATGGGCTCATGTAAATCCTTCATCACTTTTATTTTTTTAGGATCCTCTTTTGTGCCATCCTTGGATATTTATTGTCCATGGACTATTCCTCCTTGAAATATAAAGTGGAATTTCTCCCCATTTATAACTAAGAAGTTTTCTTAACACTGTTTCATTAATAAGTCAATATTCTATAGGCAGACCTCAAAAGGTTTTTATAAATTTAAAAGTAGTCAAGGAATATTTCTTAGAATTACTCCACCATATCATGGAATATATGTTCCATGGATGTTTTAATTGTCTCCAGTTTATTACACATACTGAATTACATGCATCAGTAGGCCAAGGTACCAAATAGACACATGAATGTTGTTTTAGAGTAATCGTCTAGGATTACTGAAATATGATTGTATCCTGAATATCAATCATGTAAATAGTATAATTCATGTTTGATGAGTCTCCCCATAATTTTATCCATGAAGGGTAGGTGAAATTATCTTTTTGGGTTACCGAATTTAGGTTTTTGTAGTCCACAGATACTCAGCATCTAGTGTTGGTGTGAGTTGAGATCATTTCACCTTCATTTGTTTTTTAACTGTGTCACTACCTTTCATTGGAATATCCAATAGCGGGCTCAACCATTCATTACCAAAGATTGAAAAAAATATTCCAGCATCCAAAAGTTTTGGTAATTCCTTCTTAACTACTTCATTTATTGGTGGGGTGAGTCACCTCTGGAGTTGGAATTTCTATTTTACACCTTCTTTTACTAAAATATTTTAAGTTCACAAGGTGGAGTTGATCCCTTTGATGGAGACACCCCATAAGCAATGGAATGGTTATGTCTTTCTAGGACTTCGATAAAGTTTTCCTCTTTTGATTCTGTCAGTTTGAAGTTAATAATCACTGGTAGTGTATAGACCTTATATATAAAATAATAAATGATTGTACTAGATAGGATTTTCAATTCCAGTTTCAGTGGCTAAATGACTGAGGGTATGAATAGTGGGATGAATTTCATTATAAGAGGTTATATGTTGCAAACTTCATCAAATAAATATATATCCTCCTTAGTAGAAGTCATTTCATCACTATCATCTTCTATGTTTAAGTAGTCATTCCTTTCTTCTATGAGAAAGTAATTAGGGCAGTCAAAAGAATCGTCTATTTATTATGTTTCTTTCACCAGGTTTAACACATCTTGTTTTTCATCAAGTATTATTGGAACGTATTATTCCCCTTCCATTTCAAAAATGAGGATGTTCAATGAAAAAATGAACTTACCAACATTGACTAAGACATCCTTGAGAAGTCCTTGGGGAAACATTACTGATCGTTCAGCTAATTGGAGATCCCATCTGGTCAGTTTTAGTTACTTGATTCCCAATTTGGGGAATAGATTCATAGGAATGAGGTAAATTCATGATCCTAAATCACATAACAGTCTTCTGAATTTTCATTATCTTACGGCACATCGGATTGAGAAACATCCATGATCTCTCATTTTGGGTGGAATTATCTACTGTAAAACTGCAGAGCATTCTCCATTTAAATATATGACTACTAGTTCTTCTATTTTTCTTTTTTTGGATGTTATTTCCCTGAGAAATTTCTCATAAGAATGTATTTGGGTTATTTCCTTAAAGAATTGAATGTTGATGTGAATTTTTTTGAACATATTCAAAATTTTATTATATTACTCATGGATCCTTCCTTGGATCATTCTTTCTATAAAAGGAATAGAAAGTTCATATGCTGGTGGTTCAATGTATATGTCTCTACTTTGATTATATTTTTTTGGGGATTTAATAGAATGTGGTACTTCTATAGGATTAACTAGAGTAGTTTTAGTTTCAATTTAATTATCTTATTTTTCTATAACTATTGTATTATTTTTGGGTTCTTCATCTTTTCTTTCTCTTCCTCCTGGTGGTTGCTAAAATTCTAGCACCTCCCCGCTCCTCATAAACACTATATTTTCCTCTTACCTTGGGTATGTCTTAATATTACCATTTTGAGTACTTGGTAATCTATTAGAGAAGGTCATTGAGATCTCACCCATTTGATGCTCGAGGATATGAAGATCCACACTTTGATTCTCCATTTCTGTCTCTTGGGAGATCCACCTCTGATCTTTCTTTTTAATGAAGGTTGAGAGTAGATTATCATAATTTTTTTGAAGAGCAATAGCAGATTGTGGAGGTCTTGAAGATATGGTTGAAATTGTTGTTGTCATTTAGGAGGGAAGGGTTTTTTCATTAATTGTTGCAGTGGTCTAGGAATTGGATTCATTGGTAGATAACACGGTAGTCCTAGGTTCCTAAATGGTGAATGAACACATCTTTGTTGGTAGTACCCCTGATTATTTTGTTTTTGTTATTGAACAGTACTATACTAGTAATATTGTTGTAATTACTGAATTTATTGTATTTTTTTATTTTAATTAATGTAATTACAATCTTTATTTTTTTTCTCAACACATATGAAGTAGTATTGACATAGGTGAGGGCCACCAAACATTTCACATGATTGGATCTCCATTATAAGAACTTGAGCGGAGGTGGTGTAGAAAGTGTCTTAAAGGATTCTAGCTTCTTGGTTGGGGCCTCAACGTATACATCTAGTCAAGTATTTTCTTCAACATAGTGGATTACACACCGTGGCAATCCATGATTGCACTACCACAGACTGAAATTATGAGATACTTCTTAAAAAAGTTCTTGTCCAGCCTCAGGTGTTTTGAACATCATCCCTATATCAATGATGACATCAATTACTATGAGAGTAGCTGGTTGGAGGTCTTGATAGAATCTTTGTAGTTGTATCCCCATAGCAAGCCCTTGATTTGGTCACATTCAAGTGAGTTACTTGATGTGATCTCATGCTTCCTATGATGAATCTCCATTAGTTTGAGTGAAATTATGGATGTCATTTCGGAGCTTCCAAGTCCAGATAAGAAGAAAGTACTTGTCTATGAATTTCATGGATAATCATCCCAAGTAGTGATGGGCTCTGGAGCTGGAATTTTAATCCAATATTTAACTCGGTCTCATAGGTAGAATGGAAAGACTCATAGTCTTATAGTATTATAAGATACTCCATAGTTGTGAAAGTTATCACAAACATCCAAGAAATTGGAGATACGTTATTGGGGACCTTTAAACTAAAGCCCACTAAACAGAACCATATTCTAGATCTAATGAACGATTCCAGGGTTAATATCACTAGTTTGTTCCTGAACAAGAGGGAATACAAATTTGGTTACAGAACCATTTATTTATTATAATCAATAATACATAATGGTGTATTCTTGTTACACTATTTATCTCCATGTAGTGCAGGTTGAACATTTTTCATGTTGGATTGATCCAGACCTGCAGGATTACTATTGTCAGCCATTTTTGAATGGTGGTGTGTAGAAATGGACCTTTCAATTTCTGGTTCGAAGATAAATAGTTCTTATGCATCAAGGCTATTTTATGAGCCATAGGTCCCTGATGCATACACTAGGATACAAGGAGAAGGATGTTGTGGAATCTAAAAATAAAGAAGAGAGATTGTAAAGAGAAAATTAGGGGGTGGGGTGAGGTAATTCTAGGATCTTACCAAAAGTCTCTTTGCTAAATCATAGTTTTAATTCCCTCGAAATGACATCAAAATTTGATGCACTATATCCATTATTTAATTCACATGGGTTGCAGTAAAATTAAATTATAGTTCCAAAAATACACTTTCTATTAAGGTGTTGTATAATGATAGTGTGGGTTCGTTCCCATGGGGATTGAACTAGATGAAAAGAACTATGACTTTTAAACCTATGTGTAGGAAGCTACACAAATTGGTTGATATTGGGAGTAAAAAAATTCTAAGGTACTTAATATTATGATTAGAGTGTTAAAAAGGGAACTGGATCAATTTTAGGGTTTAAGTGAAAGGGTAATCTTAATTCTAACTCGGTATGGTCCTAAGGTTTGAGCTTTGAATCAAGAAAATGTCACTAGTTGAGTATAGTCAAAACAACTAGATCTATATAAGAGGAAACTATTCCTTGTTTTGGAGATAGCTACAACCTATATGCATCAAGCCTAGCTTCTAAGGAAGATAGTATCATAGGATATTGGCCACAACCTATTCCACTCTATTCGGGTCAGGGTCATTAATTCAAACTCTTTATGGTTAGGGTTTCCTAAAATAATCAGATAAATGATTGTTTTTAAGATGATTACTATCCTAAGGGTTATGAATTTGAGAATTATATATTCATTAAGTTCAGAAACCCCTAATATCGTCCCTTACCCTAAGTGGCTTATCCATTAATGGTAGAATTGAATAAGAGTGAATAAATAATTGAAAACATGTTTAACATACCAATAACACCTGAAATAAAGTAGTTAAGGATCACGCATTAAAGAAAAAGTAGTTTATAAATCTATTCACTCACAAAATCAACCAAACACTTGCTTGAAACAAGGAATAGGAAAGAATTCAGAAATGGTTCATCTTTGATCGATGACTAAAATAGGGAATGCATGAAAATAAGATTTGGCAATGAAAAAGAATGTTGAAAGCATTCATGTTGATCCAAAATTATGGAATAGATAAAAATGTAATTGATGCAAGTTGAGTTGATAGAGAAGGGAGAGAAGAATAAGAAGAAAGAACAAGAGAGATAATGATAAAATAAAAGTCTAATGTGTGTTCACGCACTTTTGTGCATGGAAGAGATGTAAATACTCCGGGTTTTACATGATGTGTAAACATGTCCCGTCATGTACTTTTGACCCAAAATTTCTCTATTAATTTTGAATCTGGAATGAATCTAATGAAAATATCCTCCTGAAACATCGAAATTTGGGAAGTTTGACTCTTCTCATGACATGTAACTGGTCTTCATGACATGTTTCTTCCTTCAACAAGATCATTAATGTGGGAATTAAATTTTGAACATTAAATGACTTTTATTTAATATGCATGTCATGTAATCATTTCATGGATTCTAATTACTTCGCGACACGATTCATGACATGTGATATGCTATGAATGTTGCATATTCATCACGTATGTTCATTTCATGATGTGTAATGATCAATTTTCCCACTTCATCAGAATTTACTTTATTGAATTGATAGCCTATTCCCTAAAATATTCAACACATATTTGGTTCATTATCGAGAAAAACATGAATGTTTCTCAATTAAATGATTTTTAAATGTGTATACAATTTCATATTATCACCAAACCTCATATCTATGGTAACTAAATAATTAAGTAATCTGAAAAATAATTTTCTCAACATCTTTATTACCAAAATAAAACTCAGGACACCTTAAATCCTTAGAGTATAATTCTAATACCAAAATAAATAGAACACTCTAAAACACCTTGAAACCTCCCATTGAATTGATAGTTCTATCAGGAAAGAAAAAAATCACACATGCAATCAATCAAGCTGACAACCATATAAAATAACAATAATTGATTGATCATAGTGAGTTTTCAAAGTTTAAAATAAAGAAATAACTTGTAAATCATTATTATCAATTTATGATCTAATAAACATCTCAACATCATAAAATGCATCATTGAAAAAGTTTACTATATGATCATGCTCATACATAACTAAGAACATTATTATTTGATTGTTTATTTATTTTAATATTACCTAATGAATTAAACACAACCACTTTAATATATGACACAACCATATATTACATCCTCTCACATAATATTCATAAGATAAAAATGATAATAATTTCCTAAATTACATTACATGAATTATCAACCTTTAATTTCATTATTTGTCTTTTTCCATCTTAATAGAATCCTTAAATCACTTTAAATTTACATTAAAATATAATGTGAAAACCTATATTCAACACATAACTAATATGTATCAGGGTAAAGGGGGATTATAAAAACATGTTTATTCTTCCTCATTATCCTTTACAATTCCAAATTCTATACATCTAATATACTTCTATCACATTATCATTCTTTTGATAATTTCACATTTAGAATCATAATTTATTACAACTTATTAAGATTAATTCAAGTAAAAATACACATCTAAGATAAAACATTTCATTATTAGCTTAAAGGAATTTAAAATATATAGAAATGTTATTCATAATATAAAAAAATCATGACACAACACATAAGTAATTTTTAAAGGAATCACATCAATGTTCTTAACGTATTATTAATTTTCATTCCAATTACATTCCAAAAAATATTTCATTTCTCATGAGAAATAACATAACTGAAGAAGAATATGAATATATTGTAATTAAAATAGTAGTATAGCATAAAAATAATGAAATATCTCAAGATTTTTGTTCTCATTAAATTTGAAAAGTACAATATAAATCCAACATGTAAAAATTAAAAATTTAGAATTTATATCATTGAATAAAAATATATTAAACACTTCCCAGTGGAGGAGGTCACGAAGGGAGAGGGGGAAGACATATTGCGTTGGTTAGAAATGGGAGTGGAAAATGGGGAAAGGGTTGTCATCGGTGGGCTACTTTGAGATGGTGGGTGGTCAGACCAGGTTGATGAAACTGATGGTTTGGAGGTGAGGTGGTAGAAAGAAAGAAATAAAGGAGAAATAAAAATGTCATTTGTACTAGGTATGCACAAGAGAGTTTATCATTGACATAGATAAATGACAATAGAAGGGAAATAAAAAAATAACATAGATTTTAGAGATTCGATTCATTAAGAGAAGTGTCACGACCCGACCATACCCGGGCTCGAGCCGCGACTACCCCAGGCCCGCCTCCATAGGCCAGGGGCTGGCGACCAGCGCCGAAGGCACAATAACTCGGGGAGGCCTTTGCCTAAGTACCTGTACACACACACGCAGCAAACTCAATGCAACAGTGCAGAGTAAAAGTAAAGACAAGCAATTTAAAGGGAAACTGCTATATATAAACCACAATGTGCATCGACCTCTAACAATAAAAAGTACAGCTGAAAGTAAACTGAACATAAAAGGGGAAAAACATGCACCCAACCAAAAAGTGCCACAACCCGGCAACAGGTAAACAAAAAGGAAACAGCTGACGGGTCTCCCACCTGGAACCCGGCCACGACCACCGCATGCGGTCCAAGCTCTCAAGCTCCTACGCTCCACTGAAGTCACGCTCCACCTGTCCGTCGTCTGCAAGGGCACACCAAGTGCGGGCAAAGCCCAAGAAGGGGTGAGTATAAAAATACTCAGTACGATACCCCGAAGGCTCGAGGGAGCAACAAAGGAGGTACCGAAGGGTGAGCAGTAGAGCAAACAGAAAAGTAGAGGAGTACAATAGAGAGTGCAGCCAAGAGTACAGTAAAGATTCCAGCTCAACCCAACAAGAGGAGAGAAGGTAGACTCGTCCAGGCACAAGGAGCTGGAAACGGTGAGAAGATGAAATTCTCGTTGAGTCTTCGCTACCTATAGCAGGAGAGTAGACTCGTCCAACCATGAGAATCTAGACACGGAAAGAACGTGGCATAACCTTCGTGTCTTCGCCTCTCCTCGAGGGAGAGTAACCAAGCCCAAGAAGTGGGTGCTCGAACAAGGTATATACAAGTCTATATACTCAACAAGAAGCCCGAACAACGTCGTAAGGGGATCTTCGTCCCGTAGATCAGCCCAAGAAAGAGTAGCCAACAGTCCCAGAAGTAACACCATCGATGCCCATCATCCCGCACGCCTTCCCCGAACGGCAAGCCAAGGGCTCAATCACCACACCTCGACACTATCCGCTTTGGGTGGCACTGACTCGCCCGCATGGTTTTAGTTTGCGTCACAAGGACGCGTCTCGGTGGGGGAAAGCGCTCCTCGTACTTGAGAATTCTGGGGGAACGTCAAACCACACCACGTCACTGCCCCGCAGTCGAGAGGTCTGCTCAAAGTCGACAGGCGACCCCCTGCCTAGCCCCGCTGGAGGATCCCTGGAAGTCAACGGGTTCCCACTACAGGGAGACCCGGAAAGTCGACGGGTGCCACACTGCCCAGTCCCGTAACATGGTAATCCACTGGAGGGCGACCCGGCTAAAGTCAGTGACGAGACCACTACCCAGCCCAGCTAGAGGTAACCGGGTATCGGAGACCACTACCTAGCCCAGCTGGAGGTAAGCCCGGCATCGGGGACCACTGCCCAGCCGAGCTGGAGGTAAGCCCGGCACTACTCTGGCCATTCCTGCTAGATGGTACTGCTCAGTGAACACCGCTGTACTGGCCATCCCTGCTGGATGGTAACCCACTGACGAGCCCTGCTCTATACAACCTTAGCCCTGCTGGAAACAACCTCAATCCTGCTGGAACAACCTCAGCCCTACTGGAAACAACCTCAGCCCTGCTGGAACAACCTCAGCCCTGCTGGAACAAACTCCGGGGTAGAGGATCGGTGCCCACGTAAAGTGTTGGTCACACCGAAACCACAAGCTCTACCAGGGAACACGGAGCAACGGGAGAAACTCCCCAGGCCTCACAAGCCGATCACGCTCCAATCCGTTGAGTCACTATCGAAGTAAACCGAGTCAACTCATCCCAGAAAGTGGGGAAGACGCCCACGCTGCACGAACACCCGTAGTCGTAGACGGTGTCGCAGTCTGGTGAAAGGGCACAGTACTAAAACCCCTCATAGCCGAAGAAGCAGAGTAACCAAACCATCTCTACCGGCCAAACCATCAAGCACAAGACCAGGGGGAGACTGCTCAAGCCTACTGGTCAGACAAAAGAGCACCAGGCCAGGGGAAACTCCACCCTGCTGGTCAAACAAACGAGCGCAGAGGGACCCTCTACGTTGCGAGAGGTCAAAGTACGTAAAGAAGATCACGGCATGCATGTGGGGCCCACACGACGTGTGGCCCCAAGTCAACCCCAACTGAGCGCACAAACATCCTTAGGTACAAATAACAACACGTACCTCCAAGCGCTTCCGTATACTCCCGGAGTATACCTCATTCCAACCCAAAGGCTATCGTGCACACGGCACCCAGCGTCAACGCAAAGGCATGACGTAACAACTCCACCTCAAAGGCCTAGGCATGGCCAACCACATCTCGTGGACCAATTATATCACTCTCCCAAGAGTGCGCGATCACACGCCAAGGGTCCGCTACAAACAAGGTAGGACAAACCGCCACCGGAGCACCTCTCACGCTCCACATTTAACAAGATCGTGCAAGAGGATCTGCACAACCAAACGGATCGCACCGTTGTGATCCTCGCGGAAAAACACGTGAGATCGACTACTTATTCACCTCCAACGGATATCTGACAAAAAGGTCACCAACACCGCCTCATGCCTGAACGGTGTCCCGTGATCCCGAGCCTCGGCCCCGAAAACTGTCGGGCGCATCGCACCATTGTGATCCCCTCAGGAAAACACGTCAAAATCACTACTCACTTGAGTGAAATGGATATCCAGAGAAAAAGGTGCATCCTGGAACACCGCACACGAGCAGTGCCACGTGGGACCCATATCTCGGTTCTGAAACTCAACAAACGGATTGCACCGTTGCGATCCCCTCGGAAAAGCACACAAGATGGACTATTCACTTGTCCAAAACGGTCACCCGGTGACAAAGCTAGAAATCACCGTCAACTCCCGAAATGGCCCTCGCAAGGCCCACACCATCATGCGGAATTACAGCGGGCAGACTGCACCAATGCGATGCCCTCGTAAAAACACCCAACAACGACTCCTCGCACGCCCCGAACGGACATCCGAGGAAAAGTCGCTAAAAACTGCACGCAGCTCAAAAGACGGGCCGTGGGGCCCATGCCTCAACTCCGGCTTCAACACCCGGAACTGCCATGGAAACCTTTGCCTCAGTACTAGGGTCACAACGCCTCTGACGGCGCTCAAAACGGACGTCGGATGCATCCGCCTCCTCAAAACAAGATTCCAGGAAAAACGACATTCCACTTTAAGACGCGTCGCGCCTCCGAGGACCATCATTTCAAGAATTAAAAATTCCTGAAACCATATCAAAAACATCACATCAACACCAGGAAGGCTCTGCCGTAGATTTCATGCAAATCGGACACCTGTAGTGGAAGATACGTGTGTCCGAACACAAAAGGGGACAATCCCCTTGAGCTGGACCGGCCTGGACCGGCCGGTCCGCCCGTTCTGGGCCGGCCCGCGGCTCAGCCTCGCGGGCCGGCTGAGGACCCCCGATTCTCCATGAGCAGACCAGCCATGAAGGGCCGGTCTTGGTCTCCTACGGAGACCCGCACTCGGCGGGTCTCTGTTCCCCATGCGGGGGTCGCACACCGCGACCCCGTGGTCGCCGCACCCCAGCGCTCCCCCGCGCCCCCGGCGAGTTCTGCCTCGCCGCGCCGATAGACGTCGCGCCCCGCCGACAGAAGTTGCGCCCCGCTGAAGCTGAGCGCCCGTTGTCTGGAAGAGAGGCCGCCGCCGCCTTACGCCTGCGCCACCGTGCCTCGGACCGCCAGAACACCCAAACCGGCCGGAAAACACCTTCAAAAACCCGCAAACTTCGGTGATCAACCTCGGCCTCCTCCGAGCTCAAATTTTGATACCGAAAGATGTGTTGGAGAGATAAAAATGTATACTACACGTACATGGGATTTTTTTGAAGGTTTAACATTAAATCGACACATAAAATAGAACTCAAAGGGAGGTTCGGAAATTAAAACGCAAAATGCATAACCCTACCTCGTGGGCGTTGCCCGGAGCTTCGCCGCTGAACCTTCGCCTTGCCGGGGCTGCCTCGCTGGAGGAGGAGGAGGATAGGGAGAGGAGATCTTCCTTGCTGCTGTCCAGATGAGGGATAGGAAGAGGGAGGGGGTGACTTAAGCGTTTAAATAGAAACGCTTAACCACCCGCCCGTCGGCCCGAACCCGAACCCTCAGCAGGGTCGAGGTTAAGCCTCCCCTGGGGTAAAAACCACGCTCTGAGCGCAATGCAGGTCTCGGAATTTTATTCTGAGACCCCGTTCAAAAGTTACAAAACTGAACGTCTGTGGCTGCCGAATTACGAAAATGCCCCTGGGGCCATTTTTCACAAACGGTCCGCGCCTGCAAAACTTATACCCCTCCTAGGGTAAACGGCACGCTCTGAACTCAACGGTGCCCTCAATTTTCCAATCCGAGCCACCGTTTAAGCGATACTAGCATTTCTCCATTAAACGAATAAATTAATTAATTTATTTATCCGTTTAACGTTCTGGGAGCGGGCGAGGGGTCCAAACATCCTGTGCCGACATGTTTTATGTCGTTCCTAGGGTAAACACCCAATTCCGGACCCATCCGTACAATTGGATCCCTGATCCGGATCACCGTTTAGGAGTTATCCCATTTATTTAGCATTTCCAGTGTGAACGCACTGAAAATTTAATTTCGGCCACTCCGGGGCTCAGAATCGCACGCCGTCTGAAGGCGCTGCTCTGGAATATCATCAAGAATATTCCAAAGTCTTTAACAGCAAAAACCAGGTTCTTACATCATTCCCTCCTTCAAGATTTTCATCCTCGAAAATCAAAACTAGGGAGCAACACAGGGTACTGAGCCCACACCTAGCTTTCTCATACCCAGAAGAACTCACGCACAGCTCTACGTCACCGCACACAGACCAAAGGATTGATCTGTCCATGCTAGGTCGGCTCTTGCCGACGTCGTACACCCACTCCAGACTTTGGGGTTAGGTAAAGGCGGTAGGGTACCTTGCCATCCCTTTGCACGGTCTCAAATGGCCTGAAGGCCCTCGGGGGTAGCTCACCTCCCCTGTCAAACCTCTACGTCGCACGTCGCGACTGGAATCACCGCCCGCACCTGAAACATGGCCCGGTGATTCCCTCCTTCGGAATATCCATATGGTGAAACACCCAATGATATCTGGTCATGCAAGATTCCACAGTTGATGCTCTCTTACACGCTCAAAAGGCGAAAGAGTCAACACCATCGACTAAAGGAAAAGGTCTCACGCCTTTTTCCTTACCAACACAGGGTTACACCCGACGCCCTGCGTCACCCTGGTAACACATCAAACAAAGAGTAGGGAGGAAAGAAAATCACACACAGAGTCTAACAATTCTACTGCAAAAAGGTAGAAAAGCTGTAGAGCGTACCTCTTATCACCTCATACTCTACAGGATAGTAGACATCCAAAGCTCGCAGCTGTCCTCAATCCCAACTGTCAGCTCCCGGAGCCTGACGTGGAAAACCTAGTGGTGATGAGAATACCTCGTAACATTGTCCCCCACTACCAGCTCCTCCCGCTCCTCTGCTAGCACCACCTCTCTGGGTACTACTCCGATCACGGTGCTGCCTCTGTCGTGGTGGTGCACCTGCTGCCTGCCTGAAGCTCCCAGCAACTCAGGTTGGGCAGTCTCGTGCCAAGTGACCTCGCCCGTCACAAGCATAGCACCGACTCTCTCTGGGTTGCACTGGTTCCCTCCGGTGCCACTGTGGTGTACGACCATGCCCTTGAGTCCGGTTGTCAGTAATCCACCTGCGTCGAGGTTCTGCTTGCCGACTCCCACTAGTTATGGTAGACGTCTCAGCTCCAACGTGCCTGCTGCCACCACCAACACTAGAACGCGACAGGAAGCCCTTTGTCACCAGCGCCTGCTCTAGCACCCCGACATATGTGGAAATGCCCAAGGGTACTATGACAGCACGAATCTCTCGGTGGAGACCTTGCTCAAACTTCCGCGCTCGGAGGTTGTCATCACGGACCAAGTCTGGGTAAAAGCGTGCACGGTCTACAAAACAAGCCGCGTACTCAGCCACCGTCATCCCTCCCTGCTGAAACTGCAGGAGATCCTGAATCTGAACGGAGCGCAAGCAGGAGGGGCAAAACTCCTCACGAAACAACAACTGAAAGTTGTCCCACGAAAGCGATGACTCATCAAGAAGCTGAGTCACCAGACTCCACCAACGTCGAGCTGCTCCATGAAAAAGGGTGGCTGCCAAAGCCACTCTCTGGTCTGTCGGCGTCTGCACAAGCCTGAAAAGGCGAACCACTGCATCGAGCCAAACCTCTGCTGCCTGAGGTTCTGGCTCACCACTGAACCTCAGCGGTCTCTGCAGCTGGAACTCACAGAGCACGCTCAACCTGCGCTCAAGCTCAGCCTGCTCTGCTGAAACTGCCTGCTGATCAACAGGTGGGGGTGCTGATACCGGCCCACCTGGAGAAAGGGGCTCACATGATAGGTCTTGTACTGTGGCCTCGTAGCTTATAGGGTCGTCGTCACGAACCAAAGCTAGTATCCTGGATGGCTGTCCTCGCGGAGACATCCTGAATATTATCAAGGAGTGCCACAGTTAGATGAGCATATATGTATATACCAACAACAACAACGATGGGGAGATGACTCAAGAAGGACAGTCAAAACTCATCCTTATGTGATGCACAAACAAATTTACCTGCAACAAGTGTCTCAGCATGCCGAGTCGACAAGCGGGTTATCATGGTCCTGGTGAATGGATAAGTCAGCTGCCGCACCATCACTAGACTCCCTGGCCTGAGAGCCGCTCTCGAGACACATTAATATTGTTGCCCTAAATCCCAACCAATTCCTCTTTTAGGGACATTCGAACAGCGTCCCAAGGAACAAACCACCTTTGATACCACTTTGTCATGACCCAACCCTACCCGAGCTCGAGCCGCGACTACCCCAGGCCCGCCTCCATAGGCCAGGGGCTGGCGACCAGCGCCGAAGGCACAATAACTCGGGGAGGCCTTTGCCTAAGTACTTCTACACACACACGCAGCAAACTCAATGCAACAGTGCAGAGTAAAAGTAAAGACAAGCAAAGTAAAGGGAAACTGTTATATATAAACCACAATATGCATCGACCACTAATAGTACAAAGTACAGCTGAAAGTACACTGAAAAGAAAAGGGGAAAAACACGCGCCCAACCAACAAGTGCCACAACCCGGCAACAGGTAAAGAAAAAGGAAATAGCTGAAGGGTCTCCCACCTGGAACCCGGCCACGACCACCGCACGCGGTCCAAGCTCCCAAACTTCTACGCTCCACTGAAGTCACGCTCCACCTGTCTGTCGTCTGCAAGGACACACCAAGTGCGGTCAAAGCCCAAGCAGGGGTGAGTATAAAAATACTCAGTAGGATACCCCGAATGCTCGAGGGAGAAAAAAAGGAGGTACCAAAGGCTGAGTAGTAGAGAGAACAGAAAATTAGAGGAGTACAATAGAGAGTGGACCAAAGAGTACAGTAAAGAGTCCATCTCAACCCAACAAGAGGAGATAAGGTAGACTCGTCCAGGCACAAGGAGCTGGAAATGGTGAGAAGATGAACTTCTCATCGAGTCTTCACTACCTATAGCAGGAGAGTAGACTCGTCCAACCATGAGAAGCTAGACATGGAAAGCACGTGGCATACCTCGCGCGTCTTCACCTCTCCTGGAGGGAGAGTAACCAAGACCAAGAAGTGGGTGCTCGAACAAGGTATATACAAGTCTATATGCTCAACAAGAAGCCCGAACAACGTCGTAAGTGGATCTTCATCCCGTAGCTCATCCCAAGAAAGAGTAGCCAACAGTCCCAGAAGTAACACCATCGATGCCCAACATCCCGCACGTCTACCCCGAATGGCAAGCCAAGGGCTCAATCACCACACCTTGACACTATCCGATTTGGGTGGCACTGACTCGCCCGCACGGTTTTAGGTCGCGTCACATGGACGTGTCTCGGTGGGGGAAAGTGCTCCTCGTACTTGAGAGTTCTGGGGGAACGTCAAACCACACCACGTCACTGCCCCTTGGTCGAGAGGTCTGCTCAAAGTCGACAGGCGACCCCCTGCCTAGCCCTGCTCGAGGATCCCTGGAAGTCAACGGGTTCCCACTTCAGGGAGACCCGGAAAGTCGACGGGTGCCACACTGCCCAGTACCGTAACATGGTAATCCATTAGAAGGAGACCCGGCTAAAGTCGGTGACGGGACCACTGCCCAGCCCAGCTGGAGGTAACCTGGCATCGAGCACCGCTGCCCAGCCCAGCTGGTGGTAAGCCCGGCATCGGGGACCACTGCCAAGCCCAACTGGAGGTAAGCCCGGCAACGAGGACCACTCCCCAGCCCAGCTGGAGGTAAGCCCATCACTGCTCTGGCCATCCCTGCTTGATGGTACTGCTCAGTGAACACCGCTGTACTAGTCATCCCTGCTGGATGGTAACCCACTAACGAGCCCTGCTCGATACAACCTCAGCCCTGCTCGAAACAACCTCATCCCTGCTGGAACAACCTCAGCCCTGCTGGAAACAACCTCAGCCTTGCTGGAACAACCTCATCCCTGCTTGAACAACCTCAGCCCTGCTGGAACAACCTCAGCCCTGCTGGAACAACCTCCTGGGTAGAGGATCGGTGCCCGCGTAATGTGTTGGTCACACCGAAACCGCAAGATCTACCAGGGAACAGGGAGCAACGGGAGAAACTCCCCATGCCTCAAAAGGAAATCATGCTCCAATCCGCTTAGTCACTGTCGAAGTGGACCGAGTCAACTCATCCCAGAAAGTGGGGAAGACGCCCACGCTGCACGGACACCCGTAGTCACAGACGGTGTCGCAGTCCGGTGAAAGGGCACAGTACTGAAACCCCTCACAGCCGAAGAAGTAGAGGAACCAAACCATCTCTGCCGACCAAACCATCGAGCACAAGACCAGGGGGAGAGCGCTCAACCCTACTGGTCAGACAAAAGAGCACCAGGCCAGGGGAAACTCCACCATGCTGGTCAAACAAACGAGCGCAGAGGGACCCTCTCCATCGCGAGAGGTAAAAGTACGTAGAGAAGATCATGACACGCACGTGGGGCCCACACGACGTGTGGCCCCAAGTCAACCCCAACTGAGGTCACAAACATCCTCAGGTACAAACAACCACACGTACCTCCAAGTGCTCTCGTATACTCCCGGAGTATACCTCATTCCAGCCCAAAGGCTATCGTGCACACAACACCCAGCGTCAACGTGAAGGCATGACGTAACAACTCCACCTCAAAGGCCCAGGCACGGCCAACCACATCTCGTGGACCAATTATATCACTCTCCCAATAGTGCACGATCACACGCCAAGGGTCTGCTACAAACAAGGTAGGACGAACCGCCACCTGAGCACCTCTCACGCTCCACATTTAACAAGATCTCGGAAGAGGCTCCGCATAACCAAACGGATCACACCATTGTGATCCTCGCGAAAAAAACGCGAGATCGACTACTTACTCGCCTCCAACAGATATCTGACGAAAAAGTCACCAACATCGCCTCAATCCCGAACAGCGTCCTGTGATCCCGAGCCTTGGCCCCGAAAACAGTCGGGCGCATCGCACCATAGTGATCCCCTCGGGAAAACACGTCAAAAGCACTACTCACTTGAGTGCAATGGATATCCAGAGAAAAAGGTGCATCCCGACGCACCGCACACGAGCGGTGCCACGTGGGACCCGCATCCCGATTCTGAAACTCAACGAACGGATTGCACCGTTGCGATCCCCTCGAAAAAGCACACAAGATGGACTATTCACTTGTCCATAACGGTCGCCCGGTGATAAAGCTGGAAATCACCATCAACTCCCGAAACGGCCCTCACGGGGCCCGCACCATCGTGCGGAATTACAGAGGGCAGACTGCGCCAATGCGATGCCCTCAGAAAAACACCCAACAACGACTGCTCGCACGCCCCGAACGGACGACTGAGGAAAAGTTGCTAAAAACTGCATGCAGCTCAAAAGACGGGCCGTGGGGCCCACACCTCAACTCCGGCTTCAGTGCCCAGAACAGCCCTGGAAACCTCCGCCTCAGTGCCAGGGTCACAACGCCACTGACAGCGCTCAAAACGGACGTCAGATGCGTTCGTGCCGCTCAAAACAAGATTCCCGGAAAAACGACATTCCACTTTAAGAGGCGTTGTGCCTCCGAGGCCCATCATTTCAGGAATTAAAAATTCCCGAAACCATATCAAAAACATCAACTCGACACCAGGAAGGCTCTGCCGCAGACGGCATGCAAATTGGACACCCTTAGTGGAAGATACGGGTGTCCGAACACAAAAGGGGACAATCCCATTGAGCTGGACCGACCTGGACCGGCCGGTCCACCCGTTTTGGGCCGGCCCGCGCGAGTAGACCAGCCACGAAGGGCCGGTCTTGGTCGCCTGCGGAGACCCGCACTCGGCGGGTCTCTGTTCCACGCGCGGGGGTCGCACACCGCGACTCCGCGGTCACCGCGCCCCGACGCTCCCCCGCGCCCCCGGCGAGTTCTGCCTCGCCGCGCCGACAGACGCCATGCCTCGCTGACAGAAGTCGTGCCCCACTGAAGCCAAGCGCCCCGCTGAAGCCGAGCGCCCGTCACCTGGAAGAGAGGCCGCCGCCGCCTTACGCCCGTGCCACCGTGCTTCGGACCGCCGGAACACCCAAACCGGCCGGAAAACACCTTCAAAAACCCGCAAAATGCTGCGATCAACCCCGGCCTCCTCTGAGCTCAGATTTTGATACCGAAAGATGCGTTGGAAAGATAGAAATGTATACTATGCGTCCATGGGATTTTTTTGAAGGTTTAACATCAAATAGACACATAAAATCGAACTCAAAGGGAGGTTCGGAAATTAAAACTCAAAATGCATAACCCTACCTCGTGGGCGTTGCCCGGAGCTTCGCCGCCGAACCGTCACCTTTCTGGGGCTGCCTCACTGGAGGAGGAGGAGGAGAGGGAGAGGAGATCCTCCTTGATGTTGTCTAGGTGAGGGATAGGAAGAGGGAGGTGGTGACTTAAGCGTTTAAATAGAAACGCTTAACCACCCGCCCGTCGGCCCGAACCCGAACCCTCAGCAGGGTCGAGGTTAAGCCTCCCCTGGGGTAAAAACCATGCTCTGCGCACAATGGTGGTCTCAAAATTTTATTCTGAGACCCCGTTCAAAAGTTACAAAACAGAACGTCTGTGGCTGCCAAATTACGAAAACACCCCTGGGGCCATTTTTCAAAAACGGCCCGCGCCCGCGAAACATATACCCCTCCTAGGGTAAACGACACGCTCCAAACTCAACGGTGCCCTCGGTTTTCTAATCCGAGCCACCGTTTCAGCGTACCTATCATTTTTCCATTAAACGAATAAATTAATTTATTTATTTATCTGTTTAACGTTCTGGGAGCGGGCGAGGGGTCCAAACATCCCGCGCCGACAAGTTTTATGTCGTTCCTAGGGTAAAAACCCCATTCTGGACCCATCCATACACTCGGATCCCTGATCTGGATCACCATTTAGGAGTTATCCCATTTAGTTAGCATTTCTAGTGTGAACCCACTGAAAATTTAATTCTGGCCACTCCGGGGCTCGGAATCGCACGCCGTCTGAAGGTGCAGCTCTGGAATATCATCAAGAATATTCCAAAGTCTTTCACAGAAAAAACTGGGTTATTAAATCATTCCATCCTTCAATATTTTTTTCCCCGAAAAGAAAAACTAGGGAGCAACACAGGGTACTAAGCCCACACCTGGCTTTCTCATACCCAGAAGAACTCACGCACAGCTCTGCGTCACCGCACACAGACCAAAGGATTGATCTGTCCATGCTAGGTCGGCCCTTACCGACGTCGTGCACCCACTCCAGACTTTGGGGTTAGTTCAAGGTGGTAGGGTACCTCGCCATCCCTTTGCACGGTCTCAAACGGCCCAAAGGCCCTCGGGGGTAGCTCACCTCCCCGGTCAAACCTCTACGTCGCACATCGCAACTGGAATCACCGCCCGCACCTGAAACAAGGCCCGGTGATTCCCCCCTTCAGAATATCCATATGGTGAAACACCCAAGGATATCTGGTCATGCAAGATTCCACAGTCGATGCTCTCTTACACGCTCAAAAGGAAAAAGAGTCAACACCATCGACTAAAGGAAAAGGTCTCATGCCTTTTTCCTTACCAATACAGGGTTACACCCGACGCCCTGCGTCACCCTGGTAACACATCAAACAAGGAGGAGGGAGGAAAGCAGATCACACACAGATTCTAAAAATTCTACTGCAGAAAGGTAGAAGAGATGTAGAGCGTACCTCTTATCACCTTATACTCGGCAGGATAGTAGACATCAAAAGCTCGCGGCTGTCCTCGGTCCCAACTGTCAGCTCCCGGAGCCTGACGTGGACCACCTAGTGGTGATGGGAAGACCTCGTAACTTCATCCCCCACTACCAGCTCCTCTCGCTCCTCTGATAGAACCACCTCTCTGGGTACTACTCCGATCACGGCGCTGCCTCTGTCGTGGTGGTGCACCTGCTGCCCGCTCGATGCTCCCAGCAACTCGGGTCGGGCAATCTCGTTCCAAGTGACCTCGCCCGTCACAAGCATAGCACTGACTCTCTCTGGGCTGCACTGGTGCCCTCCGGCACCAATGTGGTGTACGACCATGCCCCTGAGTCCAGTTGTCAGTAATCCACCTGCGTTGAGGTTCTGCTTGCCGACGCCCACTAGTTGTGGCAGACGTCTCACCTCCAATGTGCCTGCTGCCACCACCAACACTAGAACGCGACAGGAAGCCCTCTGTCACCAGCGCCTGCTCTAGCACCCCGGCATATGTGGAAATGCCCAAGGGTACTATGACAGCACAAATCTCTCAGCGGATACCCAGCTCAAACTTCCGCGCTCTGAGGTTGTCGTCACGGACCAAGTCCTGGTAAAAGCGTGCACGGTCTGCAAAACTAGCCGCGTACTCGGCCACCATCATCCCTCCCTGCTGAAACTGCAGGAGCTCATATATCTGAACGGAGCGCAAGCAGGAGGGGCAAAACTCCCCACGAAACAACAACTGAAATTCATCCCACGAAATCGAAGACTCATCCAGAAGCTGAGTCACCAGACTCCACCAATGTCGAGCTACTCCACGAAAAAAGGTGGCTGCCAAAGCCACTCTCTGATCTGTCGGCATCTGCACAAACCTGAAAAGGCGAACCACTGCCTCGAGCCAAACCTCTATTGCCTGAGGGTCTGGCTCACCACTGAACCTCAGTGGTCTCTGCCACTGGAACTCACAGAGCATTCACAACCTGCGCTCAAGCTCAGCCTGCTCTGCTGAAACTGCCTGCTACTCAATAGGTGGGGGTGCTGCTACCGGCCCACCTGAAGAAAGGGGCTCGCATGATAGGTCCTGGACTGTGGCCTCATAGCTCATAGGGTCTTTATCACGAACAAAATCTGGTATCCTGGCTGGTTGTCCTCACGGAGACATCCTGAATATTATCAAGGAGTGCCGCGGTTAGATGAGCATATATGTATATACCAACAACAACAATGATGGGGAGCTGACTCAAGAAGGAAAGTCAAGACTCAGTCCTATGTGATGCACAAACAAATTTCTCTACAACAAGTGTCTTAGCATGCTGAGTCGACAAGCGGGTTATCAAGGTCCTAGTGAATGGATACGTCGGCCGCCGCACAATCACTGGACTCCCTGGCCTGAGAGCCGCTCTCGAAACACATTAACATTGTTGCCCTAAATCCCAACCAATTCCTCTTTTAGGGACATCTGAACAGCGTCCCAAGGAACGAACCACATCTGATACCACTTTGTCAAGACTCGACCCTTTCCGGGCTCGAGCCGCGACTACCCCAGGCCCGCCTCTATAGGCCAGGGGCTGGCGACCATTACCGAAGGCACAATAACTTGGGGAGGCCTTTGCCTAAGTACCTGTACACACACACGCAGCAAACTCAATGAAACAGTGTAGAGTAAAAGTAAAGACAAGCAAAGTAAAGGGAAACTGCTATATATAAACCACAATATGCATCGACCTCTAACAGTACAAAGTATAGCTGAAAGTACACTGAAAAGAAAAGGGGAAAAACACGCACCCAACCAACAAGTGCCACAACCCAGAAACAGGTAAACAAAAAGAAAACAGCTGACGGGTCTCCCACCTGGAACCCTCCCACGACCACCGCATGCGGTCCAAGCTCCCAAGCTCCTACGCTCGACTGAAGTCATGCTCCACCTGTCCGTCGTCTGCAAGGGTACACCAAGTGCGGGAAAATCCCAAGCAGGGGTGAGTATAAAAATACTTAGTAGGATACCCTGAAGTCTCGAGGGAGCAACAAAGGAGGTACCGAAGGGTGAGCAGTAGAGCGAACAGAAAAGTAGAGGAGTACAATAGAGAGTGCAGCAAAGATTACAGTAAAGAGTCCAGCTCAACCCAAAAAGAAGAGAGAAGGTAGACTCGTCCAGGAACAAGGAGTTGGAAATGGTGAGAAGATGAACTTCTCGTCGAGTCTTCGCTACCTATAGCAGGAGAGTAGACTCTTCTAACCATGAGAAGCTAGACACAGAAAGCACATGGAATACCCCGCGCGTCTTCGCCTCTCCTAGAGGGAGAGTAACCAATCCCATGAAGTGGGTGCTCGAACAAGGTATATACAAGTCTATATGCTCAACAAGAATCCTGAACAACGTCGTAAGGGGATCTCTATCCCGTAGCTCAGCCCAAGAAAGAGTATCCAACAGTCCCAGAAGTAACACCATCGATGCCCAGCATCCCGCATGTCTGCCCCGAACAGCAAGCCAAGGGATCAATCACCACACCTCGACACTATCCGCTTTGGGCGGCACTAACTCGCCTATACGGTTTTAGGTCGTGTCACAAGGACGCGTCTTGGTGGGGGAAAGCGCTCCTCGTACTTGAGAGTTCTGTGGGAACGTCAAACCACACCACGTCACTGCCCCGCGGTCGAGAGGTCAGCTCAAATTCAACAGGCGACCCCCTGCCTAGCCCCGCTGGAGGATCCCTGGAAGTCAACGGGTTCCCACTACAGGGAGACCCGGAAATTCAATTGGTGTCACACTGCCCAGTCCCATAACAGGGTAATCCACTAGAGGGAGACCTGGCTAAAGTCAGCGATGGGACCACTTCCCAACCTAGCTAGAGGTAACCCGACATCGGGGACCACTGCCCAGCCCAGCTGGACGTAAGCCCGGCATCGGGGACCACTGCCCAGCCCAGCTGGAGGTAAGCCCGGCATCGGGGACCACTCCCAAGCCCAGCTTGAGGTAAGCCCGACACTGATCTGTCCATCCCTGCTAGATGGTACTGCTCGATGAACATCGTTGTACTGTCCATCCCTGTTGGATGGTAACCCACTGACGAGCCCTGCTCGATACAACCTCAGCCCTGCTGGAAACAACCTCAGCCCTGCTGGAACAACCTCATCCCTATTGGAAACAACCTCAGCCCTGCTGGAACAACCTCATCCCTGCTTGAACAACCTCAGCCCTGCTGGAAAACCCTCATCTCTGTTGGAACAACCTCCTGGGTAGAGGATCAGTGCCCGCGTAAAGTGTTGGTCACACCGAAACCAGAAGCTCTACCAGGGAACACAGAGCAACGGGAGAAACTCCCCATGCCTCACAAGGCGATCACCCTCCAATCCGCTGAGTCACTGTCGAAGCGAACTGAGTCAACTCATCCCAGAAAGTGGGGAAGACGCCCATGATGCACGAACACTCGTAGTCACAGACGGTGTCGCAGTCCGGTGAAAGGGAACAGTACTGAAACCCCTCACAGCCGAAGAAGCAGAGGAACCAAACCATCTCTGCCGGCCAAACCATCGAGCACAAGACCAGGGGGAGACCGCTCAACCCTACTGGTCAGACAAAAGAGCACCAAGCTAGGGGAAACTCCACCCTACTGGTCAAACAAACGAGCGCAAAGGGACCCTCTACGTCGCGAGGGGTCAAAGTATGTAAAGCAGATCACGGAACGCACGTGGGGCCCACACGACGTGTGGCCCCAATTCAACCCCAACTGAGCGCACAAACATCCTCAGGTACAAACAACCACACGTACTACTAAGCGCTCCCGTATACTCCCGGAGTATACCTCATTCCAGCCCAAAGGCTATCGTGCACACGACACCCAGCATCAACGCGAAGGCGTGACGTAACAACTCCACCTCAAAGGCCCAGGCATGGCCAACCACATCTCGTGGACCAATTATATCACTCTCCCAAGAGTGTGCGGTCACACACCAAGGGTCCGCTACAAACAAGGTAGGACGAACCGCCACCGGAGCACCTCTCACGGTCCACATTTATCAAGATCGCGCAAGAGGCTCCGCACAACCAAACGGATCGCACCGTTGTGATCCTCGCGGAAAACAGGAGAGATCTACTACTTACTCGCCTCCAACGGATATCCGACGAAAAAGTCACCAACACCGCCTCACGCCCGAACGGCGTCCCGTGATCCTGAGCCTCGGCCCCAAAAACAGTCGGGTGCATCACACCATTGTGACCCCCTCGGGAAAACACGTCAAAAGCACTACTCCCTTGAGTGCAACGGATATCTGGAGAAAAAGGTGCATCCCGGCGCACCGCACATGAGCGGTGCCACATGGGACCCGCATCCCAGTTTCGAAACTCAACGAATGGATTGCACCGTTGCGATCCCCACAAAAAAGCACAGAAGATGGACTATTCACTTGTCCAAAACGGTCGCCCGGCGATAAAGCTGGAAATCACCGTCAACTCCCGAAACGGCCCTCGCGGGGCCCGCACCATCATGCGGAATTACAGCGGGCAGACTGCGCCAACGCGATGCCCTCAGAAAAACACCCAGCAACGACTGCTCGCACGCCCCGAACAGACGTCTGAGGAAAAGTCGCTAAAAACTGCACGCAGCTCAAAAGACGGGCCTTGGGGCCCACACCTCAACTCCGGCTTCAATGCCCGGAACTGCCCTGGAAACCTCCGCCTCAGTGCCAGGGTCACAACGCCGCTGACGGCGCTCAAAACGGACGTCGGATGCGTCCGCACAGCTCAAAACAAGATTCCCGGAAAAATGACACTCCACTTTAAGACGCGTCGCGCCTCCGAGGCCCATCGTTTTGGGAATTAAAAATTCCCGAAACCATATCAAAAACATCCCCTCGACGCCAAGAAGGCTCTGCCGTAGACGGCATGAAAATCGGGCACCTGTAGTGGAAGATACGGGTGTCCGAACACAAAAGGGGACATTCCCCTTGAGCTGGACCGGCCTGGACCGGCCGGTCAGCCCGTTCTGGGCCGACACGGGGCTCAGCCGCGCGGGCCGGCTGAGGAACCCCGGTCCTCCATGAGCAGACCGGCCATGAAGGTCCGGTCTTGGTCGCCTGCGGAGACCCGCACTCGGCGGGTCTCTGTTCCCCGCGCGGGGGTCGCACACCGCGACCCCGCGGTCGCCGCGCCGCGATGCTCCCCCGCGCCCCCAGCGAGTTCTGCCTCGCCGCGCTGACAGATGTCGCGCCCCGTCGATAGAAGTCGCGCCCCGCTGAAGCCGAGTTCCTGTCGCCTGGAAGAGAGGCCGCCGCCGCCTTACGCCCGCGCCACCGCGCCTCGGACCGCCGGAACACCCAAACCGGTCGGAAAACACCTTCAAAAACCCGCAAACTTCGGCGATCAACCCCGGCCTCCTCCGAGCTCGTATTTTGATACCTAAAGATGCGTTGGAGAGATAAAAATGTATACTACGCGTCCATGGGATTTTTTGAAGGTTTAACATCAAATCGACACATAAAATCGAGCTCAAATGGAGGTTCGGAAATTAAAATGCAAAATGCATAACCCTACCTCGTGGGCGTTGCCCGGAGCTTCGTCGCCGAACCGTCGCCTTGCCGGGGCTGCCTCGCTGGAGGAGGAGGAGGAGGAGAGGGAGAGGAGATCCTCCTTGTTGCTGTCCAGGTGAGGGATAGGAAGAGGGAGGGGTGACTTAAGCGTTTAAATAGAAACGCTTAACCACCCGCCCGTCGGCCCGAACCCGAACCCTCAACAGGGTCGAGGTTAAGCCTCCCCTGGGGTAAAAACCACGCTCTGAGTGCAACGGCGGTCTCGGAATTTTATTCCGATACCCCGTTCAAAAGTTACAAAACTGAACGTCTGTGGCTGCCAAATTACGAAAACGCCCCTGGGGCCATTTTTCACAGACGGCCCGCGCCCGCAAAACTTATACCCCTCCTAGGGTAAACGACATGCTCCAAACTCAATGGTGCCCTCAGTTTTCCAATCCGAGCCATCGTTTAAGCGATACTAGCATTTATCCATTAAACAAATAAATAAATTAATTTATTTATCCGTTTAACGTTCCGGGAGCGGGTGAGGGGTCCAAACATCCCGCGCCGACAAGTTTTATGTCGTTCCCAGGGTAAGCACCTCATTTTGGACCCATCCATACACTCGGATCCCTAATCTGGATCACCGTTTAGGAGTTATCCCATTTATTTAGCATTTCAAGTGTGAACGCACTGAAAATTTAATTCCGGCCACTCCGGGGCTCGGAATCGCACGCCGTCTGAAGGCGCTGCTCTGGAATATCATCAAGAATATTCCAAAGTCTTTCACAGAAAAAACCGGGTTCTTACAAGAAGGTTGAGGGGGGGCGGTGGTAGAGTCGAACTTCAACGAGAGCTTAAACGAGGTGGGGGAAATTAGTTTAGTTAGTGTTCTATTTAATACCGATGGAAGAGTTTAATCAGTGATTTCAAAAAATGCTAATGAAGAGTGGATTTATCTGTGCTAAAATAATAAGTGATGATAAAAGAAAACATTATCAGTGCTTTTTTAGCACTGATAAAGACCTATATAATTAATTTTAATAATATAATTAATATAAATAATTAATTTAAATTTATATAATTACAAAATAAATAAATATTAATGTATATAATTATAATTATATTAAATTAATTATAAATGCGTATTTATAAATATTATTATTGATATGTATTTATAATAATAATTTAATTGAATATATTTATAAATATTTGTACATAATTATAAATCTACTTGTAGAATTATATATAATTATATAATTATATGCATTTATATAATTATATATATAGTAAATAAATATAAATATAAATTTAAATATAGTAAATATATTCATTATTTAAATTTATTTATTATAATGTTTTAATTATTTCAATATATAATAATTAGTTTACAATTATAAAAATACTTAAAAAAATATTTATTTGTTTATAATGAAAAATATATAATTTTATAAATATTTTAATAATAAATTATAAATATATTTATCTATAAATATTTATTTACAAATATACTGTTTACATTATTAATGGATATATAATTTTAAATGCATGACATTTTAAAATGAGTGAAATTGAATAATTAAACATGCGTAAACATTAAACATATTAAAAAATGGATAAGTTTTATTAATTATACAAATTATTAAAAATATAATATATATATATATATTTTAATGAAGATGAAAAATAGTTAAAATTTTCAAATATATTCAATAAATATGTAAATATAAATATTAAGAAATGATTAAATTCTAATAAAATTATAAAAAATAAATCATGTTAAAAAAATAAACAAAGATATCTAAAATAATATTCAAAATAAATAAATAAAATTTACCAATTAAAAAAATAATATATTAAATATATTATGTAATTAAATGAAACTCCAAAATGGAAATTTAAATTTGAAAAAATTACATTAATATTAGGTGTGTGTGTTTTAAGATTAAATTAATTAGGTAAATATTTTGTTGTGTGAAATTAATGGATATATATACAAGTTTGATATGTGTCAAATTAAATAATGATATTATATAATATGTAGCATCTATTTAATAATTTTATTCATTTTTATTAATTATAAATAGTATATTAATTATATATATATATATAATTAATATACTATTTTTTACTATATATATTAAATTTGAAAATTTTAATTATAAAAAATTTTGGTGTTGGCCAAGTCCAACTCATGAACCCGTATGAATATATATTTCAATAAAAATAAATATATATTAATTATATAAATAACAACTATATTAGAAACATTAAATGATAAAAAAATTGATTCACCAAATTATTATTAATAAATATGAATAAATTTAATATATCTAAATATATATACAATAAAAAATGTACTTTTAGTTATTTAATTATAATTTAATTAATTAGAAAATTATTATATATATAATTAAAACTCTATTAAAAATATTTAATTCTAAAATAGTATAAAAAATTTATTAATGAAATGTTTATTAATAAAAATGAATAAATTTAACATATATATATATATATATATATATTATAATAAATAGAATATGAACTACCTAATTAGTATATTAACTATTAATAAAATTTATTCATTTTTATAAATTATAACAGTGTATTATATATTTAATTATATATATAATATTTTTTAAATAATTTACTATTTAGAAAATAATTAATATATTATTTATTAATTTATATATATATATATATTAAATTTAATAAAAAATATATAATTAAATAATTAATATATGATTATTAATATATGTCAATATATATTAATAAATGTATATTAAATTATATATATATACATATTTAATATATATCAATATATAATTATGTATGTAACACCCCAAGCTTCTACGGTACGATTCTCTTTTAATAATACAGTAGTGTGTGTTGTGCGCAACTTCAAGATTCTAACACACCACGACCAATCAAACTAGCCGTTATGAATAGTAATACCCACTTTTTAAAATTTTATAAATTTTATCTCTCAAAATGGAATTCATTTTTGGATTCGGAATATCAAATTTATCCTAGGGTGAAGTTTTGGTACTTTTCAGATAACTTTTATATTTTGATTAATAGTGAAAATTACTAAATTTTAATTAAAAACAACTTTTTTAATCAAAATAATTAATAGTGATAAATTATAAATTTAGGTGGTTTTAAAGTATATTTAGAATATATTTTTACCATATAATACAATTTTTGTCATTGGACATAATTTCACATTTAAACCGGACATAAACAAATGTCAATCTTTTGATAGTTATTATCTCTTAAAAACACATTTTTTGTTTTAACAATGGGAATTAATTTTAAATTAATTTCTGCCACTTCTGTGTTTTGAATTTAGAAAAATGGATTCCATATTTAGAATTAGGAGGTCCAAATTGTGTAAATAGGTAACTTTTATTTTTAGACATTTTAAATAATTACTTCGGTAAATATTTTATTTATCATGGTTAAAGGGTAAATCTGGTAAATAAGGGTAAAAAATAATATTATAATAATAATAAATTCCACTAAAACGTGTCCTAACCTTATTGGTGGATACATTTCCGACCATGGGTATCTTTGGGTCGATTTTGGGACCCCATGGAGCCACTTGTTGGTGATAGGGACACTTTATATTAATTAAGTTAAAGTAAATACAAAAATGACATAAGCATATATCTTTTAAAAGCACAATTTTCATATAGGGTTATAAATAAGATAAATTTGATTGTAAATATTCATTATAAAGCTAAAAATATTTCCTAAGTAATGGTGTTTTGTTTATAATTTTTAGACCTTAAATAATTTAATTTATTTATGACACAATGGTGATGTAGTAATTACCTAATTAATGAAATATTAAAATAATTGATATTATAAAATACATATAAATTTAATTTTATACTTTTTATGAATTACCCTATTTTTATAGGTTAATATGACATGTTATTATTCATTTAATTATGTTTGTTCGAAGTAATCATGCTCTTATGATTTCCACAAAAATCAAATACCAAATAGTGTCAAAATTGACATACAAGAATTTGTAAAAAAATATTATATTATTAGTTGATATTAAATTCTTAAAAAACTAATGTTTGTCCAAGAGACTTATATCATGATAGGTGTATCTTTAATGGACCACTTGGGGGTCTCTTGGATGTATATAGTATGTTTATTAACTATATAATATAAAAATACAAAGTGACATGGTAAATGTCAAAATAATTAACTAAGAGTTAAAAATAAAGGATAAGTTTAATATAATGACCCAAACCTGTCTAAAATATATTGGTTGAAAGGGTTTTGACCCATCCCCACCTTATACTATGAATAATCCACTTTGAAGCGATTTGAAACTGAGTATGAATTTATTATAAAATAATACATTAAAAGGACACCACTTCTAACCAATTCTTCACACCTTCAGAGCCTTTTGGTTCGACCAAACCCTGCCCAAATATTCTCTCAACTTCCCTCACTTCAACCTAGAGGCATTATTTTGATCAGAAAGCCCACCTATGGAGCCCTTTTGATGAAATCAAAAGGAAGAACCCAAAGAAGAGGTAATGTTTTCACCACCCTTTTTCAAGTTCCTTTCTTCTTCAACATCTTCTTCCTTTGTTATTTCATTTATAAAATAACAACTCCAGAATATTCTATATACTATGATGTTATTATAAATATGGTACAACCATATTCAGTATTCTATCCATCCTTTGAATGACATGTCACCATACGTGCATACGTACGGCCTACCGTCTCCACGTCGTGGTGTAATTGTTATTCAATACACTATTATTTGGATGGGTATAATAATGTTGTGTAATTTATGTAAATAATAAATATAACATGATAATTATTCCGTATATATGATATACCATCCAATTATATATTATTTTAATATCAAAAGAGTGATATTGTCGCTCATGCGTACGGACGGACTACCGTCTCCACGAACGCGATGAGATTCATTCCCCATCGTATCCATTCAAATATAATTCTCATTTTATGATTCAAAATAATGTTTAAGGACTTGATATCATTCTGGATATGAATAATATAAAACCTATCTATATCAAACACGTCTTATGTAACAAAACATATAATAGAAAATGAGTAAGTTAACACCCGAAACAACGATAATACTAAGATATTATTAACAAAGCAATGTTAAAAGATCATATATGATATCATATTAATGTATATGATTCTTGTATAATTTAATAACAATTATTTCACTATTATACAGGAGGTTAACCTACCCTCAACCAAGTAAAAGTACAAGTTAAGGGTTTATTTCACAATCTCTTCATTATCCGAGGTTGTTTATACTTAATTATCTACTCGGACCTCTTTATCATCCACGTCCATGTTTCTTAAAAATGTATTTCAAATCATTCTTACTATTTTACTGAATATTGGTCAAAGTCATTTATACCCTTTTTTGACTTTTTATAAGAAGTTTATAAAGTAATCTTTCTGTCATTTTTCAAACAAGGTCCTTTTTAACCTTTTCGGCAAAATTAAGGTAAGAATGTATTTTTTAACTTATTTGTTGGGTGTGGCTATTTTTCTCTATTATAAACTCGTCGAAGCATCGCTTACCATCTTATAAGAATATTTTCAAAGTAATGGTTTTATTTTATAATTATTTTACTCTTAAATGATTTCAAAATAGAAAGAGATATTTCTCTAAAAAGGGTTTCGATTTCATCTATGTCAACATCCTTTAATGGATTTTAAGTTTATTTGGAGTTGATTTATTATGATACAAAACATACATAATGTATTGAAGGTTTTGTGATATGTTTGACTGTGTATGTGCTATTTTTATACCATTCATGATTTATGGTTAAATTATTGACATTTTGTATGCTAGTTTTAATACGAATGTATATAATATGTTTAAACCTTTTCATATGAGGAATGTATTGGACTTTGTAAGTGACGGATGGATCCCGCTATAGCTCCTCGATGCATCGGTAGGTCTCATGAGACTACCAGATGTGGAATTGTCCGAGGCCCTTTCCCAATTTGATTTATAGTTTTGGCCAATGCCTTAATCATTTTTAGATGTCTTGGTCGAGGCCTTGAAAAAATGTTTCATAATGTCCGGCATTATACATCCCCTCATCATGGAAATAATATTGATGGTTCATGTGGTTATTCAACTAGTAGAATACCCATGATTATGTTTTATTATGGCATTATTTACTCAGCTCATATTCTTTCCATAAAAGTATTCATGTTTATTATTGGTAAAGGCTTGTGGTTTCAATTATTTACCATTCTTAATATTTATGTCATTTTCCGCTACATTACTTACCCTTACTGAGCATTTAAGCTCAGACCTTTCTTATGTTTCATTTTCCCAGGATATGAAGAAGTTAGTTATGAGTGACCTGCAGGCATAATCTAGGAGTCTTGGATGTTTCTAATGAAATATATTTGTGTGGTATTTCTCTTCAATCTGAAAAGTTGGACTTATGTATGAATCTTGTTTCCAATAATACTAAACTGATCGGTCTTTTGAGACATGATTTCCCTGTGATCATGCCAATGTTATGTAATAATGCACCGACTCTGGTAACTAGGGTTGGGGCGTTATAGTTGGTATCAGAGAAAGTTTAGTACAAATCTTGGAAACTATATTTAGATAAACTCTGATTAGAGCACATAGACCTAAGATGAACTTTGAGGATTATTATAGAAGAACTTCCTAGAATTTTGGTATTTTAGAAATTTTTTGAGTTTTCCAAGAAATACATCCATTTCTGGATACGAGCAGGTAGAGGTGGCTCTGGCACAGATGTAACTAGTGGTAAAACCCTAAAACAACGCTTTGAGCTAGACTCAAACGGGAACTGGTGCACGACAACGGGGCTTGCTGCACTCTTGGTTACGACACTCCCAGGGGATATGCTTAGGATAATTCTCATTATCTTTTCAAACCATTATGAAGGGTTTATGAGTATATACTTCCTCAAAGAAAACATTTTTTTATGATTATGGATTATATCCATAAATTGTTCAATTTATGTTAAGTATTTTACAAGTATGGAATTATGCATTTTGATTCATAAACTGATCTAGTTTATGCCATTGTTTAGAAATGGCGCCTAGTTGAAGAAATGTAAACTGTATCAATGCACACACTCCATGTAGGGATTTCCCTCCTGCTCAAGATAATTATAGTAGTACTGGTGATGCAACTGGTGCTGATCAGCTAATCACCATACTGGGACAACTCACTCAGGTTAAGAATAATAACCTTAACCATATAGAGAACCCTAATCCATAGCATGGAGGATTAATGTTAGATCGCTTCATGAGGCAACTATAGGTTCTGGGAGTAGCGGAAGCGCGTTGGTGGGTTTGCCCAACTTTAATTTTAACGTTAAACAACATTCAATACGAGATCTGTCACGATATAAAATGCCGAATCTTCAGAATAGAATGAAGAATGAAAAGAAAATAAGAGTCCCGGAACCCTTGAGGAGGATCATCATATGTTGATTATAATTAATTTAATTAATTCATAAGAATAACCTTGTTGGAATTCTTTCTTCGTTGATGTGTCCGGTCACGATTCAGTGATCCGTCGTTGCGTCGTAGAATCCAAGTGTAGGATTCCTCTAGCAGTGATCCACACGTGTGTCACGTATCTCCAGACGTCGCCGAAGGGATCTCCGGGTGCTAGTGCGGAAGAACCATCGCTTGCGATGTCCGCCTTTGACCGCCTTGATCTGGTAGAGGATCTTGCTCTCGTAACTTGAGGGCGTTCTTGGTAGAAAGGGAATTATCTCTTGGCTTGAGAGTATTTCCAAATCCGTTGTGCACAACAATGGCTCTACAAAATGTTGGGGTTGCGAGGATATTTATAATCGGGTTTGAGGTTAATAGAGTTATGACAATAAATAAAAACGTTACGTGTTTTATTCATTTCATTAACTCTTATCGAAAACCCCCATGTCAAATTATTAATTCCTTGACATGCACCCACGCTGATTATAATAAATATCATCTAATGAAACAATATTAAATCCTCAAAATCCCAACTGGAAAAACTACACGGCGTGTAATAATTAATACACGGCGTGTATATTTAATATACGCAGCGTGTACTTTTATTTTTCATTTTTCTCCACCACATTTATTAGAACTTGAGTAATGACTATTTATTTCTCAAATAAATGTAACTGCATTACTCGCTAATAAATATATTATTTCATCCACAATATATTCTCTCGAATAACTAGTGTCAAAATAAATGCGATCAGACATCCTTAAATAATTATTAAACCATAGTCAGGTATAATATTTATTTAACTTGTTAAATTAATATTTAACTGAGATACATGGACACACTTAGTGTGTGACCCTCTAGGCCTCTTTCTCAGTGGCATTAGGCTGAGCCTGCCTAAAGTCCATGGTTAGCATCTAGCAACATGCCAAGGCACCCATAGAGAAAGAAGTTAATGCTGCAATGGCGTGTCATCTCCTACGAATGCTTACCGTGTAATATAATCCCTTTGTCTCGATATCTCCAATCAAGCGGGTTGCATGCTAGTTCCATCAACCCATGTGCTTGATTATTCTTTCTTTGACTTCCCGGAATTGAACTTGCTCATACCTTACCATGTCCATGGATTTATTTAGGCTATATCAATTCCATTAAAGGGCCTGAGATATCTACTTCCGTTATGGAACGGAAGGGACAAATCCTTTCTCGCATTATCTATTAATGCGGTATTACTCGTGACGCACCCAACGTATCCTACCTCGCTGCGAACAGTGTGTCATCACAGTTTTCGTCAATACATCTAAGTGCGCGAGTTTTAATACCCATTAATAATAATCTTAAAGTCTAAGGACCAATACACATGTCCACAGATAGGAACATCCAATGACACTATAAAATGTGGATTTCCTACTGGAGGGTCTCGTTCTCATAATATCCTCCTGGATATTACCAAGGGCGCACACCATGAGAAGGTGCCTCAATGTTTTATGAGTCCTCACCCCTAATGACCTGTATTATTTGTTTCCCTCAAATAATATCATCCAGCCATAGAATATACATTCAAGAATAGTGTTATGGCACTTCCGAGTTCTCATCATAGTAGGGATCCGCTACGAACCTTTAATGCAACAGCTGTCCTTAGGACATTATCACATGACATGTCACGTAGAAGAACAATCAAGATGTGATAAGGCTTTTATTTAATGAATAAAGTACAAAGTAGTTGGTTCTAGACCACCAACTCCAACAGACTCCCACTTGGACTAGAGCCAACTGCTAACAACCTTTAACCCGCTAGCTCTCACATGATATTCATGTTTCTGCTGAGATAGGCCTTTAGTCATGGTGGCTGCCACGTTCTCTTTAGTGGACACTCTGCTCACTGCAACTTCACCCCTTTGATAGAAATCCCTCAAGAGGTGATACTTCCGGAGTATGTGCTTTGTCAGTTGATGTGACCTTAGTTCTTTTGCAAGAGCCACCACTGCAGTATTATCACAATACAATGTAATGGGATCTTTACTGTTGGGCACCACATCAAGCTCCTGGACAAAGTTCCGAATCCAGACGGCTTCCTTGGATGCATCAGAAGCCGTTATATACTCGGACTCCGCTGTAGAATCAGCGACAACTGGCTACTTTGAACTCTTCCAACTCACAGCTCCTCCATTGAGATAGAAAACATATCCAGATTGCGACTTCAGATCATTCTGATCTGTTTGAAAACCAGCATCAGTATACCCTCTGATGATAAGATCTTCGTCTCCTCCATACACCAGGAACATATCCTTAGTTCTTCTCAGATACATAAGGATAGTCTTAACAACAGTCCAATGTTGTTCTCCTGGATCTTCTTGATATCTACCTACCATGCTCAGTGAATAGGCAACATCAAGACTGGTACATAACATGGCATACATGATGGATCCTATAGCCGAAGCATATGGGATCTTGCTCATCCTATCTTTCTCCTGTTGTGTCTGGGGACACATTTTCTTAGAAAGATGTAAGCCATGTGACACTAGAACCAATCCCCTCTTGGATTTTTCCATAATAAATCTATTTAGTATCTGGTCAATGTATGTACCCTGACTTAGTCCAAGCAGCCTCTTGGATTTGTCACGAATGATCTTGATCCCTAGAATGTAGGCTGATTCTCCTAAGTCCTTCATGGAGAAACACTTGTTCAACCAGTCCTTAACTGACTGTAAGGCTGGTACATTGTTTCCAATAAGCAATATGTCATCAACATATACTACTAGGATGACGACCGCATTCCCATTAAACCTCTTATAAACACATGACTCACATTCGTTCTTAATGAAACCGAATTCCTTTATGGCTTCATCAAATCGAATGTTCCATGACCTGGATGCTTGCTTCAATCCATAAATGGATTTCTGTAACTTGCAAACCTGTTTGGCTTCACCTGGTGTCACAAATCCTTCTGGTTGTGTCATATAGACATCTTCCTGAAGGTTCCCATTAAGGAATGTTGTTTTGACATCCATCTGCCAAATCTCGTAGTCATGGTAAGCTTTTATGGCATGTATGATTCTTATGGATTTAAACATGGAAACTGGCGAGAAGGTTTCATCATAGTCAATTCCTTGACGCTGTCTGAATCCTTTAGCCACTAGCCTTGCTTTATAGGTGCTAACTTGACCTTAAATGTCCATATTTCTTTTGAATACCCATTTTCATCCAATAGGCTTTACATCAAATGGCTCATCGACCAGAACCCAAACTTGGTTTTGATACATGGAATCCATCTCAGAATTCATAGATTCTAGCCATCTTGCAGCTTCTGAGCTTTCTACTGCTTCCCTGTAGGAGAGAGGTTCATTATTGTCCAACAATAATGATCCACCATCCTCGGTGACTAGGAAACCAAATCTCTCTGGTTCCCTTACCTCTCTTGAGCTCCTACGCAGTACTTTTGTTTTGGGAACCTCTTCCATGGGGACCTTTGGAACTTGTTCTTTTACCAACTCCTGTGTATCTAGAGCATCAACTTCGTCGAAGTCAATCTTGCTCCCACTATCCTTCTTGAGGATGTGTTCCCTCTCAAGAAAGACGGCTTGTCTGGCGACAGTCACTTTCTTGTCTTGAGGGTTATATAGCTAATATCCTTTAGTTTCCTTGGGATATCCTATAAAAATACACTTCGTACCCCGGGGTGATTGTTTGTTGCCTGAGAAGGCCTTAACAAATGCCTCGCATCCCCATACATGTGTGTGCGACAAAGTAGGTTTCCTTCTATTCCATAACTCAGATGGAATTCCATTTTCTGCCTTATTTGGTACTCGGTTTAATGTGTATACTGTAGTTTGTAATGCATATCCCCAAAAGGATAATGGAAGATCCGCATGACTCATCATCGACCTCACCATGTCCGACAAGGTGCAGTTCCTCCTTTCACTAACACCATTCCACTGTGGTGTATAAGGAGGAGTGAGCTGAGATAGAATCCCAGACTCCCATAGAAGATCGATGAACTCTTGGTTCAGATATTCTCCACCTCGATCCGATTGAAGCGTCTTTATCTTCTTACCAAGATGATTCTCTAATTCATTCTTGAATTCCTTAAATTTCTCTAAGGACTCTGACTTATACCTCATTAAGTAGACATAGCCATATCTACTCAAATCATCAGTAAATGTAATGAAGTAAGAATATCCACCTCTAGCTTCTACGGGAAATGGTCCACACACATCCATGTGTACCAATCCTAAAAGCTCTGTGGCCCTTTCACCTTGTCCACCAAAAGGCGGATTGGTTATTTTTCCTTGTAAACAAGCATGACATCTATCAAGTATTTTTAGCTTAGTAGAGTCTAAATAGCCATCTTGGTAGAGCTTTGTCAAATGCTTCTCGTTCACATGACCAAGGA
Organism: Viscum album; assembly: GCA_963277665.1. Lineage (NCBI taxonomy): Eukaryota > Viridiplantae > Streptophyta > Magnoliopsida > Santalales > Viscaceae > Viscum > Viscum album. Next base: position 540,386,186 of record OY728145.1, read on the forward strand.
GGTGATGCCATAACTGGGTGATGTATGAGTCATGTGAGTTTGTTTCGTTATCAATTTCCAACACTTGGTTTTCGTAATTCAATAAAAACAAACCATTATTTAAATATTCCATACCATAACATACGTTGTTCTTATAAAAGAGACAACCCTTATTTCCAAATTTGAAAACAAATCCATCCATATCCAAACCAGATATTGAAATTATGTTCTTGGTAACACTAGGCACATAATAACAGTTATGTAAAACCAAAATCATCCAAGTCGGCAGTGAGAGGTGGTAGTCGCCAATAGCCAACGCAGCCAGCCTTGCGCCATTGGCATCTCAAAGATCCACCTCTCCTCTGGTGATCTTTCTAAATCTACATGGTTCCTGTATTTGAATACACATGTGAGCCCCACAAGCTATATCTAATACCCAATGTGTAGAAATATATAGACTGCACTCGATAACAAACGCACCTTTAGTGTCCCCAGGCTTCTGGGTGTAGTTCCTCTTCCAGTGGCCCTGCTTTCCACATGCAAAACACACTGCCTCCCATTCCTTGCCCTGCCTCTGGATCTTCCCCTTCTTGGAGGGACGGTGCTCGGTGGCTTCAGACCGTTTATAAGTCTTTGACCCATTTTCCTTGTACTTCCTTTTCTTGTTCACCATAAGGACCACGGGTTTGTCACGCCCCATGTCCTTATCTACCTGGTGAATCAAGGTCAGAAGCTCTGATAGACTCTTCTAATTTCCGCTCATGTTATAGTTGACAATGAAGCTAGAGAAGGTCTTGGGCAGTGATGATAGGATGAGATCTGTACGCAACTCATCCGGGAATTTAATCCCTAAGATGTCCAGGCGTTCAATGTAGCCAATAAGCGTGACTACATGAGGCCCAGCTAGCGTAGAATCTCCAAGATTTGTGGTAAACAAAGCATTGGAGATCTCATACCTCTCCTGTCTCGCCTTCTCTTGGTAGAGGTCTTTAAGGTGATACATCATGCTATATGCGTCCATGTTTTCATGTTGCTTCAAGAGCTCATTAGACATGGCCGATAGCATGAAACACTAGACATATATGGCATCATCCATGTGTTTCATGTAGAGAGACAATTCCTCATCACTAGCCTCTTTCCCAGGTGCAACTGTAATAGGCTCTTCCAGCACATATAATTTCCTTTCATGGCGAAGGACGACGCGTAAACGCCTCTGCCACTCTTGTAAATTGGTGTCGGTGAGAAGGATTTCTTTTTGAGTATGGTGCGCAATGATATGTTTGAAGTAATTTTCTTTCCATTTCTACAAATTAAGATGAGCAAAGGTTTAGTACTTTATTACAAAAATTGAGACAAATAACTAAATTAATACTTATTAGTCTCCTAATATTTTATCGAAATCTAATATCCCTCACCATTGACTTCGGAATATTCTTTTGCGTGAATATTCTAGTGTCAAGGATCCATATTTCCCTTCGCATTACCCTAACTAGGGTTGGTTAAGAAACTTGAAGGGTTTTAGGTAGGCATTCCAAATGCCAACAGCATTAACTCATAGCTCCTTGATCCGCTGAGTGGACTCCCCAATACTGAAATCCTTTTTGGATTTCCTCAACCTTTGCCTCTTGGTCACAGCAAGTCCTGCTGTGGCAGTCAACCCTTGATGCGAACAGAGTCAAGTCAACCCAAAACCTTGAATTATAATTCCCCAATAATTGAAATCACCCCAACTAGGGTTGGTCAAGCACTTTGAACAATGGTTCGATTCTAACCAAGATTATAGAAGGCTATGCCAACTTAATATTTATTTTGAGGGATTTTATCTTTATACGTAAATTTCCATTTTATTATCTTTGATTACATGCTTGTTAATATTAAGTGGGATATACTTGAGTGATTAACCATGTCTAAGATAATATTTACGTATAAGCAAGTTTTATTTTAGTTTCATCTTGCATGCTCGTTTAATTCATTAATTGTGTGATCGTGACAACAAACCCACAATAAATAAACCATGAAACTGACAGAAATAAAATAAATGGTATGATCATGAGCTTTTCTATTGGTTATTTTATCTAGTGGTTGATAAACTAACCCAAGACCTAGGGGAGAAACAGCTTGAACCTTTCAGGTTTGTGTTTATAGCTTTCCACTTGTCCACCTTTGTATCTCCTTGGATTGGTTTCACCTTGGCTCCTGACTTGAGCCGCCTCCACTAGCTTGGGAGCTCCATCCATTACATATGCATTTATCTCACACGCAGGTGAGGGGTAAAAGGGGTTTTTAAATAAAAGAATCCTTGGGTGCGCAGGCCCTACATATTAATGAGGAGATGGCTCGCAGGCCAACAAATTTAATTTAAATAAATTAATTAAAAGAAACCATTCACATACAAAGGTATCGGTCTAGCTCATGATCATCCATACATGCAACGATATTTACACATAAATAAAACTAGTATTCAATTATTTAATAATTCTTGTTTAAGATAAATCACGCTCGAATCAATTAATTATCTTTAATTAATCAATCCTTTTATCTTAAATCCCTTTTCTGAATTTCCTTGAGATTCTCATCCATCATAATTTTAAACAAATAAATTCATTTAAAATTATCCTTATACGTAACTTGTACCTTGGAGGAAACCCGGTGAATTCCCATTTATTACGCATATGTTAAATTAAACACATATATATAAAACACCTATCACGTGTTGTTTCTCATCTTTACGCCTGCACCATGGTACACGTCTCATGGGTTTGTATAATATAATAATAAATTTTAATGAATCAGCATAATTTGGGTGAGTACACAGCGTGTAGTTCTGACTACACGGCGTGTACTTTTCTTCACCATCCATTCGAAGTACACACCCGGGGACAGGGCATCTAAATGTACTTCGGAAATTTTCGGAGTACACGGCATATACAGTGGGACACACACCGTGTAGTTTCCGTGTTGCACGGTTTCCAGCCGGGCATGCCGTGTACAGAGTACACGACCCAACCCTAACCGGAAGGGACTACGCGCCGTGTTCATTGGACCGCACGGCGTGTATTCCAGAAACTGTGTGCCACCTATTTCTGGTCAACACACGGTGTCTTAAATTCTTAGAAAGAATCCAATACACGGCCTGATTTGGCAAATCAGTCAATGCATTGAACCTAGACTACACAGTGTGTACTTCCGAATACACGCCGTGTATTCTAGTGTTATATGGCAAGAAACGTTTGGCTCCTCCAGATGAGTTCCTCTATTTTATTTTAATCAAAATTAAAAAAAATAGTTTCTGTGAGGTGAATGAGAAACGAGGGAGGAGGAATAGATCTCGATATTCTGATTTACAGAACTATTAAACTTGAATTGAAATAACTAAATTATTAAATGCATAAATTACCAACGAAAAACTAAATAATTATAATCAATGATATGACCTCCCTATGATACCACTTGTAGGTTCCGGGCGCAGCGGAAGCGCGTTGGTGGGTTTTCCCAACTTTAATTTTAACGTTAAACAACGTTAAATCTGAGATATGTCACGATATAAAACGCCGAATCTTCAGAATAGAACGAAGAACAAAAAGAAAATAAGAGCCCCGGAACCCTTGAGGAGGATCATCATATGTTGATTATAATTAATTTAATTAATGCATAAGAATTACCACATTGGAATTCTTTCTTCGTTGATGTGTCTGGTCACGATTCGGTTATCCATCGTTGCGTTATAGAATCCAAGTGTAGGATTCCTCTAGCGGTGATCCACACGTGTGTCACGTATCTCCGGACGTCGTCGAAGGGATCTTCGGGTGCTAGCGTGGAAGAACCTTTTCTTGCGATGTCCGCCTTCGACTGCCTTGATCTGGTGGAGGATCTTGCTCTCGTAACTTGAGGGCATTCTTGGTGGAAAGAGAATTCTCTCTTGGATTGAGAGTATTTCTAAATCCGTTGTGCACAACAATGGCTCTACAAAATGTTGGGGTTGCGAGGATATTTATAATCGGGTTTGAGGTTAATAGAGTTATGACAATAAATAAACGCGTTACACATTTTATTTATTTCATTAACTCTTATTGAAAACCCCCATGTCAAATTATTAATTCCTTGACATGCGCCCATGCTGATTATAATAAATATCATTTAATAAAACAATATTAAATCCTCAAAATCCCAATTGGAAAAACTACACGGCGTGTAATAATTAATACACAGCGTGTACTTGTTTTCCATAAAACTACACAGCGTGTATATTTAATATACACAGCGTGTACTTTTATTTTCCATTTTTCTCCACCACATTTATTAGACCTTGAGTAATGACTATTTATTTACTAAATAAATGTTACTACATTACTCACGAGTAAATATATTATTTCGTCCACAATATATTATCTCGAATAACTAGTGTCAAAATAAATGCGATCAGACATCCTTAAATAATTATTAAACCACAGTCAGGAAAAATATTTATTTAACTTGTTAAATTAATATTTAACTGAGATAAATGGACACACTTAGTGTGTGACCCTCTAGGCCTCTTTCTTAGTGGAATTAGCCTGAGCCTACCTAAAGTCCAAGGTTAGCGTCTAGCAACACGCCAAGGCACCCATAGAAAAAGAAGTTAACATCAAAATGACGTGTCACCTCATACGAACGCTTACAGTGTAATATAATCCCTTTGTCTCGATATCTCCAATCAAGAGGGTTGCATGCTAGTGCCATCAACCCATGTGCTTGATTATTCTTTCTTTGACTTCCCAGAATTGAACTTTCCCATACCTTACCATGGTCCTGGATTTATTTAGGCTATATCAATTCCATTAAATGGCCTCAGATATCTACTTTCGTTATGGAACGGAAGGGACAAATCCTTTCTCGCATTATCTATTAATGTGGTATTACTCGTGACGCACCCAACGTATCCTACCTCGCTGCGAATAGTTTGTCATCACAGTTTTCGTCAATACATCTAAGTGTGCGAGTTGTAACACCCATTAATAATAATCTTAAAGTCTAAGGACCAATACACACGTTCGCAGATAGGAACATCCAATAACACTATGAAATGTGGATTTCCTACTGGCGGGTCTCGTTCTCATAATATCCTCCTTGATATTACCAAGGTCTCACACCATGAGAAGGTGCCTCAAAGTTTTATGAGTCCTCACCCCTAATGACCTGTATTATTTGTGTCCCTCAAATAATATCATCCGGCCATAGAACATACATTCAAGAATAGTGTTATGGCACTTCCAGGTTTTCATCATAGCAGGGATCTGCTACGACCCTTTAATGCAACAGCTGTCCTTAGGAAATTATCACATGACATGTCACGTAGAAGAACAATCATGATGTGATAAGTCTTTTATTTAATGAATAAAGTACAAAGTAGTTGGTTCTAGACCACCAACTCCAACAGCAAAAACCACCAACATTCAATGGGAATAAAAATACCTTAGTAGCTGAGCAATGGATAAATTCTTTAGAGAAAATATTACATTCTTTTGGGAGTAGTGAAAGGGAAAAAGTTATCATGGCAGTTTACCACCTCACTAGAGATGCTGATCAATGGTGTTCATTGATTCAAAACACGAAGGAAGATGATGAAGTATCAAATATAGAATGTAGGGAGTTCAATGCTCTGTTTTTAGAAAAATACTTTCCTCGTGACCATCGAGCAGATATGGAAAGGCAATTTCTGAGTCTGAGACAAAAGGAGGATGAGAATTTTACAAAGTATGAGGATAACATTACAATCTTAGAAAGGTATGATGCAGATTATATATGTAACCCAAGAAGTAATATTGATAGTTTCTTTGATGGGTTAAAACCATTTCTCCTTCGAGCATTATTATCACAATCCATCTCATCATATGAAGATATTGTCTTGTGTGCTATCAAGAGAGAAAATGAATTATCTATGTCTTATGACATAAAATCAAAGCAAGAGAATAAGAGATCTACTGAACACTCTGGGAAAGGAAATAAGGAAACAGGGAATAAGGGTAGAATTGAATTTCCACCTTGTGATAATTGCGGAAGGAAGCACCCTGGTGCCTGTCTAAAAGGAAAAGGAGTATGCTATAAGTGTGTAATGAAAGGCCATCTAGATGGTGATTGTAATGGAAAGAAAGATGCTACCAATGTTAAATGATAAAAAGGCAGGGAGATGGGACATTATGCAAATGAATTTACTAAGCGTCAGGGAAACTTACCTCAGAAAAGGCCTAGGGACCAAGGCCAAGCTTATGAAATCACTATTGCTAAGGTTGAAGCCCCGAAAGACGTGGTGGAAGGTAATTTAATGGTTTCCTAAAGTTTAGCAAATGCTTTATTTGATTTTGGATCATCGCATTGTTTCATATCTTCCCAGTTTGGTAAGAAAATTAGATATTTCAAATTTGATTTAACAAGGGAGTTTTCAGTTAAAACTCCTAAGGGAAGTATCATTGCTACAAAATTCTGTGGATCTGTTCCCATTAAGGCATAAAAATGATCTTTATATGCTGATCTCATCGTCATACCCATGACTGAATTTGATATAATCCTTGGTATGGATTGTATTTCGGACCATGATGTGCAAATATATTGTAAGAAGAATGAGGTTATGATTTTTTATGATGATGAAAAAGAACACCTTATCTTTATGACAGAATCATCACCACCTAATTCTTATCTAGATCCACCCCCAGTAGCTCAACTAAATTCAATTATTGGGGAGGAAGAGAACGAAATAACTATGGGTGAGGAAAGGAATGTTCAAATAGAGGATGTACCTATTGTGAGAGAATATGTTGATGTGTTTCTGGAAGATTTACTTGGACATCCTCTAGAATGAGAAATTGAGTTTTCCATTGATTTAATTCATGGTTCAAGGCCTATATTGGAGACCCATTATAGAATGTCCACTGTGGAATTAGATGAACTAAATAAACAACTAGAGGAATTGAGTAATAAAGGATTTATTCGCCCTAGTGTTTCTCCATGGGGATCCCCTGCCCTTTTTGTTAAAAAGAAAGATGGATCTATGAGGTTATGTATCGACTACAGGGAAATCAATGCAATAATAATAAAGAACAAGAATATCCTACCTTGCATTGATGATTTATTTGATCAACTGCATGGAGCTAAATACTTTTCAAAGAATGACCTTCGATTTGGATACCATCAGTTGTGTGTGAAGAAGGAAGACATTCCGAAGACAGCATTTCGAACTAGGTACGGGCATTACGAGTTTACAATAATTCCTTTTGGATTGACTAATGCACCCTCTCTATTCATGGATCTAATGAATAGAGTTTTTGAGGAATATCTCAATGATTTTGTGGTTGTATTTATTGATGATATATTGGTATACTCCAAAAGCTATGAGGATCATGAAAATCACTTGCGCATTATCCTGAATACTCTTAGAAGACATGAATTATATGGGAAGTTTAGCAAGTGTGAATTCTAGCTTCAGGAGATTTCTTTTCTTGGCCATATTTTCTCTAAGGATGGAATTTTTGTTGATCCTTCTAAGACAAGATCAATCTAATAATGTCCAGCACTAACGAGTATAACTGAGGTACGCAGTTTTATTGGTTTAGTAGGTTATTATCGACGTTTCATCCAGAATTTTTCCCGGTTGGCTAACCCATTAACGAAGCTCACTTGTAAAGGGGTTAAATTTGTTTGGAAAAAAGAGTGTGAAGAATGTTTTGAAGAACTGAAGAGAAGATTAGTCAATGCTCCTATTTTGACTCTACCATCGAGAAATGAAGGATTTGTTATATATAGTGATGCATCGAAGAAAGGACTTGGTTGTGTCCTTATGTAGAATGATAGGGTTGTTGCCTATGCATCACGACAGTTGAAAATTCATGAGAAAAACTATCCTACTCATGATCTCGAGTTATCAGTTGTGATCTTTTCATTGAAGATATAGATACACTACCTCTATGGTGAAAATGTGAGATTTATACTGATCAGAAGAGTTTGAAGTATATTTTATCATAGAAATAACTCAACATGAGGCAAAGGCGATGGCTTGAACTACTCAAGGATTATGATTTCACTATACACTACCACTCGAGGAAGGAAAATAAGGTGGAAGATGATTTGAGTAGAAAGGATCATGGAGTTTTAAACAAGATGAGAGTTGAAAAGGATCCTATATATATAGATATCGTAAAGATGGGTATGGGAATCACCATGGACGGTGAAACCTCAATACTTTTTCAAATGGTTTCCAACCCATCTTTACTAGAAAGGATAAAGATTTCTCAGACCGATGATGTAGATTTTTAAAATAATATTAAAGCTGTGAGTGATGGGATATTGAGTGACTTTGTGTATGAAGGTGGAATTTTCAAATTTGGGAAGATAATTTGTGTTCCTGATATACCTGATCTGAAAAGGGAATTGTTGGAATATGTTCATAGTTCTAATTTCTCTATACACCCTAGGAGCCCCAAAATGTATAGAAATTTAAAGGAACATTTTTGGTGGGAAAACATGAAGAGGGAGATTGCTGATTTTGTGTCACGATGTATGGTTTGTCAACAAGTGAAAGCTGAATGGCAACAGCCTGGAGGAGTCATGCAACCTCTTCCCATACCGGAGTGGAAATGGGATAATATTACAATGGACTTTGTCATGGGGCTACCAAAGACTCCTAGAAGGAATGATGCAATATGGGTTATTGTTGATCGTCTTACCAAGTCAGCATATTTTTTTTCTATAAGGGAGGATTCACCACTTAAACTCCTAGAAAGACTATATATTAATGAAGTTGTGAGACTTCATGGCATACCCCTATTAATTGTTTCTGATTGTGATCCTCATTTTACTTCAAGATTCTGGAAGAGTCTTCAGAAGGCCTTGGATACTGAACATCGTTTGAGCACTGCCTACCAAACTCAAATAGATGGACAATCAGAACAGACTATTGAAACCTTAGAAGACATTTTGAGATCATGCTCACTTGACTTTCAGGGTATGTGGGATCAATATTTACCTCTGGTAGAATTTTCATATAACAATAGATTCCATTCAAGTATTTGGATGGCACCATATGAAGCGTTACACGGAAAGATATGTCGCACACCAACCTATTGGGAAGACTTTGGTGAAAGAAAACTTGTAGGCCCAGAACTGGTGGAGGAAATGATGGAAAGGGTGAAGGTAATATAAAACCACATCAAAGCAGCTCAAAGTAGGCAGAAGAGCTATGTCGATAACTGAAGGAAGGATTTGGAATTTCAGGCAGGAGATCATGTTTTCTTGAAGGTGTCTCCATGGAAAGGACTTATATGTTTCGGTAAGAAGGTTAAATTGAGGCCCATGTACATCGGACCTTTCAAAATTGTAGAACAAATTGGGGCTGTACATTACCGTATGGCAATGCCACCAAATCTCTCCAAAGTTCGCGATGTGTTCCACGTATCACAGTTGAGAAAATACATGGCTGACCCAACGCATGTACTCATTTACGAGGAATTAGAACCGGAACCCTATCTATCTTATTGTGAAGTGTAAAGACCCGAAGCTTAACGTACATGAACATTACATTACTTTTGCGGAATACTTAGTACATAAAAAAACACACACACAAGGATCGTAATAGTTTAGTGTCTTTGGAAACTCGGAACGTAATCTTCTAATCGTGGTGAAAGATCTTCTATATCTCCCATAAAGATCTTCCCTTTTTTTACCTAAAACATTTCTTTATATCCTGGGGAAAAGAAAACATAAAAGGGTGAGCTTGAATGCTCAGTAAGGGTAAATAAAGGAAATAAAAATCATATCATATCTTTTTGAAAATCATAACCTGCAAAAGAGATCATAATATCTTAACATGGAACAAATCATAGCAGTGAAAATGAGATCCCCATAATCATAACATGAAACTTTAAACTTTGTGGCATGAACACATAATCATAGATAATCATTTCTTGTTAGTCAAGACTCATTTCCAAGACTATCTTAGTGGACAAAGTCCCTTTCTGAATCGATTCACCCTCGTTTCAGTCCTGTTTCACTAAACCGGTATAACCTACCATTCCAACCATGTCTATCTCATGAGATATGAAATCTTTACCCAATGCATTGGAGGGATATATATGTCCCACCCATCTTATAATTAATCCTTTCTTATGTGTGCCACATAATCATAAATCATACATCATCGCATAACACATGTAACAAAAATGGGATTCTTGAAACATCATGACATCATAAAACAAATCATATAAGGTAAATGACTTCATAAAAAATAATTTCCTCAAAACATAATCAAATCAATGTAATAATAGGGATAAAAACAGAACCCTATATTATCTTAGATGGAAAATAATTTTGATAAAACATTTGAACTCCATTCTTGAGGAAAATATCCTTTCTACTTCAAAAACACTTTTCCTTTCTTAACATGTCATACAATTTTAAACTAAAATAAGTTGTTTAAAAATAAACTTAAAATCTTTTAAAGTAATATTCTTGGAAATAAAGTTTTAAAAAAATCCATTCATGCCGTATAAGTTAAAAAAAACATTCTTCGTACTTTTGCCGGAAAAGTCAAAAAGTACCTCGTACGAAAAACGACAAAAGTTTCCTTTCATACATATTACTAAAAACTCATCGAAGGGTAAAAATGGATTTAAAAAATTGTAGGTGGATGGAAATAATATTACATATTGATGAAACATGGATGTGGATGATAAAATACACCCCAGTAAATACTTACAAATAAACAATCTCGGATAAAAATGAGATTGTGATATTTCCCTTACCTTAGGTCCGATTTGCTTCGTAAGTGTCCGAACCTCCTGTATAATGATTTAAATAATGTGATTGACTTATTAAAGAATCATATTCATTGTTATGATATCATATATGGTTCACTTATGACATTATATTACCCGTTCTTTTGTAAATTCTATGTTAAAGAGCGTTTTGGGTAAAATTGTTTCATTTGTCGTCTGTGTTTTGACTTGTAATTATTCATATGATTACTTAGATCATGATTACTTAATTCCAGAATATAAAACATGATTTATATATATATATATATATATTCATAATATACATATATATAATAAATCAGTAAATGGAAAGAAATACACCGTTCATGGAGACGGTAGTCCGTACGTACGCATGAACGCTGTTTTCGTTTCCTTATTGAATTGAATGGAATTAAGTAGATGACATACATATAAATATAAATAAATCCAGTATCATTATTATGTCATATATTTCATTAGTACTTATTATATATACTTTATAATCATTCATGAATGGTTAATCATTGAGAATGAATCTCATCGCGTCGTGGAGACGGTAGTCCGTACGTACGCACGAGCGATGATATCGTTCCCATGGTCGTGGAATTGTGTTGAAGTGTTTGTATACTATTTCAGTATCAATATCACTTTATAATAATCATATATAGTTACTCATTACACCATTATACCCATCCAATTAAGGTGGTGGCGGAAAATAGATTACACCACGGCGTGGAGACGGTATTTCGTACGTACGCACGCGCGGTGATTTCCTTTTTCCGTAGGATGGATAGAAGGTTAATTAGAGTTGTTTCATATTTATAATAACATATTAGTATATAAGAAATACTGATGTTATTACTTTATCATGAAACAACTAAAGAAGAGGAAGTTGAAGAATAAATAAGTTGAAAAGATCGGTAGTGGATATTACCTCTTCTTTGGAACGCCTCTTTGAATCCTCCACTTAGGAAACTAAGATTGGTCTTTGAAGAAGACCAGGACCTCTAGGATTATTCTAGGGAAGTGGAGAATGGATTTTTTCAGGGGTTGTCCGAGCTTGAGTGCTCAAATTGGTGTGAGGAGGAGGGGAAGGAGGTGCCCTTTTATAAGGGAGGAGAGGGGCACCTTAGGAATATCTCAAAATATTATTTTATATTAAAGTCAAAATCGGTTTATAATGGTTCCAAATGGTCTTATTTCGAAGCTAAAGTGGGGATGGGTCGAAATCCTATCATCCAATAGGATTTAGACAAGTTTAGGGTTTTATTTTAACCTTATCAATTAGATTTAACTCTAAGTTAAATAATTTAACTTTTACCGTGTCTTTTTGTTTTCTTTCACTATATGGTTAATACACTTACTATAACATGCCAAACGAACCCCAAATTGTATATTATTATTACATATATCCTTATCTAAGTCATTTTGACGAACCTTATATTTTTAGGAATAAAATAACAATTAATAATATAATATTTGATTTAAAAACTATTTTGTGTCAATTTTGACACTATTTGATATATGATTTTTGTGAAAGTCATAACAGAATTATATCTTCGAAACAAGTTTCTTAAATCAACACTAATATATCATAGTAACCTAGAAAATTAGTGTAATTCATAAAAACTCTTAAATTACATTTATTTTGGTATTTATAATATCAATTATGTCAATATTTCATTAATAAGATAATTACTGCATCATCTTTGTGTCATAAATAAATTAAATTATTTGATGTCTAAAAATTACAAATAAAATTCCATCATGTAGGAAATCTTTTTATCTTTCTAATGAATATTTACAATCTAATGTATCTTATGTACAACCCTATATTAAAAATGTTTTAGTAAATATACTTTGATTTTAACTCTTTTAACTCTTCTTTGAATTAAATAATAATAAATGTCCTAATCTAATCCAAGTGGGCCTAAATGATAATATTTTACACTTAAGGTTGTTTTTGGTCGAGATAAACTTGTCCAATAGAATTAGGACATGTTTTAGGGTAATATTAATATCATTCTTACCCTTAATTACCCTATTTACTTTTAACCGTGGTAAATAAAAGTAAAAAGTTACTATTCACCAAAAATTATTTACATCTCATTGAACCACATTTTACTTACTGACATCAACCGTGTCTCTCGGATTTTTGAAATTCCATTCATAGAAGCGGTAAAATTAAGTTTTATGAAAAATTCAGTTTTTTAACTACCACTTAGTAGTTTCATTATTCATCAAAAATTGATGTTTTTCAGAACAATGCCAAAATTTCATCCTAAGCTATATTTCATATTCCGAATTCAAAAATGAAGTGTATTTTACCAAATTCATAACATAGAAGTTGCATTAATTAATTTTATAATTAAATCCCGCTGTTAAAACAAATAGCGTGTTTTTAAGAAACAATATCTATCAAAAGATTGACACTTGTTTATGTCTGGTGAAATTACATCCAATGACCAACATTGTATTAAATTGTAAAAATATATTCTAAATATACTTTAAAACAACTCAAATTAATAATTTATCACTATTAATTATTTTGATTAAAAAAGTTGTTTTTAATTATAATTTAGTAATTTTCACTATTCATCAGAATATGAAAGTTATCCGAAAAGTACCAAAATTTCACCTTAGGCTAAATTCGATACTCCGAATCCAAAAATGAAGTCCATTTTGAGAGCTAAAATTTCTAAAATTTTAAAAGATGGTTATTACTATTCATAACGGCTAGTTATAATAATATTTTAATAGCATATCGTTGTTTAGTGAAACTCGGTATTGCGTACTACACACGCTATCGAGGAAGGTCGTGATTGCGTGTAATGCAAGGCAAGTCAAGGATGTGTGTTGTGCAAGCTCCTTTTGGTGTAGCGTACAACACAAGACATTAATAAAATTAAAAAGAATATTTTTCATAAAATCTTGGGCTGTTACATTCTACCCCCCTTAAAATGAATTTCGCCCTCGAAATTCGTCGGGGTTATAAATGGTTTACTATTCGAAAGTTTAATAGAAACCCACATCGTAAAAAGGAATATCAAAACCAATCTTTAAAAACAAAATTATGAAACGTAACGGTTACCCAAATAAACTAATCACTGGGTTTCCACATAGGTGAAAATATGGATATGGAAGAGAAATCTAACCATCATGTTTAGATGGAGAGTGGTAGAGAACATGGCTATGGAAAAGCCAGCAATCACAAAGCCATAAATTTGTGACGATCTAAGGTACCATCTGATTCATCAGATATAATATCACTAGGACAACATTTTTGGTTTTCAAGATCGTTTCCCTAAAGTTAAAGAATTTGAATTAGAATAAATACTTACTTTATTTTGGTACAATCTCACTGTTTTTCATGCCTTTAACAATTTCCACTTCATCTCTTAAATAAATGAAGTTGAATTTGTTATTCGTGAAGTGTTTGCAGATCATGTGATAGAATGACGGGTCATTCCATCTGTCTCAAACAAAAGGTTAGCAAAATATTATATACATAAGTCGATCTATAGTGATATTAATCATATATGGTTCCTAAAATGGACTTATACTTCATATATCATACTGATTAATATAATAAAACTAGTTTCTACTAAACAGGGACTTCCTGTAGGCCAGTGGTAGGTGATAAAGGCCAGTCGCACTTCGGTTGTGGGTTCGATTCCCACAGCCTTGTCCGACGCGATGGGCTGTCGGCCGTTCTGCAGGTTGTCCTTTTTCTAAAACTATATTACTTTAACATCCCATCAATAATATCGAAAAAAAACTTCTATCCTTAAACAATACTAACTTATGTCCAACATAATCCATTCCAATCTTTAGGCTTATCCATAATACTGCAGTCCACTCTCATAACATAGTGAAAACGATTACCAGAGATTTAACACCATCGTCGATCCCCATATATCATAAGATATGTTTTGTTGGTCACATTCCAAACATTCAAAGTCCTTAATCATGTATTCTCTTGAATACCTTAGTGAAAACATGAATGCAGTTAAAAGTTAACACTTTTCACATACCAAAATCCTCAAAATTCTATATACTGAAACCATGATATCACTTAGTCCTGATATCAATCATGAGCTCATGAATACTGTTAAACATTTCGTTTTCTCGTTTTCCCTTCATTATGCGCATATAATCTTATTTCCAAAAATATCTCAATTACTTTGAATACCACATTAGACCAATACATAAATATTCCAATACTCCATGATACAATATTATTTTGGAATCCCATTACATAAACACTTAATCATTCCACCACATCGTTATCATATTCAACATCGCCAATGGTGATCGCATGTGACTTACCTTTGTCCTTTGCCTTAAAAGGTTGCTCATGTCGATCATCACTAACCCTTGGATTAGGGCATTTATTAGCATAATGTCTCATCTCCTTGCACTTGAAACATTGAAGTGATGGTGGTGCGTTTTCTGCAGTGTTTGCTTTGTTCACATCATTAGAAACCCTTTTTCCATTACTTCGACACTCAGCTACTCGATGACCTTCTTTTCCACACTTAAAACATTTTCTATTCCCTTTAAGACAATCTCCACCATGCTTCTTTCCACACTTTGTGCATAAGGAAACATTCATCTTCTTTTCACCATTATTCTGAGATTTCTCCTTGAACTCCATCTTTCGTTTCTTGTCAAAACCATGAGATGGATATGTAACACCAACTTCCATTTCTACCTTGATAGCACAACGCACAATTTCTTCATAGCTACTAAAGTCTCTTATAGCTAATGCCCTTCGAAGACTTGGTTTTAAGCCACTGAAAAATCGATCAACTTTACTTTCAGGTTGGATGATAATGCCAGATGCATACCTTGCAAGTCTTGTAAAATTCACTTCGTATATACCAACAGATTCATCATCCTTTTGCTTTAGTTCAAGAAACTCCTTCTCCATCTTTGTTCGAAGAATACGAGGGAAGTACTTACTGAAAAACAAGTTCTTGAACTCGTCCCATTCCATGGACTCAATTTCATCTCTTTGCCTCGTATTCATGATAAGATTCCACCATTGATCAGCTTCACCTTCCAAACGATATACTGCTAAGATGAATTTATCATTCTCAGAACATCGAAGAACTGAAAATATCTTTTCAGTGGTACTGATCCATTGTTCAGCAACAAGTGGATCAGAAGACCCACTGAAAGAAGGTGGACGTTGCCTCATGAAGGACTCAATAGAATATTGTTCCCTTCTCTGCTCATTTGGAAGTCTAGAATGATTCATAGCTTGTGTAAGTATAGCAATAAGATTTTTCACTCCAACTCCCATAACATTTGTTTGTTCAGGAGGGCAATCATTGCATTGTCCATTGCATTGACCAACACGGTTCCTTCGGGTTCTAGCCATCGTCTAAAACCCAAAAAGAATAGTGTGAGAGGAAAAAATCATGCTAGGGAAAACAACATAATAAAGGGGGAGTACCTTCAATATCTAACATCTTAGGTTTAATTCTATGATCGTTATCGTAGTTCTAGTACTATAACCTATACCTATACTTAACCTTAGGGACATCCCTAGACATACCGTAGAAATATCTCTAGGGATCTCACTAACGTTTTTGCATCCTAGTTTCCAAAGGTTGACTAAACCTTTCATCTGATACCAACTGTAAAGACCCGAAGCTTAACGTACATGAACATTACATTACTTTTGCGGAATACTTAGTACATAAAAAAAACACACACACAAGGATCATAATAGTTTAGTGTCTTTGGAAACTCGGAACGTAATCTTCTAATCATGGTGAAAGATCTTCTATATCTCCCATAAAGATCTTCCATTTTTTTACCTAAAACATTTCTTTATATCCTGGGGAAAAGAAAACATAAAAGGGTGAGCTCGAATGCTCAGTAAGGGTAAATAAAGGAAATAAAAATCATATCATATCTTTTTGAAAATCATAACCTGCAAAAGAGATCATAATATCTTAACATGGAACAAATCATAGAAGTGAAAATGAGATCCCCATAATCATAAAATGAAACTTGAAACTTTGTGGCATGCACACATAATCATAGAGAATCATTTTTTGTTAGTCAAGACTCATTGCCAAGACTATCTTAGTGGAAAAAGTCCCTTTCTGAATCGAGTCACCCTCGTTTCAGTCCTGTTTCACTGAACCGGTATAACCTACCATTCCAGCCATGTCTATCTCATGAGATATGAAATCTTTACCCAATGCATTGGAGGGAGATATAGGTCCCACCCATCTTATAATGAATCCTTTCTTATGTGTGCCACATAATCATAAATCATACATCATCGCATAACACATGTAACAAAAATGGGATTCTTGAAACATCATGACATCATAAAACAAATCATATAAGGTAAATGACTTCATAAAAAATAATTTCCCAAAACATAATCAAATCAATGTAATAATAGGGATAAAAACAGAACCCTATATTATCTTATATGGAAAATAATTTTGATAAAACATTTGAACTCCATTCTTGAGGAAAATATCCTTTCTACTTCAAAAACACTTTTCCTTTCTTAACATGTCATACAATTTTAAACTAAAATAAGTTGTTTAAAAATAAACTTGAAATCTTTTAAAGGAAGCTTCTTGGAAAAAATGTTTTAAAAAAATCCATTCATGCCGTATAAGTTAAAAAAAACATTCTTCGTACTTTTGCCGGAAAAGTCAAAAAGTACCTCGTACGAAAAACGACAAAAGATTCCTTTCATACATATTACTAAAAACTCACCGAAGGGTAAAAATGGATTTAAAAAATTGTAGGTGGATGGAAATAATATTACATATTGATGAAACATGGATGTGGATGATAAAATACATTCCATTAAATATTTACGAATAAACAATCTCAGATAAAAATGAGATTGTGATATTTCCCTTACCTTAGGTCCGATTTGCTTCGTAAGTGTCCGAACCTCCTGTATAATGATTTAAATAATGTCATTGACTTATTACAGAATCATATTCATTGTTATGATATCATATATGGTTCACTTATGACATTATATTACCCGTTGTTTTGTAAATTCCATGTTAAAGAGCGTTTTGGGTAAAATTGTTTCATTTGTCGTCCGTGTTTTGACTTGTAATTATTCATATGATTACATAGATCATGATTACTTGATTTCAGAATATAAAACATGATTTATATATATATATTCATAATATACATATATATAATAAATCAGTAAATGGAAAGAAATACACCGTTCATGGAGACGGTAGTCCGTACGTACGCATGAACGCTGTTTTCGTTTCCTTATTGAATTGAATGGAATTAAGTAGATGACATACATATAAATATAAATAAATCCAGTATCATTATTATGTCATATATTTCATTTGTACTTATTATATATACTTTATAATCATTCATGAATGGTTAATCATTGAGAATGAATCTCATCACGTCGTGGAGACGGTAGTCCGTACGTACGCACGAGCGATGATATCGTTCCCATGGTCGTGGAATTGTGTTGAAGTGTTTGTATACTATTTCAGTATCAATATCACTTTATAATAATCATATATAGTTTCTCATTACACCATTATACCCATCCAATTAAGGTGGTGGCGGAAAATAGATTACACCACGGCGTGGAGACGGTATTCCGTACGTACGCACGCGCGGTGATTTCCTTTTTCCGTAGGATGGATAGAAGGTTAATTAGAGGTGTTTCATATTTATAATAACATATCAGTATATAAAAAATACTGATGTTATTACTTTATCATGAAACAACTAAAGAAGAGGAAGTTGAAGAAGAAGGAAGTTGAAAAGATCGGTAGTGGATATTACCTCTTCTTTGGAACGCCTCTTTGAATCCTCCACTTAGGAAACTAAGATTGGTCTTTGAAGAAGACAAGGACCTCTAGGATTATTCTAGGGAAGTGGATAAGGGATTTTGGAAGGGGTTGGCCGAGCTTGAGTGCTCAAATTGGTGTGAGGAGGAGGGGAAGGAGGTGCCCTTTTAACCGTGGTAAATAAAAGTAAAAAGTTACTATTCACCAAAAATTATTTTCATCTCATTGAACCACATTTTACTTACTGACATCAATCGTGTCTCTCGGATATTTGAAATTCCATTCACAGAAGTGGTAAAATTAAGTTTTATGAAAAATTCAGTTTTTTAACTACCACTTAGTAGTTTCACTATTCATCAAAAATTGATGTTTTTCAGAACAATGCCAAAATTTCATCCTAAGCTATATTTCATATTCCAAATTCAAAAATGAAGTCTATTTTACCAAATTCATAACATAGAAGTTGCATTAATTAATTTTATAATTAAATCCCGCTGTTAAAACAAATAGCGTGTTTTTAAGAAACAATATCTATCAAAAGATTGACACTTGTTTATGTCTGGTGAAATTACATCCAATGACCAACATTGTATTAAATTGTAAAAATATATTCTAAATATACTTTAAAACAACTCAAATTAATAATTTATCACTATTAATTATTTTGATTAAAAAACTTGTTTTTAATTATAATTTAGTAATTTTCACTATTCATCAGAATATGAAAGTTATCCGAAAAGTACCAAAATTTCACCTTAGGCTAAATTCGATACTCCGAATCCAAAAATGAAGTCCATTTTGAGAGCTAAAATTTCTAAAATTTTAAAAGTTGGTTATTACTATTCATAACGGCTAGTTATAATAATATTTTAATAGCATATCGTTGTTTAGTGAAACTCGGTATTGCGTACTACACACGCTATCGAGGAAGGTCGCGATTGCGTGTAATGCAAGGCAAGTCAAGGATGTGTGTTGTGCAAGATCCTTTTGGTGTAGCGTACAACACAAGACATTAATAAAATTAAAAAGAATATTTTTCATAAAATCTCGGGCTGTTACATGAAGATCCCGTCAGGATTCTTGATATGAGAGAACAAGTGCTGAGAAACCAGACGACTCGTCTGGTAAAAGTTCTATGGAGGAACCATAAGATGGAAGAGGCAACGTGGGAACCCGAGGAACTTATGATGAAGAACCACCCGAGTCTTTTCATGCGGTAGTATTTTAGAAATTTTTAGGAAAATTTATTTGAAGAAGGGGATAATGTAACACTCCAAGCTTCCACAGTACGATTCTCTTTGAATAATATATCAGCATGTGTTACACGCAACTTCGAGATTCTAACACACCGCGACCAATCAAACTAACCGTTTTGAATAGTAATACCCAATTTTTAACATTTTATAAATTTTATATCTCAAAATGGAATTCATTTTTGGATTCGGAATATCAAATTTTTCCTAGGGTGAAAATTTGGTACTTTTCGGATAACTTTTATATTTTTATGAATAGTGAAAATTACTAAATTTTAATTAAAAACAACTTTTTTAATCAAAATAATTAATAGTGATAAATTATGAATTTGAGTGGTTTTAAAGTATATTTAGAATATATTTTCACCATATAATACAATGTTGGTCATTGGACATAATTTCACATTTAAACTGGACATAAACAAGTTTCTATCTTTTAATAGTTATTATCTCTTAAAAACACACTTTTTGTCTTAACAATAGGAATTAATTTTATATTAATTTCTGCCACCTCTGTGTTTTGAATTTAGAAAAATGGACTCAATATTTAGAATTAGGAGGTCCAAATTGTGTAAATAGGTAACTTTTATTTTTAGACATTTTGAATAATTATTTCGGTAAATATTTTATTTACCTTGGTTAAAGGGTAAATCCGGTAAATAAAGGTAAACATTTAATATTATAATAATAATAAATTACCCTAAACCATTCCCTAAACTTATTGGTGGATACATGTCCGACCATGGGCATATTTGGGTCGATTTTGGGACCCCATGGAGCCACTTTTTTGTGATAGGGACACTTTATATTAATTAAGTTAAAGTAAATACAAATATAAAATAAGCATATATCTTTTAGAAAAACAATTTTTATATAGGGTAATACATAAGATAAATTAAACTGTAAATATTAATTAGAAAGTTAAAATTATTTCCTACATAAAGGTATTTTATTTATAATTTTTAGACATTAAATAATTTAATTTATATATGACACAATGGTGATGAAGTAATTACCTAATTAATGAAATATTAATAAAATTGATATTATAAATATCCAAATAAATGTAATTTCATAATTTTTATGAATTACACTATTTTTATAGGTTAATATGACATGTTATTATTCATTTAATTATGTTTTATTGAAGTAATAATGCTGTTATAATTTTCACAAAAATCAAATACCAGATAGTGTCAAAA
The DNA here is from genome assembly GCA_963277665.1 of Viscum album. Classification (NCBI taxonomy): domain Eukaryota; kingdom Viridiplantae; phylum Streptophyta; class Magnoliopsida; order Santalales; family Viscaceae; genus Viscum; species Viscum album. The sequence goes on from OY728145.1 coordinate 540,407,206, forward strand.
TTGACATAAAAGAATTTGTAAAACAAATATTATATTATTAATTTATATTCAATTCCTAAAAATCTAAGGATCTTCCAAGAGACTTATATAATTATAGGTGTATCATTAATTGACAACTTTTGGGTCTCTTGTATGTATATAGTAAGTTTATTAACTATATAATATAAAAATACAAAGTGACATGGTTAATGTCAAACTAATTAACTAAGAGTTAAAACTAAAAGATAAGGTTAGTATAATAACCCAAACCTGTCTAAAATCTATTGGTTGAAATAATTTCTACCCATCACCACCTTATAATTTGAATAATTTACTTTGGAGCCATTAGAAACCGAATATGAATTTATTATAAAATAATACTTTAAGTTTTTCCTAAAGAGCCCCTCCTCCCCCTTATAAAAGGACACCAATTCTAACCAATTCTTCACACCTTCAAAGCCTTTTGGTTCGGCCAAAACCTGACCAAATATTCTCTCAAATTCCTTAAATTCAACCTAGAGGCCTTAGTTTGATCATAAAGCCCACCTAAGGATCCCGTTTGATCAAATCAAAAGGAAGAACCCGAAGAAGAGGTAATGTCTTCACCACCCTTTTTCTAGTTCCTTTCTTCTTCAACTTCTTCTTCCTTTGTTATTTCCTTTATAAAATAATAACTCTAGTATCTTCTATATACTGTGATGTTATTATAAATATGTTATATCCATATTCAGTATTCTATCCATCCTTTGAATGACATGTCACCATACGTGCGTACGTACGTCCTACCGTCTCCACGTCGTGGTGTAATTGTTCTTCAATACACTATTATTTGGATGGGTATAATAATGATGTTTAATTCATGTAAATAATAAATATAACATGATAATTATTCTTTATATATGATATAACATCCAATTATATATTATTTTAATATCAAATGTGTGATATTGTCGCTCGTGCGTGCGTACGGACTACCGTCTCCACGAACGCGATGAGATTCATTCCCCATCCTATCCATTCAATTATAATTCTCATTTGATGATTAAAAATAATTTTTAAGGACTTGATATCATTATGGATATGAATAATATACAACCTATCCATAACAAACATGACTTATGTAACAAAACATATAAAAGAAAACAAGTAAGTTAACACCCGAAACGATGATAATACTAAGATATTATTAACAAAGAAATGTTAAAAGATCATATATGATATCATATTAATGTATATGATTCTTGTATAATTTAATAAAAATTATTTCACCATTATACAGTAGGTTAACCTACCCTCAACCAAGGAAAAGTACAAGGTAAGGGTTTATTTCACAGTCTCTTCATTATTCGAGGTTGTTTATACGTAATTATATACTGGGACCTCTTTATCATCCACATCCATGTTTCTTAGAAATGTATTTCAAACCATTATTACTATTTTACTGAATATGGTTTAAAGTCATTTATACCCTTTTTTGACTTTTTATAAGAAGTTTATAAAGGAATATTTCCGCCATTTTCCAAACAAGGTCCTTTTTACCTTTTCGACAAAATTAAGGTAAGAATGTCTTTTTAACTTATACAGCGGCTGTGGCTATTTTCCGCCGTTATAAAATCATCGAAGATTCCCTTACAAGCCTATAAGAATATTTTCAATGTAAATGTTTTATTTTATAATTATTTTACTCTTAAATTATTTCAAAATAGAAAGAGATATTTCTCTAAAAAGGGTTTCTATTTCATCTAGGTCAACATCCTTTGATGGATTATAAGTTTATTTGGAGTTGATTTATTATGATACAAAACTTCCATAATGTATTGAAGGTTTTGTTATATGTTTGACTGTGGATGTGCTATTTTTATACCATTCATGATTTATAGTTAATGTATTGACATTTCGTATGTTATTTTTAATACGAATGTTTATAATATGTTTAAACATTTTCATATGAGGAATGTATTGGACTTAGTAAGTGACGGGTGGAGCCCACTATAGCTCCTCGATGCATCGATAGGTCTCATGAGACAAATAGACGTGGAATTGTCCGAGGCCCTTTCTCAATTTGATTTATGGTTTTGGTCGAGGCCTTAATCATTTTTAGACGTCTTGGCCGAGGCCTTGACAAAATGTTTCAGAATGTCTGGCATTATATATTCCCTCATTATGGAAATAATATTGATGGTTCATGTGGTCATTCGACTAGTAGAATACCCCTGATTATGTTTTATTATGGAATTATTTACTCATCTAATATTTCTTCCATAAAATTATTCATATTTATTATTGGTAAAGGCTTGTGGTTTCAATTATTTACCATGTTTAATATTTATGTCATTTTCCGCTGCATTACTTACCCTTACTGAGCATTTGAGCTCACCCCTTTCTTATGTTTAATTTTCCCAGGATATGAAGAAGTTAGTTATGAGTGACCTGCATGCATAATCTTGGAGGCTTGGATGTTTCTTAATGAAATATATTTGTGTTTTATTCCTCTTCAAGCTGTAAAGTTGAACTTATGTATGAATATTGTTTCTAATAATACTAAACTAATTGGTATTTTGAGGCATGATTTCCTTGTGATCATGACAATGTTATGTAATAATGCACCGACTCTGGGTAACTAGGGTCGGGGTGTTACAATGTATATCAACATATATTTTTATATATAAAAAATTATTTATAAAAAAATGAATAAATTTAAATAAATATTAAAAATAAAAAATATTAAAAAATATTAAACAAATAAAATTTTAAAACAAAATAAAATTAATATATTCATATATATCAATATAATTTGTTATATTTGAAAAAAAAAATTAATTATACAACATTTATTAATTCAGCTAGCCCTCACCTAGAAGGACCATCCATTTTTCCAGCTCGACAAGGAAGTCCTACTAAGAAGAGGGTGGACCAAGGCCGGTGATGAGCATAAGGTGGGCTAAGGCCCGTGAGTTCCCATGCATATTGGCATGTGCCCATTTATGGCATGTGAAGAGTGTATGCAAGATCTCATCCCCATAGAATTTTTCTGGTGCAACAATGCTCTACAATCATATGAAAAGAAGTGGACGAACTCATGTGCACGATTGACTTAGTTTTATCAGCACTTTAACTAGCATTGATAAAGACAACCTTTATCAGTACTAGAATATACACTAATAAAGGTATATTTTATTAGTGATTTTCACTAGTACTGATAAAAGATAATTTTGAATAAACCTAAATATGCAGTAGAGCTTGAATAATCAATATGTGAATATTGTTTGATGTTGGATGCTAATATTACATGTCTACAGTATGATTGTATCTTTTGGTAGTGTGGTTGTGTCTATGAGAGGTGGCGTGATTTTTGATGAATATTGTGGTGGTAGTGTTATTACTGAATGATGTGAGACTTTGTTAGTGATGCCTGATGGCATGAGATGAAATTTAATTAATAAATATTAAAACAGTAATGTGGTTGGAATAATGTAATGGCATCCTATTAATTAAATCTAATAAATTGGAATGAGATCAAATTAAACATATAAAGTTTGTAATTGGAGAATAAATGCAAGAAATGAATGAATAATGGATGGAATAATTGTGATTGATAGTTGGGAAAAGATTTTCATTTAATATGAGAAATAATTGGTATATCAAACCTAATATTGGCTAGTAAAAAGAATTTGGGACTTTTTAAATGAATGAGTGAAAGTTGAAGGCTGATTATTATGGTTGTTTTCATGTGGTTATTTTCCAGTTTTTGTCCTAGAGGTGGCATGGTTGTCAATGGGTAGTTGTGCCATGTTAGTGAAGTAAATGAGTTGTTATAAAGTTATTTTTATGCCCCACTATGTTGGGATTTGTGTATGACTATTATATTAAATTATTTTCTATGATTTCATTAAACACCCTATCGAATAAGATCACCTTATTGATTCCCAAAACGTTTTTGGGGTTCGGTGTGTTTTCCTCAACATCCAGGTTGGTAAATGAATGAATGAATGACATATCATTTATTTAATCTCCCTTCTAGGAGTGAGGATTTGTATGGACTTATACAAAAAACTAACATACCACATAGGGTATTGGTTTTGGTAGAACATATTGTGTATTGGATTTTAAATTCACCTGAAAACTCTACGGTGTATTAAGATGATAGGTACATGATGTACTAGAAGACCCCATAGGTTATTGGATTATAGGTTCACTAGAAGAACCTATGTGTTAGGAATGGGATGATATTATTTGACATTGATGAGATGCAATTATATATTGGCGGTTTTGCATGAGAGGAGAAATAAATTGGGTGTATGTTCTTAATGTTCATGATACCCTACTCTACTAGATATGTTTATTATTATTTGACATGAATATAGAAGGGAAAGAGCTTAATACATTTGACATTGGGGCGTGAGAGTGACAATTCAGTGAGGAAGTGATTGTGGGGTTCCTTGATTATTTTTTATTACATTTTTACTACATGTGTGTGATACTTGGTGAGTGAGTCTTGTTGAGGTTTGGAATGAATTGTTTACCAACTAGGTGTATGTTGGTTATAATATTTACTCTTTATAAAATTAATAATCTTTTCTCAAATTTTATTACTACTTGTATGTGATACTTGTGTGTGTTATACCCTTTGTGCTCGTCAGCAACCTAGAGCCTATTGGAGGCAGCCTTCGGGGGGACCTCTCACCATTTTTATCCAATGAGTGGAAATGGTAGAGGGTGGTTCATGAAAATATCCTCCTCAAAAATTGTCTTTTGGTCCTATGAGGCATGTTATATGATTTTCAATTTAACTAAAACATCTTTTGTGTATTCCCTATGACTCCAAAATACCAACTGAATCCATAAAAATCATATCTTCCTTTGTATACTGCATGACGTCTAAATTTTGTTGCTTATATTTATTCTAACCTCATGTCACCAATATTAGATCCTTTTTTCAGAAAAAAAAATATTTTTAACTCCTGAAATCTTTCTCTTTATATTAATCTTCTTCTCATCCTATTCTAAGTAACATTTACTATAGTTTTTGACTTTAAGTAAGTGTACCTAGATTTTTAATAATTTTGAGTATCACCAGATTTTGATATAAATTTCACTTTAAAGAATTTCATTTTCTTTATTGACTTTTCAAATAAATTTCTATTTTTATTTCCTTACATTGAGGATGATTTTTTACCCAATTATGCCACACTATTCTTTGAACATTCTACATCTTCTAAATTGAATTTTGGAAGCTGTATATTAACTTGTTCAGTTCTTCTTCTATTTTGAACAATTTTTATTGAATATATTTATTCTCCATCACATTCTCATTTACATATTCTTCCTTCTTACATTCAATAGTTTTATCATCATCAATATTATTATTCAAATAATCAATCACTTTTATAAATTTTCACTTTTCCTCAAAAAACACATATTCTTTGCTATTGGAGTACTAATCATTCTTATTAAACACTATGATCTCTTTATCATATTTAAAAAAATTAGAGACATTATTTTAACTCTATATCAATAGGTACTCTATTTAAATATATTATTATTCACTTTTAGAAATAATTTCATCACTTTTATCATAAAATTTTGGAATAAGTAGTTTTTAACTATCTTCATCAACAAAATATCTAACTTAATCTTCATCTTTACTAACTTCACATTCTTTATGTAATAAGTTTCTTATTTTAAATATTTAAAAACTATTGACCATATATTTTGAGGAAAACTTTTAATTGTCTTATTTAATCTTAGATAATATTATAAGATATTATTATTCTTCGTGATTAGTTTCATGTTCATTTTTTTTGGGAAATTTATTATGAAATTTCCAATAGATCCACACCCAAAAACAATTTAAAGGGAAGTTTCCATTATATATTACTTTCCCTATTCTCATTTTTTTAGATAAGGAATATTAATTCATCATATTCCTCATTTAAATCATTATTTGAATACAAAATTCTTGTATATTCTTCTTAACTATAATATTCTTGGTCTTCTCAGGTATTGAGGATTTAAAAGGAATATCCATTACATAATTTCCCTTTTTTTTTGACAACACAATATTTTCTAATCTAATAAGATATAAAAATAAAATATAAGTCATAGAGAAGGATTTCACCTGGATCACTGTCATAAAAAGTATAAAATTTTGTATCAGAAATTTCAGGTAAGATAAACAATATAATTTTTTAACATTAGTGGAGTCCTCTAACTTCTCACGATATCATATAACCATATTTACATCATTATTAAAAATTTTGAAGAAAATTTCAATGATCTCATAATCATGCACCCAAATATCTACATAATTTAGTTCTTAAATATGTATTTTGACATGCCTCACTTTGGAATAACATTGATTAATATTATTATGTTTTTACCAAATACCTTTTTTTATTGCTCGGAATTTCATAACTTCACTCTTTGAAAGGGATTATAAAATGAAATTTATGGCACAACCATAATTCTCTATATTCTTCGTATCTTCTGATGTTATGTCACCTGCTTTCACATATGGGGTATATCTACTAACATATATTCCAAAACATCATAACTGATAGATAGCTGGTATGGAAATATTATGTACTTACATACATGATAAAATGTCCCATCAGATGTAGAAATATTATTACTATTCACTTAATTTAAATTATCTATTATAGATGAGTAACAAATTCTTCTTACTTAGAGAGAATTAATATCTAAACGAAAAACAACTAATCACAAAATAAGGGGTCCTAATACTCTAACACCTCTCTTGAAACCACTTGTAGGATCCTTTTAAGATTAGTGATAGGGAGTAAATTAATTATTGTAAATTCATTTTATATTTATTTTCAAAAAACATTGATTTATGTTAATATGGGTGATATTTTGGGTCAATACACATCCAAAACACATGAAAAGAAGGAGAAAAATGATTTATAAGGTCCACCACTCAATGTTATAAGGTTATTCCTTAGTGTGGTTTTGATTCCTCTAAGATCAGACTACACATTAGAATAATCATATAGGTATAAGGAAGTAGAATATACACCTGAATCTCATGTTTTCACTTCTGCTAACATTTCTTTGGTTCATCTTGCATAAAATTACATCCTAAATTTATCAAGAATATAAAACGTTGAAACAACTGATATGACTTCTACTACTAGACTTCTATTGAGTTTTTGAGTGTGTTGCGTTCTTCTTACTCACTTGTTCATTCAATATATTAAGTCGCTACATCAAATTGAATGAATGATATTATATGAAACCACTACATTTTTATCTTTATAGAGAATGATGTAGCATCTTAGGCCAAATTACCATGCCCGATCTAGAATTCCTTAAGACCATAGGCACACCTCCCCATATACTAGATGATATATACATGCAGAAAGGGTCTAAAATAAAATGATGGGGAGATTATACAATCAATTAGAGTAATAAATATCAATAATTACCCAATAATTAAAAAAATACCATAAAATTAAGTGGAAACCATAAGACAAAAAATGTTTAAATGAACACATAAACAATAAACTCAACGATCACCATAAGAAACAACACATCAATCTGCCATTAGAACAATCATGTTAATGATAGAAATGAATAAAAGTATATGGGTCTCTACAAATTTGGGCCTCATCTTGTCTCAGTGTCCTTGTTCATAGTGAACTATCCCACACAGTGATAAAACCTTGGTCCCATTCTATCTTGAACCTGAAATAAGTGACATATTCTCAGGTACCCAATTGAAATTACCATCAACGAAGTGTGTGGGTAAAATTCACCAAGACACCACTAATATAGTTTAGTAACCAACCATTAAAATCATTGTAAGTGCATTTTTTAAAATTAATTTATATTAATAATAAAAATATGTGTTTGGATATATATTATATAATCACCAAAAACCCACAAGAAATAAACAACTGTGAACCACAAGATTATGTTCTTGGTAGGCTGCCATGAACCCTGAACTATGTTTCCTTAGGATCCATGCTATAATTTTGTTATAACAGATGTCAAATGATATCAAGGGCATGAATAAATACTAATAAATATGTCACATGACATCCATAATGCATCAATAAAACATGTCACTCAGTATCCCCTAGGCATCAAATATCAGGTCAGGCCACAAGGCTGACTATTGAAAATGAATTCGGTATTCCCAAGGTATCAAGTCTTAGGTTGGTTCACAAGTTCAAATAGTGAGAAAATACCTTGTATCATAAATTAATTTTTACCTAACACATTACTCAATATCCACATTGGATCATGTTTCACACTGGACATAAGGATCTCATGCTCCAACCATGTGTATGGGTCTCCCACCATCTTCACAAGGCAGGAACACCCCCCTTTAAGGGGTAGTCATCACATAATGGTCCACCTATTGTAAATACCAAAAAATAACCTCCATAGGAAATATTATATATCACAAAATGGGGTAGGGAATACATATCTAAAAACATATAATACTATCACTATTCACCATAACTTCCAGTACACACATGTGATCAAAAAATCAAATATGGTATATTAGGATATCTAAGAACACTCATGGAATCAGTAATTATACTTTTATTATATATATAAATTTATATATATGAGAATGTTCATATAAAGTGGTTCTTAGCTTTTACCATCTTCTAATTTGTTGAATTTTTTTTCGAATTAATTTAATCTTTTCAATATTCCATTTTTTCATGCAACACTGAATATAACGTGTGTAATATAAGAGATCTAAGTTTAGATTACATTTCACTCAAAAACAAGTTAATATTTCACTAGAAGGAACAATTATATTATCTTGAGGTACACACACATCTATGTTTGTCTTGTGTTGTACACAATTCTGAGATCCTTCAATAGCTTGCGTTACATGCAAGGCTGAGTTTTACTGATCTAAAGTATACTATTAATATTGTTATTAAAATATTTTTGTAGTTAACTCCAAGATTTTTGGAATGGAAGCTACAATTAATATTAAATTAAGGGTGAAAATATGATGTAAAACTGTAAATAAAATGAATCCTTTGGTTATCAATTTGTTATAAATGAATTTAAGAACTAATTGAAAATAATGAAATTCCTTCTCTGAGAAAACTATTTTTCTATGTACAAGAACAATTTTATATAAATAAATTAAACAAAACAATTTTAATGATTTTTTTTAATAAAATTTATATATTATATATTCAATCAAAACTTTTGACACTCATACAATTATTTTTATAGGTATAAGATGAGAATAAATCCTATTTTGTGAATAAAAAGATGTATTTTTCTAAAAGATAATTTTAATTATTTTTAATGGTGAACCTATTTTAATTATAATTTTTACACTTTTATAATTTTTATTTTGAAAAAATAATCTTTATTTTTCAAATCATAATATGAAAAATTAATTTGGGTGATTTGTTTGTAATTTTTTGAATAGTTTCTTTATTCATGAACAGTGAAAAATAATGAATTTTAATTTAAAATTGAATTTTCATCTAATTTATATATATATATATAAATTATATTTCAAGTTGGTTTTAAAGTATTTTTAAATAAATTATAACTCTAATAGTACAATTTAGTTCATTATAATAAACTCACACTGAAAATATATATAAAAACAATTCAAAATTTGGAAACATTTCATTTTAAAAACCCGTTGTTTCGTCTTGTTTCCGAAATTATTTTTAAATTATTTTTTTCCACGTATATTTTTGGAATTTGGAAAAAATTATTTTATATTTTTATTAATAATAATTTATAATTTATAATATGGAATCCTTAATTTTATATCAAAAATATTAGTGAAATTAATTAAAATGAATTATAGTGATTAAGGTATAAATGAGTTTACTTAGAGGATAAAATTTATCTTAAGGGACCAAATAACATAGAAACATGTCCAAAATCCATTTTATGGATATATATATACCATATACTCACTTTTATAAAAAATGGACCATTATAGGATGCACATGATGTAAAGGAGATCTCTCAATAGTGTTTGCATTTATATATTTACAAGAATGCCACTTCTTCTCCACTATAAAAATGGCAGTAAGTCCCCTCAATTCTTCACACCTATCAATCCCATTGGATCATCCAAACCATGGACAAATAATCACAACAATTCTATAATCTAATACATTACGCCTAAATTTGGGCAAAAAGTAAACAATTTTTGTTCATTGGTTCAAACCTAAAGGAATTACCAAAAGAAGAGGTAACATCCTTCGATAAGGACTTTTGTTTTACTTATTTATCAACCACTTAAATTTTGATTATTACATGATTATATTATAAATTCATTTTCCTCAATATTCTGAGATTTATATTTGTTAATGGTATGATCTAAACTCACACACACTTCCATCAAATGAGATGCCCAATCATTGTTAGTGTGTACGACGAACTACCGCCTCATGAACCGCTGATGTTCATTATTCCATTACCACCTATAAATGTTGATAATAATGATGTAATTACAATTTTTAAATGATATTTATGATTTATTTATTCGTCTATAATTATTATATAACATATATTTTCATTATTTTCATTTTTTGGAATACGATAACTTCATTTGTGGACGTGTGGACTACCGCATCCTCAAAGCGATGTGATTCCTTATTTATTTGCATGGAATGTATTAAGGATGAGTTTAGTAAACATATGTGATATATATGACATAAGAATGATACTAGAAGTATAAAAAACAAACACACACACACACACACACATATATATATATATATATATTAATTTTTGTTCTTTAAAAATATGGCGAGCAAATGGAAAGAACATTCATACGTATGTACGACCAAACATCTACATCAATGGCATATTTCATTTCATATTTATATATTTTATATATTGTTATAAATAATTATATAATGGATATATATGATATTTATATCTTGTTTTAAATTATGTAAATAATTATATCATAATCTATGTAAGAGGATCAAAAATAAAAAGTCAAAACACTATATGAAAAACAGAGTGGTTATTAACTGAAACACAACTTTAACATAAAATTAGTAATAAATGGGTAATATAAATTCATAGTAAAATCAAATATGGGATGATATATAATAATAGTTTTTCTATGGTATATTTATAATAAACATATATTTTTTTATACAGGATTTTTGAATGTGTACGTATAAATTCATGACATCAGGTAAGGGTTTTTATCAAATAACTTTTATTTCAGTGAGATATATACTATATTCACCAATTATTCTTATTTCATGGTTTATATAAATCCCTATTAAATTTTATATCATGAATTTCATTTAATTAATGATATTAAATGTTTAAATTTAATTTATTATTTCATGGATTTCATGATTCAAAATCTACTAATATAGTAAAGGGAAATCTAGACTCACTTTTATTACTACGAGACTTATTACATATTGACCACTAGTTTTTTTTGCATGGTTTATATATTACCCATTAATTTATTATATGATTATTTTGCAAAAATTTATGGGTAGTTATATATCAATTTTATGATCTTGCTTTCATGGGGTTTACGATTCAAAAGATACTAAATCAGTAATGAAATTTTGTCTCAATTAGCCTTCTTTGAGACACATGTTATCTTATGGACCTATATTATTTTACGAGGTGTATATAATTCCCTTTGATATGTTATATCTGGAATAAAGTTATTTTTACAATATTTTATACATTATGTAATGTTATTATGGCATTGGGATCAAGATTCAATGTTACCAAAGATGTAACATGTTATTGCTACAATCTAATCCTTTATCAGGATTGTTCATGGTTATGCTTAGATTGATGAAATATTATGATAAATCTTTCAATAAAATTAATGAATTTTATTCTCCTATTATTAATGATATCTTTATGTAGTAGTACATTTTTTCCACTCTTTGGTACTTAATATAATATATAAATTATTTTTAAAACATTTTACATTATTTCTCTCGTCCGTTGGACTTTTTTTAAACCATGTTTTTTAAATAGTTTCTCAAAAATGTTTTTAAATTATATCTTAAGATCATTTTCGCGTAATGTTATTTTAATAATATATTTATGTTTTAAAAAAAATTAACATTGTTTTCAAAGCTTCCTTAATAAGTTTTCAAGGATATTTTCAAAGAAAAATGTTTTAAAAAAGGTTTTTTTGTTCAAGAAGGGTTTCAAATGATTTTCGAAGATTAATTTATATGTTTTAAAAAAAATTCAAAAAAAGGTTTTAAAAAAATTACTTGTAAAAAGTGTTTTAAATGAATTTCAAGGCTCCCTTTATATGTTTTCAAAATGTTATTTTCAACAAAAATGAATAAATGGCTTCCATTATAATTTGTTAAGGCTATTTTCAAAGGAAAAGGTTTTTAAAATGTATTCAACCTAAATTTATATATTTTTATTGAAATAGGTTTTCAAAATGTTTTTGAGATTCCTTAAGAGGGTTTAATGGTTATTTTCAAATAAAATGGGTTTTGAATTTTTTTTTGTTTTATAAATAATTTTTTTTTAAATAAGAAAGTATATTTTCCATAATAAATTTTATAAAGGATATTTGAAATATATATTTTTAAGAAAATTATTTTTGATATTTTTGTATGAAATATATTTTCAAATAATTTCTATTATCCTTAATAAATTTTCCAAGTGATCTTTAAAAATCATTCTCCATATTAGATGAGGTCCTTTGATGTAGTTTATGGTTTACTAAGGATGTGATCTAAGGGAACCATTAAAATTAATTATTTTAATGGTTTATGTTTAAGGTAAAAAAAAATTATGAAAATAGTTTCTCTTCATTGGGTTATATAATGATTAAATTCTTATGCAACCTACTTATTTTCACCAGTTATTCTTTGATGAAATGATTATAAAACCTGTCTCTTTTACACCAGTTATGATATGATGACAAGTTAATGATACAAATTTTATTTCATTCATTATTATATAATGATTGTTTATTATCTTATGAAATGTATATGTATGATTTCATTAGGTGATGGGTTAAACCTGTATTTCCCTCAAATGAATTGGGTAACAATTTATATCTGATCAGATAGACACGGCTAGAACGAGGAGTGGACTTGATTCAGAAAAGGACATTGTCTGCTAAGATGGGATTAGGAGTGAACCTTGAGTAAAAATATTTTCCTTGGAGTGATAATTGACTACTAGGATGGTGTGGGAGTGAACCTTGACTAATAAGATGGTTTGGGGAGTTAATTCATTCAACTATGAGGAAAGGGATGTGAATGGGGATGGGGATGTAATCTTCCAAGTGGGTGTATCCCCCATGAATTACCTAGATAATTTTTGGAAATGTGATTTGATATATATGGAATGATTTTATATGCTTTTGTATCTACTATAATTACATTTACTATTCCTATGTTTTGATTTCCTGGCTCATTCTCTTGATTTCCTTATGATTTTTTTCTTCTAAACTTCTTAAACTTATGCCATGATTATTATTTATGCTATTTGATATTCAGGGTATGATTTTACAAAATTATTCTCATATTCTCTTACCCTTATGCTTATGTTATGATTATTCATGTACTTTATTTACCAGTATTGAGCATCTAAGCTCAACATTTCTTATTTTTTTCTTTTACACATGTTATGAAGAAAAGTTTTATGCAGGACTACTAAATTGGATGATCTTTGTGGGAAAAATTGAATACCATTCACCAAGTTAGAATATTGTGTTACAAGTTTTCAGTGACACTAAAATATTATGGTCCTTAGGCATACACTTTTATAATGTGTAGAATATTCATGTAAAATGATGTAATACCCATGTATCTTAAGCCTTTGTTGGTATAGATGGTATAAAAGGAAAGCTTTAGTCGCCCTTTGAAAACAAGGATAACAAGACTTTAGTGAGATCCCTACGTATATTTCTAAGGATATGTATAGGGATGTCTCTAAGGATAAGTCTAAGGATGATTAAAAGATTTGGAAAATTTTATGGAATTTTGGTAAAGAATAGAGAAAGTGTTTTCCTAGAAATGCATCCCAGTCCGGATACTACAACTAGATGTGGCTCTAGAATAATGTTACATAGGTGTAATAACCCTGAAAACAACATATTTATCTTGACTCAATCGGGAACAGGTGCGTGATATTAGGCATTGCTTCACACCTTGTCTGGCACTCTAAAGTGATATTATTTTGAAATTCACAAACTATTTACAAACCATCATGAATGAATTTAATAAGATGATGATAATTAATGATATAGGATAAGCCTAAGGTGTAATATATTTAAAATAAGGTGTCATGATTTAGACATCCTATAATTAATTTTTAATGATTATGTGGTTTTGTACTATGATTAGTGTTGCTAACACTGTGGTTTTATTTTTCATAGATAGTTGGAATAAGAACTAATTATGATAAAATTGAATCTGATGGAAAATTTAATGCTTATATACAACTAAATTGGATGATTATTGGATATAAAGATAATGCAATTATTTCAAACCAGCTATCTTGATATATGATAAACAGTGTGAACTTTGGTGATATTACTATCTCATCAAATAAGAGGAAGGTGGAATTTTATGAAAGATCACATGAAAAAGAACATAGAGAAACCCATATGAATATTTCTAAATATCTAGAAGAATGGATAAATAACCTCCTAGAATAACACAAATGGAGAGGAATATGTTATCTTTTCGAATACAAGGGCCATAGAGTGAGAAGTTGTCATAGAGATTAATGTATTATCTATAGAGAATATAGGAATTACCAACCTAATTACCCGACTTAATAATTGACTTGTAATCCATGGAATGACCTATACCATGAAAATCATTGAAGGGGGGTTATTAATGTATTTAGGTTTTTGGATTCATGATTTATTAAATATAAGGATTGTTTCGTATAAGTTTTTCATTTATGATATGAAGGAATATGATGAATTGTTCAGATGGAATAGAAAATTGATTTAATGGAAAGGTAATATTTAGGTGAAACAAATTATTAATGGAATTACAACCTTTAATATGTTCTTAATGTTAAAACAGTGATTATTAACTTGGAAATGATTAATGATTTGTTGACAATGTGTATTATTCATTAATGAATGGGGTATACAACATTATTGGATTTAAGTAATATGTATTATATTCATTGGACCAATTATGAATAAATGTTTTAAATTAGTATTTATAGTAAATAAGCTTATTATAATAAGAATAAATGATGGAGGTATTCGCATGTTTGGTATGTGAGAACTAAGAGCTACATTTTAAGGGGGATCAATGTTTAGATGGTTTTAAGAAATTTAGTGACCTTATTTCTAAAGTTTTGAACTTTGATCTTTCAAAAGGGTTACATGGTAAACCATTTATGAAATTTTTTATGTTAAAATTAAGATGAGGTTTTAGAGATTAAGGTATTATCTCTCTATATAAGGATTTATGAATATTGGAGAACTTGTGCTGACCAATCAATTGTGATAATGAAAAATGGAATGAACTATCATTTTATTTTTGTATCTCATGATCTGTTAATGGTTTAGGAATGACAATTCACCTTTATTTCATGGAAAAATAAATGAATTGGAAATTGATCAAGGTAAAACAAAGGGTGAGATATTGTTGAAATCATGTAATTATATCTTCTCCTGAAAATTCTTCAACGTTAGGAAAATGTCACGAAATAAAATATTGTCTCGTTATCTCATTCTTGATGATATCAATGGCCATTTTTAAGCTTCTTTACTTTATGGCTTCCTGATCGTTAACATTCACCTAACCATGTTCTTTATCACCCTCAATCAGATGTTGGTAGTAATATTTCTCCTCCATGTCCATGTTTTCACTTTCCACCTATGTTCTCCTATGTGTAATCCAAGTTATGAGTAACTTTGGATAAATGTTTTGTTTCTAAAATTCCAATTTCAATGGAAGTTTTAGTATTAGTTTTTATGATGTGGGTTTATATGAAATGAACATCCTTGTTGTAATACATTGATAACCTAGAATCATTTTTAGGGATAAATTCATTTTAAGGTGGTATTTTGTAACACTGAGATATTTTTTGATTTTCTTCTGAACAAATTTTATCATTTCAAAATTCTTCATTTCACCCAATACTAAATTTATCTTGTGTTATATAAAAGAACTAAATTTTGATTGTGTTTTATGCAACATTGAGTTAATGTTACACTACACTCAACACATTGATTATCTTGAGGTATAAGAAAAACTATTCTTTTGTTATGATATAAATAGTGACAAGTTCCTTTGATAAATTGTGTTACACGCAAGGCCTAGTTTCACCGAAATAAAATATACTTTTAATATTGTTATTAAACTATTATTATAGTTAACACCTAGTCAACGGAATTTATGTTACATGTAAGATTACGTAAATTACGAAAATATTATATAGAAATGCAAATAAAATTAATCATTTGGTTATCAATTAGTTAGAAAAGTATGTGAGAACTATTTGAAAATAAATAAATTCATTTTATAGGAATATTATTTTTTATGTACAAACACAATTTTATCTCAATATATTAAAGCTGATTTTCATGAATGTTTTTAATAAAAAATTTATATTATACGTTAAATCAATTTTTTAACAATCATCCAATTTATTTGGTAGGTATAACATAATAATAAATCCAATTTTATGAATAAAAATATATATTTTTCTAAAAGGTAATTTTAATGCTTTTGAATGGCACACCTATTTTAAATATAATTTTCTTAATTTTTATAATTTTTATTTGAAAAATTATTATTAATTTTCTAATACTTAATATAAAATTTTATTTCATTTGAAATTTAGTTATTTTTCTGAGATGTTACATTTTTTAATGAATAGTGAAAACACAGAATTTTAATTGAAAATTTCTTTTTCAACTAATTTATTTATATTATTAAATTATATTTTAAATTGGTTTTAAAGTTTATTTAGATAAATTATAAATATATTAATACATTAATGATCATTGGAATTAGTTCTGAATTGAATATAAAAATTAAAACAATTCAAACTTTTGATCATTCTCACTTTAAAAACATGTTGTTTTGTCCCATTTGCAAGATTTTGTTAAACCAGTTTATGACAGTAATATGTTTTTTATTTGGAAAAATGGATTAAATATTTTTATTCATTATAATTTATAAGATTAATAATTTAAAATTATTTTTTTTCCAGAAATATTAGTAAACTTTATTAAAATTAATTATATCGATTATGGTAAAAACGAGTTTACTTAGTGGTTAAATGATAGCTTAATGTAAAAAATAACATAGACACAAGTCCCAAAGAAATTGGCTGGAAATATTTCTACCATATCATTTATTTTATAAAAAAAGTACCATTATTGGAGTCACATGATGTAAGTAAGACCTTTCAATAGTATCTACCTTCTACATTTACAAGAATGGAACTCCTCTTCCACTATAAAAAGGGAACCCCTTCACTTAACACATATAAAGAAATTTTTATCATCCTTCCCCTAGAAAAATAAACTCTTAAATTCCCTTATCTCATCTTATAAGAATAAATTTGGGAATAAATCAAACCAATTTAGTCCTTTGGTGAAAACCAAAAGGGATTACCTAAAGAAGATGTAACATCTTCCAACAACCACATTTGTTTTATTTCTTTCTCCAAACCTAAAAATATTATTATTCCATGATTATATAACAAACCATGTATCATAAATATAGTGATATTTTTATTATCATAATGTTATGATTAACGCATAAACACACATCCATCAAATGGGATAAACAAACATCATTTGTGTGTGTGGAGGACTACCACCTCGTGAACCGATGTCATTCGTTCTTCTATTACAACCTATCAAGGTTGGGAATAATAATCTACATACTAATTTTTTAGGATATATATGATAAATAAGATGTATTTATTCTTTTTAAATTATTATATAACACATAAATTTGTGATTTACATTTTGCAGGGATAGGATAATTTCGCTTGTTGATATGTGGACCACCGCCTCCTCAAAGAGATGAGATTCCTTCACTCTTTAAATAGAATGTATTAAATTTGGTTTTAATAAAAATAGGCGATATATATGAGATATTTATTATACTATAATTATAATACACACAAACACACACACATATATATATCATTTAATATTCTTTCTTTATAAATATGACAAGAAAATGGAAACCACATTCATGCGTACATACACCATACCGTCTCCATGAATGGTGTATTTCATTTCATATTTATATAATTTATAGATTATTATAAATTATTATATAATGAATATATATGATATTTATATCATGTTTTAAATTCTAGATATAATTAAATCATGATCTATGTAAGAGGATCAATAATAAAATGTTAAAACATATATGAAAAAACAAATGAGTTATTACCCCAAACAGAACATTAACCTGAAATTGTTAATAAAAAGATAATATAATGCCCTAATAAAATCATATATGGTATGGTATATAAGAATATGGATATTTTTTATATTTATAACAATATTACATTGACTATACATTAGGTTTGAACATGTATGAAGAAAGTCAATATATAAGGAAAGGGTTTTTCTTGTCTCAGTTTTATTTATGTGAGATATATATTGTACGCACCACATATTCATGTTGAATGGTGTGTATACATCTATATGAAATGTTATATCATGAATTTAATTTAATTAATTACATTTAATGTTTCAATTTCATTTATTCTTACATATATTTCATGATTCAAATATTACTCAAGTAGTAAGGGGATTTCAAGTCTCACTTTTATTTTGTGAGACTTACGATATATTCACTACATATTTATATTTTTATGGTATATAATTCCCATGAATGTATTATATGGTTACTATCATTAATTTTATGGGTATTTAAAAATAAATTTCATGATCTGTTTTCATGGGTTTTACAATCCCAATGTTACCAAATCGGTAATTCAATTTTGTCTCAATTTTCCTTCTTTGAGACACATGTTATGTTATGAACCTATAGTCTTTTAAAAGGTGTATATAGTACCATTTTACATAATGTATCATGAATATACTTTTTTTATTGATATTTTATGCTTCATGGAATTTTATTATCTCCTGGGGATCATGATTGAATGTTACCAAAGTGGTAAAAATTTATTGCTACCATCACATTATTTATCAGGATTATTTATAATTATGATTCAGTTGAAGAAATAATTTGATCCATATCTCAAAAACTCTCAAGAATCTCGTTATTCTATAGTTATTCAAGATTTATTCATGTAATATTACCATTTTCCACTATATGGTACTTTGAAAATTAAGAATGTATTTTTTATAAAATATGACATTATTTCTCTCCTTGGTCCAAAATATGTTTTATTCAAAAACCATGTTTTCTAAAACTATTAAAAAAATATTTATAAATTATATTTTAATCTCATTTTCAAGTGAGATGATTTGAAATACATTTTTTTATGATTTAAAAAGTGTTTAAACTATTTTTCAAAGCTTCATTTCTAAATTTTTAAGGTTATTTTCAATGAAAATGGTTTTCAAATTTTTTTTCTATTTACGATGTGTTTTAAATGATGTTAATGTTTCCTTATTTATGTTCTCAAAACAATTTTTAATGAAAACATTTTTCAAATTTTTTTATTTTTTCCCCAAATGAATTTATTAAAAAAGAAAGTAACATTACAATCATGAGGTGTAAAGAGCTTACACCAGTAGGGTAAATATAGGGATACAGAGAGATAAGTCAAGCAGCTCAAATACTCCTAATAAAGGTAGTAATACCTTCATTCTGTCAAGGTAAGAAGATCATCAAATGTCCAGCCAACTAAAATTTCTGATCAGGATGGTAGAGCAGAAATTCCATTCTTTATGCGCTTCTAGGATAGCTCCTCAGCAAGGCAGAGCCGCAACCAAAGAACCAGTGCAATGATCAACCAAAAAAGTATCAGAATCAACCAAATCTACAAAAAAAGAACTGGAACTGGACCAATTAAGTTGGTACATTGTGAAAAGGATCCATCCAGGCAGAGTCCAGACAAAGAAGCAGAAATTCACAGATTCCAGATAATAAATAGCAAGATCATCTCAAAAAAAATCCAAAGATCATACAAGAGAAAGACAATAATCGACTCCCATAATCAAGGTCTTCTAGCTTCTACCCGACTAATAAGATGAGTTAGGGAGTTTTTTGAAACTCCGTATTCATTATTTCATTGAATATATCTGACTTGATGGCTAAGTATGTATCCTTTGAAATATCTCCTCTTCTAAAAGATTGATATAGGATTTCATCTCGAAGCTTCTCCGTAGATTTAGGATCTTCACCACAAGGCACATTATGCAAATTGTCCCCTTTATCATGTTTTCGGGCCTCTACATGATGAGTTGTGTTAGTGGTAGGGAATTCCTATCTTGAGATGTCCAATGAAGGTCTGACTATCATTCTTTCAAGTTGAGAATAGTCTTTGCGTTTCCATGTTTTTCTGGGGTTAGGGGTGATGAACCCATCAGCATCAACTATTGGTTTTTTCCCCTTCCTGGCCATTGCTTGCAAATAATCTTCCTCAATATGAGTTGTTTTATCTTATTCCTCATGAGATGAATCACTATTTTCAGATGGTCCACACCCTTCATTTTCATCCTCCTGAGTATCATCTTGTATTTGCACTTCTGGCACATCCTCAAGAGGTGGGGGGGGGGAACTGTAATGGTTATTTGATTCCACAACCGGAGGTGGGACCTCCTTAGGGGAGGTCTGAGCCCCATCTTGCAATCTGCTAGGTGTAGATACTGAAGGAATTGGTTTACTTTTCTTGACTTTCTCAATCAAAATATTCTTTTTAGTTTCATGACAAGCGTCTTTGATTCCACATTCCTTTGAGGCATGTCCTAGTCTAAGGCAACATTGGCAGTAAGAAGGTAAATTTTCATAAACAACATCTTGAAAAAAACTGGTATCACCATTCTGTATCCAGATTTGAGAAGGCAATTCCCTAGAAACATTAGCCTCAATACATATTCATATTACTGAAGGCCTTGAGAGATTCCTAGTGGCCGATTCCATCTTTAATGGGGTTCCAATGAGATTTGAAAATGGGAAGAGGGTATGTTGTCTGAACAAGTGCAGGGGTAGGCCTGGGAGACCAACCCAGAGTGGAACAGTTGTGGATTCCTTGAATGGGTCCAAATTCAGGGTTTATTTCAGAACTTTCATGGTGTATCCACCAAAAAATGAAGATTTTCTAGACCAAAGTTTATAGTAGTCATCCTTAGCAACAAATCAGAAGATAGTAATGTGCGAGCTAACTAGACTGATGTTAAAATCTAAAAACCCAATCTCTTCTAATTCTCTTCTAAGGAAACTCATAGAAGTTCTATGAACAGGAAATTTACCAACCAAAAAAAGGTGTAAATCCGAGGCAAGAGAACTCACCTCCAAATCTGAAAATGAAATCGCAGGTTTCCCGTGGTGTCAAAAATACTTTTGATTAACTTCAAGATATGGAACCGTGTTGTCTGTAAGGCCAACAACAGGTATCTCTGATGAGCTTCAAGAGACAACATCAGTGAACAAGCATGGATGTGGGCTAGGGTTCTCTAGTGAGCAGTTCATCTGCACGTGGGTCATGAATCCTCCTCCTTCAATAACTTTTTATGTTTAAAAAGCGTTTTAAATTATTTTAAAGGCTTCTTTTATAAGTTTTTAAAAGTTTATTTTTAATGAAAATAATTTCAATGATTTCAAAGATGCCTTTGTATGTTTTCAAGGTTATTTTCAAAGAAAAACTTTTTCAAAAATGTTTTCAATATTACTATATATGTTTTCATGGAAAAATGTTTTCAAAATACTTTCAATCTTCCTTTATAAATTATCAAGTTTATTTTCAATGAAAATGGTATTCAAAAGGTTTTACTTTTTAAAAATAATTTATTTCAAAGGGGGAAGTATATTTTTCCAGATAAATTTTTTAAATTAAATTTCATTTATCTTTTTATCAGAAAAATAATTTTAAAAATGTTTTATGAAATTTATTTTCAAAGAAATTCTATTTTCCTTATGAAATGTTCTAAGTGATCTTTATAAATCCTTCTCAATATAAGATGAAATACTTTGATATAGTTTATGATTTACATGGGATATGATCCAAGGATACCATTCTTATTGTTTATTTGAATGGTTTATGTTTATGATAAAATGTTTTTTATGAAACTCATTTCTCTTTCATGAGTTCTACCATGATGAAGCACTTATAAAAGCCACTTCATTTCATAAGTTATTATTTGATGAAATGATTAAGAAACCTATCTCTTTTCCATAGGTTTTGATAGGATGACATGTTTATGATACCCATTTCATTTCATGGGTTATGAAATGATGATTTTTTTTGATCATATAGAAAACATATGTATGACTTAATTATATGACGTGTGGGACCAATATATCCCTCCAATGCATTGGGTAAAGGTTTATATCCCATTAGATATACATTGATAGAATGGGGAGTGAAATCGGTTCAGTAAAGGAAATTTTTTTCTAAGATGGTATTGGTAGTGAACCTTGACTAATAAGATGGTCTTGGTAGTGAAACTTGACTACTAAGATGGTCTTGGGAGTGAAACATTACTATTAATATGGATTGGGGAGTGAACCCATACCACTACAAGTAATGGGATGTGACTTTGGATGGTGGTGTGTCCCATTCAATATTTATATCCACCATCATTTTCCCTGATAGGTTTTGGTAATGATTATTGACTTATAGTGAATGATTTTATATGATTATGTGTCTTCCACAATTCCATGGCTTATTCCTTTGTTATTATTTGATTCATTATTCTCTTGATTCCATTTATGATTCATATCTTATGAAAATCCACCCATTTTGAAAATATTCACGTTTAAGTTATTTGATATGTAGAGTATGATTTTTCAATGTCATTATCATGTTCTCATATTCTTATTCTTGTGTTATGGTTACATATATCATTTATTTACCCATACGGAGCATCTAATATCACCCATCCTTGTAATTCCTTTCTACATGTTATGAGGAATAGTTTCATGTAGTTTTAATAAATTGGAATATCTTTGTTTGAAATATTTAATATCTTTCACCATGTTATAAGATTATGTTCCATGATTCTAATGAAACCAAACTATTGTGGTCCCCAAGCATGAAATTTTGTATTAGGTTGTGTATTCATATAAAATTATGTAATATCTATGTATGATAATCCTCACTTTCTATGTAAGTAATAAATTCATATAAAACAAATCTATCATGAGTATCAATAACCACATGTAAACACACACATGTAGTTAACATCAACATGGGTCACGCTGAATGTACACAAAATCTCAAGTGATTAAGAATAAAAAATGGTCTCATGGGATTCTTATGCACACACATGTGATGAACATCAGACATGATATTTTGATCTATAATTATCATGTGGTATAACTAAACATACAAGTGTCCATATAATCTAAGGTTACCATTTGTGATCAATACTCAACCATCAGTAGATGACATTATGTTAGTGCCCAATGTTCCTTCATGGCCCTTGAAAATTTGTAAAATTTCAATAGGATAAGTCACTATAATTAATTAAGACCAAAGGATCATTAAATAATTAATAATTACTAATTAAATTATTAATATATGGGTCATTCAAAAAAGGTGGTAAAGCTTATACCCCATGAAAATGGAAAAATAATAATACCATAGGGTAGAGTACATAGAACCACCTACCTCAAATGGGGTCAACTACCATCCAAGAAGAGCTCAGTAGCTTTATCTATGTCATCCAAGATTATTCATAATCCATTTATCACCACATGTTCCTAACTAATACCTAGCATTCCAAATAAATTAATTATTATTAAATTATTAATAATTTAATTGTTACAGGGAACCTCACATTAATATCAAAAAGGAATGCTTCTTGAAATAAATACTAGATATAAGTTCCTATCTTGATCCTTGAATAAAAATAAATGGAATGTTTGTAACATGATTCCGACTTAATTCTATAAAAAATACATATCATGTGACAAAAATAAATATAAAAATTTAACATAATAAAATTGGATCCTTTTTATTAAAACAAACAAAGTGACATACCGTAGTGCCAACATCATCCAATAGAGATATACACACCCTCGATACACATATAATTTAAATAATAGAAAAAAAACAAATCAAATCCGTGATACATTGGGAAATTTAAATCAATTTGAAAAAAACAAATAAGATACCATAAGCGACATGCCTTCAATTAAACACCTAGTAAATAAATTAATTCATCATCAAATGAAATCCTCTAGACATCTGGTCCAAATCTACATAGTTCTCAGTCAATTCCATCAAGATCGAATGGAATTGTCATCCAATTCTTTAAAATAAATATAGTAATTTATTAATTAGTTATTAATATGATAAAAGGAGAGAGAGTTTATGGATAAATGAGATATAAATTTATCATACAATCGAAAAATTTATAATAGGTTCATTTACTTTCAATGACACAATGATCCACCACAACATGAGGAAGAAGGAGGCTATAATTGATGAAGAATGAAGGATCTCACCTAGATTCACCATTTAATCTTTCCTATATCCACCCTATATCAATGGTATCTATATAAAGTAGTAATAGTGGAGAATAAAAATCCAAATATATAACAAAAATCCAGCCAACAGGTTGAAACCTGAGTGGGACTCAGTGGCTAAAAAATTAAATGACCCTCCATTTTAAGCCACCTAGTGTGCCCCAATAGCTAGATAGTGGCCCAAAAACACTTGTTGCAAGATCCCCCAATGGACGATGAGTCCTAATAGTTAATGAGAATTCTGAATAACTTAATAGTGTGATAATGTAGGCTCACCACCTAGATAATGGTTTTTACAAGGAAAAAAGGATCCTACCCACCCCACTGACTACTCGGTGGGGGATACCTGCTAGCTGGTTGTTACTACAACATCCCCTGAAGATATGTGTCTCCTCTACTGAGAACTCAATCCTCAAGTCACCATGACATCTTCAATTAATTTCATAAAACATCTATTTAGGATGATAAAATGGGTTTCACCTCATTGGATCACCCCAATTATCCAAACAAGCCACCCATGATATGAAAAGTTCAATAATTCTTTGAATTTCACAGCCTATAATGATTTGAGTGGTTACAAACTCCCAACTATAGGGACTTTCAGCCTTGTTAAATCATGGTAGCACATGAATCACACCTCCCAATCCACATCAATCATCATCCAAAAGGATTCCTTCATGTTATATCATTGAAGTCCAATTCATTACCTCAAGGAAATATTTACTCCAAAACACCCATTATGATCCAGATATGTGACTCCAAGAACATCACATAAAGTCAAGACCAAATATCAAAGTCGCCCAATATAAAGACTAAAATCAACAAATCTATAGAACTCAATACACCATTATGCCTTTGACTAATTCCTCGTGAAGAATATGGGTGTTCACCACCAAAGGAATCATCATATAGAATAAGATTTTGACCATTCAATGACACATCTAGTTCAGTTCAATTCAATCATTCTTGATCAATGAAAGAAACATATTAATTTTTCGTACCCAATCCTTATTCCTAGTTTTGATTCAAACCAATGAGTTTCTATGGACCAATGAAACCTAATAATATAGACCTTCCAAAATTACCAAAATAAACAGAAATACATCTTTCATATTCAATATGATGATCTCGATACAGTTCCAACCCATTACATTCAAGTTCATTTAGATACACCAGTTGGTATATTTCATCTATATTTTAATAAAGGTTCCCAACCTAAAAAAACCAACACATCATGAATCCACTGATCTTAAAACATTAATAAATAGATTCATTGTTAGATCGATGAAACATAATTACAAAATTATGAACTGACATTGAAGTAATTTCCTTGGTTGATTCATTAACCACATGGACCATCCTTAAGGCTCTCAATCACGCGTCAAATCACCAGTGATAGGAATTCTTATTTATTTTCATTGATTTCATTTCCTAATTATGAATCCCACATCTAGTATCCATCCAAAAATACATCAATATCAAACATTAGAAATTAATCTGAAAACCATATTATATGAAGTTGATCACTCAATGGTCTCTTTGAGTCACTGTGATTATTCAACGGTCAGTCTTACAC
Source organism: Viscum album (assembly GCA_963277665.1). Taxonomy (NCBI): domain Eukaryota; kingdom Viridiplantae; phylum Streptophyta; class Magnoliopsida; order Santalales; family Viscaceae; genus Viscum; species Viscum album. The sequence continues at coordinate 540,433,363 of OY728145.1, forward strand.
ATAACCATGAACCTCCCCAAAAGAGAGGTCATTTCACATGTGACCATGTCAATGCTTGAAACTATAATAGTATACTTATTATCACCTAAAAATTATTATATCAGTCTACTTGACCCCCAACTAGTCCATCACTGAAAAAATGGCTAAATATGACCATCAGTTCATACACGATTATGAGTAAAATCACCAAGCACTTCACGCACCTGGACCCCCAGAACACTGTTCACCACATCCAATGACCAATTCATGACATAAATAATATCCATTAGAATCCTAGGTATGATTTATGACTTTTAACCCCAATGGTCTCATCCCCTTACATAGGACACTAAATCGAACCATGACACCTCCACATGCAAAACGCATGGGTTGACCACATAAAGGTACCTGTATCCATTACTAATCATATATCATATTAAATTAATGCCTCTTTTCATAAAACCCATTATGATTCAAAGATATAGAAGCTTCACTCTAAATTTATAGTTTTATAAAATAAATGGTTATATTGAACTGAGTACATCAGTGACCTATCACTACTAGCTTTTACAAGTTTATCAACTAAACCAAAATATTCTCAACGCTCTTCACTTTTCCGCACATCCACCAGTTTAACTGACCCCACACACAACCACATGCATGAATTATCATGAATCAAGTATTTATAAATTATGCATATCAACACCACACTTAATCTAGTAGATTTATTTTTACCTATAGTCATAGTCCATTGATCAAGGACTCACTCACCTTTTTAGTTCCTTGTACGATAATGTTCCAACACCACTAATCCTGAGAACTCTTAGTGCTCTTATTTAGAATTGGTATGTCCTTTTTACCAAGATTAACCATGCACCACCCATAACATGGGTGTTAGTATGTACCTTTGAGAATCGACCCATGACAAAACTCTCCAAGGTCGGACCACCTTGGATCATCACTCGATGTCCTATTACTGTTTCATTTTGAACTATCATGCCAAACAACCCCTGATTTTACCATTGATTCAACAATAGTCCAAGCCATCCAAAACTAAACCTTGTATAATGAGTACTAGCACTCAAGGTGATCTATACTCGAGGTTTCAAGAAAACATTAAAGACCTTTCTTAATTCCTTCCAAGTTCCATTCCCATGAACAAAAGAAATTCATTAATGAAAACTACCCCTAACACATTTACCTTATCTATTACTTTACAATGGATATCCTAACTCATGTTACCTTCATAAAACAAGATAATCTGGATCATCAATTACTATAGTCTCAATTATAAGTCTGTAAGGTCTTATACTCAACCTAAAACAAGGTTTCACTAAGGTCCATAACTCATATAATGTCATATAGGAACATAACTTCTAACTAGCCATGAATGCTTCACTCTTATACAAACCACTTCAAGGGAAAAGATTATAAGTTTGGTTAAAATGATTCCAGTAGGTTCTAGATGGATTATTCTATATAATCCATAGTTGGAACCTTAATTAATAGTATTTATCTAAAGGATACTCACATTACATTCATTACTAATGAATCTAACACACAAAAATGATCTAAAAAAGTTACACTACACCATATATGCATAGAGGAAATGCATTAACATCACCACTATCGTCATTTAAATCATCATTATAATCAACCAGGTGCACCAAACTATAGTCTCACATGAACAAAAATATGAAGTATACATGAATATTGGTTCAACTGAATATAATTTCACTAAACTCATATCTATAAACACAATAAAAGGTGTGTATTATAAACAGTTGATTCATACTTCATCAATATAATCACACTCATTCTACATACATTTTTTGTGTAATCTACATGAAAAAATATGATGCATGTGACACCTATTGTCGATACGAACAAGAGTAAAATACATATGAAATTACAAACTAAAAATCCATGTGTGTTAAATAAGGTAAAAACATATGACTATAATAGCATATACCAAGAACATCAATCCCCTGACCTGGCAACATGGACTTCTGTCAAGAAAGGTGTTTGTAATGCACTAGACTGAGTTTTATCATAAGAATTGACATATTCATTTGTCCCATATCTACCAACACCAAAAACTAAAAAAAAAAGAATTTAGTTCTTGGATACCATTTTTTAAGATCCCAACATTAACCATTGAGTCCAAACCATAAATCTAGATTACCTTATGCATGAATCCCTATACACCAAAGGCTTAAAACTAACAGTGAGAGTCTAAAGTGAAAATACGGAGAGACTATATACTCAGTTAGAGTAAAATTAACAATAAATAACCAAACATGGTAAAATAATACAATCATAGTGTGTGGAAACCATAACATACAAACAAATTGAATGAATGTGGAAATATTTCACTCAATATTCACAATAGGAAACAAGAGACTGATCACCCATCATGTCGATCATGTACATGATTGAAAATGGTAAGATTACATGAGGCCCTGAAACTCCAAGACTCATTTCATCCTAGTATCCAAACATATATCGAGCTATCTCCCTCGATAATGAAACTCAAGACTTAGAAAAACCTAAACATATAAAAGGTGAGGGTTTCTTGTGTACCTATGTGCCATTGTCGATAGATTAGGGTGTGAGTAAAAATTTGTAGGACACGACCGATGTGGTTAAATACCCAACTGGTAAATTTAGTGTATGTTAATATTATAAGATTAGTATAAAGTAAACATAAAAAAATAACATTTGAAGTATATCATATAATTACCAAGAACACACAAGTAATAAAGAACCATGTACTAATCGGTCATTCACTTAACAAGCCTCTATTCACCACCAACTGTATCTGATCCAACTCCATACTGGAATGTAGTCATAGAAGATGTCAGATGTGATCAAGGGATAGCATTAAGACTGATTAAAATAGAAATCAACCTCCAAAAGGATTTGATACAAAATGTCAATCATCATCCTTGAAGCTTCAAATCTTTCATCATGGAAAAAGGAAAACTGGTGAACATGTACTTGGTATCCCCAAGGCATTGAATCTCATGTTGGGCCATAAGGATGAATGGTGAGCATGTACTCGATAGCCTCTGGGCATTGAATTTTAGAACATTACTCAATATCCACAAGGCATAAAATATTTGGTCATCCAGAGGGTTTTTTATTCTCATACCATATATATGGATCAGTCATCGTCTTCACAAGGTGTGTGAACTCCCCTCTATGTGGTAGTCATAACATGATGGTCCGCCTATCATTAATACAAGAACAAAACCCGATACAATAATATGATATATCACACAAAAGAGTTGAGAATACATATAGATAGAATATATTATATTATTATGATTCACAACAGTTACAAGTACATGCATCTGATCGACAAATAAAATATGGTATATTACAATCTCTAAGAACACTCATGACATCAGTCATTATACATGTCATATATATATATATATATATATATATATATATGGGGGAACATGATCATACACACAATAGAATTACACATAATGTAATAACTTAGAACATCATAAATGAGTAACAAAATCCACAAGTAAACACATAAGTGGTTAATATCAACAAGGTTCACACATGATACACACACTCTAAAGTGATCAATCCTCAAACATGGTCTCACAGGATTCTAACACACACACATGTGATCAACATCAGATGTTATCTTTAGAGATCATGGTCTAATGTCTTAAAAATAAACACCCAATGGTCCATGTAATCTAAGGAACTCATTTGTGATCAGGCCTCGTCCATCAGTGACCGACATCATGCTAGTGAACATGGGTCCATCACGGATCTTGGTTCTACTTCTAATTTAAATAGGCAAGGTTTTATTAATTAATTAATACATAATTAGAATTAATTAATTAATCATTACTAATTTCATTATAAATTTAACATTCATTTTCTCAAGGTGATGAACCTCATACCTCATGATAATAAAAAAGCATAATACTAAATGGTAGATTACACAGAATGACTAACCTCAAACAGAGTCAACCTTCATCCAATAAAATTTCAATACTAATTTTCGAGTCATCCAAGACCATTCAACCTCAATCGGATTCCATGTGTTCCAAAATGAAGTGCAAAATTCCAAATTAATGAATTATAATTAAATTATAATGAATTAAATTATTATAAGGAACCACACATTCAAAGGATAAAGACACACTTGCTGAAGGAATTAACGAATATCATCACCTAGTTGGAACCTCGAATAACTATCCATGGAAGGTATGTAAAATTATTCAGACTCCATTATGGTCAAAATACATATCATGTGACCGTAATTCCAAAAAAAATAATATCAAAAAAATTGGATCCTCTTTAAGAAATCAATCAAATATACATTCCTTTGCTACAAAATCATGCAATGGATTTTGAGACACTCTTGGAAAACTCAATATTCTATGATAAAAAACCCCATATATATTTTATAATATGTTCACCAATTTAAATCAGTTGTACTAAAAAAATATGATATAATAGGGGTGAAAACTTTAATGAAACACCCTACAATGGAAAAAATTATTAACATGAAAGATCCTTTATCCATGTTAATACAATGATCCATCATTATTAGACAATTCCATCAAGATATGATAAAATTTTACCAATGATCAATTGGTGATCAAGATAATCATCGGAGAGAGGATTGAAGGATAATTTAGATATTAATGTATCATAAGGTAATAACATACCAAGAGGTTTATACATGATGAAAGACACAATGATCGTCTACCACATGAGGAAGAAAGAGTCCATAATTAATGAAAAAAGACGTATATCAAAAATATTCACCACTATATCTTTCATATATCCACCATAGATCACAAGAATATCTTGGAGTTAGGGACAAATGAGAGAAAATTCAAATATTTGAAATAAATTCCAGCCAGAAGGTTGAAACCCAATTTAAAATAATTGGATAAAAATACCAAAAAAACCCCTCCTTTAAGAGTAGGCCAACATGCCCTGTCAGCTATATGGTGGCCCACTGACCACCCAATGTTGGATCATAGGATAGTTGATGATTCCTAATGGGTATTAGTAATTTTTATTCCCTCACTAGTTGGTTAGTGAGCCCAATTGGTTTGCATGTATTTTTACCACCCCACCGGCTAGACGATCAGTGCTATTGGCTAGCTGGGGGCATCTAAAACAATCCTTGAATCTTTAAGACTCTTCCACTAAGAAATCAATCCTTAAGTCACCCTCAAAAATTATGTTCAAGTCCGAAAATATCTTTTCCTGATTTTTCAAATGGTTCACAGCTTGTTTTATCCCCTAGTTCTCCAAACATTCCATCCACAAGATGAAAAGTTTAAGATTCCTCTTAATTTCACAACCCATAATGATGTGGGTTATTCCAATTGATATAATTTGAAATATATGTAAGAAAAAACTACATATACCTCTTTCCCTATACTGAAATTCATATAAAATAGAACTCCACTTATTTAAAAATGTTCTCAACAATAATTTATAACATATTTTCATAGTTCAGGTAACACAATTCTTATTCTTATTACTGTTAATTAAAATTTATGCATATATTTGACAAGAATAATATTTCAACATAATTGTCATTATTTTTTACTCTTAAAATTTCAATAAAATTGTTATAAATACTTTAATTTGAATTCTTCTAATAATCCAACCCGATTTCCATTATGGTATTGAGTTGTCATGGTATATTTTGCATCATTAAAATTCCATTTAGAAATCACTATAATAACTATATAGGTAATAACATAACTACTATCAACAATAGTGACAACTTCTTTAATCATGGTATGAGATTTGTTTCCCTGAATCCTTCCCCTTTCACCATAAATCGATAATATCTTGAATCATTGATTAACTAAAACATATTTTATTTATTAATTATGAAGAACTTGTCACCATGCATCAATAGGTTTAAGTCTCAAATAATTATAGGAATCACAATATTTAATTATGGTATTTATTTTCATGAAATAAAAATTACCTTGATTCATCTCATTAAATTATATTATTCAAAATATTAAATTCTGGAAACTGAAATTTTGGTATACAATATTTTCAAACTTTCACTGAGGAGTGATGTTTACCTTAATATAGATGATATTTATATAGATTGATGTGTAAAATGATATTGTGTATGTATTTCTTGAAATTATTCTTATACATAAAATTAATGATCCTTATGAATTCATGGATTCATGCAAACGTAGCTCTAGAATGATCATTATACAAATTTTGGTTCAGGATTCTATACAAAATATGATGTTTACACAAGGTAATATGATTTTTATATAGTAAATGGAACAATGATTATATAGAAATACCTTTTTCCACTTTATTGATATATATGAGGGCAAAAATATTCTTATGAAAAACATTGTACTTAGCTGGCATTCTCATCCTTATTCAAAGAAATCTAAATTTGACTAAAACTCTTCAAAACACTGATTTCTAACAACTTGAAACACATTATAATTTTTGAATGATCTTCACCTCAAATGAATTGACAAATATAACGTGATTTTGTACATTGATTATGTGTTTTAAATGAAATAAAACACAAGCATCATATGCACTTAAACTTTCTCCAATATTTCCTCTATAGATAAACAACACATTCTAGAGGAATTTCATCAAATATATAACATAAAATTTTCATCTCGGGAGTTTAAAATTTCCCAAAATCATCTTATTGTTGAGCAATAATATAGCACACTAATTGGTCTTAAAACTCGTCTCAAAGCACTTCAACATATGGAAATGGTGGTCAAAACTGGTGGTCTCAATCATAACTTCAAATTCATAATGATTCAATTCCTCATAGGATCTATATATATCCAGCAACACATTTACACATGTATTGTAATTTCTCATGACTTAAATATATTATTTCTTCTCCACGATACTATAAATATCAGTCTCTAAGTTCTTAAAAATTATCATAGTCAATATTGTTGTGGCCTCTCAATATTTTTTCACACATGATTTACTTTTTCTTTCATGTACAAATATATTCAAAAAATAATATCCTGAAAAATATTAGTTTCCATAAAGAAATTTTGGAAACTCCTTGATCTTCAGAAATAATTTTCTCATTAGAACTTATGTTGGTCAAAAAAAATCTGAGTTTATTTTTCATTTAATTTTTATGTAAAAACTTGTTTTTAAACTCATTGAATACTCCATGTTATTTTCATCATGTAATATTTCAATATTCACATCTTATTCTTCCCATAAAATTAGAAACATTAAGGAATTCATAATTTCTATCCTCATGTGAATGGACTCATGCATTGGTGATTTGTTTCATCTTCTATCATTGTTAAAATATTCTTAGCACCTATATTTCCCTTAAACTGTCTTATTTTAATCTTATATTAAATAATAATTCTCTTGAAAGATCATTATGTTTGAATCCATGAAGACCAATTCACGCATCTACTTATTTTTATCTTATTTTATTCAAAATATAAATTATGAATATTCCTTATTCTTTTTTCAGAAATTCATCTGAATATTTTTTTCCAGTCAGTAGTTTTTGAAAAATTCAACTAAATATATAATTTTTATGTAGATAATGTATATACTGATGATTCTTACATAATGTCAAGAAACATGCTTATGTGAAATCATGGATAATGTTTGTATAAATTTCATATGACACATAGATAGATTGATGAGTAGGTAGATGACTAATATATAGTTCTTCAAATGATTCTTATGTAGATTTAAGCCTATAATGATAATTCTACATTGAAAAATACTAAAGGGTGATTTTTATGATGATTCTGGGATGAGTTTTATGCAACTCTAAGATAAACCTTATGTAGAATGATTTGTAAGTTTATGATGGTTCCACATCACCTAAAATTATGCTTATTTATACTGAAACCAACACTTATGATACTTATAGAGCCTCTAGACTAAGGATGATGATTATATATATGGGAAGATCATGTTTTCACATCCATGTGTTTTTATGATTTTTATCATAATAAATTTAATTTTAGAAATCAAATAATTTGAAATAGATATCATTCAACTCATATCAAAGTTCTCTAAAACAACTGAACACATTTTAAAACATCATCCAAATTCATTCCTTCAATAAATATATATCTTCACTTTTATTGATATCTTTATTATCAATTGGTACATCCAATTTCAACTAATCTATAGGTTGAACATTTTAAACTCATTCACCATAATTTTAGAAAGTAATATTAGAATTAGTACAGTTATTTTACATTAATAATAATAAATCTATCATAAAAATTAAACTATTGTCTTTTCTTGAGTCTATTTATGTATAAACTCCCTGTCACAAACTCAAAACATATTTCTTTTTAACTAAGAAGCACCTCCATCACTTATCTAAAACGTTCCTAACAGACATTGATATCTACTTCATCATTCATGATTCCATGTTGAAAGCAAATAAAATTAAATCCAATGGTAAATATACTCTCTCAATTTGGATTTTTTTTCAACAAAACCACACATCACTTTAGGTCAATATGTTTGATTCTATTTCACCTCTTTATTTATATGGAATACGATGGAAATATGAGTGTCAAATTACAATCTCACCAGGCTTCTTTTAAAACCATTTTTTCTTCCTTTTTCAGATTTAAATAACATCCTCTTCCACTTAAGGGAAGCATAATTCCACATGAATTTCATAAAAAAGACATTAGTTTTGAAACTCTCTGTCTACATGGGTTAACCCTTTTTAGTAAACAAGTGTTGATAACCAAAGTTTTTTATGTTTCCCATAAACATCCATCATATTATACAATTTTCTAATTCTCATTTCACTGGTAGATAAACAATAGATTTATCATGAAATAAATATATACACAACATTAATCTCAATAAACCTATGAAAATAGTTCATATTCATATAAAAAACACTTCTTGACATATTTTCATCAACCTAAACCCCTTCAATAATATATAGAATACAATCATAGTAAATTATTTTAATTTTAATTAATATACCCCATTAATAAAGATTTCATGTTTCCTAAAAAATATATAATTCCTAAAATCACTAAAAATTAATTCTACTCCTCATGTGACCCCCTCTCCATGTTTGTTTCACTATTACTCTTCACCATGGAAGTTTATAAACCCCATGAAGGACCATATATTCATTTTAAAATTCATAAAAAATCATTTTCTTCCTTATAATTCCATTAAATTTAGTTTAAATTATGAAAAATAAAAGAGAATAAGGAGGCATTATTTGGTTCCTTAGAAGCAATAGAAAGTCTAGGATTTTTCTATCCAACTGGAACTACCCTTTCACTCAAACTCAGCATGGAATGATTTCATTAATCCCATTTTCTATCATAAAACCTAAAAGTTTGAAAGGTATAAATCTTTCATTGAGGTTTTCCCTTTTCGAAAGAGTTTTATTCAATTTAGTTACCAAGGTAAATTCTTTGTAAATATTTGAATATTCCTCCTAAAATATTCTTCACACTCCTGTAAGAATATTTTACAATATATTATCCCACAATTAGTTTTTTCACACCTTTCACATGACCTTACATGATTTTTTAGAACAGAAAGTATATAAAAATTCTTCTGAATATCAAATTCTTCATGTGTAACCACTTTCTCTCCATTGAAACTATCATTTATCTTTACATTCTTTATTTTCATTATAATATCTAATTTATCATGAAAAATTATTAAACACCATATTTTTTATTTTCTATTATTCTTTTGGTTTCTTAAATAACGTGTTTGTTTTTTAAACAATTCATGGCTTTTAGTATGTTGTATTTTGAATTTGTTTCCCCTTTAAACCATATGGTACTTCTATTGGGAGCATTTTTATGTACCCCTCAAATTTTTGAATTTCCTTCTCATATCTTATATATTATTATTTAATACACTGAATGTAACACCCCGAGCTTCCACGATACGCTTCTCATTCAATAATGCAATAGCTTGCATTGTACGCAACTTTGAGTTCTAACACACCACAACTAATCAAAGTAGCCGTTATGAATAGTAATAACCACTTTTTAAAATTATAGAAATTTTATATTTCAAAATAGACTTCATTTTTGGATTCGGAATATCGAAATTAGCCTATGTTGAATTTTTGGTATTTATCTAAAAAACTTCAATTTTTGATGAATAGTGAAACCACTAAGTGGTAGTTAAATAACTGATTTTTTGTTTAAATGAAATATTACCACTTCTGTTATTTGATTTTCAAAAATCCGACATACATGGTTGTCATTAAGAAGTAAAATGTGGTTCAATGAGATCAAAATAATTTTTTGGTGAATAGTAACTTTTACGTTCTTAATCGCGATTAGAGGTAATTAGTGTAGTTTAAGGTAAGAATAATGTTTTAATAATATGATATGAGCTTGACACTTGTCCTACTCCTATTGGATGAGTCATGGCCGACCAAGACAACCCATGGGTCAACTTGGGGACCCCATGGAGCCACTTTGGTTGGAAAATGACATTAATATATATATATATATTTAATGTTAAAATTAAATTGACACAAACATGAGTTGTTTTACTAAAACAGTTTTTAAGTGGGGTTACACAAGTCCAAATTTTAATTATAAATATTCATTAGAAAGCTAAAAAGATTTCCTACATCATAGTATTTTTTTTATAATTTTTAGACAATAAATAAATTAAATTATTTATGACATCATGATGATGCAGTGATGACCTCATTATTTAACGATTTAAATAAAATGGAAGGATAATGTAAAATCCAAAGCGTACACTTGTCAAAAGCCTATTGTATGGGTAGATTTCGAACCCTTATCACCTTAGCCACGAATTATATAATTGTGGGACCTTTAGAATCCGAAAAGCATTGTATAATAATGTAACATTTCAATCATTCCAAAAGTGCCCCTCCTCTCCACTTATAAATGGCCCCCACCTCTACCACCTCATTCACACCTTCAAGCCATTTGGCTCGGCCAACCTCTGCCCAAATACTCTCCCAACTTCCCCATATTACTCCTAGAAGCCTCACTTTGGGCAGAACTCTTCCCAAGGAAGCCTTTGGCTCAAATCAAAAAGAGTTACCCGATTTTGAGGTAATGTCTTCTCTAATGTTGTTTTGTTTCATTTCTCTTCTCCAACCCCCTAAACTCTTTTTATTCATTTCTTTTGTAACAACACCAGTATCCTAAATATACTAGGATGTTGTTATAAGAAGGATTAGAGCTACACTTACACACACATACATCTAATGGTTAAATAACATACGGTTTCTGTGGATGGAGAATTTCTGCCTCACGAAACGATGATTGTTCAACACTCATATAACACATTCAAAGGTGGCCATTAAGATGTAACTATTTTTATATATGATATATAATATGTTTATGTTTTACTTATGCTTCTGTATTTCTCATTTATGGCATACTTTATGATTTCCATTATGGGTAAAACGCGATAATTTCATTTTAGGAAGTGCGGACTACCGCCCCCTCAAAGTGATTTGAATCGTTAATGCCATATGTGGGATGTATAAAGGATGGAGTAAATGGTATTATACACTATATTATACTGTAATAAATTTATATCATTATGATTTCATTAAATTAAATACGAAATAGAAATTAAAGTAGCGTTCATGCGTACGTACGGCTTACCGTCTCCATAAACGGTGCATTTCATTTCTTACCTCTAAATGTTACGTGACATTATGAATGAATGTATATAATGTATATATATGATATATATGATATCTACATCATGAATATAATTCTGGATATAATGGATATTTCACCACATGAACAAATTGTAATTATAAGAAGTTTATTTTTGACTCAAGTACCAAAGATCGACAAAACGACCGTTATTAACTTAAATAATTAAATAATGTTCATAACATGGTAATAAGTGATATAAATGGAATAATGAACATGAAAAAGGTTCTTAAGTAAATATAAATTAACTCTAGTTTATTATTCAGGATGTTAAAGAACGGTCGAGTCAGGACAAGACGCGAGGGAAGGGAACTTCTTAACCCAACTTCCATTCTTTGGGTTAATCTCCTACTTTCAAATTATGTCTTGATATTATTATGTCTTATTTTGTATTTTTACTTTCTTTATGTGTACCTATAGTGAATACACATAATATATCTATTTTATTTTAAAAATTATCTTTGTAAGGACTTCGTCTCAATCTCCTTTCATTGAGGCATATTTGGTTTTATACACAAATTTCTTTTATACGGTGTATAAACCACTTTGACTTTTACGTTCATTCAAAAGGAATCTTTTTTATACGAAGCGTTTACTAAACGACAAAAGGGAATGTTTTTGTCGTACATATGCGGCGACAATGACTTCTCCGCCGCCGTGACCATTATTTGAGTTTCGGCTTCCTTTACAACCATAACTTTTTTTAATGAAAAACAAATACAAAGTTTTAACTTCCTTTTATTTTGGTATTGAAAATGGTTTTGAAAGAGTTTTTATTATATCAATGTGTTGTATTGAAATCTTGTGATTGAAATGTGGAAATGTTATGTTTCCTTTATGCATGTTTTATGTGATACGATTATGTTATTGTTTATGATATGTTTAAACCTATTCATATGAGGAATGCATTGGACTTAATAAGTGACGGGTGGAGCCCGCTACAGCTCCTCGATGCATCGGCAGGTCTCATGAGACAAACTAGTGTCTTGGCACGAGGCCTTGACAAAATCTTATTTGTGGTCTTGGCACGAGGCCTTGGCTACGTGGTTATGACAGTCTGGCATTATGCATTCCATCATTATGAAAGTGGTTAGTGATATTGCATGTGATTATTCGACCAGTAGAATATCCATGTGAATAAGTAAATGGCATTATCTCATTTTACTTTTGCCATATTATGTTGAAGTTCATGTTTAAAAGGCTTTTGTTTTAGTTATACATTGCCTTAAATGTTAATGTTTATTATGAAAGCTTCCACAATATTGTTATCCTTACTGAGCATCTGAGCTCACCCCTTTCAATGTTTTAATGTTTTCCAGGATGTGAAGAAGTATTTTATGAATGACCTGCAGGGATAGTCAGAAGAGGATATGAGTGTGGACTATGGAGACTTTGTTATTGTAGTTTTTCACTTTATGATGTAATGTAACGTTTACGAATGTATCTAGTGTTTCCAAGGCTACTAAACTAATCGGTCTTTCGAGACTTGATCTTTTGTGATCATGCCAATGTTACGAAGTAACGCACCGGCTCTGGGTAGCTGGGGTCGGGGCGTTACACTGAAATCTATTTTGGTTGGATATATTTAATGCATTTATGAAACTAGTTTTCTTTCACTTTAAATATTTCAAAAAATGATCAGAAAAACTCTCTATTGGTTCCTGCTTCTTTCCTAGAAATTTAATATTAAACCAAAAAATATTATTTGTGCCCATTCCCTCAACAACACCAATAAAACCATTGAAATTTTTGTATCCTCAATCGACTCTAGAATTTTACACAATGATGTTTCCAAATTCATAATGAAAACTAATACTTGCATGGACATGGGGAATTGAACTATTTGATTTCAATTATTTCCTTAATGAGGAAGAATATCTCACAACATTCTTTTTATTGTAAATATATTTTGATTTTTTATGTCTTTCACTATTAGTAGTGAGAAATATATTTTGATATTTATTAGGAAAAATGTTAACCTATTTTTTGGAACCATTATTTTCTCCCTCTCGATAATATTAGCCTTTAACATCATTATCCTTGGATATGTATTATCTTATATTTTTAATATATTTTGAAAATTAAGACATATGGATTATGTCTCATCTAATTCTTCTTCCTCTATAACTAACATAACGTTAAGATAACTTATCATCTTCTCAAGTTCATCCAACCTAAATCTATTCTTATTACTAGTATAAAAAAGCTACATATTTTCTATCAAACACTGATTTTTAGAAATAACATTTTTATTATCTCTTTATAGTATTATATTTTATTCTATTAGTTATTTATAGTTCTCAAGACAATCTTCCCATTAATATTTCACCTACCACTATAGCTCAATACTTTACTCTCTACCATCACTACTATTGGTGTAAAACCCTTTTTCAATAGGATCCAAAAAGTATAATTCATCATTAGATAAACTACTAGATTATTATGAGTCTTCTTTTTCCTTTTTTTCATCAAGTTCCTCTCATTTCAATTAATCCTTTTCTTATTATTTACATACCTCTAATTGTCTGGTTTCTTATATTACTCATCCAAATCAGTGTCTTTAATAATATTTTTCGGTTATCCACAGGCAAAGTGTTCATATTTGTCATAATGGTAAAACCTCGGTGCTTGTTTACCTTTTCCTTTACAATTTAACTATATAAAATTATTTTAACAAATAACAAAAATCTTGTTAAATTATTCCTCTTCTTCATCATCTTTAGATAGACCTGATTTGGGATCTTCTACTTCTCTAAAATTGTTATTCCTGATGGATTCAAAATCTATCCCATATTTAACTTCTTTTTGAAAGATGATGTTTTATCATTTCATAATCTATGATAATTATATGAATATCATCAAATAAAAAATCCTTCCTCTTTCTAAGAAAATTATCTTGATATTAAAACTATCTAGAAATTTTCTGATATGTTTTTTTGACAATGATGGAATATTCTAGATTCTCACTAAAATCCCAATTGTCACTCACAAACTCATTGAATCATGTAAAATAATTATCAATTTTCTCATCATAAACAATTTTAAAGTCTTCAAATATAATCCCCCAAAATTTTAGTTTATGTTTCTTGAGTTTAGTATGAATTTCATAGTTACTTCTTAATTTTTCCAAAATTTCCTTTAAAACTTGACATCCCATGAATTTTATATGTTCTGTATCTAATAGAGACATCATGATTACCCTTTTTTCTTTTCCATAAACCTATATATTTCTCTAATCATCAGCATTTATAGAATAACATGAATCAATGGGTTGATATCTCATTATCACTATATTTATGACTTCCAAGGAATGTGATAAGAGGTAAGATATCTCATTATTCCCCCCAAAGGCAATAGTTAATGTTGTGAAAAAATAGAAACACCCCAAATATACATAGAATTGAGATTCTATATACTTGGAAACTTATTATATCCTAATAGGGAACATTTATTAGCTCTAATACCAATTCTATTTCCCCAAGCCAGATATACCATTGAGTTTGTGTGTGTGGGAAGGGGGTGTGAACCACCTTTCTTATCTTATGAATTATTCATTTTGTACACGACCACAAGGCCTTGTTATGTTCATATTCTACTTAATATATTATCATATATTTACCTCATATATAGTATATATAAACACAAAGATATACTAGGTTTGGTATAAAACCCAACTCATGTACTAACTAATTAGTCTCCCTAATCAGGTATTCTATACTATATGAACAAGTGGTTACAACTCAAAATACCATAACAGTCCTATCAAAAAAGTGTCTCACCATGTTCTGGATCTATATTCACATAGTCGACCATTAAAATTCACACTTTCCACTACAACATTGTAACCTAAAAGTATAAATATCGCCTCCATATTTTGGTTTTGTCTATACCTTTCAATGTAGTTCTTTAACTATAGAAAAACCGAATAAAATGAATCACTTATGTATAGTTATATAATAAATATAGAAGGAAAAAAATTTCCTTCAAAATTTCGGGTTATAAGACTCACTTTAAATCCTTAATAATTTATGTATTCTCAATATAGATGAATACATAGGCACTTAGGTCTACTCATCCATTAATTTATTCAGGCATAAAAATCTTATTTCCTTATTGATACTATGATATATTAGACTCTCTATTATTTATATTTATCAAAATTAGTATTTTCATATTCTCTTACCATTATATCATACACTCTTTGATTATTATTTTGTATACATATGCTTTCAAAAACAATTAAATAATATTAGTTTCCAAAATGAAATTTTGGAAATTCATTGATCTTCAACAACAATCATATCATTCTAATTAAATTGTTCATTAGATTTCCCAATTTATTTCTCATTTAAATTTCAAGTCATGCCTTCCTTTTACACTCTATAAAGACCGTATCATCTTTCTGATAAATGATATTTCAATGTTATTTTCATCTTATTCCCCCAACATCTGTATATTTATATACTTAAAATTTTCAATCCAAATATTCCTAGACTCATAATGTGGTGAGGTGGATCCTATTATTATATATTTTAACTCTTCTTTGAACCTACATATCCTTCGGATGGTCTTCCATTAAACCCATCTTGGATCATAATCCTCTCAAAATATAATGACATTTTAATCCATGAAGATCAGTTCAGGCATCTAATGATTTTATCTTCTTTTATTTAGAATATTTATTATGAATATCCTCATATTTTAATTAAAATTTATCTTTACAAGGATTTATTCAATCCAATGTTTTCTAAAAATTAAACTATGTACATGATTCATATGGAGATCATAAAAATTTTGGTGATTCTTACAAATTCTCAAGAATTATGTTTATATAGACATAGGGATGATGATTACATAGTCGCTAGATAAACCTTACAAAACAGGATGTTAAATTAAATGATTCTTATAGAATTTCTGAATTGATTCCTATACAAACTAACACCAATTAAAATGATGATAAAACATCATCAAGACCAGGGATGATAATTATAATAAATATTGGGTTATTTTTATGTTGGAGGAAGATAACCATTATGGAAATTATTTATAGTTATATGTTTCTTTGATAGAACCTGAAATGAATCTCACAAAGGATGGATCCTCTGAAGATGATTCTTACACAACTTCAAGCTTAAATATGATGATTCAAAAGATTAGAAAAGCTTTATTATATATATATATTCCTTTTCAAGATTTTCAATTTGAAAACTATAATTCAATAATTCACTAAATTAAAACCATATCTCAGTCAACCCATTTTGAAGACATATAAATTAACTCAAAACATATTTAAACACCATCTAAATATCTTCCATTAATGAATGAATATAATTAATTTCTAGAAAAAATGACTTATCATATATTACATCTAAATTACAACTCTTTAATTAACTAGTATATTGTGAAATTATTCACTAATATTGTAGATAGTAATTTTAGCATCAGTAATAGTATTTAACTTAAACAAAAGACAAAACAATTATTAAATGTGAATTTTTTTAATATCTTCATTTTTTCCAAGAATAAAATATATGATCAAACATCATGAAATATTTTCATTTAATATGGAATCACCTCCATTAATTCTTCAAAACTCATCCAACACATATTGATATCTACTTCAACACTAAAACATCATAATTAAATAAATACAATTCAATCCATTCAGAACTAAAATACTCATAGGCAGAGTGCACTTCATGAATTTCTATGATAGTGACCACCCATGTTCCGATGTGATCCTGGACCTTATACAATAGAGTATTGGATTGAGGAAGGGATGTAGGTGTTTATATTTTTCAAATAGTATCTGATAAGATGGTAATTATAGTATATATCCTTCACTATGGAATGGAAAGTTAATGGTAGACTTTAATTATCTTGACTTATGATGAGGTAACTCTCTCATGGATAGATATTTAGGGTCTATTATATGAGAATCACTACCCAACTATATTGTTTTCTGTATTTATCTAATAGTTTTTTTAGATGAAATAGGGTCACATGTCTATTTAAGATTACACATCAAGCTTTGATAGCCTCATGAGGTAGTCCATAAACATGATCAATGATGGATTTCATTGAGAAAAACTTTTGTGCATGAATTTTATATAGGTATCCAAGATTGTGTTTTTCCCCTCTATATTCCCACCTATATCAGAGAACTAGATAGGAATATGGTGATCAATATATTATTAATAGAAAAAAAACTTGTAGTTTGTGGTGATGAATGTTATCTAGGGGAAAATTGAATAGTCGTGGTAGTTTTTTGTCTATTTTTAGGTCATATTATTAGAGGAATACTCACATATATACACGAACTTGTGGATCAAAAATTAACGAGTTACAAAGATTATTTACCTATCAAGGAGTTAAACATATATATTCTTGTGGAAGGTGATATTACATGGATTTTTAATGCTTGACTTGAAATTGAGTAATGGGATGTCATGTGGTATATTGATGTTAGAGAGAAAAAATGCAATCGTTGACCTCTTCAATATAAATAGAGTATTAAACCTAGAGGCATATATGGTAGAGGGGATTATGGTGTTCCTTGAATAAGATCTAGATGTGGATGTCACTATGATTGATTTATAAAACCTCCACCTATAGTATTTCCATGTTAGGATTGGGGAGCTTGCGAACAAGAACTTAGCTAAATTCATGTGATGGATAGTTATAACCATTCATTTACCAATATGATCGAAGGAAATCCCTATGTATTCACTACACTATCTCTTATAATAATAGATATCAGTGTGATCTATTATATTATTGAAGTATCATTTTATAAAAAGTTATAGATCCTAGTAGATCCCCTAACCTAACCCATATGACTATAGTCTTCTACAAGAAGTTATCATATACCCATATACATTTACTGATGATGTTTGAATTCTATTAGTGGAGAGAGCTTCTCATTAGACCTCATAGTTAATGGTATTAATTCATAAGTCTTTTTTATTGATATGGACTGACTAAGATCATTTTGATCCCATGTAGATGGTTACTATTGAATATTAATGTGTATTCAGTCAAGATGAGTAAGGTTGTTGCATGGGAAGATACAACCACTAATTCATTGGTTATTTTGGCTATATGTTAGGAAGACACTTCAGATGATCCAACCTCTATAATTATGTAAGATTACATAGAAATCCTATTAAAGGAAGTACATAGATTCCACCCTTATTGAGAGATCAATATTTATTTTTATTTCCATAATGGGACTACTATACATTCTTCTAAAACATAATCGATAGAAATTGTTCAGATTAGGGATTTGAAGGTGTGGCTAGAGGTTTTTATTTCCAACATGGGACTACCATTTACCCAGTTTTAAAGGGTAAATGGTTGGGAAAAACCTATCTCCATCCATGAACCCCCACTAATTATGTGGAACTAAGTGTGTGTGGTAGGAACAAATATTTGAAAAACCATACAAAGTCTGTGCATCCCTCTATAAAACCTCTACAACACCCCACATGTTTTAACGAAGCCTCAAAGGCTCAAGGACATGGTTTAGAAAAACTATGTTCTAGGTATATTTCCTATAAACCCTAGAGCCCTGGGCTCTAAACAATCTATGGATGCTCCCAAAATATCCCATGACACATTAGGAACTTCAATAAAGATAAAAATAAAGGTTAAATTTTTTTAAAGGTTCCCTAACTCATATGAAAACCTGTGATCTTTTAACATCCCCTCCAGAAAATATCTCATCCCTTGGTTTCTCTTATAATGGTGGTAGAACATCTTCAGGGAAAATATTATTCCACTGAGCATGTACATCGTCCTTCACTCCCAATTATTTTCTTGTACATTTCCATGCTACAATAGAACCCATTCTAGAGGAACTAAAGTACCACAAATTTATTTATTCTCTGATAAATGATACATATAAGATGATCATGAAAGGAAAAATGTACCTCTAACTCAACCACATCATACTGAAGAACATGATATGATTTTATGTAATAACAGCGAAACCAAGATAAATGGAAGTTGTTGTGCATGGCCCAATACATCAGATGTGACTACAAGTTATAGGATACCTTATTGACTCTATATAAGATATATAAAGGATTGAAATAATGAGATTATATCATTACCTTTTAATGAACCCATATATTTCCCATTCTTGGAGAAACATACAAGAAGACCCAATCCCATACCTTGACATATAGTAGACAGTTGTGTCCACCAGCATAAGACTGATTCTTTGAATGAGATATGGCCATATGAATCCTAATAATATATACCTACTCTATTTTATCCATAATAATATGGGGCCTCAATATCTCTTCCACTCCTACCACTGACCAGAAAAGGGTTGAACAGAATGACCTACCGTATTGGGCCTCGTAAGGATCCATATGTATAGTTTCCTAAACGTTTTTATTATAAGAATATTAGGCAAGTGAAAGGTGTTTCTCCCAAGAACCACTAAAATCAATGATGCATTCCCTAAGAATATAATCTATAAAATTTATTATATGATCAGACTCATTGTCAGTTTGAGGGAGATAGGTTATACTTTGTAGTACTTATGAACTGAGTTCCCTATACAACCCATTCTAGAACCATGACATAAGCTGATATTATCTATATGATAGAATAGTATTTGTAACTCCATGAATACATATAATCTCCCAAATATATATTCTACATATAAAATCAACTGAAAAGGTCTCTTAAAAAGGTATGTAGTTGGTGACCTTTATCAACATATGAATAATAACCAACATTATATCAAAGCCTTGAGGTGACCTTGGTAAACCAAACAAAGAACCTATGGTGAAATAACCCACTTCCACTTAGTAATGAAAAATAAATATAAAAGCTAATAATATCACCGGTGTTTCACCTGTACCTATTAATAGGTGGAACACTGAGTAAAGAAACCAATTTTCTCTTTATTCACACACAACCACTAATATTGGAAGCGCAATACATGATACATCTTGGTGAGACCGACATGTAAATACCATGAATATGTATGAAAATATATCATCAATTAGTGTAAGATTCCTATAGTAACCTAGACATATCCATGAATGTGAAAGAACTCATCCACATCAACTTTCCATGCAGTCAGTGGGTCCTCACCTGAAACACTCTCTCGGTAGGAACAATCCCTTAGGGTATGAAGCCTGAATCATCTTTACTCTATCAATAAGCGAGGATTACACTAGTAAATATACTATTAATATCTATCCTTGATGTTCCTTCACCTCATGTTATATCTCAGAGAATAAAGATATAAACTACCATTCTCTACTACCCTCCCTGATTGTCTGTGTCAGAGGTTTTCAACCAAGTGCATCACCAAAAACATTGCCTTTACCAGGAATATAATATAGCTCAAATTTTATTAAATATAGGTGTTCAATCAATATTCATTGACTGAGAATCAAGTCCCACTTTATGAATAAATCCATGAGGATTTTTGGTTTATGTACACCACAAAATGATCTCCTAAAAAATAGTGCCTCAAAAAAATGAAAGGCATAAACCCAAACTACTAGATTGAGATTATTTGTTAGGTAATTCCCCTCATAGGCCCTCAATTGGAAAGACCCATATGCCCCAAAACAATATCCCAACATGATAAAGGCTTCCAAAATGATTGTTGAAAAATTATAATAAACTGTATAAATTATTCCTTGCTCAGGAAGAATAAGGATTAGAACTGAAGTCAAATTCCCTTTCAACTTCTCAGAGGATGTTTCAAATGATTAATACCATAAAAACATTGCACTCTTTATATTAAAAATCATAATTGGTTTTAATAGGTGTAATATCTTGTATTTTTTCCATGTAAACCTTTGGAATAAATATAGAAATACTTTTGGTCCCAAGTGTGGAGATAGTATGTGATTCTGAGGCCTAGTGATCCCGAAATTTATATTTGTAAAATATTGATTATATTAATATCACACACACACAGTTTTCCTAAAAGCGTGGAATAGATAACAAAATGAGTCTCAAATATAAAATATAATATCATAATTTAGTTTTGAATGTGGGCATTTCCCTAGGAGGGACCTAATCATTTGATGGAATCAGGTGTTGGTTAAAAAGTTATTACGGTCATAAATAATAAATTAATTAATTAAATTAATTTATTTATTATGTAAAAAATCATAGACCTAATAGAACTCTATATAAAACTATTTATAATCAAATTTCATGTTAACCAAAAAATCCAAGATCTTGATAGATGTACAAGTGGAGGATATTCATGGAAAATCATCGATTAACCATGCTTTATCGATCAATGTGCCAGTGGAACCTCCAGATCATGTTAATGAAAATGTCACAGAACCATTCTTCATAAATAATAAATAAAATATTGAGGTAGGATGTTTTTTTGTATTTAAGCCTATTTTATTTCTCCCACATTGAATGCAATGAAATCAACTGACATGTTCATTCAAGGGATGATCGTGTTGTGGGTATGGGTTTGTTTTACTTGGGAATGGGAGATTTTTATTATTGACTAATTAAATATATATTCATCATTATAATTACAAAAACATAAATTCAAAATAAAAATATTTCTATCCAATAATTATAATACTTTCAAATCTATTTAAATGGAAAATTACATCAAGAAACACAACATTAATCTTGAGGGCTATGTAGTAGGATTTCAAAAATATAATAGTTTTATTGGATAAAAAAATTGGTGGGTGAATAACATGAGGAAACATTGTAAATAGATAGAGGTGTCTCTCACCACTACTAGATATAGGTATAAATAGTTATTGGGTATATTTAAAACTGGGAAATTCTAATCCCAGGAGAAGATATGACATCCTACGAAATGTGGTACACAATAAAACGCTCTCAGAACAATTTTCACGTAATTGAAACTAGATTCTATATCAAGAAAAATAATTATTAAAATCAATAAAATTATCATGGAAAATTATATATTGGAGTATTTTTAGGCTACTCAAGGAAGATTGAGGCCTATAAATGCTACAATAATAGGATGACGAATATTTTAAAGAGTACTAATGTTAAGGCCCTTGAGGATAAAAATGGAAAACTGATTTATGTTAAATCATTGATGATGTATGAATAAAATAAGAAAAAGTAGTTAGAAAATTTTCTATGGGTTTTAAATATTAAATAAATAATTAATATTTTCAGGCTAGATCAGGGGAAGAACATAATTCTAAATAAACTCAACATGTATCTTCAAGGAGAAAAAATAGAGTATAAGTTCATCCATCTAATATAATTAGAGATAGATCTACACTAACTCAGAAACAAAGGATAAGGAATATGAAACATGTTTATCTATTTTTTATGGTGGAACCAATATCATTCGAAAAAGTATTGAGAGATGAATAATGGGATAAAAAATAGGGAGTTGGATCAAAATGGGGAGAATCAAACATGATAACTTTTAAAGAATATTGAACATCACAATGTGATCCAAATAATGTGGATCCTAAAAAATAATTTTGTTGATATTGTAAATAGGATCTAGAATATGGAATGTTTTTTGTGTAAACTTTATACATAGATTGAAGGATTGGATTTTTTAGAATACTTTACACTAGTGGAATAACATGAGTTAATTAGGATCTTCGTGGAAATAATGAGTCAAATGAGATTCAATATTTATCTGAAAGATATCACAACAATATTATCTAATGGTGTTATTGAGTATATGATCTATATTGAAAAGTTAGCAAGGTTTGTAATTTGAAATATTGAAACAATGGTTTTTAGTATGGTCTAGAAAAGACACCAAAATCACGTTAAGCATGGATAGAATAATTTTGAAGTGGATGAATTTCTAAAGGGGTGGTTTCAATCATAATATATCTGTGAATATATTAGAGGAATAATAATTAATGTTGATAATGTATTTGGATGATATCATATTTTGTGGAAGAAAGAAGAGATCTAGGGAAGTGTTTAGTAATCTCCAAATTTCAACGAATCAAATTTCCATGATTGGTAAAACCACATATTTTTTAGGGCTCCATGTGATTCAAAAAGTTAGTTACATTTTTATCTCATAGGATAAATATGTGAGATAGGTATAAAGGAAGTTATATATATATATATATATATATATATTATTCCAAACCAATTTCAACTCTAATTATGGTTTTAATTAATCTTCGTAACCACGATCATGAAAAAACAGTCGATATTACCTTGAATATGAGGATATCTGGAAGATTTCTATATTTGATTAAAACCTAGTCATACTTGTTTTGAAACATGTTTGGTACCCATTTTAAAAATTAATCCAATTGAGGATTATGTCATAGTATTTTGATGAATCCAGATATATATATCTGGGTCACTCTAAATTTTGGATTACTATTTGTTGAAGGAAAGATTCAAGATCTATCCCATTTTTTTATTCAGATTGGGATGCTAATATGGGGTATATAAATTCCCTTGTGGTGATTTATTATTTATTGGAAGTAAATGTGTAGGATTATGGAGTGAAATGAAGGAAATAACATATATGTGTATGACAAAAACAAAATACATTATAGTAACTTAGGCACTCACATCACTTCTATGGATGAGACAAAATTTAGAGAATATTTTTTAGGAATTAAAACAACTTTATTTGATATTTTATCAAAACAAGAGTTCAAGAAAACTCATGAAAAAATTAGTACAACTCTCTCTCTCAAAATACATTGAGAAAGAATAGATTCACAATGATATTGAAGCATTTGGACTTAATTAAACATACTTGATTGAACCACATAGGAGAAAATTTTGATCAACAAATAGACCTGAGTGAGGTTACCTAGGAAAGAGAAACATAGGTGTCATGAGAAATGAAATATTTGATAATTTATTACTATTGGGAATTCTTGTGACTGATAATTACATCATATCATCAAATTCTAGAATTAATAATACAAAACATTCTATAAATTCCTGATGATATGGAAGTTTCCATCGCATTGATAAACTAAGGATACATCCTTATAAAGAATTTTATAGAGGATGAGTTAGTGGAGGTGATCCATGGGAGGCAGTACCCTTCTTGTTGAACTCATTTGTAAAGGTAGTGATTTTGGTATATGTGATCAGTGAAAAACAATATTCCCCAAAACTAGTAATTAATAAATTACCGTTTGGAAAATTGATACATCGTTAGTGTGTATGAGTGAACCTAATACAAATTATTACTCCTTTTTAATTTTTTTATTTATTTTTGTGGTAGTTGTATGATTAATTTCAAAAAAATTAACAAGTTCCTACCCATATTGGAAAAAGACCCTATATATGGTGAGAAAATGTGATTCCATGCCAATCTCCTCTTGTGGAATTCAAGGTTGAAAAATATCCAAAATAAAATATAAAAAAGAAACTCATATGTTAGTGTCTCCCACAGTAAATCCAAGTCTTATGCCAGTAATGTATAGCTTAGTTAGTGACGTCCTCTTGAAAAATTGAAAACAAATATATATATATATATATCTGTGTGTGTGTGTGTGTGAGAGAGAGAGAGAGAGAGAGAGATAGAAAACATGTATACTCAGTATAAACACATACAAAACATTTTAAAAAAATGGACTAATCATAATAATTCCTCAATCAATAAGTATTATAGCTAACTCTCACCTACACCTTGTTAACTATCACATTTCCTCATGAAGGATCACTCTATTAATATCTAATATAAGTATAGTAACATAGTACCCAAAAATTATATGTCAATATTTTACTCCTCAACCACATACCCACTAAATTTTTGATCTTATTCCTAAATACAAACATCATAATGCTCCCAACCATTCTGCAGTCATCCCATCACTGATCATATCCAATATAAAGACCATATACTAGAAAAAAACCAATAACATCATAATAAAAAATCCACCACCACATACAACTTTATAACATAATATTATAATCACCACACACTGCACAAAAAATTCACACCACAACTATATTATAGTGAGGTAACATTAACATTAAGGACATCAACCTCATGCACTCCTCCTAGCATGAAAATATTCTAACGCATATCATTATCATAGCCACATAACTGACTAAAGTATTATATGACATGTTAGAAACTGTAATCCATTATACACTGTATTCATATAGGTATCATGAGCTATCACATCTTATATATATCCTAGAAAAGATAGTGATTAAGAGGGACTATTCGAACAATTGTTCCCTCACAAAACCCTATATTATTAAAGATACTAATAAACTATAACCATATGGGAATCAGTACATTTATCTGACTCGTGTTATTATGTGTAAGAAATAACAGAATGTGGTAATATAATATACACAAACATTCCAAACCCTAGGGTTCCCCTTTAAAAACAAGGGCTTAAAAGAGCACATGATCTGCCCGAATATCATCATCTCCAACTGACAACTGAAACATGACTATAACATAGTCATCCCCATATTTCTTTATAAAATATCCCTCACAACATTATGAAATTCATATTACATCACATCATCAATAAAAATCCATAATTATCATTTACTAGAATCATTAAAATCATAATTATATTCATTTAATCTCACTTTATATCCATCATGTAACAAATTCATTTATTATTAACCACATCCATAATGGACCTTACCATTTATTAATTAAACAATTATATCCATTACCAATAACTATTTATATCCCATCACCATAACAATTTTCATTATTTATATAGATATTCCCTAGGAGTGAGGAACTATAACACAATTGACTCCAACTAAACCCGTTAATCAATAAACTAACTAACTATACCTAAAAACATCCCCATAAAAATTATAAATTCACTTCCTTTAGACATAACGTTTCATACCACTTCTACCACAATCTCACAAAAACCCATCTACCACAATAACAACTAAACCACACCACATCACCATAACAAATAATAGAAAATCAAAATAAATAGGAAAACCACAAATATAATAAAAATAAAGGGAACCACAATTATAATCCCCATTAAGAACTCCCCTTTTATAATCCTTTAATATTAAAACAAGATTTACCATTTAAACACTCAAAATTTAATTGCATATTTACACACAACTAATTCCTTAAAACGTTTAAGTGATTAACCCAAAGTGAAAGGTGTTTCTAGTATATCAAATAGTAATACATATAAATCATAACATAAATCATAAATTTTTATCCAAAATATAAAAAAAAATATGCAAGTAATAACAAATGAGATTCATAATCCACATGTGAGTCATCATCACTATATAAATTTCATTTAGTTCGATTCAATATGTTTTTATATAAATATATATAGTAAATACACAGAAATAATAGGAATAAAAATCAAAATTTTAAAACATAAATAAAGAATGAGATATTTTGAATCACTTATCTCAACTAGATGTTCAATAACTTCTATACGAGATGATAATAAAAATCGAATAAAAACACTCCCAAAACATGTGGACCAACCATGAGTCCTTTTCTGGACTATTCCTCATTGAATGCATAACAAATAAATTTATAAAAATGAATCAAATAATATTTCAATGCCCCCCCAAATGAAAGGACTAGAAGAGAACCAAAAAGGAGTGAGGAAAAATCACCATGGATCCCAAGAAGTCCATCTCTTCAATAAAAGGATAAAACCTAAAAAATTATAGCTAAAGATGTCCAAATATGTACTAATTATCACATAGGGTTTAATGATAGTTAGGTAAATAATATATAATTTTATCCAAGGCCATAATTTATAATTATCCTATAGAAGTAAGAATAACAGTGTGACATGGGGTTATCAAGAATCAATGAGGAAAAATCAAGCAGAACTATGAAAATAACACAATGATTTCTCCTAATCTCTCCTCATATCATGTAGTTAGACAAATTTAACTCCATTTAATTAACTAAGGCCATAACACAATAAAGGGACCAATATAAGTAACCACATTGTATCATAACATTAATAAATAGAACTATGAAAATTTACTAGTTAGGACTTCAGTCCATGATGTGTATAAACATGTAGTTAAACCACTCACATGATATTAAACAAGAACTCATGTAAATTAACCCTAGAGACCCCATGTGATATATAAATAACATAGGATCAAATCAAAACGCTAAAAATGATCATGATATAATGAAACAACTCATCATACATCTAAGAGTGAATATGATTAACTTAATACACCCCATGATAGATTAACTTAATGGAACCCCAAAAAATTATAACTCCGGATCTTTGATGCCACAACCACTCCTCTTCATAATGCAACATGAATTTCACAATACAATAAAATGATACCAAAAACTCAAGACTCATAACCCAAACTAAAATTCAAGGAACACACTGCAACCTAATGATTCACGTAGTGCCACATCAAACTACTGAAAAATCCTCTCATCTAACCCTATCTTAACAAAAAAACTCATTGGGCCACACCAAAACACATTCATTCCAGCTAAAATTTTAAGTCAAAATCTTACATCCTTCAAAAATACTCCTCTATATTCTTCCAACATCTAGAAATAAAAATTTAATGATAAAATAAGGTCCATACTATTATAATTTTTCATCAATTTAGAAATTTTATTCCAAGGATCTTATACTCTTCAAGGTGATAGCCTCCACTTAAACACATATATTAACATCTATATAAAATGAAAATGTACCTTGTGACCTATCATTTAAGTTAAATTTTTTAAAAAAATTCCATTTTAAATTACAAATTTATAATTATATGGAAATGGGTTATCGAATTACCCTTTACCTTTATTATAGAACCTCTAGTATTTATCATAAAATTTACTAAGGTTTACTCTAATAAACATTGTTTAATATTTTTCGGAAAATTATTCACTGTTTTTAGAATCTAGGAGGAAAAATTATTTGTTTTATGTATTGTCAAATATATAGGTGATTACCTTTTTTCCTCCAACCTTGAAAATTATTTTTCCTACTAAAATAAATGTAATTTAATTCTTTCATATGAATAAATTGGTAGTTCTATATTAACATTGATTACTGGAATTTCAAATTAGGCATCCATAAATCTATTATAATTCACAATATAAACTCCCCTATTTTATTTAACTTCTTATGATAAATAGTGAAAACTATTTTTAGAAATTTTACTGAAAAAAATCATATGAATATCCCATAAATTTCCTCATTAAGGGACCTCCTATAGTACTATCCATGACCAGCCTATCTTATTAAGATAAGACTCTGCAAAAGTTTTGACCAAGAAAACATGACTCTAAACCATGTTGTGAACACATTATTAACAATTATTTAAACCTCAATAATTATTTGTAAATTAACACCATTTCATATTTATTGAAATTTAAAATATTTACAATGAGATATGTAGATTTAAGAAGGATTTTTCTAAGATATGTCTTGCCATCTCATATCATGTAGTGAAATAATGTAGTTTTAGTTTTTAAATGTAGCCATTTAATATATATATATATATAAATTAAATTTTAAATAATATCAGAATTAATATTCCATTTCATAGACCGTTAAACTTAATGTTTTAAATAATATTTAATAAAAAAAATCTATGTGTTCAAAGGGATCCTCACGTAGTAACCTATACATTTGGATAGTTTTGTTTACCATTTTTAGAATTATTATATTTTTCTAAAAATTAATCACAAAAAATAGTGGAACTTGGATGTTTGGACTTACCATAATACTTTAATATAAAATGTACTCCATTAATTCTCTTTTTCTTTTTCCCCTACTTGCAATAATTTGTCAATCTATTTATTCTGAACTACTATAGTCATGTTTTTCTTGTTCCTTATTTTCAAAAATAACCTACAGTCATTGGATCATGATGAAATATTTTACTCCATCATTCAGTTATATTTTAGAAATTCTTATGTTTCTGCATCAAAACTTATAATCCCAAAATTCACAATGTGAACATTAGAAACATAACAAAAGAAAAAGGTAAGAAATAAAAAAGGGATAACAAAATAAAAAACTTAATCTATCAAATATATGATTCATATAATTTTGAATCAACCTTAGAAATGAAAAAAAGTCAACACAACCACATCAATTCATTATTTACTATGAATGTGTAAATTGGAAACGTTATTTTAAACCCTCTTATCTAAAAAATTAAAAGAGAATATTACTATTGATATTCTGTCATTTTCCTATAGAGAACAGGGATCCATAAATTACTATATTAATCAAATATTTAAAATCAATAAATTTAAATGAATTTAATTTTATTTTAATAACCATAGAGTAAAATAAATAGGAAAACATTGAAAAGTTGATATTGTAATGAAATTTTAATCCTCTAGGATTAGGAATTATATTTGATTCTAAAATTTTAATGAATAATTAATTATCATTATAATAACATGTAAATGAATCCTTGGTATATTTATTATTATATAATTATCAAACTATTATTTTCTCTTTTTTGATACATAAATTGATTTAACAATTCATTAACTAAAAAACATATTAAAAAAAAGATAACCTAAACTAATTACATTTTCCAGAGTAAAGACGTGTGATATATTTTAAAAATCTAATGTTAATTATATAATAAATGGTCAAGGATAATGAAGATTGAATGAATAATATTTGATAAATAATGAATTAATGTGAAAGACCAAGTATATTATCATTAAAAATAACATAATATAAATACAATAATCACACATCCATTACATTTCCAACAAAAAAGGTACCTACCATCAAAATTTTAATTAGTATGGATGTATAAAATAAATGCATTCAAAACCAAAAAAATTATTATTTAAAAGAAAAATATGTCCTTTTGGGATCAAATATAGATCCACCCCTACATTTAAATTATTTAATATGTATTCACTGGTTTATATATTATAATTAAATAATCCAAAAAAACAACATGTTGATTTTCATTAGAAACCCATACATCCTCTTATCATTAATACACAATGATATCCCCATTCATCTTCACTTTTCTATTATTTATAAAATAAAATTTTATAACCAATATGTTTTTATCGTCAAAAATGTTATGGTTTTATATCTATATTTTATTTCTAAAAAACCATGACATTATATTTCTATCTCCAAATTATTTTATTCCCTATTCTAGACCAAAATTTATCTTTTACATTTCTCACCATTACATGGTCCTTAGAAATAAATTTTTATCTCCCACAAATCTATTATCCATAACTCTACAAGACATGACATCATCATGTTATTAAAGATTTTCCTCATAATAATCTATCTGAATTCCATGTACGATGACATGAAACACTCTATAAAAAATTTCAAACCTATTATGTATGTAGTGACTCGGGTTTAATATTTATTAATTTGGAATATTCATAAGAATATTTCTGAATCTAGGCACTGATTCAGCGTGGAGTTTTGAGGTTCGGAGAGCCGTGACATGGTGATTTTAAAAATATTAAAAATATTTTATCAAATATGTGTAGTTTTTTCAAATATGTGGAATACCACCTAATTAGAGTCTTAGATCAGAATCTGGAGATTGTTGTTGAGTTCAGAACATTGTGTTTACCCTAGGTGGAACATAAGCTTTGTCGACGCTAGGTGTTTAGTCAGATGCTAGTTGGTGGGGAGTGTGATGGTGGGGAGTTAAATGGAAGGATCCATTTAATAAAAATTAGAATAATCTCCTCCCCTACCCCATGTTTGTTCCAGAATTATAGGTAGAGGATGCACGTTGGATTAGTGTGCTGCATGAGTTCTAGAGGAAGTGACTTCTATGGTAATGGGGTTATCCAAATCCCTACGGAGCGAATGACTATCTCGAGGAAGTCAGATGTGTTTTCTTCCTCATGAGGACACCTCTCGATCAGATGGTGTTCAAAATAGTGATCCTTTAATATTGTTTTGTTGGGATATGGTGGAATCTTGTGGCATAGACTCATAATGAAGATACACTCTCTTAAGAAGAGTTTGAGTGTCTCCTTAGGGATGAGTTCTATTCGTCCATGTTGAGGTCGATGTGTATCCAAGATCTTCTGCAGATTCAACAGAATAGCATGATAGTGGAAGAGTACTCAGTGAGGTTTAAAGACCTTTATTGACACTCCATGGATATTTATTGGGATTTTTTATTCAATGTATGAAATTTTGAATAGGGATTCCATCGGGTGATTAGGGCGTTAATTGTGCCAATATGCATTATCATCTATGCTTGAGTGATGGAGAGGTCCCTTATGATGTATATCTTTCTAAATAATTAGACTCTCATTATTGGTGTTAAGAACATGGGTAATCAAACCTCGATACCTGGTTCGGTAGCTAGTATTTGATAGTAGGATCAGGGTTTCATCCATTCATGATGCTTCAAAAGGTGATCTCACGATTGAAGATCTAAGGCATAAGGCTTCCAGGATGGTTCTAGTCAGCCACAGGAGAGGCATGTTACGCTTGTGATGTCAGTGGACATATTTCTAGACATTGTCTAACCGATAGGACTGCTGAGAATATGTTGGTCGATGGACCGCCTTGGCAGAGGCAGCGTTCAGAGCATGGAGGTATGTAGGGTGGTACATGTGGCAATGGAGTGGGTAGAGCAGCATGAGTTATAAGATAGTACGAGTTTTCACCACTACCCCTAGGTGAAATAAGCCAGGATCAGGGAGCGATAGGAATGGGGCAAGGACAACTACATGCCAAATAGTACTTTTACCAAGAGGTTTTGAGAGATGTAGGTACACTCGTTGTCCTTTTTACATTTTATAGTAGTATTGATAGACACTATAGTGAGGTACTATGTTCTTTCCATTTAATGCCCGAGGATTGTTCAAGGTGACATGGGGCGTCAGTAATACCCTAGGTTGGTGTTTTTTGATGAATATTTAAATGCATGAGGAAGAGGTATCCTTCCCCACTGACACACATTATTGGAATGAGAGAAAAAACATGTAGGTTAATTAGTGACACCCAAAGTAGATAGTGTTGAGGTGTAGTGGATGAGTCCCTCTGACCTTTTCATTCTTGGCATGGTTCTGTGTTCATGTTTTTATGTGGAGGGCCTGGTACGATCCAGTTTGAGTTATAGGGTATCCCTGTGTGTTATTTGGTACCCTCACATGTTTTGTATCAATTTTTCATGTAATACACTTCATAATGGTGTGGTGTGGTTTAACGTGACATTAGACTCACATTTTTTACGAGTGCTTTCCCAACTAATATGAATACTTTAGGTGCGATATAAAACTATGTGGACAAGGCAGTGCCAACCAAATAAGATAGTATTGAGGTGAAGTGGATGAGTTTATTTTACTCATTAATTGAGTGTAGGGTTACATTGGTATCATCTTTAGGTTAGCGAGGTGGTGTTCAGCTAGACACTATGACTATATATGGACTAGGATCTTGGCATTTTCCACCCATCATAGATGAGGAGGACTATGCCTGCTAATTGCATGATGTCGACCTAGCTGACATAGACATGGGTGTGGTAGCCATTATGGTTCCCCTGAGTGTCTTCTCATGGGAAGAATTAGAACCCTTTATGTCCATTTAGGTGGTCTTGGTGAGATTGATGGCATGGGAGTCCCGGCTGATCGCTCAGATTCTTTCTATGTGCCTATGTTTTTCTCTTTTAGGGGATAAAAAGAGATAAGGCGGGGAAGATGTTGTGACATGGGTTTAATTTGTAGGACTTCAGAAAATTAATATGGATATTTTCAAAGTCAGGCGTTGAGTCGGCGTAGTGTTCCGATGTCTGAAGAGCCACAACGTGACAATTTTAAATATGTTAAATATAATTTTTCATGTATGCGTAGTTCATTGGAAATGTGTAATAAATCCTGAGTGGAGTCTCAGATCAGATTTATAAGACAGATGTTGTGTTCATAATGTCATTTTTATGATTGGTGAGACATATAATTTGTCAGTGTCGGGCGTTCGGTCAGAGGATAGTCGGTGGGGCATGTGATAGTGGAGAGTTAAATGGGAGGATTGATTTAATAAATATTAAATCAATCCCCTCCCCTCCACCTTTGGTGTGAATTGAAGGATCCCCCTCCCCTCTTCCCCTTCGAGTGACAGATGAACCAGGGACAAAATCAAGGAAACAAGGAGCTGTAGATCTCCGATCTTGATGGTGATCCCTTCCAGATTGTGTTGCAACATCTTCTAAGCCCCATTTTGACCTCGATTCTTTTTTGTTTCACCATGAGGTAGGTGGTTTGAGTTTTATGTCTTCATCCCCTTGTTTATGAATCATATTAAGGTTTTAGATCTCTTAGATGAGTTCTAGGGACCCCTCATGGGTCGATCTATGTGTTTTGGGGAATATAGGGGTGATCTGGCTACCTGTAGGGAATTTCTGATGGATTTTCCAATCTTCACGGTGTATAATCCAGATGAACATGCCATGTATTCTCCCTATTTTGGGAAGATGTGTCTTGTGGACTATATGCCATGTACTGGAGTTACATGTCGTGTATTCACCCCATGTCATGTGGCCTAAGGAAATGGTCATGGAAGCAGTGTGGATGACACATGCAAGAAACACACACAAGGGGCCATGTAGCCGGGACACGCCGTGTACCAAGGGGTATACATCGTGTGGTGAACACAGTTCTCTAATCCATGTGAAGGGAATATAGGGTGTGGGGCTGAGTATGGGGAGACATTCCATTTATCATTGGTACACATCGTGTGGTTCCATATTACTAGCCACAGTATGTGGTTCAAGGACACAACCAGGTGTTTAGTTGGGGTATTATTCTTTGTAGAACCCCTTACACACCGTGTAGTATCCACTGGGGGGGTTTCCATCTAGTATATCTCCTCTTTCAGAACATGGATTCAGTCAAATGAGTAGCATATCCTCAGCATTTGTCCATGTAGAATGTGATAGTTTCCACGATCTGGGACTAGAAGATCCAAGGTGATGTGATGTTGTGTATCACTTTGGTTAGAGTCATTTGGTATAACATCGGTTGAGTGAGATCCCATGGTTCATCCCTAGGAAGGTTTTTCATGCATTAAGTCCTTAGTATAGGATTGTGATCCCCTCGAAAGTTTGATCTTTGATATAGTTGTAGTATTCCCCAGGTGAGGTTAGGGTACGATCCTCTATCATATCATTAGAGTTTTTGTGTCTTTTCAGAGAGGTCGATGTGTGATCATCTAGCATATCGTTTCCCTAGATTGGTTTCTTGGTATCGATGTGACAAACACTACACGGCCAGTAATCCCTTATCTAGTAGGATAACCTTGTTGGGTTTGGGGAATCGTTTATATTATGATTCCTAACATAGTGGGAAGATTCATTAGGGATGCGACATCATTGGATATAAGATCCCTTACTCAACAGTTGGTTTTTATAGGGTTTGTGGGATCATTGGGATTATGATCCCCAACTATGAGGGTCATATAGGATGGTGTTTTTTTGGAATCATTGTGAGCAATACCACATGGGTGGTAATCCTATATCTGAGTGATAAGATCTTCGGGAGGTCAGATTGGGTTGTGGTGTCCCCTGGGGATCCTAAGTGTGATCCCCTTGATGTGAAATATGGGGTTACCTGTTATGATTTTGGTGTCCCCTAGTCGATCTAGGTAGTTATCCTGTTACAGAGAAGGTGTGGTTTACAGTTTTCTCGGATGGGTTCATAGTGTCCCCCAGTGGATCGTGGGAGGGATCCCCCTTCAAAGTAGTGAGAATTTTTGTGGTTCCAGTAGGGTTGGTATTATCCCCCAACGGGGATGGGTGAGACCCCCTACAAGATAGTAGAAATCTGCTGAGTTCCAACCTGAAGTTCTTAGTCGCGTGATTTGATGAGTGCGTTCTCTCGGATGTATGCCCCTTTGGGATTGAGGTGTTGTGCCATTTTCTTTGTGATACCTGAGTGGTATCTGTTAGATGTTCCCTAAAATATGTCCACCTTGTACCTGATGGAGTGTATCTCTTAGATGAGTTCATCTGGGATGAATGAGATTATAGTGCGCATTCTCCTAGTTGAGTGTTTCTATAGAGCCTCATGTAAGTACTTGTCAGTGACTTCATGTTCAAAACCTCTTGATACATGGAGTATGTGAATAGTATATATTGGTGTAATTCTAGGTTTTCCTTATGTTTTTGTCACATGTTTGATGACACATCACGTGGTATTAGCTGACTAGTTTTGTAAAGCTGGGGATGGTTTTGAAGTGGAGTTCCTCTCTCATTTAGGTTCCCTCTGGCTGGGTTGAGCAGACTGTTGCCTTTCAGTTTCTCCTTTTTTGGGTTTTGGGTTGCCTACGACATATCTTTATACTCACCCTTACATGAAAATTTCCCACATGTGTTGTGTATTGTTCAAACCCCAGGCGATTCGACGGAGTACAAGGAGGACCCGAAGTAGGCAGAGCATAGTGAGGTGAATCGACTAGGGTGTTTAGTGGATCTTGGTTGAGGAGATTTCTAGAGGGTGAATTTCACAACGATCCCCTCTAACTGACTATGTTGGATTCTTTTGTAATTTTTTGTTGCTGGTAGGTTATTTTTCCATTTTTCCACTTCTTCTATACTCTAATTTGGGATTATGTTTGCATGCATTTATTTTTCGTTTTTATATAGCTTTTCATTGTTTCAAGGAGTTATATATGGGTTTGTGCATATAGGTAATGTAGGATAAGGACTCTCATGTGTGTGATAGTCCGCTCGGTGCTAGATACCAGCCCTTGGACTATGGAGGCGGGCTTGGGGAGTTGTGGCTGGAGCCCCGTTGGTTTTGTTCATGATAATGTAACATTTTATTTATTTATTTATTTTATGTTATTTTATATTATTCTGAGTCATCAAGAGATTCTGAGGGTTTTGGGACTGGATTTAAATTTTTTTAAAACTTTTAATTGGGAACACATTTAGCCTTCACATTAGGTAAACTATGAAATAACTGTGTGGTATGGATTAGTCCTTGGGTACTGTCATATTTATGGTCAATGCAAGATTAGATTAACCTTTTAGGGTCCTACTAAAATTTGTTTAAGGCCCTTTTTAATAGGAGGTGTGGGTTACATATTGTTTACATGGTTTGGTAAAATATGTGGGTAAAAAGTACGGAATCATTAGGATTATATTATTTTTGGTTTTTTTCGTTTCTTTTCTTATTTTCCCTCACTTTATTTATTTTCACCCATCTTCCATGTGAGTCGAACCTAAACACGAAATGGCTACCTCTGTCTCTTGGAGGAACGTGTCTCACATCTTGGCGATCCACATAAGCTCGTTCTTCTTGGTGCTAGCTTCGGAAGTGGATTTCATCCATGCTTTGGGTAATACCCCAAGGGCCGTGGGTTGATGGTGCTTCAATTTATCCTGCTGGTCGACGGAGGTTCACAAGTTTAAGGAAATCCCTCACGCTTCGGTTTGGTTAATCCTACCAGATCTTCATCATCCTCTTCAGAATGGTGATTTCCTCAAGGCCATCGGCGACGCGTTGGGAGGGTATCTATGAACGGTCGAGTGCACCTGTCGCGGTGAGGAGACCATGGGGGGCTGGATCTGTATTGATCTAGACCTTTCTCTTCCGATTCCGGAGACGATCTTCCTGAAATTGCAGGATTCCGTTGGACACAGGATATAGTTTACCCGGTATTTCCTATATACTGTTCTTCTACTTTATTATAGGTACATTCGTTGCAGAATTTCCAGAAACACCACCAAGAAGGACGTCACCAAGCTTCCATCAGCTCCAGGCGTCTCGTTACTTCTTCTCCTTCTCGTGAATGGTTGGCCTCGGCCTCGGGTCTGCATCTTGATTCCTGGACCATCGCCAGTTCACCAGCTATCTCTCCATGCAATGTCCCAGTCCCTCCCTCCAAGAGTACTGACGACCCTCTAAGCCTGGCTTTGGTCCCCTCTAAACCGCAAAACTTTCAGCTGGATTCCCCAGGTTCCCAGATTGGTTGGGCATACCTGTTCAGTTGTTGTCGAATGTAGAGTTGTTAGAATTGTACACGAGGGTGCTCAAGGATTCATTGGCCTCCCCATCCTTGTTTTCCCCCTCTGCATCTCTGGCTTCTAGTCTCTGTGAAGAGTATCAGCTCAAGGTGGTCGGGGGCCAGGAGGCCACCCCCTTCATATTCGAGTTCCTTGCAGGTCGTAAGATGTTGGCATGCCGAGTTCCACCGCCTGGAGCCAGTTTTACTGGAGAGCGGCCCCCCGTGAAGTCTG
Source organism: Viscum album (assembly GCA_963277665.1). Lineage (NCBI taxonomy): Eukaryota > Viridiplantae > Streptophyta > Magnoliopsida > Santalales > Viscaceae > Viscum > Viscum album. The sequence goes on from OY728145.1 coordinate 540,471,219, forward strand.
ATCTCCTGGGTAGAAGAGGTTTTTCTGCTTCTTGAATCCCCTGCGAGGATCGGGGCTCCGAGAAGGATGGTGTTATGGCATGGTTGGATCATAAGGCGGCGGGCAGGATATACCCAGATACACCTTCTAAACTTACACTGCCATCCTTAAGCGCGCCTGTCTCGAGCCAAGGAGTGTGTACAAGGCAGGTGAAGAAGAAGTTGCAGGATAGGGGGTGCCTTTATCCCCATCGAAAATGACCATGGTGCCTCGGGCCAAATCCAGGCCATCATTGTTTTAAAGATTCCCATCATGATATGGAACTCCCAGAGTCGGGGTGAGGGGGGAAACCGATTTCATCTCCTCGAATTCTAAGATACACCAAGTCAAGATTGTTTTGATAATTGTGCACAAGCAAAACACTGCTAAGATTCAAGAGTTTACTCATAAGGTCAAAATGCATGCTTCCATGCACGTAGCTCCGACCAATATTCACATATGGTTATTATGGAAGAGGGAAGTCTCAATGGATTTGATTCATGTTGGAGATGTCACGACCCGTCCTCGGGGCCCATGCCGTGACTACCATAAACTCGTCTTCCATAGGCCAGAGGCTGGCGACTAGCACCAAAGGCGAAAATCCCGTTAAAAGAGAAGACATTGCCTCTATAAGGAAAACAAACACCACAGAGTACGCAATCTGAAGTAAACACTAAGTAAACTGAGTACAAAAGTAAGTGCTGGAAAGTAAATGAGCCAAAATACAAACTCAGCTGAAAGTAAAGTACAACTGAAATGAAAGTACAGCAACTGAAAAGTAAAGCAGTGAGTCCGAGCCGTCCTCTGGAAACCCCACCTGAAGGGTGGGTACAGATAGTCTCCTCTGCTCCTTGACTTCGGATCTCCGCTCCGTGTACGTCCCGTCCAGAGATCCACCTCCAGGCACCGTCCAGCTCTACGAGCTCCCACCTCGATCAGCGCTGTCCGTCGTCTGCCTCCAACACAACGTAGTGCGGGCATAGCCCGTGCAGGGGTGAGTATACACTACTACAAAACGGGGCAAGCAGAGCGCGCCACATTTATCAGCGCTTTTTTTAGCGCTGATAAAGACCCTCCCTTTATCAGCGCTAAAAAAAGCACTGATAAAACCCCCCCTTTATCAGCGCTTTTTTACTAGCGCTGATAAAGGGGGGGTCTTTATCAGCGCTTTTATGAAAGCGCTGATAAAGACCCCCCCCTTTATCAGTGTTTTTTATAAAAAGCGCTGATAAAGGGAAAATTTAAAAAATATATATATTAATATATAAATCTATTAAGCTATTTATATTGATATAATTATAATATTTATTTTATAAATACATTTTAGAAAGGATCTATGGAAATATAATATTAATTTATAAGATGTTTAGTAAAAGAGGGTTATAAAATAAATTAAAAAATATTTTTAATTAGTAATTATGTAATTTTTACCAATTAATAGTCATTTAATGACACTTTTAATATAAAAAATATAAAAAAATTAATGAAAGATCCAAAATAAGTTGAAAATGAAACCCAAACTTCAAACGGCCATAACTTTTGATCCGGGACTCCGTTTGAGCTCCACAGCATATCAAATCGAAGCCTGCGACGAGCTCTACAGCGCTATGGACCGGTGGAACCCGTCCAAGGTTGTTTCAAGCCCAAAAACGGCCCAGAAGGCCTCCAAAACTGAGTTTTTAGTCAGGGTACCCCGGTTTTTCACCGTTCAAACAGCTATAACTTCTGATCCCGATGTCCGATAAACCTCTACCATATATCATATCGAAGATCATTTCATGTTCTTCGATTTGACTGATTGTGGAGCTGAAACGGACTCCTGGATTATAAGTTATGGTCCTTTTAACATTCAAACGGCTATAACTTCCGATCCGGATGTCCATTTGACCTGTACCGCATATCATATCGAAGATCGTTTCATGTTCTTCGATTTGACTGGTTGTGGAGTTGAAACGGACTTACGAATTAAAAGTTATCTTCGTTTTAACATTCTCATAGGATTTTCACCCCCTCATTTCTATGGATTCATTCATAACTATATATATATATATCTATGTATATATATATATATCTCTCTCTGTTTGTGTGTGTGTATTGTATCTATGTATATATGTATTTATTTATTTATTTATTTAAAAACACACATAAAAACACATATTCTATAAATGTATTTGAAATTAACTTTATAAATATATATATTAATATACAAATAAATATACGGATAAAAAATTATATATATATATATATATATATTAATATACGAATATATATATATATATATTAATATAACTAAATAAATTTATTTTAATATGGATCTATATTAATATACGAATAAATATAACTATATATATATATAACTAGATATATCATCAAATAGAGAACAAAACAAAATGGCTAAGTGGTAAAGTGGCAGCGCGTTAGGGTGGAGGTCCTGTGTTCGAATTCCAGTGGCAGCAGGGTTGTGCGGGAAGCAAGGGAGGTGGGGTGCAGCGTGCGGAGCGTGAGGGAGTGGGGTGCGGGTTGGGGGGACAAGCGCTGATAAAAGGGAGGCGGGGTGCAGCGTGCGGAGCGTGAGGGAGTGGGGTGCGGGTTGGGGGGACAAGCGCTGATACGAATTATATATATATTTTTATTTTTTCAATTTTTTAGACACCTTTTATCAGCGCTGTAGAGACCCGAAGCCTGATGTACATAGACTTTACATTACTTTTGCGGAATACTACATAATAAAAACACACACACACAAGGATCGTAATAGTTTAGTGTCTTTGGAAACTCGGAACGTAATCTTCTAATCATGGTGAAAGATCTTCAATATCTCCCATAAAGATCTTCCCCCTTTTTTTTACCTAAAACCTTTCTTTATATCCTGGGGAAAAGAAAACATAAAAAGGTGAGCTCAAATGCTCAGTAAGGGTATACAAAAGAAAAATCAATCACATCATATTCATAAGAACATATCTTTTGGAAATCTTAACCTGCAAAAGAGAGCATAATTTCATAACATGGGATAAATCATAGTAGTGAAATGAAATCACAATAATCATAACTTAAAACATGAACCTTTGTGGCATTCACACATAATCATAGAGAATCATTTCTTGTTAGCCAAGACTCATTGCCAAGACTATCTTAGTGGACAAAGTCCCTTTCTGAATCGAGTAACCCTCGTTTCAGTCCTGTTTCACTGAACCGGTATAACCTACCGTTCCAGCCCTGTCTATCTCATGAGATATAAAATCTTTACCCAATGCATTGGAGGGAGATATAGGTCCCACCCATCTTATAATGAATCCTTTCTTATGTGTGCCACATAATCATAAATCATACATCATCGCATAACACATGTAACAAAAATGGGATTCTTGAAACAACATGACATCATAAAACCATTCATATAAGATAAAGGAATTCATAAAAATGTTTCCATAACAACATAATCAAATCCATGTAATAATAGGGATAAAAACATAACCCTTTTATTATCTTAGATGGAAAATAATTTTGATAAAATACTTGAACTCCATTCTTGAGGAAAATATCCTTTCTACTTCAAAAAAACATTTTTTTCTTTCATAACATGTCATAAGACTTTAAAACAAAAGAAGATGATTAAAAATAAACTTGAAAACTTGTAAATGAAGATTCTTGGAAATAATGTTTTAAAAATCCATTCATGCCGTATAAGTTAAAAACATTCTTCTCGTACTTTTGTCGGAAAAGTCAAAAAGTACCTCGTATAAAAAAAAACGACAAAAGATTCCTTTCATATTCTTTACTAAAAACTCACCGAAGGGTAAAATTGGATTTAAACTATTGTAAGTGGATGGAAACAATATTACATATTGAGGGAACATGGATGTGGATGATAAAATACACCCCAGTAAATACTTACGAATAAACAATCTCGGATAAAAATGAGATTGTGATATTTCCCTTACCTTAGGTCCAATTTGCTTCGTATGTGTCCGAACCTCCTGTATAATGATTTAAATAATGTCATTGACTTATTACAGAATCATATTCATTGTTATGATATCATATATGGTTCACTTATGACATTATATTACCCGTTCTTTTGTAAATTCCATGTTAAAGAAGCGTTTTGGGTAAAATCGTTTCATTTATCGTAGGTGTTTTGACTTGTTGTTCTTGACATAATTATTACTTATATCATGATTTACTTACTTCCAGAATATAAAATATGATTTATATATCATATATATTCAGTATATATATATATATAATAGATAGATAAATAAAATGAAAAACACCGTTCATGGAGACGGTAGTCCGTACGTACGCATGAACGCTGTTTTTCTTTCCTTATTGTCTTGAAATGGAAGTAAGTAGATGACATACATATGTATATATATACATAAATCCAGTAGCTTTATAATGTCATATATTTCATTATTATTTCTTATATATACATTATAATCATTCTTAAATGGTTAACATGGAGAATGAATCTCATCGCGTCGTGGAGACGGTAGTCCGTACGTACGCACGAGCGATGATATCATTTCTATAAATATTGAATTGAATTGGAGTGGATTATACAATATATCAGAATCAATATGATGTTGTAATAACTATGTATAGTTATTCTTTACACCATTATACCCATCCATGTAAGGTGGTGGTGGAAAATAGATTACACCACGGCGTGGAGACGGTATTCCGTACGTACGCACGCGCGGTGATTTCTTTTTCCGTAGGATGGATAGATGGTGAAATAGGGTTGTTTCATACTTAGAATAACATATCAGTATATGAGTGATACTGATGTTATTACTTCATAATGAAACAACCTAAGAAGAAGAAGTGGAAGAAGAAATAAAGATGAAAGAATTGGTAACGGTAATTACCTCTTCTTTGAAGTGCCTCTTTGAGACCTCCTCTTAGGGCACTAGAATTGGTCTTTGAGGAAGACCAGAACCACTAGGATGTTGCTAGGGAAGTGGAGAAGAGATTTTGGCAGGGGTTGGCCGAGCTTGAGTGCTCAAATTGGTGTGAGGAGGAGGGGGAGGAGGTGTCCTTTTATAGGGGAGGAGAGGGGCACCTTAGGAATATCTCAAAATATTATTTTATATTAAAGTCAAAATCGGTTTATAATGGTTCCAAAGGGTCTTATTTCGAAGCTAAAGTGGGTATGGGTCGAAATCCTATCAACCAATAGAATTTAGACAAGTTTAGGATATTATTTTAACCTTATCAATTAGATTTAACTCTAAGTTAAATAATTTAACTTTTACCATGTCTTTTTGTTTTCTTTCACTATATGGTTAATACACTTACTATAACATGCCAAACGAACCCCAAATTGTTTATTATTAATATATATATCCTTATCTAAGTCATTTGGCCGAACCTTAGATTTTTAGGAATAAAATAACAATTAATAATATAATATTTGATTTAAAAACTATTTTGTGTCAATTTTGACACTATTTGATATATGATTTTTGTGAAAGTCATAACATAATTAAATGTTCGAACCAAGTTGATTAAATCAACACTAATATATCATAGTAACCTAGAAAATTAGTGGAATTCATAAAAAATCTCAAATTACATTTATTTTGGTGTTTATAACATCAATTATGTCAATATTTTATTAATAAGATAATTACTGCATCATCGTTGTGTCATAAATAAATTAACTTATTTGATGTCTAAAAATTACAAATAAAATACCATCATGTAGGAAATCGTTTTAGCTTTCTAATGAAGATTTACAATTGAATTTATCTTATGTATAACCCCATATTAAAAATGTTTTAGTAAATAAACTTTGATTTTAACTCTTTTAACCCTTCTTTAAATAAATTAATAATAAATGTCCTAATCTAATCCAAGTGGGCCTAAATGGTCATATTTTATTTCTAAGTTTGTTTTTGGTCGAATTACACTTGTCCAATAGAATTAGGACATGTGTTAGGGTAATAGTAATATCATATTTACCCTTAGTTACCCTATTTACTATTAACCGCGGTAAAAAAAAGTAAAAAGTTACTATTCACCAAAAATTATTTTCATCTCATTGAACCACATTTTAGTCCTTGATATTAACCGTGTCTGTCGGATTTTCAAAATTCTATTCACAGAAGCGGTAAAATTAAGTTTTATGCAAAATTCAGTTTTTTAACCTACCACTTAGTAGTTTCACTATTCATCAAAAATTGATGTTTTTCAGAACAATGCCAAAATTTCATCCTAAGCTATATTTCATATTCCGAATTCAAAAATGAAATCTATTTTACCAAATTCATAACATAGAAGTTGCATTAATTAATTTTATAATTAAATCCCGCTTTTAAAATAAATAGCGTGTTTTTAGGAAACAATATATATCAAAAGATTGACACTTGATTATGTCTGGTTTAAATGTGAAATTACAACCAATGACCAACATTGTATTAAATTGTAAAAATATATTCTAAATATACTTTAAAACCACTCAAATTAATAATTTATCACTATTAATTATTTCTATTAAAAAAGTTGTTTTTAATTATAATTTAGTAATTTTCACTATTCATCAGAATGTGAAAGTTATCCGAAAAGTACCAAAATTTCACCTTAGGCTAAATTCGATACCCCGAATCCAAGAATGAAGTTCATTTTGAAAAATAAGATTTACAGAATTTTAAAAAAGTGGTTATTACTATTCATAACGGCTAGTTTTAATAATATTTTAATAGCATATCGTTGTTTAGTGAAACTTGGTATTGCGTATTACACACGCTATCGAGGAAGGTCGCGATTGCGTGTAATGCAAGGCAAGTCAAGGGTGTGTGTTGTGAAAGCTCCTTTTGGTGTAGCGTACAACACAAGACATTAGTGAAATAAAAAAAATAATATTTTTCATAATCTCGGGCTGTTACATTCTACCCCCCTTAAAATGAATTTCGCCCTCGAAATTCGTCGGGGTTATAAATGGTTTACTATTCGAAAGTTTCGTTAATAGAAACCCACATCGTAAAAAGGAATACCAAAACTTGGCTTTAATAACTAAAGTATGAAATGTAACGATTACCCAAATAAACTAATCACTGGGTTTCCACATAGGTGAAAATATGGATATGGAAGAGAAATCTAACCATCATGTTCTGATGGAGAGTGGTAGAGAACATGGCTATGGAAAAGCCAGTAATCACAAATCCATAAATTTGTGACGATCTAAGGTACCATCTGATTCATCAGGTATAAGAGAACTAGGACAACATTTTTGGTTTTCAAGATCATTTCCCTAAAGTTAAAGAATTTGAATTAGAATAAATACTTACTTTATTTTGGTACAATCTCACTGTTGTTCGTGCCTTTAACAATTTCCACTTCATCTCTTAAATAAATGAAGTTGAATTTGTTATTCGTGAAGTGTTAGCAGATCATGTGATAGAATGACGGGTCATTCCATCTGTCTCAAAAGGTTAGCAAAATTTATATACATAAGTCGATCTATAGTGGGATTAATCATATATGGTTCCTAAAATGGGCTTATACTTCATATATCATACTGCTTAATATAATAACACTAGTTTCTACTAAACAGGGACTTCCTGTAGGTCAGTGGTAGGCGATAAAGGCCAGTCACACTTCGGTTGTGGGTTCGATTCCTACAGCCTTGTCCGAAGCGATGGGCTGTCGCCCGTCCTGCAGGTTGTCCTTTTTCTAAAACTACGTTACTATAACATCCCATCAATAATATCGAAAATCTTCTATCCTTAAACAATACTAACTTATGTCCAACATAATCCAGTCTAATCTTTAGGCTTATACATAATATTGCAGTCCACTCTCATAATATAGTGACAACGATTACAAGAGATTTAATACTGTCGTTGATCCCCACATATCATAAGATATGTCTTGTTGGTCGCATTCCAAACATTCAAAGTCCTTAATCGCGTATTCTCTTGAATACCTTAGTGAAAACATGAATGCAGTTAAAACATAACACCTTCCATATACCAAATCCTCAAAATTCTATATACTCAAACCATGATATCACTTAGTCCTTATATCAATCATGAGCTCATGAATATAATAAAACATCTCATTATCTTCTTATCCTTTAATTATGCACTTATAATCTACTTTCCAAAATAACAATTCATGGTTACTGGTACCATTCATCATACACTATCAAAACTTAAGAAAAGACAACAGTGTAACAATCCTTAGATGTCTCTTTATTCCATAGTACCATGAGATTTCTTATACAACATTACACATGATAAACATGTAATCATTCCACTATATTCTTAAACCATTGACCGAGCTTCAACAATTCTTTCATCTCACATATCATTTGTAGTCTCTTCATCATCATCAACATAAATACTACCCATGTGACCATACTGATTCTCTTCATGAGTCTTTCCCTTAGGGCATTTGTTTGCATAATGCCCATACATTCCACATTTAAAACACTTAACCATTTTTGATGTCGTAGCATTACCATTATCCTCATCCATGGTGTTAACCGACCCTTTTCCTTTGCACTTACTTGCTTTGTGTCCTTCTTTTCCACACCCAAAGCATCTTCCAGTTCCCTTGAAACATTCTCCTTGATGCCTCTTCCCACATGATTTACATAGGGGAAATTGAACTTTCTTTCCTCTATGATCATCATGAAACTCCATCTTTCTCTTATTAGCCGAGTCAGGAAACTTACCAAATTTTACTTTATTAATCATATTATGAGATTTATGATTCGGCATAATAATGATGTTTGGACTTCCAAATCCCATTTCATTTGGTTTCTCATAAAAAATATCATTCCATTGTCCAGCATATCCTCCATTATCATGAATCACCTTGTTTCCATCCATTTTCTAAAACCCAAAAAGAATAGTGTGAGAGGCAAAAATCATGCTAGGGAAAACAACATTATAAAGGGGGAGTACCTTCAATATCTAACATCTTAGGTTTAATTCTATGATCGTTAGCGTAGTTCTAGTACTATAACCTATACGTATACTTAACCTTAGGGACATCCCTAGACATACCTTAGAAATATCTCTAGGGATCTCACTAAAGTTCTCGCATCCTAGTTTCCAAAGGTTGACTAAACCTCCCTCTGATACCAACTGTAGAGACCCGAAGCCTGATGTACATAGACTTTACATTACTTTTGCGGAATACTACATAATAAAAACACACACACACAAGGATCGTAATAGTTTAGTGTCTTTGGAAACTCGGAACGTAATCTTCTAATCATGGTGAAAGATCTTCAATATCTCCCATAAAGATCTTCCCCCTTTTTTTTACCTAAAACCTTTCTTTATATCCTGGGGAAAAGAAAACATAAAAAGGTGAGCTCAAATGCTCAGTAAGGGTATACAAAAGAAAAATCAATCACATCATATTCATAAGAACATATCTTTTGGAAATCTTAACCTGCAAAAGAGAGCATAATTTCATAACATGGGATAAATCATAGTAGTGAAATGAAATCACAATAATCATAACTTAAAACATGAACCTTTGTGGCATTCACACATAATCATAGAGAATCATTTCTTGTTAGCCAAGACTCATTGCCAAGACTATCTTAGTGGACAAAGTCCCTTTCTGAATCGAGTAACCCTCGTTTCAGTCCTGTTTCACTGAACCGGTATAACCTACCGTTCCAGCCCTGTCTATCTCATGAGATATAAAATCTTTACCCAATGCATTGGAGGGAGATATAGGTCCCACCCATCTTATAATGAATCCTTTCTTATGTGTGCCACATAATCATAAATCATACATCATCGCATAACACATGTAACAAAAATGGGATTCTTGAAACAACATGACATCATAAAACCATTCATATAAGATAAAGGAATTCATAAAAATGTTTCCATAACAACATAATCAAATCCATGTAATAATAGGGATAAAAACATAACCCTTTTATTATCTTAGATGGAAAATAATTTTGATAAAATACTTGAACTCCATTCTTGAGGAAAATATCCTTTCTACTTCAAAAAAACATTTTTTTCTTTCATAACATGTCATAAGACTTTAAAACAAAAGAAGATGATTAAAAATAAACTTGAAAACTTGTAAATGAAGATTCTTGGAAATAATGTTTTAAAAATCCATTCATGCCGTATAAGTTAAAAACATTCTTCTCGTACTTTTGTCGGAAAAGTCAAAAAGTACCTCGTATAAAAAAAAACGACAAAAGATTCCTTTCATATTCTTTACTAAAAACTCACCGAAGGGTAAAATTGGATTTAAACTATTGTAAGTGGATGGAAACAATATTACATATTGAGGGAACATGGATGTGGATGATAAAATACACCCCAGTAAATACTTACGAATAAACAATCTCGGATAAAAATGAGATTGTGATATTTCCCTTACCTTAGGTCCAATTTGCTTCGTATGTGTCCGAACCTCCTGTATAATGATTTAAATAATGTCATTGACTTATTACAGAATCATATTCATTGTTATGATATCATATATGGTTCACTTATGACATTATATTACCCGTTCTTTTGTAAATTCCATGTTAAAGAAGCGTTTTGGGTAAAATCGTTTCATTTATCGTAGGTGTTTTGACTTGTTGTTCTTGACATAATTATTACTTATATCATGATTTACTTACTTCCAGAATATAAAATATGATTTATATATCATATATATTCAGTATATATATATATATAATAGATAGATAAATAAAATGAAAAACACCGTTCATGGAGACGGTAGTCCGTACGTACGCATGAACGCTGTTTTTCTTTCCTTATTGTCTTGAAATGGAAGTAAGTAGATGACATACATATGTATATATATACATAAATCCAGTAGCTTTATAATGTCATATATTTCATTATTATTTCTTATATATACATTATAATCATTCTTAAATGGTTAACATGGAGAATGAATCTCATCGCGTCGTGGAGACGGTAGTCCGTACGTACGCACGAGCGATGATATCATTTCTATAAATATTGAATTGAATTGGAGTGGATTATACAATATATCAGAATCAATATGATGTTGTAATAACTATGTATAGTTATTCTTTACACCATTATACCCATCCATGTAAGGTGGTGGTGGAAAATAGATTACACCACGGCGTGGAGACGGTATTCCGTACGTACGCACGCGCGGTGATTTCTTTTTCCGTAGGATGGATAGATGGTGAAATAGGGTTGTTTCATACTTAGAATAACATATCAGTATATGAGTGATACTGATGTTATTACTTCATAATGAAACAACCTAAGAAGAAGAAGTGGAAGAAGAAATAAAGATGAAAGAATTGGTAACGGTAATTACCTCTTCTTTGAAGTGCCTCTTTGAGACCTCCTCTTAGGGCACTAGAATTGGTCTTTGAGGAAGACCAGAACCACTAGGATGTTGCTAGGGAAGTGGAGAAGAGATTTTGGCAGGGGTTGGCCGAGCTTGAGTGCTCAAATTGGTGTGAGGAGGAGGGGGAGGAGGTGTCCTTTTATAGGGGAGGAGAGGGGCACCTTAAGAATATCTCAAAATATTATTTTATATTAAAGTCAAAATCGGTTTATAATGGTTCCAAAGGGTCTTATTTCGAAGCTAAAGTGGGTATGGGTCGAAATCCTATCAACCAATAGAATTTAGACAAGTTTAGGATATTATTTTAACCTTATCAATTAGATTTAACTCTAAGTTAAATAATTTAACTTTTACCATGTCTTTTTGTTTTCTTTCACTATATGGTTAATACACTTACTATAACATGCCAAACGAACCCCAAATTGTTTATTATTAATATATATATCCTTATCTAAGTCATTTGGCCGAACCTTAGATTTTTAGGAATAAAATAACAATTAATAATATAATATTTGATTTAAAAACTATTTTGTGTCAATTTTGACACTATTTGATATATGATTTTTGTGAAAGTCATAACATAATTAAATGTTCGAACCAAGTTGATTAAATCAACACTAATATATCATAGTAACCTAGAAAATTAGTGGAATTCATAAAAAATCTCAAATTACATTTATTTTGGTGTTTATAACATCAATTATGTCAATATTTTATTAATAAGATAATTACTGCATCATCGTTGTGTCATAAATAAATTAACTTATTTGATGTCTAAAAATTACAAATAAAATACCATCATGTAGGAAATCGTTTTAGCTTTCTAATGAAGATTTACAATTGAATTTATCTTATGTATAACCCCATATTAAAAATGTTTTAGTAAATAAACTTTGATTTTAACTCTTTTAACCCTTCTTTAAATAAATTAATAATAAATGTCCTAATCTAATCCAAGTGGGCCTAAATGGTCATATTTTATTTCTAAGTTTGTTTTTGGTCGAATTACACTTGTCCAATAGAATTAGGACATGTGTTAGGGTAATAGTAATATCATATTTACCCTTAGTTACCCTATTTACTATTAACCGCGGTAAAAAAAAGTAAAAAGTTACTATTCACCAAAAATTATTTTCATCTCATTGAACCACATTTTAGTCCTTGATATTAACCGTGTCTGTCGGATTTTCAAAATTCTATTCACAGAAGCGGTAAAATTAAGTTTTATGCAAAATTCAGTTTTTTAACCTACCACTTAGTAGTTTCACTATTCATCAAAAATTGATGTTTTTCAGAACAATGCCAAAATTTCATCCTAAGCTATATTTCATATTCCGAATTCAAAAATGAAATCTATTTTACCAAATTCATAACATAGAAGTTGCATTAATTAATTTTATAATTAAATCCCGCTTTTAAAATAAATAGCGTGTTTTTAGGAAACAATATATATCAAAAGATTGACACTTGATTATGTCTGGTTTAAATGTGAAATTACAACCAATGACCAACATTGTATTAAATTGTAAAAATATATTCTAAATATACTTTAAAACCACTCAAATTAATAATTTATCACTATTAATTATTTCTATTAAAAAAGTTGTTTTTAATTATAATTTAGTAATTTTCACTATTCATCAGAATGTGAAAGTTATCCGAAAAGTACCAAAATTTCACCTTAGGCTAAATTCGATACCCCGAATCCAAGAATGAAGTTCATTTTGAAAAATAAGATTTACAGAATTTTAAAAAAGTGGTTATTACTATTCATAACGGCTAGTTTTAATAATATTTTAATAGCATATCGTTGTTTAGTGAAACATGGTATTGCGTATTACACACGCTATCGAGGAAGGTCGCGATTGCGTGTAATGCAAGGCAAGTCAAGGGTGTGTGTTGTGAAAGCTCCTTTTGGTGTAGCGTACAACACAAGACATTAGTGAAATAAAAAAAATAATATTTTTCATAATCTCGGGCTGTTACAAGCGCTAAAAAAAGCGCTGATAAAGGGGGTTTTTATCAGCGCTTTTTGAGCGCTGATAAAAGGGACCCCCCTTTATCAGCGCCGCGCTTTACAGCGCTCAAAAAGCGCTGATAAAGGGTGCTTTTATCAGCGCTAAAAAAAGCGCTGATAAAAACCCCCTTTATTAGCGCTTTTTGAGCGCTGATAAAAGGGACCCCCCTTTATCAGCGCCGCGCTTTACAGCGCTCAAAAAGCGCTGATAAAGGGGGTTTTTTAGCGCTGATAAAAGCGATTTTTGTAGTAGTGATACGCTACTCTGTAGGGACCCCGAGACCCCCGAAGGTCTCCCAGAATCCACGAAGGATAAATCACAAAGGAAAGATACAAACACGAACTAACAACCAACTCTTCTTAGGTATATGCCCATACATATACCTAAGTCATCAATTCCAGCTCAGCTCCAGCACACGAGCTCAAGTACAACCTAGTCCACACAGAAAAACATAATCCATTCCACGTAGAAATTCGCAACTCAATCCACACAGGAAAACATAACTCAATCCACATATGATATCAAGTCAATCACATTGAAGATAATGATTGAAAGTCAAGAATCAGCTCACACATGTATACATTTCATAAGACGGTAGAGATGATCAGATATAGCCACTGATTCATCTATGCGGTCGGACTCACAGAGGATACAAGACCAGCTAAGCTGTCGAACCCACACAGGATACAAGACCAGCTACTCTGCCAGACCCACGTAGGATACAAGTACAGAGTCAAATACTACCAGACCCACATATGATAAAAGAACAGTAGTCAGGTACTTCCAGACCCACATAGGATACAAGAACAGTAGTCATCGCCGTCGAACCCACGGATGATTCCAGTACGGTCGTCGTCGTTGCCGAACCCACGGAGGATCCTAGTACAGTCGTCATCGTCGTCACAGTCGCAGCCAGCTCTAGGGTTCCCGCACACAGTATGGACGATTCCGGGAAGGTACGCTCCACGAGCCAAGGGGGTCGATACATCAACTAACACGTAGTCCGGAGTTGATGTATCCCAAATTTCCATCTCGTCAAAAGGAACTCAACGCGACAGACGACACGTCAATCAGACGCCCCGTCTGAGAGTTATTGGTCTTTTCGTCCCAGGGGCCAGGTTGGTTTTTAAGCTAAAACCTTCCCGACCGTACTCCAGCTGCGTCCAAACCTTGAGCGGAGTAAGCCAAAAGAACTGTCTCACTAAGAGGAATCCAACAAAGTTGACGGCACGTCAATCGGATGTCCAGAGCTCAAGTTATAAGCGTTTCTACTCCGAGGGCCCGGTTGGTTTCGTGTTCGAACCAACCCGGACGTACCCAAAGTTCTCTGAATCCTTGTGTTTAATATATCTAAAGGACCGTCTCGATCCAAGGATCTCTACGTAACTGACGGTGCGTCGATTGGAGGTCTGTAGCCCATGTTATAGGCGTTTTAACGGATTTGTCCGGAAACTGGTGGTTTGGGCCCGGTCCAACCCGGCCCAATACCCCCTGGGTCGGCCCGAACCGGGTCAACCCTACCCGGGTTCAAGTCTGGCCCGGTTGGGCGCGACCCAGCCCGGTTGGTGCGGCCCGACCCAACCGGTGCGGCCCGGCCCGACACGGGGGTCCGGCCCGGCGCGGGCGGCCCGACCCACCGCGACCGGCCCGGTTCGGCTGGGCGCTCGGTTCGTGACCGAGTGACACGAAGGGGGGGGGGGGGGGCTTCCCCCCCTCGTTTTGAAACGGCGGCCCCCACTTGGGGGGGCCCGCCCTTGCCTCCTGCCGAGGGTTACGACCCCCGGTCTTCCGAAATCCGACCGGCCGTAATGGTCGGTCGGTGTGCCGCCGCGGGTCCCGCCTTCTGAAGCACCGACGGCCGGCGGATCTGGCCACCCGTCCTTGCACCACCGCGGCCTTAGGCCGCGGCCCTTGTCCGACCGGCGCAGTGCGACGGCACCGCGCCCCTCCGTCGCGGCCCGCCACGGCCGCGACCCTCCATGGTGTTCCGACGCGGCGCGACGGCGCTGCGCCCCTCCGCCACGACCCACCCTTGGTTGTGGCTTCCTTCGGCTTCACCGGCACGGCGCGACGGCGCCCGACACCTTTTCCGTGGTTCTCCTCATTCTGGCACGGTGTCGTGGCACCGCGCCGCCTCTGTTCCAAACCACGTCGGTGATCAAAAACAAAGGGGAGGTGGATCGGCTGTCTTTGTGCGGTCCGACCTCCTCCTGTTAAATTGATAACAGGTGGCCAAATTAACATCGAACTTACAATTAATTCCGAACGTAAAAACAATCCCCTGCCTCGAAGAAGTTGTCGAACGATGATCCTCGCGGAAAAACGACGTCGCGATGTGAAGCTCCCTATATGTTGACGGAGAACGTTCGAGAAGGAGCGGTGTCTCCCTCCCTTTGATGCGGGTAGAAGAACGAAGGAAGGAGCATCGTCGTTCTTCGGAAAAGGCGTAACACACCAGCTGCGAAGAGGAGAAGAGACGGTACATCGATCTCTCCTTGCGGTGACGGCGTTCTTCGTCGAAGTCTTGGCGTTCTTCGCGAAGAAGAAGAAGAAGCTCTTCAGAGTATAGAGCTCTCCCTCTCTCAATTCTCCACAACAAAAAGCGAACTAAAATAAAATAAGCCTTTGCCTTATTTTATTTACTTATGCCAACATTTTCAAAATTCAAAATACCTAATTCAATTAATTGAATAAAAGGTGTGTTGGGATTCATTTAATTAAATAAACTAGAGTTGACAAAAAATTAAAGGAGAGTTAAGTTGTCATCATAAATGTGGAAGTGTTATAACTCATGTGGAGGGGGTTAGGGAATTTGAAGGGGTGGGGCTCGTGCGGGACCCACCTCACTAAATCCTATCAAGAGGAAATATAATTTTAGTGGTTCCCACCCCAACTCCCATACATGGGTTTAACCACTTAAGTGAAATAAAATTAGTAGCACAATTTTATTTCTCTTTACTCTTAATCCAAAAATTTTAACAACTCCTTCCCGAGAAAACGCAAGTCCAGTAAAGGTCATCTTAAGAAATTATCGGCACTGCGGTTCCACTGGTGCCCTCAGATTTCGATTCTGAGCACCAGTTCAAAAGTTAGGAAAACCCGCTCGTTTGTTCATTGAACGTACCCGAGCTAAACTTTAGAAATTGATTCCGGGCACACCGGGCCTCAGAATCAGGTGCTGTCAGAGACTGTATACTCGTAAAATACCAAAGAATTTATGAAAAAAAATTCCTTGAAATTTACGGGTCTTTACATTACTCCCACCTCAGTGTTTTACGTCCCTGTAAAGATACATCACAAACTAGGGGAACAAATGAGGGTACTGAGCACACATCTGAGCCTCCCGCTCCCAAGTGCTCTCCTGGAGGTTCCTGTGCTACCACCCGATACGCACTAGCGGAATCGACCATCCACGTAGGACCTGCTCCTGTCGATCCTCGATCTCCACCGGAACCTCCACAAAAGTCACCCCGTCATCAATGTCCAGCTCCCCATGGTCGATGATATGTGTCGGGTCGTGCACGTATCTCCTCAGCTGAGATACGTGGAAGACGTCGTGAACCCGGTGCAACTGAGGTGGTAGAGCCAGGTGATAAGCCACCTCACCTATCCTGCTGAGAACCTAGAATGGTCCTATGAAGCGCAGAGATAACTTGCCGCCCCGACCAAATCTCTGTAATCAACGTCGAGGTGAGACCCGCAAGAAAACGTGGTCGCCATCCTCGAACTCTAGTGGTCTCCGCCTCCTATCAGCATAAGACTTCTGTCGGCTCTGAGCTATCCTCATCTGCTCCTGGATGACCTGGACCTTCTCAGTCGTGGCCTAGACCATCTCCGGTCCCACAAGTGCTGACTCCCCAGGGTCTGTCCAGCACAGAGGTGACCTGCAAGGTCAGCCGTACAATGCCTCATATGATGTCATTCCGATGGTGGAGTGGTAACTGTTGTTGTACACAAACTCCACCAAGGGTAGGTGATCCTCCCAGCTGCGACCAAAGTCGAGGACACATGCACGGAGCATGTCCTCGAGAGTCTGAATGGTCCTCTGCGTCTGACCATCCGTCTGAGGGTGAAAGGCGGTGCTCAGACGTACCTGCATCCCGAATGTCTCCTGCAACCCCTTCCAAAGCCGGGAAGTAAAGCGAGCATCTCGATCGGAGATGATAGATGATGACACACCATGAAGCCGTACAATCTCCTAAATGTAGAGGTGTCCCAAGCTCTCCACTGAGCCCTGCTCTTTGATAGGTAAGAAGTGAGCCGACTTGGTGAGTCGGTCTACAATCACCCAAATGGAGTCGTGTCCTCTGGAAGTATGTGGAAGCCTAGTCATGAAATCCATAGATATCATATCCCACTTCCACTCCGGGACCTCCAAGGATTGTACCAAGCCTGCTGGTACCTGGTGCTCCACCTTCACCTGCTGACAGGTGAGGCATCGAAAAATGAACTCTGCTACAACCTTCTTCATACCCAGCCACCAGTGCTGTCGTCTGAGATCCCGGTATATCTTCTCCACTCCTGGATGTACCGCTAAAGTGGAAGTGTAAAACTCTCTCAGCACCTCCTCCTGCAAAGCAGCTAGTACCGTGGTACATCCTCTGAAAAGGACGATGTGCTCTCCTCCTACAGAGAAACCATCAGGTGCCTCTCTAACCCGCTGAAGAAGTGGAGGTGTGACTGTGAGTGACTGAAGAAAGCCTGCTCCATTTCTATCCACGAAGGATATCCGAAAAGAGGCTAACTGCTCTGTCGCCTCTCCATGTAGCTGAATACCCGTCCTCCTGCTGAGAGCATCGGCTACTACGTTCCCCTTTACATGAGTATAGACTATCTCAAAGGCCTAGTCCTGGAGAAACTCGAGCCATCGCCGCTGTCTCAGGTTCAGGTCCTTCTGCGAGAAAATGTACCTGAGACTCAGATGGTCAGAATAAACTGGAAAGCGCTCACCCATCAGATAGTGCCTCCACATCTTTAGAGCGAAGACCACTGCTGCTAACTCCAGGTCATGGGTAGCTTAGTTCTGCTCATCCTGCCTCAACTGTCATGATCCATAGGCGATCACAGCCTGTTCCTGCATCAGGACACACCCGAGTCCGGTCCCTGATGCATCGCAGTAGACTACGTATCCTACTCCATCCTCCGGTAGCCTCAAGATGGGAGCACTGGTCAGACTCTATCTCAGCTCCTAGAAGCTCTACTAACATCTATCTGACCACACGAAGGGTTTCCCCTTCTTCGTTAACGTTCAAAAAAGCTGCAAAGATTTCTCCTTTGTCGAAAAGAGAAATCCAGTCTCATCCCCTGGATGAACCATGTTCCTTGCCTAATACAGTCAATCCTAACATGAACAGTTGTAATTCATGCCATGGATGACGTCGTAAGGCCTCGACGCTACTACCAAGAGATCCAACCGTTACTCTCGCCTCTAAGGGTTGAGTCACACTGTCGACATCAGTGTGTGGTCACTGGGTCCCCTCTAGTAGGAATCTCATAAGTGAGGGTCAAGTCAACAGTTTTTTTAACCGAAACCTCTTAGTATTTTCATACAGAAGACAAAAAAGCAAATGTCACTATTGAAAGTGTCTTCTATTATTGCTACTCAAAGTACAGAAACACAAAGCAACACTTACAACAAAGTCAACGAAGCTAGAAGCATTATGGACAAAGGCCTCCATGCCTGAAGCTAGTCCCTCTCTTGTCCACCCGCTTCTGGAGCTCCATGATCGTAAGCTTCAGCTACCTGAAGCTGTGCTCTCCCCTATCCACATGTTCCTTATGGTTGGGGTGGACCTCCTGGTGGTGGTGGTGGTAATAGAGCCCCGAAGCGTCGTCCACCAACTGCTGATCAACCAGCTCCTCTACCTCATCCACCTACTCCCTGCGGACAGCCACGGTCGAACCTCTGCCTCTGCCTGGGTGATTCCTCAACCGTTTGCTGCTCCTCTGCATGGCGGGTTGGGTAGTTACGAGCCATGTGACCCTGCCCGCCACATGCATAACACTGACTGCCTCTTGTATGACTGGCTCTGCTGTGTGTTCCCCGCACCTCCGAGCTAGTATCCTGAGGTTGTCCGCCTGATGGTCTGGTCCGCTTGGACCCCTGTGACATCTGTCGACTGCCAGCTGCAGAAGACTCCGCTACATGCCGCCCTGCGGTAGGTCTCGCTGCTGGTGTAGGCTCAGCAAGAATGGTCTCTACAAGAAGGGCTCGCTCCAGTACTCCTGCCTGTGTCAGAATGCTGAGGGAGATCATCGATGCCCTGATCTCATGCCTCAGTCCCTGCTTGAAGGTCCGGGCCCGGAAGAATGGGTCTCGTACCATATCAGTGGAATAGAGCGAGAGATCAGTAAATCTCGCCGAGTACTGGGCTACCATCATGCTGCACTTCCGCAGCTGCAGTAACTCATGAATGCACACCGCACGGAGGGTGGATGGAATGAACTCTGAGAAGAAGAGGCTCTCAAAGTCCATCCAAAGAAGAGATACCTCATCGTGCACCTGGAGCATCAGGCTCCACCATCTACCTACTGCCGTGTGTAGGAGAATCTCTGAAAGGATCACCATGAGGTAAGCTAGTGTCCCCACTAACCTGAAAACTCGTACAACAGCCTCCAGCCAATCCTCGGCTTCCTGAGGATCCGTCTCCTCACGGAACCTGGGCGGTCTCTGATGCTAAAACTCGTGCAGTGCACTAAGGTGACGTGAACTCTCAACGGCTGGGGCTGGTGGCATCGGTGGCTCGACCGGTAGAGGTACCGCCGGTGCCTCCGCTGTAATGGGGCCCTACACCGAGGCCTCGTTGCTCGGTGGGCTGCTATCTCGTACAACGCTCGGAACCCTAGCTCACTCCCATCGTGGGGTCATCCTGAAAAGAATTAGGTGCACCACGGTCAATATAGTATACCTGGTGAGCTGACTCAAGTAATCACTAAGAAAACTTTGAAACACACACGCAATCAATGTTTTCGTGCATTGAGTCGGAAATCAGAATTCTAGGACCTGGTGTATGGATACGTCGGCCGCCGCACCAACAATGGACTCCCTAGACTGATAACCACACTCAATACCCTTAACATTATTGCTTTACATAGAAGAAGATCAGAGTCCTAAGTTCTACGGTAGAACTGAACTCCTATGATACCAATTTGTCACGACCCATCCTCAGGGCCCGTGTCGTGACTACCCCAAGCCCGCCTTCTATAGGCCAGGGGCTGATGACTAGCACCAAAGGCGAAAATCCCATTAAAAGGGAAGGCATTGCCTTTATAAAGAAAACAAACACCACAGAGTATGCGAGATGAAGTAAAAACTAAGTAAACTGAGTACAAAAGTAAGTGCTGGAAAGTAAATGGGCCAGAATACAAACCCAGCTGAAAGTAAAGTACAACTAAAATGAAAGTACAACAACTGAAAAGTAAAGCAGCGAGTCCGAGCCGTCCTCTAGAAACCCCACCTGATGGGTGGGTACAGATAGTCTCCTCTGCTCCTTGGCTCCAGCTGTCCACTCTGTGTACGTCCCGTCCAGAGATCCACCTCCAGGTACCATCTAGCTCCACGAGCTCCCACCTCGATCAGGGGTGTCCGTCGTCTGCATCCAACACAATGTAGTGCGGGCATAGCCCGTGCAGGGGTGAGTATACGCTACTCTGTAGGGACCCCGAGACCCCCGAAGGTCTCCCAGAATCCAAGAAAGATAAACCACAAAGGAAATATACAAACACGAAGTAACAACCAACTATTCTTAGGTATATGCCCATACATATACCTAAGTCATCAATTCCATCTCGGCTCCAGCACACGAGCCCAAGTACAACCTTGTCCACACAAGAAAACATAATCCATTCCACATAGGAATTCGCAACCCAATCCACACAGGAAAGCATAACTCAATCCACATAGGATATCAAGTCAATCACATCAAAGATAATGATTGAAAGTCAAGACTCAGCTCACACAGGTATACAATTCGTAAGACGATAGAGATGATTAGATATAGCCACTGATTCATCTAAGCTGTCAGACCCACAGAGGATACAAGACCACAAAAGCTGTCAGACCCACACAGGATACAAGACCAGCTACTCTGCCAGACCCACGTATGATACAAGTACAGAGTAAAAAACAGCCGGACCCACATAGGATACAATAATAGTATTCAGGTACTGCCATACCCACATAGGATACAAGAACAGTAGTCAGGTACTTCCGGACCCACAGAGGATACAAGAACAGTATTCATCACCGTCAAACCCACGTAGGATTCCAGTACGGTCGTCATCATTGCTGAACCCACGGAGGATCCCAGTACAGTCGTTATCGTCATCATAGTCGCAGCCAGCTCTAGGGTTCCCGCACACAGCATGCTTGATTCCGGGAGGGTCCGCTCCATGAGCCAAGGGGGTCGATACATCAAATGACACATATTCCGGAGTTGATGTATCATAAAGATCCGTCTCATCAAAAGGAACTCAACGCGACAGACGGCGCGTTAATCGGACGCCCGGTCTGAGAGTTATTGGCTATTTCGTCCTAGGGGCTCGGTTGGTTTTTAAGCTAAAACTAACCTGAACGTACTCCAGCTGCATCTAAACCTTGAGCAGAGTAAGCCAAAAGAACCGTCTCATTAAGAGGAATCTGAAAAAGTCAACGGCACGCCAATCGGACGTCCGGAGCTCAAGTTATAAGTGTTTCCGCTCTGAGGGCCTGGTTGGTTTCGTGTTCGAACCAACCTGATCGTACCCAAAGTTCTCTGAAACCTTGAGTGTAATATACCAAAATGACCGTCTCGATCCAAGGATCTCTACGCAACTAACGGTGCGTTGATCGGAGGTCCTTATCCCATGTTATGGGCGTTTGAACGGATTTTCCTGGAAACTGGGGCTTTGGGCCCGATCCGACCGGGCCCAATACCCTCTGGGTCGGCCCGAACCGGGTTGACCTGACCCGGTGCGGGCATGGGCGGCCCGGCCCGGCGAGGGGGTTTGGCCCAGCGCGGGGGTCTGGCCTGGCGTGGGTGGCCAGGCCCGGCGCGGGCGGCCCGGCAAGGCCTGGCGCGAGCAGCCCGTCTCGGCTGGGCGCTCGGTTCGTGACCGAGCGACGCGAAGGGGGGGGGGGGGGGTGGAGGGGCGCTGCTCCCCCTTGTTTTGAAACGGTGGCCCCCACTTGGGGAGCCAGCCCTTGCCTCTTGCCGGGTGTTACGACCCCGGGTCTTCTGAAATCCGGCCGGCCGTAACGACCGGCCGGTGTGCCCTTGCGGGACCCCTGCGGGTCCCACCTTCTGAAGTGCCATCAGCTGGCGGATCCGGCCGCCCATCCCTGCACCACCACAGCCCTTGTCCGACCGGCGCGGCGCGACGGCACTGCGCCCCTCCGCCGCGGCCCGCCCTTGGTCGCGGCTTCCTTCGGCTTCACCGGTGCGGCGCGACGACACCGCGCACCTTCGCCGTGGTTTTCCTCATTCCCGCGCGGTGTCGTTACACCGCGCCACCTCCGTTCCAAACCACATCGGTGATCAACAAAAAGGGGAGGAGGATCGGCCGTGTTTGTGTGGTCCGAACTCCTCCCGTTAAATTGATAACAGGTGGCCAAATTAATATGGAACGTCAAATTAATTCCGAACGTAAAAACAATCCCCTACCTCGAAGAAGTTGTCGAACGATGATTGTCGCGGAAAAATGGCGTCGCGAGGTGAAGCTCCGTATATGTTGACGAAGAACGTCCGAGAAGGAGCGGCGTCTCCCTTCCTTTGACACAGGAAGAAGAACGAAGGAAGGCGCATCGTCGTTCTTCGGAAAAGGCGTCGCACACCGGCTGCGGAGAGAAGAAGAGACCGCATGTCGATCTCTCCTTGCGGTGACGGTGTTCTTCGTCAAAGTCTTGGTGTTCTTTGCGAAGAAGAAGAAGAAGTTCTTCAGAGTATAGAACTCCCCCTCTCTCAATTCTCCATAGAAAAAAACCAAACTAAAATAAAATAAGGCTTTGCCTTATTTTATTTACTTATGCCAACATTTTCAAAATTCAAAACACCTAATTCAATTAATTGAATAAAAGGTGTGTTGGAATTTATTTAATTAAATAAACAAGAGTTGACAAAAAATTAAAGGAGTGTTAAGTTGTCATCATAAATGTGGAAGAGTTATAACTCATGTGGAGGGGGTTAGAGAATTTAAAGGGGTGGGGCTCGTGTGGGCCCCACCTCAGTAAATCCTATTAAGAGGAAATAGAATTTTAGTTGGTCCCACCCCAACTCTCACACATGGGTTTAACAAATTTTGTGAAATAAAATTAGTAGCACAATTTTATTTCTCTTTACTCTTAATCCAAAAATTTTAACAACTCCTTTACGAGAAAACACTACTCCAGTAAAGGTCATCTTAAGCAATTACCAGCACTGCGGTTCCACTGGTGCCCTTAGATTTCAATTCTGAGCACCGGTTCAAAAGTTAGGAAAACCCGCTCGTTCATTCATTGAACGTACCCGAGCTAAACTTCAGAAATTGATTCCGGGCACACCAGGCCTCGGAATCAGGTGCCGTCAGAAAATGCGTACTTGTAAAATCTCAAAGAATTTAAGAAAAAATTTTCCTTGAAATTTGCAG
Source organism: Viscum album (assembly GCA_963277665.1). NCBI lineage: Eukaryota > Viridiplantae > Streptophyta > Magnoliopsida > Santalales > Viscaceae > Viscum > Viscum album. The sequence goes on from OY728145.1 coordinate 540,495,194, forward strand.
GTCTTTATAGGAGACCAGCATATCACGACGAACGTGTTGAGTGGAGGAGAATCTTTGTTTATGTCCTTCATTTGTAGATGTTGCGATGCCTAGAGGTGGGAGGTGATGTGGTCGGAGCTAAATGCGTTTGACCCAGGTGATCACCCTTAAGTGGTGGGAGGGGATTTTAATATCATAATGCTTCCAGACGAGAAGAAGGGGTGAGGTGAATTCTTGAGGCGGGCTAACATGTCATTCGTGGAGTTTATGGCTGGTAAGGGGCTGATGGATCTAGGATATTCATGCGATCCTTTTAGTTGGTGCAACAATCAAAGGGGTGACAGCCGATGCCGGAGCAGACTTGATCGCTGCATTACCAACATTCACACTATCTCCATGTTCCAAAATGTGACGGTTAACCACATGACCCAAATCATTTCTGACCACTCTCCACTACTATTATCTCTTTGTAGGATGAATGTCTTGCAGGATCATTTCATGTTCTCCAGCCAGTGGGTGTGTGACCTGGACTACCACCTTGTGGTGACGAAGCCTTGGAGTGAAAATTATCGGGCACACTCATGGGTGGCTATTCATTCCAAGTTGATTAGGCTGAATGAGGATCTCATGTTACAGGCTATGTCCTTTCCCTCAATTGATCGCAAAATGCTTGCACCAAAATAGGAAATCGAGATCCTGGAAGCTAGTCTCAAGGAGAGCTGGGATGACATGGTGTTTGATGGAATCTCTGAGAAGAAGACTTATTTGGCGGCGATGTTTCATTCCCAGGAACAAAAAGGTGAGAGAATGTTCTAGGACTAAGTGGCTCATGTAAGGAGACAATAACACTGCATACTTTCATGCATTCGTTAGGTAGAGGAGGCACGTTGTGAAACCCAATCTGGTTATCAAGGATGGAACATACACAGACGACATGGATGTGGTCGGGGGCATGCCCTTCTTATTTTTTAAAGACCTACTTGCAGGCACGAATGAGAATATTCCTCGGGGGTATCCCTCCAGGGAGGATCAGATTTGGGAAGGGATTCTGAATCTTGTCTCCATGCAAGATAATTTTCTGGTTGAAGGTATTCTTGAGGAAGATGATGTGCATGCGGCCATGTGGAATATGAATCCTGAAAGTGCGGCGGGACCAGATGGTTTCCCAGGTTCATTCTAGAGAGGTTCTTTGGAGACTATAAAACATGATCTTATCCTTGCCATCTAGTAATTCTTACGAGGGGGTGGCCTTCCTCGAATCGCATCTACAACTACTCTAGTTCTCTTATCGAAGACCAAAGACCCATCTTCCATCCTCCATTATCGACCTGTGATCATGTGAAACTTTCCCTATAAAATTGTAGAAGGTATAATCAATCTGAGGCTTTCTAGTCTTCTCCCTCGGTGGGTATCCATGGAACAACATGGATTCGTCCCTGACCATTTGATTCAGGGAGCCATGGCGATGGCACAAGAGACGATGAGAGATCTGAATACCAAATCATGTGGCTTTAATGTGGTTATTAATCTTGATATGAATAAGTCATATGATAGGATGGAGTGAGGTTTTATAAAAATAGATCTTGCTAATATGGGGGTCTCCAATTGGGTTTGTGATATCATCTTCAGGTGTGTTTTCTCACCATGGATGGCAATGTCTTTTATAGGGAGAACACATGGTTTCTTCAAGACTATTCGTGGAATTCAGCAAGGTGATCCATTATCCCTGAGCATCTTTATCCTAATGCAAGACACTCTTAGCAGGATGATAAATAAATGTGTAAAAAATGGGTACATTCCACCATACCGTAGAAAGTATAGCATCCCCCCAACATTAAATTTGATGTATGATGACGACACAATAACATTCATGAATTTCGGGTGGAGGTCCCTCAATTTGTTTAACAAGATCCTTGCGGAGTACTACCACATGAGTGGGAAGATCGTAAATTGGTAGAGGAGTAGTTTCTTTGTATCCAACTCATGCAACTCGAGAAGGGTGGATAGTATGGAAAATGAGATGGGCATGGTGCAAGGAACTTTTCCCATGGAGTATGTCGTCACCCCAGTATCCCTAGGAAGACTTCGAAACATGGAATTCAAAAAAGTAGTAAATGAGATAATGGAAAAATTTCTGAATTTGAAAAACCATTTATTATCTTTTGGGGGCGGATCACTCTCGTGAATAGTGCACTCTCAACAATATCAGTGGATGCTTTGGATTTTGCTAGTGTGCGAAAGGGGGTTATTAGGTTCATCGATAGAATTCCTGATCACTCCATTTGGGACACATTATCTGAGGTCAAGAGGTAGTGGGTGTCATGGGGTAAGATGGCCCGACCCATCGACGAAGGAGGAATCAACTTCAGGAGTCCAGTGGATACAATTAATCATGCGTGAGAAGCATGCATGGGCAATCATTGAGGAACATACCCTATGGGGGAAGCATATGCCTCTAAGATATATGGTCGGTGTTGTAACCCCATCGTCCAGGGGGTCGTCTCTATGGTCCTCGGTATGTAACATCATCCCAAGTATCATCCCACACTCACAATGGATTATTGGGGGAGGGGTACATCCTCTGCTGGTATCACAACTGGTCAGGTAGTGTACTGGGATATCCAGGATGCCCGGATCCCACTATCTCCTTCGGGGAGGCAAGCATGAATCCTCAGTTTTTAGATCTATTCTGGATGCACCTCAACAAGCGGTTTTTAACTCTGTTCTAATTTACTACGAAAAATATTGGTGTGTCTATACCACTTCCACCTTGGTTAAGTTCAATTCGAAGGATTTTAGAAGGATTAACATTCCTCAGGGGAGGCAAGAGAGATGGAACGGCATGTCTTGGTGCAAAAAATCCCTACTAAACATAACTTCCTATCATTGGGGATCCAATATAATTTTATAGGCTCTAATATTAATATAAAGTGTTTAGATATTAGCATGGATTCCTGATGTCATTGTTGTGTGAATAAAAATGAAGAGAGCATGAATCACAAATTCTTTGAGGGAAAATGGGCTCGGTAGGTGTGGAGTTTCTTTGGTGCTTTCATAGGGTACTCTTCCCAAGATGATAACAATGTGCGGTTCATGGAGCGCTGGTTTGAGGGGATCAATGGTTCTAAGAAGGAGGTATAGACGCGATCCATCATCTACAATGTTGGATGATGGTTTTTATGGAAAGTAAGGAATCAAGCTAGTTTTGTTGGGATATCTTCCACAGGTAGAGCTTTGGCCAAAACTTGATGTATCCTGATCGACTTGATCGGTATTGATAGAATCGGGAAGGAGGCATTATCCCTTCATGTGTTTCAGGCATCACAGAGTGAGGCTTGTCCACATGGATCCAAGGCACTGGGGAGATAGATTCATTAGGTTCCCCCAGAGGGCAGTCTCAAGCTTAACACATATGGTTCTTGTGTAATGGGTGACATGTGAGGAGGTGGATTTTTCCGTGACCACAGGGGGAGTGTGGTGCTGGCATTCACGGATCATTATGGAAGTGTAAATTCTATTCAGGCAGAGGCTCTTGCGGTTCTTACAGGGCTGTCCATGTGCAGTCAGAGGGACATTATCATCATGCATTTGGAAACAGACTCCATGATTTTTCATGATGCTCTGCATGGTAAAGGCACCAATCCTCAGTCAATTACCTATATAATTAGACAATGCAAGGCCTTAATTAACAAAAATTTTAGAGTCATCCATTCTTAGCGTGAGGGGAACAAAGTACAAAACTACCTGACCTCTCTTGCGGTCCCCGATACCCAGGTTTTTTCCCTTTTAATGTTTCTCATTTGAAACCATAGGGGGTGAAATGAATTTGGGGAAATTCCCTTGGCCTTCATTATTTCTAGCCCCCATGGTATGGTTTCCCTCTTCCTTTTATTGTCCCTCTTCGGACTCTTTTTGAATAAAAATTATAATATTGGCTGGTGAGTCGAATATCCCCCATAGCTAAACCCCACATGTCTGAACATGACCCCCCCTTTCATCCACATCTTTCTTGATATTTCATCTAGTTCTCTAAGTTATTCATGTAAGAATCATTCTAGGATTGACTCCACTCCCCTTCTTTATTATATTCCTTATTCTTTCTCTTTCATTTAACAGTTATTTGGTTTAGGAAACCACTAGGGTTTCTTAGTTTGATATTATTATGGGGTTTTTTGTTTTTAAGGGTTTTTGGGTCCCCTGTTGCTTATTGGGGCCTTCTCCTTTGAAGAAAATTCATCCTATATTGAATGTTATTTATTCTTTGTTGGTTTTCCCATTCGCGATCTTTTAATTTTTGAACCATCAAATTATTTCCGTTTAAATTTCACGTTTAATTATTAAATTATATTATTTCATTTTTTGTGGATTTTACAAATAGGAAATGGGATATCATAATTTTTAAATATAGTTTTAAAGTGACTTTGATAAACTGAGAACACCGGGTGTTTAAGGAATTTCCCATCTACTTTTAAAAATGTTATTCCTAATTTATGATTTTTTTCTTATCTATAAAATTACATCTCAATGTTAATTTACATGGTATTTTAAGTGTGAATTGAAGTAACATGTATCAATAAATTATTTAATTATATATTGTAAATAATTTGGGTTGTCTAAAAATGATTTGAACCCATTTAGTCCTTGTAGTGAATTAAAGGAAAATGTTTAAATCAATTTGGGAGTATTTATAAAAGTGTAGCCATCTTTTCAAATGGAATTCAATTTTAGTTTTGGAGTTTAACCTTTTAATAATTTTTTATAACTTTTATCAAATTGTGATAGAGACCTGACCTCTCCGGGAGTTTTTTTAGAAGGAAAATGGGGAACCTAAAAAACTAAATAAACAGTGTGTGTATGTATAAGACCTATTTGTGACCCCATTTCCTCTTCCCCTTAAATGGGTGGTACTTGATGTTTGTGTTGATTGATAATGGATGGATATGGGCTATTCTCCTGAGGGGAAGTTAGAGGTGGGGGAGAGTTATTTTTATTTTTATGGTTCTTCTCATTCTATGTTTTATCTCCTTCACTTTTATATTGTTCACTATGATTCTATGTTACTGCATAAATTTTCTAGATGAGTGAAACTATAGTTTAGATTATGTGTCATGATATAGTGGTATTGGGTAAATTTGTGTGCCCTGATGGTTTCCCTTGATAGCCTTATGCTCTTGGGTTGTTTTCATTGAACCAGACTCGTCCAAAGAGACTACTGTAATGGATAGGTTATTCTAGGTTGACCTAAGTTACCTATCTCAAGATCCATATAATATTACTAAGATTCCTAGATTATAACCCATGGCTCCCACTTTCTTGATAGGTAGTTTTATGGGATCCTTCCCTTCTACTTTATTTATTTCTCCTTTACATGTGTTGTTTACATCACAATTATATTGTTAATTTTCTTTAATGTCTTCTTTGACTTGTGGTTCCCATTTTATTTTTTGTTGTGTACTTATGATTGGTTTGATTTCAATAAAAATGGGTTTTAAATACAATATGGAGAAATGGATAAGTAAAATTTTTTAAGATGATTTTTAAAAGTAAAATAAAAAAGGGGAATTTTGGTTTGAAAATGGCTTCAGTCAAGAAAACAGATTTCAATTGACTATTTCCATTTAATAAATGGAAAATTGAAATTTTATTTTGAACTATTTTTCTAACTAGCATGAAAATGGTTTATTAATTAATTTTTTTTGCATCTATCAAGGAATTTGGTGGTCTACTGACTATTTTTATTCTGATGCTTATATTTTCATATTATTTCTGGGTTCTTCTCCCAACACTTGACTACTTCTAGAGCATTGATATACTTTAGTTATTTGAAGTTAGTTTTATTTATCACATTCATATGAGTGTTCTTATTTCCATATTTATAGGACATGCTTTTATTTTCTTATAATATATAGTGTGTGCCCATTTAAATGATTTTACTTTTTCATAGTGTCCTTTTAATACATTATATGGTAGGACACATATTATTATCTTAGGGTCAAGGATAGGAAAAATAAAAAGATTTTATATTTGGGAGATAATTTTTAGGGTGCACCAAGAGTTTATTTCAACACCTATTATTAGCTACTTGTTCATTTTTCCCTATCTTATTTTGGAATGGATTTATAACTTATAGATGGGTCATGATTGATTTTTTGGATAATGTTCATTGTGGTTTAACTCCAATTTAAGTTTTAAATCAGTCACATTGCCTATTTCTGATACCCTGGTGATTATTTCCATCTTTTGGGGATGGGGAATTCCCCTTGGGTTAGTAGTTTTTTGATTCTGGAACAAGTTCTAATGGTTCACTAGACTACTTCATTATGAATGGTATCTGAGCCTAGGTTCTATGGTGTTATCCAAGATTTGGGAGTATAAATTTTTCAATTTGGTGTTTAGGTAATATTTAGTTCCAATTTGTTTGTTGAAACTTGAGAAGTACATGTGTGATGGAATTTATAGAGGTTTCTCTCATTTAGAACCACATGATACCTGGGGAAGTGGGATTTGAAATTTAAAATCAAGATTTTATTTTTGTTATTATTTATGGTGTGTTTATCCTCATCAACATGGATGGGTTTCTATAGTGTATATACTATATTTTTGGATGGAAATGAAAGATCAGTGAGAAGCCTCGGGTTGGTTTGTATAACCCAAGAAACAAGTAGTGACCAAATGATCAATCTTGAGATTTCATAGAAATTTTATATGGAAGGAATGTTGTCCAGTCAATCATGGTTCCGCGTTCTATTTTTCTGATATTTAAACATCCATTGAGCACCACCTAACTATGGGTGTTACTTTATAGAGTTCTAGTGATATATTGACATGTTTCATCGATTTGCGAGTGTCTTTTCTTGTGTTTTTTTGGTGAAAATTAGTTTAAGATTAAATGGAAACTATGTGATTTTTTTTTCAAAATTGATTTAGAATTTTTTTTGAAAAAATCATTTTAAAAATAGTTTCATGTGGACCTTTGAAAATGGGGTTTCTTGATTTAAAAAATTAGTTTTATGAAATGGTTGATCTCATATGTGTTTGGGGGAAAATATATTGGAAATGAAAGATGGGTTTTTATTTTAAAACTAGTGTTTCAAAATTTTGAAAAAATTATAAATTTCAAGTGAAAATTATATTCCAAGTGTATGTTTTTAGTAAAATAGATTAGAAATCTTTTGATGGGGGTTGGGATTTCAAAACTAAAATGAATTTTATGTTGTGTGATGGATGTTATGTTTTTTATAGGTTTTATTATTTTGGATTCATCCTTTAGTTTGGTGCAACCTTTTTGGTTTAGAATTTACCACACAAACTAGTTAAGTTCATCACATGTGTTATTTCATTTCTAAATCTCCAAAATGACATAGAAAGGATATATTTTTTATTCTAAGATATGAACCACTAGGTGATTCTCTTTCTCATTAGGTGTCATTACACTAGTTGGTGATGACACCCAAAATCAAAATCAAGTGGTAAGGCTGAATCATTTTCATATATTTGGAATCTGGTTCAAGTTTTCTAGAATCATGCTCTTCCTTTTCTATGGTGACCTAGGTTCATTGTAAGAATTCATGAAACATTTGTTCATAGGAAGATTCTTCAATTTAGTGGTTTTATTTTCAGTATTTTGGTGTTGGTAAGAGATTTTTAGGTAGGTTTTGTATAGTTTTTCTATTGGTTGATGGTTTTTTGTTTGGGTATCTATTTGAGAGTGTTTAAGGGAAGTTATCTATTTATAGGTGTTTTTTTACTTAGTGGTAATTATGTTATTTTCCATTGAAAGTTTTAGATTTGATTAGTTGTTCACGAGAACCCTTAGGGTTGATACATGGGTAATTGGGATAGAATTTTCCTTAGGGTTGTCAGGAACATGAGGGTACCACTTTTATTTTTATATGTTTTCTGTTAGATAGTGTGACATTATAAGGGCCTAGATAAATGATTAAACATAGTTACCCAACATTAAATCCCAAGTAATTCTCTGAGATTTGTTGTTATATTCATCATTTTGGTGACATTGAGTTGTGGATGAGTATCTATTCATTTGGGTAGTTTATATTTTGGAGATAGATTAGATTATTGTGTATGGTCAGTCATGAATTTTTCTTTTGGTTTTGATGTTTCCTTATCTCATCATTTATAAAAACTCTTAATGTGGGGATACCATAATGGGTCTCCCTCTTTATTAGGATTTATGGTTTTGGATAATGGTCTCGTGGTGTCTTTTTATGTGTGAGTGATATTGAATGACCATTTTAGATGATGTCTAAATGGTTAGGAGACCATAATAGGTCATGAAATTATTGATTGAATTACTTGAACGTATGGCGGAGCAGGGGGAACATGGGAAGACTGAGGAGAACCCTAACATCATGTATGCGGTGAATTCTGAATCTGTGAAACAAGGGGAACAAGGGACGATTGCGGTGGATTTGACGCTCGTGAATGCAGGGAATCCTGAACCAGTGGAATAGAATGGAGTTAATCACATTGTTATCTCGAGCGAGTGACGCGGGACTGAACATATAGGACACAAGGAGCTCTTCCAGCTCACGAAGAGGCGTAACCCGAACAAGGAGGGGAACCAATCCACTGGGAAGAACTTTGCGGATGTGGTAAGATTCCTCACTCTCTAATCTTTCTCTGATTATTATGCACCTGCGCCTGGAAAATTTGTTAGGAATGGGCGGATTGCACATGTCGCTGCCAATCAGGATGCCATTGAAGAGAGATTCAATCTATGGAAATACTCCATCATCGCTAGAGTTCTGGTCTAAAAAGGAGATAAAAGGTGGAGTTACTTTGATCTCAATCGATGACTTGTGGAGGTCTGGGGATTTGCTGATTGGAAAATGATTTCTATGATAAAAGGATTCTATCATATCATGTTCTCATCTAAAGATCACAAGAGAAGGGCATGGAGCATGGGATCCATTTCTTTGAAGCCTGGATTTCTAAGAATTCAAGAATGGGATAGAGACTTTGACCCTGATAATATTCGGAATAACTGTGCTCAGGTATGGTTCTGAATCAAACTGAATTGAATTTATTGGCACCCTAAAATTTTATGTGACATTGAATCCTCTATTGGAAACCCCATTCGAATGGACAAGAAAACTGAGAACCCATGTTTTGGCCACTTTGCCCGTATTCTTGTGGTGGTTGACATGGACAGTACTTTGGTTGAGGAGGTAGTGCTCAAAAAAAGGGATGATACAATTAGAATTGGTAATCAATATGTAGGTAAGCCAAAATTCTGCATGAAGTGTAATCTCTTTGGGAATCTCTTGGATGAATGTAAAAGGGAGACAGAATGTGATTTTTTTAAAAGAAGAGGGCATAATGTAAGTGCCTGAAGAAAAAAAGGGAAGGTTACACTCATGCAACCTGGAGTAGCTGATGATGAGATAGGCATGCATGGGGGGGAAACATCTGGACCAAGCATCCTGGGAATGCCTCCAATGGGGGGCAATGTCACTGCTGATATAAGTGGCAACAAGATTGAGGTGATGCCTAAGGACTGCATCGATGTCCAAAGGGGAAGTCAAGATAAATCTCTGGTCATTACTGAGGGAGCTGAGCAAAATCTGGGCATACATGGATCGCAGATTCAAAAGGCGCTAGAAACTAATGGCTCACAATTTTCAAAGCCATCTTATGATGGAGATATGGGGAAGCGGTTAGTTAAGGCTGGGGAAGGTGAATGTGGTGCTGATGATGAGGGATTCTCACTAGTGCCACTATTCAAAGCTTCCAAGAGAAGCACATTAAGGGGAAGTGAGGAATCTAAGCTCTCTACAAATATGTTAACACCTCTGAATGGGATCCACTAGGATGAGGAACCCCCAACCGAGGTAGCAATTAATACTGAAGAGATGCATACCAGTGAGCGGGATGTTCATCCGCTAAATGAAGGTGATGATGTATCTGTAGATACACCTGGTCGGGAAGAGGAGAGCAAAGCAAAGGGGAAAGAGAGAAAAGGGTAAGGGAAAGGAAACAAAAATAAAAAAGATGTGACACAACAATCAAGCCCTCAGACAAGGGGCGTGACCTCTAGAAAATGAAGATATTTTATTGGAACTATCAAGGGCTGGGGAATAACCCCATGACAAGGGCCCTTCGACACTTTGTCATGGACCACAACCCTGCACTAATTTGCATTGCTAAACCCGAATTATTGTGTATTAATTGGAAGGAATTTAAATGGAAATCTCTTGGATATAGATTCATCTCTCAGAATTCTCACACCTCCAATATTGATCATCTTTGGGTGTTTGGACATGATTCTGTTCACATTAACTCCTTTAACCAAAGTGCTCAGTGTGTCACAGTTTCTTGCAGCATTTTAGGATGTGAATTACTGGTATCTTTTATATATGAAACGACATCATATATTAAGAGGAGGGAACTATGGAAAGAGCTCAAATCTAGTACCGACAACATGAATGGGAAATGGTTGGTTATTAAGGATTTTAACACTGTTTGAAGGCCTGAAGAATAAACTGGGGAAAATTTCAATTGCATTGCCTCCTTGGAATTCTCCTCATGTATTGATTATTGCATCCTTGTTGAGGTACCTATTGCGGGTGTAGACTTCACATGGAGTAGATATATGATGCACGAGAGGAAAGAAAGTAAGATGGAGAGGTGTTTTATCCAAATGGATGATAGGACTTCTCCTATTGAAATGTCGGGATTTATTCTCCCAAGGCATCACTCTGACCACAATCCTATCATTGTGGACCTATGCATGCATCCATAAAGGTCAGTGACTCTTCCTTTCCATTCCAATAATGGATGGCTTGTGATACCTGGATGCAGGGAGACAGTGTTGGAAGCATGGAAGTAGATGCCCATTGGCAGTCCCTTCTATAGGCTTGTTGTGAAGCTAAAGCATCTTAAGGGGATGCTTAAAGAATAGACTAAAAAGTCTTTCTCCAGATTGGATATTGACATTAAACAATCCTAGGATTTCCTTGCCCATAGTCAGGCAGTTAGCCGACAGCAGGTCACACCGTCTAGGGAAGAAATACAAGAACACAATAAACTTGAGGGCCTTCTTATTATGAAGGAGAGGCTGGAGAGAGCGTAATTGAATGTGAAATGGCTGAAGGAGGGAGACATAAACTCCAATTTTTTTCACAGATTTCACAAAGAAAGGAAGGAAAAGGGGGGATTAAAGTTATAAAAATATATGGCAACGTTTTCACCTATGAAAGTGAGATTGAACAAGCAGCTGTGGAATATTTTTAGGAGATTTATTCTGATGATGCAGTGGACAAAACTCAAAAAATAATTTCCAACATCAGCACTTGCATTGAAGAACACCATAACTGCAACATACTGATGGCCCCATCCAAGGAGGAAATCAGGGATGCCCTCTTCTCTCTAAACATGGAAAGTTCTCTTGGCCTCGATGGCATCACCAACAATTTTTTCATGTTATATTGGGATATTTTGCAAGATGAGGTGACTCAGGTTATCAGGGAGTTCTTTATTCAATCCTCAATGCCACATGGAGATAATTCCAACTTCATTTCCTTGATACCAAAGAAGGAGAATGCGTTTGACATCAAGGACTACATACCGCTGGCTCTTGGGAACATGATTCCTAAAGTCATTAGCAAGATCCTTATGAATACAATAGGGGAGATTATGATGGAACATATATCAATGATCCAATTTGGTTTCATCCCTAGGCAAAGCATTCAACACTGTTTGTACACAACATCAGAAGGAGTAAACTTGATGTGTAGACCAATGAAAGACGACATCTTTGCCTTCAAAGTTGATATATCAAAAGCTTTTGATACACTGAAATAAGGATTTATTTTTAAAATCCTTCGAAGGTATGGTTTTTCAAAGGAAGTCATCAAGCTTATTAATTCCATTCTTGAATCTTCCAAACTGTCCATTCTTATTAATAGGGAACCTAGAGGTTTTTTTTCAGTGCACCAGGGGTGTGAGGCAAGGTGATCCTATGTCAGGGATTCTATTTTCCATTGTTGAAGATTACTTGGGCAAATATATCAATGAGCTGGCTCAACTTGGACTGTATAAGAAAATCAAAGATGGTAGGTACAATCTGGTCCCTTCACATCTTTTGTAAGCGGATGATATACTCTTGTTCGGTCAGGCCTAAAGAAAGACCATTACTGTTATCAAGGGGCTCTTTTCCCATTATGAGGAAGTTGTTGGGCAGGTCATAAATTGGGACAAATCCTCCATTGTCTTTGGTGATGGTGTGAGCATCAACAAACCAAACAGGATAACCAGGAGGCTTGGCATTAATAGGGCCTCACTTCCTTTTAACTATCTTGGAGTGCCTTTATTTTATGGCAAGGTAAAGAGGTAATACGTTGAAAGAATACGGATAGGAATTATCAATCAAATGGACTAATGGAAAGGAAAATCCATGTCCCAGGCTGTAAGGGCGTGTATGGTTAACTCTGTGATCACTTCTAAGTTTTTCTACTCTTTCTCACTCTATAAATGGAATAGAGGTCTTGTGAAGGAGATTCAAGAAATGATTAGAAATTTTATATGGACAGGATCTGTTCATGAGAGGAAGCTGGTCACTGTTGCATGGTTTGAGTGCCTTAAACCCATCAAAATGGGATGCCTTGGAATCAAAGATCTTAGGATTTTTAATGATGAACTGATTGGGAAATTCATTTGGAATCTTATATCGAGTGATAATTCTCTTGAGTTCTTGTTGAACAGATTCAAGGGGCGACTCTTCAATGGATACAGATATAACCTCACATCCTCTGTCTGGACGTCTCTTAATTCTTCCTTTAGGAAAATCACACATGAAACCAAGTGGATTGTGAGTAGGGACTCACAACTTAACTACTGGACTACCGCATGGATGGATACACCATTTCAGGATGTCATTGATGTCCCAATAGAAGACACTCACATGTTAATCGCAAGCCTGCTATCACAGATTTCTAGGTTTGACACCAATCCTCATCAAATCAGCCTAGACATTTAGAATTATAACTTTATGGACTATGATACTATCATATGGAATCACAATCAGAAGGGGAATTTTAATACAAAAGAGTTTTACAAACTTGAATGTGGTGATGCTACCCAAACACCAGTGTGGCTAATGCAGTTTAATAAATCTTTCATTCATCCATCAAGGTTTGTGATGCTCTGGAAAATTTGGAAAGGAAGCATGGCCACTCAGGATCGACTTAAGATGGCTGGATTTAATATTCCCTCTATTTGCTGTCTCTGCAAACATGCCGAAGAGGGCACAAATAATTTGTTCATTTCATGTGACTTTGCGCATACACATTGGAAATATATTGGAATTATATTTGATATGGAATTTTATAGGAAAAACCAGTTTGAAGAGTGCTTGAAGGCACTTTGTATGGACAATTATAGTGAGCAGGTTGTCCACCTACTACTTGCAGCAGCTACGGCGGTGGTATCTCACATCTGGAATGCCCGCAATCAGCTTTTCTTCAATGAAATGTAGCCTTCTATTTATGCAGGGATGATGGCGCTACATAAGGAGGTCTATGACGCATCAGTTATACAACCTATAGGTATGTTTAACACAATACGAGAGTTGAACATTCTTAGACTGTTGGGTGTTGCAGGTCGACCGAGGAAACCCAGAATAGTGAAATACATTTGGTGGATTCCTCCAATTGCGTCATGGTTAAAAGTTAATGTAGATGGGGCTGTGATAGGAACGCCCGACCCCTCGGGACATGGAGGTGCCTTTCGTACTCATCATGGATTCATCAATGGGTGTTTCTATCACTCCACTAGAATTAAAACGACGTATGAGGCTGAGTTATTGGCCATGATATATGAAATTGATTATGCTGCTCGGTACAACTAGACACCATTATTGCTTGAATCTGACTCTAAGGTTGCTGTGAAAGCTTTAAAGGCAAAGAAACAGGATGTACCATGGAAAATTCTACATATTTGGGTTGAGTGTCTCAAAAAGAGAGCTCATCTCAATTTGGAAGTATCCTACACATATTGAGAAGCAAATCAAGTTACAGATGTGCTGTCCAAGAAGGCTGTCAGTGAGACGGGTATGTTTTGGTCTTTTAAAACTCCTAATTGGTGTGAAGCAATGGTGAATGCTGAAATGTGTGGTGTGGTTCACTCTTAGATATGTAATAAACCCTTGAAACTCTGGCTCTATTTTTATCTTTTTTTCTTATATATTTTTATGGGTCTGGCATTCGTCGGCTCCCACACTTTCTTGGTATTTATTCCTCATGTCCATTGGTGGTCGATTGATTTCTTCTTGGATTTTTAAAATATTCTTTGAGGATGTGCTCAGTTGATCTTAAGGAATATTACTATTATGTGTCTCCTATTATTTATGGTCACTTTCAATTTCTAGACCCCTATATCACTCTTTTATTTTATTGGTGTTTTTATTTTTTATTTTCTTCCATGATTTTTCAATGTATTTATGTGGGGATAATGATTTATAGCAGGGAGAATTTTGACACCCATCATGTAACATTTTTTATATTTAATTATTTAATATTATTTTATAACATTTTCAGTCATCATGATATTCCAGGAGTTTCATGAAAAACTTTTCCACATTTTAAAGGTTTTACAAGGTTGCACAGTTATTAAACAATAATGAAATCATGTGGTTTGGTTCTTTCCCTAGGTAGTGCAGTTTTTGCAGTAAGTGTGCAATCAAATTAAATGTACAAGGTTGTAGAAATAACTATGTGAGGAACTTTTTTTGTGTAGTCAATGTGGTTAGTATGGTTGTATCATAGATTGATAAATAATTTCGAAATCCTAGGATTTAATTATTTTTTATTATTTCTTTTTTATGTTTCTTTTTCCCTCCCAATCACTATTTTCTCCTCTCTACCCTACATGTTTTCCTCCTCCAAGGATGAATGTATTTTTGTATGCCTAATATCCCCATTTTGGCCACCTATTTATATTGATTTTCTCTAATTATCAGCGATTAAAGGTTGGATCATCCTTGGTGGGACTCATATCACATTGTTTCTCCTCTTCCTCGTGTTTTCTATTTCCCCTCACTAAATTTTGGTTCAATAAAACCATAGGGGTGCTGTGTTTGATTTTATTTGGTGGATTATTCTATTTTATTATAATTTAATTCCCCCTCATGTTTTTTGGGGACTTCTCCTTTAAAGGAAATGCAATTATGCTAGATCTCTATTGATTCTAGGAAAGATTTAACATGTTTGTACTTTTAATTTTAAAAATGATAATTTATTGTTTATTAAATTGATTTTTCAATTATTAAATGATCCTAATAAATTATTATTGATGAATTTAAAAATTGAAATTTTGGTTTCTTATTTTTTAAATGGATTTATAAATATACTATAATAAAATGGGTTCGTGGTATAATTGATAAATTTTCAAACTAATTTTCAAAATGGTGTTTGGAATTTATTAAAATTTTGTTGTTTTTTTAAATTTATTTTTTGAATGACTACATGTGTCTTGATATTCACATCATATACGAACTACGTGTGTCTTGATTCTTGTCTTCACATGATACTTAGGAACACCCAAGCACTTAATCTTTAGGTCCAGACCCAAGTTCATCATTCCTTTTGGCCTGAGATCTCTACTGGTAGAATGTGGCATAATGGGACTCTTTTTCCTCATTCATGTCGGGTTTACAACTACTATTTATCATATCCCCATTAGGGATCTCCCCCTTTATCATACTCTTCACCACATTGTGTTAAACTGAACTAAATTTAAGAACTATGTGTGGATTAATTCCCATCCTTATGGGATACTTAGTGACACCCGGGCATTTGGCCTCTGGCCCAACCCCAGGTTCATCTATTCTTTCTCCCATCCCCATGGCCTATGTTCTCTCATGGGATTTTGAATGGTGTGGAATGTGGGATTCTTTTTTCCTCATTCACATTAGTATATTTTTCCATTCCATACGCGTTCCTCTTTTGAGATACCTCTACCCACTTACGTCCTTACCGCATGATGTTAAACTCCATGGCATTTCTATAACTATGTATGGATTGATTCTCATCCTTATGGGATATGTAGGAATTCCTATGAATTTTTCCTTAGGTCCATCCATAGTTCCCTCAACCTTTCCAGCCCCTTCGGACCTACTCTATGGTCCGATCTATATGACCTTAAACTAAGATCTCCTTCATCCTTACCACAAGATGTTAAACTGCATGGGTACCTCCATGCTTCACGCATGCCCTTCATTTGGACCTTCATCATCTTACACATTTTAAAGGACCCCCTAGAGACCTGGTATCATGCCACTTTGACTTATTTACCATTTTGGGCCAACATCCCGAAGGATCTCAAACAACAATCTGATACAAAACCAGTGTTTCAAATATCGTTAGCGGTTAATTCTCAATTGTCAGTTCCCATTTCAGGTCAAATGATATGGATACTGTGTTGTGAACATGGTCAATAGTTATCCACTATCATTATTTCCATCCCCATGGTGCCCCAAATATTGGGTACGATGATTCATGTTTTTATTCCCTATTCTCCCACACACACAACATTAAAATAGGAATCTAGGGCATAATCACTAAGACCATAAACTAAGATCTGTACGTCCTTACCGTATGGAGTTAAACTACATTTAATTTCTTGAACTACTTGTGACTTGATTTCTATCCTTATGGGATACATATGACCACCCAAAAATTTTGTCTTTAGGTCCAGCCCCAGGTCTCTTGATCTTCTCTAGTACTTTGGCATGCATATACCCCTTGAGATTGTGCACGGTGTGGTGTGGAATTCTTCTATCCTCATTCATCTCGGGCATGCTTTATCGCTCCATGAACATTCCCCTTATAATCTCATCTTTTCCACTCACATCCTCGCTGCTTAACATTAAACTGCATGGAACCACAAGAACTATGTGTGGCTTGATTCCCATCCTTATGAGATTTGTAGGAACACCAAGACACTTTTCTTTGGGTCCACCCCTAGGTTATCCAACATCGGTCTTACAAACTGGAATTAATTTTGGAACCATGTGGTGTTGTGTGGACTAATATTTTCCCCATTCACATCAGGTTTACTAAATCCACACCATTTTCCTCCCATAGGAATACCTACCTTCCATCTTCATCCTTACCGCATGACATTAGACTGCACAGAATTTCTAGAACAACATATGGATTGATTCTTATCTATACGATATATGTAGTGACGCTTGGGAATTTGATTTTGATTCCAGCCTTGGGTTCACCAACCCATTCTTTCCCCTTCCCTCCATGTGTCTTCTCGAGTGTTACACCTTTAATATGACACAACAACCACTATTATTCCTCATCAGTGTACTCAGATGAACTATGGGTTAGGACCTAGAGTGCCTGTTCTTGTGTGGACATGCCTTCATTCCATATCCATGATTCATGTGTCCCTTTACTTGGGTTTCCATTATCTCTCAATTTGGAAGGACCCCGTACAGTATGAATGCTCAACCTTATTTCTCACCAACCATTTTGAGGTAACGTCCCAGAATAACTTGAACGACATTTGGTACAGGTCCCGCATCGTGAATGTGGTCATTGGTCGACCAAAACATGTTTTTTCCCATACCAGGTCATATGGTGTGGATAATGTGGTTAGAATATGGTAAATAGTTATCCTCTATCATTAAACAAACCCCATTATTCCTTAATATTGGGGTTTTGATTCACATCCCCTTCCATTTCATCATGTTCAGATATAACATCAATATCCTCGGTGTTATCCCTCAGTGCACCTTTGCACGCAGAGAGGATGAACCAGTGTCATGGGGTCATCCTTGAATCCATACCTTTGTTCCAAACTGTGTGATTCCATGCACTGTAAAGATATTATCTTCCCTTGTTTCCCACACCGAGCATGGCCCACATGGGTATAGGGATTTGGGTTAGGTTTTTTTCTTTCATGGAAGAACCACAACATCATTTGGTCCAAATGCTATGGCCTTAAATAAGGATATCTAGTCCCCTAGTCCAGGCCTCATGACTTTAAACTGTGTGCGTTCTCTTGGAAATTTGTGATGCGATGTGGACTTCTTTGTCCTCATTCATGCCAGGTTACTTTATGGCACTGTGTCACATATTTTCACTTTAGGAATCTTACCCTCTTTGGTCTAAGCTCTATGACCATAAACTAAGATCTTTTATATCCTTATCATATGACATTAAACTATGTCTTTCGCATCTAGGCTGTGTACCGATAAACTACCCACCTATATGATGTCTTCATTCAAGAAGAAATTTTCCCCTATTTATAGGCCATTTTCCATGCCATGCTCTAGAACTATGTATAGATTGATTTTAATTCTAATAGTATATGTAGAGAAATGTAGACTGTTTGTCTATGGTCCATCCTCAATATCATTCATCTTTTTGGCCTCTTGTAACTAGCCCCTTTGAGTAATATGTAGAGTTATGTGGACTTATTTTATCCCAATTCATGCAAGGTTATATACCACACCATGCATTTCTCCTTTGGGGTTCTCACATCCTTACCATATGATGTTACACTACACGGAATTTCAAATATAAATAGGGCTTGAATCCTACCCTCGCAAGATACATAGGGACACCCATATATCTTCTCTCGGATCTAGCCACAAATTCATTAACTCTTCTGGCTATTTTCCCTTAATTATGGTCCAGATTATATAACCCTTAATTAGGAATACTTAGTCCATGTAACATGACTTTAAAATGTTAGTCAGGGTCCAGGAGATATGACCATAAACTATGTGCAACATCCTGATTATATAATGATAAACTATTTCATGCCTTGTCCATACCATATGACATTAAATTGAATGCTTATTTTCCTCATTTTCTTGACATGAAACTGCAAACCATCCCATGTCCTCACTAGTTAGGTCCTTCCTAGAAATTGGTTTGATCCTTGTTCATGCCAATGCACTCACCCAGTACGCACCTGTCATGGTGGCATAATTCCAAGAGTGTTAGTGTCTTTTTGAACACCCCATCACTCCACCCTATGCTTTTCGTGGCCCTTTTCTTCGGATCATCATCCTCTTTCATGTCTAAGGAAACCCTATAATGGTATGGACCCATTAAAATTTTTAACTCCTACCATCTTGTGTCAACATTCTAGAAGAAATTGGATGATGTTTCACATTTGGCTCTATGTTTTGAATTTGGTCAGTGGTCATCCCTCGTTCATTTGATCCCATTTCAGGCTAAAATGACATGAATACCGTGTTTCGAATATGTTAAACAGTTATCCTCCATCATCGTGCCTCCCCCACTACGTTCCAAATTCTAGGAATCATAATTCACATTTCTCATCCCCTTTTTTTTGTTGACTCTAACACCATTTGTGTCACACCATTCATGAACTATATCACGTTGAGAAATACAAGTTGGTTGTTGTAGGATCCATATCATCCAATCATGACCTCTCCCTCAAATCATATGTTCAATTGACAATAACATACTCTGAGTATTCGAAGGTTAAATATAACTCTCATACACAAAGTAAATAATTAGGTAGTCATCCCTTGTTTGTCACACTGGACATGACCCACTTGAGCTTAGGGATTTATCACTGATTATTTTTTAGATGTGATTGAGATGTAGTAATCAAAGCAGATAAAGATATCCATACATGAAACCAAAATAAGAAAGAAAACATGAAATTATGTTTGTGAGTTTGTACAAATTACACACCAATGGATTAGCCCCTCTGATAGATGGGATGAACTCTTTGATTGAGCGTCCTGGCTCCACCACCCTCTGGAATGTGGCTTAATGAATGTTCTGTCGCATGTTATGCTCCCTATCTTCTTCAATATCTATGGGGCATAATTCATCAGCCCTGATTGATGCCTGATCATCCTCAGAAGGGATGTTATCCATCTCTTTGGATTCTTGCCTTAGCTACTCATTGTATTTTACCCGTTGTTCCTTTAACAGTGGTATGAGTTCTTATTGGGAGTTGATGAAACTAGAGCATTCATTCTCCCACATGATAAACTGCTAGACTTTTGCTCATCCTCTTGATGTTTCCAGATTTTTACTGCCTTCCTCCACTGCTAGCTGACATTGAGGCCATGTTCTTTCTCCTACACCTTCTCTGAAATATAATCATAGATGAGCATATGAGAGTGTCGGGAATCCACTCTTCTAGCATAAAGGTTGGGCAGGTGAGAATGAATTTTTCCCATTTGGTCTATCCACTATGCTTGTTGCATTTTTTAATGAATCTCTTGATCAATTTCAATAATCGATGATGGGCATGCTTACTATCCTCTACATCGGAAGCAGTCTCGTCCCACTCTTATGGGTCAGTAGGTTCATATTCTAGAAAAACTTCTAGATGTTTGGTAGTAGGATCTTCCTCTAGAGTCCTCTCAAGTAGGCTGGGTTCCCCATAATGTGGGTGATCTTTATCATTGGGTCCCACATAGATAGGTTCTGGTTCTACCCAACCAGTGTTTCTACTCGTGGACGTAATACACATATTCTGGTCATCTAGAACATCCGATACTTTCTTATTTGACATTCATGGGTATCCAAGACTTCTTTCCACCCTTACTAGCATCATACCATCCACTTTAAGAACTATTTAGGCATGGAAAACATGAGTTAGCCTGCTCCGATGAACAATAGTTACAACTCTATAAGGGAAGTATCATAAAAATATCATATATTTGATCGCACCCTAGGGTTGTTACCATTAGAATCCCAGGACATGCCCCCCATATATGGTTGGGAACTCTGATGATTCTGAAATGGTCACCCTGGGCGTCGTAGCCCTGCTGGACTCTACAATCACCATCATCCTAGGAGAAGATCTCGAAACTATGTCCACTATCATGCAAGATAAATTTTTTCATATAAGGTTCTCCTATACAAAAAAATACAGTTGATAAATCCTATATGACCTGATTAAGTTCCACAATGTAATGGTTTAAAGTTTAACTCAAGAGTCTCAGAAAAATCATTGATATCTGAGGTCGCAACTTCACTTTCTTCCAGAGGGATCTCCCTATTAGTATCTCCCCCAAAGAGTACTTCTCTAACTCTTAAGGAAAAGGGAAACATTACCTCAACTCAGCAGTATATGATTGGGGTGAGACCATTTGATCAAAAATACATCACCCAGTCCATAATTGGATGTGGAGTACCCCTAGAATACACGAAATCCCCCAGATCGGTGACATATTATTCCCCTTCCACTCAAGACACTAGAGAACTGGCTTTGTCATGGTCGATCTCAGAAAGATCTACCCCGGGATAGTTAATGCGGCCCCATTTTTAGAGGTATTGAGAAATTTCTTATTGACGTACTAGGTTTCACAATCCCTGGAAAAACAGAATCCTCAAGCATGTCTATGTGGCGTAGCCGCTTCCCAGGAGCTTCAGTAGGTATCCTACGAATCCACCTTGGTGGCCTACCTTCCAAATGGATTTGCTAGTCTGGAATCACTAGGCCCACCACTTCCACTTGCCTCCCACTTGGTCCAAGCCATAAAGTTGTTTGATATTTCACTACCATATCCTCACCACCATAGTTTGTTCATTCCATTTTCTGACCCCGACCTCAAGGTTAAGGGGGAACCCCATCGTCGACATGAATGGTTCATCACTTCTACATTTCCCCTTGGTAGGAATCCTCTCATATCTTGACATATTCCTTAACTAGATCATAGAGAGCCGTTGGTGGAGGCAGCTCATTCAACATTTTTCTATCCTCCCACATTTACATGATCCACATGCGCCTCATCACACACAGACGATCCACATAGCGTACTTCCAAATAAATGTGCGGGGTCAACCTCTACATGCACTAGAATTTCCTTGAAAAATGTTTCATGGTGTATGAATCACAAATAGGCTCACTGTCAACCCGTGCCACCATAACTCCACCCCAGAAGTCCATGAGGTAGGACTGATTCTCCCCAGTTCCCTGAACTCTATTGGTGAATACCCCCATTAGTAGTGGAAATGGATAGAAGTTGTACTCATCGACCATCCAAAATTTGTTCTACCCAATTAGTAAAGTCATCATGGACAGAAAGCTCCACACTGCATTCAGGATGGCTGGTCAAAATTCTAACCCAGGAGAAAAAATGGGGTTCATATATTCATAGATTCTCATGTGTGTCTCTATCCATCCATACAAAAAGTGGAGAAGTCCACACACCTACTGTGGCTTCTTCTGCTCGCTGATGTTCCACATCACCTTGTATAATTTTTCCAGTACCAGGATCCCTAGGTTGATTCACTACCCCATCACCAACATGAATACCATAATAAATGTGCTGGGTCACACACCCATGTTTGTATCCCTATCTGGAAACATCCAGCCTCAAATAAGTGTAGAAATATACCCATCCAGCCTAACCATATATTTCTACTTGTTATTGCAATTGTACCACCATATCTTCCATTGGATTTCTTCTAGGATCTTCTAGTAGAAATTTTCTTCTCTATATCGAGCTCCCTTCGAACAAGTGGAAGGCCTGACTGGTAGCTTTCTAGGCACCTCCTCCCCTTCAGTGGCATGCTCTGGTGGGAATATTATGAAACACCCAAACCATAGCTTGAAGTGGAAGTCCCTCACCAACTATTTATCATCACCCAACACCAGGTCCATCAGTTCCCTTTCCAGCTGTGACAACTTCTTCAGAACCTCCCACGTGTTCTCTATAGGAAAGAACTTGTCATACATCACCCTTAGAATTGGAACCCCCTATCTCTTATGGTAGTCCTAGAGGCTTATTCTAAACTCCCTATGATAGAGATGGAAAGTGTTGGTCATCGATGACCAACTGTATAAAAATTCTCGAATCATGTGTTTCTGCTGATAGATATGGAATTAGGAAGGCCATGCAGTTTCATATATCCCTACCCACTTTAGCTATTCCCTGAATTCCTCACAAGAAGCATAGAACTAGTAAGCACAGACCTAGTCATCCATGAAGTTTCCACCCTGGCGTAGGTCCCAATAATCTGTCCACCCCTTCTCCAGGTTCCCTAAGGCTGCCTTGAGTATGGTGTGGTACTGTGGGGGAGATACCTCTGGCTATAATGCCTTCCCATCAACATTTTTGACATGTATGTACAGGTAGTTCACATTAACATGCGTGTGGTGTTCCCATGTATGGCTGCCGGTGGGTCAGAACCACTGGCATTGGCATTGTGTATTCCTCATCTAGTAACTTGGTTCATCCCTACTTGTTTCAGGGATGAAAATTTCATATCTCAGAATGAAGCTATATAGTGGTAGTCTCTTGTAGAGGGGGTAGTTCTTTTTCCCATCCAACAGTAACACCACTAGAGACTTGTGAACAGAATGGATTCACACATATGCTCTAATCCATAGATTGTGCTCCATCTCTACCCTTCGAGTAGCAACTACACGGATCTCCTGAGTGGATTATTGATTGGCCATTTGGTTTTGGAACATTGTGAGATTTCCATTTCTATTCATGGACCTCAATCATTGTTCTTGATTGCAGAGCGGAGTTTTAAATCAAGGATCACAGAGCATGTGGCCTCTATGACCAAGGACTTTCTGTGTGGCATAGAGAAACAAGGGATTATGGGGAACCAACTCCCTGAGAAGCATTCGCAGATCACTGATTCATAAAACTAGGTTCCCAACTAGTGTTTGCAATGAGTGGGGAGCTTCATGATTCTAGAGCTGAAATCACAAATTTACATAGAGAGATGCAGAAAAAATAAGGTCCATAGAACCCTATTTATAGGTGACAACCCCCTAATATTCACGACACAATTGGACAGGGCGAGATTCATAGTGTTCTCAAGCCTTATTCCACCTCCCCCCTCTATGATTTAGCTTCACGATATGCTTAAATTTTAAAACATACCATCATAATATGACCCCTGTTTCTTCCAAATCACCTATACTGATGGAGGGGGGGGGGGATTTTTGGGTCAAAAATATATGCATTGAAATAAATCGACAAAGGCAGAAAAATGGCTAAGAGGTATTCCTCGTAAAGTTCCTTCCTAAGGGAATATAGAATCACGACCATCGCAAAGACGCCCGAATGACTTCTCTATGACCACCACAAAGAAATTGATAGAATCCTCAATGAGTATGAGGATCTTGAACAAAGCATTCTTGAATTCCATAATAAAAATTGAAAAAGTCTCTGTGAGTATGAAAAACATGACCAAAGCCTCCTTAACCTCCATGAAGGAATAGATATAAGAATATTCATGTTCGACTAACTTGAGGGATCTGCCACCTATTTGGAAGCATGCTTTTTTTCATGGAGCATCTGTAGAGCATCGTGATACCCAACACCTATAAATATATGGCTCACACCCACTCGAAAGGATTGAAACTTTGATCTTTCTCCTTCCCTACTCTCGATTCATGAAGTACCCTTTTATCTACAAACCATCAAGAACTTGAATGATACGAGGTACTTGAGCATTGAGAACCAACATTCCCTTTGCCCCATTTAACATTATATTCATGTGGGGATGCCCTTTTGGAAGCCCTTAGGCCATCGCTAAGGTGGGAGACCCCTTTGGGTACTCAGGACTTCACTAAGTAATTAGTCTTCATGAAGAACCCTCCGAGAACATGTGGAATCCATGCCTAGTCTTGGCCACTATGCTTCACGAAGAACCTTTCTTCATAAATCCCCTTAAATTCGTGATGCACTAGAGCTTCATGAAGCCCCTAGATGTGAGGACTTTTGATTTGTGAACCCCTCTTTTGTGTGGCCCTATAGGCTTGTATGAATTAATTTGAAGGTTCCCCGAGTGGTCTATCATGTTGCGTTGTCCTACATGATGCTTATTCACATAGGCACACTAATGGATACTAATTCTTCGCATAGCCATGCTAATGTGATCCCCTCAATGGATGAATCCAAAACCCTATCACCATATCCTTATTCGTGGCTTCCCATCCCTAAGTGAGGGTTGGTGTAAGTTATGTATGTCATAGGGGTGATGAATAGGTCCTCGCTCGTCCGAGCTATCGGATGTTAAACTACCAAGAACCAACATCCAAAACACATGATGTTAAACTATGATCTCTTCATGTGTGGCAGGGCCAATAGTATCATAGGGGGGATGTGAACTAGTTCCCTCCCTCCCTCCCTCTCTCTCTTCCATTATTATTTGTCACCATGTGTATCTCTTCCAGCCCCGGGATAATCCCCGAACCACCATGAAAAGGTGATCCCTATATGATTTACATGGAATGAGTCCTTCCCTTAATGGAACAACATCTTTCTCATATATAAGGACACCCTCCTCGGGATACCCTCCTTGAGTAATTCCCAATCATCCACTCCAGGAGCTACTAATCATGTGTAATCCCCTATTTCTTATTTGGGCTACTAGCCATGCATAAGCCCCACACCATCCCCATGGCTACTCCTTTCACGACATGATCATTAAGTCTATTGTTGCCTCTAATTTCTCACACAGAGCATGAATCATTTGGGCTTAGAGTGAGAAAAAAAATGACATTATCCTTAGGCCGCTAGCCATATGTAATCCTCATTCCTCACTTAACAAAACTACATGGAATTTAATCCCCAACTTTTATGAAATTTACATAGAAATCCTCTATGAGATTCAATCCCTATCATTCCTCATAATCTGTATGTCCCAACCATTTCACGTTAGTTCACCTTTATCCAGCATGATGTTAAACTGTACACACCCCTCTTCAACTACATGGGTTGTGATCCATTTCGGGTATGTAGGATGCCTCTCTAAGGTCAAATCCCAACCTATGGTAGACTATAGTGTTCACTCTTAGGGATTTATCCTCATGATGTGACATATTACCTTGTTGGGACACATCACCAGGATCCGCCTCTCTGTGGTGTTTCGATCTAACCATACATGTCTGCTGAAAATTATTATTTTTATTAAGAAAAAACACTTTTGTGGGAAAAGTGAGAAACCTTAAAGTCCAACATAACACCCAAACAACACCAAGCAAAAAAGAAAGAAACGGGGTCTGCCTCTTTCAAGAAACAACAACAACCACCATCCCCCATGCAGGACCACTCGGCAATCCCATGCATGCATGGTCCCTCCCGATGGAAAAACCATCCCACTTAGTCAACCAAATCCCAAATGGCCTGCAAAGGTGATGGCAGAGTGCTCTAGACCAACTGAATCCGATCCTGGAAAGATGTCTTATGAAATACAACCAAAAGGCACACAAAACTCACAACTAGGTTCTAAACCCCAGTTCAGTATCTCCAAAACACAGAAAATAGAGACCAAAAATTAACTAGAAACATTAAAGGTTAATTTTAGCTTACCAGACTACGCTTCCCTGAATAGATTCCAAGATAAAGAGGAAACCGGGGTGTTTGGAGACTCTAACCACATCATTTCCAGCTCTGAATCCATCTGATCCCATGTTTGGATATACTCCTCGATACTAATATTCCCTTTATTAAATACCCCGACAAGGATAAGGTCCTTCTTGTCCACCCAAACATATTTCTCCTCACTAAGTTCCACTTTTAAAGGCCTCCCCATCATTTTAGCTGCCTCATCTTCTGAAGTAGTGAGCCACAACACTTTCTCGTTCACTTCCTCTTCATTGCTTTGTAAAATGTACAAGGATTTCTCAACCTAAACCCTTGAAGGCTGCATGAACACCTCTTCCAAGGAGTCATTAATGTCACTAGCTTTCCTAGAAGACCGGGTTTCCATAGGGGGGAGGTAAATTGGAATAATCCCTCTCTCCCTTCCTTCTCAAACCACTTCTATCCCTATTAGGGCTTGACACTTCAATTGTTGGAAGAATGGGTTCAGGCCCATTGGCATCACCCCCCATTTACAACTTTTGGAATATTCTGAGTTGTACCTGGATCAACATTTGCCAATCCTTCAAACTGGTTGTTCAGAGGAATTGAAGACAGACTCTTTCCAACCTGAAAATCTTGTAATAAAACTGATTCCTCCATCTTCCCTTTCTCACAACATCCCTGACCATCACCCTCAAGTGCTGGATTCACCTTACTATGCACGGGATGACCCAAAGTTGACTAAATCCCAACCCTTGAAATTCTCACATTATTACCATCCCCTTTATTCATACCTCCATCCATCTTACAACCATCAAGAAGAAGGTGGACAGCCACTGCCTCAACATCAGTTCCATCTCCGGCCAGATCCTGCCCAAGAGATTCAGGCCTTCTCCCAGTTGTTTCACTACACCCAGCCACCATGATCCCCATATGAGACATCTCTTGATGAAGCCAATCTTCCTTAAAATTCATTCCCACACCATCCTCTGAAATTCTTCCTCCTACAACTCCCTCCTTATGAGCAGACAAATCCCTACCGCTATCCCTATCCTCCATTCGTCCTGTAGGCTGAACATCCTGACAGTCATCCTCCATCAAGGAACCCGACCTCTTGGTAACCGATCCAGGAACGTTCCCCTTACCCAAAGTCATCTTCCTTGAGGAACCCCTTTGACATACACCTGAGGAATTTCCCGACCGATTGTAGCAAGAGAAAAAATCTATCAAGTTCTCGTAAACCACATGGTGTTTACATCTATACTCCTCACCAATGGTGATCCAGACAAATTCAAATGGAATTATGCATGCATCCATTTCCAGAAAGATCCTCGGATTAATAGGATGATAGACTGATTCAGCATGACTATCAGAACAAAAAAAACCTACCAACAAGATTGCCCAACATACGAATAACAGAGGTGTTCCAGAAAGGTAAGGGGAGATGGGGGAAACTAACCCAAACTGCCGGGGAAGGGGAATCTCGATTCATGTAGAACTCGAAGGACCAACGAAGCAGAAGAAACCGGAGTCCATTGAAGATTCGAGGGGCACTCGACCAGGAACAGATGAGATCCTCCTCAGAAGGAAAACAGATCATAATATGACGATTGTCGAGCAGACCCAGAGTCACTCTTCTGTACACCTTGATTCTATGCCACACTTCTGAACTATATGTTCTTTGATATTTTCCCTTTTGAAGAAGGTATGTAAGAGGGCTCCCTAAGTTTCTATCCTATCTCACAGGTACCATCTTGGTCTCTGCCTTAAGGATTTGTATTTCAGGAAGATAATTCCTTAACCCATAGGCTCTACTTCCATTGGGTCCCAACCATGCATTCATTCTCATGAGATTCCTCCTCAAGTGACTCATCACCCCATTCTTGAACTACGTGGACTTTTATTCCCTTCAACGGGGATACATATGAAACCTCCATGAGGATCAATCCTAAAAAAATCACCTTCCACCTCATCTAATACAACTCATCCCATCCACCTCATAATATCCTCCATTATCCATTCTAATTCTTAAATGGTCCAGAACATCTCAGTGAGATCATGTCCTTCATCCCATTGCAGCTCCATGCAGCACCTGAGTAGCTAATCATGTGTAAGACCCTAATATTATATCGGGTTTTTTCCTTTTCATAAACCTCGATTCAATGCCTCACCCTCTCAAACAACTTGGGTTTTGATCTCTATATTCTAAAAAGGGTACATATAAAGCCTCCATAAGGTTCAATCCCATCCAATAGTTAACCTTGGTGTCCCCTTTGTGTGGACCCCCATCCTTCTTGATCCTCAATTTTTGGTGTCTAGATAATCCTTAATGGTGTAAAACCTTCTCTTTTAGGGACACACCACCCCAGGTCCACCCTCATTGGGAATTTTGATACATTCATTGGGAAAAACCTTTGTGTTCTCTCTCCTAGGTAAGTTCATATCTGATCCACTCTCATTAGGGTTCTGATCTATTCAATCCTTCTCTTCTCAATGTTAGTCTAAAAAAATACCCCATGTATAAAATGGGAAGCTGACGAAAACCTCCGATACATGCATCTGAAATAATATTCTCCTCACTTTTTTGTGGGATTCCTCGGGGTTCCACAACCTTGAGAAACCCTATTATAAGGGGAATAAATCTAGATGTACCAGTTTTTCAGCTTCTATACATGCCAACGATGCCAAACGTGACTAATCTCCTAACTGAAGGTTGTTAGCCTTACATGACCCTTTGGAATGTACTGATAGAAGCAGCGTAATTAACTGAAGTCCAAAATGATATGGCACCAGGAATTATTTCACCATCAATTTCTTAATATTAAGGGAGACTCGGACTAGGCGATGACTTCCTAGGAGGAATACATGGAAGGAGAGACCTACATCCCATCATCCCATTTTGATTAATGAGAATAAATCTTTGAATAAGTGGTGAATGCCGCAAGGATTTGGATTGAGGGAATGTGGAGTACAAATTGAGACCATAAGCGATCATTAATATGATCCCACAAGGTGAAAGCCCCAAAAAAATCATCAGAAACAAGAGTGATGGTTGAATCCCATGTATATAACTCCTCCCAAGTCAACGTTGTTGGACATAATCTTCCATAATATATTAAAATACTTCTTTTAGTGGGTTTTGATGCTATTTTGATAATATATTGGATATAATTATATAAATCCAACATCAACTTCCAAGAGAGATAGATCACTCTTCATGTCCCAAATTATCATTTGATTATGTACAAGTGTAAGGAGGAAGATGAATCTCTCATAGAATATTATATTCAAGGATATATATTATTTACTTAAGATAAATAATATCTATCCCAAATGATTTATACAAAGGATATAATCATACTTGAATACATTCCCATTGTGAGAGATTATATTGATTTATTCCTTGAAGAGTTTCCTAGTCTTCCTTCAAATTGAGAGGTTTTATTTGAAATGATGTTTTAACTGGATCACTACAAATATTCAAGACACCTTATAGAATGACTACCATTGAGTTGGAAGAAAGGAAGAAGCTATTACAAAATAATCTGAAATAGAGTTTTATATCCCTGCTTTCTTCACTGTGGGGTGGTCTAGTCCTCATTTATAAGAAGAATAATTGGTCAATGCATCTCTCTATTAATTATCATAAACCCAAAATAGTCATGATAAGGAACATGCATCCCCTACCACGGATAAATGAATTGTTCAATCAATTATATAGAGCTCAGTATATCTCAAAGGTGGACCTTTGATCGGGATATCACTAATTAAGGGTGAAGAATGATGATATTCCAAAAATTGCCTTTTAAACAAGGTATGAACACTATGAGTTCAATGTAATTACTTTCAGGGTAACCAGTGCCCCAAAAATATTTATGAACATGATGAAAATAATATTTAGATATTACCTCAAATATTTTTTGGTAGTATTAATATATGATATTCTGATTGAATCCAAAATCAAGGAGGATAATTTAAATAATGATACAAGGTATTTGAGATAGGAGAAGAAAAATGAAAGGTATACTAATTATGATGAATTATGTATCATTCATGGGGAAAATTATCACAAGGAAAGGGATATCTATGGACCCATCTACGAAAAAAGAAATTTAGGCTTGTCCTAGAACATCATTGGTAATAGATATCCATAATTTCCTTGTATTATCTAGGTATTAATGATGACTTATTAAAAAAATTTAAGGATTGTAAAACTCACTAACCAAGCCAACATGAATGGAAGTAGAATTTTTCTAGACCAGTGAATGTGAAGAGATATTTATGGAGTTGCAAAAGAGGATTATCAATACACTAGTAGTTATGCTTCAATCAAGTAGGGAAAATTTTACAGTTTATAATGATGCTTCACATAAGGGGTTTTTATGTGTACTAATGCAGAATTGTAAGGTGATGGACTATGACACATAGAATTTGAAGTTTCATGAGAAGAACTATCAAACTCATGACCCGGAGTTAGCATTTGAAATCATTCCATTGAAGATATGGAGACATTATATCTATGGGGAGAAGTATGAAATATATAAAGATCACAAGAGCCTCAAATATATATTCAAACATAAGGATCTTAACATATGCCAATAATGATGGTTAGAGATGGTCAAGGAATATGACATCTCAATCCATTATAATCATGGGAATGAAAACAAGGTTGTAGATTATCTAAGAAGAAAGGATCCAGTTATTTTATCAATGATGAGACTTGAGAAGGATCAAATCATCTTTGATTTTAAAAGTATAGATAAGGGAATAATAAAAGGATCTCTATAATACATTACTCAAATAATAGATAAACCATATATTATTGAGAGGATCAAGAAAGCCCGAAAATATGATGAGGTGCTATAGAAAAAGGTATCAAATATTATAGAGTTAGACTTTGTTAAAGATAGAGTTATAAGGTTTTGAACTATGATATCTATCCCCTCAAAACTAGAGTTGAAGAGGGGAATTCTAGATGATGTACATAGATCTTCCTCTTATATTCATCCAGGAAGCACTAAGATGTATAGAGATATGAATTAGAACATTTTTTGGGATATAATGAAGAGAGATATTGTGGAATTTATATCCCAATTCTTGGTATGGAAATAAGCCAAGGATAAATGAATAGAGTCTATGGTGATGATGAAACTCTTTCCCATACTAGTATGGAAATGGGAAACATGACCATGGATTTTTCCTTACAACTCCCTAGGGAACCTAAAGAAAATAACTCCAACTGGGTGGTAGTCGATCACATTACAATGTTGGAACATTTCATTCATGTCATGGAAGATATCTCTCTTGACCGAATCTCTATGATATATACTGGGGAATGAGTAATATTTTATAGAGTTACAATCTATATTTTATCCTATAAATATTTGAGGCTTACCTCAAGGATTTGGAGAATCCATCTGTAATAGTTAGATACATTACTCAATTTCAGGACTTCTTATCACCCTCAAAAGGATGGACTGTCTAAGATAACCATCCAAAATGTGGAGGATATGTTGATGTCATGGTCAATGTATTTTCAAGGATTTTGGGTTCAACACCTTCCCCTAGTAAATTTCTCATATAAAAACAGTTTAAATTAAAGAATTCAAATGACATCTTATGAGTCTCTATATGGGAATCGCTATCATAATTTTACATATTGGGATAATGTTAGAGAGATAAAGCTAATGGGATCTAATATTTATCATGAGATGATAGAGAAGGTCCAAAAAATTCAATATCACATGAAATCCATGAAAGGTAAACAAAAAATATATAAAGAAATCCATTAAATAGATGAAGAGTTTGAGGTCAGAGAAAAGGAGTTTCTCTATATTTTACCAAAGAAGAAATTCATGATTTTGGGTAGAAGGGAAAACTTAGTTCTAGATACATCATCAATATTCATATCCTTTATCACATTAGTGTGGTGACCAACCAACTAGCACTACCACCTAACACATATCATGTACATGATGTATTCCATGTATACTCTTGAGGAAGTACATACCTTACTCCTTTCATGTTCTGAAAATAGAGGTGGTAGTGTTGGGGAAATACTATTCATATGAAGATTATCTTGCCAAGATATTGGATCATATAGACAAATTAATATGAAATAAGACAACTCACATGGTCAATGTTCTGTGGTGAAACCACAAGTTTGGGGGAATATGTTGGAAACCAAAAGATGCGATGAAGTAGAAGTACATTGACCTATTTTCACATTAGTATGTAATATAAAATTTTTAGGGAGAAATTATTTAAGGAGGAATAATTTAACACCCTGATAATTTAAAACATATTTATTTTTTACATAAACTTAGTCTCTTTGATAGATCGCAATGCACGTAACACTGTGTTTTAACAAAACATGATAATCGATTAAAATATTATTATCTAAAAATGACCATTAGAAATTAGAAATTATATTTGAGGGTATAACTAGAAATAAATAAATTATGAAAAATATGTTTTACACATGTATAAAATAAATTCAATGGTTATCTATTGATTATAAATAAAATAAGATCCATTTGAATTAAAGAGAAATATTTTCTGATAAACATAATTTTTTTGAAGGTGGGTTTGTCATGGTATGTATGAATAATTTAAAATTAATTATGAAAATTTAGATAAAAAATTTTCATTTTTGAAATATAAAATTCAAAAATTAAATTAGGGTAATATTTTTAGGACTTTTCTAAAAAGTTTCATTTTTTGATGAATAGTAAAAAATACTAATTTTTATTAAAAAATGCATTTAAATATAAATAATTTACAAGATATATTATGTTTTAATGAGGTTTTAAATGTAAAATTAGTTCAATTATTTATTAATTAACTCAAATTAGTTAATTTTAATAAATTTCATATTGATTTTTTTATATAAAAACCATTTTGGCTTTTGAATGTTTTTCTTCTGGAAAACCATTTTTCAACATGTTTGTATGTTTACTTTTAAATTAAAATGTACAAAATCTGTGATTTTAATTTTTAAAAATGGATTCTATATTTGGAATTAACATGATATATATTATCTTATAAGTTGAAATAGTTTTACCATAAGGAATATTAAAATATAGTAACAAATATTTATTTTGGTTAAGGTAAAAATTGGTTCACAAGGTTCTAAGATAAAAAGATAAGGTTTAAAAATTAACCAAAACTTATCTAATTTCTATTTTGTTTTATATTTAGACCTAATATATTCTATAGTTTTAAAATTTTCTATTTTAGATCATTTTTAAAGTAACTTACATGGGTGGAATTCTTTGTTTTAATAAATTCCATGTGAGTCCTTTCCCCCACTTATAAATGGCTACACTAGTCCTATACATTACACACATCCAATACCCATTGGTTAATCTAAGAACCACCCAAATAAATTCCCTTATTTACCCATTTAATCAGAGTAGATTTTTTTTAATAAATCCATCATGAGAAAGATATTTTTTTAAACAAAAACAATTTATCTGATAAAGATAAATATAATACAGAGATGTAAAAAATAAGGCTCGAGGTAAGGGATATCTCTAAAACACAATTTCATTTATTTGTCAAAGTTTATTTATTTGAATAAAATTATCTCTCTCTTAATGTTGTTAAATTATTCTGAATTCTATATATATTTCTCAATCATATATACCAAGATTATTCTCTATTCCATTGATGTAGAAATACAACCCATAAGAACATTTCTCAAATGCCTTCATTATGAAATTTCCCTTTTTTTTGATATGATCAAATATCATTGAACCAATTTTTTCCCATTGGTAATTATAACATTATGCATTATGACTGATTCCTTTACATGTCACACATATAGATCATTAAAATGTTATAATGGATGCACTCAGATAGTGCTCAAATGAATTAGGTAAATCTTTAATCTCAGGAGACATCACGTATGGGTTCATAGAGTTAGAATAATCCATTATGTCAAATTTTACATAATGTGATATTGTCTATGAAGTAATCCATTCCTCATGTCTATGTCATGTTATATGTCACTTCCACATTTCCTTTTTTTCCATGATATTATGATTCCCTTTATTGTATGTTTCCATGAAATTACTCTTGAGACTTATCTTTTATGATATCATATTATAGCTTAGACTATAATGTTATGTTTCATTATTATGTTTATTCTTTCATGGGTATTTTTATCTCACCCATTCCTTTATGCATTCCCTAGGTTATCCCATGTAGTTTTGGGAGATAAAATGGATTTTAGGAGCTCACTAAGGAGAATAAAATAAGGATTTTATGGTTTAGTTTTGTTTGATGTATTATGAACCCAGACTTACTAGTACACTAGGAATTTGCAATCCTTTATTCTATAATTTTTGGATATTTATTTTTAAGAATAATATAAAAAATATGTATAAGTCAAGGTTTTCATATAATTAATACAATGGAATATGTCATAGAATAAATAAGGAATGGATAATATGGAAGGAATAAATAATTATCATACAATACCATATAAATAATCACATGATATTGAAACTTAAACCTGGATAACATATCAATTAAAATAATCACATTGAAATAAAAAATTGATTTCATAATTATGGAATTCATAATGATGGACATTAATAACTTATCATCAAGGCCTTATTATATGATATCATACATAAAAGGATAATTCTTATGCCAAATTCCTAATCTATTCTGTCTAATGAGACCTACTAGTTCATCGAGGGGATATGTAATTTTGGGCCCAACCATTAAAAAATAAGTCCAATATATTCCTCATACGAATAAACAGTAAATCATAATCCCATTTCCATAACAATCAATAGCCATATTTATTAGGACAACTAGCATACAAAATTTCAATATATTCCCTATTAAAAATTACCATAATACATCTAGAAAAATATGGTGGATGTTATAATTAGATTATATACATAATAAATAATTAGATTCATCAAAGGATGTTGAAATTGATGAAGTAATTTTAAAAACCATTGAAACATTTCTAGAGGAAAATACCCACATCATTTTGAAATCACTTAATTAAAACAAAAAATATATATAATAGAAATAAATATATTTTATTTGGAATAGACATAGAAAATTTCATTGTAATATTCAAAATAAATATTATTAATCATGGTGTGAAAACTTGTTCTTATGGTAGTCATTAAGAAAATATTGTGTTCAAGAATTTGGTAAAAAGTGACTTGTTTGGAAAATGAAAAGAATATTCCATTTAAACCGCTTTGTAGAAAGTAAAATTAAAGTTTAAATTAATTTAATTAATTAATTGAGGATTTCAAAAACATTCTAAAATTTCTTTAAAATAAATGTCCAAAATGTAAGAAACACTTCCCAACCAATTTGAAAAAAAAATTATTTTCCATTAAAATGTTATTTTGGTATTTTTGAGTAGAAAATAATATAAAATTGGAAATAATAATTTAAATAAGTATAAGTAACAAATGGATAATAAAATTGAATATATTTATGATATATGTATTATATAATTCCCCTAATATAAACTTAATCATAAATAATCTCGAAAAAGGATAAGGTTGTGAAATAAACCCTAACCTGAGGCCCGACATGCATTGTAAGTTATTTTAGCATGCGATTTAATAAATTTAAATTTATTAAAATTAATTAAATAAATAAATAAATAAATATAATCATTTTTGATCCACTTATGACCTTTCAACACCAATTTATTAATAACTGTTTATGAAAAAAACTATTTTCAAGTATTAAATGTTTCATTTTTTATGTAAGTTT
This sequence comes from Viscum album, assembly GCA_963277665.1. Classification (NCBI taxonomy): domain Eukaryota; kingdom Viridiplantae; phylum Streptophyta; class Magnoliopsida; order Santalales; family Viscaceae; genus Viscum; species Viscum album. Next base: position 540,531,237 of record OY728145.1, read on the forward strand.
TGATTGAGTAGCCTCACTCCTTACATTTAACTAGTGGTTTAAAGATATAAATAATAATAATAATAATATATATATCATATATAATTATTTTATAAATATTTAGAATTAACTTTGAATTTCTTACATGAAAAATCAATCACATTGCTTCGTAGTGGTGATAGTCCACACTTACGCACGAGCGACGTTGAAATTTTTTAATGAGAGGAAGGATAAAAATGTATATTGTATATAATAATTATGTTATAAATAAAATATATATTAAAAACATCTATCTTTATAACCATCCATGAAAATTATTGATGAAAAAAATTAAATTGTGACGTGGAGATGGTAAGCTGTACATACACACGATCAATTTTTTCATTTTCCATATAATGAAAGATGAATAATTATTCTTTTTTTCATAATCAAAATAAAATTTTAGAACATATAAGATACTTATATTATTTTATTAGAATATCTATATAATATTTGATCAGTTTTAAAGAATAAATAAAATGAAAACACTCGATAAAATGTTATAACTCTTATTCAGAAAACCACATTTGGCTTACACTATAGGCCTCCGACTACGACTGCCCCTCCATCCAACCATCCGTATTCTCTGGGTTCTCCTTCTCCACTTAAAACTACTCCTACGCATTACTCTCAAAATCTGTCTCCATCTCCCCCTCTGACTCGCTCTCCACCTCCCCTACCTTTGACTAAAAATCTCACACAAACTAAGACCTTCTCGACCTCAGTATACTCCTCCTCCACCATGTTCCCCACCAATAAATCCTCCTGAACATCAACATAAAATTTCACATTTATGGAAGGGAATCATTGATTTTTCATTTTTTAAATCGAGTTCCTTATTTTCCCATAACATTTCCTGCTCAACTTCCCCACCTCCGGATGCAGCGGGTTTTAGAGATGGAGTGACTTGGTAGTCTCTACTGTGGAGAGCGATGTCATTGGGGGCTCTTGGAATGGATTCTTCATGAAGAACGAAAAGGGGTTGTACGCGATGGGGATATGCAAGTGGGATTTAGGGGTGGACGATTATAGAACCTCCATACTGACCTCTTTCTATAGGGATTAGGATTAATGTGGGGACTTCACTTCCCCCTTTACCTCTTTTCAACCCTCTTGATCCCTAATTCTCTTTCACTTCACCCGTGTCCCTTAATTTCTTTTATTCATTCTTCCTACATCCAGCATCAGTAGGGATGTTTTTTCTTTCTAGCCCATTCAGTCATTATAGGTATGATTGGCAATTATAATTTATGTAATATAGGGTATCATACTTATTTTGTTACATGATTTGTTTGGTTTAAATGTGTTTACTAAACTTATAAGAAATTTAGTTGAATTTTTTGATGTAGTAGTCTCATTTTTTTATCAGTTGGCTATTTTACTTCATTATTTTTTTCTCCAGGTGCATGTGTTAGGTTAGATACGTGGGTGAGATACCTATGGTGGTGTTGATCAAGTGATGATAGTAATAAGTTGATATAAATCACTTTTTGGAGGAACTATTTGACAAAAAACATTATTTTAGGCCACATCACCCTCTGAAAATAGAGATCACCAAACTCCAAAACCCACATTCCCAAAAGTTCCTAAAAATCAAACATGACCCTAATTTCTAGAAACATTATCTATATTACTAAACCCTAAATCCATTCCATAAAAGGCATATTATTGATTAATTTACATCTTTTGATACATATTATTTTTGATTAATTGTTAGTGGGAAGGTATTTTTTTTATGGTAGTTCATTTGTTGAATCATGATGATCTATTTTGATGCAATATGAAAAATTGATTATGTAATCATGTTTTTTTGGATTATTATCCAACATTATTCATAGGTATCTAATATCACATTCCACAATTCCCTTCTAAATTATGATTCATATTTTTTTGGAAGTAACAAGGTCATTACAATGCTTGTGAAGTCCTTTATTCAATTTAATAGGTATTTTTAATCCCACTCAAAATTTTGGTGTCTTTAATACATATTTAACAGTAGGTTGTGTTTAAATATGTAATTTATTTTTCTGGGTTTTCAATTCTTATATTCACCTTTATCTGTATCTTGTATTATATTATTTAACTAACTAATTTGGGGGTTTTTATCACTCTAAATGAGTCTACGATGGTGGATATGTTGAATAATGTCTATGATTGTATACTGGGTTCTATTTAAGAATAATATCATATCTTGTTTCTCTATTTATGTTTCTTATCTATTTATTTAAATATCTAAATGAATATTTTATCCCTTTGAATCTATTCTCTTTATTGTTACATCATTTTTAATTGACACCCTCCTAATAGAATAACGTGTGATGATTTTAAAAGGATGTTTTCTATGAATTTTTTTCATTTACTAATGATAATGTTTTAATACTTCCATTAAAAAACATTTACTACTGGTTTCCATAAAAATTACAGCCTTTGTTGGTGGAAATTTTCATTATACTTTTCTGAAGTAGTTTGTACTAAATGTTACTTTATATTTCTAATCATTTATGGAGTTTAATGTTCTATTTAATTGGTCATTATATTTTTCTAGGTATATTTTACATGAATTCCATTTATCTATGTAACATGATCTAGGTTTGTATACTCGATGAAATTTAAAAAGAGGATCATATCATGTTTCCTTTTTGATGTTACTTATCTCATTATTATCATGTATTGATTTTGATTTTATCACATTGGGGTTTTTTTCTATATTATTACATCTTTTCAAATTAATCTCCCACCTAATTGAAGAATATATGATGATTTTGAATGAGCGGTTTCCAAAAAAATGTTTCTTTTTAAGGTGGTGGTAATGATTTTAATTTATCTCAAGTAGTTTGTTTCCAAGGTGTGTGAGGTAGTTATAGGTTAGTGTTTATATGGATATAACTCCTTGGATGTTCCTCCTATTTGAGTCCCTCTCTATTAATTAATTCATTTAGTGTAATGATATTTACTATTTTGTTTATCTTATCACTTGTATTATGAGATCTTGGATTCTTGAAGTTATCAGCATGGGAACATACCATAAATATGATATCTTACAATGATATGAACTAAATAGACTAACATTCACTTTTCATTTGGAGATATTCACCTATGAAATATTTTTTATCTTCAATATTATTATTCAATATTTCGAATCTATCGAATCTTAATCTGAATGTTTATCTTTAATTTTTAAATAAATCCATATTTTAAATTTCAGAACACAAAAAATGACAATTGTACATCACAATTGGTTTTCTATGATATGTTCCCCTCCATTAGTTGAAGGGAAAATTTCATATTTAGACATAATCTATATTTATTTACTATGTAGTACAAAGGTCATCATCTAACTGTTTTGATAAGAATGTATGTTATAGCTATACTAAATTATGTATGTTTTACCATGTGGTATATTACCTCTTTCTCCATGTGACTTTCCTTTGTTATCATGGTATGTTACTGCTATAAGAATTTCAATTTCATCATTGTTACACTAATTATTTTAAAATATTCTATATTAATTGGTTATTTTTTATTTATAGTGATCTACTAATTGTTTACATTCTAATTTTTTATTCAATATTTTTAAATTTCACTCAATATTCTTCAGGGATTTAGATTTTTACAGTAAAAGGAATGATATTTAGGTATTACATAAATTTAGGAATGTGATAAGTAAGTTATTTTAAAATATATTTCTAGTACAATTGACAATAAAATGCATTCTTTAGGATTCCTTTTTAAAGGTTCTTAATATTTCCTCACTGGATATCTTATAATTTAGATGTAAATTTTTTGACATTAAAATGCAATTTTAGTTTAAGTTTTTATGGTTAATTCCATGAAGATATTTTGTATATGATTATGAAATCCATGATCCATTAGATATTATTGATCTATTTCATTAAGGATATTAATATGAATAACTTTAAATACATGCTACTTTATGGTTTTGTATTTTTCCTAATATTGGAAATTTATATATATACTTCTCATCTCACGGTGGATTTTCACTCGCTTACTTTCTATCCCTATATATTTATTCTCATCTTCCAGTTAATTTACTGCTCATGTAAATGATGTATACATAGATACCCATATTATGGTATCTATTTATGGATATGTGGAAACTATAAAACAATATGAATCTAATAGATGTAAGTATCAATACAAGATATTTTATAACTTAGGTGGTGAAATTTTGTATTTAATTTAATGTTAGACTAAATATAGTTTTATATTGGTCTAAGAATTCCTAGAAGTAGAACGTTACATGGAATCCATATACCCTCAATCTCTATGGGAGTGTCAAAATAGCATATGTGCTATGTGTGAAGAAAAATGTATATACAGCTTGTGTGTGACCAGCAAACATTAGGATAAAAAAATAGAGGATACACACTCTGTGAAAATATACATCTTCATTTTTGGTACATTTAATTAACTCAGTCATTATTCTAAATTTTCATCGGTCAGTCCTTCGAGATGGTCTATATACAATGCAATTTCATTTTTAATTCCACAAATTATGCATTTCAAACAGCAGTTCTGTACTCTAAATATGAAATAATGAATAAGAAAATGAACATGAATTTTGTTTGTTATAAAATTTTCAATACATCAAATATGAAGTGATAAAAATGGACATTAATATTTTTTATTAAATGGACTAACCAATCCATTTTCAATCCAGATATTCTATCCAATAGACTAACCTATCAATTTGTATTTCATATAGTAGTTTAGTCTATATGAAACATGAAATTTAGACAGTACTAAAAATGGATTCATTGTTCTATTTTCAGTAATAGAGTTGAAATTATCACACCTTTGAAAACTAAAAACAATATTTTAAATAGAAATAGTAGATTCAAGGTGACACATAATTAGTTGCACCATTGGAAGCCTAACCTTCCAACATATTGGTTTGTGCATTTACTAATTTATACAACCATTTTTGCTAAAATAAATGTTCATTTTCAGTGCATTCAATTATATATCATTTTAGTTTTGAAGTTTTTATCACTTTTTTACTTATAAAATTATTTATAGAGAAATTTAGTTCATGAATTCAGTCAAGAATGATTTGAAACAAGAGATCAATTCCCCATGTTTACAAGACTGCTGGAAATAGATTGTTGGTGAGGCTTAGAACTGATCAGTTACATAATTTGTTCTAAAATATACTGAAATGTTTATTTTTATAATCAAATTTAATAAAATGTCCTTCATTAATAAATTTTAATAAATCATTCAAATAAATCATTTTGAAGTTTATAATCACTTGGATCTATATTATCACAATCAAAATGAATCCTTATTTTTCTCTTTTGGTTTTTTTCAAGTTATAGTGCTATTATGTTGGTGCCATATGATTATTCAATAATTACATGACCCAAGATAATATGAATTTTTCTAGAATAGATTAAAATTTTCAAATGAATTGAATTATTTTTTCCTGAAAGGGACTAGCTGATAGATCTCTTTTATTTTCTATATTTTTTCACATTCAATTTACTTGGATTTCTTGATTTATATTCACTTGATACAAGGAGTGTATTTATTCTATTTATTTATGGATTCTATTGGGTTGTGATATGTGTATCCCATGTTGTAAAATAATAATATATCAATCAATTGTCATAAATATTTTATTTTCATACATATCATCATATTTTTTATAATAATTGGTGTGGTTTCACTATTAAATTTATATCTTCTCCTCATTATGATTGGATATTTAGATACCATAATAAGACCATATTATTTTCTATTATAATATCCTATTTCAGATTCCACCCTCTGTTGTGTTATTGTCTGATGGGAGCCATGGTTGTGGCATTAGAATTTTTTGTTTCATGATTAAAAACTTCTCATGTTATGGAATGAGGTGTTACATAATGCTGTAGTCCATGTACATTGGATTTTAGAGTATATTTGACATTATCCTAATGTGTTTATTATAATTATGTTTTTATGTATATTTTTTATGCAGTTGTAGGTACTGAAATTTTGAATGAAAACCCCATGATATCATACCTTGAAATTAATCCAATTTGGATAGATTTTATATATGTGCTCCATGAGTGATATTCTATTATTTTTCTCCATTTATACATTATATTATTTATCAATAAATTAATTATAAATTTCTAAATTTCATGTGAGAGGCTTAGCATTAATTTAATCCCACACAAGACTAATTATTTCATACATGCCTATTAGTTTTTCATTAATATTGCTTACAAAATACCATGATCCTATAGTAATTCTTGGTTCCTTAAGGATTAGGTCCATTCTCCACACTAGTATTTAACGTTTTTATATTATAAGATCCATTAAAAAAGAACCTAAACTGCTTGATGCGAGAATATCAAACTGAAAATAAGATAGTGGAGAAAATTAATTGTAGTCTCTAATGTTATCTTAACACTTTCACCACTATAAGTTAACTTAAGGAAATATTAAATCATTTATATGATTTTTTTTGAATTAATAACCTTTAGAAAAAAATCCAAATATGTTAGATTTTATTACCTGACATTTAGTTTATTTCATCTGTAATAGGGGGGGAATTACAACAGTTTGGGTTTTTATGAATCTCTTTTTTTAATATATTTCTCTATATGTGATAATATGTGTTAAATAATCTATAATTCTTACCAAATTGAAATTTTAATGTTATAATCTATATAAAATAATACATATCAATGAAATTTAGTATATGAATTATAGTGTGATTATCATTTTTAATGATAATTAATTTATCAATATAGTTATAATCTGCATTTTTTCATAACATGTGTTTTTTTTTCATTTTAGTAATATTTAATTTGTGAATCCTAACATATGTTTGATTGTATCATTTGTATATTAATTAAAATAACAAATATTGTTTCAGGTTGATTTATTTATCTCCATTTTAAATTATATTTTATTCATGTCATATTTTATATTTTCTTGTCTTGAATGATAAATGTATCTGTGATGTCAATGTCCATTGTATAATTAAAAATAATTGATTGTGCTTATTGATGTGAATGTTTTTTCTAAATTAAAATTTTATGTGGTTTTATATGGGATATTCATCACAATGTATCTCTATAAGACATGTTTCAAATAGTATCCTTTGACGAAGTTGTATTTTTTTGTATGGAGAGTGAAGAGAGTAAATCTCTTACTCATGAGATATATAACCCTAGTGCAGCACTACATAAGCACCTAGTAATCAGAAAAAACAATTAAATTATAAGACACTATTTTTGGATATTTTTTGTGCAGATAATATTGCATATAACTATTTTATTATTTTTATTAGAAGGCACAATGATGAAGTTGAGGCACCTCTTGGACAAGAATGTCAAGAAATTTCAGAAAAATATCATGAGTAGGGGATCGGTTTCTGAATCCTCACCAATGAATGGAACCAAATACGAAGTTATCCTGATCCTGCTCGGGTTCTTCATCTTTATGGTTATTGGATCATTCCTATTTCAGATCACTTGTGTGATGGCATGAGTAGACCATGGAGTTATGTTGTTTTAGGTTTATATCCTAACCAACCATGTTCAATGTATCCTATAAAAGGTAAACATAACATATTTTCATTTAATAATTGTCATTTATTTATTAGTATATTTAGTATTGTTATTTCATGTCAGAATTTATGAAATATTCATATTTCATTAAATTAAAATATATTTCGTGATATATGAATCTGTAAAATTTTCACATTTCATTTATATTATATAATGAATTATCATTTATACATTTCCGGTATCAGTTGTTTAAACTTGTTTTTCATATATATATGAAATTTTTGAATATTATATATATATATATATATATATATATATTTGAAATCAATAATGATAATTTTATGAATGATTCTTCAGCATTCTATAGGTGTTTCTCAGAAAAACTTTCAGATGAAAATAGAGAGAATAGAAAAACAATATTCACATATTCATGCATGTTGTTTCCAACACCTTGCTCCTTTCTGATTTTTTCAATTGATACCCAATGCCTAGAAAAAAGAATCCACACAAGTTTCCTTAAATCTCCCATCAATTGTCCTAATAACATTCAGTTCTTCAACCAATATGTTGGATGGTACAAAAAAATTTTCCCCTACACCAGAAGCATAAATCCTGGGACTAGAATTAGTCCATTGATCCCTATAGCCTAGAACACCATTTTTTTCTATGGATTATAATTTGTTAAATTGAAGAAACGTTTTGGTCACCTATGCTGGTGTAGAAGAAGATGGTGTTATTTCTTGATTGAGAATCATACTGGTAGTAGATGAACTATTTTCGTTTCTGTAGTAGCTTGGGGTTTCTTCCCAAGGTGTAGGAGGGTAGCCATATAAAAACTGAGAATGAGGAATGAAGGCTTGGGGGTGAGGCAGAGGTAGAGGCTGGGGTTTTATTTGTGGGAAATTCTAGGAAATTCATATAGAAAATAAGTTAATTTTTGTATGCCCTTATACATGTTTTCATATTCTATATGCACTTATTCTCTATAAAGCTTAATATTTGTATTTATTTTTCAATATACAAATTTAGGTATATGCTTGTTTTTTTAGTATGAATTACTATGTCACATAACTACTATATGAACTCTTGTATACATTAATTTTCCACTATACATTACCTCTATGCATGTACATAGAATATAAGTGCATTTATATTAGTTCAGTAATGTATGCATTTATTTTCTAGGAATGCATATTGGAAAAAATCCAAAATTACATGTAATTTTTTTAATTAAATGAATATGTCATGAAAATTCATGGGTTGGGTACACGTTATTTTTAATATAAGTTCACAAATCATAATGAAAGCCATTTTTAGAAAAAATTTATTTTAATAATAATAAAATTTATAAATAAAAAAATTATAATGATAATCCCCCAAGAATAAATTGAATTATTTTAAATAAAAGGAGGATTATTTTTACTCAAAACAGCACCTAAAAAAATTATCCATGTAAATACTTGATTATGATAAAATAATTAAAACCCATTTTTTATTTGGAAAGAATCATTAAATATATTTCTAAAATGTTATTCATATATTTCAAAGTTCAACCATATATTTTTATACGAATTATATTACATCACATATATATATGATTTATAAAAAATCTTAAATTATTATTCATGTAATTATTATGTTGTTATAATTTTATAAAGTGATAGTTTTTTAAATCAATGTTTTCACTATTCACAAAAACTCAACTATTTCGGAAAAATATCAACAATTCACCCTATGATAATTTTGAGAAGATAAATTAAAATAAATAAATAAATTTATTCATATTACTTTTCTAAAATATTATAATTTATGTTTTGATCACATTATTTAATAAAAAAATTGTATTATGTTTTTGATTTTTTAGAAAGAAAAGATTAATATACTTGAATCTTGGGTGTTAAATTCTTCTCAACTTCAAAATATTTTCCATTAAATTTAAAAAATATCAAATAATGAATATATTTGGGTTGTTATTCATCATAACTTATTTAGGTTTCAATGGCGCCTCTTCTATCTTAATTTTTCTCTAAAATACCTTTCCCAGTTGAGTCGCCCCATTCCATAAAACTGGATCTCTAGTGTTGAGAATCTGGATTGGCTCTTCATAGTAAGATAAATTGGTTTCAAATTAAATTTACTCATATATGAGTACAAAAATTTGATCTAGAATTAAATTCCTTAATAAATTGGTATGGAACACATTATGAACTTTGAAGAGGATATGTGGTATTTCCAAAAGGTACACTGTAACAACAATTATTTCTAGAATATTAAAAGTTATGATGTACTTGAAAATTAGTTTCTATTTATTTGAAAAACATATAACACTCCTACATGGAGTTAATTTCAAGAAAATATTACCCCTACTTGAAATTATAGATCCTTCCTTCATTTGTTTGATTAACTATTTTTCATTCTTTGAGATGACATAATATGATTTTGAATAGTCTTCACATTCACTATTGTAACCTCCATGAGATCGGGTCCTATAAGATTACATTCACCAACTTCTTCCCTAAAAGTTATAGTATTACACCTCTTATTGTATAATACTTTATATGGTGTCATTTGAATTATTACATGGAATTTATCATTATATGTGAATTAAACCAAAGCTAAATATTGATCCCACATAACTTTAAGGTCAAATGATCCTGATATCAACATGTAATATAATTTTTGATTAATAATCTTAGACTATCCATTAGTTTATGGATGATGGGATGTTATCAAACATAGTTCGGTGTCAATATATTTCTAAATATTCTTTAACAATTTGAATGTAAATGGAAGATCATGATTATATACAATTTAAAGAGGCTTACCATGAAGTATTTCAACATCATCAATATATATCCATGCATAGAAATGAAGAGGTATATCTTTCCATATAGCAATGAAATTTGAAAATGTTGTAAGGTGAGCAATAATAACCCACAACAAATCATTCATTCTAGGAGTCTTTTGAAATCAAGCAATAAATTTGATAATAGAATCATCCCATTTCCATATAGTAATAGGTATAGGTTACTTAAATTATATAATAGTTGTTCTCTCATCCTTTACCTATCGGCAAACCAAGAATCATGAACATAGTGTTCAATTTCCTATTTTATATTATCCCACCAAAAATCATTCTTTAAATGACGATACATTTTCATACTTACAGGGTGTATAGATAAACTTTAGATATGGGATTCGTTTAATAATTCTAACTTCATATCAGGTATGGATGGAACAAATAATGCTTTTGTAAAATTTAGTACACCATATTTATAAAAAAAATCTAGTTTCTCATCATTAATAACATTAATTTTATGTCGTGAAATCATATCATTGAACTGGGAAATTTTTATCTTTTCCAATATGGATGGTTTGGAAATAATATATAATTTTTTTGATGTAATACCTTCCCTAATAATCCCCATTTCAATATTTAATATGTCCATAAATAAATAATCCTCCTAAATATTCACCTTAGTCAGAACTCCATGATCATTCCTACTCAACGCATCAAATACCTTTTTATCTTTTATAGGGAGGAAATGTATTGAGAATTCATAATCCTTGAGTATCTCTATCCATATAATTTTCCTCATGTTGATATAATTATATGAAAATATATATTTAAAACTCTTGTTATCCATATATATCACATATTTTCACAATATAGATATTTCCTATATATCATTAGGTAAAACATTATGACTTCCAACTCAAGATAATTAGTTGGATAGTTATGTTAATGAATATTTAACATTTTTATGCATAGGAAGTAGCTTTATCATCCTATAAAATTAAAAATTTATGTTCTTATATTTGATGTGTCATTATATATCACAAATACATCACTTCCCATTGCTAATTTCAATACCATCTCATTGATCAAACTCCTCATTAATTCTTCCAAATATTATTTAAATTTTTCTATCCATAAGAACTGAAACCCCTTATGTTCTAACATTTGTACCAATATTTATAATTGATATTGTTTTTGAAGAAATTTATAGTAACCTGCTAAACGATGTGAAATATGTACATCAATTAGGTATGTTTTTGTATATCACTATTTCACTACCATTTCCACTGAAGGATCAAATTAAATTCCATTATTAGATACACTACTCAAGATATAATTATTTATTTCTAAATATCCCATGTAGTTTCTATTTTCTAAGAGTATCAATAATTATTCGTAAATGAGTCTAATTATATTTATAACTTTTAAACTATTCCAAGATATCATCAATAATTACCAAAACAAAATTATCAAGATATTCCTTGAACACTATTTTCCTAAAATTCATATTAAAAGATGGTTCATTAGTTAATCCAAATGAAATTAATATGAAATCATAATTTCCATACCACTTATGAAATATGTTCATTGGAATATATTCTTTCCTTTCTCATAATTGATTATACCCAAAATGATGATGAATCATTGAAGAACAATGAGCTACTTCAATTTGATCAATCAATTCATCAATATGAGGCAGTGTTTATTTCTTCTTTATAGTGATGGATTTGATTTACCTATAATCATTACATAACCTAATATGAACATCCTTATTTTTTTTATAAATATAATATGAACTCCCCAAGGTGAAACACTTGTGATTATTAATCCCCTATCACACAATGCCTGAAATTGTTTCTTCAGCTCCACTTTCTCCACTATATCCATTTTTTATGGAGTATTAGATATAAGTTACATGTAATGGATTATTTTAATAGAAAAATAAATTTCAAGCACATGTGGATGTCTGAGTAGCTATTTAGGAAATTCATAAATGTATTCATGTATAAAAATAAAATCTTCTACCATAGGGTTACCTTTTCCATTCATATATTGTGTACACTCTTTAACTCATAATTTCATTACGGTGGGATACTGGGGGTGGATCGAGGAATGATTTAGATGATAAAGCCTCTATTCTAAAGAAAATTAATTATACATATTTATAAAAAATTATGTTCTTCTTCACTTGAAAATAATTTTTTACATTATACATTAAATCTAAATCCATACCATGGATTACATAAAAGTATACCGTATGTATAATAATTTTTTTTAAAATAGGGTAAGTCCATGCATCAAAATTGTTATAGAATGACATATATTTTTGGAAATAGTATGTCCACTGGGTATCCTTATTGATTACCCCCTTCTTAGTGTGATAGAAAAATAATTAATTTTATTATAAAACATTGAAGATATTAAGGAGTGAATTAATAAAGAATTTAATATAACATTATCTTAAATTGACATTATGATCAAAGAATCTGACAATACATCACTTAGAACTTCAATTTTGACTATTGTAATTATATAATATTGGTCTTCTTCCCATGGCCTTTTATTTGGAAAATTCCCTTGTTGTTTAGGGAATTGGTCGGAATAGTTCACCTTCTCCTTATAGTTAACGAATTGAAATTTGATGGATTCTCCCTTACCATTGAATTTCTATGAATAATGGATTTTTTCTCCAAAATTAAACTAAATATTATTCCACTCAAATGTGTAACATTGTGTTTACTTCCATAGGCATAATTTTTTGAAAATCCCCTTTCCCTTTTTCTCCTTATCCATATTTTTTCTTCCTAAGGTGATCAAATATCGACTTATTCGCTTCCCATCCTTAAAATTCATTATTATTGGATAATTTCTTACCAATACTGATAAAATATGGTACTATATACTTACATGATAAGAATTTTTGGGAGACTTTTCACCTTCAAAATATCGGTTTTAGACTATAAAAAATCAGTTAATATTACTATTTGGATTATGAACATAGTCCATAACAGAAATTTCTATCATTTTAATGTTAGATACATACTTTGAAAAATTATTTTATTCTTTTTTTCTTTAACATAAAACATTTCTATCCATATCCAATATTCACTTTTGTTGAAAAATAATTTAAGGAATGTTCTTTAAAATAATTACACTCCATGATAGTTATTTTTTATGCATCCTTAGTGTTTTAAATTAATTAACAACACTAATATGCATCCCTCATATTATGATAAACTACCATGATAACCTTCTACCTTATATTACATCTTAATGAGATAAAAATCTTTTATAAGGAATTTGCCCATTTCTCAGGTATTTTTTCTTCTATATACTAATGGAGGAATTCTTCGCATGAAATGGTATAACATTATCACACCGCATTGAGGATCCTTATGATTCTCTATATAGGAGTGGTTTTTATTCATAAATTTAGTTTGTTTCCCCAATATAGTAATAATTTGTTAAGTTCTTTCTCTACTTCCATCTAAAGCTCCAGCTTCATTGTATTTCTAAAGAGGGAAATCCCTGCATATATTACATGCATTGATACAGTTTATATTCCTTACACTAGTATGAATTTACAAGATAGATAATACATATGAATAGATAGTTACATTATGAATCATAATGTATAATTCCAAAACTAGTGAAACACTTTACAAAAATTTAAAATTTATGAATAGATAAAATTAATATCTTAATCTTAGTATCATTTGGAATATCATTAAATAATAAAAATATTTTTAAATATTTCATAATGGTTTTTGAAGAGCATGTGAATAAGCTAAATGATATCCCCCAAGAGTCACTAGCTAGGTCTGTAGTCTCTGGCCCACTCATCATACACTGGTTATGATTGATTTAATAACAAATCTTCCCCTTTCAAAGTTGTTACACCTAGGTGAATATATTCCACAAACACATATACATTCCTGTATGCATATAATTATATATTTTAAAGGAATACGAAAACATCTCTACTTCACTAAAGATTTGTGATATCACCCTATACTTTGACCAATCCTTGAAAATCTATTATAAGGTTATATTCAATAATCTATGTCTTCCTAAATATTTTCACATGTTTTATACTAAACTCTATCTAATACCTATTCTAACATCCCTGACCCTAGAGGCCCAGATATGAAGAAAAAATACAGCTTAATCAATATTCTTTAATAATGCATAAATTTTCATTTTGTAAGAACTAGCGTAACACAGGTCAATAATTTTACCAATAAAAAATGATCAAATTCCATCCAGAGAAATTTGATGGATGGTATCATTAAAGTAAATCCTTAATAAAAAATAAGTTTCATCAAAGGATTTTGACATAGGTGATTTATTATTAAATGATCACTTGAACATTTCATGAGAGAAATCACACTTTTTATTCTAAAATCACATATTTAAAATCTATATTTTTCCAAAAATATATAAAAATAGTTTATTTTTAAATAACCATGGAAACATGTCAAGGAATTATCATTTAAAAATAGAATTAATGAATGTGTGAAAAGTCATTCATGTAGTACGAATTAAACCAAATATTAAGTTTACACCTACAATATAAAGTGCCACCTTCAAAAAATGATAACAAGATTCATTTTAAAAAAAAGTTATTAAAATAAAATTGAGGGTAAAATGAATTAAATTAATCAGTATATATTATCAAAAAAAATTGTAGTAACATTTTAAATAAAATATAGATGTGTAATAAAATTATTACCAACTAATTTGAAAAAAAAATTCATATTTCCTTTAAAACATTATTTTTGTATTTTGAGTTCTCAGAAATATATTATTTGAATTAACAATTTAAAACAATATATATAACTATAAGATAATAAAATTGATGTGTTTTGGTATATGAAACATATAATTCCCTCCAATGAAACATAAATATAAACTATCCCAAATAAGGATTATATTGTCAAATAAAGCATTACCTCAGGTTCAAATTTCTTTGTAAGTAGTTTTGGACTCCTATATAATAAATTTTAAATTATTATAATTCTAATAATGAACCATATACAAACTTATAATATCATATATTTTCTACTTATAACATTTCAAAACTTGTTTATCAACTAGTACCCAACCCATGCAGTTTCACGGCATAATCATTCAATTACATATTTTTATACACACATTCATAATTTAGTGTTATTTAAACTTTTCGAAAGATGAAATATAGGATGACATTGAATCTTAAGAGTACATAACATTTGATATATATAAAAAAATAGAATCACAAAAAAAACATTTTAACATTTTAATTGAATTTTGGTTAGTCTATTATATTTTTATTTTCATCTTGCATTGGTATTCATTGAATTTATATTTATAATACTTTGTGGTGATGTTTTATGGAATCAATGTCAGTCATTGATAGTGTTGGGTGAAATTAGAAAAAGAAATAATTTGAGTGGGTTTCTTGTAAAACACGGGAATGGATTGAAGGCTGATGGTTCCAAGTAGCTGAAATCATTCTATATAACTATATATATGTAGTTATGTGAATTGGTGTATGTAAATAAAATCAATTTATTCATAATATATCTAAATATTTCAAACTTTCATAATACTATATGAAAATTTTTAATATAGAATATTCATGAAAGGAATAGAAAACTATAAATAGAAGGAATGCATATTTTAATTGCATATAATATATAATGTGTGAATATATTGTTGAAAAAGTGGTGAATATAGGATTGGAATGACATAAAAGTAATAGTCTATATTGGAATACAATGATTGATAAAATTGAAAAGGTATATATACTTTTTAGAGATTTTTTATTATTCTGAATGAATCTTGAAAATTTTAATTGTCCATATATAACTAAAACATTTGAATTTATGGTATAATACATACATCTCATCCTCAATTTATAATTCAAATACATAGTGAAAATGTATACTTGGACTATGTGGCTCTTTTTTATGAGTCATCACAATAATGAACCTAATTCTAATCTTTATTTTGACATATATACCCACATTCAATGAAATATTATGATATGTGATGCATAAAGTACAAATATAAAACTCCATTAAATGACCCAAACTAAAAAATTCCTAATAAAAAACCCTTTTAAAAATTAAAAAAACTCCATCTAGAACTGTATATAAATGTACAAAATTATGACCAAGCACACCAATGGAAAGTATAAAAAATGAAAATATATTAATAGATAGTTATAAAAATAAATTATATTTAAAATTATATTTATTAGTTACACATGATATTCAAAATGGAGTAATTCCATTAAATTTTAGAAGGCCTTATTATCAACCAGACTCACTTGTTCAACAACAATAATTAAACCAAAATACCTTATTTTGTCAGGGCACACTTAGTAGAAGAATAATGAAAATAAAAATTAATGTATAAAAACAATAATAAACACTTCATAAGTTTCAATCCAAAAAAATTTTCACATAAATCAATGCATACCATTGTACAAACACCTCTTCATAAGGCATATGTCTGGGAAATACGAGGGTAAGAAATCATGAAAACAGGGGATGAAACTTGATGAAGTTCCAATTTTTAATGAAACTTTTTATGCCTCTAAATCTTGTACTCAAGGATAAATCATGCTGGTGAGTTCTGGAATCTTTGGATAGGATGGTAAAATAGTCCTCCCATCATTTGATATTTTTTCTATAGAAGAGGTTTGGGATTCCCTTAAATATTCTTTTGATGTTATTAATAGCACAAAATAGATTTTATCTCTATCAAGAGATTAGGATTATCATATTTAGGAGGAATATGCTGCTAAAAATAGATTGGGGGAAAAATATCAATCAAATTCAATTCAAAGTCCCCAATATTACTTGAAAGATAAACATAATTACAAAAAACCACAAACCACGGTAGAGGAAAATGATACCGAATTTTTGAGAGAGATGATAATGATACAAATTTAAAGAGGAATAAGTATTTACCCAAATTGATAGAAATGAAAATTATAGAGAAATGATTACTCAACTGAGATGGAAAAGTAATATACATTGTAAAGTGAAACACATTTTAGATGAATAAGTAATTTGAAATGTAAATTTAAAATTTTATAATGATTAAAAACATGACACAATCAATATAGATGCTATGTTTTCTATTAATACATTTAATATATATAGTGAGATGATAAATTCAATACATATTGTGCTCTAAACATAATATATATTTGAAATTTTATACAATCAATTAACATACAACCCCCATCCCCACCCCTCATGGGTGATCAAGGTGGTTGGGATGAGAGGGATTTGGGGCATGCATCGTGGGGTCGAGCCCCCAGGTGCATTTCTTCCTTTTATACATCATAAAGATTTAAATTTTAATAAACATATAAATATCATGTATACATTTCAATACAAATTATATAAAAATCACTCACTAATGTCTAAGAATCATTTTATGGAGTATGTTACTGTAATTGATGGTAGACCTTTTTCATGTAAATACTCCACCTCACTTGCAACATCAAAAACAATTCTCACCTGCTGCATCCAGTCAAGCATAAGTCAAGGATGTGCACCTTGAACCCTGTTCTGACAGAGGATTTCATGAAGTGACCTCATGGCTTCAAATTTTTAATCCAAAACATGAATATTCTCACTCTACACACAACAATTGGTTTAAAAAAAGAATATAAACTAACCTAAATAAAGGCAATTAAAATGTAACACTGAACATTTAATAAACCAACTGTACTATAATCACAAATAGAACAGATAATGGGTTGGTTAAAATTAAAAGATATGAACATACCAAATAAATCAAATCTCATGTTCAAAACACAAGTGTTCTTTGAAGGAATATCAACTAAACCTACATTTTCAAATTTAGTGCACAAATATTATTAACATTGGATTTTAAATTTTACAATCTAAATAAAATTGATCACACTTAAGAGATCATTTCAATGACTCATAACACCTTTGCATAATTCAATGAAAAACATGATCCAAATGAAGCATGGTATTCATAATAACATCCTTCAAAATATAAATAGATAAAGAGATTAATGTTTAGGTATATAGATAACATATTTCCATGTTCTCAGAGTATTACACCACATCAGACTCCATTTGGAAGTATTTAAAAATTATTTCATTCTAATTAATAACAAGTATAAATAAAATTGATATACATTATACTAATATTAACATGTTAAATTAATATAGGAGTATAAATATGTAATGGAATAATTATAAAATCATTCTTTTATACAATATTTATTATTGATATATTTGTTATAGAAATTCAATTCGGTCATGAATTTGAGTTAGAATGCACATCTCCTTCATGGGAAGCTTCCACAAACCTAGAAAGTTCACTTCATAGAGAATTGAGTTCCTTAGATCATTCTTTCCAAGTGTATGTTTGTTGAAGGTCACCAAAAAACTGAAATTTTTACCAATAAATATAATCCACCCCAATTTCAATAATAATCAAGAACTAGAACTATGGTCTACAATTTTGGATATGAATGAGGAGTTCAAGGAATAAAAAAACTACCTAACAACCATAAAATTAAAAATATAACCAAACTCATATGATAAACCATTATAAAAAACATAGAACAAAAAATATAGGGGTGTCACTCAAAGACGACACAACATGATGTATGAGCTAGAAGTATGAATTAATTCCTCCTTGGGCTAGCAGGTCCACCCATCCAAAAGTAGGTAGAGGAGATAAAATAACACTATAATTGTTTATAGGAGGAATGTTGAAAATATGTTTAAATAAATATGCCACTATGAATTGAAAAAAAATTATATAGATATAATATAAATGTGATGTTTATAAAAAATCTTAACAATTTAGAATGAATGCACTGGCTATGATTAATGTAATACTATAACTAAAAAAATACATCAGTGTGTATATCAGAATATAAATTTATATATTTCAGAATATATATTCAGAATATATATCCATAATATATATATATATATCAAATTTGAAGTAAATTACTACAATGATAAAACTGGTGTATTTAATTTTATTCATTCATGTTTGGAAGGATGTTGAGATATAAAATTAAGACCTCTCATTAAAAAACATGAAGGATCTATAAATAGTGTTTTACTTCTATAATCCAAAATTAAGAAGAATCCTTTATATAGTTACAAAAATGTTATCAAGAATGATGATGTTCTTGGTGAGGAACTACTTATATAAAAAGCTGATATCATAGCCTGAATACAAGTCAATAAGGTTGTATAACTTTAGATGATGTGAATCAGACCATATAGGAGTAAGAATTTTATCAAGACCATGAAGAGTAGTTTTTTTATTTTAATTATTATAAAATGGAAGAATCAAATTGATTATGTTTATAATTTATCATCTATTCCAAAAAAATAAATACATTCGATAGTATACAAGAATATGATAATATACAATGTGATATGTTATAGATCATCTGATATGTAATTTATATCAATATACCCATATTTGATAGTAAAATCTGTTAGATTACAAATCATAACATACCAAAATATTACATCTGATATATATCACTACATTATCAATAACATGATATTATATTCTAGATATTATATGTTTTTATTATGATGATCATGAAGTGAACAAGCTGAATGAAATGGGTAAATATTGGTCATGGTTTTGGAATTTCAGAAATCATGGGAAGGAATGAAATCAAAATTCCATCAACCCATAAAAATGATAAATAATACTTTTTTCTTCTTTTATGACCAAGCTATGCTTGTAATTGTCATCAATTATAGTGAACTTCTTAAAAAAAATATTAATTTTTTTATAATGGCATATTATAAGAGATAATTATGGTAATAGATTACCAATATGTTCTTCCTAACTCAATCTAAAAGGATTATAGCCCTATATCTCACCCTTGGAGAAAATGAAAGTGGATTTGTTGATTTGAATTACCTTAGTGTTTCAAATATAGTTTTATTATATTTAGTTATATTTAAATACCATTGACCAGCATGGTCCTCATCATAGTAGATTCCAGTAGTAAAGAAAATACAATATTTACACTGAAACAAATCAGAAACTATCCATAATGAAATAAATATTATCTCATGAGTTTCTCTTAGAATAATAAAATAGTATTCCATGGGTAATTATTTTTATTATAGCTAATCAATTGGTTTTCTTACAACTTAAACTTTTTTATCCATTCCCTCATTCGATCTTGAAAAAATTTATTCTCACAAAAAATTAAGAAAAATGAGAACAAATAAAGAAAAAATAGTAAGTAGAAATGGAAAATTATTAAAAATAACTACAATATTACTATTTTAGGGGTCATTTGGCATAATAAATAGAAATTATCTGAATATTAAAAATTTGTCATATTGTGATGTGAATAAAATTTATAGGGACCAAAAAATTCTTTTACCAAACACCACTTCAGGATGAGAATAATTTTCATCCCTTGGAAATTTTCAAACAGAAATGTTATGAAATGAATCAAATTCCTGGGGATAGATTATTCTAGTTATTAGATGCCTCTTAGAGTAGTCATGTGTACTATAAAAATCATTCCATTTGGATCCTATTAAGATTACATGAAATTTTAAAAAATCCATTAAACAAATATATTAATTATCAAATGAATTGGAATAATCATAACTAAAATATAATTGGATTATTCGGGAAAAATAAAAGCTCATTACAAAAATTGTGTCATGATAAACTAACCAATAGTGTGAGATAATATCTAAATAATGTCATAAAAAGAAAAACTATCATTATAATAATGAATTTTAAACATATATAAGGGAAAATAAAAATTTATATATATATGTTTTTCTTAATAAAGAGAGGAAAATTGAAGCATAATATCACAACTGGTCATAAGATCACTATGTTTCTTATGATTGACACAAAATTAATATAGTAAATTTTCATGAAACTGATAATTAAGAAAATATAATTCTATAAAATTGAATAGAGAATAAAGAGAAGAAAAATGAATATAAATACCGTAGGTTACTAAGACACCATCAGAGAAACAAACTAGCCTATTTCTTGAAGGAATCTACAGAGTCCATTAAAAGGAAAATGGAGAATAAATATTTCACACCCTCAATATCAGAAAAAGTTCATAGTAAGTTGATATGGGTCTTGTATGGTTTGTATGCAATATTAATGATTTTGAATATACACACAATTTGAATAGTTATTAATGTTTTGGAAATTCCATAATTCAAAAAGAGAAAAATAACAATTTTTCTGGCACTGATATTTCAGTAAGTAATTAAATTAGAGATTATATAGTTATGTGCAAATGGGGTGCATATTCAAGACTGGAACATAGTGACAGGTTTTATGAAACATCAACATTAATTTTTTCTCAATGTGCTATGTAAATGGGGTTATGTTAAATGATTGGTATCAATTACCACGTATGAACCTGGCGGTGGTCCCTAATCAAACAATTGATGCTAAGATAAAAAAATAGAACACATGCACTATAAAATCTAGTTAAATATAGAAATAATGATATGAATCAAGATTGATAATAAATTCTCACAATATAGGAGTCAAAGGTACATAATTTAATTTAGGGGTAAAATGATTATAGTTATCCTAAATTGAAAAAACACACGATATTGGAGTACAATTTTGATAAAAAACATAGAAATGGGTATAATTTATATTGAAACATACATTGATAAAAAAATATGAAGTATTCATCTTTCCCTTCCCCAAAACCACAAACTAGTGCTCACTATCAAGGATTATAGGTTTACGAGTTCCAATTTTCCTAGATCATCGAGGTCATCATTCATTATGTTATACTATTAATGATGGCCTTTTTTTGAAACAATCATATTTCCCAAAAATACTATAAAAACCAAATCATCAATCCAGTGTTTAACCAATGTCATCTGAAGCTGGAGAATCAATGTTTGATTTTCCAAAACATTTTCCTTGATATCTTGAAAACATGAATAATTGAAAATAATCTTGGAATGAAATATAGAAAATTAAATCAAGTTGTTAAAGAATAAATAAAGATATGTAAGTTATGAATATTATTTTAAACTTAAACTTTATTTTCTAAAGTAGTACCTTGTGCATTTATATCAGTAATACATTATAAAACAGTAGGTATATTAGTAAGATAATATATTAAATAAAGAAAATATGACATGAAAATATAATAAAATTTAGCATATCTAAATAATCCAATGGTATATAATGTAACTAGAATTATTTGAAGCAAAAAACATGCCTTAAATTATTGTAATATTAGTAATTAAACATTTAAGCTAACATATATTTAAAATATATCATTGAAATAAAATAAATTAATCAAAAACAAATAAAAAATATGTATATGAGGTATAATATGAAAACATTATAAAATTTGGAATAATATCATTGATTATATACATTTTTAGACAATAATTTTTTTAAAAGGGTGTATTAAAATTAAAATATTCCTTAAAACACAATATCACTATTGGATTGATGAGGTCATTACTATTGAAATTATCTAGTAAAAAGTTGAAAAGATTCTTTAAACCACTCAAAATAAAATGGAGAAGCATGATCAAGAAGAAGTTACATTAATAAAAGTAAAACTAATTAGGGAATGTAAATTTTTGATACTAGAGGATAGAAGGTTGATGGAATAACCAGAAACCAATAAGACAAAATTGCTTCTTCTGGATCACGAAGGTCTCAAAATCAAGAGATATTTGCAGACATTATGCCATATTTGATATTCCAAACACCCTATAAAAATGGAGCTTTTAGAGGAATCTATGCCTTGGATGTACGACAAAATAACCAAAGAAACACTGTCATAACGGTTTGTGCTCAGTGTTTCTCAAATTTTAGGGTTTTTGACACCGTGGCCAGATAGAAGAGGATGTCGCTGCCATAGATCCCCTTCCCCCATCACCTAATACCCCTTGAATTTTCAATCTCAACTTTCCACCATATGACTATCCCCCTCCCCACACAATGTCGGATGTAGAGTCCTTTTTGTAGGAGTAATAGGCAGAGGCTAAGGTGGAGGTGGAGGTGGAGGAATATGTGGAGGCGGAGGCCATTACACAAGAAGAAATAAAACACTGGAAAGCGATCAAAGCATGGGGACGCCAAGATCAAATAGATGAATATGATTTGAAATAAATCATGATGGATGGAGTTGGTTTAGTGTTACAAAGTAACTGGTAGTGGAGGGGTTAAGAGGTGATGTCAATCATAGTGAGGATTCAGAGGGGGAAGGGGAGGTAAAAGCAGATGTGGGAAGGAGGATGGTATGAAGGAAGAGGGTGAGGGGGATGAGAAGGAGGTAGAGGTGGGCACAATGAAATTGGGTAGGGTATTTCATGATGGGTTTTAGGGGAGGAGAGTCAAGGGGGAGTCAGAGATGAGGGTGTGGTGGAATTCTGTGGGGTGGGAGATGATTTTAGAGGAGAAGGAATCATAGAGAGGAGGAGACCAAAATAGTATTGGGGGAGGGAATGAGGATGATTGAGTTGAAATTCATAAATATAAGACCACATTAGTGAAAGGAATTTGGTGTTGATATTTGCACATAAAATTAATCTCATTTTTTATAGGTAATAGATATTTCATTACTAAAATAAACATTTTTGCGTGTTTACTATTTTTTTGATGTACGTCTCTGTTTGACAGTTTTGATACATGTATCATTCTCATGTTAAAATAATATAATTTTTTTAATTCTTATATAAATATCATTAATATTAATTAAATTAATATTTATTACAATCCTTTAATTATGGATATTAAAAATGAGTCACATCATTTCATCCTGGTGGTATTCCACACATATGCATGAGGAACATTATCATTTTTAATGAGATAATGGTTGGAAGGTAAATGATAACATATATTTATAGAATCATAATTATTTAATAAATATCATATATATATATATAATATTCATTAGTTCCATATTTATGTAAATCTATGTAAATTTGTGATTAAAGACAAATTACACTACTACTTGGTGATAGTAAGTTTTTCATACGGACAAGCGATATTTTTGTTCTCCATAGGATTTAATGTTGATGAATATTAATTTTGAAATTGGAATAATATAATTTAATTAAAATAATAATAATTTTTTTGTTATATGATAATGGTTTTAGAATATTTTAAGTAGGTATGTAAAGATATTAAATGAAAAGGTACGGTTAAAAGTTACAACTCTTCATTGGAGACCCACATTTGGATTACACCATAGCCTTTTAGTATAGTCCTTTGATTAGATAAGAGACTCTAGATCATGGGTAGGAAGGTTTTTAAGGGATTTGGTTATGTCCTGGTTGATTAATGGGGATTAATAGGTTTTAGGAAGAGAGTATAACTGGTATCCCTTTATAATTGAGGGAAACTACACACTTGAAATTACTTAATTGATTTTAATAATTTAATTTTTTTTCTTATGAATGTGTATCCAAATTGTTAAATAATAAAATAAAATAAGTATATGTTCTATATATATATATATATAATTTTGTTTATTTAATTTTATGTGGAATTTGTACCGTTATCATTTAGTTTAACCTCTGAAAACACCTTTTTAACCTTAACAATAGTGACTCATTTTTACTTTTTCACAATTAATTGCAATAGAAAAATACGATCTATTCATTACATAATATTTATTATTATTATTTTAAATACATAATCTATTTAATGATATTATATTTTTTTAAGTGGAAGATATTACATTTAATATGAGTGTGCAAAATACAATGAAAACCATATTTAGAAAAACTATATGTCTTAAGAATAAAAATTATTTTAAAGTAAAATAAAGAATAATTTTTATCCCAGATGAATTATTGGATTATTTTAAAAAAACTTAAATGAATTTAAAACCAAAATAAAACAAAAAGTTACCATGTAAAAACGTTATTAAGATATATGAATGAAAAATAGTTTTTTTAGACAAAATCATTACTTAGATTTTAAAATGTTATGCATACATATAAAAGTTCAAAAAAAATTTATATGAATTCTCTTAAATTATTAATTTATATATATTATATAAACTTTTCCATGATCTTTCATTTTATTATTATTTCATTGTAATTCCCTGAACGTGATAGGTTTTTAAAATTGATAATTTTTCACTATTCACGCAAAAATCAACCATTTATGAAGATTTTAAAAATTTCAATATAAGATAATTTTTACATAAAATATTAAAAAAAGAAATTAATCATAAAAAATTAAATTGACAATATTTTATAATTTATTTTTTAATAAAATTTCTGAATAAAACAATATATCTTCTGTTATTGTTTCTATAGATTGAAATGCTTAATATAATTGAAGATCGTGTTTTACACCATTAAACCTACCATCATGAATGGTTGTTGATATAGGGTATCTATCTCCTGTTATTTACTTCTTTCTCACATACTTTTATATCTTTAGTCACCTATACTTATGTTGTTTTATTTACCATGATATTTGACTTATGGTGGCCATTTTTTGTCATGCTTTTGTGCTTCTGTTTGATTTGTTTTCATTAAAACTGTGGTTTAAAGTGAAATTGTTGAGATTTATAAGTTAATGATTTTCAATTTTATTGTTAAAATGTAAATGAAAAAATGAATCTTTTCCTTTAAAAATAGTTTAATTGAGAAAATGTACTTCATGTAATTATTTTCATTTAATAAAATAACAATAAAAAACTAGTTTATAAACTATATTCCATACTAGATTGAAAATGGTTTATTAATTAAAATTTGGAATTTAGAAGGGAATGTGGTGGCCTATTGAGTATTTTTTCTCACACATATTTTATAATATGATTTTTTGGTCTTCTTCTTCGCTCTTGAATGTTTATGGTGTGTTGGTTGATTTGGGAGATTTGAGGGTAGCTTTATTCATTATATATTTCCAATTATTCTTGTTAACTAATTTGTAGGACATAGATTTATTTTTATATAATTATTAACATGTGTAACATTAGAGGAAAAGTTTGACCATGTAGGGATTTAACTACTTTCTATGGTACAAATTATACTTATATTGTGTTGGCTAATGATATACATAGTTGGCGGGTTTTATATAAGGAAGAGAATTTTGAGGGTGAGTTGAATGTTTATTTATGAATACATCATCTAATAATTATTCATATCTTCTTATTTATATTTTTCATGGACATCCGACTTATAAATGGGTCTTGTAGGATTTTTTAAAGAAATTATATTGTGATTTAACTCCAATTTAATGAAAAAATCATTCAGAATGCTTGTTTTCTAATGTGTTAGAACTAGTCTATAGCCTATGGGGAATAAGAAACCCCCTTAGGTTAGTGGTAGTATAGTTTTAATTCCATTTTAGATAGCGACCATTGTTTTTTCTTTACAAAAATGATGTTTTTGTAACTCATAATCTACTACATTAGGTTTCCACATTGTTGTATTTGAAACCATTCCATGATCATCATTCTCTTTAATTTCAATATTTTTTGGATAAATTCATCCTTCATTACCATGAGTATCTCTATGATTTAGTTTCATTATTCATTATCTTATTCCTTCTATAACCATTCTAGTTCAACTATCTTCATATAAGGGTTTTGATTCATCATCATTCACTTTATTTAATCAAAACTACTTCTCTATATTATTTTTTAAATTTCCAAAGCATGGAAGTAATTAAAATTTCATGAATCTATTGGTTAAAATAACAATCATGATAAAGCTCCACATCATGATTTATTAATGTTGACTATTTTTTATCTCCACCTGCATTGTAATTTCCTTGTTTTGTTAGACTTATAATGTGGCTAATGTTCTATAATTTCACTCCATACATCTTAGATCCACGTATTTTCTTATGTTTCATTAGTATAAACCCATGATTAACCCCTTTTCTCAATAATCCATGACTAGATTCATAGATAATTTATTTCTTGTTATATGACAATTTCTTCCGAAAATATTTATTAATATATTAAAATAAATTAATTAAAACTAACAAATAAAAATACTAATGTAAAAAAAATAAAACTTATATATAATATAATTTAATATTTTGTTGATAAATTTATTAAAAATGTTAAATATATATATATATATATAAATATTAATATAAATAAATATAAATAATATTAATGATGCATATAATTATTATACTAATATATATTAAAACATCACGAAATTAGAGTAAAATCGCACCTTTAAATACATGATATATTCAATTATCAAGTTATATGGTGAAAAAGTCTTGGGAGAGATGATGGCCCTCTGTAAATATCCAACCACACTAGTAGTTGGATCAAAACATGATGAAGAGGTTAAACGTAATATTAAATTATGAAATGGGGAGGCACACACAGTGAATACTTGGAGATACAAACCCACAATTGTATAAGAAGAAAAAGAGAGTATATACATTTAATATCCAATTATAATATGTGTGGGTGATTAAAGAAGAAAATTTAGAGCATTATGTATTTGAGTGATACATATGAGGACTTACCAAATGGATACCACCTTTTAAGAAAGAGAGGTGCACCATTCTCTGGGTAACTTATTTTTAATACCAATTTAAATATATCATTAATGATGTCATGAAAAATAATCTATCTTGTAATTAGAGGATAAACACACATGAAACATTTTTTAATACTGATGTGATATATTTATACATTTTAAAATAGTTGATTTATAAAGGTCTAGTAATGAAATAGTGAGTTGTCACTCGCATTAGATGTATCTCACATTGAATGAATCATGAAAATCTCAGGTACATCATTATATATCTTTTATTTGGGTGTGCTGTAAATACATGAGGTTTAATTAATATGAACAAACAATAAGTAAAATTAAAATATACCATTAATACTTAAAAGTCAATATAAAAATGGGAATTGAGTGATAAGTTCTAATAAGTGGTTGAAATTTGTTAAAGTATCACACTCTAATTGACCTTTCAAATTTGAGTGCCACATTTGGTGCCATTTTCAAATAATATTTGGCATCGTAGATTTTTATTTTCTCTATTAAAAATTTCCACTGAAATGATAAGTTGGATTTATTAATTTCTATGTATTAATCACTGGATAATCAATATGAAACCTCTTGTTCAATGGTAAAAAGTCTTATTCATATATATTTTAATTTACAAGAACATCCATAGATATTTTAACTTCATACCTTTTCTACATTCATAGAAGATATAGTAAAGCATATATATTACAGTATTTTAATTTACATTTTGGAAATAAATTGATAATTCATAGATAAGTACAAAATGTTTTATTATAAACACTAAAAATAATATTTACAAGAAATTCATGTGTTGTATGACTACAAATAAAAAATGGAATAATTTACTATAGATGTATGCAAAATCCTATCCATTTGAAGAAGTGAGCCTAGAAAATTCATAAGATGATGAAATGGAATTGAATGATGTTTAAACACTAACATAAAATATTAAGGATATTAATATAAAGGTTATAAAAATAGTATAAGAATAGAAAAACACACTCTTGAAGAATATTTAAGTGTTGCAAGAAATGTATTCTAGAATAGAAGTGAAAGATGGTATTTCTATGTATGAAAGAAATAAATCTACATACAATACTCATATTGGAGATTTCACACTATGTAAGGGTGGAAAGGATGATACTATCCAACCTATGGAAGAAAAATTAGCTATATAATTTAAAGGAGTGGATGAAAAATAGTTGTGGGATTCAATGTAGAACATAGATTTGGTAGAAGAGACTCCTCCACCATTGGATATATGGATGAACTAAAGAGGAAAGGTTCCAGATAATCTTGGTAGGAGAAACACATATGATTAAGTATATAGAACTATAATTTTTTTTATTAAAATAATATGATATATAGAGTGATGAGAATGAAAAATAACTGTCACAACATGCTACCAAGAGGATCCATAATAAAGGTAGACTACTATCTTAGAGTGAAAATCATGCTCTTATTAGGAAACTATTTTATACAACCATCATATCGAAATAAATATTATTTAAAATCAAGAATTTTTATATATATATATATATATATTTACACACAAACATATCTCCATCTATGTGTGTCTGTGTTATTGTAGGAAACATTGATTATACTATTGAAGTTAAAATGAGGGCATATCAGTAAAGATCATTAAATGAGTATACATATAATATGGGAGTTAACCATGTAAAACCAATGAATTTTCCTGTATTTATTTGTGGGGGAAATATTGAATTTAAAAAACCATATGATAAACATGGAGTATTTAATTGAAATTAATATAAAGGATTTTATATCAATCCTTAATCTATTGGTATTAATTAGTATATATAAATATTTTATAAAGGTATTTATATATAAACTAGTTCATTGAAAGGATTAAAAATAAATAATGTGCAACAAGTTAATTAATAAAAATCACATAACTTAAATTCATTTCATTTAATGTTTTTAATTATCCACTCATGAAATTGAAATTACTTGTTTAAATACATGTGTGTTTGAGTTTGAAATATGGGAGCTCGGGGTAGGGGTGGTGGGAATGCCATATTTATATAAGGATAATAATGAAAATAATTTAATAAATAATAGAAATGAAAAAATATAATAGATACATGATATTAAGCATGTTTGATGAATTAATGTTAATTAGTGAGTTTTTATCGTAGTCTACAAGGAAAACTGAATGATAATTTTTTTCTTATTATGACATTAGACAAATTTATAAATCATAAATAAATAAAAATAATACCTTGTTTCTATTAATTCAATTTTTGGTGACTCTGAAATAAAAAATAGTTTCAATGAACTTTATATATTCCCCAATGTTCTCTAATGATAACCCAAAAGTAATAACAATCAAAAATTAGATTCAATTATCATCAAGATATAAAACTTAATTCATGTTCTTAATTAGAAAATATAGAAAAAATATGAATATAAAAAATAAAAAATAATTAGATTATTTCAAATTTATAAAAGTATTACATATTTCCAGCAATAAAACTCATTTAATTGAAATGAAATTATAGAGATCTCAATAGATACAACCAAAAACACACTTTTAGTTCAACTATAATTTATTTAGTCTCATATCACATGAATTTAAAAATAAAAGAACCAATAACTATTAAATATTATATTGAGACATTAAAAAACTAAAATATCCTCTTGGAGTTATGATAATTTTCATTTATGATGATTTGTTTTGACTTTATTATGTAATTTTAACAAAAAATATTTAAAAACATTTCACAGATTATTTGCAATATCATAATGAGGGATGTATTTTAATCATTTGTTAATTAACATGGTATTAATCAATTAATAATATTTTATCCCAATACATTATCTTTATAACCCAACTTGAATAACCCATATATGAGTTTTTTATCCCATGATATGGACCAAATATTATTGGTGGGTCAATTTGATTTCGTTTACCAGAATGCATTATCTAAAACACAAAACCACCCATTAAATGGTTGAACAAACCTAGATAATCAATTTACAATAATGGAAAACATCCAAATGTTCCTATTAAATAATGATAAATCAATTTAAATGTTAATAGTTAAAATTATAATGAAAATATCAAACATGGATAATAGGAAATATTTGATAATATTTTCAAAAGGTTCATTTTTCATAAAACTAAAATAAAAATTAATTTCAACTGATTATGAATGATTCATAAAATAAATAATCATAAATGAATATTTTTTATCTTCAATATATTATTCTAATCAAACAACTCCACCCCTGTACAAATTTATATCCACAAAAAATCATTTAAAAAATAGTCAATAAAAATGTTTTTAGTTTTCCATGATAATTTTATACCTCTAACATCTCCCAAAACATATTATAATTTCATTTTTGGATTAATAAAATAAATATTTATGATTATAAAGTCTAGTACTTCCATTATTTGATCATCTATAAATTAATTTTCTAAAAATATTTGGCAATTATAACAAACCCTCAAAAGATTCACTCAATGTTCCTATAAATAAATTCCAACTCTTGATTATCCCAACCAATAAATTAAATCCTACAATAATGTTATCATTGTTTTAATTATCAAAAATTATTATTAAAATGTGTTGGTCGGAGTGGTTTACTCAAGAGGGGGGTGAATTGAGTACCAATTAAAATTTCTGTATTTAAAAACACTGTCTTAAAGACCCCCAAAATAAAATAATAAATTAAACTGTAGTGAATTTATATTAAAGTAGAGGTTCTGTTAGATTCTCAAAGGATTGATTAATTCCCAGTTAATCAACACAGGAGTGTGTGATTATCTTTTGAAACTAACTTACTAATCTACACTTAACATAAACACTTGCTAATTTAATTATCAACGTAACTTTAAAAACAGTATTGGTTTTAAAGTGATTAGCAGCGGAATAAAACTTTGAAAGAGATGGCACAACAAATGTAACCAAGAGGTTCAGTCTCAAGCCGAGACTTAGTCCTCTCAAAATTTTATATATAAAAATGATGCACACCCTGGATCGGGGTTCAACAGTTTACAACTGTCCAGGTCCAAGACCTCTACCACTGTTATTCGTGGGAAACAGTACAACAGCAACCAGCTGTCCAGGTCACACACGACCTCTACCACTGTTATTCATGGGAAAGAAAGAATGAAAGAATTTGGTAAGGATTTACAAATCCTCCAGTTTAAGTACAGGAGACAGTGTATGTGTTAGATACAGCAGATAACACACACTGCTCGAAAAGTATAATAATAAATCACAGAACAAGAGATGTAGAGTTTAGAAATGGTTCTGGTGAGTTCAGTGTAGCTCTGGACTCCTTTGGATTTGATCAGAAGTAAGTCTGAGTCCTCTTCTCGTTTCTGTTTGAGAAACAGAGTGTCGTATGCTCCAGATTCACAGACAGTGAAAATGTAGTGGTTGAAGTTCTTCAGTGTTCTTCTTATATGCACAGAACACTTCTCGAGTATGCTTGATTGTCTATGAGCTTCTCTGTGTTCTTGATGGAACTGGTTTTTCTCTTCTTGACTCTTCTCGTTCTTGTGTTTTTGGAATATTCCATCCACCACACTCTTTCTTCTTCTCGTATTTATCTCACGGGCAACAGGGGACAGAAAAGATTTCCTTTCTGCAGGTACGAGGTACGGGTTCTTGACATCCGACAACCTTTATCAGATATTTGACAAATCATTAAAATGTACATGATATGACCGTTGGATAGATTAAATAAAGATAGGAAATAAAGAAATTCAAACACTGAGTTGAGTGATTGGTAGGTAATCAGCATCGGTATCTTGGACATCGGTAGCTCAATGTCATTAGTTGCTTTGACTCTATCGGTGGCTCTATGCGTCGGTTGGTACATGCTTGTATCAGTGACTTTGTTTATCGGTAGCTCCATGCGTCGGTAGCTCCATGCGTCGGTAGCTCCATGCGTCGGTAGCTCCATGCGTCGGTAGCTCCATGCGTCGGTAGCTCCATGCGTCGGTAGCTCCATGCGTCGGTAGCTCCATGCGTCGGTAGCTCCATGCGTCGGTAGCTCTATGCGTCGGTATCGGTAGACCGGTAACTCTATGTTTATATCGGTAGCTGTCTGTAAGTCAGTAGCTTGCATTTATAAGTACATCGGTAGCTCTGTGTTAAGTATATCGGTGACTCTGTCTGTCGGTAGACTAAGTCTATCGGTAGACTGGGTACCGGTAGCTCTTTATCAGTAGCTATAGGCAGATTACTTATCTGTTTTATGCAGAACACATCCGATTGTGTTAGAATCAATTTATAACTTGTATGAACATGGATAAATGGGGATTAACATATTCCAAAGACTATTTTAAAAATTATTATTGGTTTGATCACAGATTTGAAAGAATTAAAGTATAGATCAATGATACTTAAGAATATCATAGAAAATGAATGCATAATTGGGATTTTCAACACATATGAATACATGATTGAGATTATCAAAACAGGTGAGGTCAACAATCTCCCCCTTTTTGATAATCACAATTTATGATATGGGCATTTAACATAGTGAAAATATAATAGTAAAGAGTATAATATTGAATTCAATTTTCTCAGAGAAAACAGCATCAGAGATAATAGAAATAGTATGATATAGACATAAGTTATCAGAGGTAACAATCATAAGGTACCGAAGGTAAAAAGAAACACAATAGTATCGGAGATAAAATTGAAAAGAAGGTTATTTTTCTCCATTGAAAGTATTTCTCATTCTCTCATTTTGTTCTCCCCCTTTGTGATAATCAAAAAGTGGGAAAGTATATATAGTAGAAAAATAAAACATGAGAAGTAAAATGAGTTCTTCTGTATTAGAGCAGTCAGAAAGTACAAAAACAGAATACAAATGAATTCCTATCAAAAAATCCTGGCCACTGGATCACTCCACATCTGCAACGTGAGATTTTCCTTTGGGATCAGAAGAAGGTTCGGGTGGTGAGGATGATGGTGAGGGTTTTGGAATGCCAGAAATGATCAAAGGAGGCTGGGCCAATGAGACAGAGTCAGGCCTGTAGGTTGAAGATCTTTGGGTGATCATTGGTGTGAGGCTTCGAATAGCTTGAGCAGGAGTCAGCTGGATTGTGGAAACAGCTGAGGCAGAAGCAGGCAAAGCAGGAGGTACTATGACTGGTCTGACATCAACATGTAAGAAAGGCAGCAACAGATTTCTAAAATCCATAATAATTCCTCCTCCTCTTTCCATAGCAGAGATGAAATCATCTTTGTTCTCCATGAATTTCTCCAAGGCAGGAGTCAATTGTCTTAGTTTGCTCACTTGTTCTCTAAAAGCTTGAGTGACTGGAGGGAGCTTCATGTTTTCCAACATCAGCTTGAAGTGGTGTTCGAGTTGATGCTTGGTGAAAATTCTGGTGAAGTAGTAGTCCACTTTGCTCTTTATGGCTTCCTGAGAGGCAGAGGCTTCTCTCATATAATCTTTAACAATATTCATTATTTCTCTAGCAGAATCTCTTGTAGAAAGCACCACTCGGCTCAACTCTGATGAGTCCACAGAGCCACTGGTTGAAATAGAACCAATCTCCTCCTTCAACATTTCTCGAACTAAATTCAGATCAACTAATAGTTTGGATGTGAGAGGGCCAAGAGAGAAGGAAACAGTTTCTTTGAAACTCTTAGACAAACCACTGATTAGTCTTTGAACTTGAGAGTCTTGTAATTGAACGTGATCCTTCACTGAGGTTTTGAAACTTTCAAACACCGAGACAAACTGGCTTACTACACTCTTCACATAAGCTAGGTCCTTGTCAGCTTGAGACTTGGAGCTCATATAAGAATCCAAAGCAACAACTGATGTCTTGAGAGCTTCAAGATCTGCTTAGATTCTAGAAGACTGAGTCTGGCACTCTTTCACTTCTTCCATAAGCTCAGAAACAAAGGAAGATAAATTAAAAGCCAGAGAGAGCTCGAAGGATTTCTCTAACATTTTCATTTCTTCATTAAAGGTTTGCTTCATCTCAGCAACTGATACACTGAATGATTCTTTCAGCTCATTCTTCATGGATTCAAGATCAGATTTAGAGACAAAATCATTAGAGACAATTGCAGCAGATCCCCTTGCTGAGGCCAAACTAACTACAGAATCAGTCATTATTGATTGAATTGAGGATGCAAGGGAGGTTTCCATTAACTTCACTTCTTCAACAAAACTGGTTTTGAGGTCTTCTTTCAGCTTATTAAGATCATGAAATCTGACCACATTATCTGGAAACAACTCAGAAGCAAGATCATAATTGGTCTTCGGTCTATTCACAGACATCTCATTATCAGAATCCGGATAATCCAATCCACAGACTATAAACCCTAGGTCTTCTACCCAGTCTCCAAACTCAACAGCTACTGTAACATTTCCAAGAACAGATTGATGCTCCCCCTCAATGGGTGCATTCTCATGTGTCACAACATCATTCAGTGCTGGATTCTCTTCATCAGAATCTTCTACTACAAGTTCCATCAGTGCAGCATCTAGAAGATCTTCTAATACAGGTACAGCTTCTTCTGTATCTCTTTCTACTTCAGCAGTCGGCATAGGTGAGTTTCCAATCAAAGGACTCATACTTAAACTACCATAAGCAGAAAATTCAGATACATTCTCCTTTTCCTCTTCTTCTTGGTGAGGAACAGACTGGTCTTCCTCATAAGTAGACACAATTTCCTCTACATTTCCTTTCCTAGAATAAACCAATTCTGCAACAGGACTTGGGGGCAAGTCTGGATCTCCTCCAACATCCATGGGAGTTTCTTCTTCTTCTTCTGTTTCATCACTATAAACAGGTTCCTCTTCATCAGGTCTCAGACTCGGATCTCTCATATCCTTTGGTCTTGAGGGATGATCCACAGGATTAAACCTATCATATATCTTCTGATCATCACTGACCCATTCTCCCTTCCATGGGTTCCAGTTAATTTTCATGTACTTACAAACAGTCGAGGTGATGCAGAAATTGTTCCTGACTACAACTGTCTCATCCTGAGATTCAGCTATTCCTTTCACTTTTATCATTACTGAAATCAGCTTGGCAAAGAATAAAGCATTAGTCTTTGACTTTGGTCTAATCATGTCTTCCATTTGAAGCATTAAAAATCTACACAGATTGATTTTTACACAATGTCTTAGCATATGAAGAAGATAGATATCTTGATATCTCAGATTTGCAAAATATCCTCGCCTCGGTATCAACACATGCTGAACAAACTTGAAGAGCAATCGATTCTCTCCATCCATTTCAGCAGCAACCACTTGCCTTTGATTCCCATTACCGGTCAATTATTTTAAGGCGGTTTCATAATCAAAGATGTCACTGCTAGGTGGCAGTGCTCTTGATACGTACCCAGAGACACCTTCATGTGGTACTTTCAAACACTCAGCCCACTCTACTGAAGAAAAAGACATCTCTTTTCCATTTAAAAAAGAGCTTACCCGATTCTCATTTTCAGACTTCTCGAAGGTTACAAACTCGTAGAACTGTTTTACCAACTTCGGGTAGTATGGGCCATTGTTATTCGAGAAACAATCCACCCATTTCTGGTCTTCCAGAATCTCGAGTACCAACGATTTTCTAGGCAGTAGCCATTCCACGCACAGTTCCTTCTCGATTACTATGTCTCTATTCTGCAAGTGAGGATTCACTAGTCGCTTTCCCGATCTAGTTCAGACTTCACTAACACTGGCTATATGCTGTGTCTTCTGCTTCTTAGCGTTTGGTTCTACACTTTCATCTCTGACGATAGGAAGCTTAGTTTTTTCCATTGCGAGTTTAGGGTTCTTGGTCAATTTGGGAGCTAAGGTTCGAAGGTGAGAGATTTTGAGCTCGGTGAGGTAGGAAGTGGCTTAGACTTAGTTTTATCATTTAGGAATTCCAAATAAACGACTAAAATAGAGTAAGATAAAATAAAATAAAGCGATTCGTATTCTTGGCGGCAGACAGATGTAAAACATTGCATCGGTGTGAGTTAATCATCGGCGAGAGAAGAAAGAAAAAACATCGGTGAGAATTGTACATCAGTGAGAATTTCACATCGGTGAGGATTTCACATCGGTGAGGATTTTCACATCGGTGAGAATTTTACATCGGTGAGCATTTCACATCGGTGAGAATTTCCACATCGGTGAGAATTTTCACATCGGTGAGAATTTCACATCAGTGAGGATTTTACATCGGTGATCGGTTGTGATTAAACATTCCCAATTCGTGTCTTATGTAACTTAGCCTATCTGAACTTAAAGGTTTAGTGAAAATATCAGCCAATTGATATTCAGTGCCAATAAATTCAAGAGAAATATCACCTTTTTGATAGTGATCTCTTAGGAAATGGTGTCTTACATCTATGTGTTTGGTTCTAGAGTGAGATACAGGATTCTTAGAGATGTTTATTGCACTGGTGTTATCACAGTTGATTGAAACATGTTTAAAATCATATCCATAGTCCAAAAGAGTGTGTTTCATCCACAGAATCTGTGCACAGCAACTACCAGCAGCTATATATTCTGCTTCGGCAGTAGATAATGCAACTGAGTTCTGTTTCTTACTACACCAAGAAACTAAAGATTTTCCAAGCAAATGACATGTTCCTGATGTGCTTTTTCTATCTAACTTACAACCAGCAAAGTCAGCATCTGAATAACTCATTAACTCAAAGGATTGTCCTTTTGGGTAAAACAAACCTAAGTTAATCATGTGTTTGAGATATTTAAAAATTCTTTTAACAGCAATAAAATGAGATTCTTTTGGATTAGCTTGAAATCTAGCACACATACACACACTAAACATAATATCAGGTCGACTAGAAGTAAGATAAAGTAAACTACCAATCATACCTCTGTAATTTGTTTGATCAATTGGTTTCCCAGTTTCATCTGCGTCCAATTTACAGGTAGTACTCATAGGAGTTTCAATTTCCTTGATACTATCCAGACCAAAACGTTTTAAAAGATCCTTTGTATATTTACTTTGATTCAAAATAATACCATTTTCATTTTGAAATACTTGAAATCCAAGAAAGTACTTAAGTTCTCCCATTAAGCTCATTTCAAATTCATTTTGCATACTCTTTGAAAAATCAGTACATAAAGAGTGTTTAGAAGATCCAAAAATAATATCATCAACATATATTTGTACAACTAAAACATCTTTAGAAATTCTTTTAATGAAAAGAGTTGGATCAGCAATCCCTTTAGTAAAACCATTTGAGATAAGGAAATTGCTAAGTCTATCATACCAAGCTCTTGGAGCTTGTTTCAAACAATACAAAGCTTTAGAAAGTTTAAAAACTTGATTTGGAAAATGGGGATTAGTAAATCCAGGTGGTTGTTCTACAAAAACATCTTCAATTATAAAACCATTTAGAAATGCACTTTTCACATCCATTTGATATAACTTGAAATCCAGATGTGCAGCATATGCATGTAAGATCCTAATGGCTTCTAGTCTAGCTACAGGTGCAAAAGTTTCCTCATAGTCTATACCTTCTTCTTGACTATATCCTTGTGCAACTAGTCTAGCTTTGTTTCTAACTATATTTCCAGATTCATCTACTTTATTTCTAAAAACCCATTTTGTGCCTATTGTCAAAGTGTCCTTAGGTCTGTCAACTAATTCCCAGACTTTGTTTCTTTCAAACTGATTTAATTCTTCCTGCATAGCTATTACCCAGAATTCATCATTGATAGAATCATTGATATTTTTGGGTTCTAGCTGTGAAAGAAAAGCTTGATGTTCAACCTGGTTTCTTAAAGAAGCTCTAGTTTGTGTTCCTCTATCAAGATTACCAACAACAGCTTCTAAAGGATGATTCTTTATAATCCTCGTTGATCTGGTAAAGGTTGGACTAGAAATTTCAGGTTCATCTATAGGTTCGGGTTCAACAGAGGCAGATTCTGGAAAAAGTCCAGAACTGGATGTTTTGATAACAAGTTCTTTAGATTTATCATTAATGTCCAGAACAGATAAGTCTTCTTCAATATTTTCAAGAGAGGTTTTAGACTCATGTGGATCAGTTTCATCAAACTTGATGTGAACAGATTCTTCCACACATTTAGTTTTCTTATTGAATACTCTGTATGCTTTACTTGAAATAGAGTAACCCAGAAAAATTCCTTCATCACTTTTGGAAGCAAACTTATCCAGATTATCTTTAGTATTCAGAATAAATACTTTGCAACCAAAAACTTTAAAGTAATTAACCTTAGGCTTTCTATTTTTCCACAATTCATAAGGGGTTTTCTTAAGAACAGGTCTAATTAAGACTCTATTAATGACATAACAAGCTGTATTTATAGCTTCAGCCCAAAAATAAATAGGCAGGTCATATTCATTGAGCATGGTTCTAGCAATTTCTTGAAGGGTTCAGTTTCTTCTTTCTACTACACCATTCTGTTGGGGTGTTCTAGGGGCAGAAAAGTTATGAGTGTATCCATTGTGTGAGCAATAAGATTCAAAATCTTGATTTTCAAACTCACGACCATGATCACTCCTTAAAGTTTTAATCTTAAGTCCACTAAGGTTCTCTACAGATTTAGAGTATTTAACAAAAAAAGAACAGGCTTCACTTTTGTGAGCTAGAAAATATACCCAAGTATATCTAGAAAAATCATCTATAAGAACATAAACATAGTGCTTCCCATTTAAACTAGAAACTCTTGATGGTCCAAACAAATCCATGTGAACCAATTCAAGTGGTTGAGAAGTCAAAACTTCTTTCTTTGATTTAAAAGAAACTTTGTGTTGTTTTCCCTTTTGACAGGGGTTACACACTCTATCATTTGGGAATTCTAATTTAGGTAGGTCTCTAACTAGGTTTTTTCTAGAGAGTTTTCTAAGTGAGTGAATGTTGCAATGTCCCAATCTTCTGTGCCATTGCCAAGATTCTTTATGAAAAGCATTCAAACAAGTAATATTCTGCTTAGCTAAAGAATTCAGATTAACAGCATAAAAATTTTCATTTCTTAAGGCAGAAAATACGAAAACATTCTTAGAATTAAAAACTTTGCAAGAATCATTTTCAAATTTAACATGAAAACCATCATCACATAACTGAGAAATACTTAATAAATTGTATTTAAGGCCATCAACAAATAAAACTTTAGAAATCAAAATTGAATCAGTGTTACCAATCTGGCCTAGGCCGATGATTTTTCCTCTTGAATTATCACCAAAGGTGACAAAGCCTCCATCAACTTTTATTAAACTCTTGAAACAAGAGAAGTCTCCTGACATATGTCTTGAACATCCACTGTCCAAATATCAGGTCTCTTTACAGGAGCTCTTTAAGCAAGTTCCCTACAAAACAGATTTAGATGGGAAATGATTTTGGTACCCAGATTTTCTTGGGTCCAGACAGGTTAGCCAATAACACTTTAGGTACCCATATTTGTCTAATGGGTCTCATATAATTTGTAGAATTGACATGCTTTGAAAGATAATCTTTATTAGATCCATAGCTATGTATATAACTGGTTGAAGCATATGAAGTTCCAGAATTACCTTCATTCTGTCCAGATTTAGAAATGAATCTAGTTTTGGAAATTTTCCTTTGTCCAGGTTGGTATCCTATACCAGTAGTATATTTAGGTGCTATTTGCTTTCCTAGCATCTATGTTAGTGTATTTTTGCCATTGGTGAACTTCTCTAAGTCTTTCTTGAGTTGCTCATTAGATAGTTTCAGTTCAGTGTTTTCTTTTAACAGTTGAGCATTTTTCTCTTTTTCAATAGTGAGTTCAGTTTTAACTGTAGTGGTGAGAGCATGCTGTTTCTTTAATGACTTGTATTTATCCTTAAGTTCATTACATGTCTCTTCCAGCATATCACAGTACTCAAACAATTCAGTTTTAGACATTGTTCCAGAATCAGAGTCAGATTCTGCATTATCTCCAGAGTAATAATAATTTAAAGCAGGAGTTTCAGCAGTTACCTGAGAAGTGTTTGTCATAAAGCACATGTTTGCCTTATTTTTGTGTTCAGTTTCAGAGCTTTCAGATTCAGTAGAGCTATCCTCAGAAGCACTCCAAGTAGCCTTCATGGCTTTCTTAAACTTATTGTCCTTATATTCATATTTCTTTTTATAATTCAGCTTTGGACAGTCGGCTTTAATGTGTCCTTTTCTCTTGCACTCATAGCAGACAACATCATCTGATTTGTCATTCTTCTTCCAATCCTTTTTCCATTTACCTTGGTGATCATACTTACCCTTATAATTTGTTTTTCTGAAGAACTTCTTTTTCCTATAAAATTTCTTAAATCTTCTAGCAATGTGAGCCATCTCAGCATCACTGTCAGAATCACTTTCACTGTCTTCACAGCTTGAACTTTCAACTACAGCTTGAAGCTTTTCTTTGTCCTTATTCTTTGAAGTTGAGGATTTGAAAGCGACAGACTTTCTTGGAGGTTCATTTTCTTCCTCTTTATTCACTTTAAGCTCTTCTTCATACATCATCAGCTTGCCAATTAGTTCCTTGACAGGTAGAGCATCAATGTCATATGATTCTCTGATTGAGACAGATGTGCCTCTCCATCTATCAGGTAGACATCTCAAAATTCTCATAATTTGTTCCTTCGATGAGACATCCTTTCCCAGCGAGATCACTGTATTGAAAATTTCATTGAACCTGAGATACATGTCAGAAATGGGTTCGTCAGGCTTCATTTTAAAATTATCATACTTGATAGTATAAGTGTTCAATCTCATTTCTTTAACATTCGTTGTTCCTTCATGAGAAACAGCTAAGGTATCCCAAATTTCATATGCAGTTTTACAAGAAGAAATTCTATTAAACTCTTCATCTCCTAGAGCATAGTACAAGGCATTCATAGCTTTACAGTTGTTATTGTAAGCATTATTTATAGGTTCATCCCAAGTAGATCTAGCAGTAGTGGGAATTTTGTATTCTGATTCAATAGCAGTCCAAATATCAAAACATATGCTTTCTAGATGAATTTTCATTTTCAGTTTCCACTGAGCATAATTAGTTCCATTGAAGAAAGGTGGCCGGTTAGTAGCAGCACCCTCAAGTCTATTGTCCATGATGAGAAAATTTTAAAGAGATAAAAATTTAGGTATAACAGAAATTTTAAGAACTTTAAAATACAACTAAAATCACAGTTTAAAAGCAGAGTACTTTTAGAGAGTATTTTCGATCCTCTGATACCAAGTGTTGGTCGGAGTGGTTTACTCAAGAGGGGGGTGAATTGAGTACCAATTAAAATTTCTGTATTTAAAAACACTGTCTTAAAGACCCCCAAAATAAAATAATAAATTAAACTGTAGTGAATTTATATTAAAGTAGAGGTTCTGTTTGATTCTCAAGGGATTGATTAATTCCCAGTTAATCAACACAGGAGTGTGTGATTATCTTTTGAAACTAACTTACTAATCTACACTTAACATAAAAACATGCTAATTTAATTATCAAAGTAACTTTAAAAACAGTATTGGTTTTAAAGTGATTAGCAGCGGAATAAAACTTTGAAAGAGATGGCACAACAAATGTAACCAAGAGGTTCAGTCTCAAGACGAGACTTAGTCCTCTAAAAAGTTTATATATAAAAATGATCCACACCCTGGATCGGGGTTCAACAGTTTACAACTGTCCAGGTCCAAGACCTCTACCACTGTTATTCGTGGGAAACCGTACAACAGCAACCAGCTGTCCAGGTCACACACGACCTCTACCACTGTTATTCGTGGGAAATAAAGAATGCAAGAATTTGGTAAGGATTTACAAATCCTCCAGTTTAAGTACAGGAGACAGTGTATGTGTTAGATACAGCAGATAACACACACTGCTCGAAAAGTATAATAATAAATCACAGAACAAGAGATGTAGAGTTTAGAAATGGTTCTGGTGAGTTCAGTGTAGCTCTGGACTCCTTTGGATTCGATCAGAAGTAAGTCTGAGTCCTCTTCTCGTTTCTGTTTGAGAAACAGAGTGTCGTATGCTCCAGATTCACAGACAGTGAAAATGTAGTGGTTGAAGTTCTTCAGTGTTCTTCTTATATGCACAGAACACTTCTCGAGTATGCTTGATTGTCTATGAGCTTCTCTATGTTCTTGATGGAACTGGTTTTTCTCTTGTTGACTCTTCTCGTTCTTTTGTTTTTGGAATATTCCATCCACCACACTCTTGCTTCTCCTCGTATTTATCTCACGGGCAACAGGGGACAGAAAAGATTTCCTTTCTGCAGGTACGAGGTACGGGTTCCTGACATCCGACAACCTTTATCAGATATTTGACAAATCATTAAAATGTACATGATATGACCGTTGGATAGATTAAATAAAGATAGGAAATAAAGAAATTCAAACAGTGAGTTGAGTGATCGGTAGGTAATCAGCATCGGTAGCTTGGACATCGGTAGCTCAATGTCATTAGTT
This sequence comes from Viscum album, assembly GCA_963277665.1. Lineage (NCBI taxonomy): Eukaryota > Viridiplantae > Streptophyta > Magnoliopsida > Santalales > Viscaceae > Viscum > Viscum album. Next base: position 540,574,498 of record OY728145.1, read on the forward strand.
GCTTTGACTCTATCGGTGGCTCTATGCGTCGGTTGGTACATGCTTGTATCAGTGACTTTGTTTATCGGTAGCTCCATGCGTCGGTAGCTCCATGCGTCGGTAGCTCCATGCGTCGGTAGCTCCATGCGTCGGTAGCTCCATGCGTCGGTAGCTCCATGCGTCGGTAGCTCCATGCGTCGGTAGCTCCATGTGTCGGTATCGGTAGACCGGTAACTCTATGTTTGTATCGGTAGCTGTCTGTAAGTCAGTAGCTTGCATTTATAAGTACATCGGTAGCTCTATGTTAAGTATATCGGTGACTCTGTCTGTCGGTAGACTAAGTCTATCGGTAGACTGGGTACTGGTAGCTCTTTATCAGTAGCTATAGGCAGATTACTTATCTGTTTTATGCAGAACACATCCGATTGTGTTAGAATCAATTTATAACTTGTATGAACATGGATAAATGAGGATTAACATATTCCAAAGACTATTTTAAAAATTATTATTGGTTTGATCATAGATTTGAAAGAATTAAAGTATAGATCAATGATACTTAAGAATATCATAGAAAATGAAAACATAATTGGGATTTTCAACACATATGAATACATGATTGATATTATCAAAATAGGTGAGGTCAACAAAATGAATTATAAATCAATAATTGTTTAAGAGGTTTTTATTTAGGATGATTTCATCTATATTTCTATACCATTGATCTCATTTGTTGCTGTTGATGAAAATGCCTATACATTTTATTTCTACTGGGATGATAATTGTTGTAGTAGGGAAAACTCATCATGGTTATTATTTATTTATCTCTTGGTAGATTATATATTCAATCTATATTTTTTTTATTTAATGTTTCAGATTCTTTTTTATATAGCATTTCATCTATATAGATTTTGTAAGGACCTTTTACAATATAAATCTTACAACTACTGACATGTATGTTTTCTAAAATCCCCCCTTTATTTAATTAATTTTTATACTGATGAAAAAAATTATACCTTATGATATGGTTTCAAGATAATAAAATATCCAATGAGAGAGATATATTAGAAGGTATTTTTTTTATATAGGGTTTTTGGATTTATGGAAATGATACAACATATTTTAAAAAGGGTTAAGTATTCAATAATTGATTGAGAAAGTTAAAAAATATAATTATTTAATGTTTAAAACTATTTATAGTATAATTTTAACCATATGAAATGAAAGTTATTGGAAAATATAATTCAAAAATAGAAAAAAACACATGAAAGTTGACCGCGTTGTCATGACACGTCAAATTGATTATATTTTTAAGGTTGATTTATAGTCTAGGGCAGACCCTAGGTCGTCTCTCAAGGAGCGTTGGTAGGTTTAGAGTGTGTATTTTTAATAAAAATGACTAAGAGAGGGGGTGGTTTTGAAAACAGTTTAAAAAAATGACTTAGTTGAAATAGCTTAAAAGATGGGTTACCAAGTGGATTTTGAGAAATATGAGATAAAAGGGTCGATTTGATTTCACTACACACATATCAAGTTCATTGTTCATAGAGATTCATCTTAGGTTTAGAGTAATTCTTTGGTTCGAATTAATTGGAATCCCGATTAATTCCTAATCTTTTATTTCAATTCTTTAAGGACCAAACCTTGATGTGACAATCGTATTGTCAAGGTCCAGTACTTATGCATGTAATAAGAGCTTCCAAAGCATATTGAAATCTCAATAAGTTGGGTATGAAAAGGATTCTTGTTATGTCCAATCGGAACAACACAAGTCACGCACTCAAAACCTCACACCGATCGGTTAGAAATTAAGAGCATAACACTCACATGTATCAAATCAAGCATTAAAATCTGAAATAAAATAAGATACATGGAATGAAATGTTTAAACACCCAAATTACTCCAAACCAGTAGCTAATATATGCATTGGAACTCCCTTGACATGTGTGTAGCTCCCTCACAACGAACACCCAACTTTTAGCTCGACATCGGGAGGAGGAGGAAGCTCGGGTTGAACTCCTTCTTCATTGTTGACCCCCCTATGAGGATAGGGGCCTCCAGAACATCCAAGGTGATTAGGGGACTCCTCTAGGACCCCAAATTGGAAGAACTTCACTCCTTGGCCGAACTTACAAACGAGGAGCCCAAGGTTCCCTTTTATAGGAAATGTGGGAGGTGGTTTTGGGCACACAGATTTCATCAGTCCACTTGCATGATGCATTTTGGCCTTCAGACAGTCTTATCTAACTTTGGAGAAAATAGAAAAGATGTAGACCTACCTCTTTACTGTCTCCACCGAATTTTTGGCACCGTTTGGTCAACTACAGCTCACGATATTGATAAAATACATAACACCACATTTGACTTGGTCCAAATTCGGTGGCTTGGACAGATCAGTTCGGATGGGCCCAATACAAGCCGAATAAGGATTGGGTTCTTTAATATGAAATGTAGCATATTGAAGTTTGGACAGGCCCAACACATTTCAGCCCATTTGGATGCACGGATTTCGTTTAATATTCAAAACAGTGGATAGATGTCCATGGATCCATGCAATTTTGGCCCATTTTTCTTTCACTTCATCAAGGGCCCTCCAAATCACCTCCACCTACTTTGTAATTTTCAAAACAAGTATCATTGACCTATTTAACAGTGATAAAAACAAAATTATTGAATCAAAATTGAAGCGCAATTTGATAATATTTTTATAATTTTTAATACAAAATATGTTTAGCACAGCGGTGTAAGGGTGAAAATGAAACAGTGAATCATGGTACGATCACACCCCCACACCTAAAAATTTGCACTCCTGGGCAAGGTCACATATCCAAATACAATGATGCATATATATATATACAAAATCCTGAAGATTTAGCATTTGAGGGAATTTTATTTAAAGTAAATTGATCAATGCACGAATCACACCAAGGAGTTCTTCCTTGTGAAAATAGAAAAAGATGTCTCATAAATCATATCATAGCGAAATTCAAAAAGGATCATGATAACCAATTGAGAAAGGAATTCAGAATTAAAGCATGATACTAACTCTCCATGTGTGTGTGTGAAAACCATTCCATTATATTCTTTCCACTTGTTATCCAATATATATATGTTATTTTAAAATTTTTCAGCTTAAATGATTTTGTCCCCGAACCTGTCCTACATCCTTTGCAATCATATTTCAAGACCCACTCATTTAAGCATTCCCAGAAGTCAAACCATAAGCTCCTGACCTAGATATCCCCATATGTTTCACATTTCATCACTCCCCTCATTTTTTTGAAGTTTCAATTGGAACAAATCTCACACTCATCTCTCAACCCTTGTTTGATCTCCTCACGACACTAATTGCAATAGTTATAACAAGATCAAAGGTTGAGGAGGAGTGGTTTTTGACCTGCCCAAGACACAAATTTTTTTTTTGAGGGCGTACAATAGTCGGACATTAGGTACACACACATAGGTCAATCTGGTACAGTAATGAAACAGATCGGATAAGGAACGAATGTATGGAAATATCATTTAAAGCTGAAAAATATTAACCCAACATATATTTACCTTATATTAAGTAAGAAATAATCCCACTTTGTGGTTTGGTTCAAATTTTTTTGGAGATATTAGTGACATAGTTTTCCCAAAAACTACTCACACAATGGCCATCAATCATCTCAAAGGTTTCACATAGATACGACCATTTATATCATTGACAGAAAACCAATTCACTAAAAATCACTCCTTGATGTTAAATTCATACAAATATTCTTTTTAGCCTTTGTTATGGTATTTTTACTTTCCCCACTTTATGGTCGTCAAATCATGGAACTTCGAAATTGTTGATGGGGAAAAATGAAAATACCCTAAAGAAGGCCAAAAAGAGAAAAAAAGAGAAAACAATTAAAATTCCTAACTATCCCAGGAATGTATCCACCCCCCCCACACCTAGAGAATGCAATGTCCTCACTATAATAAAAGAGACTGTGGGAAGGAAGGATAAAACCTGGTGAGTGTTATTCATAGACCGCTTCTTGAACATGGAGTTCCTCCATTGGGGACTCCGGAATGGCTTCATGGAAGTGCTTCAGACGCTGCCCATTGAAAGTGAAGGTTTGCTTGGTGTCTTCATTTTGAACCTGGACAACACCAAATGGAGAGACATTAGTAACAATGTAAGGTCCAAACCAACGGGAACGAAGCGTACCAGGGTGCAAATTCAGCCTTGCATTGTAGAGGAGGACCTTCAGCCCAATGTGGAATTGACGATGAAGGATGAGACGGTCATGGGCAGCCTTGGTTCGCTCTTTATAAATTCGGGAGTTCTCATATGAATCTCTTCTCATTTCCTCCAACTCCTGAATCTGCAACTTCCTTTGAATACCTGCACCAGAAAGATTAGAATTGCATTGTTTAATAGCCCAGTAGGCCTGGTGCCCTACCTCAACAGGGAGGTGACAACTCTTCCCAAAAACTAGCCGATATGGTGACATGCCAATTGGAGTTTTGAATGCAGTACGGTAAGCCCATAATGAATCATCGAGTCTAAGACTCCAGTCTTTTCTGTTTGGCTGAACCGTTTTCTCAAGAATCTGTTTTATCTCTCTATTTGATACTTCGTCTTGACCATTTTTTTGTGGGTGATAAGCAGTAGAAACTTGATGCCCAACCCCATACTTGCGCAAAAGAGATTTCATTGTGCAGTTGCATAAATGAGAACCCTGATCACTGATGATAAACCTAGGTAATCCAAACCTACATAATATTTGGGTTCTCAAAAATTCCACAACTGTCTTGGAATCATCTGTCCTCGTGGATCGTGCCTCTACCCACTTTGAAACATAATCCACTGCCAAAAGAATGTAAAGGTTACCAAATGAATTAGGGAATGGTCCCATAAAGTCAATTCCCCAAACATAAAAAATGTCATGGAAGAGTAAGGGTTGTTGGGGAATCTCATTTCTTTTAGAGACATTCCCTATTCTTTGACAACGAGGACAATATTTACAATATTCGTGGGTATCCCAAAATAATGTGGGCCAAAAGAGACCAGAATCTAATACCTTGCGAGCAGTCCGTTGGGGACCAAAGTGACCCCCATAAGCAATTGTGTGGCAGAACCTAAGGACGGACTGAAACTCATTATCAGGAACACAACGCCTAATAACTTGATCACTACATGTGCGCCAGAGGTAAGGGTCATCCCAAATGTACCAACGAGACTCATGTTTTAGACGGTCGGCCTGGTTTTTGGTGAAATCAGCAGGAATGCAAGACGCTACCAAATAATTTACAATTTCAGCATACCAAGGAATAACATCATGCACTCAGTACAATTTCTCATCAGGAAACAATTAATTTATGGGAATACAGGGGGATGAGTCAATGTACGAGGATGGGAGAATCCTATTGATATGGTCAGCAACCACATTCTCTGCTCCTTTTTTATCCCTAATTTCTAGATCAAATTCCTGAAGGAGGAACATCCAGCGAATGAGACGTGGTTTGGCTTCTGGTTTCTTTAGGAGATATCGGAGGGCTTCATGGTCTGAGAACACAACGACTTTGGACCCTATAAGGTATGACCTGAATTTATCCAAGGAAAAAACAATGGAAAGAAATTCTTTTTCAGTGGTGTTGGAGTTTGGTTGGGCAGGGTACAATGTACGTGAGGCATAGACAATGACATGTGGAGCTCGATCGACCCTTTGTGACAAGACTGCCCCAACTGCATAGTTAGAGGCATCACACATGAGCTCAAATGGTAAATCCCACCGAGGTGGTTGGATTATCGGGGGTGACGTGAGACTCCATTTTAACTTATTGAAAACTTCCTCACATTTTTTATCAAAAACAAATTATTTTTCTTTTTGGAGTAATCGGGAGAGGGGGAGTGCAATTTTACAAAAGTCACGAATGAAACGACGATAAAATCCAGCATGACCCAGGAAAGACCGCACATCCCGAACATTTTTAGGGAATGGTAGGGAGGAAATGATATCTACTTTTGATTTTTCCACTTGGATACCTTCCCCAGAAATGACATGTCCCAAAACTATGCCTTGTCGCACCATGAAATGGCATTTCTCATAATTTAATACGAGATTATTTTCAATATAGCGACGTAGGACAGAAGCAAGACTACTCAAAAATTCATCAAAAGAGGATCCATAAATAGTAAAATCATCCATAAAAACCTCCATGCAATTCTCGAGGTAATCCAAAAAAATACTAACCATACATCGTTGGAAAGTACCTGGAGCATTGCACAGACCAAATGGCATCCTTCTATAAGCAAATGTACCAAAGGGGAAAGTAAAGGTTTTCTTTTCCTGATCCTCAGGGGCAATATGGATATGAAAGTATCCAAAATACCCATCAAGGAAACAATAATGGGACTTCCATGCTATCCTCTCTAGAATCTTGTCAATGAATGGTAATGGGAAATGGTCATTCCTAGTGTGTTGGTTTAGTCGGCGATAGTCTATACAGACACGCCAACTATTCTGCACACGAGTTGGAACCAATTCATTTTTTTCATTTTTAACTACAGTAAGGCCAGTTTTTTAGGAACTACTTGAATGGGACTGACCCATTGGCTGTCAGAGATAGGGTAAATGATTCCAACAGCCAACAATTTTGTTACTTATTTTTTAACAACATCAAGTAGGTTTGGGTTCAGTCGACGTTGTGACTGCCTCACTGGTTTAGCCTCATCATTTAATAAAATATGATGTGTACAAATTGATGGGCTAATGCCAGGAATGTTAGCAAGTGTCCATCCCAAATATTTTTTATACTTCCTCAAAAGATCAAGCAGTCGCAATTCATGCTTAGGAGGGAGTGAACTAGCAATGATGATGGGCAACTTGTTTCCATTCTCAAGATATGAGTATTTTAAATCTTGAGGCAGTTGTTTTAGTTCCAATTTTGGGGGATTTTGGGTTGATGGAAGTGTTTGTGAAAGTGAGAAGTCATTGATCTCATTTAAATTCTCAATGGTAACATCCTCAGATGAGGAATGGGATTTTACAGCTTAGCAGTATCATCGATGGTCATGTGACCCTCTGTGTTCAAGAAATCATCAATTAACAAACATGCATGACATTTCTCTAGACCGCTACAACAATCAATGAATGATTCATTACCTAACATTTCAATCAATGAAGAAAACTCATAAAGGGGATAAGGTGAATGAAAATATGTTGTTTCAGGGGAAGGGAGAACATCAATTGAATTGACAAAGAGAGAGGAGTGTTCTTCTGAGGGGTGCTTCATGGAATCAAGGATATTGAAGTGGACAGTATTACCACCAAACTCCATAGATAATGTAACATTATGGACATTAATTATGGTTTTGGTGGTTTTCAAGAAAGGTCTCCCCAATATAATTGGGGCATGTCCATTCATCCTATCATCTTCCATTTTAAGCACGTAAAAATCAGCAGGAAAAATTAAATTTTTCACCCTCACAAGAACATCCTCTAACACACCGGAAGGGTGTGCCGTACTCCGATTTTCTAGCAGAACAACTATTCCTGTGGTCTTTAGTTCACCGACCTGCCAAGAAGAGTAAATAGAGTGAGTCATCACATTAATAGAAGCACCCAAATCAAGCATAGCATTGGAACACGAATACTCCCCTATAGTGCACAGAATCGAGAATGTCCCAGGATCATTTCACTTGGTGGGAAGTGATGGCTCTATCAATGCTGAAACATTCCTCCCCAGGCTCACCTTCTCATCACCACGAAGCCTCCTTCGGTGTGTACACATCTCCTTCAGAAACTTGGCATATCTTGGAATTTGCTTCACAGCATCAATCAAAGGAATGTTAACCTGTACTTTCTTGAAAGTTTCCAAGATTTCTTTATCAAGTTCAGTTTCTTTTTGTTTCCTAGGTTGGGAAGCCCTTTGAGGAAATGGAAGAGGAATGGTTGGGATAGGTGGCTCATCAACAGCCACAGTCTTTCCTTTGGAAGGGCTTCTCTCAGGAAAAGGGTTTTCTTCTCTTGGACCATTTTCAATAGTTGGGATGGTGGTTTCCTTTGGACGGGAGGAGTCTAATGGAGGAGTCATTTGGCTTTTGAGTTGTGTCCCACTCCTAAGGGTTATGGCACTAACATTTCCTTTATCCCTAGGGTTTACTACTGGTTGAGATAGTAGTTTACCCGACCCATGACTTTGGATTTCCCCCACTGAGTTGGCAAGTTGGCCTAGTTGGGTATTTAGGTCTTGTATGGCTTCTTGGGTGGTTTGTTGGAATTGGATATTATTGGCAACCATTTGCTTCATCATATCTTCTAGGCTAGGCTCGGTTTTTAGAGGGGGTGGTTGGAATGGCCTTTGGGGTGGTTGAGGATTTCTGGGTGGTGGTGGATGACTACTCTGACCCTGTTGGTTCCATTGCTATTGAGGTTGGTTTGAATACCCCCTTGCCTATAGGCTTGGTTGTCCTTCCACCCTTGGTTGGATGGATAGTATGGTTCTTTCCTAAAGGGTTGGTTAAAGGGGCGTCTTGGAAATATTGCCTCACAACTCTCAGAAGTTTCTCTCAATTGAGGACATTGGTCAGAATAGTGGGTGTCAGAAGAGAAGATTCCATATTGGATGGGAGGAGGAGATTGATATTTCCCTTGGGAGAGAGCAAGTTATCGTAGAAGGGTACTTACCTCTTCGAACTTCGTGTCCACCTTCTTCTCAAACTCAATACTTTGCACCTCATGGACACCTCGAATGGGAACACTAGACCGTGTACCAAATTATTGAGTGTTATGTGCCATGTTTTCAATGAGGGTTCTTGCAGCAATTGGGGTCTTATCTATCAATGAACCACCTGCAGCAGCATCAATCATATTTCGATCAATAGGAATCAAACCTTCATAAAAATATTGAATTAAAAGTTGATCACTTATTTCGTGGTGTGGGAAACTTGAACATAACCTTTTAAAGCATTCCAAATATTCATGTAATGTTTCCCCTTGAGATTGTCTTATCCCACATATTTCTTTCCTTATTGTTGCAGTTCGAGAGGCTGGGAAGTATTTTTCAAGAAAAAGTCGTTTCTTATCCACCCAACCTCTAATAGGTGAATTAATATAATACAATCAATCTTTAGCCGTGTCTTCTAATGAAAATGGAAATGCCCTAAGTTTTACTTGTTCTTCATCCACATTAGCAAGTTTTAATGTTGAACACATAGTATGAAATTCTTTTAAATTCTTATGTGGATCTTCTCCAGGCAGTCCATGAAATCTTGGTAATAAATGAATTAAACCAGATTTTAGTTTAAAATTGGGTGCCTCGCCTTGTAAATGAATGTAAGTGGGTTGGATATCAACATCAGGTGAGGTTAGTTCTTTTAGTGTTCTATTATTTTCAGCCATGATATACAAGTTATGTTCATTTTTAACTTTGGTTTCAGAAGAAGAAGAAGGATCAAGAAGAATTTTAAGATTTGATGTCTCCTCCTTCAAAGTGTGGTCTTGGATGTCTCGATTTCGTTGATGTAGGATCCTCTCCGGTTCGGGTTCGAAAGTTTGTAGGTCTCCCAGAGTAGAACACTCCATACAAAGAACCTACACAATAAATAAATTAGAACACAAAAACAAATGCAAAGGTAGAAGATAAAACAAACAAATATTCACAAAAATTACAAAAATTTTATCAAAAACACGCACAAAAAAACCAAAGCGCTCCCCGGCAACAGCGCCAAAATTTGATAGAGTTGTCATGACACGTCAAATTGATTATATTTTTAAGGTTGATTTATAGTCTAGGGCAGACCCTAGGTCATCTCTCAAAGAGCGTTGGTAGGTTTAGAGTGTGTATTTTTAATAAAAATGACTAAGAGAGGGGGTGGTTTTGAAAACAGTTTAAAAAAATGACTTAGTTGAAATAGCTTAAAAGATGAGTGAACAAGTGGATTTTGAGAAATATAAGATAAAATGGATGATGTGATTTCACTACACACATATCAAGTTCATTGTTCATAGATATTCATCTTAGGTTTAGAGTAATTCTTTGGTTGGAATTAATTGGAATCCCGATTAATTCCTAATCTTTTATTTCCATGCTTTAAGGACCAAACATTGACGTGAAAATCATATTGTCAAGGTCCAGTACTTATGCATGGAATAAGAGATTCCAAATCATATTGAAATCTCAATAAGTTGGGTATGAAAAGGATTCTTATGATTTCCAATCGGAACAACACAAGTCACGCACTCAAAACCTCACACCGATCGGTTAGAAATTAAGAGCATAACACTCACATGTATCAAATCAAGCATTCAAATCTGAAATAAAATAAGATACATGGAATGAAATGTTTAAACAACAATATTAATCCAAACCAGTAGCTAATATATGAATTGGAACTCCCTTGACATGTGTGTAGCTCCCTCACAACAAACACCCAACTTTTAGCTCGACATTGGGAGGAGGAGGAAGCTCGGGTTGAACTCCTTCTTCATTGTTGATCCCCCATTGAGGATAGGGGCCTCCAGAACCTCCAAGGTGATTAGGAGACTACTCTAGGACTTCAAATTGACAGAACTTAACTCCTTGTCCGAACTTACAAATGAGGATCCCAAGGTTCCCTTTTATAGGAAATGTGGGAGGTGGTTTTGGGCACACAGATTTCATCAATCCACTTGCACGACACATTTTGGCCTTCATACAGTCTTATCTAACTTTGGAGAAAATAGAAAAGTTGTATCCCTACCTCTTGACTATCTCCACCTAACGTTTGGCACCGGTTGGACAACTATAGCTCAAGATATTAATAAAATACAGAACACCGCATTTGACTTGGTCCAAATTCAGTGGCTTGGACAGATCAGTTCGGATGGGCCCTATACAAGCTGCATCAGGATTGGGTTCCTTAATAGGAAATGTAGAATATTGACCTTTGGACAGGCCCACAAAATTTCAGCCGATTTGGATTCACGGATGTCGTGTAATATTCAAAACAGTGGAAAGATATCCATGGATCCATGCAATTTTGGCCCATTAATCTTTCACTTCATCAAGGGCCCTCCAAATCACCTCCACCTACATTGTAATTTTCAAAACAAGTATCATTGACCTATTTAACAGTGATAAACACAAAATTATTGAATCAAACTTGAAGCACAATTTGATAATATTTTTATAATTTTTAATACAAAATATGTTTAGCACAACGGTGTAAGGGTGAAAATGAAACAGTGAATCGTGGTACAATCAAAAGTTCTAATTTAGTTTTCTTTTTTCCATTTTCTATTTTATTAAATATTTTTTTAATATTCCTAAATTCATTCAAAATTATTTTATTAAACATTGATAATGTAAATATGAGGAATATAAATATACAAAATAAGTAACTTATGAATACTTAGAAATCCATGAAGATAATTTTCATGATAAAAACCCCAAACAATGAAGCGTAAAACCCCCTCAACACTTGTGGGAACCATTATCTTTTTAATTATTTAAGATTAGTGTATAATCATGTGTTTTCCATATTTAATATAATGAACATGGAAAGAAAATGGTATTTAAGACTCAAGGAAGATAAGAACAGTAAATATAATAATAAATAAGTATATTTATTTTGAGACATTATTAAACATTATGAATAATGAAGTGAACTGTCAAATTAAAATGTAATATTAGTGATTCCTTGATGAAGGAGTAAGTTATGTTTTTTAAAAAAATTTGGTGATGAAGAAACTTTTTATAAATGAAAATACCACATTATATCAGGGTAAAGGGAAAACCATTAAAAATACCTTAGTACCAAGGACATGTGGCCCATGAACATAGCCTCAATCCCTAAAGAAACGCCATGCATGCATCATTCTACATGTATCACTACCTACCCGCATCCTTCCAGAATCACTGCCAGCCTACTTCATAAATCCCCCAAGGGGCTTTCTCAGATTTAAACCCTAGTATTTTTGATGTGGTATTATAAGGTTTACCACTTAGGAGGCACCCAAAATAAAAGTAAGTATTTTTTTTATATCTTATGAATCAATGATATAAACCACACAAAAAAAAATTAAAATAATTTTATGTTTTCATTATATAATAACAAGACCAAAACTATAGGGAAAAAAATATTAAATTTTAATGATTCTCATCTCACAAATTTAATTACCACAATTAGTGAATAATATGGTTTTCAATATTTTTAATGTAGTTTTCTATCCCTAAAAACAAATCAAGTTAATACAAAATCTCATTACATAGTTGAGAACAGTTCCAATTCTAAAAAATGTGAAGATCATCATGAAATATTTTCTATTTTCTAAATTCAATTAAAAAATTTCTTATAAATACAAAAAAAATCATTAATTAATAGACATATATTTAAAAATAAAAAATATATAACAAACAACTTCATAATAACTAAAATAGAAATTTTAACTAATAAACCCTCACCCACTGTTAAATATTGAATTGTATACAATGTGAAATTGTTCAATAAATTGAAAATATATTATACAATTAAAAAATATACACTATAAAATGTGAAACTATGATAAAAAGGTATAACATGGAGAGTTCAAGTGGATGTGGGTTAGTAAGGTTGTACTACTCCATGTTCTACTCTAAAAAGACTTAATAAAATTAGTTCATCTCTTTCCATTTATAATGATTGTATTTTCTATTAGAGACTATAATTATTTATGGAAAACTATAAAGAATAATATTAATCAAAAGACATAATCCATTAGTAATGAAGTTTATATAGTATAATATCTAAAAATGAGTTAAATATACACTCTTACTCCCCTATATGGAAGTCCTTTTTCATACTAATTTTTCATGTGTACCCATGGTCATTTCTGTAGAGAATATAGAGTTTTATTATCCATATAAAGGAATATCTTAATTCTCCTATAGTTTTTACCACCCATGTGGATGAGATTGTGCAAAATCCATATTATACCACCTCACCACCTAACATGCCTTGTTCATAACATCAAATAGTAACTGAAAATATTTAGAATTCAGAATATGATAATGATACATATGTATTGGTATGTTAAATACAATAATAAATTAAAAAAAGGCATCATAAAACATTTTGGTGAATTTATTTATATTTGGTCAACTAGTCTTATCTAAAATTTATTTGATCTCCCTATTAAAAACATCATATATCTTTTTTTTCACATGGTAGGGTGAAAATAAATTGAACAAAACACCATAAATATATTTTTTGATTTCATGGTGTATTTTAAAAACCCTAGTGGTATCCTAATGGTTCATAAATGAATATTCCATAAATTATATGAATGTTTTAATGTAAATATATTGTCATCATGTTATCTTTGTTTTCTAAAATAGAAAATAGATCAAACATGAAAATAAATGATGGTTATATAAATTTAAGATAATCATCATGTGATAGATGGTGTATATAAAATGAAAACATTTTTGAGGATTTGTATTTATGGATAATAATCAAGGAGAGTGTAATATCCCATATTATTAGAATAAGTTATAATTTTACAAGGAGCCTTGGGATAGAGAGAGATATTGGATTTGAATGTATTCATTTCCATCTCTTAAAGAAGATAACTCTATGATAGTGTTTAAAGAGTAAATTATGATTTTTATGATCATTTTTATGTGGTTACTCAATGGAAAGGTTTAAAGAGTTTACATTATATATTTTAATTATTTTTCAAGGAAATATAGGGAGTCTTCAGAAATACTATTTTATATAATGGAATCATTTCATGAACCACCGATTTAGAGTTGGCTATACATTATTCCATTGACAAGGATTTTATGGAATACTGACATTAATATACTAGATAATAGATGTTATGTATTATTGGAACTCATGAGAAAACATCACATAAGCTTGATATAAATAATGGTATATCATATATATGATTGGAGATGATATAAAATTACAGGAGATGAGGACGAGGATAAAAATTAAACATGAGTATGTGATGATCCAGCAATATAAGGATGAAGAATTGATTTTTTTGGGTTTTATAAAATATTGAATATTGTGTGAATTTTTAGAGATGAAAGAATATCTAAAGAATATGTAGTCGTAAAAAACCACACAACACTAGATTTACCAAAATGCATAATTATTTTATTATAATATATCTTCAATAATATTTATTGAAATTTATTGAAAATGGACAAAACAATTATCCTTAAATCAATGTGGTATAAAGATAATGTTTTTATTATATGATTTTGTTTCATAGAGAAGCTCTAGAAACATTGTAAAAAATTTAGAAATTATGATTTTACTGACTAGCATGCTAATGTTATTATCAAATAATTTTCAGAAAAATATAATTATAATCATAATGACATAATAGTTCCAATATAATGTTTTAAGGGTGAATTATACAAGCTAAAGGATTTTTAGAGAACCTATAATACACAAACTATATAATGTGAATATTCAAAAATTAAAAAATAAGAAGAGGATTGCACTAGTTGAGACAAGAAAAGAAGTAAGTAGTAATTATAGATCATGTTTTTATAGGATGATATTAAACATATCATTATTTTAAAACCACATAATAATTAATTAGAGATATATTTTATCTTGAATTATATGGTTTTAAATTTTTAATTACCGGGTAGTGATATAGTTAATGATTATTAGATTTGAGTTTTCATAAACTAGCCTGGACACCCTAGCACCCTGAAACCCAAGCCAGAACTAACATAGCCCAAAGGGAATTACCTATCCCCATAGGTTGGTGACTATCCCCAGGTATCATAAAATATCAAAAAATGGGAACACATTTTTCCCAACCACAACATAATAGAAAAAAATTAGTATTCTCCAAAGTAAACTCCATGGGGATAAATGTACCTAAAGTAAAACAGATATGAAAAACACAATAATAAATCCCAAAGAAACAAGAAAACAAGATTAAAACTCCTTTTCCAAAATATACACAGTACTCCATGCTCAAAAGATCAACAACAAACACCTCCTAGTGGTGATTTTCCCTTGCTTGAATCTGGAAGAAGGAAATCTGAAAATGCCTGAAGGAAAAGGTAGGGTGTGAGGTAAAAGCTCTGTGTGGTCTAACCAAGTGTTCCATAATAAGGTTCCATAATAATTAACCAAATAAATGATTTTAACTTTAATAAAAGGCATGAAATTAAAAAATAATATTTCAAACAAATCAGGTCATTTATTTAAATTGATTTAAAACATTTAAAACAATGGATTAATAAAAATTTTATATAAAAAACCTATATAAATTCATAAGGCAGTGTATAATGCCTTTCAAAAAATGGAATATATTACAAATCATAAACAATGAGAAACATGATCATCTACTAGTATATACTATAGTTCTAGGTTATGATATCCTCACACATTAAAATAGTGATAATGAAAATGTTCACACATGTCCCTCCAACACTAGAAAAAGGGGACTAACCAACATCCCACTAGGTATAAGATCTGCCAATATTCTTATGTTAAAGTCATAAAGCATTAATAAATTTCTATGTAAATTCCATACTAGTGTGTTTTTTAAAAATAACTCACTCACTACACTGTCTTGCATGTTCTGAAACAAACAATAGATAATGTTAAAATTTATTTCAAAATTGTTCAAAATAAAACTAACCCATTTCCCATTTCAACATTCCTATCTACATTTAGTAACAAAAAGCCTTTATTAATTAATTTCTTACTTTTTCATGATAAAACCAACTGGGTATCTTATCAAAAAACTATAATAAATTTTCTCTAATAAAAATTTAAAATCAATTTGACAATTTATTTACATAATTTTATATCATAATTTCCATCAATTCAAAAATCATACCCCGATTCATTAGAATTGAGGGTTTTCCCAAAATGTCAATCCAAATAAATTTAAAATCCCAATACATATAGAATTAGGTTTCCACAATTTAATTTAAATCAATTTAATTTAAATCATCAAATTCTAGGTTAAATCAATTAGAAAATCTTAAATAGAACCACCTACCTTAGATCACAGGATCATGTAACACAATAATAGAAAAGGGAAAATAAAAAAAAGAACATCAGAAATGAATTACCAAGAATCAGACTTAGATTCAAGATCTGAAGAAACTTAATTTAGATCACTCAACAATTGGAATATCTAAAAAACTATAAAGATGATAGAATAAGAGATCTAGAGAGAAGGAAATGGAGAAGAACACTTACCATGTTAGAGATCAAATGACGTTCTCCATTCATTATTCTGTATCAGAAGGGGTTTAATGTTCCAGGGGGGGTCTTTAGAGATCCCAAAACCTTTAAAAATGAGATATATTGAGTTAGGGCTGAGTGATGGTCCAAAATAGGGATTAAAATATTTTAAAATATTTTTCAGAATTAAAATTTCGGCACACGTGGTAAGCTGGGTGGGGCTGCACGATTTTTCAAATCACACTCCCTAACCATATTCCCATTTTAGGGAGTCTAAACTTTCTACTAGTTGAGTTTATGGTTTATTAAACCTTTTTCCAACCAGGAACACCCTTACTACCATGGTTTTCATGGGTTTCACTAGTAGGGCACACGATTTGGGAAAATAGTGCTCCAATCATGCATATCCCAGGAGCCTTCCAAAATTTTCAAAATTTATTATAATAAACCATAAACAATACCCAACCAATGAGTGATCAAAAGAGGGGGTCAAGGAGCACCTGAAAATAGTAATACAATTTCATAACCTCCCCACTATAGAAACTTTTTCTCCCTAGAAATCTGGTTAAGAAGTCTCCATCTTAGAAATATTAAGTAATTTCTCTTTCATAAGTGTCTTTATTTACCATTTATTGTGAGTATTAGAACCATACACCCATATAAATCAAACCAACAGAATGATCCTACCATGAATTACATTGGTTTCAAAATCAACTATCATGACCGGATGCTTAGTCAGGGATAAATCAAGCTCAATATCAAGATCACTCTAGCTCAGAACATAAGATGGAACAGAAAGATACTTTCATAGCTAGGATACATGACACATGTTATGTATCAAAGTCAATTATGGTGAAGTTATAAATGGTAGGACACTTTTCCCACTAGCTAAATAACCTCAAAAGGTCCTTTAAAATGAGGATAAATCATACCTTGCCTCCTAAGCTGTCGATGACCCGAACGAGGTGAAACATTCAAGAACACATGATAACCAACTAATAATTCCAATGGTTTTTTATGAATATCAACATAAAATTTATA
Source organism: Viscum album (assembly GCA_963277665.1). Lineage (NCBI taxonomy): Eukaryota > Viridiplantae > Streptophyta > Magnoliopsida > Santalales > Viscaceae > Viscum > Viscum album. The sequence goes on from OY728145.1 coordinate 540,591,683, forward strand.
CTATATTTTTCATAACAAAATTCAATGAAGAAATAATTGAATCTATTTTGTTATATCTTTCAGCAAGATCAATCCAACAAAGGAAGATTCACAGATCTTTGACCAACACAATGGAGATTTATAAGGATTTCCATAAAAGGCATCAAAAGGATACATTTTGACCAAATACTGGTAACTACTGTTATAATAAAACTCATCAAGTCCCAAATGGTTATCCCAAGCTATACCAAAGTGAAGAAAACAATAATGAAGCATATCCTCAAGAATCTGTATAGCCCTCCTAGTCTGTTCATTCGACTAAAGATGGTATAATATAATCAAATGAACCTAAGATCCGAGTTCCACCTGAAGGCCTATATCAAATTTGAAGTAAAATATATATCCCTATCAGATTCTATAATATATAGAACTATGTGAAAACGAACAATCTATTTAACATAGATATTTCCCATATCTACAACTTTGGTTGTATCAGGAATCAGTATGAAGGGATTCGATTTAGTGAACCTATAAATCAAAATCCAAATGGAATTATTCCTTTTATAGTTATGTGTAATCCTAACCAAAAAATAAATATAGATCCCATCCCTCTTCCATGACAACACTTGAAGTGGATAAAGAAAATCAGAAGGTCTCTAGTTCATGGCCTTGGCCTATTTGAAAGTATAGATGGTGACAAAATCAGCAATAAACCATCTCATACATAGACACAAAAATAATTACCGCATGGAATAGAGAATATTCATGGTTCATGGGATTATAGCCCACATGGAATTATGGAAATACCACATTACAACATTCTTTATTAGCTATAATACAAAAATTATTCTCATTACATAGAATGTACTCCATTAAGAATAACCACTCAGCGACCATATCCCTATAAAAAAGAGTGTCTATAATTCTATGGAGCCCATCATCATGTAGTTGTTCCTGAAGAATAAATTTGATAAGCGAAGAAGTCACCTGAATAATGGAAAAGTAAACCATGGCCCCTAATTCCAGGTCTCCAATAAGTAATTTTCAAAAAAGAGACATCAAGTTCCACTGTTCTAAAGATTTTTTCATAGCCTAGGTCAGATGTTTCCTACTCTAAGAATCTGTGATAAAATTCCCCTTCCCTAGGGTATAGGTGATGTCAACTTCAAAATATTCCAGTTATTCTACCCAACGCCTCTAGCAAAATTTTAAATATTTTGGATATATGATATAACTCAATCTCATCTTGTCTGAAAACATGTTGAAACATTCTATAAAAGGTAATATTTCCAAATATTAATATAATTCCTCACAAATACAATTTCAAGGTTATGGGTAAGATAATTAGATTTTAGTGGCCTAAAATACGGTGATCCATAGGCTACGACATGACCACCCTGCATAAGAAAGCATTTTAAAACTGAACCTAATGAATCATAGAAGACCACATATCCCTGATCGACCTTTGGAAGAGTCAACACCATCATAGTAGTTAGAATATTTTTCATCTCAACAAATTAATACATACATTTCCATCCCAAAAAAATTACTCCCTTTAAATTTTGGGCAGTCATTAGAGAAGCCAACTTAGAGAATTCCCTTACAAACTGGTTATTATATCTAGAAAAACCCGAGAAGTTCCTAATTTTAAAAAAAATCATATTTTCTCCAAGTTCATAACACCTTTAACATTATCATGGAAAACTAATATACTATGTTCCAAAACCATGTATCTCAATAACTTCACTTCCCAAATACATAAATCAAATTTGATAGATTGGCATAAAGTTGAAGATTTATCACCAATTATAGAAATATTTTAAAATGATGAACATGGTACTCATTGTAGTTAGATTAAACTATCATGTCATCCACAAAGACAAACACAAAAGTGTTAAGATACTAGTGGAAAATCAATTTCATTAAATCCATAAAGACTGCATGAGAATTGGTTAGGCCAAATGGCCTGACAAGGTACTCATAATGGTTGTACCTACCCCAAAATGTGGTTTTCTAAATGTTATATTATTTTATTCTCAAATTACGGTAACTAGATTGAAGATCAATATTTGAGAACAACTTATCCCCTTTCAACTAGTCAAACATATAATCAATATATGGAAACAGAAAATTTTTTCTTTTGTCGTAACTCGATTGTGTTATCGGTGATCAATACAAGGGAAAAGTGACCCATTAGCTTTCTTAGAAAAGAGAAAATGCACCACCTAAGGTGAAAAAATTAGGAATATAAATACGTTCTCTAACAGATCATATAATTGAGTCTTCAACTATTTCAATTCAGTTGGGGATATATGGTGAGAAGGAATAGATATCAACTGAGTACTAGGTACTAAATCAATAGAAAACTTTATCTAATTTACCAGTGTAAAACCTGAGAAATCAAAAGGAAAATTTTTAGGAAACTCAATTAAAAACTGAGGGATATTATCGCTCAAGTATTATCTCTCTAGATTAAAGTAGAACACTAATATTAATTTCTGTAACTATGGATAAGAATTCTCGAATCTACTCATCCACAGGTCCCATTCTCCCTGAAAGATACAACACAACCCATTGGGTGTAGTAAAAGAGACTACTATAAGATGGAAATCAATAGGATATTTATTATAAATTATCCAATCAATAATACATATTATTCCAAGGGTTTTCATGTCATGAACTTGAAAATCCCAAGCATTCTCGATATCTGATAATGAGAAAACACTTGAAGGGAAACAATTTCTAGGTTCTCCCTTTATTTTGAGGGTTTTATTAATATCTATCACATATTATAGAATATATTTTGGAGGATTTAGTAGATTCATAATACATTTTGAGATAGAGTAATGAGACACACCAATATCAAATAAAGAAGTCACTAAAGTTGAGGAAATAGTGTATCACCTCACACTGTTGCTAGACACATATTTTCTTCCTATGTAGACTCTTCCTCTATATGAAAAAGCATGGATCTAGATTACAATAGATGGAAACACTTAGTTCATGAAGTATCTAATTTCACCTCATTAATTTTAGGAAAATATTATTTTGTGGCATAACATGGTTATGAATAGACATGAAAGAATTTCCACAAGTGACCCTAGTATCTGTAGGAACCATATATCTTGGTTGCCTTGATGAAAAACATTTTTGAGTCCAAAGATTTTCAAATTAGTAGAAAATAATATGGACTATACCTAGAAATAAAATATGTTGATAAAAACCCTTCTGTAGAGAACTACACTGAGAATCATCACTCTTTCTCTATCCTTTTGAGGAACTGATAGAACTACCATTGGTAGATAAAGGAACTGTCGTTTACCCTGATATACCAGCTAGCTCTGTTTCAACCATCAATGCTTTATCCTAGAAATCATATAACAGTGGATATTGAATATAAAAAACTAAGATTAAATATCAGATCAAGGTCTCATATCAATACATTGAGTATTAATCTTTTCATTTGATATAATTTAATGGAAAACTAGACATGATAAAAAATTCAAGTTGAATACACAATCACTGTTCTATCATCCTTCTCAGGTTTGAAAATATATATAGCCTTAGCCAAAACCAAAGAATTTGGATATAACTATTTAGTAAAAACAACATTAATGTTCTTCCAATCTAATCCCATGTGCTTCTTCATCGTTAACATCGTGTCCCACCATCTTTTGCTAGGACCTTTCATCATGATGGTTTCACATTTCACATTGATTTCATCATGCATTTCAAAGAACTTGAATAAAATATAAACTCTACCTAACCAATCTTAATCCCCTTGAGGGTCATTTAAGCCATGGATCACCATTGGTTTCTAGGGAAGGAATTCCTCAACATGATTCCATAATTCATCCCTTTGAGGTTCCACAACTAGAGCCAGAATAGGAATGGGTGCAGTTGCTTGTCCCAGAGCCTAGATAGCATGTATGATAAACTAAATCATATTTTAGATTATGAGAGGGTTTACCACTATAGTTCATAGGTTTCTTCCTCCTAAATCCTATTCACACATATTCTTGGAGGCATGATTATACACAACATGAGAAGAGAACATTGAAGACATCATATTAACACTCAATCAGAACAATAAGGGAAATTAATCCCATCAAATAGATAACAAGATTTGGATTTAATCATATCCCAATCAAAAGTTATGAAAATATTAGAAGTAATCCTCAAGACATATTTTCTAGACCACCCATGGTGTCTTAGGGATCATTATAGTGAGATCTCTCCTGACACTCAGTTGTAAATACCTCCTATGTCCCGAAATTTTTTCAAAACATCATACTAACGTCAATGAAAGATGTATAACCTACTCCTTTGATAAAATTTTTTCAAGAGTCGACCTAAACACCCTGGAACCATGATTACCAAGCTAAAAATGACATATAATGAAGGGTGTTCCCGATCCCCATGAGTTTGCAACCAGCACCTGACATCATAAAACAAAAAATAGGAACAAATTTTCGTCAAACACAGCAGAATAAAAAACAAAAATCATTATTCTGAAAAGAAAACTATATATAGTGAATATTAATAGAAGTAAAATATGTGTCAAGAAAATTTACATGACAAAATATAGTAAAATATGATAAACAACCCCAAGTCCAAACAAGTCATAAAACTCTATGATAAAAATGTCAACAACCACCACCTCCCAGTGGTTCTATCCACTTTCTAGAAACCAACATAAGTACATATGAAAAATAACTAAAATCAAATGTAGTGTGTGACCTAAAATCCCAATAGTGTCTCAACATGTATTCCATAATAATATGAAACTACAATTAAAAAAATCATGCTTTAAATTTTAATAACCAAGCATGGCAGTACAATAGATTTTTTTAAAAAATATTCCTTTTCAATTCAATAGATGGAATGATATAAAACTACAGATTAATAAATATTTTATAGACAACATTTTATATAAATTCATAAGGAATGTGTAAAATAGTTTATAAGTAATGGAATATATAAGAAATAATTAAAATTAAGAAACATGGCTATCTTCCAAGAGGTATGATAGTTCCAGGATATAGGATGCTCACACACTCAAATAGTGATGATGATAGTGGGAACACACATCTTTATGAAACTAAACAATGGGAACTAGACAAAATCCCACTAGGAATAATATATTCCAATAGGTTTATGTTATATTTTTAAAGCATATATATATTTCTTGGGAAATTCCAACCTAGTCTATTGGTCCTAAATTACTCACTAACTACCCAGGCATGGATGTTATCAAACAAACAATCAATATTTATCAATTTATTTAAAAACAATATGAAATATAAATAACCCATTTCCCATTTCAGCATTCCAATCTCTATTTAAAAACCAAAATGGGTTATAAATCCATTCATGATTTTTCAAGATATAACCAACTGTGGTTATTATCAAAATAATTTATGGATTTTTTCTCAAATACAAATATGAAATCAATTTCATGAATAAAATTTAAAAATTTAATTCCAAAATTGAAATTCATAATCTACATCAATTCTAAAATCACACCCCAATTCATTAGAATTGGTGGTATTCCCCAAATTTCATACCAAAAAAATTAAAATCCCATTTAATATTGAATTTTGTTTTCAGAAATCAATTGAATGAAATGTAATTTAAATCAAACAATTCGATGTTAAATAAATTGGAAAATACTAAATAGAACCACTGACCATAGATAACGGGATCACTCAACACAACACCCATAATGAGAAACTCCAATGAAGAATGTTGCAAATGAAGATCCATGAAACAAAAATATATAAAAGATGCACATAAAATGAATTTATATCCCAAAAATAATAATATCAAATAAAACCTAAAAAGAGACAAGAAGAGAGAGGGAGAGAAGGAAAGGTATAATAACTCTTATTAAGGAGGGATCAAACAATATTTACTACTCCTTGATATTCTCTAGAAGGGGTTTGGACGATACAAAAGTGGTTTTTGAGTGATCCCAAAACCATTTCCAATGAGATGTCCTGATTTAGGGCCGAGTGGGGGTCCAAAATAGGATTCGAGGAATTTTAAAATATTTTTTTCCGAATAAAAATTCTAGTACTCACGGTAGTAGGGAATTACCGAATAGTTTTTTAAGCTATTCACACCTATAAATGGGTGCATGGTTTCAACTAGGTGGGTACACAGTTTTTCAAACTATGCACCTACCATAAAAACCCATACCGCCTTGGTTTTCATTGTTTAAACTAGTAGGGCACACAGTTTGAAAAAACCACACACCAAACAATGCACAACCCAAGAGACTTCTAACATATTCAAAATTTCACCCGAAGAACCTTTAAACAAGGCCTAACCAATGCATGAACAAAAAAATTGGTTAGGGAGTACCTCAAAATAATAATAGTATGTTACATATGTTATTCTAAAGAACATTATTTGTTTACTCTTAATATAATTTTTTTTTTCATTCGAAAATATTTTACTATTTAATCTATACTAAAAAGAAGAAAAGGAATGGGGATTTATAGGAGTCATTTTAAATTAAATTTGGATGTCATTTACTAATAGATTTTATGGAATAATACATATATCATGTTGAGACTATTTGATAATTATTATTAAAATATTTATGAATCTTCATTGAGAAAATATATAAATACAAATATCAGGTTATGATATAATTATGCGCATTTTGTCTTTACACATCTAAAAGAATAAATTAATATCTTGGTGGGTGAATATACGTGATTATCCATTGATCATGGAAGACCATTATATAGTCATGTGGAATGAGTAAATAAGAAGATCATATTGATATTATTTCATTTAGATTTTCTAAATCTGTGTTCAAAATATTGATGAAATGTGCGAGATAAAGAAGATATTCCCTAAATCCATTAAGTATATATGATATATATATAGAATATATGTTATTTTATTCACTAACAAATTGATAAATATGAAATGATAGAAACAAAAGAATTTGAACATGTATGTTTGGTATATTATAATATTATATAAGGAGGTATCATGTGGAATGAAATTATATTTCATGCCACTATAAATCAAAATCATAATGTATGTTTAATATTATTTTTCAATAAATGAATATAACACTATCTCATTCTACCACTCTAGATCATATGTTATGATTGGATGGTGTCACAATTTAGATTTAGGCATACTCCATGCTGGTTGAATGATAACATCTATCATTTGAATGAATTCATCCCATGATTAACTATTATTTAATGAAGAGTAACATATTTCATAACAATCATGTGATATATTAATGCACATATTTGACCTAGGTATTATAGGAACAATTTAATCATATGTTATAATTCATGTGTAAATGCGATATAACTCGAGGCATATCCTTGAGTCCATATAGATGGAGGCATATCATGTGTGATGAGTGTGATAACCTATTACTTCTTAGTTGGAGCTCTGGAATCCTTGCAACTCTCTTGTATTCCTATTTATCATAGTAAGGTGCTAAATCATCATAGAGTGAATGGAATTAAAGTATGTACATCATGTTATTCAACTTAATCCCATGGATACATCACCGAAATGAAATTCTTTAGGTTACCCTTGTGTGATATTCATTAAACAAATATGTTAAAGATGCATGTTGTTTCAGATTTGGTTAAAGGTATGTGGTTTTACAGTGTTTTTCATATTTTTTTTCAAGGTTAAATATTTTTATGGAATATCTTTGTAATTGTAATTACAATAACATTAATTTCATAAAATAAGAGTTATTTGACACATAATAATCACACGAGTGGTATAAAAGCATACTGTATTTTTAAATTTATGAAATCATGTGGGAAATGATGTTTTTTATTTCATATTCTATTTTTCTTGAAAATCCTAAAAAAAATTTGTGTTTTTCCCATGATTTCTATACACTTGAATCTAATATAAGATATCCTAATATATGACATATTTTAATATCATGGTTCTATATTGGTTATAGAGTATAATATTATCTAATTTAGAAATATTATTTCACTACGCCTTTTATCAAAACTAGAACATCACATCGTCGATCTGATATATTCGTATCTCATAAAATATGACATGTGATATTGTATAGGATGATCCAAGTATCAGTTTTAAAATATAATGGAAATGTATTCTTCAATTTTAATCATTCAAAGTTGATGACATCATCCAGATTGTTAAATATGATGGATGTTGTATCCTACAATTTCTCTCTTAATCGTAGAATAAAATAGGAAAAGAAATTTTTTATTTTTATTGATATTGAATTCAGAATTTAATTAATTATATATAAATAGTTTACAAATAATGATAAAAGGTAATTTGAGGATATCTATTAATTTATAAAGAGTCTGTAAAATAATTTATTATAAAACATTATAATAAATTAATAAATATTTCAAAAACATTTATTATTAATTATTACTTAATATAAGATGTTAATTTTAAAATAACTTTTATCAAAATTATATTGTGTTCCATATAAATTAAATAAAGCGCTTATTTATTTAATCATAAATAATATTTATAAAGTCTTTATAAATTACAACATATTTCCAAATATGAAGTTTTTATATTTAATTTATTAATTGGTCATAAATAATTAAATTTTAATTGTTCAAATAAAATCCCAATATTGGGAAATTATTTACACCTCATAGAAGGAGTTTTGATGATTGATTTGAAAAGTGTTTGAATAATATTAAATATATCCTAAATAGATTATATTCATATTTGAAAAAATAAATATTGAATTACAAAATATTTATAATTCATAAAATATCACTTACATAAAGTAAAATTCTATATGAAAAATAATATGGATGGTTTGTATTATTAAAAGAATACAAAGTGTTTATATTCAAAATTATGGAACATCCATTATAAATTATATGAATTATAAAGTTTTTTTAATTATCTATTAATTGTGAATTGTTTATAAATGGTTATTGCTTGTTTTAATTTATGAATTTTTCATTTATTTAAATGTTGTTCACTAATTTATTCATTGTTAGAATATTTTATACTATGAAAATGTGTATTCAATATCTTAAGTTGTTAAAATATATATTATAATTCAAAGGTTGAGGAAAATTGGGACCATATTCCCACTATACTAGAGGCACATTCCTTTTCCTTAAAAGGTGTGGGTTGGCTATACATCGCTTCAAGCATACTCTTGTTGATATTATCAATATTATAAAATTTTAAATTTTAACATTATATATTCATATATATCATGTATGAGATTAAATTTTATATGTTTAAATATGTTTATCATCTTCTTATTGGTTAGTTACATAAATTATTGTTTGTGTATAGAGTTACACATAAATATGGTTTGAACATATTGACTAGGATGATGGAATATAATTCTATAACTAAATATTTAAGAGCATGAATAAATAAATATAATAAAACATAATATAAGATGGTGAGATTGAATCCTCTTAAAAATATAGTATTCTTTATTCCTTTTAATGAGTTTCTTGTCAGGGATTCAATCAACTAACTATGTAGGTTATTCCATAGCAGGGTACCCTTAGATTATTTTTTGGAAGGAACTAAAGTAATATGTGACCTTAAATTATCTAAATGGTTAATTCAGGATATATTTGGGTTCCCCTGGACTATCTTGAGTAAACAAGTTCATAGTACATGGTTTAGGTTACACATAGCTGGGAGACCTTAATAATATTAGGTTATTAGAGGAATAGAGTTGGGTTTATCCACATAATAGATTGGATGAAGAGTTATCTTATCGACTATCCAAGAGTCATATATGATTTGATTGGGATGAATACCTACCAAAATAGTAGCATGGTGAGACAAACACCACCAAAAACTAATTACATAGTGCTATATCAACATTTTTCACTATTGGATATGATGTTTCTAAAGGGGTTATCATATTAGTGGGATGCTATTTAACAAAATTCCCTAATAGATAGTAATAAAACTAGATACTCATCTGATAAAGACATATATTATAGATAAATTAAATCATTATGATTATGATTAGCATTTAGGTAAATCCTTTAGTAAAAAAAATCATAATGTTAGAAACACTAAAGGTTGGTAGTTTAAGAAGAGTTACAGAGTAAATAAAAAATTCTATTCTATATAGAAAACTTTTCCAATGTAACCATGTATTGAAGTTGTTCAACATGTGAATCTAGATAATTATAATGATTCAATTATGGTATGAATGGAATTAGATTATAAATGACCTCAGTAATTTTTTGTCTCATATACTCTATGAGAATTAAAATTCTAATCACTAGGTGAGACTAATGGTTTCATTAAGGATTATTATGCCTATGAATTTCATTCAGTTTTAATCTATAGAAATTATATAACATGGTGAAGGAATTCAAAGAAGCATTTTCCCAATATTATCATGTGGTGAGAATAGATAAACTATGCATGTGATGTGAAAGTTATAAGTCTATATTAATATTACAAGTGGTTAAAATTTTAAAATAGAAGAAGAAATTATAATTGAAGAGTCCAAAAAAGATTATTCAATTAGCCAATAAAGTTCATTAATCCCTTAATGGATTATTTGTAAGGAAGATTAATGATTCCCTATGATGGGATTATTTGAGATACCTGAAGGGGTTTTGGGAAATCCATAGAATTTATACGATAGGTATTGGTGTTATAGAAAATCAATACATTTTGTTTTTAGGGTATATGATACCAATTATATCATTAAAAGTGTTATACAAATAAATGATTTCCAAATCATGTGAATAATTGATATATCTTTTAGTTTAAACTAAATTATTGAACCAAGAGTATCTATATCAAGGATTTTAATGTAGTGAAATAAATCAACTTCATATGAATCTTAAAATGATGTATATATTCATTTAATTTATCTTATGATGTATATATTCATCTAATTTATCTTATTATCTTATAATAAGATAATGTATTCATTATGAAAGAATTTTTATGAAAACAATAATATGCTTAATTATAGAAACATAGTTTATACTTCATAAAAATATATAACATTTTTTGAAAATAGAAAACAAAAAATGTTTCCTAGGATAAAGTGGATATCCAAATTTTATTAACAATTAGGGAAGTTGTTATCACCACCAATCAGTAGAATATTTTGATAAATATTATTATTTTTAAAAGGAAAACACTCAAAACACATAAAAGAAAAATATATTAGATGGATTCAACTATTCTATAATAATTAATATTAAATGGAAATAAGAGTTATTAATTATACAAAAAAGAGTGTGTATCTTAGCAATATATTTTGAGAAGAATATAGTCTCTAAGAAGCTAGTTGGAGTATGTTTTGTCTTTATAAAAGTTTATAGTTAATAAATAAATATTATACAAGTATAACATTAAGGAAATTTCCACTTAACATACAAATGATTTTAGGAAATTTGATGGTAAATAAAAATAAAAATATTTTATTTAGTTTCTATTAGAAAGTGAATATCACCATATCCTATAAGAATATTCTAGTAAAAATATATAGTGAATGTGAGTTTATCCAAAATGAGTTTAGAATTTTTGGATAAATAATAATGTAAATAGTTACATTATTTTTCAAAGTAAATTATGATGGAAAGGATTAGAAGTATATTTGTGTTAATCTTTAAAAATACTTAAATAGAAAACAATAGTTTAGATCATGAAATTTTATGTTTTTTATTTAAAGATTTTGAATATGTTATTGGATTTGAACATTAAGAATATGATTACTAAATCTCATCATTATTAAAACATGAATTATTGATAGATGTTACTCACTAAAGAGTTTAGTTGGTTATCTTTATCAAATGGTGACATAAATAGGTTTTAGAAATTATATATAAATTTAATAGTTTAATAAATCCCAATAAATTCAAAAAAACATATGGCTGATATGGTAGTCTATCATTTTTATATTCTGGTATCAACATTATCTATGGAAAACTATATATGTTTATTTGCTATGTTGTTAAGGGTTAAAAGTTGGACTAGAAGTTTTCTATAGGTTTTTTCCTAAAGTTGTAACTATTTTAGCTGTTGGTGGTCCACTAGCTCACTAGTGAGCCCGAAAGTGGCTATATCAATCTATTATAGCCAATGGGTAGCTCGTGGGTCTATACCATAAGGCCCATGGCATCACTGGATATAGTTTTTAGTAGTGTAGGTTGTGAATTTTTTCCATGAACAACACAACTCTTATTTACCCTTACCCCTTGACCCTATCTCAAAATATATGAACCTTAGGAGTAATATTTTTAAATTTTCCACTCCCAAACTCAATTATTGGTAGATCAAAGCGATGTTATATACAATGGTACCCAATAAAAATGTCTATCCATGATTATCCTTTAATCTGTATTTTTTTTCTTGATTGATTATTTCTAATGTATATAAATTCATAGGGTATAATCTGATATATAATTTTTACTTGAATTTATGGTTTTGGTCTTATCTCTTACTTCTGTTGAGATCAATCTATTTTGATTTGGCTTTCACCATCAAAGGTGACATGTTTCAAACTCTTTATTGATTGATCCTAAATATTCTTATGTAGTTGTTTTTATATCATTTATTCCTATTATAATTAATATGTTTATTGAGTTTTATATAACTTGTTTAAAAGTTCTAAATCACGATCTTATCATTTAATGAATTAATAGACCTTTTTACTTGAAATTTTATTTAGCTTGAATTCTTCCACTTAGTAGATTAATATTATATTTTGAAAATAAATGGATTTATTTTCAAAACATAATGTTTATTATCATTAAAATATAAAATCCTTTTTTAAATGAAAATGGGTTTATTCTTTTAAATATATTTCAAATTAATGGTTTATAGTGCTTCTTTGGAAAGTGTTTCAGAATGATTTTGAGAACAACTTGTGATGACACATTTTTTCAAAGAATTAATGAAAATTTGTTTCAAGCCATTTTAATGGAATGATTTTTATTTCAATTTCTTCATTAACATTCATGTTTCGTACTTTTAAATGGGTGTTAAAGGAAGTGAGTTTTCATAGACCTCTTAAAATGATAATTTAATGTGTTGTTTTGTTTAAATTTTAATTTTTTTTTTCAATTTGATTCTCCACAAAGGCTTGTTTCTAAATTTATTATTTAAATGATCATGTTGTGAAATTAGTTTATTAAAACCATATATATGATTTTTCTTGATTAATGGTGCTTGGTGCACATATTGATGGGAGTTTCAAAAGTGATTCTTTCTCTATGAGGGAGCATATGGGTTATGGTAGGTCATTATCCTTGTATTATTGTGCATGTTTATGGTAATTTGGATCTATATTATAATCATTTATTCTTATTATATCAGTCAAAAAAATTTATTGGTAAAGGGAATCTTGGGTAGTTAGATGATAGACCTATATTTATGCTATAATATTATATACTCTTACCATGATTCACTCATCCCTAGAGAAAATGGGTTTAAGAAAGGGATGTGCTCTAAGGGGGTGGGTGTATGATGAATCATGGAGCTTGTATACCTTTACATATTACATTTTCATGTAGTCAGTCATGATATATATTAGATTATATTTTCTAGACTCACTACCACATCTAGGATTCACCCATGACACTTGACCATAGACACTTGAATCATGGTACATCACACTTGACCTATTACATTGATCACTCGATCATTACTCAATACTGAAGTATCCAGATTTTCCTATATTATTATATCTTCTTATATGTATGATTAAATTTCATTATTCATATATCTTCCATTAATATTTTATACCAGTACATGATATGTGGTGCCAACTTATAGTTTCTTTAATCCTTGTTGAGATTATCTTATGAAATGGGTTTCAAAGATTTTAGAGAAATATTATCTTATTAGAACAGTTTTGGAATGTTTTCCACTTTATAGTTATAAATGGATTTTCATTAGAAAAAATGAATAGTTTTGTGGTTTATGATATTCAAAACATTATTTAATGGATTTATAATTATTTTAAAATATGAAATTCCTTATCATTATTTTGTAAATTATAATTTTTTTTGTTTTCATATTTTAAACTAGAATATTTGAATTTCATTGTAGAAGGAATTGCCCAGACACCTCATTGGGATCCTACTAGGATTCTTTTCTCACATCCGTTATACATAAATTGGTATATTCATTCTTCATGTTTCATTATCATGAATGTGGGTTATCTTTATATTTAATTTGTGGGTTCGATAATAGTTGAATGAGGGAAGGTAACTTGGGACATGGTGGGTGTTTATATACCATGAAGAGATGGGTTTTTATAGTCCCATTATGTTAATTTCTATTTATTGATGTTATATTTCATCTCATTTAATTCTGATATCATGGTCTTGGGTGATTCCGTTATTTTTTGATATCTTTGTATGTTTATATTATTTTATCAAATTTTCTTCTATGTCCACTATATATATTGATTTATTTAATGTTTTTAAGGAATAAATCAGTCCTAAAGGCTGATTATTGAGGACCATAAACGTGTTTCCAACCTATTCAGATCAATAATTCCCTTTGATATACTGGAATATTGAATCAGGTGATAGTTCAGATGGAATCCCAAGTCAGTTTTTATGATCAAATATGTTCTGATTAACATGTTCTTATATATGGTTTTGTATTGTTTTCATATTTTTTTAAGAATAAATAATTTATTATATAAAAGGTATTCTCCACTTTTTCACTCATTCATTGTACTGATATACATTTTTTTTGATTTATAAAGATAATTGTCTTATCAATGTGTATCTTTCTATTTTCCCTAATAGATTTCATTCAAGTATTATTATCAGTTTTTATAAAATGTTAATATTTACATGAGTAGGAATTATATATTAGACATGGAATATGATCATGTAGAACAAAAAAGTGTTTTTGTATATAAGATGACCCAATATGTATAACACATAGAGTGGCATACACTATGCCTTTGGTATAATAAGGGTCCATATATCATATAGCAGTCCTCATCACCCGAGGTTGGTGAGATACCAAACATGAGAACATTTATACATTGATAATTTTCTTATAAGATCCTTGAGGATAAGATTATCAGGGGATGGTTGGGTGTATTTTTTATGATTTCATCAGTTTGATAAAAATTTAGATGGAATGTATCCACTTGTACGATGATTATGACATCAAATACCTTGATATAGATAAAATACAGATTATGTTAACAAAACTAGATAATAAATATGATGTGATAGTCTACTAGGATGAGGTGTGCGAAATTTTCTAATCCCTAAATGGTTAATGACTTTTGATATATTTATTATTTTGGATAGTATATAGTCATGGAATAAAAAACTCAGGAGATGGATATATAGGATTGATGTAATCTAAATCCCAAGGTATCTCACTATATTATCCAAAAAAGCATATGAGAATTCATGATAGCATGTTATGTGGTTGGTTGATACATTTCTTTGATAATCATCATTCCATATCCCTTTATAGACTTTTTAGAACTGATGTTTTTATATAGGTTATTCAATTATTTCATTTATGGATCCAATGATTCATATTTATTTTCAATACTGTTATGGTCCATGGAGAGACAATTTGTGGTATACTAAATAGGGACTGGTTTTCACTCAAAGAGATGTTGAAAAAGTATTTTGGATGTAATAAAAAAGATTTTTGATTTGTTACTTACAAGGTATTTCATGTGATATAATACATGCTAAAGGTTGATGAAAACTTTAAAAAAGATTCATGGAAGAGATCTAAAATTGATTTTTTTTATTATTTCAAAATTATTATATATGATAAAATATACTATGAAGTGGAACAAATACTTTTAGGGTTTAGTGAAAGTGAGTTATTGAAGGATATATGACCTAAATCAATTATGAATATGTGATATGTATAGGCTATTCCATATTGTATGACAAAACTACTCACTAAATACAACATGAATAAAAATGGTATTTTTTACAAGTAATTTTTGTACATCATACTAAATGATAAGTAATTATTATTTGGTATGAAATTATATTTCATTCCACTAAAAATATAAGTTATAATGTACGATTGAGATCATGTCATAAGGCCGGGATATGCCACTACCTTCTACTACCTCTTCTAATCGTAAGTTATGATTGCACGGTGTTATAAGGTCGTTTCATTGAATATTCAATATAGGTTAAAAGATAATAGTTATCATTCCAAGGAAAACTTCATCTGGTTAGAAATCACTAAATGAATAGTTATATATAATGTAATGATCTGGAGACAAAGAAATGCATGAAAACACTGTATGTCATAGTATGCTATTTACTCATGTATTATAACACATTTGTAAATTCATTAGAACATGAGGAATGCCTTCGATGATATATATATATGTAGGTAGATCCCATTCAATGAAGGTGATAAATTTTTTATTCTTGTACTATACTCTCAAATCTATGTAGCTCTATTTTCTTCCTTCTATGTACAATGATGTGATAGCACACCATAGAGTGGAGGGAAGTGTTGTAGGTATGGAATGCAATTCAGATTAAGATTACATATATTTCATGGATATAGAAGTATTTAGAATTAACATATGTGATATTCATTAACCATGTACGATAACTATTTATTCTTCATTGACTTCTATATCAGGAAGACGATTTTATAGTGTTATTCATTTCTATTTTGTCATGTTTTCATATTTCATACATATAAATCATTGGATTCATATTTTATTCACTTTTATTTCATCAAATAGGAGTTATTTGACCCTTAAAAATACCATCATGATATTCTCATGAATTTATAATAGAAATTATTGTAAGGGTTTTATAAATATATTATTTCATCATATTTTCTCTTTTAAACACCAAGATAAAAAACATGACCCAATAATCACTAAGGAATATCCATTCATTAATAATTATTAAACATGTTCATATAGATATTTTTGTTCATTAATGATTTTTTTTATTGAGAAACATTTATGCTATGTTGATATACAACTAATATTAAAAAAAGATGTCATTTTTGATTGGAAATTAAATTAATATATGAATTAGACATCTACTATTGATTCACCCCCTATTATTGGTCAACATATATCCTAATGTGTCACTAAATTGGTATTTTATTGTAGGTTATCTCTCATTGATATTTAATTTTTTATTCTATATCTTCTGATTTCATATTAAACATATCCTAGTATCAGAAATATTTAGTATTCATCTTTCAACCTCATTTACTAATGTATTTTTAAACTTATATATGATTACATATATGAGCTTATTTCCTCTATAGACTTGTGAATTAAATTCATCTAGTTATTTCTATGTATATAGTTAGAATTCATTGAAGGATATTGATTATATATATTTTTATTCTCTTTTGGATTTATAATTATGTATTCAATTTTATGAATCTATATTCATCAATTCAAAATGAATTATAATTTTTATAATCTCTCTATATAATTTTTTGATAATGTCTTCAATAATAAAGTGGAGGATTTTTTCCCAGAAAAGAATAAATAAATGGGGAAAAATAATGAAATGGATAAAAAAATCTATATTCTAAAATAAAGGAGAAGTTTCAATACACATAATCATTGATCAAGTTTAACCATCAAATGTAGTATAAAAATAACAATTAGTGGATTAATCATGAAATATATAAGAAATAGATAGAATTTTATCGAGACAAGTTTTATTAAGAAAATTTAACAGATATATCTTATGAAGAATATCATCAAAGTGAATTTGTCAAGATTAATGATTGTGGTGATAAAATTTAAATTATTTTTCTTGAAGATTATATAGATATTAATTAAGAAAACAAAAACTATAGGAGTAAAACATCAAATTTAAAATGGAAATATTTAATTACTATTAATGAAACTATAATTCTTTCTATGATGGATTCAAAATATAATGTTAATATATCATTAGGAAAATAAAATTTATTTCTTTAACAATATATCATTTAATACTTTCATGATTAATTAAAAGAGGCCGTGTTGACTTTACTTAATCCTTATAAAATGTAGCATGTATAAAGTTCTATTAAATACAGAATAATTATGTTGCAGTTTATTATTTTATCCATAAACATTTGAATGATAAATAATATATTATTCATAAATTACTAAATTATTTTTATAATAAAATAAGTGTTCAAAATATAATCTTGCATCAAATATTAGAAAAAAGAGTTAAAAATCTCCTAATTGAAGTAAAAAACTCTTTATTAATGGAAATTCGTATGAATGTTAATTGATGTATATAAGTAAATAAAAATTATCTGAGAAGAAATGTGATAAAATTATTAATAAAATATTGTATATTGGAATATCATAATATAGATGTGAGGATACGAATGAGAGAAACTAAAAATTAGACACCAGAAATAGGATTGAAACCAATATTTAATGATATGTGAAGAATGAGATGTATAAAATTTTCTAATTCTTAAGAAAAAAATTTATTTTTGTCATAGTTATTGAATATAAAATTTGGGATTGAGAATATATCACCATTTTTTTTAATATTCTAGAGTGAGTTTTACACATATAAGAAGAGGCCAAGAATTACCCCAATGAAGGAAAATTGAACTACTACTACTGAGAATATTTTTGGCCATAATTTTTTAAAATCAAGATAAAATATATGTTATATAGATGAAATTATAAATCACAATTATTGTAAAAACGGTTTCTTCTTTTCCCATAATTTTATAATCATTAATTAAGATATTCTAGTTGTAAAGAAAAAGGGAAATGTGCATATCAAAAGTTGGAGAAATATTTTAAAGGTGTAGTGAGAAAATAAATATGAAGATATTTCCAAGAAGTAATAAAATATAGAAGAACATGAGAGGATTCTAGAAATTAAATGTGTTATTTAAACATTCCTTACAATTCAATTAAATTAGTATAACTCAAAAAAATCAATTCCAATCGTGTTATGCTAAAAACCCATTTAAGAAAACAAAACAGAGTTGTATATGTACACTATAAATAGAGAGACTTAAGAATAATTTATATAAATCAAAGGGTTTTTAATAAATTAATTTTTTGACTAGTATAAATGTTATAATATAACATCATGCCTGTAATAATACTAATAAATTTTGATTGGATATTATGTATAATTATAGAAAAAATAGTTATTTTTTTTATAAATTTTCTAGATATCAAAATTATCATTTTTTATTTTAAAAGAGAAAATATCCTCCAAAATATTTAATTGTGAGAAAAAAGTACATTTACCATTTAATAGTATTGAATTATTTTTTTAAAAAATTTAGTGATGTTTACATGAAGATTAGCGATATTGGATTGATTATTCTAGAAGGTATTACAAGTGGTTATTTGATTCTTTATCAATTATATTTCTGTTTTTATATCAAATATCTTTTCACACTATACTGAATAATAATGTGAATTTATTTTTTAGAATCAGTTAATAATTATTTTGGATATTAATTGGTTATTATTATTTGTTACAAAATGTTTCATGTTATAAAATTAGAGTTCATAGTCAATATCCATGTAATTATGTATAAGATTAAAACTTTGTTAAAGTTATTTCATAAACCATCAAGTGATGAATTACCACTCTTAAGGCATGAATAATTTACATAGTATAAAAAGGGTAAAAATATCATTTACTTAAACTAACTGTAACTACAATGGTTTAGAACAAAATAAATTTGAGAAAAATCTTATAAGGAATTATAATTATTATGATATTTGATTGGAACAATAAATCAATTAATGAGTCTTTTAATTTATAAAATAAATTTTAAATGAAAAAATCCCAAATTTTTTTTACTTCTTATGAATAATAAATAATAGTAAATTAATTTTAAAAGATAATTTGAATAAAAATAATAATTTTTTCACATGTGAATCAAAATCAAAACTATTGTTTAAATATTTATCATTTGATTAGTATCCATTAAATAAAATTTAATGAAAACTTTCTTGGATACTTAAAAACATTTTTACAAAAGAACATACATTAACTAGAATGCACTAATTCTGATGTTTATAGAGAAAATAAGTATCTAGCCTAATATCATAGAAAAATAATTCATTACCACATCAGGTTTTCTACTCTCATAATACTTTTCACAAATAATTAATACAGAATGAAGCATAGATATTTTTCTATATATAAAACCAAACTAAAATTAACTATATACATGTGAACTCGATCATTAATTTCGTACCCATAAATATACACTTAAATCATTATCCACTATGGAAACTAATCACTCATGATCGATAGATAATCAACAATTAAGGAATATGATACCTTAAAGGAATTAAAAATCGTGAATACGAAGAATAAATCAAAGTAAATACTAATGTTAACAATGAAAAAATAGTTATTTATAAAACATATATCCACATTTTCTAATCTTTTTTACAAATTTCCCAGAACACTCAATAAATTTAAAATCTTAAAAAGTCTTTTAGAGAGTTAAAAAATGTAAATAAATATAATTTTGAGAATTATGGTGTAATTCATATAGTTTCTTCATAATGGTTGTATACCATTAAATACTATTATATTTTCTCTACCGAGATCCACATATCTATCCTTTTAAAATATATTAATCTATCCTCTATTGTTCAATATTATATGTTTTTATATTGTAATGTTAAATGATAATTAAATTAAAAGGTCCATATATCTTTATTAATGGGGTATCCTCATATAATTTAGATTGATATATCCTTCAACATATATTAATCATTAAAATAGTTACACCATAATGTTCTGTCTCTTGGGGGATGTATTTTTTCTAACAACTATACCCATTACATGATTATGATCATTATCTATTATATTGTGAACTTATTCATTAAATTAATTATGTTAAATATCATGTGAGGATTTCAATATGATAAATTTTCCTCACACAATAATTTTATCCTTGAAAGTTCAACTTTAAATTTTCAAAATATCCATTGGATAGATTGTATAAATTTAATTTTATATTTACCATATAGACCTTAGATTCAATGAAACTTATAAAAATTAATATTCAATATTAATTATACTATAAATAATTAAAAAAACATTGAATTGAGTTATAATAAGATTATTAAAAATATAAATTCATCATGAAAATGTATTTATAAAATTGTGTAATCAAATTCCCCAACACATTGATTTTTCATGTCCAGAAAAATAATCAAATCATTCATTATTCGATAAATAATAATTTGATATTAAAAACATCAAACTCATCATGAAAATAAATAGAGTATTATAACTTAAAATTATTAAAGGATAGAATCATATACCCTCAATAAACCAAGTATCAAGAAATCATGATAAAATTTTATGTATTTACTCTCAGTTGATCACTCTCATAATTCCTAATATCAAGTCATCCAATTTAAATTTCTGGACTATGTTTTTAATGAACTTATATTCGAATCCATACTTTATCAGCAACACATATCATTTTTTTATTTTATTCATTTCCCTTGTTTTAATGGATTTTATGAATGGGAAAATGAACACATACACCGATAATCATTTGTTTCATCACTAATATAAACTAATTTAAATAGTTATGAAATGATCACAGGTTGAGTGTGGAAGTACATTAATTTGTATAAAATAGTTTTTTTAATCCAAGTATAACGCCTCTATCGCCACCACAAATCACCCCAAAACTAATTATAATAGTATGAACATAAGGGAGAGTATTTCTAGATATATTTCAGTCAAAGGTAATTTAATTATTTTATAACCCCATTTTATTTTTCAACATATTATTTATTTATTTAAAAAGCACTCTAATTTATATGTATTTTTGAAAATAAAACCATAAACACTTTTCGATTTAGTTATTATCCAATTTTTCCCTAAAATTTATTTTATCATGCTAAATGAAATAAAATGAAATTAATGTATTTACACAACTAAATGACTCTAGTACATAAGTCTTAATCCATTTATCAAAAACATTTATGATTTTCCATCATTAAAAACTATATCAACACTTGTTTTATCCTATTGATGTTCATATTTTATAAATAATGATATTTATGATTTTTAATTAATATGTCCCATATATCAATAAGGGAAAATGAATTAATAATATTATAAATATCCATCCCTCACACATGAATATAATATTTTACTCAAGTTTTACCAAATATGTAATAGCAGTATAAAAATGTTTAATGATAATTAGCGGAGAACTAACTTAAATGAAAAAATAAAAATAATTGTAAAATTTATTAATATCTTATTATATTTAAATTGAATGGAATTAAATATTAATGTGATTCATGTGGAAAAACAAGTTACTTAAGAATCTAATGGATTTATAAATTTAATGTTTTATACATGAGTAAACTTATTTACAATTGTAATTCAAAAAAGATATATTAATAATATATAAAGATGATATTTAATTTTAAAAATTTATATAGATCCTATATATTTCAACATTATTTTATATTGTTTTACATACAAGAAACTGATGAAAATTAATAAATTCTTAGGTTAATAAAAATCCATAAAAAATAGTAGAAAAATAAAATAGAAGAAAATTTAAGATTCCTTGGAGGCTTCATCATAATACTCATCACTACCTCTAACCTCCAACTTGATCATTACCAATAAAGGGATGAAACCCAATAATCATTGTATATATGCTATATATTTTGTATCCATTGAAGAAAAGGAATCCTTTTCATTATTTTATTAAGTGGATAGACTGTCTCCACAACCTATGTCACTCCTTGTGGGGTCTCCTCTAATTGTATCCCAATAGAATAAACCGAATTCAGAATAGGATTTCATGTGGTAAGAGTTATAGGGTTGTAGGATCTGCCTCGATGGTCACCCATGTGGGATTATCATAAACAAAATCAACTAAAATTATCTAATCAAATAATTAATTTTCAATAATATAAAGTCCAGTTGATGAACTCATAACAAGATCAAAATAGGTAACTTCTGTTGGTTACTCACAAAAATTCCCCATAATTTTCTTTTATAAATCATCATATTTAAGTAGGTTTCTTCTAATGAAGCAATAGGTTCCTAAAAAGTGGATATGAAACCATCATGTATCAAATATTATGTATTTATTCATTGATGTAAAACCTCTAATGTAATATGTGTAGGTTTATTATGAGAAACCATAGATATTTCTGTAGGGAAACTAATTGTGTGAATTATTAGATGATGGACATGATTCAGAGTATAAATATAAAGGAAAATGTAAAGGTGTATGATAGGGGTAGTGGTGGTAGCTCAAATGTAATATCCAACAATGAAATAATATTACCATATAAACCCATATAATAAAATAAATAATTATTTATAAATTCATTATGAGTATCATGTATTTTTTTTCTTGGGTAAGGTCTATTTGGGTAGGGGAAATAAGTGTTTTTACTCCTGAGGTAGTTGAATATTGAGGCTGTGAAGTGTCATGGTGGTGGTTATACTCCACCTCCTCCTCATCAATCATATATTATTCTCACCAAACAAATACTTTTCTTTTTTATTTTATTAAAATTTTATTTTCTATTAAATAAATATCCAAAAATTGAGTTTTTATAAAATTATTTATAAAACATGATTAAAATACCCTAATGTTCCTAAAAAGCTATGTGAAAAAATTACAATGTGTGACCACCCCGTTAATTTTGTTTTCAAATCATATAAAAGAAATATTGAATTAGTTTTTCATTTTACAAAGTGTAACATTAATATATACATGAAAAATCATCATATTACATTACCTGATGCTTCCATGGCTATCTCCCATGGTGATCTAAGAATGTTTTTTAAGAAGGTGGCACTTTGGTCAAAAGACCAAAGCAAATTTATTAGCAAAAAGAAAAGAAATATTACAAGAGTCTAAAAGACGGGATCAAATTACAATCTTTGACTTGCAATGGAATCAGGTTTTCTGGGAGCTCCTCCATCCAGGTTATTGCCTGATTAATGCCTTTGTTAGCGAGAGCATCCACAACCATATTCGCTTCACGGTAAGTATGAGTTACAATGTAATTGACGTCATGGAGAGATTGAAGGCAGTTCATCTAGCGCGTAGTAATCGGCCAAGAAAGATGAAAATCTCTCTTCCAAATGGCTTGAACAACAGTAGTAGAGTCACTATCAATCCATAAGTTGTTCCACCCATGTCGAAGAGCAAAATCAGTGGCATGAATAACACTTAGCATCTCAGCTTCTATGGAGGATGCAATACCACAGCCTCCAAAAAATCATCCCACGATGTGACCATGATGATTTCTGAAGACAGCTCCACATCCTGCAGGACCTGGATTTCCCTTAGAGGCGCCATCCACATTGATTTTAATCCAACCTGGAAATGGAGGTCTCCAGAAAATCTCAAAGGTGCGCAACGTTTTCAAGAAAATGGCCTCAACTTGAAGATGGTGAAGGATCATAAAGTCCGCCACCGAATTGTTGCAGGCACCATTCTGGATCAAAGAGGCTTCCCGAATAGCGATGAGAATTCTCATTTTACCTGCATTAGTGTTGTGTGAGCAATTATTATGTAGAATAGAGTTTCTATCATTCCAGATCAATTGAGTGCTTCTGGTATTGGAAATATTATACCTAATTATTAGGTACATAAAGTTTTCTAACTACACGAAATCCATCACCTAGTGAGGGTTACGAAATTCAACTCTACTCATTCATTTTTATAAAATGTACACTATAGATGCCAATTAATGCTCTATATTTAGTAAATGTGATATAATAATATTTTAACACCAAATATTATTAATCATATTCAGGATATACTAAAATATGTTCAATAAATACAATATCAATTTCTAATAAGGCTAATATTTAACAAATAATTTATACTCTAAAAATTCTTGAGGGAACCCAAAATAGTTTCTTCAATTATGATCATGAATATTATGGCAATGTCAAAAAATCCTATTGGATTCCATGTTCTTTTAAGACATTATCTATTTAGAATTTGTTAGAGGTGGTATTAAATGGTAATAAATGGTGAAGGTAGGTATTGTCTTAATATTTATTTGATAGTAATGGGTGTATGGGTGGGTTATTGACAGTTTTAGGGGTTTTTTATGATAAGGAGAAAGGGAGATATTGATTGAATGATCATAGCTAGTTATGGTCAATCATTTTCTCCTTATAATGTTGGAAGGGTAATTTAAGAGTACATTTAATGGTATTTTTCATAAAAAAAAATAAATTCTAGAATATACCCTTGTTATAAAAAATATATATGATAAGATACTACATATGGTATAAGTTGGTGGTCATCCTATACAAAAAACTAATTTTTTAGCTTAGCAGAAAATTCAATATCACTATACGTAAAAAAAACTATAATAATATTTACATATCCCCACAATGCATAATGGGATATAATGAATGTAAATTATGGATTACTAGAAGTTATATATTGAGTGGTTAATTATCACTTCACTACATTTAAATATATATCAAATATAACATAATGATAAGTTATAGATTACATTTTGGATAATAGTATATATTTTATATTCTTAAGCTCCATTAATATGACTAAAAAACTATATGTAAGAACTTATCTAATCCTATCCCATATGATAGACATATATAGTGGCCTTATGTATGTTACAGTTTTATGTTTTAGTTAAACTCATTATTTCTCTTTGTCTTTATTATCATATATACATGTTTCAATTTGATAAATCCTCTAACTAAACTCTTTTATTAGGTTTCATTTATACAGAAAATACTTTTGAATAATTTGAGAACATGATTCATAATATTCTAATTCAAATATTTGGAAATAATATTTAAACATATTTACTCCAAAATATCCAATTTCATGATGTTAATATCTTTTTTCATAATTAATACACATTCTAAGTACATCACCATTATCCTGGAACTTTTTCATTCGAATGTTTCTTTAAGATTTTGTGGAAAAAATTAAATGTAAATCATTATAATAAAATTATTCCTTACCAACATACCCTATGTTTTTTTGGAAATAAAGTGACACTCAATTTGATTTGCTGCATATAATAATATTTTTACCCTCTGAACTTATGCAAATTCAATCATACCCCCACTATTATCTTAGAAAATATATAATATATAAAATATACATTTAAAATAATGACACCTATGATTTAGAATAAACAGTTATTTATTTATTGGAATATTTATAAAAATTAACTATCAATAACTATATATTGTACGATATTCTATGTGTTTAGTGATATATTTTGAAAATAATATTTTACACTTTCAAATATGAAATTTAAGGTTTATGGGAACTCTTTACCTCATATTTTTAAAAACATATTTGATCTACTTTTTTATCCAACATAGAACATTTTTATCCTTCTATTCACATAAAACCATGTTATATAATTAGATAAATTATAACTAGTTGTATAAAAACAATTATATCATGTTATTCATAACTAAAAGTATTCACAAATAATTTTCATTATAAAATAATATAAATAAAAGATGAAAATACAAAATATATTTTCCAATGCACTAGAGGTTTAATATAATCCACTGTACCCAAACCATTTATGTAGAACCCCATTATTTTATAACATGATTGCACATAAATAGATCTAATATTATATATTTTTTAGTTTTAAACTTATATAAATATTCAGATCATTTGTATATCATAAAACATGTAGCTTTTATCATTAATGTAAAAAATTGATTTCTCTATCATTAATAAATTCCTCTTCCAATGAGCATGTTCACCATAACAAAAGCACTACTTCTCCTTCTTTACAACTCACATGGGTTTCAATGAAAAAGGGATAGTATTAGATCCTTCAATATTCATTTACATTATTAAAAATATCAAATTTTATACTTTTATCATAGAAATAGAGTCTAAAAATCCCATGTAATGCTCATATATCCTCAACATATTGAGGGGAACATGAATAATTTTCATAAACTCATTCCTTTTATTTTTTATAATGTATATTCCAAACATTTTTTGTAGTGATTTAAGAATAAATGACCTTATAATATATATCCTTAATGGATACTCTATAATATCTTATCAATTGACATACATAATAATATTGAGTACATGAATGGTTATTAAATATCCTTTTTTGTCTTTTATCTAAATGATGCCTTTGAAACGTAATACCTCTCATGCCTTATATATTCTTGAAAGATCCTAATTAGGATTTACATAATCTCCAATGTGTTATAATGTTTGTTCTATAACTTAGTTTTCATAGACACCAGAAGAACAGTGAAGGTATAACAAAATCCTTCAAATTATTATAATACGCATCTAGATTCTTTTGATGAACTGCTTCACTAATCATCTACTCAGAAATACGTATATTTAACTTATAAAATTTTAGTTTATGATAATGAATGATTTATATAGATTTATACTAGTATAATCAGTTACATTAATTAATATTTTACTTCTATATTATGAATCTAAGATGCTGAAAATTCCATTGTTATCTAAATTATAGGCTTTTAAAAAATGAGTATCATGCTTTAAATTATTTTATTAAGGAATTTTATTAAATATTCCACAATAAAAAATGAAAATCCATTTGAAAAAAATCATATCCATTTGTGGTTTGTAATCCATAATTAATCATTAATAATTCTATCCAAGATCATAACATGATATATGAATATGTATAGAAGAAAATGATGTTAATTATATAACATATTACAATTTGATTATTGATTAGATAATTAATTTCTCAAGAAAATATATGGATTATCTCAAATATATTCATTCACTATCATAACCATTAGGTTATCCTAGTAATTTTAACCCAATATCACTCCTAGAATACAAACCTAACCTTTAGGGTTACCTATATCATTCTATCATTACAAAAGATAATTTATTGGCACGCAAAATTGAAAGAAACTACCCATATGTATTATCAATGGAAAAGAAAATGTTTTTTAGAAAGAATAAAAAAAATAGTATTTTAATAGTTATTTAATTTTTATCATATAATATTATATATTCCTTTTATATATACGCAATTTTAATTATTTAGATATATTATCTTATACAATTAACAAAATAAATATGTTTTTATAAAATAAAAATATATAACTCTATACAACTCATGATTTGTTTTACTTACCCAAAAATAATTTCCATTTATAGTCATAAATATCTAAATGTAAGATATTCACATGGTTCATGAAACTCATTTTTTTAAAGGATTATAATCATATGAATCCTAAATCCCAACATGAGAATAAATTTCTAGCAAGTGTCCAACCCACAGTTTTGTAAACAAATCCTATGCCCCCATGCTAGTAAGTATTCTTAACTAAAGACCTACAATCCATAGATCAATACTCAATGGAGATATTGATTCCAATAAATTCAAAACACTCAATAGGTATAAATAGTAACATATCTTTAATTTTAAGATAATAACCCAAAAATTATTCATGGTTTAATATAACTAAAACTTATTCTATAATTATAAAGAAACTAACATATTTGAGTTAACAATCACTATTAATTTATGTTTTTTAATTTAGTATTTAGGAATGTATGTTTTTTAGGAAGAAGTACACATGTTTCGTAGAATATTTAAGGGAGAATTACAAGGATCTAAGATATCAGGACAACAATGGGTACCCAGTTGAATGGAATTAGGTACAAAATCTAATTTGATGCAAAAACGCCACTTCTAGAATCACTAGGTACATGGTGGACCTAGAACGTGTATTAAATGGGTCTAAATATTATTTTTTATATTTGGAACAACTTGGACCTTTTATACTAAAAATTAATCCCAAAATTCATTGATATTTAGTATTGTACTCATTTGAGACATGTTTAATCTCATATAAATCTATATTTCCTTTAACTCTAATGATCAGATTATAAAACTTCATAATTGGTTTGAAATTTCTTCGAATGGTTATGGGAGATAACAGTTGTCAAGTTAAGCTTGTTGGATTCCTTTAATCTCTTTTCCTCTCTTGTTTCCTTATGGTAGTGACTTAAATATCCTAGTTCCTTATCCTATGTCTTATGAGATTCATTGAGTTCTATAGTTTCCATCTAGTCTATATGTTTTTAAGGTTTAGTATTGGTGCATACAAGGTAATCTTTAATTGTTCATTCAATATTCATCCTCATTCAATGGTAGTGGTTAAAACATTATATTATCTAGTTTTATTTCACTCTGTTGGTTATAGAGGCTCCATACCATAACTATATTTACTTCCAAGGAATAATATAAATTTATTTTAGTTGGTGAACCCCTTATTCTATCATACTTAGGAAGATTCTGTTTATAAACTACATGGGGGTGAATTAATTTAACCAAAATAAAGTGTTCATAATTTTTAAATTATTATAAAATTATGTAAAACAATTTTGATGAAATAGATTGGTGTTTATCATATTGGTATGCTATAAGTATTATTTAAATGTTAATTATCTTAGTTGATTGGTTATTTAGTATACTATGTTTATTATATATGTTTAAAATCATAGGTAAGTGGTAAAAAAATTATAATTTATTTTTATCCAATATAGTTTAATAAAAATTTAATATTTGTAGATACTCTAATTATTTATGCTAGGGAATTTTAATTTACTCTGACACATTTATGCCTTTATACATTATTTTAATAGTCATTTTGTTTATTATGAAAATATTATAAGGGATATATATTGTATATATAATGATCGAGTAGGTACACACATATTGAAAAATAGGATAGTGGTATGGGATAGGCTTTCAATTACTTGAATTTTTTTATCCCTTCCCCTATTATTGATGGGATAAGATATAATATTTCCATAAAAATGTATAAATAAGTTCATTTCTTCTGATAAAAAGAGAATCACACATTGACTCATTTATCTGTGTGTTAAACCAAATTTGTGTGTGTTGTAATTATTTTCAATAGTTGTCAATGATCATTGAGTGTTCTTGAAGTCCAAAGTCTGTATATTAAAGAAAAATTAAAGAATAAGATCATGGATGATGAATAAGATCCCATGAATTGTGTCACATTGTATTAAGTTAATGTATATTTAGTAGGTTTGATTGAATCTTGTTAAATTACATTCATTGGAAATATAGGGAGGTCCACTTATGTTAATGGAAAAAGTTATCTATGTTTTGGGTTTAATAGATAATCTTTCATGATGATTATTACAGCTCTATGAATAAAGAATATGGATAATTTTTGATGAAGAAGATGAAAAAGGAAGGATGAAGGCTGTAAGTGGCTCTTGAGTACTTGAGTTTGTAATTACTGACAATGGAATTTTATGGAGTAAATGAAAAAAAACTCAAGATAGCATATCCATCTAATCAGTAAAGGAAAAAAAATATAAAATTTGATATCATGGGTAGTAGCCAACATTATGTGGTGAGTGAAAAAATATTATCCCATTCATGGGTTTGGAAAAGGATAAAAAATGGAGGACACACAAGTGAAGTGTGGCATGGGTGACCCGCCAGTGCAGGGTGAAAGTTAAGGTATGTTATACCTTATATACAGTTCACCTTGAATGATATACCAATTAAATTCTAAATGATGTTTTGATGTGGGATGTGGTTTTTAGTGACACTATTAATCACATAAAAATGTATGTAAAAAAGTAAAAATGATACTATTTATTTCATCTTCCTCATGTAAACGTTTTTTTCAACAGGTGTTTCTCTTAGCATCATGATATACAGCCTTCAAATCATTGAGGATCCAATTTAGTGGAATTGATATAATTGATTAAATAATGAATCAGTTGAGAAGTGTGAAATGTGGAGCTACCATGTCATAGTGCATATTTTGTGGTTTTTTTGTTGATGTGTCTATATTACATGAGTATAAGTCTTTGGAAATAAAATGATTTTTTAATTCACAATGTTAACCTTTGTGGAATCATATTAATTATATTCAGAGCATGTGATTTTGGTTTCATATGACATTAAATATGGGATGTTTGTGAGTCTCTAACAACTTATGATATATAATTAGTCATTGTATGGTGAACCAAGTATCAATGATTAAGAAATCATGGTACTATTATCATGACTATTACCGACAAAAATAGAGAATAGAGTAACATCAGATGAGGAAAAGTTGACGAATACACTCTACATAAGGGTCATTCAATAAAAAGATAAGGGTAAATCATACCTATATAATGCTTGTTTGATATCTACCTAAAGAAAAGTGGGATTTTCATGATGTTTATACTAAACTAGGATCTATATATATGTAAAATCCTTTTTCATAATTGTATTTTAGAAATCATCAATGTTTCTTAAAGGTATACCCAAGTTGTGTAAATGTATATCTAATATACGCAATGTTAGTTAACAGATAATTCCATCTACACAATTATTATTTAGGGACATTTATGTTTCATGAAAACTTGATAGGATGACACATGAAGGTCACTGAACCAGATGTGTAAGGTTTATTCGGAAATATAGGAGGCTACATATTGTTGTTGAAGCTATGTGTAAAGGTTATCCAAACTCTTTGTAAAGGTGAATTAGTCTATTTAGTGTAATATAAGATTTTATTTTTCCAAATATTATGTTTTTATTATCGAAATTATCATTATTATTTTAATAATAAAGTAATTAGAACTAATTTATAATATTCATTTTTTTTATTGATTAGACTAAGGATGGAAAGTGGGTGGTGGTTTTCCTTTTAAAACCTTTTTCAAAATTAAAAAATACGTGATGGAATTTGAAATGATTTAAGTGATTATTAAAAAATAAAAGTTAGGACCAATTAAATTTTAAATATAGAAGACAATAGAATATGGAATTGGTATATTACTTTAGTAATAATACCCTAAGGGATCCATCATATCCTCACCTCAAGTAACCTTGAGAGGGATGGGTTTAAAGATTTATTTTCAATAGTAGTATCAAGAAACCTAAACCTTGTTTTTAGTTGATATAATAAGAAATTGATTAAAATATGTAATATAGAGACCCTCAATTTTCATACATTAACATTAAATAACTTTTACAGAATACATAAAACATTATACAAAAAGATTCCCAAATACTATACTAGTCTAGTTCCTTTGGAATCATGGAAACATAAACATTGTTACATATTAGATCTACATTATCTACCTATATTTTCTAATTGACTAGAACCCTTCTTATCAATAACATTAATAATACATATATTTATAACCTGGAGGAGGGAAAAAAAGTGGTGATATCAGATGCTCAATAAGGGAAAACAAGGGAGACATGTAAGCCTAATCTTGAGAATAAGGGTATGGGAACATGATCAAGAAAATTGAAGATCATACCTTCCATATCAAAGATCATATACATGAATAATGAAATAAATATTAGAATTTTAGAAGACTTGAATAATGAATAAATATATAACATTAGCCATGAACTCATAACATAGGAATAAGAGAAGGATTTTTGAAAGAAACATAAGAATATAAAACGATTTCTATAGTGGTTATATAATTCATTCCAAACCCTACATAGTAGTATGGGTTCTCTCTTACACAATCTTGGTAGTCATGGTTTACTTGAATGGAGATCTTTGTTGTATAAATTCACTCTTTATATCATATTAGTAGTCATAGTTCACTCCCATGGATATATTAGTAGTCAAGGTTCACTCCCAATATCATCTTCGTCTATCTCATGTAATATATATATTTTCCCAATTAATTAGAGGTAGATATAGATCCCACCCATATCATAATGAAATCATACATTCATGTTCCACCAAATCATAAACAATTATATATTAACCCATGAAATGAAATGAAATGGGTAATAAAAGAAGTAAAAATATCAAAACCTATGAAAAAAGATACAGGATTCATAATCATTAACTCAAAATCATAACCCATGAAAAGAAGTAGGTTTCAAAAGAATATGACCAGTGAAAGAGGAATGGGTTTCACAATCACCATGACATAAAAACATAATCCATTCAGAGAAATAATATGAATTGAAACATTGAATAATTTCCCCTAAAAGGAATAATTAACACCAACATATGTCCTCTTATATGTGAAATAATTTAATTATAATTTTTTAATAAAATTTCATGAGGAAAATATCCTTTCTGCATTGAAAAATACTTTTAAAACAGAATGAATTTTTTGAAACCACATTATTTGAAAATTTATTTTAAAAAATATAATAGAATATTGGAAAAAAATAAAACATTTTTAAATTCATTTTTCCTTGAAAATTATCTTCTTGTATCATTTGAAAACATTTTTTAAAACATAACTTTTTAATAAAATATATTTCTGACCAAAGAGTACAATATGGTCATATTTTTCATAAAAAAATTTATTAATTATATTAAGTACCAATGAGTGTAAAAATGGCACTAAAACATGGAGATATCTTGAATAATCAGTGAATAATTAAACTCATTTAATGTTCTTGTGTGATAGATCATATTTATTCAGTTGAAGCGTAATCATAAAATATATCGATAAACAATGAGATTGTTTCACCAAAATATTACCAAATGGTAACATGGGATTATACTATCCATGTATGTAAATGAAATGAAATAGAGATTAAAATATCATTAAAATATTGGGATTTATGATATAACTTTTAAAATTGATGTATATTCACCTCAAAAAATAATTTAGGTTCATAACAAAACATTAGTCTCAAAGAAGGGAAATTGGGAAAAACAATCATTCTGATTTGGTAACTTTTGAAACAAAAATAAAGTAAAATAAATATGATAGATTTAATATGTAAAAACACATAATTTTATGAATAATAATCATAGAATAGATTACTGGTAATAATATAAACCACACAATAGAAAAATGTGTTTAACATGGAAAGTATCTCACTGATATAAAAAGTGAGAGAAATTACCTTACCTTATGTCTTGACTCTCATCATTATTGAACAAACTTACTGTATATTAAAGTTAATTTTATTATAAATATATCATAGAAAAATAATTTTATATCTAATACCATATATGGTTCGATTATGACTTTATGTTACCTTCTTTTTAACAATTTTATGTTAAGGTTTCAATTTAGGTAATATCTGCTTTGTTCATCGCATATGGCTTAATTTGTTTTTTTGGTATTTATACTTATATAATGATTTTAATAATGTTAAAAATGATATAACTATAATTTATACTCACTATATTTTTATTATAATAATCCATATAATATAGAATTATGAAATGGAATACAACTTTTAGGGAGACGGAAGGCCTATGCATGAACACTATTTCTGTTTTATTTGTGTATTGACTGAAAAAATTAAATGAAATATATTTATATATATATATATGTATATATATAATTATTAAATTATAACTATTATATCTTATAAATTATATAATTTCACTAAAACCATACATAATACATTCCATGTAGAGTTTGAAGAAATCACATCGCTTTGAGTAGGCGGTAGTCCACAAATATACAAATGTTGTTATCATGTTTACACAAGATGGAAAGCATAAATGCATGTGTCATAAAATAATAAAACAAGAATAATTAAATTAAAAATATATTACATATCAATCATAAGAAAATTTTCCATCAAAATTTCTAACCATGAAATATTGTAATGGAAAAAACCAATAATCACCGTTTCTGGAGGTGGTAGTTCTCCATACACATAAATAGTATATTCCTTACCAATTAGATGGATGCATGTGAAATTTTAGGTAAATAATATAGTATTAACATATATCTATATATTTAGGATACTATTTTTTTATATAACCATTGAATAAGTAGAGCAGAGGAGGTGGGGAAGTGGGAGGAGAGGAGGCCAATTTATAATGGAGGAGTGGCACTCTTGTAATTTTTTTGAAAAGGATTTCCATCCATGTTTTTCACATGTATTGCGAGTAAAATAATCAATAAAATTCTATAACAGGGATTATAGGGTATAAATATGGCCAAAAATGACTCTTGGACAAGTTTCTAGTTCATTTGGGCCCTTATGATTATGTTTTAGTCCATTTTTAAACATAATTTTACCTTAATCATTGTAATTAATTTTAATTACATCGACTAAAATTCTTTCAAAAAATAGTTTGACCGTATTATAAAATATAAAATATAATTATTCTAAATATAGAATCCATTTTTTGAAATTACAATCATAGAAGTGGCATAAAGTATTTTAAATTTAATCACACAGAAGGGACGATAATGTGGGGTTTTAAAGTACAAACATCCCGAAGTGTGCTATGTTTTTATACCCAATTTCAAAGTGAAATTGATTCCAATGACCTAAATTTGATTAATTGATAAAAATATGATATAATTAAACATTTAAAACAATTTCAAATATAATTTATACTTAAAAATAAATTTGAAGAAAAAGAAGTTTTGAATTAAATTCATTAGTTTTCAGTATTCATCCAAAAATGAAGTTTCATAGAAAAATCTAAAAAATAAACTATAATATAATGTCAAATTTTAAAATTATAAAATGAAGTTTATTTTATCAAATAAAATTTCTAAATATGTCTAAAATTAATTAAATTATTTTTCAGATAAGGACATGAAAATTAGTTCATTTGAGAAAAATGTGTTTTTAAAAACGGAAGAACATTAAGAGAAATTTTATCTTCAGTTATCAATATGTTTTATTTACATTAAACCATTGTATAAAATATTTTAAAAGTAGTTATTACTATTCATATTACTATGTTTAATGGCTAGGTGTTAATTATCTCATTTAAAAAATTATAACAAAAAATTTGTTTTAGAGAAACTCAGTGCTGCATGTAACATATGCCAAGTTGGTGTTGCATGTAATGTTGGATAATTTCATGTTGTGTGAAACATATAATGAGTTGGTTCCATGTGAAAGGATTTTTTTTACTTAGTGCAATACAAGATATCAAATAAAATTAATTTATTAAAAGAATTTAAATAAAAACTCAGGGTGTTACATTCTCTCCCCCTTATAATGAATTTACCCCTAAAAATTATTGATTCGGGGAAAAATAAATGCAGATAATTTTGCATCATCATATCCTTAAGTTCCAATGTAACTCTCTCTAACATTCAGTTTCTACACAAAACTTTTACCTGGTGAGTGGTATTGTTTTGTAGAAATTTATTTCTACGATCTATAATTTTTACTGGTTTTTCCTCATAAGAAAGACCATACTCTAGCCATATAAACTGTAACATCCCGGTTCTGGAAGCCACCCAAAGGCACTCCGTACCCGGTTGGTCACATGGCCTCAAGAGCATTTCTCCAAATGCTAGAGGCTTCTGACTAGCTGCGGTTACTTGGGTGTGATAGTGGGGAAACTATTCCCTCATTGGCAGAGTACACAGCAGAAGAGAAAACAAATAACAACAATAGCAGAAGTAGTATACATACATACAAAAGTAAACGATAAACAGTAGAAGACTAACAAATAAACAACTAGAGTAGAAATATATATAAATGATGCATGACACATATATGTCTAGGAAAACATCCAAAAAAGTCACAATGTTGAATACAATACCAAATCAAAGTACAAAAGAAAAACAGATTAGCAACTCCTCAACATCGCAAGCCTCGGCTTGGTCCCATGCTCTCTAGCTCCAGTGCAATCAAGAACCTGAAGTAGAAGGGCGCTTTCCCTTGTCTACACCTACAAAAACATAATCTGTTTGGGCCTAAAAGCATGACCCAAACAGGGTGTGAGACAATGTACCAATAAGCAACCAACCAAAGATCGGTGCCTAACAGTCAGTGAATATATGGCAGGTAAAGTACAGTAAGCAGCTAACAACAAACAGTAAATAGGATAATACACAGTAGTAACAATCCACAGTTCTAACATATAACCTATAAACAAGAAACAACCACTCAAGCAAGTAGGACTAAAAGGTAACCTTCAGGTAGTTCTCATAGTGTAACCCCTAAGGTTCAACCTGCAAGTACTAGCAACCCTTTGGGAGGCACACACAATCTCACCCCTATGGTTCAGCTAAAATAATAGACTCTCTGAGGAAGCACTCACCGTTAATTCCCCTTATAGTATCATAACGTACTAAAGGATCTTTGGGGAAGCATTAAACTTCAATTCCCCCTGTGGCCCACGTCGAGGAACTACAGACTCTCTGAGGAAGCACTCAACGTCAATTCCCCCTGTGATCTCACATTGTAATTAAAGACACTTTGGATAAGACCTTCCATCCATTATCACTATGATCCACTACACTAGGTTCCCAAAGCCCTATGTATAACAACATGCATAGCGCGCATATCTATCCAAGTAAACCTCAAGAACTTTTTGGCTATCATTCTAAGGCACAACAACATAACAATACAACAGTTACACTATCCTCTAACAAGGCATGGCAACTAGAAAAACGCCAAACAAGCACAACAAGAATTTCAATACATCCAGAGTACAATAAAACAACACTATTTACAAACAATTACCTCTACTCAATAAATCAAGAAAAGCAGGTAACAACAAGGGAAAAACAAGAAACACGCAATACCCCGTTCAAGGGTATTGGTGGAATTTTCACAAAATACTCATAGAATTCCTACAGAAAGGCACAAAACACCTACCTTGATGCTAGGAGAAAGATATATGTGAACCAAGATGGTTGATTCTACTTAGAATGTCGAAGATCTGAGAAAACGTACAAAACTCTCAACCCACGATATCTTGAGAAAGAGGAGGAATTGGAAAACAAGGCTCTAGAAGAAGGAAGAACTCACCGTTTCGGTTCCAACGCAATCGACGACGGCTGAAATGGAGATCAGACATAAGCTCATGAATTTAGAGAAGAATCGCGGCCATACGGGTTGCTCTCGGACAAAGAACCTGGATAAGGGGTGTTTTCTGTCCGTCAGGCACCACCCCAGTGCGTTTAATGAAAAAAGAAAGTACACAGCGTGTTCTTTTAGAGTACACGACGTATACTAGGTTTTTCTGTACTCCTCTTTAACCGGCCTCCACATCACCCCTACACATTGTGTGTTTGGCCCATA
Organism: Viscum album; assembly: GCA_963277665.1. Classification (NCBI taxonomy): domain Eukaryota; kingdom Viridiplantae; phylum Streptophyta; class Magnoliopsida; order Santalales; family Viscaceae; genus Viscum; species Viscum album. The sequence goes on from OY728145.1 coordinate 540,629,649, forward strand.
CACGACCAGCACATGGCTTCAAGCGGGAAAAGAGTACACGGTGTGTACTCAGAAAGTAAATGGCATGTACTTCAAAAATTTCCAGAAATCCCATTTTTCTCAAAAAATCCAGAAAAAGGAAATACATACCTAAAAAAAAGATCTGTGTTCTTACAAACTTCCCCCCTTAATGAAATTCATCCCTGAATTTCCCTAACGAGGTGGAGGAGAAGAAACCCCGAACAACTCTGGCAACTACGATTGTACATCGGCCTCCCTTTCCTAGGTCTCATCCTGTACTTTCCCGTGATGCCATAACACTCATACTAGTGGAACAAACCACACCCGGAGAACCTTCATACTATGATCGACAATCCAGATAGGATGCTACTCAAACGATGAATCCGTTTCGAGCTCATCCTCCTTGAGCTAGAAGACATGAGATGAGTCTAAAAAGTAACTTCGGAGCTGAGAGACGTGGAAGATGTCGTGCATGGCCCGGTACCTCTGATGTAACTGAAATCGATAGGCAACCGGCCCAACTCTCTCCAATACCTCAAACGGCCTGACGTACTGCGGTGAAAGCTTACCCTATCTCCGAATCCTTTTGTGTCCCAACCTCGGTGCAACACATAGGAAAACTTGATCCCCGACCGCAAACTCCAGAGGTTGTCTCCGCTGATCAGCATAAGAATTCTATCGAGACTGTGTTGTAGCCATCCTCTTACGAATCAACTCTATCTACTCCGAGGTCTCCTGAACAAGGTGAGTTCATAGTAAAGATTTTTCCCCTACCTCCATCCAACATAAAGGTGATCGACATGGCCTACCGTACAAAGCCTCATAAGGTGACATCTGAATAGTCGCATGAAAACTATTGTTGTAGGAGAAATCCACCAGAGGGATATGCTTCTACCAAGAACAACCAAAGTCTAGGATACAAGCTCGGAGCATATCCTCAAGCACCTTGATCGTACGCTCGGATTGGCCATCAGTTTGGGGATGGTATGCTATACTCAAAAGTACCAGTGTACCAAAGGCCTTCTGAAGTCCCTACCGGAACTGAGAAGTAAAGCACACATCTTTGTCTGAAACAATAGATTGTGGAACTCCATGCAGACGTACAATCTCTCAGATGTACAGTCATCCCAGATCATGAACACTGAAGGTCTCCTTGATCGACAAGAAGTGAGCAACCTTCGTAAGTCTATCGGCGACAACCCAAACAACATCATTCCCTCAAGGCGATCTTAGTAATCCGGTCACGAAGTCCATCGCGACATCGTTCCACTTACACTCTGGAATGGGTAACTGCTGTAAAAGGCCTGCTGGTCGCTGGTGCTCTACCTTCACCTGCTGAGAAGTAGAACAGGTCAAGACAAAACCAGCAACATCCGTCTTCATACCTGGCCACCAGTACTAGAGATGAAGATCCTGATACATCTTGGTGATGCCAGGATGAACTGCCCAAACTGAGGAATGAAAATATCGCATCATCTCCTCGCGTATGTCTACTGGCACCCATACACGTCCCTAGAAACGCAAGATCTCATCCTCACCCACTGTCCATCCAGGAAGAGGGTCCTCTCATGACACACTCTCCCACATGAGTTAGCTTTCTGAGTCTGATAGCTTCCTTATTCGTACCCGATCAAGAAGTGTAGAGGTAACAACTACAGAAGATAGGAAAGTCTTTACCTGTCTTTCGTGCACCTCCAGATGCATCTCAGAGAACAGAGACATAAGATTCCACTCACTGCTGGCCTCCTGGATTGCCTGAATCTGAGTTCTCCTACTCAACTCAACTGCCATTGCGTTGCCCTTTCCCGACGTATAGGCAAGATCGAAATCAAAAGATTGAAGATATTCGACCCACCTGCACTATCTCAGATTTAGATCATGCTGAGTGAAGATGTACTTGAGAATCTTGTGGTCGGTGAAAACCACAAAGTGCTCTCCAATAAGGTAATGTCTCCAACAGCGTAAGGCATGAACAACAGCTGCCAACTCCAGATCGTGCATTGGGTAGTTCCTCTCATGTGCCCTCAACTGTCGAGACCCAAACGCAACGACTCCATATCACTACACAAGCACAACACCCAGGACGATACCTGAAGCATCACAATAAACTGTATAGATTTTTCCTGGATCTGGAAAGACTAGTATCGGTGCTGACTTCAACCTTCCTTTCAGCTCCTAAAAGGATGACTCACAAGAATCTTACCCTAAGAACTTCACCCCCTTCATGGTCAGACCTGTCAAAGGTGCTGCTAGGAGTAAAAAGTTTTTAATGAATTATCTGTAGTATCCAACCAGCCTTAAGAAACTCCGTACCTCAAAAAAATTCTTCGGCTATTCCCAGAAAACTACAGCTCTCACTTTCTATGGGTCCACATATACTCCTGCCTCTGAGATGACATGACTCAAGAAGTGAATCTGGTCCATCCAAAAGTGGCACTTTGAGAGTTTAGCATAAATCTGATGCTCTCTCAGTGTAATCAGAATGATCTCAATATGGGTAGAATGGTCGTGTCGAGTGTGAGAGTACAACATGTTATCGTCCACGAAGACCACGAAGGAGTCAAGTAAGGATGGAACACTCGGTTCATCAGTTCCATGAAAACTGCTGGCGTGTTCGTGAGACCGAATGACATAACCATATACTCGTAGAGACCATACCTGCTCCTGAAGGCTTTCAGATGTATATCTGATGGTCTAATGCGCAACTGATGATAACTGGACCTCAAATAAAATTTTGAGAACATCCGGGCTCCTCAAAGCTGATCGAAGAGATCATCAATCTTTGGCAAAGGATATTGGTTCTTGACCATCAACTAATTCAACTTCTGATAATACACATATAGTATAAGGGTACCATCTTCCTTCTTCGTAAACAGGACAGGTGAACCCCAAGGAGAATTACTGGGTCAGATGAAACCCTTTGACTGTAACTCCTCCAACTGCTTCTTGAGCTTCTGCAACTCAGGTGTAGCCATCATATAGGGACGAATGGACACCAGTGCCGCTCCGGGAACAAGATCAATAGATAATTCCACCTCACGCTCCGGAGGCAAACCTAAAAAGTCCTCTGGAAAGACATCCCTGAAATGATCCACCACTGGAGGAAAGTCCAACTGTGAAGTTCCCAGGTCATCCAGGTAAAGACTAGCAATCGGGACGTCACCCTTCCTAGCCCATGATGCTTGAGTCCTGCTCGACTCGCATGAACATCCCATTCGCCTCTATGAAGAAAAGAGTCACCCTCCGGTGAAACAAAACTCACTCTGTAGCGATAACAGTCGACGACTGCCTAGAAGGGAACCAACCAGTCCATCTCGAGGATGAAATCATAGAATCTCATCTCTAGGACATAAAGATCCCATAAGAAATGATACCCTACAACCTCAAGAGGGAACTCACTGCATTGACATACACTAGACGTCCTCATCCCCAAAGGTGTGTCTTGTGTCAATGAGTTGGCAGACAAAAAGATACAGAGCCCAAGGCTCTCCAAAATAGAAATAGAGATAAAGCTATGTGTAGCAATAGTATCAAAAAGAGTTGAAGATAAAACTGAGGCTACAACAATCGTACCTCGAACGGTAGAGGGTTTGAGATCTTGCTTCTGATAGGTCTGCTCCACCACAAAAGTCTAGCCTACCCCACTGCCCTGTCACCCTGCCTGACCACTCTGAGATGATCCTCCCTACTAGCACTGAAGGACTGGTGAATGACTACTATGACCTCGACCTCCACCTCGACCTGAACGGTCGGAAGAACTCCAGTTCCCCGACTGGTGAGAAACTGGTGGTGCTGCTCCTGAATGAGGAGTAATGGAAGAACCCCCGTCACCAGCTACTGGTGAGAAATCCTGGAAGAAATGCTGAAGGTGTCCCATCTTACCACAATATCAGCACTCCACTTGGTCTATCTAGCACTGCGGTCTCATGTTCACTTCCCTTCCGCACTAGTAGCATACGACCTGGCTACCTGAAGATGTATCTCTCCTCCTCGGATCATTGCGCGTAGTCTCGCTTCCTGATATCAACTGGAGGAACAGTAGCACTGGAAGCAGAACCACCCTGGTTCGTAGCTCCGGAGTCTCTGAGATTATGCTCCGCAATCAGTGCCTAGTTGACGATGGAAGTGATAGAAGTCAACTGGAAGATATTCACCTGCGATCAGATCTCCCGCCTGAGTCCATCCTCAAACTTCCTTAATAAGAACACCCCACTTCCATCCCGGAGGGGTGTAAAACGCCACAACTCAGTGAAACAAGAGGAATACTCCATGAAAGAAAGAGTACCCTGCTCTAGACTCATGAACTCATGGGCTCGATCGGCCCTTAGGGTCTCCGGGTAGATGTAGTCATAGAACACGCGGTGGAACTCTTCCCAAGCCATAACCTGCTGATAAACCGCCTCTGAGATCACGTCCCACAACCTCTTGGTGGAGTCTCAGAGCATGTAGTTAGCGTGCTTAAACCACCTCTCTGGAGGTGTCTCCAAATGCTCAAAGATAGTCAGAATGGCTTCCATCCATGACTCTGTAGCCTGTGGTCCTCCTTCCCCCAAGAATGTAAGAGGATGCTACTGCTAGAAAAACCACGTCAAGTCTTCCATAGTCGTGGAAGGAGGCGGTGCTCCATGAAAGGTCTGCATCATCCTCATAAAAAATTCCCTAAACTGCGTATCAGTGCTAGCAACTAGTATAACAGCCGGTGCCAAAGCTGGCCCGACCGAAGGATCGACAGGAAGTCCCTGATCAACCATTTCAGGCGTCTGATCACTGCCTGACAACTGACGTATAACCAGAGTACGTCTCAGAGGCATAGATCTGAAAGATCAAAATCATACATTAGATTAGAAAAGCATGGACAAAGAACAAATGAGTACAAAAAGGAAAAAGGAGAAGGAAACCCTCAAGATTTACAAAACATGACTACACGGTGTGTATAAACTCTACACGGTGTGTACCTAACTCCACTCCCCTGCTTGTGTCTCCTTGCACGACTAACCCACACGGTCATATTAATATGAGACTACACGGCATGTTCCCAGTGGACACGACGTGTAGTAGACAAGGTTTCAATGACCCGTGTTGTTAGTTACATGGCCGACTACACGGCATGTTACGAACAAACATAGCGTGTACTTGGAGATCTTCCCGACTTGTGTTGTTGGCGACACGGCCAAGTACACGACCGACCCTTACACAGAATGTTCCGAACAAACATGGTGCGTATTGGAGGATATAAAACCATCCCATGTTTTTCATGACATGGATGGGTACAGAGGGCAAGGATACATGACATGTTCATACAAACATGGCGTGTATGAGACGAGTTTCCATGACCCGTGTTGTCAGTTACACGGCTGGGTACACGCTCACTACTACACGGCGTGTACCTACCATGCACGGCATGTTCCTTGAGATTTTTCACAACCCTTGTTTTTGCTCACACAGTTAGTGACACAGTTTAAAACTACATGGAGTGTATATATAAAGTACACACCGTGTATTCTGGGTTTTTCCAGGTAGTAGCTCTGAAACTGCACCGAAGCCCAGAAAACACCGAAAAAACGAGCATAAAGGAGCCAAATTCCGATTCGTGAGGGCCCATACTCCCCATGCATCAAAGCTTGGCATCCATTTAAGAAAAGTATGATACAAATAATCCTCTAAAAAACAGCATAGATTCTATCAAATAATCTATCACAACAGCATGCATAATCTACACAAAGTCTATCACAACAACATGAAATTGCTAATGCACCCTAGATGGCATGGAAAAAATGCATGGCAGGTGATTTATAACAAGTTCCTATATGATGCATGAGATGGAATACCCTCATCTCATTAGGTTGCGACAGAAATAGAACCAGAATAAGAACAATAATAACAACACAATTCATGTGAATCACTCTAGGTGAAATCATATCAACCGTAAAATCTCAAAACCCAGAAACTGCAATAATTGAAGTAGTATGTCTTTTCCACGTACACGTGTCAGCTACTCCCGAGCATAGCTTAACACCATGTAACTAATCCGTCCTATCCCTGGCTAAAGGCTACAAACTGTAAATCAAGAGAAAAGAACTCATCTGATACCAATTTGTAACGTCCCGGTTCCAGAAGCCACCCAAAGGCGCCCTGTACCTGGTTGGTCACATGGCCTCAAATGCATTTCCCCAAACGCCAAAGGCTACTGACTAGCAGCGAGGGCCTTGGGTATGATAGTGGTGAAACTTTCCCTCATTGGCAGAGTACACAGCAGAAGAGAAAACAAATAACAACAATAGCAGAAGCAGCAGACATACATACAAGAGTAAACGATAAACAATAGAAGACTAACAAATAAACAACTAGAGTAGAAATATATGTAAATGATGCATGATACATATATGTCTAGGAACATAGCCAAACAAGTCACAATGCTGAATACAATACCATATGAAAGTACAAAAGAAAGATAGATGAGAAACTCCTCAGCATCGCAAGCCTCGGCTTGGTCCCATGCTCTCGAGCTCCAGTGAAATCAAGAACCTGAAGTATAAGGGCTCTTGCCCTTGTCTATACCTGCAACAACATAATCTATTTGGGACCAAAAGCATGACCAAAATAGGGTGTGAGACAAAGTCCCAATAGGTAACCACCCAAATATCTGTGCCTAACAGTTAGTGAATATATGGCAGGTAAAGTACAGTAAGTAGCAAACAACAAACAGTAAGCAGGATAATACACAGCAGTAACAATCCACAGTTCTAACATATAACCTACAAACAAGAAACAACCACTCAAGTAAGTAGGACTAAAAGGTAACCTTCAGGTATTTCTCACAATATAACCCCTAAGGTTCAACCTACAAGTACTAGAAACCCTCTGGGAGGTACGCACAGTCTCACCCCTCTGGTTCAGCAAAAATAATAGACTCTCTGAGGAAGAAATCATCGTCAATTCCCCCTATAGTCTCTTAACGTACTAAACTATCTCTGGGGAAGCACTCAATATCAATTCACCCTGTGGACTGTATCAAGGAACTACAGACTCTCTGAGGAAGCACTCAACATCAATTCCCCTTGTGGTCTCGCATCGTAATTAAAGACACTCTGGAGAAGCCCTTCCATCAATTCTTCTTATGGTCCACTACACTAGGTTCCCACAGCCCTGTGTATAACAACATGCATCGCAGGAATATTGGCACATGTAGACCTCAAGAACTACTTGGCTATCATTCTAATGCACAATAGCATGACAATACAATAGTTCCACTATCCTACAACTAGGCATGGCAACTGGAAAAACGCCAAACAAGAACAACAAGCAAGGAAAAACATCCAGAGTATAATAAAACTACACTATTTACAAGAAATTACCTCTAATCAAGCAATCAAGCAAAGCAGGAAACAACAAGGGAAAACAGGAAACACGCAATACCCCGGTCAAGGGTATTGGTGGAATTTGCACAAAATACTCAAAGACTTCCTATAAAAAGGCACAAAACACCTACCTTGATGCTAGAAGAATGATATACATGAACCACAATATTTTATTCTCCTTAGAACATTGAATATCTGAGAAAACATACAAAACGCTCAACCCATGAGATCTTGAGAAAGAGGAGGAATTGGAAAACAATTCTTTAGAAGAAGGAAGAACACACCGCTACGGTTCCAATGCAATCGACGACGGCTGAAATGGAGATAAGACAGAAGCTCGGGAAACTGGAGAAGAATCGCGGTTGTACGAGTCGCTCTCAGATGAAGAACCTGGAGAAGGGGTGTTTTTTTTCCGTCAGGCACGCCCCCGGTGCGTTTAATGAAAAAAAAGAAAGTACATGGCATGTACTAGGTTTTTCTGTACTCCGCTTTAACCGGCCTCCACATCACCCCTACACACCGTGTGTGTGGCCCGGACACGGCCCACACACAGCTTCGAGTTGGAAAAGAGTACACAATGTGTACTCAGAAAGTACACGGCGTGTACTTTAAAAATTTCCAGGAATCCCATTTTTCTCAAAAACTCTAGAAAAAGGAAAGACGTACCTAAAACGAAGATCCATGTTCTTACATAACCTCTGAGTTCAGTATATGTGAAGTTTCAGGTATATACTTACATATGAGATATACATGGAAAATTTTATGGATCTGAGAGAGATTTAGGTGATGTTCTAAGAGAAAGGATATCATCCTTATACAATTAATAATTTCAAAGAGTCCGATATATCTATGGCATAGTTTCACTTTCTTGTAGAATCTCATAACCTTCAAATAGATAAAGATTCATAGAAACAACTTTTCCCCAAATTCAAATTCTAGATCATTACAATTTATATCAATATAAATTTCTTGTTATCTTTGAAATGCCTTGATATACTTTTAAAATTTTCCACCCTCCTCTGCCATTTCTTTCAGGATCTCAGGTCCCAATAGGAATCTTTCTGCAACGTCATCCCAATATGTCGAAAATCTTCATTTCCTCCCCTAGAGGTCTTCATAAGGTTACATTTGAATACTTTATTGAATGATATTTTTTTTAATAAAACGTGAAAAGAGGAATGTGTTGATCCCATACACCTTTAAAATCTTGAGAAAAAGATCTGAACATATCGTTTATGGTCTAAATTATGATTTTAGAATGACCATATTGCTAATGATGATAAGTGATGGTGAATCCCAATTCTATATCAAGTGCTTACTGAATACTTTTCCATAACATTGAGGTTGACATCATATTCTGATTCGATACAATGGAATGTGTTACTCTATGTATCCTAGCCACTTCCTTAATGTATATCCTGGAAAGATGATCAAGAGATAAGTCTTCTCAAAGAGTGTTGAAGTGTGCTGACATAGGAAGGCGATCAGCCTCCTCCCATATAGAGTTATTCCTTTTAGAGGTTTTGGGTAGTCCATTGAAAAAATCCAAAGTGATGTTCTCCCACTTCCATTCTAGCATGAGTAATGGATGAAACATCCCCTGAAACTTTTTTTCTTTCAGTATTAACTTTCTAGAATACTATGCATTGAGATACAAACTCCACAATATCCCTCTTCATACTATACCACCATAAGTATTCATTCTAGTCCCTATACATCTTCATACTTCCATGATGAATATATAATGAAGAACAATGAGATTCCTCTAATAGATCCTTTTTGAAATCCAGTATGGAAGTAACACATACATGATTATTGAACCTTATCATTCAATCATGTTCATGGATAAACTCATAAACATTTATAACATTATTTTTCATCTCTATATCTTCCTTCTATGCTTACTTAATCTTCACATGTATTGAGGTTTGAAAATTCATTTGAGAAAGATAATATTTTTCCTATTCCTTCAGTATTTCTAGGTCTATCCATTGAAAATCCAAAAATATTGGACCTTTTTCAATCCTCATAATGGATAAGTTAGCATGATCGTTTTGACTCAAATCATTGTCCACCTAGTTCACTTTCCCAGGGCGGTAATGTCTTGAGCAGTCATAATCCATTATCAAATCTAACCATCTTCTCTAGAAAATGTTTAAATCCTTATATGTAAATATATATTTCAGGATTTTATGATCAAAATATATATAACACTTTTCTCCAAAAAGATACTACTTCTATATATTTAATGAAAATATTACTACAGCTAACTCCAAATCATGAGTTGGGTAATTTTTTCCATGAATCTTTAACTGACATGAGGAATAAGAGATAACCATGTTATTATACATAAGAACACATCCCAATCCCTTCTTGGATGTATCAATATAGATTAAAAACCTTCTCTATTATGTGGTAATATAAACACAAGTGTGCTAATTAACCTTCTATTAGGATTCATGAAATTTTCCTCATATTTATTTATCTAGAGGAAGTTGGAACCATTCCTAGTTAACTTGGTCATAATATTAGATAGTAATGAGAAATTATCCACACCCCTTTAATAATATCTTGGTAAACCAAGAAAACTACAGATCATAGTCACCCTAGTTGGTATATCCAGTATCCAATAGCCCCTGTCTTTGATGGATCTACTTTAAGACCCTCTATTGAGATTATATGACCCAAAAATGAAACCATTTGTAGCCAAAATTCAAACTTTGTAAATGTTTCATATATTTTCTATTTCCTTATGGTATTTAGTACAATTCTCAAGTTGTTTTCATGTTCTTCCTTTCACATTTAATAGATAATAATGTCATCTATAAAGACTACCAAAACGTGTTGAGGTAATCTCAAAAGACTATTCATTAAATACATGAATGTATAAGGGTAATTATTAATACCAAAAAGAATTACTATATATTTATAGTGTCTATAACATGTACGGTATATCATCTTGGGTACATACTCTTTATTTACCCTAAATTGATAATATCTAGAATGAAGGTGTATCATGGAAAATTATTTATATCGACGAAGTTGATCAAAAAATTCATCAATATGGGGAATATGATACTTTTTATTGATCGTGAACTTGTTAAACACATGATAATCAATCCAGAGACTCATTGATACATTTTTCTTTTTCACAAAAAGAATTGGTTTACCCCATGGTGTCACAATTGGCCGAATGAATCCCTTATCATGATTTTCATAGAGGTGGTTCTTCAATTCCTACAACTCAATTGGCCCATTATATTGGGAGTCTATGAAATTAGTGTTAAACCAGGTATGATTTATATTGAGGACTCAACATCAAATTTTGGTGGATGTTTAGGAAACTCTTCAATAAATACATCAATAAATTCTCAAATAATAGGAATATTTTCAATGTTTATTTCATCCATAACAATTTGTGATAAACAAACCTTTTGAATTGGAATTGTGACCCATAAAGTAGATGTAATCTCCATAGAACGTTTATACATATCATCACATTAATAGACGATCTTATGAGTGTTTGAAATATCAAATGTAACTTCCCTTCCTCAATAATTGATGTGGGATTTATGTAGAGAAAGAAAATGAATGCCTAAGGTGACATCAAGTTCAAGTAAAGGAAGAATGACATGATTTATAGGAAGAATATTACCACAAATGTCCACTGGAGAGGAATCATAGACATGGGATGAAATCATATTAGCATCAAGGGTTTTCAAAGCTAATTCCACATCAAATCATTTTGGTGCAATCTTAACACCATTATAAAATTATTTAGATATTAATGAGTGGGTAGATCTAGAATCAAATAAGACATTAGATGTTTTAGAGGAGATGGTAAGTGTACCTTTCATCACGTCATTATCAAACCCAATGTAAAAAATATAAATTGAATGATATTTCCCCTTATCCCTTAGCTTAATAGGTTACTTATGTGATCATCATCACCTACCCTTGGGTTTGGTAACTAGTTAGTATAATAACCAATCCCCTTACACATGTAGCGCTGATGAAAGGGAGGTGAATTCTATGAATCCTTTTCTCCATTTGAACCATTTTTTAACTTATTACATCACTTTACAAATCAAATGCCTAAGGTAATTCCCTTCCACACATAAAAATTCTATTATAACCCTTAAGGTAATTTCCTCCATGATTTTTCCCACAGTCAGAGAATAATGGAAATATAATCTTCTTCTCTTCATGGTTTTTATATTTTCCATTAAAATCCTATTCCTTTTATTGTCAAATAAATGAGATTGATATATGAATCAAACCTACATTTCAACCTTGATTTTACAACACACAATATCTTCATATCTGCTAAAGTCTCTTATGGACAACACCATTATGAGACTTGGATTTAAGCCACTGAAGAGCCTATCAACTTTAATTTCAGGTTGGATGATAATTCCTGATGTGTACTATAAAATCCCTATGAAATTATCCTCATATGTACCAAAAGATTCATCATACATTTTCTTCAAATCAAGGAACACTTTCTCTATTTTGGTATGAAGAATACAATGAATGCACTTATTAAAAAATAAGTTCTTGAACTCATCCCAATCTATAGATTCAATTTCATCTTGTTTCATCATATTCTTGATTATAGTCCACCACTAGTCCACTTCTCCTTCTAACCCATAAATAGATAGGATGACTTTTTCATGCTATGATAACTATAGAATGGAGAATATCTTTTCAGTGGTACTGATCCATTGTTCAGAAAAAAGTGGATCATAAGACCCGCTGAATGAATGAATACATTTCCTTTTGAATGACTCAACTGAATGTTTCTCTCTACTTCTATCATTTGGATGTCCATCATGATTCATAGTTTGAGATATTTGGGGGAGAATTAAAAAAACATTTTTTATTCTACATCCCATAAAATTCAGTTTATTAGGAGGGAAAAAATATTTCATTTTCAATAAAAATCATCATTAACTTGGTTCCTTTGGGTTCTATCCATTGACTAAAACCAGAACGTGTAGAGTAAGAAATAGTTATAAAAGAGGGAACCACATAATCATTTAAAGTAATTTATTTTATGTCTAAATTATGACACCTTCCTTAATCTATGACACCTTAGGTTTATCCTAAGTTATTCATAGCCAATATCTCTTTAAATACTTCATGATGGTTTATGAATAGTTTGTGAATTCCAAAAAAAATATCCCCAGGGAGTGTCAAACCAGGAGGGCAACAAGGCCTATTTTCGTGTACTAGGTTACACTGAGTCAAGCCCAGCACACCATGTCGGAGTTGTTACCCCTAAGTACATATCTTCAAGATCCACAAAAACTTGTAGTATCCATACATGGATTTATTTATAGGAAAACACTCATTATATCCATCCCTATAACTCTAGGATACATTCATATACTTTTCCTTATCCTTATACTTATTATTATACACGTCCATTAGGTTTTCACTATGGGTTTCTCATCATATATTCTAATGGTAAAATAAACCTTTACTATAATTCCTACTATAGAAACCCTTTCATTCATACATTAACATTACATAAATATTGTGGAATACTTAATACTCTATACAAATAGATTCCCAAAGCCCATACTAGTCTAGTTACTTTGGGATCATGGAAATATAAACATTGGTATATATGTGAGCTACATTATCTCCCACTAGGTTTTACTTGACTCGAACCCTTCTTAGAGACATAAAACATTATACATTTTTTTATAACCCAGGGAACGAAACATAAAAAGGGGTGACCTCAGAGGCTCAATAAGGGTAAACAAGGTAGATATTTAATCATAATCATGAGCATAAGGGTACAATAACATGACCATGAAAATAGAAGATTATACCTGACATAACAAAGATCATATATAGGAATCATGAAATAAATATCTCATGTTAATAACACTTTAATAATAAGGAAATAAATTAAATAATCCATGAAATAATAAAATAGGAATAAGACATGGAATTGTGGTTGAAACATAATAATATAAAATAATTTACATAGTAGTCATGTAATTTCTTCCAAGGAAATATTAGTAGTATGGGTTCAATCCCCATACTATCTTGGTCGTCATGGTTCACTCCCATAGCCATCTGATTAGTATAAATTCCCTCCTCATACCATGTTGGTAGTCATGGTTCACTCCCATTGAGATCTTAATAGTCAAGGTTCACTCTCAATACCTTATTAGTCTATCTCATGAGATAAAAATCATTTCCCAATGCATAGGATGGAGATATAGGTCCCCCCATATCATTATGGAATAAGACATACATGTGAAAACAAATCATAAAAAATCATATCATAACCTATATAATGAAATGGGTATCATAGAAATTTAATTATATAATAAATTTTATAAAAATAAATAGGTTTAATACTCATTTAATCAAAATCATAACCTGTTGAAAGAAGGGGGTTTCAAAATTATATATCTCATGAAAGAGAAATTGATTTCACAAACATCATGCTATCAAAACATAAACCATTCAAAGAATGAATATGATTGGAAAAATTGATTTATTTAACACAAAACACATGAGAAACACAAATATATGTAATATTATATGGGAAATAATTTTAAAATGACTTTTAAAAAACATTTCTTGATTAAAATACCCTTCCTTCATTAAAAAAATCGTTTTAAAACATAACACATTTTTTAAACCTTTTTATTTGAAAAAAGATTTAGAAAAATAAAAATGAAGATTTTAAAACAATTTAACATTTTTAAAGTTCTTTTTCCATTAAAATTATATTAAATGATCATTTGAAAACATTGTGGAAAACATTTTTTAAAACATGATTTCTGAAATAAAACAGATTTCTGACTGAAGTGATAAATACAGTCATATATTTCTTCAAAACATTTTATTAATTATATTAAGTACCAAATAGTGTAAAAAATGTACTAATACATGAATATATCTTTAATAAACATAGTATAAAGAAACTCATTATTTTTCTTGAGTTATGGACCATAATATTTCATCAATAGAATTATAATCACAAAAAATCCTAATAAACGATGAGATTGTTTCACCGAATCTTACCACATGGTAACTTGGTAACATACTCTACATATATGTAAATGAAATTACATTAATATTAAAATATCATGAATATAATTATATTCATGATATATCTTGTAAAATCGATGTATATACACCTCAAAAAAGAATTTAGCTGTATAAGAAACATGAGTCTCAAAGAAGGAAAACTAAGACAAAACTATCATAATGATTAGGTATCATTTGATACATGAATACCATGAAAGAAATATCTTATAATGGATATTTATATATCAATAAATTTTATAATAATAATAATGGAATACATTCATGGTCATTATGTGCACTATAAAAATTAAAAGAGTTGTGAACCGGGAAAGTATCTCATAGATATAAAAAGGAGAGAAATTCCCTTACCTTATGTCTTGACTCTCATCGTACTCATCCAAAATTATTTAATAATAAATATATGTTTATATATAAATCTATCACATAACCATGTTATTATATCTAATACCATATAGGTTTTGATTATGACTTTATATTACCCCTTTGTTGATAATTCTTTGTTAAGGTTTCACTTAGGGTAATATCGGCTTTGTTCGTATCATGTGTTATAATTTGTTATATCTTGGTCCGTATACTTATGTAATGATTTTTGGAATTTAAAATATTATATAAATATCATTTATATTTATTATATGTGTATTATAATAATCAATATAATATAGATGTATTCAATGGAAAACACTATTCATGGAGATGATAAACTGTACACACCCATGAACATTGTTTTCTGTTTTTTGTCGTATTAAAAGAAAAAAGAAAATTATATATATGTGTATATATATATATATTTCATTATTCCAGTATCATTATTATGTAATATATATCATATAATTTCACTAAACCCATCCTTATTATATTTCATATAGTGTAAACGAATCACATCACTTTAGGAGGTAATAGTCCACATGTCCACAAATGATGTTATAATATTTAAAAAATATGGAAAGAATATATGAATGTGTTAAAAAAGAATTAAAGAATCGTAAAATAATAATAAATATAATATATATCATATATAAACAGTTTGTCCATCGTAATTCCCAATCTTGAATGGTGGTAAATGAAAAATGAATAACCATCGTTTCGTGAGGCGGTAGTTAACCGTACACATAAACCTATTTTCTTTATCCATTAGATGGATGTGTGCATAAGTGTAGGTAAAAAACTTATCAAAACAAAATCTTAGAATATTTTGGACAATTGTTTTGTTTTATAAGAATTTAATATGTATAATTGAGGTGACAGAGAATGAAAATTAAAGAAAGGAGCTTGAGGGGGGATGTTACCTTTTCTTTGGGTAACTTCTTTTGGTTTTCACCAAATGCCTTAATTGGATGAAATTATATCAATAGGGAAGATTAAAGTAGGAATTTATAGTTTTTTGTTAGTTAATTGGGTAGATCTTGGCTGATCATAAGTGTATTGGGAGGTGTGAGTAAGTGGGAGGTGAGGAGGCCTTTTATAGGGAGGAGGAGTGACAATCTTGTAGATTTTGGGAAAAAGAATTCCACACACATTATTCTAGGTCATGTTGATAAAATAATTAACTAAATTCGATAAAAGGGAGTAAAGTTTCAAAATTTGGCTACCTAATGGCTATTTTATAAGTTTCTATGTTATTTGTGCTATTAAGATTAAGGTTTATTCACTTATTAAGGTTAATTTTACCTTAATCGTTATAATTAATTTGATTTACCTTCACAAATATGTTTGGTCAAAAACATTGTTGACCTTTCTAAACATTATAAATTATTATGATTACAAATATGGAATCCATTTTTCCAAATTCCATTCACATTAGTGGTATAAAATAATTTAAATTTAATCCCATAGATGGGATAACAATGTAGGTTTTTAAAGTAAAAACATCCAAAAGTTTTCTATGTTCTTTTAAAAAAATTAAATGTTAAATTGATTCCAATAACCTACATTGAATTAATTGATAAAAATTTGATCTACTTATTCTTTGAAAATAATTTAATTTTAAAAAATATTTTTTAAAATCAAATATGGACTTAAAAAAAATTATATAATTCTTTATCAATATGTTTTAATTATATATAACCATTGTAAGAAATATTTGAAAAGTATTTATTACTTTTAATTTTGATATGTTTAACAGAAATTTTATAATTATGTCATTTAAATAATATAACAAAAAAAGATGTTTTGTAGAAACTCAGTGTTTCATGTAATGTACACCAATTCAGTGTTGTGTGTAATGTACACCAAGTCAGTAATGCATGTAACGTACGCCAAGTAGGTTCGATGTAAAAGGAATGTTTGAATTAGTCCAATTCAAGACATCAATGAAAATTAAATCATTCAATGAAAAATGACCACAAAATGTTTGGGTGTTATATGGAAGACACACAATTATTTTTGTTTATACCATGAAAATATAATTAAAGATATACTTTTAATTGGTATGGTTGGGATCCTAAAATCCCATTTTTTACGGCCAAACAAGAACCAAGTCCACCAATTTGTTGAATATCAAGAATGAAAAAAAAATAAAAACAAAACATGAATGCTACATTCAATCCCAATGATGAAAAATATCCCCCCCTAAAAAATTTTACAATAAGAAAATAATGGGAGTTAGAGAGATAAGAGATTAAGAGAGTTTGAGACTAATAAAATGAAGTATAATGAGATAAAGTGTGATTCTAAAAGTAACAATGTCCTTTCATGCAAATCTAGGGGTGTATTTACCTCCTCCAGGGGTGTATTATATTTCTAGAGGCTTTGATGTTTCAATAGATCTATTTGGTGGTAGAATCTGGTGAATGGGGCCCACTCCGATAGATATATTTTTGAGTCTTCATGGGTGATATTGATTAGCCGGTGGAACCTAGAAAAAATTGTGGTTCTGTTTCAACCCACTAGCTCTCTAGTGAGATCTATTGTCCATCTAGTGGAACCCACAAAGTGGATGATGACACATGCTGGTGGAATCCCCCAATAAATGATTTCTTTCTCATCTTGAGGCCTTCAGATGACCTGAAGCCTTTATGAAAATGTTTCTAAAATATTAATAACACAATTCATCAATCACAATTGTTATAATCAGAAAAGTGTGTTTTAGATCAATTAAACCCACCTAAGGGATTGAAATGGACAATATTTCCCCCTTTTTATGATAAAAACACATATAAAATTATTCATAAAATGTTGTAACAATTCATTGTTGATGAATATAAAAAATGAGAATCAATTTTTTTTATGGAAAATAATTTATGATTTTTATAACCATGTTCAATGATTATAGAAATAAAGGATGATTTAATTTTATAACTTTTCTCCTAATTTTACATTTAATCCAAATCAGTGTATTTTTAATGATAATGTTAATATTTTATCCCCCTTCATGATTATCAAAAATTCAACATAAAATATTATTTTTCATTTTTTTCAATTTAATATACATTATAATACTTTTGATTTAAAAATATAATACAAAACATACATTTAATATGATAAAGGCCTTATCACCATTTTATGTTACAAAAATTTAATCATACAAATACCTGAGAGATATCATAACTTATACATAAAATTCCATTCCTCAATTGAGATTATTATAAAAATCCTTGGAAATTTTTATTAAAAAAATATACTTGAGGAACAAAATAATTTTTTATATTTTTTAAGACCATCATTAATGTTCTTTTCAGAGATAAAAAACATCATTTATTTGGAAATATAAGACAAAGACTATCATAAAAATAAAATTAATAAAATTTAAAATATACAAATTTTAGGATTTGAAAACATTCATTAGATATTAATAAAGTGAACATCCCACATTCCTTGGCTTAAAATTTGTCTATTAATTTTAAAATAATAAAATCTAATACAAAAATGATCCTCAAATGAAACATTTCAGTGAACAACGTTGGCTACCCGTAAAAGTGATGACTATGTTTAAAAGTATAAGGGGGCACCACAACACATTTGATTCAATAGTAAGAGAAGAAAATAAATTCATTTCCAAATAGGGTGAATCAATTTATTTAAAGAATTCAATAGATAAATAAAATAAACTATTCTATTCAAAATCATTCCAAAAACAATGTATAATATAAATATAGGATTAAGTAAATATGAACATAAATAGTAAATAATAAGGATTCTATTCATAACCCCCACTCAAGAAAAAACAAAAAATTCAATTAGAACAGGTTTAGTGAATATATTCTCTAATCTAAGATTAATAAAATTAAAATATCGCACAATATACCCTTTAGACTTGGTATCTAATAAAATGGTACCTATGGTCAATGTAATTTGTGAGAGAGTTTTGAATTGGATTTTTTGAAATAAAAATTAAAAATTAGTTTTCACAATTAATTTAAACATGATCATTATTTATGCCATTATCTTGAAGGGTATGCTTCATCAAAATGATTTGGGTTCAACAACTACCTATAGTAATATATTCTGCTCCTGTCATAGAATGAGAAACTATATTTTTTTGTAATACTCTCTGAGGAATTCTATTTTCGAAGTAGGTGGAAACTCTCACTTACATTACTCCAATCTAATTATCTACCACAAAAATTCATACTGGAAGAAAATTAAATTTTAATAGTTGTAAATTTTGTATAAAACAATCCATGGTTTTTTGTTTCTTTTAAATATTAAAAATTATTTAGATATATTTTAAATGGGATTCCTTTTGATTGGATTGAGAGTGGGGACAAATTCATATAATAAATATTATTTTTTATGAGTCATGTTAAAGTAGAGATGAGTCCCAATAATAACTCTATAAAGCTTATTTTCCACTGGTTTACCAACTCTATCCAATGTAGGATTATAAGAGGTAATCATATGAGTACTAATATCCTAAACTTTATCTATTCCAAACATATTTAAAATATCATTATTGTTTATTATTTTATTATGAAAAGTACCATGGATTTTCTTTTGAAATTTTATAACTAATGAAATATTTATGTTCAACCATAAAATATATTTCAAATTCCTTATAAAATAGGAAAATTCATTGCAAATAGACTCTATGATTGAACCAAAAAGGACATTTTCAACAAATATTTGACCCATCAATTTATTTTTTGAATTATTATATAAAAACAGGGAATAATTATATTTATTTAATTAAAAACTATTTTCTAAAAAAAATTTATTTAAACCTTCATACCTAGATTGAGGGACTTGTTCAAAATTATAGAGTTATTTGGTCAAAATGAAAAACTATTCTTGTAATTTAGTATTATTAAAAATTGGTGGTTGTTCCATAATTGTTTTTGGAAATAAAACTATTCCAAAAATAATTAATAACATATATTTTGAAAATATTTAAATTTAAATGAGATATGAATTGTAATAATAACATTATAGATTCTAGCTTAGCGATCAGTGAAAATGTATAATCATAGTGAATGAAATCCTCTTAGTTATAGCATTTTGAAACATGTCATGCTTTGTTAGATGTGATATTACCATTCTCATACAAATTATTTCAAAGGACCTATTTGTGCCGATAAACTAATGTACATTGGGAATTTTTTTAAGAGTCCAATAATTCTTTCAGGAAAATTGATTTAATAACTCTTGAATGGTAAGTATCCAATTTCAATCATTAATGAAATCATAAATATTTTAAGGATCTTGTCTTAACACAAAAATCAAGGTGTTCTACTTTACTTAACATGGACGTCAAAGTATGAGTAATATATTTTTAATCACCAATTAGATTTTCTAGATTATGGTATTTATATTTAACCAATTATCTAGGAAATGGTCTAGGTTTTATTTCAACATCATCGTATTTAGGAAGATCGGGTTCCTTTACAGATAAATTATCGAGTTCCACATTAACATTATCAATTTTAGTACATTGTTTTAGAAAACATTCATCAAATTTGATGTAAATAAATTCTTTAATTGTATTAAGTTCTTATAATGAAAACGTGATAAGATTCACTTAATTTGGAATACCCAATAAATTTACCTTTCCATGGTTTATAAGGGGTCTTTTTGAGAAGGCATCTTACAAGGACGTTGTTAATGGTGTAACATGTGGTATTGATAGATTTAACTCAAAAATATTGGGAGAGATTGCATTAATTAATGTGAGTTTGAGTTATTTTTGTACAAATTATTTATTATTTATTTTACTATCCCTATTTGTTTGGTGAGTTCTTCTATCACCCCGATATTTAGGGAAATATATTTTTTAGTTAATTTAATGTTTTCGATAACTCTAATTTCACATGACACAGAATATAACTTGTGTTATATAAAAGATCCAAGTTATTATTTCTTTATAAACGACACCAATTCATGGTTTAACTATATGAAACACTTAGAATATATTATGTCATGAACAACAATATGCTTTTCTTTGGTAACACATAATGTCGAGTTCTTTTGATATCTTGCATTACATGCAAGACAGTGTTTTACATAACAATAGTATATTATTAAAATATTATTATTTAATATTATAATTTATATTCTAGCTATTAAATTAGATTTAGAAAACATTATTAAATTATATATAAAAATATATGGTTTATAAGATGAATTAATTTGTTACCAATTACTCTGAAACAAAAATATATACCAATTGAATATAAAGGAAATATTTTTAATTTTATGCCCCCAAAGTAGTTTTGTATTAATAAATTAATTTAATTACAATTACATAATGATAATAATGAAATATATCTATTATATATTCAATAAAATATTTCTGATATTCATCCAATATATTTTATAGGCATAAGATAATAACAAACCCAATTTTATGCACACAACCTTTATTTTTCAAAAGGGTGATTTTATTGATTTTTAATGGAGAACATGTTTTAAATTAAACATTTGAAACTTTTATAGTTTTTATATGAAAAAATAATATTTTTATTTTAATGTGGGATATAAATTTTTTTTTTTGAATTTTTGGTATTATATGATAACATGCATTTTTCGACGAATAGTAATAAAATTTTGTATTTTATTTGAAAACTACATTTTCATCAAATTTATTTATACTGTTAAATTATATTTTTAAATGGTTTTAAATTATAATTATATCATTGTTTTTATGATTTATTATAATTTAGTTAATTTTCATCAATTCTTCAGTGAATTTAGTTATAAAAACGTTTCAATATTTTGTATGTTTTAACATTAAGAACATATTTTCTTACCCCATCAATGGGATTAATTTTAAATTAATCACTAAAAATTTTGGGTTTGGAATTGGGAAAAATGGATTCCATATTTGGAATCAGTAGGTATAATTTTTTTAAATATGTTTCTTTTATTTTCGGGCATTATAAATAGTAACTTCAATATTTTTTTACTAACACAATAAAAGGTAAATTAAGAAATTAAGGGTAAAAATAATTTTAAAAATAATAAATGATTACCCTATCCCTTTTCCTATGTTCATTGTATGAGTGGGTTTCGTTACAAATCATCCTTGGTCTGAAATTATAACCTTTTTAAGCCACTTGGAGGAGATGAAGACATTTATTATAATTTATTTAAAGAAAAGATAAAGATGCCATACTCATATTTTCAATAACAATATAAATTTTTATATTGGGTTATATAGAATATAATTTACACATTAAGATTTAATTTGAAAAAAAAACCAAGGTTATTTATATTTATTTTTAGGAAATAAATAAATTTATTAAAGGCTTATACAATGATAATGTAGAAATTATTTTATTAATGTAAATACCAAATAAATAATATTCAAATAATTAATATAAATATAATTTGATATATTTAATGTCATCCACAAATTTTTTGGATTAAATTGGCACATTAGATATGATTTAATAGATTATGTTACAAGATATCATGTTTTTATGATATTTTTAATAAGACAAATAATGAATAGTTTCAAATTTGACAATAATGACATTTTATGAAAATATTATTTTATTAAATTATTTAAAAATCATAAAAACACTAAATAAAGACAAATATAATTAATTATTA
Source organism: Viscum album (assembly GCA_963277665.1). NCBI lineage: Eukaryota > Viridiplantae > Streptophyta > Magnoliopsida > Santalales > Viscaceae > Viscum > Viscum album. Next base: position 540,652,070 of record OY728145.1, read on the forward strand.
TCTAAAATATCATTAATTTACTATTTATGTTTTAATTATAACTTTTTAGGAAAAATATCAACCTTTTGTTAATGAAACTATTGTTGGTAATGTTAAAATTCAAATTGGATAACTAAGGGTAAATAAAAAAGATAGTGTTTAATTTTATAAAAAACTTGTCTAAAAATTATTATTTAAAAGGATTTCAAATCATACTCATTTTATCCTATTAATATCTCAATTTTGAGCCATTTGGAATTTAAAATTAATTTATATTGATTTAAATTTTTTTGAGTTTCCAAAAGGGACCCTCAGCTCACTTATAAAAGGGAACCTCCTACCTCATCTCATTTCATCACATTGAGATTTTTATCTCAACCAAAACCTAAAAATTTTCCTTATTAACTTCCATATAAACACAATTGTGGAGATGATGTTCCCAAAACATCAACACTATTTTCCTTAAGAGGAGATCCAAAGGAGGTTCTCTAAGGGAGAGATAATTGTTTTTACCAACTCTCTCAACAATATTTATTACTCTACTTCCTCTTCATGGGTATTTTACTATATAAAGTAATAAATACAGTATCATATATATTCATGGACGTCATTATAATTATGTAAAAACCACATTCCCCTTTTTATTCATCCTATAAAAATCAAAATCACCATTCGTGCGTACGTACGGCCTACCATCTCCACACCGTGGTGTAATTTTTTTAATCCCCACTTTACTTGGTGTTTTATAATGATGGATATAATAATCATATATTATTTTTATGAGATTATATTGATTTTGGAACAAAATATATACCATCCACGTTCTTAAATTTTCCCAATTAATGGAATAATATTGTCACACAAGATTATATACAACCTACCGTCTCCATGATGCGATGTCATTCATTTTCCATGATTTATATTAAATAATGATAATTTAAATGTATAAAATGAATAAATATGTTATATAATACCATAATATATTTCAATAATGATATTACTATATCATATGCTAATGAACAAGGACTTATAGAACAAAATATAAATAAAAAAATGAAGCAGTTAACACCCGAAAGAAGAGTAATAGTGAAATGTTATTAAAAAATATGTGATAAGATGATCATATATGTTATCATAAATATAAATATGGTTCAGTAATAAGTTTATAAAATTATTTAAACCATTATATATGTATATTAGATACATAAGAATGAAATTAGACATACCTTATGGGGATTTGTAAGCTCACTTTTGTTTTTGCGAGTCGTACGAAATATTCAACACTAATTTACTCTACATGGTGTATATACTTCCCATGAATGTATTTTATGATTATTATCAAGAATATTATGATATTTATAATCCTTATAGTTTTCTTTCTTTCATTGGGATATTATTATAGTGATTATAAAGTGATAAGTATTTATTTCACAATCTCATCAATAATTGGGATTGTTTCATTTTAAGTCTTTGTTGTGGAATATTTATTTTCCTTATACATGTTTTCTCAAAATAAAAAATCAAAAACGTATTTACTATTATCCTATGGGTTTTAAAATTAAATTTTACTTATTTTTTAATTTATAATACACTGTTTAAAAGGAATATTTTGTCTTTTTTCAAAGGCGGTACTTTCAGACTTTTAGGGAAAAATAACTAGAAGAGTGTTTTCATTTATATTATACATAATGATTGTATTTTTCCACTTTCACGATTTTTAATATCGTTGAAACTTCCAATATAAGATTAAAAGTTTACTTTCAAATAAAAATGTTCTTTTATAATTGTTTGGAATTTTAGGAAAATTAAATGTTTTCAAACTAGAAAGGATATTTTCATCAAGAATTATTTTCAACTAATCTCTCAAAATTATTTTCAATATATGATAACATTAATTGATGATAGTTATGTTTTAATGGGGATAATTATCAAGGGAAATATCCCTATTATTCTGACGTTTAGTTTATGATAATGATGATATTTATGAAACCCACTTATTTTTTATGGGTTATGTTGCGATTAAATGAAATTAATGAAACCCATTTATTTTCATGGGTTATGATATGACTAATGATTTATGTTATTGTGGAACACATATGTTTCATTTTCATTATGTGATGGGTTAGACCTACATCTCCTTCTAATTCATTAGGTAAATATTTATATCTCATAAGATATATAGGATTGTATTGGGGAGTGAACTTGGTTCAGTAAAGGACTTTGTCCACTATAAAGGTCTTGGAAATGATCCTTGATGAATATGCAACTGATTCTGTATTATTATGTTTTTTAAAAAATTATATGTTTTATAAATTTTTTTTATTTTATGACTATTTTATTACAAATTTATATGGTTTATTCTATGAAAAAATATTTTTATGTTTGATATACAGGATATAATTTTCAAATGTTATAATCATATTCTTATACAGTTATGTTCATGTTATGATTAGTATCACCCTTTTTACCCTTATAGAGTATATAATATCACTATTTTCATATGTTTTCTCTTCTATAGGTTATAAATAAATGTGTTCAGTTGGTTTTATAAAGGAGGAGATCTTTGTCGGAATCCTTAAAGATCCTTATCTAAATTATATTTTTTTGTTCCAAGTTTCCAAAGGTGGTAAAGTAATAAGGTCATTGGGTGTTTTTTATTTTATAAATATGATGTAATATCAATTTTCATCAAGCATGGGTCATTATATTTTGTATAAAATTATAAGTTTCTTCAAAATTTTGACACTAGGATGAGAAAACCTTATTAAGATCCCTAATGATTAGTCTAAGTATAGTTTATAATCCTAGAATTTTTTAATGATCATAGGTAACCTCGGATTAAACCTAAGATGTTATAGATTGAAAGTAATTACCATTAATTATGTGGTTTTTATAATATGATTAGCATTACTCACTCTATACTTGGTTCTAGTCAATGGATGAAACCAGAAGGAACCTCATTTGGAAATGGAATGATGGCCCTCCTGAGCAACCAAATGATATAGAAGATGGAATAAAAACCTCATTGATATTACCACACAACCATATCATGCGATGAACCACATTGGACACCCAAATGACCAGAGGAGGGAAAAAATATCTTCAATCCATTATAAGGAAATATCCACCATCTAATAAGGGAACGTCCGATCCATAGGTTGCTGAGAAATGGATTTGTACCATTGAAAATATATTTTTCATTATACATTATTGTGAAAACAAAAATATTAAGTGGGGAACTTATCACTTGGAAGGTGAAGGGAATTATTGGTGGATCTTTATCAATAATATGAGTCAATAAGATAAAATTGATTCCATGGATTGGGAGAGGTTTTAGAACATACTTTTCAGTAAGTATATTCCCCGTATTATTTTTACAAAAAGAGAGATTGATGTTTTCCATATTTTTCAGTATTATGATAAGAAAAAAAGGATATAATTAAAAATATACTCTAAAAATATTGAGATATATATATTTTATTTAATTTATGATCAACATTTTGAAATTAGAATGGTTGAGATTGTATAAAGGGGACTGGTAAATGTTTCAAGTATGTGAAGGTAGGTCATCTGGAAAATGCATATTGATGTAATGGAAAGTATTTAGTTAATGATTAAAATAGAGATAAGGAAGACAAGAATGAACCCCCTCACTCTTCAATGTTTCAAGTGTATAGAAAATGGAAATTATGATAATCGATGTCAAAATCCTAGGGTTAATGATGATGATCGAAGTCATCAACATTTTAAAGCTAAAGAAAAAGAGAAATCTCATGCAATCACTATTGGAGATATGGAGTATGAAACTTAAGTGGTGTAATGATTGGGTATTTATGTAATGGAATTCAATAATAAATTTCTAGAACTAATTTTATAGTATTATAGAATAATTAAACATCTATGTATTGGTCCACTGTAGTTTTTCAGCATGGATTTAAGAACATATGTTGAATGGAAAGGTTATAATTTTGGGGAAAAAGATGATTAATGGAAGGATAACCCTTATTGTGGGCATGATGTTGAGATAATGATATTTTGGTGAAGATATATTGAATATGAATAAGTAAATTTGATGGTAATGGTTTTTTTTGGAAATGATTAATAGTTTTTTTTTGAAATGTGGGATATCCCATCTTGGATGAAGTTTACAACTTTTTGAAATTTGGGAATATATCCAATAAACATTGGAATAAAAAAACATGCTTGATTTTAATGAGGATTTGTGGTAATTTAAGTTATTACAATGTTTTAAGAATACTATATGAAGGTACACACATTTTTTCAATGTAAAAACCAAGAGATACCTTATGATATATAGTGGAAAAATGTTAATCTAATTTAGTGTAATTTATTAAAATGTTTTGTACTTTCATTTTTTGAATGGGTTATAAGGTTAATATTATGCATAATGGTTTATGTTAAACTTTTTATGAGGTTTCAGATATTATAGTATTATCTCATCTTATGATGGCTTATAAATATTGGATAACATATAATAACCATTATGTGTGTGATAAAAATATATGGAATAACATATCATTATAGGGTTCTCATGATCTGTTAATGATTTAGGAATAAAAAATCCACCTCCATTTCATAGAATAAGTGATAAAGTGGAAATTGATCAAGGGAAAACAAAGGGTGAAGTTATCTTGAAATCAATTAAGTATTTATTCTCATGATTTTTTATAACTCCAAGGAAATGATCTTGAAACCAAAAATCATATCCTAGTACATTATTTTTTGATGAATCAAATAGTCCCTTAGATCATCATATATTTATGGACATGGGATTATTAACTTTATCCTAACCATGTTCTCTATCACTCTCAATCAGAACATGATAGTCATATTTCTATTCCATGTCCATGATTTCACTTTCCACATATGTTATATTGTGTGGAAACCTAGTTTTGAGTTACTTTGGGTAACTGTTATGTTTTTAAAATTAATTTTTAATGGTAGTTTTAGTATTCATTTTTATGATGTGGGTTACAATGAAATAATATTCATGTATTAAACCATTAATAAACTAGATGAATTAAGTATTCAATATTCATATTAACGTTGTTATAATATAACACCACAAGATTTTGCGAAATGTTTTTTGGAGTTAGTTTAATCTCTTTGATACTTTTCATTTCACAAGACATTGAATATAAAATGTTTTATATGAAAGAAAAAAGTTTTTATTTAATTTTATTAAACACCAATTTAAGGTTGTGATATATGTAACACTTAGATTATCTTCAGATATACACAACACTATGCCAGGGTTGTGATACACATAATGTCAAGTTCTTTTGATGGCTTGCATTAATCTCAATACTGTGTTTTATTGAACAATAATATATTATTAAATTATTACTATTTAAATTAATAAGATATTACCAATTTTTAAATTTTAATTTATTACTAGTATTAACTATCTTATGATAATATATGGTCTATAAGATGAATTTATTTGTTCCCAATTACTTAGAATAAAAAATATATAATAATTGAATATAATGGTAATATTTTTTTATGCTCACAGAGTCATTTTGTCAAAATAAATAAAATTATTACAATTATTGAATGATAATAATGATATATATATATATATTATATATCAATGTGATATTTTTTATATTCTCTAATCCATTTTATAGGCATAAGAACATAATAATCCAAATTTTATGCATAAAAACCTATATTTTTCAAACGTATAAATTTCCCTCATTTTAATGGAGAACCCATTTTAAATCTAAATTCTCAAAATTTTATAGTTTTTATATGAAAACATAAACTTATTATTTGAAATAGGGAAATAAAAGTTCACCTTTGTTTTTGATATTTATGTTTTTTTATGATAAGTTACAAGTTTTGATTTATACAATAAAATATTGCATTTAATTATAAAACATCATTTTCATCAAATTTATTTATAGTTTGAAATTATATTTATGATTTATTAAGTATAATGAGATAAAATTTGTATCATTTAATATAATTTTGATCATTTTCATCAATTTTTTGTTGAATTTAGATATAAAAACATTTCAATCTTTTTCATGTTTTAACATTAATAACATGTTTTCTAAACCTGTCAATAGGAATAATTTTAAATTAATTATGACAAAAAAATGTTATAGATTTTGAAAAATGGATTCCATATTTAGAATCATTGGTCCCAATTTATTCAAATTGGTTTGTTTTATTATTGGTCTTTATAAATAGTAACCTTACTAATTCCTTTTATTAACACGGTAAAAGGTTAATTCGTTAATTAAGGGTAAAAAATAATATTATAAACAATAGAAAATTACCCAAAAACTTTTTATAATTTCATTCTATGATTGGGATTTTATAAAAATAATCCATGGGCCAAAATTATACATATTTCAGCCACAATAATGTGATTAAGATGTTTATAATATTTTATCTAAATAAAAGTTAAACATTTCATACAGATATTTTCAATAACAATATAAAATTTTAAATAGAGTTATATAGAAGATAAAGATGACTATAAATAGTCATTTGAAACCTAAAATGGATTTATTTATCATGGTAATTTTTTTAGTTTTTAGAAATAAAATAAATACCCTAAAGGCTTCTTCAATGATGATGTAGTAATTGTTTAATTGATTGAAATACCAAATAAATGATATTGAAATTATTAAAATAAATCCAATTTTATATAATAATTGTCATAAAATAATTTTTTGGATGAATTTTGACATGTTAGGGATGATTTAAAAGAGTAATCTTGAAGATATCATGTTATTATGACATTTTTAAAATTAAAAATAACTAACAGTGTCAAATTGACAGTAATGATATTTTATGAATATAATTATTTAATATATTATTTAAACATTATAAAAATCATAAATGAGGAAAAATTGGTTAAATTATTTTCTCATATGTCATAAAGTTTCCATTTATGGTTTATTGACACTCTTTATGTAAAAAAATCACATTTGTTAAGGAGAGTTTTTTTGTTCTAGTTAAGATTAAAATAGTTAAAAATGTGCCAATAAAAAATTTAAGGATTAATTTTATATAAAAATGAATGTAAAAATTATTGTTTAAAAGGATTTATACTAAAACAAATTATATATTCGAAATATTGAAATTTGGGTCCATTTTTAATTGAAAATTAATTAATATCAACTTCATATTTTGATATTTTCCAAATGATCCCCTCACCTTAATTACAAAATGCAACCTCCTCCCTCATATCATTTCATCACATTGAGCCTTATAAATCAAAAAAACCATGAAAAATTCACTTTTCATCTTTCATAGAAACATACTACACTTTATGGTATTCTTATAACACAAAACACAAGGTGTCTCTAAGTAAAAATCCAATGGATGTTTTCTAAAGAAGAGATAATTGTTTTTACTGACTCTCTCATGAGTATTTCTTGTTATACTTATTATTCATGTGATTTTTCAATTATAAAGTATCAAATAAAATATAAAATATATGAATATATTTGATTATTATTATAGAACAACTATACTCAACTGTTTATAAATCCTATGAAAAAAAATCTCAATGAGTGCGTACGTATGGCCTATCATTTTCACATCGTGGTGTAATATTTTTTTCTCCACCACATTAATTGTATGAGTATAATTGTTGAAATATTAATTATATATGATATTTATAAAATGATATTTAAACTAGAAAGAAATTTATACTATCCACTTTTATACATTTTCCCAATTAATGGAATGATATATTTTCTCATTCATACGTACGACCTAGCGTCTCCACGATGCGATGCGAATCTCTTTTTGTGACCACCATTATTGAATGATTATATAAATGTATAAAATTCATAAATATGTTATCCAATACCTTAATATATTTCTATAAATGAAATTTATATACCCTATTCATATGAATTGGGACTTATAAAACAAAACACGAAGAGAAAACTTAAGTAATTTAAACCCGAAAGAAGAGTATTAATGACATGTTATTAAAAAAAGGTTGATAAGCCGATTATTTATTATATCATAAATATAAATATTTGTTTATAATAAGTTAATAACATTATTTATACCATTATACAAGATTTTTGTATATATAAAATGGAAATCATACCTAAGGTAAGGGGATTTATAGTATCACTTATGTTTCTTCGAGGCATACACCATATTCACCACTCTTTTATTCTACGTTATGTATATAATTCCCATGAATTTATTTGATGATTCTTATTCAAAATATTATGATATTTTCATATCCTTATAATTTTTATTCTTTCGTGGGGAATATTATTATGTTGATTATAAATTGATGTGCATTTATTTCATTATATCATCAATAATTTGGATTGCTTCCTTTAAAGTTTCTTTTGGGGAATATTTATCTTCAATGTCCATGTTTTATAAAAATGTGTTCAAACATGTTTTAATATTCTACTATGAATTTTTAAAGTAGTTTTATGCATTTAATGACTTTTTAATACATTTTTTAAAATGATTCATTTTTTCATTTTCCAAATGAGGTAATTTGTGACTTCTCTAGTAAAAGTATGAGAAGAATGTTTTATTTTAATTTATATAGAAGGAATTTAGTTTTATTATTTCATGATGCCTTATTTTCTTGAATCTTCCCTTAAAATATTATAAATATTATATTCAATGAATATTTTTTCTTTCAAAATTGTGTGACATTTTAAGGAAAAAAATGTTCTCAAATAAAGAGGATATTTTCCTCAACAATTATTTTCAAGTTATATATTAACATTATTTTCCATCTACGATAACATGCATTGATGATACTTATGTTTTAATGGGGATATTTTTCAAGGGTACAATCCCTATTATTCCAATGTATGGTTTATGTTTATGATGATATTTATGGAATCAATTTCTTTTCCATGGGTTATGTTATGATGGAATTATTTTTAAGAAACCCATTAATTTTTATGGGTTATTATATAATGAAGTATATATGTTCTTATGGAACAATTATATATAAATTTAATTATGTGATGGGTGGGACTTATATATCCCTTCAATGCATTGGGAAATGATTTATATATCATGAGATAGACATGATTAGAAAGAGTGTAATCTTTATTCAATAATACAAGACTGAGACATGAGTAATCTAGGTTCAGTAATACATGGAAATAATGGGATAAATCATGGTTTAGTAATATTGGACTGGAATAAGAGTATTACTAGTTCAGGAATATAGGGATGAAATGGGTAGTGAACTTGGTTTAGCATAAAAAAATTTCCACTATGAAGACCTTGGGAATGATCCTTGAATAATAATGTAATGATCCCCTATGCCTATGTGTTTGACACAATTATATGTTTTAGACCAAAATGTTTCTTTTACAATTCATTTCATATTAATTTCAATGATTTCTTATAAAAATCAAGATTCTAATCACTGATATGTAGGGTATACTTTTCAAATGTTATGTTCATATTCTTATACCTTTCAGTTTATGTTACGATTTAATCTCCTTTTTTACCCTCATAAAGAATCCTAGAATACCATTTTCTTACGTTCTCTCTTCCCCAGGTTATAAAGAATTATTTTAGGTATGGTACTAAGGGGGATGATCATTGTGGTAAACATTAAAGATCTTTTTCTATATAATAAGTTTGTGTTCTGAGTTTCCAGAGGCACTAACCAAATACGATAATTGGGCATGTTTTATTATATTCTTAAAATATGATGTAATGTCTATGTACATCAAGAATGGGTAGTTATAGTTCTCATATTGGAGAAGGAATGGTAATAAACTTGTGAAATAAAAAAAATCATCAAAATCCTTAATTTTTTACTCTCCATTAAGATCACTATGAAATGAAATGGTATTATACACTTTTTAATTTTAAAATTTCTTATTAAATTTAATGAATACTTAATATGCCTCACTATTATTTTCCATGAAATAAAACCAATAAAAATCTTCTAATAATAAAAAATTACTAATTATTAAGATTTACCTCATATAATAGACACTTGGGTTGATCCAAAAAGATCAAGGTGTATAAGTTCAAGTAATTTATAGTATGAAATTTACTTTTTTTATTTAATGGATGGATTGTGTTTTTTAAAAGGTTATTATATTCCACACACAATTTTATTTTTAAAATTATATATTAGTAAATATCATAGTAGGTATTTCTAGTTATGTTTTACTTATGAGAGTGTGTTACAATTACTAAGGGATCTATTCCATGGGAAAGACTCAAAATTAGTCCCACTTAAGAATATATTAGTTTTTATTGAAATAGAATTTAAATCAACAAAAAAATAAATTGAAATCTAAAATATGAAAATAATTGTTTTCCATGTGAATAAAAAACATTTTAAAACACAATTTGAAATGAAACTCTACAACCACTATGACATAGCTAACAAATTCTATGTAAATTATGTTTTAAAACTTTAACATAAAAAATATATTTAGTAGAATAATAGTTTTAAAATCTAATGGTATCTATACTGATGGTCATAATCCATTGGTTGTCACCAAAGGTAACATTCCCATCATTAATCTTCTTAAGGTTGTGGAATTTGGTTTAGACTCAATACATATGCATTGATCTTCCATAATTTATATATATACCATATAGCTTTGTTTAATTTTTTTGAGTAATTTTTCCTACAAAACAATTTTAATACAGTAAATATTTATGTACCCAAAATTTGCATCCATAAATGTTATCCAATAGTGATTTTAGATCCAATACTTATTGAAAATGTTCTTTTATAATAAATGTTTTAAAAATTAATATATTTAGGCTTTCTATTCCTAGAATATTTTCCATCACATCCATAAATGAGATGCTTTTTTTTCAATACTTATTAAATAAATTATATTGAGATCACCCTTTAAAAAATAAATGTATTTTGTCAGGTGATAATATTATTAGAAAAACCAAAAAAAATAAGAACCTTTCATTTAATGTTGGGAGCCTAAAATATAATTTATAATTTTCTATCCTTGGGTGAATTTTAAAAGGTCACATTCAAGATTATTTATTGTATTTTCTAATTTATTAGAATTGTGTTGGTCATTTGGGTAAACCCTTTTAATTTAAACATTATGGTAGTCTATTTTCAAATAATTGTTTTCTTTCAACAGTAATTAAAATATTATATTTTCAATTTCTTCAGTATTTTAAATAATATATTTGATCTTTTAATTTTCCTCTTTTAATATCCCATTTATATTAATAAGATTATCCTACTCATTAATAACTAGAATATACTTATTTTTAAGATCTTGAAATTTGAGGTTATTTCACAAAATACTACATGAATTCAATCCATTTTATATCTTTATTTTTTAAAATTTATGTGTTTTAAAGAGTAATAAGAAGTAGAATACTTTACCTACTCTCTTTGCTCAATGTCATCTATGGGGGACTTGGGTATTTTATCACACGAGTTAAATGTATATAGGTTTTCATCACTAGAACTCAAGGTCAATACCTTGAAAGTAATTTTATTTTACTTCTTTTAATTATTATTTATATTAATACACTGCTATTTTATGTGACACATTTTGTTACATTCATGTCATCTTACCTCTGGTTTACTATGTTTCTTTTCCTTCTGTTCATGGTTGTAAACATTATTATTCTTAAAGAACGTTTTTATATTACTATCAAAAAGATAAGTCTCCACTTCAATTCTATAGGATTCATAATTGTTGGATTTTAAGGAAATGATATTATTCTCACTGACTTCCTTAACATCCTTATAAACTATTCCTTTCCTGGTAATCCCATGGGTCATGAGTAACCCTATGATTTCTTCAATAGGTACATTTTTGACATCCTTAAATTATTTCATTTCCCTCATTTAGGGTGATAAGTAACTTGAAAAGACATAAAATAACTTCTTCACAAGTTTTCCCGTCAAAATCCAATCACCTAATAGATTCCTTCCATTACAAACATCAATAATATAGGTAAAAATTATTTTTATAGATTCATTGGGATGTATACTAAAACATTAAAAATATTTTCATTACATATAGATACCAGAATATTTTACATAATTTGTAACTGCATGGGTAACCACTAATAATGTTAAAATATCAGGACATGTTTTATGTGTTGAAACTCTATTCAATTAATTTCAATCTAACCCACAATACAATTAATTCATTACTTTTCTATCATTATTGAATGATACTATATGATAGAGTGTCTATTTATCTTATTTATATTTAGTAGGGGTATATCATTGCATTATAATTCTTCATAGGATATATCATATACTTATAGGAATGGTAAACATAAGTTTTTTATAATAAAAATATTTCGAACCATTGAAAAATTGATCTCTACCCACAGAATAACCCTTGGTAGCTATTTGGGTATTCGAGTTTGAAGCAATAATTTAACATTGTTCCTTAAAGTAGTGATGGTTATTGAAAATTATAAGGTTCACTCTAATACCAATTTATGGTTTAAGTTTGCATGAAAATAGGGGGTATGTTTCCTTTTAAAAACCTTTTATAAATTAAAAATATATTCTATTTAATTTGAAATGATTTAAGTGAAAAAATAACGGTAAGTAACATTAGGAATATAAATATAAAATACAATAACACAAGAAATTAGTCAATAAGTTTAGTAATAATCCCCTAATGGATCCCTACGTATCCCCACCTAAAGTAAACTTGAGTGGTTTTTGTTTAAACCCTGATTTACAATGTTTGTAGAAAGAATCCTAAAGATTTATTTTTATAAACTATAGAAAGAAACCTAATATAAGGTGTCATAGATTTAGTTATTAGTGGGTTTAACAAGAAAACTCCGACACTATTATAATTTTAATGGCTATATCATGGAATCCAATCTCCATTTTTTAAGGCCAATAAAGTAAAAAATATACCATTTCATGGAGGAATAAGAAAGTTCCAAGAAAACAAATGGAAATTTCTATATTAAAGACAAATGATGCACAATTTACCCTATAACAAGTTTACAATGACAAATGAATGGGTGGTATTGATAAAAGATAGTAAGAGATCTTGATTATTATTTGATGAATCATAATGAGCCTAAGTGTGATTATCCAAGTAATAATTTCCTTTAATTCTCCCTTAGTGGTGTATATTTTTCCCTTAGGGGGTCTAAGAGGTTCTAGATGATTTGATAGTTTAATAAATAAATTTTTAGGTGAATTCAAGTAAGTAAGACATACTCTAATTGAAATAATTTTGAGTTTGTCTTGGTGCCACTGGTTCGTTAGTGGGTGCCACCATCCATCCAATAGTACCCACGGGTATTCGTTGGAACCTATTAGTGGGTATTTATAAAAAATGAATTATTAATCCTTTTGAGACCTTTGAATGATCTGTACACCTCAGGATAATTTTTTTAAAATATAAACACTGAAATTTTCCAAATAAAATTGATGAAAGTTTTGTTTTTTATCACACAGAACTACTTAAGATAGTGACAGAGAAAACATTATAAACTTTAAATAAAATGAATATTAATATTGGTCTATTTTTATTCAAATAGTTTGATTGATGATGAAAGAGAATGATCTTATGGTTTTAATAGAACTTCAATGAAGGATGACATGACATAAAAAGTGAAATTCATGTAAGAATATATATATATATATGAATATTACAAGAATGTTGATTATTTTAGAAAGGAAGAGGAATAATTCCAAGATTATGAAATTAGAGAATATACTGTTTTAAGATATTCAAATATTAGTAAAAGTACATTTTAAGAGGAATAATTTTTTGATAGATGAGTTTAAAAGTGTTTTAAAAAGTAAATAAAGGCTTAAAATTTAGTATTTTTAATGGATGATAATTTTTGAAATATGAGTTCATGATTTCATATAGTATTTTAAATACCTTAATAAAGAAGTGAGAGAGATATAGGGAGAGAACATGAAGAAACTGATGTTACATGGTATAATTTAATTTATACTTTTATATATTGATGAAAAGTGATGTTATTGTTTGATAGTATTATTCTAGAGATAATAATTTTGTATGTAAAGATAGAGAGAAATATGATAACTTTTTAATTGAAAATAATTCTTTAGTATTGAAGAACACTTGAAACATCTATATTCTAAATCATTTCTATGTGAAAAATTTGAAGAGAAGATTACGATTTATTATATCCTATTTGTGAACTGAATTTGATGAAGAAAATAAGGATATAAAAAGAAATCATGGTTGTGCATTCAAGTTTGTAAATGAATAATAGGAAATATAAAGTGTTTGTGTTTTACATACTATAGGAAGAATATTTCTTGGTTTTATATGAGAAATAATTACCCAATATTACTTCTATGAGTAAGAATAAGTTTTTTTTTTCATTTTGTGCATACAAAAAAACATACTTGATAATGTGTAATGAGAAAATATGGAAGAATCAACACATAATGAACAAACAAAGATTTAAATTGCTGTAATAATCTCATCATGTTTCCCCTTCTATATCATTGTAAATGTACCAGATGTATATGAGTGTGGGATGCATGAAACAAGTGTGTGGGGTACACAATCTACACAATTTGGATACAATTGTATACCACTTGTAGAGTTTTATTTGTTCTTATGTGATATGGGGGTTTACTGATTCACATCAAGAATTAGCCTCTTATTTTGAATTATGAACCTTATATGTCATTGTTATATTTCCGTCTTTGTGTATGGATGTGGTGCATATGAATATAAAGGCCATAAGTTATAAAATAAGATCCATTAACCTAAACTAGAGAAATAGATAAAATTTTTAAAAGGATAAAAATAATAAATAGGCTTAAAAATCATTATCTATGATTCACACTCATATTAGTGTAGATTTAATAACAATTGGTCCCTTAATTGGAATCAGATCATGGTTCACATATGATTGTATTCCATATTTTGATGTTTTTTTCTTTTGAAAATTTCAGTTTCATTTTTTATTCATAATGAAGTGATGTTTTTGTGAAGATCTATAATTTTTTTCTCAAAATTTAGTTTCTAGAAAGAAGATATTAAATATAAAAAAAGACAAGAAGAGATAGAGGATGTTTTATCTCTTATTAGATGAATACATATGATCAATATCTATATGTGGTAATGTAGTTGAAGAAAAATTTAATCTGAAATAAGAAGAATATGTAGGGGATTTTACCATCTTAGAAGTGTTGAGTCAGAAGTTCTACTTTTTACTTTTCTACTATTTAGTTTTGGATATCACAGACACCTTCTTATAAATATGTTTACTAACTTTTTATGTAATGAGTGTTTTAGAATTTATTCAATAAAATATAATTTTCTATAATACTTTGAATAAGTTCTAAAGCAATATGGATATGAAACTTACATTCTTCAATAGGGTTATTGTAATGAGTATGTGTCCAATTAATCATAGTAACCTTTATCAAAACCAAATAATATTCATTATTTCATGTCTATAGTACTATAAAATTGTTCACAATCAGACTAATATCGGTACCAATAACATTGGACTAATACTCATAAGGATTTTCATATTGAAATTGTCAAGGAATTCCATCATACTAGCTATATTTCTATTCCGAATAAAGAAGAATTATTTAAAATATATGGAAATGTTTTAGCACTATGGTGGTGTTAACCAATATGATGTCATGAATTCAGTTACAATAGAGTCGTTGAGTGATAGGTGTCCAAATTGAATAATACAAACATGGAGAAATATGACTTTTTGAATATTAATATGATCAATGGGAGGATGCCAATAAATATAAATTCATTTTATGAATTTGGAGTAGATTTCATTTTTCATTTTCTTATTTTATAGGAGTTTTTAAGATATATTAGCATTAACATATTGTTGTTAGACTTTGAAATTGTCTAGAGTTTTTCAGTTCTATAGAATCCATGTCAAGGATATTTCCTTATGTACTTTTTCTATAGTTATATGCATTTAATCATTTCCCCAACTGAGGGATTCTAGGGATAGGATAATGGCGAATTTGATCCATAGGATCAAGGGATTATGGGTATAGTAAGAAAGAGAATATGATCATCATATCATGAGATTCTAAGGATAAGAAGACTGAGACAATATGATTTTTGTATCAAGGGATTCCCTGGTGAGGAAATATAGACATTCCAAAAATTATATTATATGGGATACCTTTATTCAGGGTTATTGAATAACTTACTATTAATGTAAAAAGAGATAAATTTTTTTAATAATAGCTTCTAATTAATTTTTACTATTACCTTTTTATTATATTTCTTGTTTTTATAAGTGTAAAGTTTTAATATAATGTGAGTCGTCTTATTCATCATTATAATTTTTTTATCACTATAATTCCAACTATGATAATAAAAATACATTGATAAATCTAATCCATTGTGATTAAAATTTTTACTCCAATTTTGTGGGACAATTCTATGAATCTGATTCTATGAATCATTTTCATTGGACTAAGTCTAAGTATGAAAATATAAATTCATATGCTTTGGGTTTTGGTGAGTTTAATTTGTTTAAACTGATTTTATAAACTACAATTCATCTCCTCTCTTATAGGTATTTCCATCATAAGAGAATTCTTATTACCCTAATCAGTATATTTTTATATAATGATCCAAAAAATTGGTATCAGAGTAAGTTTATAATTCTTAAATACTTATTTATATTTTTATTCTTTACTATTGCATTTTTTATGTTTTGTTATAATTTTTTATAAAACTTTCTTACAATAACATTTAATTATGGAAGAGGATATCATTTGTTTTAAATGGATATGGAATGTATAAGCATCAATCAAATAGAGAACTTATATCTAAACAGATCACCTATCTTGGATGGTGCTTACTATGAGTACTGAAGAGATATGATGAAGACTTTTGTAATCAACAAAGGGGTTTATAATTTAATTATGATAAGTAGAGATTATAAATTACACGATTATGATATTACTTCATTTACTCATCAAGAAAAACAAGAACAATAGCTAAGCTATAGAGTAAGGAATAAATTCTTTTGTTCTACAACAAGAAGAATTTACAATTGTATATCTTCTTATGAAGTTTCATAAAGTATCTATAAAAACATAATGTTACACATTTTATTACATATAATATAGTTGAGACTAGAAGAGAAATGATAATAGAAAATTATCAACCATCTAATTTTATTCTTGGTGTATTAGTTTCAATGATGCATTATAGATTAATGACTATTACTAATAGTATACAAGATATTGGTGAAAAGGTACTATATTATTAAAACCATGTGGAAAACCTAATTTATATCATTCCCAATGAATTGTAATCTAATATAATATCTTTGTATGAGATAAAAAAGTTAAAAAATTATACTATTGATGATTTTATTAGAACCCTTATAAAGTATGATGGTAGCCTTAAAAATTATGCTGAAAATATTAAGAAGAAAATGGAGGTTTTTCTAATACTATAACTTATACTGCTCCTTATAATGCTCAAACTCTTGAAAATGTAGTTAAATACTTGAGGAAGAAGAAGGTTTTTTTTCAATCAGATTTAATTACTTCTAAAAATTCTAGGAATGAGTTAGCTAATCTATTAATAAGGATGAATAAGATATTAGGAAAAATGATTTTCAATACAAATATAAAAAGTCATAAAGAAATATGTGATAAGAAAGATAAAGTAACATGTTACAAATGTATGAAATATGCACATTCCAGAATAGATTTTCCCTGACTAAATAGGGAATAAAAAATGAAAATAATTCAAAAATTTATTCCATGATGTATTATAAATATAAATGAATAAATGTTCTAGAAGCCTTAGATAGATTGAGTTCTAGTGGAGGCGATTCTTATGAAAGATATTCTATGAATGAAAGTTCCAAATAGAAGAATATTATTCTCTTTGATAATGTTACCTTGTAAATAAATGGTTTATGGATAAGATACAAACTTCTAAAAATCATAACAACATGACTTAAAGTCAAAATTATCCCAATGATAAAAATTGTACTTCCTCATATGAATAATCTTCTTAAGGTAGTGAAGATAATTCATTACATTCTTATGATTATGTTTCTAATTTTTATAAACTTCTGGAAAATTAGAATTTTAAAATTTGTAACAAAAACATGACAATGATAAGGAAAAAATATTCAAAGGAAGATTCAAGAATTGATTTTTTGGCTAATGAAATAATAAATAGTTAAAAAGATACTGATCAAACTAATTTTGAAAACTAAACTTTTTCAAAATATCTTGAAAAACTAATTTCTAAGAAAGATAGTTTAGAAACTCATTTTGATAAATATAGTTCCAAAAAAATTCTAATAAGGATAAAAGTTTTGTTATAAAACTAAATTCTGAAATTTCTTCTTAATTAAAAATTCTATGAAACCTTACCACTGGTAATGAAATATTTGATAAAATGTTTAAACAAATTCATCCTCATTAGAGTAGTTATGGAATGGGTTATTATAATAGAAAAAATTATTTTAGTATCAATTTATTTGTTTTTAAAAGTTCACATGTTTGTAAAAAGTGTCAAAGTGGAGGAAATTGGGAAGAAATAATTGTTCCCTAAACATAGTTATATAACTAAGATTAATAAAGCCTATTTTCAAAATAAATGACATATTCCCAAAATCAAATCAGATAGATGTAGTTACCCTATATTTTTTTCAACAAAATCAACGAAGGATGGTTTTGGTTCCAAAAGTCTAATGTTTTTCAGGAAACCTAAGATAGTATAAAAAACAAGAATACATGGTACTTAGATAGTGGATGTTCTAGGCATATGAATTGTAAAAAAAAATCAATAAGATTATAAATATGAAATGTTAAAAATTACTTTTGTAGATAATGGTCAATGAGATATTATCAAAATAGGTAACATTGTACTTCTTAATAAAGCACTTATTTCAAATGTGTTATTTGTTAGTGATCTTAAGCACAACTTTATAATCATAAGTAAATTTTTTGAAAATGTTTTCCTTATGAACATTTGGAATGATAAATTTTTAGTACATCGTTCCAAGGATGAATTTATTCATTCTTCCAATCTTCATGAGAATATCAATACAGTTAACTTATAAGACATTAACATCTAAGTTATAAAATTCCTTATTTCATTGTATGATCAATATTGGTTATGGAATACATGGTTAGGAAAATGTGTCCTTAAAAACATATCCATGATAACAAATAAAGTACTTTTTGATGATCTATCAAAACTTAGTTTTAATTATTCAAAAGATTGTGACCCATATAAATACGGTAAAAACATAATTAATATTTTAAATCTATTGGTAAAGTACCAACTTCTAAGAATTTATATTTAATGCACATTTACTAATTTTTCAAACAAAAACTAGTTATTTTTGGGGAAAATACTATGTATATTTCTTAGTTTATAATTACACTAAATATACATGGGTTTATTTTCTCACAAATAAATCTGAACCTTATTTTATTGAGAAAACCTTTTTAGACAAAGTTAAAATGGAAAACAAAATTTACTTAATAAATACTCTTAGTGATCATGGTGGAGAATTTATAATTATGACGGTGAATCTTTTTTTAGTAATAAAGGTATTAAAAATTAATTTTCATCACCTATAACCCCAAGAAAAATAGCGTAGTTTCAAAAGAAATATAATTCATCAACAAATAACTAGAACCATAATGAGTGAATACTTAATTTCTAAATCTCTTTTGGATGAAGTAGTTAATACTACCTTCTATAATATAAATCATGTTTTAGTTAGTTATTTTAAAAATAAAACTTCTTATTATTTGTGGAAAGGAAGAAAACGAAAGGTTTTTTACATAAGTGTTTTTGGTTTCAATGTATTTTCCATAATATAAAAGACAACGTACATAAATTTTCACCCAAATCTAATAATGTAATTTTTAGGTTATTAAAATTCTTCTAACTCATATAGAGTTTTTAATACAAATTATTATTCTATTGGGGAAATAGTAGATGTTATTTTTGATGAAACTTACCCTAATTTTTTCAATCAACCAGCATCATCATATGTTATTTCTCAAACTGATTTTCAACCTTTGTTAGAAGAATATTATCATAATGTAACAACTCAAGTATTAGTTTTTTATGTTTTTCTGTAGGAATATTTTGTACCTAATGTTGAAGAATAGACTTTTAAAAACCCAATAAGTCTATTGTTTCTTAGTAATCATCATACATAAATTATCATTGGTGATGTAAATCAACCATTTCAGAGTAGAATTTTTTTAAGGAATGAAATTGAATATCTAGGTTTGTTATCCCAATATTATTCTAAAAACACTTATGAGTCTTTATGTAATGATAATTGGATTAAATAATTGCAAGAGTTTCTCAATTAATTTGAGAGGAAAAAAGTATAGACTATTTTTCAATGACTTAAAGAAACATCTCTAATTAGAGAAAAAAGGTTTTTTTAAAACAAATGTATTAAAAATGGAAAAAGTATTAGAAATAAATCTATAAGAGATGCTAAGGGATATAATAAAAAAGAAGGAATATATTATAAAGAAACCTATGAACTGGTAGAAACACATGAAGCTATTTGAATACTTATAGCCTTTTCATTATTCCTTGATTGCAAACTTTTCCAAATGGATGTAAAGTTTTATTTTCTTAATAGATATATTTAGGAGGAAGTTTATATTAAAAAACCCCTCATTTTGAAAATACATAATAGATTAAATATTTTCAGAAACATACCAATGATTTATATAGACATTTAAAATCCCCTAGAGATTGGTATGAATGGTTAATAGGATATTTGTTACAAAACAAATTTATTAAGGGAGTTACAGATCCAACTCTTTTTATAAAACATGTTAATAAAAGAATTATAATTGTATAGATTTATTTCAATGGAATTATATTTGTATAAAATATACTATATTTAATGTATTCATTTATATATCATATGAAATATGAGTTTTAAATGAGTATGATCGGTGAAAAAACATATTTTCTTTGTTTTCAAACCTCACAAAAACACGTAAGAGATTTTATATCTCAATATATGTATATAAAATATCTTCTTACTAAATTTTGATATGATAATACTAAAAGTATTATTACTCCCATTAGTACCTAAAATAAATCATATATAGATGAGGTTAGAAAATTATCTGATAAAAAAATTAGAGGTATGATAGGAATTTTACTTTACTTGACTACTAGTCATCCAAATTTAGTGTTTTCTATATGTATGTTTGAAAGATATCAATAAAATATAATATAATCCCATTTAAAATCTAGAAAATTAATTTTTCATTATCTTAAGGGAAATATGTATTTTTTACTTTTCAATTATTTTATAATTTTTTTCATATTTAATATTTTTTTGAATGATGACTTTGGTGGTTCTAAAATGGATACGAAAATCACATCAAAAAATTTTCATTTAAAAGGAAACTCTTTACATTATTTTTCATTTATGAAATAGAACTCAGTAGAACTATCCACTACTGATGTTGAATATGTGGAATATGGAAGTTATTGTTCTCATGTGTTATGGATGGAACACACACTCAATTCTTGTGGATTGAGTTTTACTAAAACTCAAAACTTGTTTATAAAAAAAGTTCTACTTCCTTAAGTAAAAACACACCAAATCACTCACATGACAAGAAAATAGATATAATACAACATTTCCTTCAAGATCACACACTTAAAGTAGATATCATTTAATAGTTCCTCACAATTCAAGATCAACTTGTTAAATTTCTTACAAAACCCATTTATTTTAATAGATTTGAATATATCAACATAGAATCGAGGAGTTATCATTAAAATGTAATAATTCCAATATAATTCTTGTTTACCCATCTCTTATACAAATTTACTACTTTACATAGGGGGTGTATATATGTTTTTTATAAACATTTATGTTTTCCTAAAATATTTAGTTTTGTAAAATTATTTATTTTCCTAAAACAGTTTATCGTAATGATATTTATCGACTCAATAATTTTATAAAAACTGTTCTGATTTAGAAACTAGAAAATGATTCTCAAAATCTATATATTTTATAAAATTTCCTCACTCAAAATTTCTTCAAAAATTTTTATATTTAAAAGGTATTCATAATTAGTTTTAATCTTAAAAAAACATATTTAGTTTTATATTTGAAACTATCATAATTAATTTAATGTTTAAAATAATATGTTTTTAGTACCTATCATAATTTGTTTTTTTCCAAAAACCAAGTAGAACAGGTTATTCATACCAATGGAATTGTTCACTCTAAGAGGTACTTCTCTATTATTTTTGGTTTTTAAAATATATTATTTTGTTAGTTCTTTAATTTTTACTTTTACTTGTAGATTATATAAAAAAAATATGTTTTGTTTTCAAATGTTTTTTTAATTTTTTTCCCTAATCAAATTTATTCTAAATCCAATGAAACTTTTATAACCCAGAGAGTTCTAAAATTAATTTCAAACATTATTCGATATAATTTCAATTATGAGATCAAAATACACTCAACCTCAACCATTGAATATTGTTTGTATGTTCAACTAACACACCTGATGCCTATATAAAAAGGCAGCCCACTCAGGTCCCATATCATATAATCAAGGTTTTTTCTCCCATATTGCTGACCCATTAATGTTTCTCAGTCCAAAATATTTTCTTTTCATTCGATTTATTTTTCTCAGTTATAATTTGATTCAGACTAAGGAGGATTTGAAGAATTTTTTTATATTTTGGGAGAGGTTAGTCAATAGATCTTTCAATGAAAAATACGATTAAAATATGAAGAAAATTATTGAATTCAGTGGTTGAAAATATGTTTTTATAGAGAAACTGGATAATGAATTTGATTTATTATATCATTATTTAGTTCATCAATTAAACACATTTTTTTAGTTTTTTATGGATGAAAAAAATAAAAAGTTTTCTTTTTAGTGTATGGAAAAATATATAAGGACTCATATAAAAATATTTCTAGATTGGTTGTAATACTATTTTAAAGAGACACATATTGTCCTCTAAAAAAATCATATGACCTTGGAATGTTTAATAGGAAAATGGAAGAAGATTCTTTGCCCTCTCATTATGAGAAAGTCTGGATGGTTTCCCACCTAACTCTGGTTAACTAGGTAGTTACCTCACATATGCATGTATTCCTCATTCAAAGGAAAGGGGACTAAGATACATTAAAAGTATCTGATTTATTTGTTTTGTATTATCCTTTAAATATGTGAAAGAAAGAAATTGGGAGTTTCATCCATCTCACTATTGAAAATATCAAAACAAAAAAAAACAAAATCCAATATTATCATATTATTCACCTTCATTATTAAAATGGTTGTAAAATTTATGGGAATTTTCAAAGTATAAAATAATTCATAGCCAAAGACAGAGAAAATATAATATATAAGTGATGATATGATGAATAGGATAAGGATTGTTTTTGTTAATAAATAAAATGCATCTATTTATAATGTGGTACAGGTTTATTAGAGGGAGATTCATCAAGAAAGGATATGTTAGTTTCAAATAAGAAGAAAATGAAGGTTGAGACCCCCACCCCCACCAATGAAACAAAATATGAAAAATAAAGTCTCTAATGATATTTTTGATGAATAGATGAAAAATAAAGATGATTATAAATTTGGGGATCTGATAATCAGACTTGGTTCTACAGAAGCCATTGATTTAAAGATTCATACACTCAAAAAATATAGAAGATGAATCCAAGAAGATTAAGTAAAAGAGAAATTTTAAAAAATATCATCTATATGAGAATATGTTGAAAGTAGTTGGAAGGTAATCCAAGAAGATTGATTCTACAAATTATCATATCAGTCAGGTGAATCTAGGAGTCATATTATAATATCATGAAATTTCTGTAATCCTTGTCGATATTTCTTCTATCACATAGAAAGGAAAATAAAAAATGTTCTATAAATAATTGGTTCCTGTCATTCTTGAAAATCAATCAAAACTGAATCCAGTTAGAAATATAGTTCTAAGAAGAACTAGACAACCTAATGAAGGAATGGAAAGGATTTGAATGAAGAATTTGATAGAAATTTTATAGAAAAAAACAAGTAGAAGTATAGGAAGAGGTATTAAAGTACAAAGAAGTCTAAATATAGAGAGAAGAGGAAGTGAATGAATATGCGGCAGAATAATATGATAATGAAGAGGCATATGATCATGAAGAAACTCAATCCTATATAAATACATTGGATTTTCTATTAGAATCCAATTATTATTTACCTTATAATGTTGATAAAGATGAAAAATATGAAGGTGCTCAAGAAGAAAAATCTTCACCAAAGGAAGCCAAATCCCCATCAAAGTGAGAATAAGGAGATCAAAATTGCAGAACTAAAGTTTTTGATATGGTTAAAATTGATGATATAGAAATCATGGAATTATCATATTATATGTAAAATGATAAGAAAATTTATAAATAAGTTTAAAAGAGTGCTTAAAATAAAGAGAAATGGAAAGGTAAGGAAATGGAAGTTGGAACAAGTCAAACAAAACCTCCCCAGGCCGACCCTGATCAATCAAAATTTTCATGAAACATTTCGTAGAATAGATTTGATTATATTGGTCATTTTTTGAGTATGTTGGAAGATAAAATTATGTATTTTCCTAGACATGAATCAAGGGGTAAACTAATTTTGTATAGTCTAAGTCTTAAATCATAATAGATTAATCTTTTCAATGAATCGATGAATCTTATTAAGGAAAAATTAAAAACTCTTCAAGTAATTTCACAGAATCATAAGATATCATGTAATATAATGGTGAAGTGGAATCACTAGGTTCATTCTTATATCAAGATTCATGATTGGAAATTTTATTAAGTTATGAAGATAATAGAAGAGTTGGTATAATCCTTTAATCTATAAAAAAAAGTTATGGCTGGTAGAGTGATGTTTGTGGAAGAGTTTCATTATAAAACTAGTAATTGCACTGAGGATGTTAATGCTCTGATAATAAAGATCCAAAAAATGGATTTAGAAATTTACAGACTCTTATCATGTAAAAATGAGCAAATCATTCTCAAGGGAGAAACAATTAATTTTCTAAGAAAGTTTGCACTCAAGAAGAAAGGCCAGTGAAGCTGGAGAAGGACCGAAAAGAGTTCAAGAAGATAAAGTATTTTTTAAAAAACCAAGGTAATGAATGAATAATATTCTTTCTATCTCTGTTTTTTACTTGTTATGTAAATATTTTTAGGTTTTTTAAATGAATAACCTCTTCCTCCAATTAGAAGTTTTCTAAAATGTCTTCAATTATGCTAGATTGAATGTTATTTCATACTTCTTTTGTGGATAATTAGTTAGTCCATTATATTATTTCGTATGTTTTCTTTCCTAATGTTTTATAAATATTTTGATACTTAACCATTATTTTTGAAAATCATAAAGGGGGAAAATATTTATGGGGGATAAATTCCTAAAAAATGATAAAGTTTTATCAATGGTAAAATTCTAAACAAAGGGGGGTGAGGATTTGACAAAAAAAGAAGTTTATATTAAGGGGAATAATACAATCCTAAGGGTAACTATTATCCTAAGGTAAAGTTCATCATATTCAAAATTGTACACTCTATCATATTTATATGTTTTATAAACTCATGGGGTTTAATGATTAATTAGTAACTCTGAATTCAAATTACTTTAATGAATATGGGATGTATTTTTTCAAAGTTATTTTTTCTTTTATGTTTTGGGATTTTTGATTTTCAAAAGGGGGATATTTTTAGGGAGAAATTCTACTTCTTTCTTCCTAATTCAATTAGTCTTGGAAATCACAAACTCATTCTTAAGAATATGATTACTAAATTTTTATATCCTACATATTTTAGAATGTTTTTCTAGAAAAAACTATTATTTTCTGATACATAAAATAAGTTATCAAGTATTATGGAAATGATCTTTACATTATTAATTTTGATTATTATAATGTGTATGTATCTGATTAATTAGACTCACCATTATCAGAACCAAAAGTTATGTTTTCTTTCATGTCTATCATACTGACAAAGTCTAAATAATTGGACTCTTATCTGCACCGATAACATAGGAATAATACTTATAAGTATTATCATATTGATTTTGTTAAGTAATTCCTTCAGACTAAATATGTTATTAATTAGAATACATAAGTCATATTTATAATGGAGGGAATATTTTTGACATTATAATGGTGGTAACCAATATGACGTTATACATTTACTTAAAATAGAGTCATTGTGTGCGGGATGTCTAAAGTCTTTGTGAAAAACTCAGTTAAATATGTCCTTTGGGAGGATGCCTATAAATACCAAATCATTCAATGAGTTTGGAGTGGGTGTCAATTTGAATTTTCTCATTTTGTTGCAGATATGATGATTTCATAGAACGAACATATTATTATTTGTCTTTGTAATTATTTTGAGTTTTTTAGTTTTAAGGAATCATTAGCAGGGTTTTTTCTTTAAGATTTTTTTTTATAAACTGCATTTGATCAGTGTATCAATATAGGGATTCCGGGGATAGAAATATGGGTAACTCAATCAATCAGATCTAGGTATTATGGGGATAATAAGAAAGATAATCTGAATGAGGAGATAAATTCTTCTTTTCACATGTGTGGATAGGGGACATGATTTTTCTCCATGAGTTTTAGGAATCTTGGAACAAATTGATGCAGAATCATGCATGTACACGACCTCATAACAAACTAAGGTGTCTTAAGGATGATATTAAACCTTGGATATAGAGAAAAAACTCACGATGGAAGGACATGGAGATAATCAATATGAAAATTGAGCATCTTGATTCAAACCTTAAGAATAATTGGGATGAGACTGTTTTCAACAAACTCACCAGCCAAAATAATATCATTGCAGACTTACTTCTTGGATAGGAGATGATAGATTAGTAATAATCGAGGTTCAAATGGCTTAGTGAAGGTGACCATAACTCAGGTTTCATTCATGTTTTCATTAATGAGAATAGGTACAATAGCATGCTGAATATACTGATGGAAGATGGGTCTTACTCCAAGAATCTAGGCATGGTTGGAAAAAGGGGAAATGATTTCTTTTTAAAGTTACTGGATGAACCTAACTTGGATTTGTAGGATCAGTACTCGTGGGAGTATTTAGAGATCATTAAAGAAATTCCTAGCATAGTTTCTGGGATGGTTAATAAACACATGGAAATTATACCCATAGAGTCTGAAATTAGGGAATATGTGTGTTCCCTTAACCCATAAAATTCCACTAGGATGGATGGATTCTAGAGATCTTTTTAAGGGGTATCCTAGAACTTGGTTATGTCAGAACTGGTGCAAGGAGTGCCTGATTTCATTTAAGGGGAAAATCTCCCAAGAGTTTCTAGTGCCACTAAAATGTTGATGCCTATAAAGATCAAGAACCCCCAATCTCTCAAGAAATATTTACTAATTTTTATGTTCAATTTACCCTATAATGTTTTTCAGGCATTCTCAACGTAAGATTTTATACTTATCTTCACACTAAATCTTATAAGAGCAACATGGATTCATCAAGGGAAAATCTATACAAGGGGCCCATGGCCTGGCTTATGAGGTGAATGGGGAACTTAACCAAATGACCTTTGGTTCCAATGTTCCAATTAAATTATACATAAAAAATCTAATTATAGGATGGAATGGAATTTCATTATTCGAGTTCTATCCAGGATGGGTTTATACAATTGGATGATTAACGTTTTATTCTGATTCGTTAGCTCTACCTGGATATCGAAATCCTTTATGGGGAAGCAATATGGTTTCTTCAAGACCATTTGGGGACTTCAACAAGGTGACCCAATCTTCCCAACCCTCTTTATAATTTCTCTGGATTACATAAGTAGATATATTAACAAGAAAATTATGAAGGGGCACATTCTCCCATTCCACTCCAGGTTTCAATATTATGGTTTATCCCACCTTATGTTCATAGATGAGACTATTTTGTTTCTAAATGGTAGTAATAGATCAATTAATGGCAATAATGACACCTTGGATGAATACTGTAAATGGAGTGTATAAGTGGTGAACAAGGACAAAAGTAACATCCTCTTATCAAGCAGGTGCATAGAAAAAGGGTGGGAATTCTAGAAGAAAAATTGAGAATCTAAAAATTATCCTTCACCATGGAATACTTGGGTGCACTGATTTCTTATAGAAATATTTTTATCGATGACTTCGATAAGGTGAAGTAAATAATCATGGGTAGAATTGTGAATTGGAAAAATCGATATATGTCGTTTGGAAGAAGAATCACTCTTATCAATAGTGTACTCTCTTTCGTTCTAATTCACATACTTTCCACACTCACGGTACCGAAAGGAGTTACTATATGTATGGAGAAGATGATGGTTTTGTTCTTATGGGATGATCATTTGGAAGAAAAACACCATTGGGCAGCTCGAGAGAGGCTGACTAGACCCGTTTATGTGGGTGGGGTCAATGTTAAGAGTGTTATAGGGACGATTGATGGTCTATATGCCAAGAATTCTCGGGATGTAGTTAGAGAGAAGAATATTTGGGGGGAATACCATGAAAGGTAGATATGGGCATGGAATGGGGATCTAAAAAGGATGGAAGTTGGCTACTTGGGATATGGTTCAATATCATATCATGGAACTCCAACAACAATCCCGATGGATTATGGGTAGGGTAGAACTAAACCAATGGTAGTGCAAATGGGTAAGCTCTACACTTGGGTTCCATAGATACCTAGTACCCAACATCACCTTCAGACAGCCCACTGAGCACTAGAACTCCATCCATGCTATCCTGGAAAGTGAACAATAGATTTATTTTGATACTATTACCATGAATTAAGAACCTGACTGATGTGTATTCACGAGATCTTACACGGGCTTTTTCTTGTTCAAGGACATCTAGAAACTCGCATAGGGGAACACAACAAGGATACTTGTAATGAAATTATTTGTACCAAATAAATACAATAAAATATTAACTTTTGAGTTTGCAGATTGAGAAACAACGGGATGCCGAATGATGATAGTATAATGCTCTTGGGGGTGTGTCTCGCATCTAAGTGATTCTATTTTCAAGGATTTGATTATGGAAATTTCAAAAATCTACAACTTCGACAATGACAAGGAAAAAATACTGTGGCATACATTTGAAATATTTTTAAGGATGATCTCTATAGGGGGTAATGAGCACAAACTTCTTTGATGGGTTGTTCTAGGGGTGGTGAATTGTGGTCCAAAGATAATGGATCATACACTCATCTTTGTAGTTGGATGTTGGTGTGTCTTGAGGTAATGGAACATGGTTTATCACCATGGATCCTAATGTACTATACTGAGGATAGTGACAAAAATCTAATGCACTCTTATTGAATTTTCCCACCTTTTTAAAACATTTGTGATCGCTCCTTCGATCAAGCCTTTTTAGTACTAAAACTTTGGCCCTCAATGCTTTCTAAAATATACCAGGTATATGGGTATGTTGGAATCCTCATCCAGAGGGACTCAACATGAACAACAATGGATCATGTAGCATGGGTCAGATGAAGGGTGGGGGACTGGTCCGAGATATATAGGGTTCTGTGATTCTAGTCGATTGGTCCTATTTTGGTAATAGAAATTATATTCAGGTGGAGGCCCTTGTAACTATGACATGTCTGACACTTTTCTCTCAGTATAATATTCATCTTTTCGTGGTTGAAACTGTTTTGATGGAATTTTATAATTCCCATTGTGTTCGTGGGTCTATACCATGGTACATTGTGTATACCATTTAGAGATGTAAGGAGCTAATGCACGACCTCCCTGACAATTCTCATAAATGGAATACAGGTAATGGTGTCACTGACTTCTTAGATTCTCATGAAACCCAAGTGGTCCAAATATCATACTTCTCAAGTAATGTATCTCTTCCCTTAGAGTGTATGAATTTGGTACGTGTAAATGCTATTGGTCTCCCTAATTTAAACCCACATGACTTCGCCCCCCCCCCCTCTTTCCATTGTCCCCTCCCATGTCCTTTTTGAATTATTTTATTTAAAATGTTTATTTGATATAAGATAGAGAATTAGATCATTATATCTAGGGATTACAAGGATAGGAATTTAGATCCATTCTAATCTTCATATCAAGGGATTCCCTTATAACAGAAGGCAAAATTTCCTAAATGTATAAAAAGGGGATACCATTAGTTAATGTTATCGAAAACTATACCATTAAGGTTGAAAGAGGTAATCCATTTAATAATAGGTTGTGATTCATTTTTACTATTTCATTTTATTTATATTGTGTGTTTTTATAAGATTTAATCCTATTATACATTTAATAGAAGGTGAGTCATTATATTCATCTTTTTACATTGTTTTTTTATCGCTATAATTATAATTATGATAATAAATGTACTCTCACAAATCAGATACATAGTGTTAATGATTTTTTACTCTAATATAATCAAACACTTCTATGATTATTATTATGTGACTTTGTCCACTGGACTTACTCTGAGCCTAATAATATATATTAAGAGGCTTTGGTTTTGGATAATTTTGTTCTTTTAGACTGATTTTTTAAACTACAATTCAACCCCTATTGTAATTAATCACACCATAAGAGATTTATTCATATCGTAATAAATACATTTCTATATACTAGTCCAACATAAAGTGGATAACCCATCTACCTAAAAATAATCAATCTATTTATATAATCATGAGGTAAGTGTAAATTTGTGTTCAAAAAATCTATGAGATGATTCAAGCATCAATGAAAGTGATCAAATGTCTAGAATTCACATGAAATATCTATTGATGTATTTATAGTCATTATGAATTTCATTCCCAAATAAATAGTTTCTTTTGTTTCGTATTTTTTTAATAGAAATTAGGAATGGATAACTAATATTGAAGTAAATTTTTTCCTGGTTTGAATGGATTGCTGTGATGAATTCCTAATGAAACATCAATTATTAAGAGGATTACAGAGAAGGGATATGCATTTAAAGAAGATGTTATTATGACGATGCTTAGATGAATTTCAATGTAATGAGTATTTAGGAGAAAGAAACATTACTTAATGATAAGAACAAAATACATGATAATGAATTTAAATAATAGTGAAAATTTACTAAGAGATTATTATTCTGATTAAAGACCAGAAAAAACCCTTCATCTGAAGTGTCTCGAATTAGAAGTGAACTGACCAATTTTCGAATAACACATATTGATGCTTCACAATTGATGTAGAATGAATATACTACAATAGGCTATAATAATAAGAATTATTCTATTAATAGAGATGTTTAATGTCGTAATAATATCATTAAATAAGCTGACAATCATTCTTAATAATAATTAAGGAATATGGTACCATCCATTACCAGATAAAATGTTTTTTTGTTCAGTATCTTTACTCAAATTATGTAGGATTAAATTCAAAATATAAACATTTATGGATGAATAAAAATGATGATAAATTTACCACTATGTTTGGTGTGGATTGAGTAATTTCTTTTACTACTAGTTCCCCCATAAAAGGTCAAACAATACATTTTAAAGCCCAAAAAACATCTTTCTTACAAATATATAATTTTTTGATAGAAAGTTTTTAATGGAAAGAAATTAATTTTAATTGTCACTATTGGAACCACCATAGTTTATCTCATTGGGAATTTTATTTTTCATTCAAACTATCAATCACAAAATCATAAATGAATCCCATTTCAAAGGGGATTAGGCTTGAGAAAAAGAATTATCCAAAAAATAAATGGAGAAATATTTTAGGTTTAAACAAATTTGATGTTCTTGAATATTTCTATGGTATGTAAAATAATTCTAGTATTAATGAATATTAATTTATCACATATATATGAGTAAATAATAAAACATAAGATGGTAAAATAAAAAATATATCCATGGAGAAGAAGTTGAAGGGAGTTATAAATATAGAATCCTTCAAGGGAAATCTAAAGACAGAATATGGTTCATTCATAGGTGACAAACTCAATAATTTTAAGAGGAATGAAACATCTAAATTGGATAAATATAATAATGGAACTCCTGATAATCGATGTGAAGGTAATGAAACTGATACTATTATTCCGAATGATTGTTTTTTAATTTAGATGACTAATTTTGAAAGAGAATAGAATAATGAGAAAGAATAATAAAAATAGTTCTGATGGAAAAGAACTAAATCCCCATGAAGTTATGAAATTTCAATAGAGGTTACTAATGAATGACAAGATTAGTGTTGAAGAGGAACTATGTGGTACGTGCATATTTCCAAGAATTTTTTTTCCAAATGATTAAAGATGAAAGAACAAATCCACACAAGAAAGATGAATATGAGAAGAGTGCAATGTTTTAAAAAGAAAAATTAGTGTTGAAAAATCAATGTGTAATCAGGAATAATATAGAAACATTTTTTTATAATAAACTGACACCATTATTATCCGCATTGAAAATACAAAAATTCAACCTTATTCCATTAAATCGTATATTTTATTTTTTTATTTAAAATATACGGAATTAAAGGTGAATAATTCTCTTATGGGGAGATATTTATAAGGATGGTTTAATGTTAAAAAATTAATATCAATGATTATGAATAAACTATCCAGGAATGATTTCTCATTTGGTATACTAAATGTAATCTGATAAATGAATCATCCTTGTTGAATATGTGGATAGTATCAAATATGGAGATCCACTTGAAGAAGAACCATTTTCATACATTCTCAACATAAGATATCATATGATTCATATTTTGAAGATATAAGCCATTACAAATATTAAGAGGAGTCTATGATTAAGGAGGAAAAAAATAAATAATATTGTGAATGATTCCAAAATTATCCATATCATTAAAATTTTAATATATTGGATCATTTTTGAAGGATATATCAATGAAAATGTGTTTATTCTATAATATATCATCATAGGTAGTTGAATTTAATCCTAGAAATATAGTGGAATATTAAATTTAATCATCGTAATAAAGGGAAAAGGCTGAAGAAGTTATAAAGATTTTTTAAAAACAACTATGTTTGAATTTTTGATTCTTTTTATTCAGTTGGTTCACAAAGTTTCAGTTGATATATTTCATTGTAATTTTTTTCCTAGTTTATTTAAATTAATTGTGCCAACTAGATACATTTTTATCACATTTATAAGATATTTATGTGAGTTATTAGATTTCATATTGGTACCATATTCTTTTGATAATGGAAAACATTGTTTTCTAAATAAAATCATCTTTATTTCTATATCTAGAATGGATCATGTTGTCTTAGAAAAGAATGGTGGATAGAAAACTAAATTAGCCTAAATTGATAAAATCAACTCTTAAGAACATTATATTTATTTTCAATAAGGGTAAAGAATAAAATGAAATGGAATATTGGTGATAAATTGGAGAAAATAAATGGTGATTGTATTGGATTGAATAACACCTTTTGAGTTATCATTTTTTATTAGTATTGAAAAAATACATAGTAGGACATTGCTGATCCCACATTGTGTTCCTAGTATTTATTGTCAATTATTGTTAAAAAATTGTGTTTTGTTAAATTCAATTTTAAATATATTGAAGAAAAAGTAAAAAAGAATATCATGGGTGTTGAAAAGGGGAAAAAATAATTATGTCACATTCTATTAAGTAGATAGAGATTAAGCAAGACATATTTTTAGGTTTAATTTATGTTTATTAATGTTATTTACTTGAAAAAAATTGGGATATATGCTTCTATTAAGGTAAAAACGTTTTTTGAATATATGAGAATTATTTAAAATTTTTCATGATTATTATTATATCCCTATGATAAAGGAATATGGATTATTTTTGTATAATATGACAAAAGAATGATAAACAGTTGAAGTGGATATTGGGTATTTTGGTCTTTCATAACTAACAAATGAAATATTATGAGTAAATTAAAAACACTTCCATATCAAGAAAGCGTATCCACATGAGTATTTAGAACATAAAAAGAACACCTTAGCACAAAGGTGGAATCCAACATTTAGAAATGTAATATGTTAAATAGGATGAGGCCCTTTGTATTCTAGAAGAAGAGAAAGTCCACAGAACACTCACATACGGGGAGAAACAAGTGAATCATTAGTATTAGGTAGAATATAAGATATTTTCACCCAATCCATAGTGTAACATCCCAAGTAAGTAATGAATAATAGATATTTTTATCTATGTCTATTAATGATTAAAATAGTGTTATAGAGGCTTAAAATGAAAATAAATACAATCATATGCATGGAATACACTAATATTCTTAAAAGATTGTTTTACTTCCTTTTGATGGAAATCCAATTTTGAATCTATATTTTGAAAATTTTATAAACTATGTTTGTCACAATAAACTTATCCTTTATGATTGGGACATCAAAATTTACCTTGTGTGAATTTTTGGGATTTTTCTGACAATGTTCATTTTTTAATGAATAGTGAAAAATACTGCATTTTACATCAAAACTGCTTTTTAATATAATTTATTTATATGATTATATTATGTTTTGAATTGGTTTTGAAGTGAAATTAGAATATATTTTTACCATTTTATCCAATGGTGGTCATTGGAATCAATTTCACTTTGAAATTAGACTTAAACTGGTGTCAATCTTTTGATACTTAT
Organism: Viscum album; assembly: GCA_963277665.1. Lineage (NCBI taxonomy): Eukaryota > Viridiplantae > Streptophyta > Magnoliopsida > Santalales > Viscaceae > Viscum > Viscum album. The sequence goes on from OY728145.1 coordinate 540,686,662, forward strand.
TGTTTTGTAAAAACACGCTATTTGCTCTGGCAGTGGGAATTAATTATTAAATTAATTAATGTGACTTATATGATTTGAATTTTGTAAAATAGAATTCATTTTTGAATTCGGAATATCAAAAATATCTTAGGGTGAATTTTTGGTAATTTTCTGAAAAACCCCAATTTTTGATGAATAGTGAAACCACTAAGTGGTAATCAAGCAAACTGATTTTTTTCAGTTAAATGAAAGTTTACCACTAATGTGTATTGAATTTTGAAAATACAACATACATGGTTGTCATTAAGAAGTAAAATTTGGTTCAATGAGATTAAAATAATTTTTTGGTGAATAGTAACTTATTAAGTTTTTAATCGCGATTAGTGGTAATTAGTGTAGTTTAAGGTATAAATAATGCTTTAATAATATGTAATGACCTAGAAACATGTCCCAACCTTATTTTTTGTGTCATGGCCGACCAAGACAAGCCATGGGTCAACTTGGGAACCCCATGGAGACATTTTGGTTGGGAAATGACATAAATAACTTTTTATTTAATGTAAAAGTAAAAATGACACAAACATAATATGTTTTACAAAAACAATTTTTACATGGGGTTATAAAGATCAGATATTTGATTAGAAATAGTAATTGGAAAGATAAAAATATTTCCTACATCATAGTATTTTTCTTTATGATTTTTAGACATTAAATAAATTAAATTATTTATGACATAATAATGATGCAGCGATGACATCATTATTTGACGATTTAAATAAAATGGAAAGACAATGTAAAATCTATGAACTACACATGGCCAAAACCAATTGGATGAGTGGATTTCGAACCCTTATCACCTTATCCACGAATTATATCAATGTGGGACCTTTTAAAACCGAAACACATTTTCAAATAAAGTAATATTTCTTTACTTTCCAAAAGTGCCCCTCCTCTCCTCTTATAAAAGGCCCCCACCTCTACCTCATTTCACACACTCCTCAAGCCTTTGGCTCGGCCAAACCCTGCCCATTTACTCTCTCCACATACCTCTCCTCATCCTAGAGGATTCCCTTTGGACAGAATCCTTTCAAAGGAAGCCTTTAGGCTCAAATCAAAAGGAGTTACACTTTTAAAGGTAATTCATTCTCTCATGTTCATTTGTTTTATTTTGCTTCTCCAACCCCCTAAAATCTTTTTATTTACTTATTTTGTAACAACACCAGTATATTAAATATACAAGGATGTTTTTATAATATTTATTTGAGCTACACTCTCACACAAATACATCAAATGGTTAAAGAACATACGGTTTCCGTGGATGGCAAAATTCTGCCTCCCGAAACGATGATTGTTCAATACTCATTTAACACCTTCAAAGGTGGCCATTATGATGTCACTATTTTTATATATGATATATAATATTTTTATGTTTTCCTTAAGCTTCTGTTTTTTTCATTTTGGGCATACCTTTATGGTTTCCATTATGGGTAAACACGATATCTTCATTTTAGGAAGTGCGGACTACCGCCCCCTGAAAGTGATTTGATTCGTTAATACCATATGTGGGATGTGTAAAGGATAAAGTTAATGATATTATATATGTTATTATACTAGAATTATAATATACTCTTATATCATTATGATTCCATTCCAGAAAATATGAAATAGAAATGGAAGTAGCGTTCATGCGTACGTACGGCTTACCGTCTCCATGAACGGTGCATTTCATTTCTTACCTCTAAATGTGATGTAATATTATAAATACATGTATATGATGAATATATATGATATATATGTTATCCAAATAATTAATATCATTCTGGATATAACGAACCTATGACCAAATTAACAACATGTAAGTGTAAGAAGTCTATTTTTGACTTAAAAACCAAATACCGACAAAATGAACATTATTCACTTAACTGATTACATGATGTTCATAACATGGTATAAAAGGAATAATGAACTTGAAAAAGATTCATAAGCAAGTAGAGATTAACTCAAGTTTATTATTCAGGAGATTAAAGAACGGTCGGGTCAAGTCGGATACGAGGTATGGGACTTCGTCTCAATCTCCTTTCATTGAGGCATATTTTATTTATACACAACTTTCTTTTATACGGTGTATAAGCCCCTTTGAATTTTACGTTTATTATAAAGGAATCTTTTTTATACGAAGCGTTTACTAAATGACAAAAGGGAATGTTTTTGTCGTACGTATGCGGCGACAACGACTTTTCCGCCGTTGTGACCGTTATTTGAGTTTCGGCTTCCTCTACAAGCCATACTTTTTTTAAAAACAAAAAATAAATACCATGTTTTACTTTGGTATTGAAAATGGTTTCCATAATGTTTTTATTATATCAATGTGTTGTATTGATATCTCATGATTGAAATGTGGAAATGTTATGTTTCCTTTATGAATGTTTTATGTGATATGATTATGTTATGGTTCTTGGGAACTATTATGAAGACGGGTGGTTCCGTGATAAACTAATGGCGGGTGAGCTCATTATAGCTCTCCAAATGCATTGGGTAATCCGAAGGAGTGAAACGTTAAGGTTTCTCCGAAGAGATTTAGGGAATATACTGTGATGGGTATTCCAAACGTAACCAAGAGGGTTACTCCCTACGTAAGAATGTTATGAATGCCTCAAGTTACCTTTATGTCTTATGATTTCTATGATTTATTAATGAATTGATGAGGTATGTTAAAGTGCTTATGTTATTTGGGTAAATTATGATCTCATCCTTATGTACATATGTACCCATGTTTCCTTTCCATATTTTTATAACCCATACTGAGTTTTTATGCTCATCCCAAGTTTTTGAAATGTTTTTTCACAGGTCAAGGGAAAGGTACATGATAAGATGATAGAGTCAAGGATGTGTCAAGAAATAATCCATGTTTTTTTTAAATGTGTTTCCATTGATGGGAATGAAGAATTCTATCTTTATGTAACCACTTTGTTTATATGTGGAATGTAATGCAAGTTTTTTGATATAATTCTCTAAAACTCTAAACCCGAAAAGATCCTCAATGTGTAATCTTGTAATAACTCAAGATTAAGTAAGGTTTAAGGCTGGGGCCTTATAGTTGGTATCAAAGGTCGGTTTAGATAACTTTAGGAGTTAGAATTCTATTAAATGATTATCCAAAAATATTTTTTTTTTCGAAATGATATAGCATTTAAAGATTACCATGTTGCTTCATCTAAGACATGTTTTTTCAGAATGGTTTTCCGCAGAGGAAATAGGGAAGAAGTGCTAGGAAGGCATACAGAAGGAAATAACCTTCCGAATCAGCATCCAGAAATGGTCGGAATTGGAACTGAACAGTTTGTTGCAGTAATGGCGCAGTTGACTCAAGCGATAAATGGCGGTGGTATCCATGCACGAGATCATCCAGATCAACCGTAGAGGAACATGTCAGTGGTGGAACATTTCATGAGGCAACATCCACCATCATTCAGAGGATCATCTGACCCTGTGCTAGCTGAAGGGTGGATTAAAGCACTGGAGAAGATTTTTGATGTCATGGGGTGTTCAAACAATCAAAAGGTTAGTCTTGATATTTACTGTTTGGAGGGTGAAGCAGATCAGTGGTGGTCTATGGTTAAAAATATCAGGGACACCGATGAGATTGATGCTCTTGACTGGGATGAATTCAAAGGTATGTTTCTTGAGAAGTACTTTCCTAAGGCTGTTAGACTTAGGATGGAAAAGCAATTCTTGGAATTGAGGCAAGAGGAAGACTCAGTGGCTGCCTATGAAGAAAGGTTCACTCGATTGGCAAGGTATGCTCCAAATTTTATCCGGGACCTTGATAGTAAAATCAATCGTTTTTACTCAGGATTAAAGCCAAAATATCGAAGGGCATTAGCTTCTTGTGAGTTTAAAAGTAATGAAAAGCTTGTTCGATGTGCTGAGAAGGTGGAAATGGAGTTTGCCAATGACCAAGTTTTCTATAATAACCAGAAGAAGAAGAGACCGAGGTGGCAGGAGAAAGGTAAGAATTCTTCAAAAAAGTCTGATGGTAAGAGAACTAAGTTTCCATTTTGTGATAAATGTGGCAAAAGGCATGCTGGGGAATGTCTTATGAATTCTGGAAAGTGCTACCGATGTGGGAAGATGGGACATAAGGCTCGTGATTTCACTGAAAAGGATCAAGGTGAAGGTAAGAACAAATTTTATTTACAGTTAGTGAAGTGTTTAAGTGCAATGAGATGGGTCACTATGCAAACGAGTGTCCGACAAAGAGCTTGAGTGATGGGAAGCAGTTAGACTACAAGCAGAAAGGGGTGGTGAAATCCTTTGCAACTACTTCAGCAGATGTAGGGCCATCAAATGAAGTTGTATCAGGTACTTTGTTTGTTTTTTCAGATTATGCCAGTGTGTTGTTTGATTCGGGGTCTACACATTCTTTCATCTCTGAATCCTTTTCTAGTAAAATGGGAATACCATCTCAAGAAATGACTCCTGAACTTTTGGTAAAAACACCTGGGGGAAATGTTGAGGCAAAAAGAATTTATAAGAATCTTTCTATCCTTATCTGTGGAAAGAACCTGCTTGCAAACCTTATTGTTCTACCTCTAGTAGAGTTTGATGTTATCCTGGGTATGGATTGGCTCTCTATTTACCATGCTAAGATTGACTGTAGAGCTAAAGAAGTTTCTTTTCAGAAAGACTTTCAGTTTGTTTACAAGAATGAACCCTTACTTTTGATAACATATCAAGAGGCCAAGAAACTTGTAAAAGATGGAAATGAATGTTACCTTGCACACATCGTTGAAAATAAAGGGACTGTTCAGATTAATGATGTGCCAGTGGAGAGTATCCTGATGTTTTTTCTGATGAGTTGCCTGGAATAATACCAGATCGGGAAGTTGAGTTTACTGTTGACTTAGTTTCTGATGCTAAGCCAATTTCAAAACCCCCTTATCGAATGGCACAAATTGAACTTTTAGAGTTGAAGGAGCAATTGCAAGATTTATTAGAGAAAGGTTTCATTAGACCTAGAACATCACCATGGGGTGCTCCTGTTTTTTTTGTTAAGAAAAAAGATGGTTCTATGAGACTTTGCATTGATTATAGAGCCTTGAATAATATCACTGTTAAGAACAAATATCCTTTGCCTCATATCGATGATTTGTTTGATCTGCTCCAGGGAGCTCAGTTTTTTTCAAAGATCGACTTGAGATCGGGGTACCATCAGCTGAAGTTAAAGGAGGCAGATATTCCGAAGACCGCGTTCCGTACGAGATATGGCCATTATGAATTTGTAGTAATGACTTTTGGGCTAACCAATGCACCTGCTGTATTCATGGAATTAATGAATAGAATTTTCCATGAGTTCTTGGATAAGTTTGTGGTGGTTTTCATTGATGATATTTTGGTGTTTTCTAAAAGTAAAGAGGAGCATGAAAAACATTTAAGGGTTATCTTGCAAACCTTAAAAGAAAATAAACTGTATGGGAAATTCATCAAGTGTGAGTTTTGGTTGCAACAAATTTCTTTCCTTGGTCACATTGTTTCTAAAGATGGAATAACTGTTGATCCTGCAAAAACAAAAGTTGTGGAAGAATTGCCAAGACCCACAAATGTAACCAAGATTCGTAGCTTCCTTAGTTTGGCGGGCTATAACCGAAGGTTTGTTAGAAGTTTTTCACGGTTATCTAGTCCAATGACTAAGCTAACTCGGAAGGGTGTTAAGTTTATCTGGACAAAAGAATGTGATGATTGTTTTGAGGAATTGAAAAGAAGATTGGTGAATGCTCCAGTTTTGGCACTACCTTCCAGGAATGGTGAGTTTGTTATATACAGTGATGCTTCATTGAAAGGACTTGGTTGCGTCCTAATGCAGAATGATCAGGTAATTGCTTATGCTTCACGACAGTTGAAAACTCATGTGGTAAATTACCCTACACATGATTTGGAACTAGCTGCTGTTGTTTTTGCTTTAAAAATTTGGAGGCATCATTTGTATGGAGTAAAGTGTGAAATATATACCGATCAAAAAAGTTTAAAGTATATATTTACTCAGAAAGAGTTAAACACGAGACAAAGGAGATGGCTGGAATTAATCAAGGATTATGATTGTACAATTCATTACCATCCGAGAAAAGCAAATAAAGTGTCTGATGCTTTGAGTCGAAAAAGTAATGATTCATTAAAAATGTTGCGGTTGGAACGTGATCCTTTGGTTAACGATTTGATGAACTTTGGCATAGAAGTTGTTGGTGCAGGAAGTCCTTCTGTTTTGTTTCAGGTATCAGTGAGATCTTCTCTATCAGATAGAATCAAGCAAGCACATAAGCAAGATAGTGAGTTGTAGAAAAAGGTAGAGCTGGTTCAGAAAGGTATGTTGCCTGAATTCAACATTGATAATGATTGTGTTTTGAGATTTGGGAAGAGATTGTGTGTGCCTTGTGATTCACAGTTGAAGAGAGAGTTGTTATGTGAAGCTCATAGTTCTCCGTTTTCAGTTCATCCGGGCAGTACTAAGATGTATAGAGATCTGCGGGAGTATTACTGGTGGGATGGAATGAAAAGAGATATTGCTGATTTTACTGTGAAGTGTTTGACTTGTCAGCAGGTTAAAGCAGAGCGTTAGTTACCGAAAGGGATACTTCAGCCTTTACTAGTGCCAGAGTGGAAATGGGAGAATATATCCATGGACTTTGTTGTTGGATTACCGAAGACATCTCGAGGTAATAATGCAATCTGGGTTATTGTTGATCGCTTGACCAAATCTGCTCATTTTCTTGCTATACTAGATACTTTCTCTCTTGATCAACTTTCCTGTTTATATCTTAAAGAGATAGTCAGGTTACATGGAGTTCCTCTCTCCATTTTATCGGATCGTGATCCCAGGTTTACTTCTAACTTTTGGAAAGGCCTTCAGAAGTCGTTGGGTACTGAATTAAATTTTAGTATAGCTTTTCATCCTCAATCAGATGGGAAGTCAGAACGAACAATCCAGACATTAGAGGATATGCTACGAGCTTGTTCTATGGATTATCAGGGAAGTTGGGACCAACATCTTTCTTTGGTTTAATTTTCATATAATAACAGTTTTCATTCCAGTATACAGATGGCACCATTTCAGGCATTATATGGGAAGCGGTGTCGAACTCCATCTTTCTGGGATGAAGTGGGTGAAAGGAAGTTGATGGGACCAGAATTGGTAGATGAGATGGCAGAAAAAGTTTAGCTGATTCAGAAACACATGAGAACAGCTCAGAGTAGGTAGAAGAGTTATGCGGATAACCGGAGGAAGGATCTATCTTTCAAGGTAGGTGATCATGTTTTTCTCAAGGTTTCTCCTTGGAAAAGTGTGATGAGATTTGGTAAGAAAGGAAAGTTGAGTCCAAGGTTCATTGGACCATACAAAATTCTGGAGAGAGTTGGATCAGTTGCATACCGAGTGGCTTTACCTCCGAGTTTATCTCAGGTACACAATGTTTTTCACATTTCGATGTTGAGAAAGTATATGCCAGATCCATCTCATGTTTTGAGTCCAGAGGTAGTTCAGCTGGAAGAGAACCTATCTTATGAGGAACAGTCGGTCCAGATTCTTGACCACAGGGAGCAAGTGTTACGGAATAAGGTGATTCACCAGGTAAAGGTTTTGTGGAAAAACCACATGATTGAAGAGGCAACATGGGAATCTGAAAATGCAATGAGGGATAAGTACCCCCATTTATTTGATAAGTAAATAAATTGTGGGGACGTAATTTTCTAAAGGGGGGAAGGATGTAACATCCCAAGTAAGTAATGAATAATAGATATTTTTATCTATGTCTATTAATGATTAAGATAGTGTTATAGAGGCTTAAAATGAAAATAAATACAATCTTATGCATGGAATACACTAATATTCTTAAAAGATTGTTTTACTGCCTTTTGATGGAAAACCATTTTTGAATCTATATTTTGACAATTTTATAAACTATTTTTGTCAAAATAAACTTATCCTTTATGATTGGGACATCAAAATTTACCTTGTGTGAATTTTTGGTATTTTTCTGACAATGTTCATTTTTTAATGAATAGTGAAAAATACTGCATTTTACATCAAAACTGCTTTTTAATCTAATTTATTTATATGATTAGATTATGTTTTGAATTGGTTTTGAAGTGAAATTAGAATATATTTTTACCATTTTATCCAATGGTGGTCATTGGAATCAATTTCACTTTGAAATTAGACTTAAACTGGTGTCAATCTTTTGATACTTATTGTTTTGTAAAAACACGCTATTTGCTCTGGCAGCGAGAATTAATTATAAAATTAATTAATGTGACTTATATGATTTGAATTTTTTAAAATAGGCTTCATTTTTGAATTCGGAATATCAAATATAGCTTAGGGTGAATTTTTGGTAATTTTCTGAAAAACTCCAATTTTTGATGAATAGTGAAACCACTAAGTGGTAATCAAGCAAACTGATTTTTTTTAGTTAAATGAAAGTTTACCACTAATGTGTATTGAATTTTGAAAATCCGACATACATGGTTGTCATTAAGAAGTAAAATGTGGTTCAATGAGATTAAAATAATTTTTTGGTGAATAGTAACTTATTAAGTTTTTAATCGCGATTAGTGGTAATTAGTGTAGTTTCAGGTATAAATAATGCTTTAATAATATGAAATGACCTAGACACATGTCCCAACCTTATTGGTTGTGTCAGGGCCGACCAAGAAAAGCCATGGGTAAACTTGGGGACCCCATGGAGACATTTTGGTTGGAAAATGACACAAATAACTTTTTATTTAATGTAAAAGTAAAAATGACACAAACATAATATGTTTTACGAAAACAATTTTTTCATGAGGTTATAAAGATCAGATATTCTATTATAAATAGTCATTGGAAAGATAAAAAGATTCCCTACATCATAGTATTTTTCTTTATGATTTGTAGACATTAAATAAATTAAATTATTTATGACATAATAATGATGCAGCGATGACATCATTATTTGACGATTTAAATAAAATGGAAAGACAATGTAAAATGTATGAACTACACATGGCCAAAACCAATTGGATGAGTGGATTTCGAACCCTTATCACCTTATCAACGAATTATATCAATGTGGGACCTTTTAAAACCGAAACACATTTTCAAATAAAGTAATATTTCTTTGCTTTCCAAAAGTGCCCCTCCTCTCCTCTTATAAAAGGCCCCCACCTCTACCTCATTACACACACTCCTCAAGCCTTTGGCTCGGCCAAACCCTGCCCATTTACTCTCTCCACATACCTCTCCTCATCCTAGAGGATTCCCTTTGGACATAATCCTTTCAAAGGAAGCCTTTATGCTCAAATCAAAAGGAGTTACACTTTTAAAGGTAATCCATTCTCTCATGTTCATTTGTTTTATTTTGCTTCTCCAACCCCCTAAACTCTTTTTATTTACTTATTTTGTAACAACACCAGTATCTTCAATATACAAGGATGTTGTTATAATATTTATTTGAGCTACACTCTCACACAACTACATCAAATGGTTAAAGAACATACGGTTTCCGTGGATGGCAAAATTCTGCCTCCCGAAACGATGATTGTTCAATACTCATTTAACACCTTCAAAGGTGGCCATTATGATGTCACTATTTTTATATATGATATATAATATTTTTATGTTTTCCTTAAGCTTCTGTTTTTTTCATTCTGGGCATACCTTTATGGTTTCCATTATGGGTAAACACGATATCTTCATTTTAGGAAGTGCGGACTACCGCCCCCTGAAAGTGATTTGATTCGTTAATACCATATGTGGGATGTGTAAAGGATAAAGTTAATGATATTATATATGTTATTATACTAGAATTATAATATACTCTTATATAATTATGATTCCATTCTAGAAAATATGAAATAGAAATGGAAGTAGCGTTCATGCGTACGTACGGCTTACCGTCTCCATGAACGGTGCATTTCATTTCTTACCTCTAAATGTGATGTAATATTATAAATACATGTATATGATGAATATATATGATATATATGTTATCCAAATCATTAATATCATTCTGGATATAACGAACCTATGACCAAATTAACAACATGTAAGTGTAAGAAGTCTATTTTTGACTTAAGAACCAAATACCGACAAAATGAACATTATTAACTTAACTGATTACATGATGTTCATAACATGGTATAAAAAGAATAATGAACTTGAAAAAGATTCATAAGCAAGTAGATATTAACTCAAGTTTATTATTCAGGAGATTAAAGAACGGTCGGGTCAAGTCGGATACGAGGTATGGGACTTCGTCTCAATCTCCTTTCATTGAGGCATATTTTATTTATACACAACTTTCTTTTATACGGTGTATAAACCCCTTTGACTTTTACGTTTATTCAAAAGGAATCTTTTTTATATGAAGCGTTTACTAAACGACAAAAGGGAATGTTTTTGTCGTACGTATGCGGCGACACCGACTTCTCCGCTGTTGTGACCGTTATTTGAGTTTCGGCTTCCTCTACAAGCCATACTTTTTTTTTAAAACGAAAAATAAATACCATGTTTTAATTTGGTATTGAAAATGGTTTTCATAATGTTTTTATTATATCAATGTGTTGTATTGATATCTCGTGATTGAAATGTGGAAATGTTATGTTTCCTTTATGCATGTTTTATGTGATATGATTATGTTATGTTTCTTGGGCATTATTATGAAGACGGGTGGTTCCGTGATAAACTAAGGGCGGGTGAGCCCGTTATAGCTCTCCAAATGCATTGGGTAACGCGAAGGAGTGAAACGTTAAGGTTTCTCCTAAGAGATTTAGGGAATATACTGTGATGGGTATTCCAAACGTAACCAAGAGGGTTACTCCCTACGTAAGAATGTTATGAATGCCTCAAGTTACCTTTTGTCTTATGATTTCTATGATTTATTCATGATTTGATGAGGTATGTTAAAGTGATTATGTTTTATGGGTAAATTATGATCTCATCCTTATGTACATATGTACTCATGTTTCCTTTCCATATTTTTATAACCCATACTGAGTTTTTATGCTCATCCCAAGTTTTTGAAATGTTTTTTCACAGGTCAAGGGAAAGGTACATGATAAGATGATTGAGTCAAGGATGTGTCAAGAAATAATCCATGTTTTTTTTAAATGTGTTTCCATTGATGGGAATGAAGAATACTATCTTTATGTAACAACTTTGTTGATATGTGGAATGTAATGCAAGTTGTATGATCTAATTCTCTAAAACTCTAAACTCGAAAAGATCCTCAATATGTAATCTTATAATAACTCAAGATTAAGTAAGGTTTAAGGCTGGGGCCTTATACATAGTGTGACTTAATTGATATATTGGTAGAATAAAAAAATGTTTTTATGTGGGATAGAGTTCTTAGTGACATTTTCTATCACTTGAAATTTTTGTGTTATTGGGTAGATATGATGTTGTTCATGTTTTCTTAAGTACACAAATCATTTTCTTCCAAGGTGTTTCAATATTCTCTATGATCTAATGCCATTGAATCCTTAATGGATGAATATAGTGGAATTAAGTTTCTTGATGGAATAATAACATAGTTGGGAAGTGTGAAATAGTGAGTTACCATAGAATAGTGAATACTCTATGGTACTTTTGGTTGATGTTTCCATATGAATTGATCATAATTCATTATACTTTGATTGAATTTGGATTTCCAATATAATCCTTTGGGTAATAATAATACATTTTCTCGGTGCGTATGCCTTTGGATTCATACAACATTGAAGATTGGTTGATCATGAGACTCTAAAGTCTTATGATATACAATCAATCATTTCCAAGTGATGTAAACCTCAATTATTTTGAAATCATAATATTATTATCAACATGCTTCTAGATAGAAAATGGGACGAGTGTTTAATTGAAATAAGAAAAGATTGGGATTTATCTCTATGAATGAGTTATTTAATTCTTACATAAGTGTTAAACTTACCTCAAAAAAAGTCATTGGATATCTTCAAAGAGATAAGTGTGAGCTTCATGAGGGGAACACTATACTGTCATCTACAGTAAAGAAAAAATGGATTTTCATAAGGGTATTTCAAAAATCATTAATACTATATAAAGGTATACCCATTTTGCATAAAGGAACATCTATGCTATATTAACATAATTAAAAGATCATTCCCTATGTGTAAAGGTGATTCATGGCTATGTATTGGATATGTCCACTGGAGATAGTGATAGATAATGTTGACTTGACCTGATGTGTAATAGTAACTCAAAAATCAATGAGGCTAAATAAGGGTATTTTATCTTTATAAAAAGTTTATCTTAACTATACATAAAGGTGCTTATATTTATTGTGTGTAAGATAAGCCTTAATGTTTCCAAACACCATGATTTTTAATCTAGATTATTATTGTTTAAATAATGAAATAATGAGGACAAAATCAAAAGATACCATGTGAGTTGAACATTAAAATAAAATAATATCATGATTGGTCTATTATAATTCCTAAAATCATAATAATGTAGAAAGAAAGAGATCAGGTTGAAATATTTTCACCAAAAAAGAGGATTCTATGATTAAAAAACATGTTTCAGGATTATATATATATATTAAAGGAATGTGTATTATTTTTGATATAATGAGGAATAATTCCAAGCTAATGTAATAAGAGGCTTTATGATTCCTTTATATTCATATATAGTTAAATATTGTTGTCAAGTGGAATTATTTTATATTCATATATGTGCTTACAAGTGTTTCCAAAATAAGAAAAGTTCTAAAATGAAACAATTTAAATTTCTGATAATTCTAGAAGTTTGAATTCAAGTATTTATATGGTATTATAAACACTTAAATGAATAATAGATAAGAAGAGAATATGAATAAAAAATTTCAACTTCATATTACACATATATATATAAATATATATAATTTTAGGTCAAATAGATTTTTCTTTTCGATTCAATACTATAATTCTACAGAAGAATATTTTTTCCTATGATGGAGAGAGATCTGATAATATTTTGGTGTTAAATTATTCTTTTGCATCAAAGAATCCCCATCACTATGATTTTCTGAAGAATTTTTATGTTTTGAATCCAATGAGAGTAAGAATATAAATTGTAGCCATTTTATTCAAATAATTAGAAGAATAAGAGAAGGAGGTAAGAATAAATGGGGGTTGTGAAATTTATTTTTCCCATGATTAAGAAGAAATAAGAAGTTCAAATGCTGTGTATTCTATTTGAAGATGAAGTCTTGTTTCTAGGAATGATTGGAAGTGCGTAGTTTTTCTAGTATAAGGAAGAAGAGTTTGTTTTATAATTTTTTGTTTATATAGAACAAATTTACTTATTGTTATTAAGTAGAAAAATAAGAAGGAACATGCATCACATCAAAAAAATAGTTCTAAAAGGGTGTTAGAATCTCCTCATGTTACCATTATTATATCACTCTAATGGTACAAGATACCCCTGAGTATGGGTTCCACCAAAAAAGTGTGTGGGATGAAGACTCTACTATTTTAGGATAAGATAGTTTAATAATAACATTATTTTACAAGTCGGATGTGTGATTATGGGTCTTACCATTTCACACCAAGGATTATCCTTTTGATTTATAAAGGTAAACCTTGTAAGTTACAATTCTCTTTGTTTTTGTGTGTGTGTTTTAATATAATTAATGTGTTGAAAAATGTGAGAAGAGATAACTTGAGTTATGCTCACCGCAAAAAAATTATAATGTTAAAAATGAAAATGGATAAAAATTATAAATTGTTTTGAAATTCACCAACACTAATTCATACCCCTCTTTGTGTTGAGTTCATCCCAACCAGTGCCTTAAATTTATTTTGATAATATTATGAGCTTCAGATCAATATTTTTAGTACTATAAAGTAGTCCCCATAGGCAGGGAGTTACACGATATCACTTATGATTATGTCAAATATATTTGATATCACTTGGTGTTTATTATTTTCTTATCTATCTAGACATACACTATCTCTACAAACACATTAGTTTAAGGTAATTCTAATGAGGTGGGATAGTGACTACAAACTGGGTATATTATCCCCACACCCTATATACGCTCTTATGGGATGTGTGAAAATACTTTTGAATGTGATACTAGTTAGGGTAAAGTGCCTAAAAGCAAGAGCTGGTTCCATATAAAGAATGCAATATGGGAGGTAACCTTAAGACCTATTTTAGATGAGTAATGTGAATAAATATGGGATATAATTAGATATTCTCATTAGAGTTTTAATCATAGGAATTTTTATATTTATCCATTATGGCATGTTTGGATTACGATGTATATATACATTATTTCCATTTGTAACTAGTTGGATGTTTCAACCCTTGATTATTTGATATTTTTTTATAATTTCAATCATTTAGTATTGTTTTATTACTCACCTACTTCCATTTACAAAAAAAATCACACCAGCGTGTGTGTATATAGCGTTTTAAATAGGGAATTCTAAATGTGGAATTTTATTATATAAAAGGGAAAACCATATCCCATATATTTTTTAATTCAACCCTGATATTTACACAAATATCTGCTGATTGTAAGGTGTGCTTGATTATTATAGTGATTTGATCTGAAATAGTTTAGGTATTCAGGCCATGATCATTTAAAAAATGTATCATATCCCCATTGGGGCTCTTTGATATGGTATGTGATAGCAAGTAGGATATATGAATATAGAGACTCAACAAGTAACCCATACATATACCAGTACAACATAATTGTAATGGATGATTTAGTTGATAAGGGAAATATAGGATCAATTTTTTTATTTTTTTGGGTCATTCCTATGTTATAGAGTCTCACGTAGCATTATAAGAAATAGTATGTATGCACAAGTAGAGTATCATTTCATATTATGATTTCCTATCTCTAGTTATTTTTTTATTTTTATAATTAATTGATGATTTATATTACATAAAAAAAATAAGTTGTTTTTTCTATATATTTATTAGTAAGTAATACGTTAATATGATTACATAATTGATTATCTTGGAAAACAACCCACATATATATTTTTCATAGTTAGTTTCTTTTATGTTATATTTTAAGTATTATTTATATAGTTTAAAATTATATCTTAAATCATGTGTATTTTTTAAAATCATTATAAAATGTATTTTAGAAATGTAAGGAATACCAATAAATGAGATTAAGTGAAAGATAAATTGGGTTAGACCTATAATTTTAAGCATGGTTCTGAATTTTTTGATTTACATCCTTTAAGAAGAATATTTTAAAGATCTTATTTAATTTATTGTAGAATATTTCTCATAGATGACCACCTCTTTCCATATTTTGAAGGCAGCGATGAGAATACCCATCCAAATCCAGATATAGTTGATCCTTTGGTTCTGGAATTTCTTAGATAGCAACTTCATGATATTGGTCAGGAAAATCCTTGAAGGGATCCAAAAAACATCTAATATGATATATGAATTTCAATTCCATCAGTGGGTGACTTTGTGTGGTGATTTGTCTCCTCTAGAATCAATGGAATGGATTATCATCCCCATTATATCTTCGGAAGCATAAAATACTCACGAAACATCGAGGTTAAACAAGAAACCATCACACTATAATAGTCATCTCAACATTTTTGAGATATTATACATAAGCCTAGGTGACATTTTTAATGAAATTATACCTTGATATTTTATTTTGGGTGAAGGGTTAAGATTTTATGGACTTGTTCTAGGGAATAATGTGTGTTATGGAATACACTACTAATTATATATATTTATATCATCACACTATATACTTTTTAGAGATATGGAGTCCAAGGTATGCTGTTTTAAAATGGGTATAATGGAACAACTTTAGATTCAAGTAATACTCGTTAATATACAAACCTTCTATAAATTAGTAAATTATGTTCTATATAATGATACTTAATCTAATAAATGTTTGAGAAAAGGTACCTCTCAATTTATTAATACCATGTGGGATAACTCTTCCAAATGCTAGAAGTGATGGTGAGAGTAAATGAGTTGGGATGAATCTCACAAGGAATGTTAGGGTAGTAGTGCACCTCCATTTCCTAGATCTGAATTTATTGTTATTCAATTTAATAAGTGTAGGTATTCAAGCCATATAAAACCTAAATGTACCATCAAGTTGAATCAGTTCCATTCTTATTATTAATGATTCTATATTAAAAGTTATATTTGTTAAATTTTATTAGAGACAACATGTTAATAGTCTCAGCTAACCGTTGTATTATATGCATAAAAAATTTATGAATTTACCATAATCAGATAACCACCAACTTTGAGATTTGGATGAGGAGGATGTTATGGATATTAGGGATACATAGTTATGGTGAAATCAACTATGCTGATATTTCCACCTCATGGTTAATTTTTGGACATTTAAAGGATATATTCATAAGATAAATCTACAAAAAAAATTAGGGTAGGGTATTCCACTGTTATATGTAATATTATTGTATTATCAACTTTATATTATGCTTTATTCAATATAAATGATTAATATTCATTAAAAAATATTTAATTAGACTCTTTTCTTGAATAAAAAATGATTTTATTTCCAATATTTATGGGGATTGATATCCCTTTAGGGAAGAAAATTAAATAAGTGGGGTAGTTCCTATCCTGTTCTCTAGTGGTGGAATCGTTTAGGAATATTTATGATATAAAATTATTTATTATAAATTCTTTTAATGTTATTTTGGGGGTGGATTAGTTATCCCAGTTCTTAAAAAAATATTGTCTTATTTTAATTGGAAATTATATTTCTAATTTCCATATGGTTTCCAATACACATTCTATAGAGAGCATAAGTTCTAGTATAGTTAAGAAGGCCATCAAAATGTATAATTGGGGATGAAAATTTCTAACATGGAAAGACTTTTCCTTGGATCAATTTATTATATAGAGTAACAAAATTTATCTTTTATGGTAGATCTTTGTCTTGATGTTTCTCCTTAAGAGATATTATGTTTTCTTCAATAGTTTGAGGTGGAGATTACCATTGAATTGATTCTAGATTATTAATGTTTATAAATTTATCTCTATTTAATTGATTGTAATAAATAGATAGTATTTAAGATTCATTTAAATGGTCTTAAAACAAAGCTGTTTATTAGACTGGGCACTTGTCCCTAGTGTTCTGTAGTACTCTTTATGATGAAATCTGAAGGAATTATTCATGTATATGTATTTGGTTAAATATAAAATCAAGTATCAATCAAGAATTATTACCCAATACTATGAAATGATGATTTATTAGACTATTTGAATGGGAATAGTGTTTTTAAAAGGTTTATATTTCCTTATGTTATCAACATCTTTAAGTAATTTTAAAAAATATTTAGAACATGACTTTTCATAGTCAGCATAGTCTTTTTAAATATATGGTATGTCTATTTAGATTGACTAATTCTCAATATTTTTTTATGTAATTAATTCAAATAGCTATTTAACTATTCCTCAATCCATTTTTTTAGTATTTTCAAATGACACTTTTAAAGGATAAGTGTGAACCCATAAAATTCAACCAAATAAAAACATAAAAGAAGTCATAATAAATCAAGACTACTTGGAACTGTACCTCCACAGTGTCTACATCATTATGTCAAGCCTCTACCTTTACATTTCCACTCGGATAACTATCATGTATATTGTTTCATGGGCCTGGTATTGATGGAAGTTTCCATACCCTCTCATTCTTTCAAATCCAAATAGTTATACTCTAGTGAATGATTCCTAATTTGAATCCTCATCTTGAGCATTCCTTTTAGTGTGTTTTGTTTCATCAACATTAATAAGTCTTGATCTAAACCTCATCTAAAGTAGTTTTATATAGTTCATTTTTTTTCTTCAATACACATTCAAAATATGAGATAGATCACAAAAATCAAAAATAACATATTCAACCACCTCAAAATCTGATTCCACGTGAAAATAAAATCAAATTAAAAAAAACGTGACTAGGAACAATAATCCCAATCCCAGAGCCACCCAAGGTATACCATTCAGTATGCCGTAAAACCTATACCATCATCCCCATAAATCTATTTACCATCTTCATTAACACTTTGAGAAAGAAACTCTGAACTCATTTCCTCCCTATCATCATCGAAGTTGATGACCAGAGCGACCGAAAACACTGAGACCCTATCAACCATGTAAAACTCCACCAACCACACTTCACCTTCATAGAATCGTTAAACAAGGGGATAATTTCATAGAAAATTTATGATATTACTAGTATATATTATCATACATGATCAATAGGTAGTGGAATACAGTTCATTTATTTGTCTCCAGATGAAATAAACTAACTTAAAAATTATTTTGAATTATTTGATGTGGTTTATGCTTTATAGTGTTGGAGACACCTCATGTTTGATGAGAATTTTATGGTATTCATGAAATATATGTGTTTGAAATAACTATTTTTTAATATTGTTTGAATCTTAGGTATTTTCACTCTATAAAATATCTCCAAAGTTTTGTTTTTATATTTTCTACGCTACCTTGAAGGAAATGTAGTTACTAATGCACTAAATAGAAAAATTTACCATTATATGATACAATATGGAAAGGATAAATGGAGGTTAATATTTATCTAGGCTAAACTCTACCTATAAATGATTAGAGGAGGTGGTGGTAAACATTTACACCACATAGATCTGATAAAATCTATAATTTAGTTCATTAAGGACTCCTAGATAACTGATTGCATTATTATTTGAGAGAAACACATTTGTGGGGAGATCCTCAATGAATAGTTTTTTATTAAACTTAAATCATCAATGTCCATGGAATTAGTCAAAAAAGATATGATAGAGGAAGTGATAGTGGAATATTATTCCCCTTTATGGGTGATAAGACAAAAAAACAAGAATATTTATCATGATTGTTATCACCAATTCCATTGGTATGGAATGAAAAAGGAAATTCTGGGGTTTATCACTATGTGTTTTATTTATAAATAATTAAAATAAAATAATAAAAGAAATAAATTTTCTCCAAATTCACTTCCTTTACTAACATGTAAATGGGAAGAAATTGATAGGTATTTTGTGACTGATCTACCATGATCTTTTAGAGGTTGTTATATAGTGTAGGTGGTCATAGATTTTTTGACCAAGATAGATCACTATCTACCTATCACAAAAGAGTACATTATTTATGGTGTAGTAAAGTTATATATTTGAGGGAATATAATGTTTCAGGAATTACCATCTAGTATTTACTATAACAGAGTCCTATGTTTTACTTATGAATTCTCCAAAGAGTTTCAATGGGATTTCAGACATCTGGTTACAAATGAGTACAAATTTTCCCCAAAACAACGGATGGATAGTATGATCAAACATTTTATATTTTATATTATTTGATTCGAGATTATATTATTCATTTTCATGGATCATGGATTGATAATATCCCTTTGGTAGAATAATATTATAATAATTTTTATTGTTCATTAATTTAAATGTATTCATTCAAGGAACCTTATGGAAGGACTTGTTATTATACTCTCCATCGGATTGGAATAAGAGATTACTCCATGATCAATATTACATTTTTTTAGAATACTATATAATAATTTAAATTTATTAAGAACGTATTAGAGATTTCTCCAATCTAGAAAAAATCTTATGTTGATAATTAATGGTTTCCATTAAAATTTAGGTATTTCATTGGGTTTCACCGAGATTATGTTAATAATTGATGGGTAGGTAAGGGAAAACTAATTGGATATTTTTAGACCTTTTAAAATAATATAATTAAGTAGCTAAACTTATTGTCATCAATAATTACCTATAAAGTTTTTGGGCATATATGGCACCTTCTATGATTCTCAATTGAGGTAGTGTGTTAACGTTCTGGGCGTAATAGAAGAACCAATGGGAAGCATGGACAAAATAATATTCTATCATAATTGATGATTAATTCTAGATGTAAATAATGAACAAAATCATGAAAAATAGAATTTAATAAAATATTAATCGACATGTAAATCATGAAGACAAAAGGAGGTTCATTGAAAGTAATTTATAATTAATTTATTGATAAATTTAGACATTGACCTTGTAATGTTTTCTCCAATGATTAATCAGTAGAACTCTCTAATCACACAATTGTTACTTCAGAGGAATCAAGGGTGGATTACCCTTAGTGGTGATCCAAACATTCTTCATGAGCCTCTAATCATCACCATAGAATTCATTGGGTGCGATCATGGATGTGTTTAAAACATTTGATGAGTCTCGTTGATTGGAAATGAATTCTTCAAAGGAAAAAGAATTTAATATGGTGGAC
This sequence comes from Viscum album, assembly GCA_963277665.1. Taxonomy (NCBI): domain Eukaryota; kingdom Viridiplantae; phylum Streptophyta; class Magnoliopsida; order Santalales; family Viscaceae; genus Viscum; species Viscum album. The sequence continues at coordinate 540,706,946 of OY728145.1, forward strand.
TTGGAAAATTTCTCAGTGTTCTTTATAGTGTTCTAGAGAGAGAGAGAAATATAGGGATTTAAATAATTTTCCCTAGATTCCATTATACATAATGATGGAATGAATCTCTCTTTTGCACAAAATTTTATAATAGTGATTATATAGTACTAGGGTTAGAAAATAAACAAATATCCAAGGGTCCTAATTTTTTCATAATTTTCGATGAACACCTTATATAAATAATAATATTATTACTATTATTTACTTATCATTCTCTGAACTCATTGATAAAATAAATATTATTTTCTTTAATAAATTAATAAATATTAATTAAAATAATATTTAATAATACATTTCCTATAATACCATAAAACTTAGTCTTTCCATCATCCACAATATTTATTGGTATTTGAATAATGTATATATATTTAATTAAATCAATACCACTACATTATTCTATAATAAATATAAAAATATTATATTCACCAAATTAGATATAAAATTTAGAAAATATTCATATAAATAAATTATTAATTATTTTGATACCTTGTGAGTAAGAAAGAAGAAATAATTAAAATTTATTTATGTAATTAAATGAATAATTACCCATTGAATAAATATTTATGAAATATTCAACTCGTATTTATATTCTATAAAATAACCGATGATTGAATATTTTCAATCAAGACAACATTAGTAATTATTAAATCAACATACATGAATAATATTTATCCAACATGTTAAATTATTATGTAATTCATTTGTGGTTTTGAATACACTTAGTGTGTGGCCCTCTAGTTTCCTTTTTCAGTGGAATAATGCTATACTATTTAATGCCCAATGTTAGTATCTAGAAACACACCGAGTCACCCATAGAGGAATAATTTAATTTCACAATGACATGAATCCTCTTAAAAATGTAAACTATATAATATAATCCATTTTTTATGTCTGTAATCTTGCATGTCACATGCCAGTGCCATAAATCAATGTTTCTTATGTCTCTTTCTTTGATATTTCTCAAATTATCTTTCCAACAACATAGGAATGTCGATGGGTTTGATTGGATAGTATAATTCCAAAAAATGGAATATCTTATTATCTTCCATTAAAGAACGTAATAGATAAATACTTTATTGCATTATTCATTTGTTCAATATCACTTTTGACAAACCAACATATCCTACCTCACTTATAGAATATGTTGTCACAATGTTTTTCAATATATCAAAGTACAAGATGAATGAAATGAATTAATAAAAATATTAAAACCTAATGATCATTACACATGTCTACATATAGGAATACTGAATGACACTTAAAAATGTATATTTCCTATTGTCTGGTCATGTTCTTATAATCTCATGCATTGTAGATTGTTAAGGGCGTTCACAATGAGATAGTGTCTCAAATTCAAAAGTGTATCCACCTATAATATCCTATATCATCTATTACCTTTCAAATGATATCATCTAGCTATAGAAATTATATTTAAGAATGATATCATGGAACTTTTAGGTTCTCATCATAATGGGGAGCTGTTATGACTCTTTAATGTGACAAGTACCCTTAAGAAATTATCATATACTAATTTATGTAAAATAAAAATCATGATGTGATAATAAAAAAAAACATTATATTAAAATACATTAATATAAGTATTAATAAATTAAATAGATTTTGGTTCTAGGGAAGTATCTCCAATATATTCCCACTTGCAATAAAGCCAACTATTACCAAATTTAGTTTGTTAACTCACACATGATGTTTTTTATCTACTGAGAAAAGGTTTTAGTCAAGGATTACACCACATTGTCTTTAATAGAAACTCTTCTCATAATTACTTCACAACTTAGAGAAAAAACCCATCAAGAGGATATTTTTAGGGATTATGTGATTCACATGTTGATCTGGCCTTAGATCCTTTTTTACACAGACTATTTCAGTATTATCATAATATAAGTTATTAGGATATTTACTACTAGGTAACACATTAATATCATGTAATAATTTGAGAGTACTACACAATTTTTTGGATGAAAGATAAGACACTATATAAATAGTCTCTCATATATAATCAATGAAAAATTGTTATTCTGTACTCTTCCTTCCCACAACTCCTATGTTGAGACTGATGAAATATCCTTATTTCGACTTGACATCATTCTGATTTTCTAAAATAGAATCAAAATATCCTCTAATTGCTAGAACTTCATATCCAATATATTCTAAGAATATATACTTATTATTCATAAAATAATTTTGGATAACCTTATCCGAAAACCAATATAGATCTCTTGGACTAGCTCAATATTTATAAACCAATCTTAATGTGTTGGAGATATCACACCTAGTATGTAACATGTAATACATGATAAATACTATAATATATTTTTATGTAATATATCTTGTTCTCTATCTCTTAAGTTTTATAAGGGCTCATTTTCTTGGATAGATGTATACCATGTGACACTAGAACTGATTCCTTCTTGGATAAGATTCATTCTTTATGAAATAAAAATGTATAATGTATTCATAAAACCAAATTTTCCATGACCAAGATGCTAAATGTATCCCATAAATAGAAATCTACAACTTTTTTAAATTATTAACATTTCATGCAGTCAAAAATCTTTTATGTTATGTCATATAGGACTATTTTAAAAGGATTATATTAAGGAAATATTTTTTGAAATACATTTTTAAAATTTCTTAGTCATGGAATTCATATATTGAATATATAATTGTAATGGATTTATATATATATATATATAATATAAAAGGGTTTTTATAGTTAATAAATTTAAACTATTTAAACCCTTTAGACACTAGTCATGCATTATAGGTATTTACTTCAAATTATATATCCTATTTTCTATTTAATATATATTTTCCCAAAAATGATTTTCATCAACTAGTGGCTTAACCAGATCCTATAAATGGTCCTAATAAGTGGAATCCATACCAAAATTTATGTTTTCTTGTCATATTTTAGCTTCCTATCTCGTGACTGACTCCTATATGAAAGAGGATCACTATTGTCAACCAATAATGATTCGACAACTTCATTGACAAGAAAACTCTATCATTTAGGTTTTCTAGCCTCTATTATTATCCTATATAGTATATATGTTTCAGGAATAACATCTTCCATAAGGACCTATGAAATATATTTTGGTACAAACTCTTGTGTATTTTGATCATCGACTTCATCAAACTCAATATTTCTCAAACTATCCTTGTTGAGGATGATTTATATCTCAATAAAGTTGGATTTTCTTTGATGATAACATTCTTGTATGAGGGGATATATAGATAATATCAAATTATTTCCATATGATACATTAAAAAGATGACTTCTAACTTTAGGGTGGTAGTTTTTTGGTAGATTTAGACTTAAAAAATTCATTAAATCATGATTTATGAGAATGTTACAACCTGGATTAATTACCACACATTAAATCATATAGTATTCTATATTCCTCTTTAGATGGAACTCAGTGTATAATGTGTACATAAATTGGTAATTTATATCCCCAAAATGAGAATAAAATACTTTAAAAAATCATTATATAACTTAACTTATTAAAAAAGGCACAATTATTACTTTAAATAACATAATTCAACTTTTTTTTTGTAAAAAAATGAGTGATTTGAGATAGAATTCCAAAATCCATTAGAAATATGATTAACTCATGATTAAGATATAAACTACGTCAATATGATCATAGCTTATTTTTCTCCTTTCCAAGTTTGTTCTCTTCTTAATTCATGAAATTTTGAATTTATTAAAATATTTATAGTAATTCTTCATTAATTATACATATACATATATATTTAAATCATTATTTAATCTAAATTAATATTAACACCCCATCTAGATTCTATTGGAAATGGTCCTCACACATCTGTTAGTACCATATCTATAAGCTCTTTAGCTCTTTCAACATGTCCACCAGAAGTTAGATTGGTGATTTTTTCTTATAAACAATCAAGAAATTTCTCTGGTGGATTTATCTCAAAATAGTCTAAGTTAAAATCTTTATAAATATTTATCAGAAAATGATACTTTACATGTTGAAGGAAATGATCCCATTGCTGGGTGTGAGATGAGTCACACGAATAAGATTTGTTATTAACTTCTAATGTATGGTTTTCTTAATTTAATACATAAATACTTTTATTTATATGTATCCTACCATAAAATACGTTGTCCTTATAAAATCAGTTTATTTTATTTCTATACCTGAAAATAAAACCATCTATTTCTAAGAAAGGTAAAAAAATATCTTCTTGGTAATAGTAGGTATATAATAAAAATATTTAAAACCAATACCATCATAGTTTGTAAGGGATGGTGGTAGTCTCAAATGGTTAGATCAGTCATCCCCCATTCCATATGAATCTTGTAAAGACACATCTCCTTTTGTAATCGCTCAAAAAATCTTTTTTACTAATTTTGAATATAGATGTGAGAACCAAAATTTTTAACTTATAACAATCTATAGATATAAAAAAATTTACTTTATAATTGACACATATGAAGCTTCCTTATACTTCTTCAAATTGGTGAATTCATTTTTCAATTGTCCTTGCATTCCACATGAAAAAATTCAACATCCCTTTCCTCTTTTAGTCTTTGGATCTTTCATTAATTAGATAGATGGTTCATGTAATCCTTAAACATAGTATGAGTCTTGGAACCCTATTCCTTGGGATTTGTTTCTTTATTCACCATGGTGACTACTGGATTTTCACACCCCATATATTTATAAACTTGGATAATAAGAGTTACAAGTTTTTTAAGGGTATTCTCAAGGTTTATCCTGTTATAATTAATAATAAAACTAGAGAAAACTTAGGCATTGTGGATAAAATGAGATATGTGTGAAATTCATTAGGGATCATTAAATATTTAATGTCTAAGTACTCAATGTAGCCAATTATCATGACTAAATGTGGCCCAACTGCAACTAAGTATAAAATACTGAGATTGTTATGAAAATTTTCTTCAAAAAAATTTAATTTCATCGATATATTATTTTAAAAACAACAACACTTTTACATGAACAACGATATTAAATTAAAAAATTAATATTTAATATGAAAATTATAATCTTTCTATTACATTAGTGGTTATAAATATAACTAACCAAATTATAAAAACATTATGGTTTACAAATGTATAAAATAAATTCAATGGTTATTAGTTGATTAGAACAGAAAATAGAAATCATTTGAATGGTAAAGAAATTCATTTTATGAAGAAACTATTTTTATATATGCTACAGGTTTTATTCTAATTAAATTATATTAATCTCTATTTTTTAATTATTTTAATTAAATATTTATATTATATATTCAATAAAATGTTTTATCATTCATATAATATATTTTCTTATCATGGGAAAATAATAATTCCAATTTTATGATTATGAAATTTATTTTTTAGAAAAGATGTTTGGTTACATTATTTTATAAAAGAATTTTTTTTAAATTTTTTAAATTCTATTTTAAAAAAGAATTCATATTTTAGATCAATATGTTTAAATTATATTGGAATTAATTTTTGTTCAAATTTTCTAAAAATATCATTTTTTGATTAATAGTGAAAAATACTAATTTTTTTAAAACAATGTTTTCATTTATATAATTTTCATAGTAAAATTTTATTTAAAATTCATGCTTCATTTTGATATAAAAAATTAATACTTTTAAAAACAATTCCTTGTAAAATCATTCTTTCATCGCCCTTGTAGGTTTAATTTTAGATTAAAATTTCTAATTATTTGAATTGAAATTGGTAACATTGATTCCATATTTTTAATTATCATAAATAATATTATATAATAATTTCAACTAATTTTTTGATCATAATGAATTTTTAAAATAGTAAAATTTCATTTTTCATGATAAGGTTAAAAAAGGTTTATCTAGGGGATAATAAACTAATCATATAATGATTAAAATGACATAATAACTTGTCCAATTACTATTTAATAAAATATATTGACCTTATATCATATAGGGTTATTGAATTATTCATTTTTAGGCTTGTTTCATGTGTATAACATCAAAATATATTTTTCTTATAAAAAATTCTAAGTGGTTGCCCTCTCCCAATACGAAGAGGGAAACCATCTCCCCTCCATTAAAAACATAAAATGAATTTTTTATTAGAAAATACCAAACAACAAATCTTCCATAATTCCCCCACTAATTCATTGAGCCCACATTTTGAACATAAATTCAATATAGGGAGGCTTTAGGTCTAATTCTAAAGAGGTGGTCTAAATAAAAGGTATCGCTTTTAACCGAGTACCTCTATTTTATTTCTTCTTCTACCACCTTAAAATATTACTAGATCATGATTATATAATAACATAAGAATCCCCAATATACTCATATGTTATTATGTTATTTTAATAACCTGAATCCATATCCTCTTCTATAAAATGGTAAACAAAACCATCATCTTTGTATATAGTGGGCTATGACCTCACAAAACGATGTAATTAATTTTCCATCGTCACCCTCTAAGATATTCTTGATGATGGATTTAATATTTATATATTATATTTTTTAATTTTTAATAATTTTATATAATTAATATATCATTTATTTTATTACCTTATCATCCATTAAAAATTGATAAAATCATTCATGTTTACATCTTATTACCACCTCATGAAGCGATTTGATTCATTTTTTATTAATTTGTCCTATGGTTGGTATATTTTGGTGTATTTGAATAAATAATATGATATTTTTGATATAATTATATTATTTAATGAAACAAATATCACATACCATTTTCCATCATGACCATTCAAAAATAGAAACACTACACATGTGTAAGTACAACCTATTGTCTCCATAATTTTATCATAGATCATTTTTCATAACTATAATTCATCGTAATTTTATATAATATTATTTATGTATAAAAGTTTTAATTATGTCATTATTATTATTATATAGATTATTGAATGGTGAATTGTTTGATCATGGTTAACACACTGATTCCGTTATGAATTTTTAAACTGAAACTCCTTTAAACACCTGATACAAACATAAGTATTTATCTAATTAAATATTTCATTAAAATAAATGAAGTAAATGGTTTAAGTATAAGTGATTAAACCTCAAAAAAATTTATTAATAAAAAAAATTTATATAAATTTATTATACTGTATATAATGTAAATACCTGATAAGTCTCGACTTAAGATAAAGGATTTCTAGTCTCAATTTTATTTCTGGACGACTGATATCGTATTCACCATTGTTTCATTTATGTGGTGTATATGTTTTCCATTTTAAATTTTATATAAAAGACCTCTTTATATTTTTGGTATTTAATGTTTCATATGATATAACACTTTCTTGTGTCTCAATATTCAAATCATACCAAAGTGGTAAGGGACTTTCTTTGAAAAAATCATTTTTGAAAGTTTCCCTTAAAACTCATTTTTCCATGTACATGTTCATGAAAATGATTCATGAAAATTATTATATATACATTAATGTTTTACAAATGTCATTTTTAGTATATTTTACTTTCATCACAATTTTAGGAAAATGAATATTTTTAAGGCTTTACGTAAGGGACACTTTACCTCAAAAACACCATTTAAAATATGTTAGGGATTTATTTGATAGTTGAGAAAATTACCTCCAATTTTTTAAAATGATTACATTGTACATTATAATGTAATATGGAAAAAAATTTATGTTTATAATTTAAAATATGACACATCATAGTGGATTGTAAATGAATAAAATTAAGATAAAAATATACAGAAGAAGTGAAAATATATGATAAGGAGAAAATCAATAGACAATGGAAGTCGAAAATAAGAAATGAAAATAAATGATTTATGTTCAAAAATAATGATAAAACTTTAGAAGTATAAAAGAAGTCATTGTTATGTTATCCTCATAATCAATTACTATATAGGATGAGGCAAAGAACAATTTAAATTCAATAAAAAATGTTCATTTGGAATTTCATGTTGCACGACATTAAAATACTATTCACTAATGCAATATCTTAAATGATATAATTTGATATTTTTTTTGGAGGAAATATTATCTAATAAGGAAAAAAATTTATATATAGGAGTAATCTCCCAATGTAAGGAATTATTAACTGTGGTTTTACAAAAAAAATCATACCAAATGTCATAGATCCATGATGATTTTATATACCAAATTCAATTAGTTACTATATGTTTTGGAAGGAACTTTATGACTTTGGAAAAATATTTAATTTTATGGTACTAACCATATTTTAGAAAATTTTACTTCATGAATCAAAATTTATGTGATTTAGACTCTAAATCACCAAATAAGTAGTAAAATACTTTCATGGAATTCTTGAAAATGTTCTTTTCAAGTTGAGATAGTTCATGTTTCAAACAGTTTTTATACTTGATATAAATGAAGAACTGTATGTTCCCATCATTCTTGAGAGCCACTTCCTTTTAATTTGGAAGTGATTGATAAATGTTAATTTAGGATAATTGATAATTTGAGTTTGAAGAAAATTATATCGTGGGGAATTTCTAATATCTAGGTAGTTAACCCTAATATTTTTACTCACAAAGTATAGTTAGAGTTTAGGAGCTCACCTATTCATCAACCTAAAGAATGACTTAAACCCTAAATAATAATTTCTATGAAAATAGAAGCGATACAGATTCATGAAATTAATATTATTTTTTATATTTTAAATAGTGAATAGATAATCCTATTTCATGGAGTACCCATGAAATAAGGAATCATGGTCATTAAGAATGAAGACACTAAGTTTACTCCTATAAGTACTAGAATTAAATGGAAATTATGTATGGATTATCACATACTAGAAATTAAAAAAAGGAAGGAATACTTCCCACTCAAACTTATATATTAAATTCTTGAATTCTTGTTCAACTATGAGTATTTTTTACATTCTTGATACAGTGTCTAGCTAGAACCAAATACAACCGGATGTAGTGGACCAAGAAAAAAATGGCATTAAAATATCAATATGGACCATTTTTCTATTATTACATTATATAAGTATGTTTTATTCGCCATTGAAATTCCAATAGTATATTAAAAAAATCTCATGTCATGGTAGAAGAGTTTTTCAAAATTTTCCTGGATGATTTCTCAATTTACAATGGATCGTTTGAGTTATTCCTTGGTAAACATGAATTGGTACTTATATTTTTTAAAAAAAGTAAATATTGTTTCATTAGGTAAAGTATAATTTAATTATTATAGAGGAAATATTCCTTGAGAATCAAATATCTAAATCTACTATTGAATTGTATCCATAACAAATTATGGTGATACAAGAGTTACCTGATCCACCATATTGAAGGGGATACACAAATTTCTTATAAATGTTAGTTTTTATTGATGATTTTTCTTTTATTATGAAATATATCTCAGTTATTTAATCATATACTATCAAAGGAAGTTTCATTTATAAATAATGATTTGCGTTTTGTCCACTATTATGTCAATGTAGCCACATTAAGTGGGGATAAAATTAGTGTCTATATATTTTATCAATTGAAAACCTTTTCTTTTACACGTACAACTGTTACTGTGACTAGATATAAACATCTAATCTCACAATTGATCCTTATTCATGGGAGATAAAAATATAAAATGAACATAACACAATAAGTTTATGAGGTTTACTAAAAATTTATTATATATTCCTCAGTGTATTGTTAATGTTATCCACATACCCACATAGTCACGACTGATATTTTATTATAAAAATAATCCAACAAGAAGGGAATATCCATAAACTAAATGTTTCCACAAACCTTCAATACTACCTCAAACATTACAATTTATAATCACCTACATGTATCAATGAAAATAATTCAAAGGATATATTCATGAAAAATAATCAATAAATAATTAAATAAGTTCTCACTAAACTAAAGAGATATGATATTCTTCCTCGATTATATAAATATCATCATTGATATATGTTTCTTTTAATCTAAAAGAACTGAATATGGAGGATTATTTTTTATCAACAACATATTGATCACTCTCTTCTCAGTATTTATTAATTTTCAAAATATTCAATAGAAACAACATTTTCCTCTCACTTAATTTTTCTTTGAATCATATGAATCTTTAAAATTGATTATTGGCTATGTGGATATTTTCCAACACATTAATTTTGAATTACCATGTAAATTAGAAATTTTATCTTCTCTTATTCAAAATAGGTCCAATATTATATCACATAAAATAACTATCCATGATCTTCATAAATAGAGTCCAAATATATCTTTTTAAATTAGAAAAAATATCTTCTAAATATTTTTAAAGATCTCTATATTATTTAATCTTATAATATATTTTAATTCATACAAGAAGTTTTTATTTATATTTATTTAATAAAATAATAACATCTCTGGTTTTCCATAATTCCCAAATTCTCCTCAACATATTCTTCATACGAACATCCAAAATTCCCACAAATTCTTCTTCATGTCTACCTGATATCCTATAGAAATAATTGAAATATAATTTTCAAACCCATGATACAATATTCCTCTTTATAAAACAAAACCATGAAATATTGAGTCATAATTTATCACATAGAATATTGATAACTATTCAATGAATAACAATATATAATTTAAAATTTAATTTTAAATTTCATAATAGAAATATTATTTAATCTTAATAACCTATAGAGAGATATTTCATATCTATTGAAATTTGAGGTTACTCTTACATATCTGTTTTCAATGTTTTCTCCAGGGTTCACATTTGTTCTTTTGGAGGACATACTGGCTGTTTCCCCGCATTCATGCTTTTCAAAGGTGGGCATCATCTGTCACTTATTCAGTGATGTTTATTGCTTGATCAAAACAAGATGATGGGATATCGGTTCCTCCTTCTGTGGATTCCTCCTCAGAACTCGTTTCCTAGTCTGGGTCTCCCTCATAGACATAAGACTTTGTTCGTGAAACTCTTCCCAATTTCACGTCTTCATGGATGTCAGTTAATTACGCTACTTCTCTTAGGAAATTCCAAATGGGTCCAATTAGGGAAACAACTTCGGTCGGGGGAGTAGTCACGCTGGACATTGATGGAAGATCTGGATGCTAGAACACTGAGGTGTCTGGATTTCTTCTCCTTATGATAGGGCTTCTTGAGGGTGCGTAATATTGAGGAATCCCATTTCGAGTGTGGGGAATTAAATGCCATAGGCATATCTCTGAGGTTGTTATCAGATTCCCGTGCTTAACATAGTGTATGATGTGAGTTTAATATCTATAAGAGACTGAAAAAACTAATCGAAACACTGATAAGAGTGGACCAGGTGGGAGAAACACCAGGAGGGAACAATGATGCTAGGGATAATGCATGGTTACTTACCCAATTGCTTCTAGGAGTAGTGAGAAAGTGGGTGACATGATCTCATCGGGATGTGGCGTCATGGGTAAGAATCAAGATTGATATGGATGATTGAGTGAAGTGGGTGGTAAATGAGATGGAACCAGCTTGATGATGACGATGATTTTGGGATTAATCCTCAATGAGACTTCCTACATATCTCTGTGATAGGGAATCAAATTCTACGTAGTTTGGTGGGGTGAAGGGACACCTAAGGAGGCGACCCATGAGAGTCGATGCATGGATGGGACCGAAAGGAAATAAAACCTTCGGAGTGGGGCATGACCTTCCTAAAACACATTGGCTCGAGGGAGAGACCACAATGGGACATGAGTGATGGTCTTGAACCTCAGGTAGGCTTCCTATCTATCCCTGTGGTAGGGAATGAATGTCCACATAGTTCAGAGTAGGGAGTTGAATCAGGGTATACACATTGGACAATGACCCGACGATGTAATGAGTCTTATGTGTGGTTTCCATCCTAGTTTGGTCTAACACTCAAGTGGTGGAACAAAGATGCGGGTCCCACATATGGGAAAACCATGTTTACCAGTGTTTGGGGTTGAACCGCAGGGATGCTTCCAATGTACCCTGTCGAGGAGACAGGGATCAAACCCACATAGTTCATCATACAACATCTTATGGTCATGTGGGGATGACAACGACTTAGCGTTGATTGGGGATACAACATCTTACCATTGGTTAGGATACAACGACTAAAGACTGTGTGGGATTGATCCTTAGGAAGGCTTCCTACGTACCCTACCTAGGAGACAAGGATCAAACCCATGTTGTTTGAATGTATGCAGTTTAGCATCATGAAGGACAAAAAGGGGAATACAGTTTAACATCATACAGAATGAGGATGAACCGACATGAAGTGGTCGAGACCAATGGGTTTTGTGATTGAACCTCAAGAAGGATTCCCACATACCATTTCATGGATATAAGATCCAATTCCATGTAGTTCGGTGGGGCAATATAGTTTAACATCATGTGGGATGAAGGTGAACCGATGTGAAGGGGTCGGGACAAGTAGGTGTTGGGATTGAACCTCAGGGAGGATTACTACGTACCTTGTCAAGGATACAATGATAAAATTCCATGTAGTTAGGTGTGGGTTGCAGCTTACAATCTATGGAATCCCAAGAAGGCTTCCATGTTCAATTATTACTCTAAACCCTTGTGATTCATCCCCGGTGTAAAAAAAAAGAGGTAACAAAGACCTGACGATCTCATCGTGAAAGGCGTGTCTACAGGAAGTGGAGTGTGGCTTGCGTGTGGTTAGTGGCCCAATGTGGAAACAAGGGATTATACATGGTTAGAATACCAAAGAGAAAACATAGGCTTATGTGTGGTTAGAAACCCAAAGTGAGGGAGATTGGGACTTACTCCAAGATGGAGGCCCGATGGAGACAAAGCCCAGAGGGAGAGGGACAGGGTAACGAAGTTCCGTTTTCTCATCTTTGCTATAGTCTTTGGAACCAATTAAGAGAGTAGTAGCAGGGGTACTACCTCCCAAAAAAGGCACGAGGCCTATACCATAATGGTTTCCCTTCCCTATGGACAGACGTCGCTCTAGCAAAGAGGATCTCATTCCATGTGAGGAAGATCTCACTCTCGTAGAAATGAGAGGGCATAGAGAATTTCAAAGACAGGGCACCCCATGTGTATTTCATGGGGAGAGGCCATAGTTTAAGGTCATCTATTGAGGATTATGGTGCTTAGTTGTTTAACGCCCTACATCTCAGATGAGGCGGGTTCACTCCGCTCCCCAAGGACTTACATAACTGGCGCACTTTGAACCTTGGTGAAGGGAAGGCACTGACAATGCCATGGTGAGGGGGGGGGGGGGGTTTGTGGAGTGATCCATTGAGGAGACCACATTAGCGTGGCTATGCGAAGAATAAATAGCTGTTAGTGTGCCTATGTGAAGAAGCATAAGGCTATGCAATGCTACCTGAAGCACTGCCCAAGGGACCTTGAAATCACTTCATATAAACCTGGAGGGTCGTATGGGAAAATGGTGCATAACATGGGTTTTTTGTGAATAAGAATCACCCAAAGATCATGTCTGGTAAAGATGCATTGAAGACATGCTCAAGGATGCACACAAAGACTGAGGATTTTGCACAAAAGAAGGGTTTTCTGTTCAATATGCATGTAAATGGGAAGTGTTGTGCATAAAAATCCACGTTTCATGGATAAAGGAGGCATGCGTGCAATTGGAGGATGTTTACGTGCAAGTGGTCGTGGTTTTCAGGAATGTGGACGAGGTTTGAGCGCAAGAAAATGGATTTTCACACAACTAGCCAATCAATAAAAAAACTGGGTGAGGGTTAATACCTAGGGGTTTCGTGCGAAGGTAAACCCCTAGGAGACCTGTTGCAGAAAATATTGTACCTTAAATTCATCTTTTGTGTGAGGAAGAGGTGTATTTCATGTAGGGGAGATAGTTTAAATTTGTCAACCATGAAACTGAAGGGGGTTTCGCTTTCTATTTGTAGGTGATCGGGGTCAGTGGGAAGCAAAGAATTTGGTATGTGTGGAAAACTCGGCCTAAGCGTTGGTTGTGCTAGACTTTCCACGTTGGTGCCCAAAATTCATCCATACAATGATCATTTTGCACATGGAGAATTGGTTTTATGTGAACCCCTCAAGTTTTTAGCATATCCTTTCAGACCATTCTGAAATTGGTTGCTGAGTCTAAATATGCCTTTGGATTTTCCAAATATTCCTTCCTGAGGCCATTGGATGATTTCGGCATCTAAAAATGCCCCCCTTGGAATCGAATCTGTGTGGGGGAATGGGGGTCGGATTCTGAGGGAAATGGTGATATTCTCAGCCCCTTTGAGGTGGTTCACGGAAAATGGAACATGTGGAATTTAATCTTTTTCACATGCGCAGAAAACCTAATTAGCGTATATAAAACCCATTGGGAGTCCCATGCTCTGTACTTTATTTCACACTTGATAGGATTAAAAGCTCTCATGCACATAATAATCGCATGACTTTGCATGAAATCTTACCTATGTTTCATGGAATTCCTTGACTATGGTCATAATTTTGCGCACAACATCCATTTTCCGCACCACTCCATTGGTTTTTCATGATAATTGCAGGATGCAACAGATGCACATACATTATTTGTTTCAAGGCTGCCTCTAGGATTTGGGCCTTGTTAGAGCAGTCTCGGAATCCCCCAAGGTTATTCTGAGTAATGAGATAGGGGACCATTTCTATTTTGACATTACCCACATGCATTTTCAGCAGCTTCTCCTGAGTCAGCGACATATCTAGATTGTAGGTGAGGCCTTTCCACTGAGAGAAAAAGTCCACAACAAGCTTGTAAGGCCTCTTCTTACACATGAATAGGTCTTCAATACTCATCTTCTGGGTGGTAGAGTTGCGCTTGTAAAGAAAATGTCTACATAGAACTTCCCAACTAGAGACTGACCAAAGGGTAACTAGTTGTACCAGACTAACACAAGACCTTACAATATCTGTACAAAAAAACGAGTTTTGTGGCCTCTTACTGTGCAAGAGTTCCTAGCATGGGTCCACACCTTGAGATGAAGTTTTCTATATGCTGCAGCGGGTCACCCAAGCAATATATGGCTTGCCATCAGGCAGGATTTCCACCTGTCGAGTATCCAACCCCTTGAGGCGAGTAGTGAGTGCTGCCATCGAATCATCTGGGTGGGGATTCTTTTCTTGATGATGGTCCCTGACCAGCAGTGCATTGGTAGGTTCTTCAACATGATAAGTAGGCCTAATAGCTCATGGAGCAGCTGGTTAGATGACATGCAGAGTGGCTAGGGGAACTTGATCTAGGTATCTAGGATTTTCACGATGCTCTAGTAGAATTGGTGACAAATACCGCACCCTCTTGCAAAAACCTCCAGCTTCCACCCTGTCTATATGGGCAGGATGGTCAGGGTCACCTGGAGGAACTCATGGGGGAAAAGTTTTACTTTCCCCTAGTGCCCCCTCTGAGGATCACTGTAGTCCATCCATCACTCCAAAACATGTTCAACAAGGAGGTCATCATCCATATTCCTATGATCCAAAAGTTGTTTTTGCAATGCGGCATTTTTGGGGCCATCTTCTGTCTTCTACACTGAACCAGACGGGTCATAGGTTTTGACAGCACCAAGATTCTTTTTTCCCTTATTGGAATTCTGACTGAGATCTAATGAATCAGTGGTCATGAGAAGACCCAGTAGATTTCTCTACTGGCGAGTAACCCTTCCCAGTGGATATAATATGTGTGGCACTCCCCCAAGGGGTAAGTTCATTCAAAGGATCTCTGTGTTGGTCTCTTCCTCTGATATATCAGATATGTTTACCATGACTATACTGGGCGGCATATCCTCAATATCGCCTGGAAGGTAGGGATATTGTTGGATAGAACCGAAATGGATGGAAACACACTACCCCTAACCATGGTCTTGGAAATGGGGGGGGGGGGGAAGCCCCCTGGATAATTCTATGTAGCACTTTAAATCTCTAAATTCATCATTTTTTGAGGGTCCGGTGTCGATCGGCGACTCAGGGTGTTGGCCCACAGGGTACGAAGCCAAGTCGACTATTCGAAAATGTGGGTCAAATATTACAAGTGTGCCTGACTCTTTGGATAAGACACTCATTGATAACAGATACAGAAGTGCATTGCCGAGAGGGTTTGGAGAAAGAACGTGACTTCATCCTGGTTAAGTGATTCCAGTGCACTAAAGTTCATGGTTGCGATTGGACAAAACATATCTGGGAAATGATCCAATAAAACTATGTACTAGAAGATCCTTGGCTCAGACTTGGTTTCATGCCCTTAGTTTCCCCACTCATCAACTGGAGGAAGCTATGGGACTGGAAACAATACTGAAGAAGACCGATGAGATGGTAGACTGGTCGGTGGAGTATATAGATAATGATATGACATGAGGCCACATCTTGGGATGTATTGAGATGAATGCAATGACTCAACCATCACATCTTGGAAATACGGAATGGTGAACACTACTTTTGATGTAGGGGTTGCGGTTACTGGTGGTGGGTCATGTTGTTGTTCATCCTCTACCAGTCCCCAGAACAACTCTCCATGATCTCTGGTCTAAGCAGAGAATGACCCTGTGGACGATAGGGAATATTACATGGCCATGACCTGGGAAGGTTCAAAATCATCCTCTTCCTAGATGTATCTGCAGAGGGATGCAAGAATCCAGTGACCTCACATTCTATAAGGATGAGGATGATATACCTCATTTCTTCCCCAACCCTTGACACAGAGGATTGACGTGAGGGTTCCATTGCCGAGTCGTGTTCTGACTCAATATTTGAGAATAAGATAGGTTTAATTGTGGTATGAATCTTCTGGACATTCTTTTTATGGTTTCTGAAACACACTCTCCTACCCAGGGATGGATCTTCGAGACATGGTAGATTTTTGGCTTGAGGAGGGCCATCGGCCGAATTGATGCGGAGGAAGAGAGGGCTTCTGCCTGGATGGGCTAGGGTGTGAGGAGCAACTGAGAAATGTCATAGGTAACATGGGGAGGACCTCTGTTTCCACTAGATTATCCACATTGGGAGTCTCTACGGGAAGTTATGGAGTGGGTAGGACCTCCACTGGATATCGTAAGAGCATGGGCAGTGCCTCCATGCTTATTTCCTATACCAGCATCGGTACAAGGAGGGTCCTCATACTGGTCAAGCTAAACACAGGTAGGACCTTCGTGTTGGGGTCCCATGAAGCGGGGAGAACCTTCTCTTCTTTGATTTATAGGATATGTAGGACCTTCTTCGGATGTTGTATGGACCTGGGGAATACCTCCAAGCTGACATTTGACCAGACGTGTTGCATCTTCACACCGGTGACCTGTGATTGGAGGAACGACTCAATGCATGGGGTCATGGGTGTGAAAGAGTCTCCCGTATTGGGTGTTAATGCAGTTAGGAGGAACTTCACTCCAATTTATGGTGGCATGGGGAGGACCTACACACTGATCTTGGGAGAGGGAAGGACCAACACACTCATTGGTGATGGTACAGGGAGGACCTCCATACTGAATGTCAACACTACGGGTCAGCCCGCAATGGACGCCTGATGTGTCGGCGACTAGTAGAGTTGACCCAGCCTGCCCGTGGAGTGGATGGGGCCTCAATAAAGGATGAGAGTAGGTGTTATTCTACTTAGCATACACAGGGTAATGATGGTATGTGCCATCAGTGGCATGGGCCAGGGTAGCCATTGATATTGACACCCCTCGGCGGGCGTCCTCCTCAACCGGTGCTCGACGCTGGCGTTTGGTCAACCGGACTAGGGATGGTGGTGTAGATGAATACTCACTTACTCCTCATCCCATGGGGTCGGGTGGAAACACTAACGTGGACTAGTGGGAGGCCAACTTAGTGTCCCCTAGGATAGGATTATAGCTAGGCTGGCCCAGACATCCCTCACCTTATTAGCGTATGGGAGGGAGTTATCGAAGCATTCTAGGGAGAGGCTCCCAAAAAAATTATACGTCAGAGTGGGGAGAAATGGATCCCTACGCAGACCTTGGGGGTGGAAGTGATGATGAGGAATAGAATCCTCAAGGTCTTTTCATGCCATATCCCATGTTTGGATAATCCCCTCTTCCTTGTATCGTCGAATGAGATCGTTAATTACCTTTCTCTAAATGAATTCATATGGGGAGATGGGATATAGAAACCCAGCAGTCATGCACGTGGAGGCTTCCATGGGAGAGATGAGTTCATGTGGTATTTCCGTGTTGATGTTAACCATGCCCCTTTGTCAGTGGGTGGGTGGTGATTGGTTTTCTATCATGAAATCTTGGGTCATGCAATGTAGGAATATTTAACCATTAGTGGTGAAAGAAGGAAAGTGACATCTAGTGCCCTAGAGCCATTCCATCTTCCATGGTGGGTAAGACGGATCCACACTGACAACATCATAGACCGAGATTTCCCACGTTCATCTACCCCAATTTCTGGTGAGTTTCATGCCAGGCCCACTATTTTCTTGGCAGGACCTGACGAAAGATAACTGGATCCGGTGACACTCGATTCCAATGATGTCTCGAGCGCTACTAGTTTCCATATTGATGATAAGAAATTTCATGAAAGGTTCACCAATTATTTTTATGAGACTTTCATTAGGGCGTTCATACATTATTTTGGAAGATTCGGTGGTTGTTACCCCACATTCCCACTTTACAAAGGCAGGTGGCATCTGTCACTTATTGAAGGAAGTTTTCTCCTTGATCAAAACAAGATGATGGGATGTCAGTTCCTCCTTATGTGGATTCCTCCTCAGAACTCATCTCCTATTCTGGGTCTCCCTAAATACTTAAGAAGCTTTCTGTGAAACTCTTCCCAGTGCCATGTCTTAATGGACACTGATTAATTATTCAATTTCTTTTAAGGCGTTCTAAGTGGTACAGTTAGGGCAGCATCCTTCGGTTAGGGGAGTAGTCACATTAGAAATCATTGGCATGTCTATACACTAGAACACTAACATGTCTGTGTTTCTTCCCCTTATGATAGGTCTTATCAACAGTGCGGAAGCCTGAGGAAACCCACATCGATTGTGGGGAATTATATTCCATAGGAATGTCTCTATGGTTTTCCTCATCTTCCCATGCTTAACATAGGGTATGCAGCGAGTTTAATGTCAGGAAGAGATGGATTGGACTGATCAGAACACTGATAAGAGTGGATCATGTGGGTGAAAGCCTAGGATTGAACACTAATGATAGGGCTAACACACAGTTAGTTACCTGATTGCTACTATGAGCAATGAGAAAGTGGGTGACATGATCTCACTGGGATGTGGTGTCCCAAGTAAGAATCCGGATGGATATGTATGATTGATTGAAGTGTGTGGTAAATGATATGGAACCGATGTGATGATGATGGTGATGTTGGGATTGAGCCTCAAAGAGTCTTTCTACATATCACTATGGCAGGGAATCAAAGTCTACATAGTTCGGTGGGGAGAAGGAAAACATGAGGAGGCGGCCCAGGAGAATGGACACATGGATGGGACCTGGATGAAATAGAAACTTCGGAGTGGGTCATGACCTACTTGAAACACATAGGCTTGAGGGAGAGACAATAATGGGACATGAGAGATGGGATTGAACCTTAAGGAGGATTCCAATATATCCCTGCGGTAGGGACTCAAAGTCCACATAGTTCAGAGTGGGGCATGGAATCAGGGTGTACACATAGGACAAATCCCCAATGATATAATATGGCTTACCCGTGGTTAGTAGTCTAGGTTGATTTGATGCTCAAGGGGAGAACCAGAGATGTGGGTCCCTCAGAGGGGACACTAAAGTTTATTAGTGTTTGGGGTTGAACCCAAGGGAGACTTTCTACGCACCCTGTCAAGGAGACAAGGATCAAACACATATAGTTCATCTTACAATGGCTTACTGACATGTGGGGATAACAACAGATTACCGTCGATTGGGGATACAATGGATTACCAATGGTTGGTATACAATGGCTTACCACTGGTTGGGATTGAACCTATGGAAGGCTTCCAACCTACCCTACCTAGGAGAGATGGATCAAACCCAAATAGTTTGAAATTATACAGTTTAACATCATACGTGAAAAAAGAGGCATACAGTTTAACATCGTGAAAGAAAAATATGAATCGATGTGAAGTGGTTGGCACTAAGGGTTGTTGAGAATGAACCTCAGGGAGGCTTCCTACATACCCTACCTCAGAGATAGTGATCAAACCCACGTTGTTCAAATGTATACAGTTTAGAGTCATGCGGGACAAAAAGAGGCATACAGTTTAATGTCATGCGGGACAAGGATGAACCGAAGTGAAGTGGTCGGGACTGATGGGTGTTGGGAATGAACCTCAGGGAGGCATTCTAAGTACTGTTTCTAGGATACAAGGATCAATGTACATGTACTTTGGTGGGGGGTATACAGTTTAACATCATGCGGGACAAAAGTGAACCTACATGAAGGGGTCAGGAGAAGTAGGGGCTGGGATTGAACCTCAGGGAGGCTTCCTACGCACCTTTTCTAGGAGATAATGATCAAAGTCCACTTAGTTTAGTGGGGTTCAGGCTTACATGATAAGGAGGCCCAGGAAGGATTCCATGGTCAAAGCTTACTCTAAGCCCACATGATTCATGCTCGGTGTGAGAAAAAAGAGGCAGAAAAGACCTGACGATCACATCATGAAAGGTGTGTCTGTGGGAAGTGGAGTGGTGCTTACGCATGGTTAGCGGCCAAAAGAGGAAACAAGAGATTATTCATGGTTAGCATCCCAAAGAGGAAATAGGGGCCTATGCATGGTTAGCAACCCAAAGAGTTGGAGATTAGGACTTACTCTAGGATGGAGGCCTAATGGCGACAAAGCCCAGAGGGAGAGGGGTAGGGTAACGAAGGTCCCTATTCTCATCTCTCCTATAGTCTTTAACAATGAATAAGAAAGGAGAATGGGTGCTACCTCCCATAAGAAAGGATAAGGGATGACACCATAATGGTTGTCTTTCCCCACAGACAGACACCACTCCATGAAAGTGGATCTTATTCCATGTGAATAAGATCTCACTCCCGTAAAAATGAGCATGTGGGGAGAATGTCTGAGATAGGTCTCCCTTAATGTATTGCATGGGGAGAGGCCATAGTTTATCTCCATGTGCTGAGGATGATAGTGATTGATAGTTTAACTTTCTGCAGCTCGGTTGAGGCAGGTTCACTCCGCACCCCGAGGACATACATAACCGATACACATTGACCCTTGATGATGGGAAGGCACTGGAAATTCTGTGGAGAGGTGTTGTTGTGGAGTTATCTATTCAGGGGTTTATATTAGCATTGCTACGTGAAGAATCAATATTTGTTAGCGAGCCTATGCAAAGAAGTATAAGAATATGTAAGGAAATTTGAAGCACTGCCCAAGGGACCTTGATATTATTTTGTATAAACATGGAGGTTCATAGGGGACAAGGGTGTATAAATTGGGTTTTTTGCGCATAAGAAGCACCCAAAGATGGTGTCCGAGAAAGAGAAATTGAATATATGCTCAAGGGCACACACAAAGAGTGAGGACTGTGCACAAAAGAAGGGGTTTGTGTGCAATAGGTGTACAAATGGGAACTGTTGCATGCAAAAATCGAGGTTGCGCGGTTGAAAGAGGCATTCACAAAGTTGGAGGAGGTTTGCGCGCAAGGGGAGAAGGTTTTCACGCAAGTGGTAGAGGTTTGCGCGTAGGTAAAGGGATTTGTGCGCAACTGGCCAATCAATAAAGGAACTGGGAGAGGGTCAATCCCTAAGGGGTTTCACTGAAAGGCGGGCCCCTTGAAGACCTGTCACGGAAAATCCTGTACCTGAAAGTCATCTTTTGCACGCAGAAGAGGTGTATTGCGCACAGGGGAGAGAGTTAAAATTCTTCAGCCCCTAATGTGATGGGGGTTACCTTCTCTTTAAAGGCGATCAGGGGAAGTGGGTGCCTCCATAATTCTCCCTGTGCGGAAAACCCCGATAGAGCATCAGTCGCATGGGACTTTCCACACATCATACAAAATTCATCTATACAGCGATCATTTTTTCTGCGGAGAAGAGGTTTTATGAGCACCCCTCTAATTTTCTTCACAGCCTTTCAGCCCATCCCAGAATCAGTTTCTAAGTCGAAATATGCTTTTGTTTTTTTCAAATATGGATTCCTGAGTACATTGGTAGATTTGGTCATCTGCAGTATCTTTATAGTTACTCTTATGTATGAACTCAAGCCTTCTCCAAACATCATTAATGACTTCAATTGATATCAAAACTCTTCAAATCACATTATTAATTCACCATTATTAGATAATATTCTTGAAAACAATTCCTAATGCATATCTACTAGATAAATAATAACATTGAGAGAATCAACATAGTTACCACTAGATCAAACAATTATCAACTATTTAGTCTTTATCATCTTAGTGTAATTTGTACACTGTGAAAATTTATTCATATAAAAACACATGGATGAAATTTTAGTTAAATGATCATATAGCTTATCATCTCCATAATTTGTATATACTATTCAATAATATCCATACTCCAATGAATTCATCAAATTTTAACTTCTCATAGAATTCATAACCAATTCATTTCTTCCATCCAGTATCTCTTTAATATCTCTCACCACTAAATCCATTCTTCTTCACAACAAAATATTCTATTAGATATTATATATCTATGAGACTTAATAATATACAATGAAGTTGAAATAATATCTTCACACATGAGGAGAAAACATATTCAATCCAATAGATTTATTTAATCCAAATTTAAGCTAGAAAATATAGTATTCTTTAGTATTCTCATATATGAGTTGATCCTTACATGATGTGAAGATCCTTATCTCATCAATTTTTTCTTAAACACATCAATATAACAACTCAATCTAATATTTTATTTTAATAATGAATATAACTCAAAATTTCTCCTTCTTACTCATTCTTTCATAGAAATTTCTATGAATCAATAAATATGGAAAGATGTATATAACATTAATATTTGTATTATTTTCGGTTTTTATCATTACTCTACATATATTAAAATAATTTCTTATTGTTAAAAAACTCAACATCATTATCTAAGGTACTAATAATATCCCCCTTATGATTTTTATTGGATTCATGTAATGAAATTATTTTATTATGTTCTTAATTCACACATATTGATAATAAATACAATGGTTTATATCATATGTGAGTTATCAATTAATCACATCTAGGTTTACTTGATTATTGGTCTATATAGAATACAATACTAAGTAATTAATTTCGTAAAATTCACCTCAATAAACATTTATTCCTCAACCGATTTTCCCATTTCATGTGATTAAATAATATAGTTTCTCACCATTAACATCAAAATTGATATAATCTAAATAAGGATAGGAAAATATGATCAATATAACCAAAACAAATACTACTCTCAACAACTAAATAAATTTTTATTTTCATGTTAATTATGTTATCTATATGATTTATCAACTTTTCACCCATCAAAATATACCCTCTATATTATCTTCAACAAGGTTTTTATATTATTTAAATAAACTCTAAACATAAATTTCATAACCATTATTCAAGAACTGGTTCAATTGAGATAGATTTTTTCCAAGATATAATCTTTCATTCTACTATAATATTTTCACAACATGATTATAAAACTAGTTATACCTGTTTTAGAATAAATATTAATATCTAGCATAGAAAAAAAATTAAAAGATATGTGAATAAGTTGGTTTCTCCATGTCTCATTAGTAAGTGAAACAGTGTTGAGAGCTACTTCTCAGCCCAAAACAACTTTACTTTATACATTAATGTTGTTAGAACAAAACTTTCTTCCTCCTCTGGTTTGACATATAATGATATCCTTGGTCATCATAATTTTCTTTCTTCATTTACTTATCACATTATTTGTAACCTTCTCTTTCTTAACATAAATTATATAATATATATTCAGTGGTTCTTTATTTTAATTTTCCATCATTTTCCATTATTATGGATACATGTTCATACAATATTTTGACATGTCATCATATTTCTTAGACCATCCATGCAAATTATCAAGAACTCTCATGCCACCTTCTTCTGGAAACTTCTTATAAAATTGTATTTATTTTTAAAACACCTAGAAGTATTCCATTAAACTAATCCTCATATTTCATTATTTGATTGATTTTATTCTTTTTAACTCTATATTTATTATTTAAACACTAATAATCATGTATTTTCAATATTATTATATGGTGTGTCATTAAATCCCAATGTAGAAGATTATTATTCTTCTTTTTAGTGTAGTAACATATTCATTAGTATTGGGTTTATTTTCTAAAAAATTTATTTTATATATATCCTAAGGTGAACTCAACATATTTCATCCTTCGATAATTTACCAATTGTTTCCCTTCATTCACTAAAATAATGTACCACATTATTTGTTTATTTGAAAAATTATTATTCTTAAAAAAGACCACATTTTGTACAACATCAACATAGATTTCAAAATCTCCCAAATCGTTTAAAAAAATATATTATTAACATTATTTATTTACTTTTTTTTCAACTCTAATCATCCATAAATTGATATATAAACTCATTTTCTTCTATTAAATGAAATATTATACCAAAAATCAATGAAATTATACTAACAATATTCCAGAAAAAGGGTTGAAAAAATGGGATCTTCTCCTTTGAATAAATATTTAGCAAACATTAATAGTTTGAAATTATTATATAATGTTATCCATTTTATTATCTACATTTGAGTAAATAATTTAATCATTTTTTCTCACATCAAAAATTTATAAATGGGTGGGAGTATCAAAATATTCCTCAACACATATTTTTTCAAAAGTTTCTTTTGACCCTATAATATGAAGGAAAATTACATTAATATAAAAAATAGAGTCACAATTTATATATATCAAAAAAATAAATCTCATATTTCAAATATATAGATGTCATTTATCACTAGTATCATCATAATAAGAATGAAAAATTTTCTCATCACAACTATTTTTATTATTCATCTTGAACCATGTCTAAATTTATTAATTTTACATGTATCTCAAGACACTTTATATTGACAATATTTTTCTAATTTTTCAAAAGATTAATTTTATATTAAAACTCATTTATAAAAATTTAAACATATATATCAAACACTTCATTAATGTTATTATTTTCATGGAAGGACCTTTCAATATATTTTATCATTTCATTTTTTACCACAAATTTATCTTTCTTAAAATCAATAAATTATAATTGTTATTATTCAAATTAATGAATATTATCTTAAAATCCGTTAATAAATTCATATTAATAATCAACTTTTTTATGAAATTCCTTCCCCAATATAGGGAACCATTATTTTATATCTACATTATTTCACTTATAGACTTAATTTTTTAGTGATAGTTTTTAAAAATATACACGTTTTTTCTAGTTATTCCTCCAGCCTTTCAGTATCCTTGTCATGTATTGTAATCTCCTCTTATTAGTCTCTAAAAGTGACACAAATAAAAGTGTAAAATTATTAAAAAAATATGTAGGGTTCTCTATGAAATTAAAGTCAATCAAATTTTAATTCTACTAGAATATGATCTTACGAAATTATATATGGTTCATCAAGAAGAAAATATTTTCATGACATTTTAGTTAATTCATAATCATATTGAAACCTTTAATTTACTTAGGTTAATTTGTTTTCTATTTTTTTAACTAGTATATTTTAGAACTAGGTCTCCACCATTTATTTCAAATATCATTTCTCTATGATTACTACATATGAATGTATATGTTTCTTCTTTTTTGATCAGGTGAGATTCTATCATCATTTTTATCTTTGGCTTCTTCTTTATATTTTTCATTGTCCTAGAATAGATAATTTTCAAATATATAATTGAATTGTCCTCTAAAATATTTCAATTAATGCTTCTCTTTGAAACATATAATACAAAATTATACATTTTAAACAATGATAATTAAAATAAAGGTATAAGATTAGCACTAATAACATTTTTGTTCAATATAGGAACATTATAGACACACTAAGATGAGGTGTGGATCGATGTGGATATATTTTATGAATTGAAAGCCTTCGATATTACATCTATACCTATTAAGGTGAATGTATCTCAATACCCCCACTCTACTAATTTTTTTTTGGATAAAATAAAAAATAAAGAAAAAAAATGAAACACATATATATTTATGAGGATCTGAAATTATGTGTGAGATAGTCTACAATTTATAATGGTTTTTATCTCACAGACACATAACTAATTATTTATTATCAAAACCAACCAAGGTATAGGGGATATTATTGTACCCAAAGTTAGTAACAACTCACTCTACAAGTTACAAATTGTTGATTTAAAAACACAATCTTTTAAAAAGTTAAAACACAATGAATATATCAATTTAACGAATGATCAACAGTGAATAATAATAGTATCGAATGGACTAAATTGATCTATTCATCTTGCTCATTTTAAGACATATTCTCATTGTTTTCACCTTCTCTTATTATTCATGAAACTCATTGTCAATAATATTTTTACAGTAATATGTCAGTTTATATCTTCTGAATATTTAAAGAAACTGAAGATATTTAGTATTAGTTGAGTATCCTATCATATAATTTTTCTTCAGATATTATACATATTTTATACTAAACATTGATCATGTATAAATTTTCTAACATTCAAATTTTTAATCTCTAATTAAATAGACAAAGTGATGGTTTCTTATATGAAACTAGTCAAATATTCAATCACCTAAAGTAGCTATCCAAAATCCTTATAAATTGAGTCTAAATCATTATTTTAAAATCTCTATAATTCTTGAATAATGGTCTTCTAAAATCTCCATAATCACGGGTCATCAAATACAATTCAATTTATGTATGATGTTTCCATTTATATATGGTTAGATAAAGTATAACATATTTGAATTTCAATATATCTTGGCTTCTTCTTAGTTACATCCTCATGTTAAATACTACAATTCCTATAGATTACTCTTCAACATAATAATTCTACTATATAGAAAAATAATGGAACAAATTTCTATCACAAAGGTTAATCTTTATCTTCAAAACATAGCGCAAAGAGAGATTCAATCATGAATTAACTCATAGGATCATGATATTTATTCAATTAAGAATAGTATATAATAATAAAATTTAAACATATATTTCACCAAATAAATATTGTTTAATATTATGTGAACTTTATATATATCCTTCATAATTAATGAAATCATGGTTTACTGTCACATAGCCTCAATGTTACTCTTATGTGAGTGATATTAGTCTTATGTATTCTATAGAACCTCAGTGATACACTAACGTATCATCAAATTATTCTTATATGAGTAATAATATACTATTATGAATCATAGTGAAAAATCAATGTTATACATAAATATTCTAGCACATTTATAATTTAAAACTATGTTTTATTCTACATATTACCATTACAATTTTTATGGATACCAAAATATTATTTATGTAATTAAAAATTGTGGCACTCTTATGTATGAACCCAAACCCTCTAAAAAAATCATATACCACATAAATCCATCTAAAAACTCTTCAAATAACATTAATAACTAACTATACATCCAAAAAATTCTTGAATAAAATCACACAAGTAATTTTAATAAATAAATACTCACTTTGAGTACCTAAATATAGTTTCTACTACCTCAACGCTTTCTCTAGTCCTCAATATTCATCATCCAAGTGTCGCAAACTTAGATATGTATCATGGGTGATAAACAGAAGGCCCCTGAGAAAAGGTGGTATTTTTGAAATGTGGGGAATAAGATATATATGTATGTAAATGAATTTCCGGAAGGCTATAGTAAGCTATCTTCCAAGTTTTTGTATGCACCACCCCATGATAACCCAAAAACTCAAGTGAAAAAACCCAAGAAGAAGGCATACAAGATGATGGACAAAAGGAATGACATGTAGTAATATGAACAAACCATGTTTTTATTTATGGTTGATAAAAGATATAAAATATTCTAAAACACTTATGATGGGTGAAAATGATAGTAATAATATCACATATACATATTCCCTCCATGTGTGTGAAGAGATGGGAATTGAATACCATAATATATCATATTGGTATGATCCTAAAAAATGGAAATGGGGGATTCATCTAAGCTAAAATTAATATTTTTGATTGTGAGGGAATGACTAATGAATTTACCTATAAGAATGAGTTGTACATTCTTGAAGATAGAAGAGATAGATAAAACACCCCAGATGCAATGTGACGACCTGAAATTTTGAATAAATCTTGTTTCCTAATTTTGTGTGTTATTTTATATTTATACTCAACAAAACTGTTTAATTTGATAACATGAGTATAATTAAAATGAGACCGTTGGGTTTTGACAATTATATAACCATTGGTCAATATGACCGTTGGAAACTAAATGTTGCGATTATTGTCTCTAAATACAAGTGATCTTGGATAATTAATATAGAAAGAAGATTTGATGGCCTCATCCAGTAGACTCGGGCCAATTGAAGCCCATCTAACAGAACTTGGGAAGGAGGTAGCACCACTGGGCTTTTCTCTGGACCAAACCAAAGCTGAACTTCATCGTGTGAAGCTAGAATGGAATCGCCTTCATGAGAAGTTCAAACTGATAGAAATTACTACTCGTGAAATGTTGGCCGAGCCACCCTCAGATTCTCTCACGTTATCACACCTTACACTTAGATCCTATGCTGAGGTTATAAGGGGCTATGTAAGGAGACCGTAACTCCTTTGAGTAATCCTTTGAGATAAATAAATTTGTGTTTTCTTCTTATGGTGAAGTTTGTACATTTTTAAATGTCCTGATAAATGTAGGATGTATATTATTGATGAATTTGAAAAAAAGGATATTTTAAAATATTTTTGTAAACCTTAAATAATTAATTATGTGCAATGATTTTCAAAAAATGGTCTTCTGAAATGTGTTCAGTAAGAAATTTAGAGTCTAATAAGACCAACTTAATTTTTGGTGAATAGTAATTTATGAATTTTGATTTTATGCTTAGGATTAGTAATGTGACCAAATGTATTAGTAATATCACTTAAATAAAGTATTAATATAATATAGGCACCTTGATTAAGTAATGTGATTCAATAAAATAAGTAAATAAATATTTTAGATATTATTAGTCAAGTATTAGTTTTTCCCGGTGAATACTGTTTTTTTAATTAAATATAAAATTAAAAATATTTAGAAAATTATTTTTATAAAATGGACTTTAGTTTTGAATTCAGAACATCGATATTATGTTAAGGTAATTCTTGGGGTTTTTTTTTGAAAAAAATGAATTTTCGGTGAATAGTTTTTTTATTTAAAAATTAAATTAAAAATATTGAGAAAATTATTTTTAAAAAATAGAGTTTATTTTTGAATTCAAAGAATTGATATTATATTAAGATAAATTTTTGGGAGTTTTCTGAAAAAGATGAATTTTCAGTGAATAGTAAAAATACAGTTTTAGGGTTTCGCTATATTTAATGACATCATAACTACGTCATGATGATGTCATGAGATATTTTTAGGGATGGTCGACTTATGAATATTAAGATAAGGTATGAGCTGTCCCAGGTGGATAATAATATGAGGAAATACCACTTGTTTTGCCAATACTACCAATGAGGTGTCCCTTGGCCATTAATGTCTTGTCCCCTCACTTCCTCTAAAAATACCAAGCCATTCTATCATACTTTTCATTCCAAAATCCTCTTAAACAATTTTATGGTATCCTTACCTCCCAAGGACTCCTCCAAAGGTTCCTTCAAGCCTCCCAAGGTCCCAAACGTCAATATTTCGAAGTTACTCTTCAAGGTAAGGGATCCTACCTCTCTCTTTCTTTCTGAGTACTCTCTTTTATGTCATTTATTTTATGCTCCATGTTCTTATATTGGGGATGTTATTTTACATTCATCCTACTATCCTTATTTTTTTCATATTATAATATACCACCTATTTCTCTCATCAATTCATTTTAAGAATGTTTAAGTGGTGCCGCTAGACTACTGAATTTTTAAGGGATTCTTTCACCCTTCTCATTTTCAAGTTCTATTTTCATGTCAAGTCTTTCAAGTTTCTTTTTATTATGTTGGGGTTTGATCTATATTTATTTAATACTTATATTTTATTTTCATATGATGAGAGACCCTATTTTATCTCGTCAATTCATTTTTTTTTGATGTTTAAGTGACGCCGTTAGGCTGCCGAAGTTTCATAAGAAAAATTTTATTTTTGTCTTCCTTCCATGTTTTTCATTTAAAATGTTATGTACTTCAAATTTCATTACCATTATCATATATACTTTATATTCTGTCCTTATACTATTTTATGGATCATTTATGAGTGGGTGACCCATGTCCCCTCTCTTTTCAGTGTTTTCTAAAACCCTGTAACATAGCCATTATGTTGCAGAATTTTCTTCTCAAATTGTCTCTCTATTTTTTCTCAAATTCTTTTATTTTATTAAGTGAATAATAAATGCTCTTTCTTCTACAGGGGTATTCACATATATATATCAAAAGTTTCTATTTTAAATTCTGGGATTTACATACATGATACCCACTTTCCTTTTTTGTGGTTTTTAAGTGACATAAAGATCACGTCTTTAAAAGAAGTTTTTAAAACGTTATGATTATGAAATAAAACCCATTTATTTTATGCTATATGGGTTATTTATGAAATTTTTGATGATGTTATATGTGGTTCATATGATGATAAAGACAAATTTAAGGGTGCACCCTGATAGCGCTCCAATGCATTAGGTAAAGACTTAATCTCTAGAGACGACCATTTTTAATGACGCCTTGGTAAATAACCTTGGTAATATTTAATGACACCTTGGGGATGGACCTTGGTGAAACAAAAATGATTGTCTATGTTAAATGTTGTAGCCACATCTTCAAGTTATGAAACACATTATTTTTATTTTGATATGCCTCATGATCTCTTTCTCATGCCTTAAAGTTATTTTTCATGACTTTTGATGTAACTTAAGTTCACATGTAAAATGTTTCCCTTACTGGTCCTTATGCACACCCTTTATTTTGATGTATGTCCCCAGGTTATGAGATGCTGTAATGAACTTAGGATGAACAAATGAAGAAGCCTTTCAATTGTTTAAGAAGAATGTTTTATGTTGTCATGTATTAAGCTCCTGGTTTCTAAGACACTAAACCTTAAAGATCCTCGGTTTTGTATAATGTAATGAAATTTTATGTGATAAAAGGTAGGATGATATAGTTGGTATCAAAGGATGGTGTAGTTATTTGTGGAAATTAGGATATGAAAACTTTAGTAATAACCCTATATAAAAGTTTAAATATAGGAAATATTCCTAGTATTTTGGTGAGTATTGAGTAAGTGGGTTCCAAACAAATAAATCCATGTCTAGATACGAACAAGTAGAGGTGGCTCTGGAACAGATGTTCCTAGGAGTGAAAACTCTGACAAGGTGTTTCGAGCTTGACCCAGGGTAACCTGGTGCACGACAACGGGCCTTGCTACACTCTTGGTTTGACACTCCCGGGGGATATGATTTGGTAAATTCATAATCTTTATATGAACCATTATTAAAGGGACAAAGATAAAATAAACTAAAGATTCACATAAAAATATATGATCATGGATAACCTATATTGGAACCTAGGGGATCACAAGTTAGGGTATAATTTTTGTCTACAAGTTTATCCTTCTATGCTTTAAGTTTCCTTTTCATGATTATTGGCTAAGCATTTAAGCCCCCTAATTATACTTTCTTTTCTTAGTTAATGGCGGGAAATAGAAGAACATATCCCAACAACCAATGTGATATGAAATGTGATGATTGTCCTATTAATATGACAGAGATGATGAGAGATCAAGTTGACCATATTGTGATTATTCCAAAACAGATATCAAAAATTAAAATTAATAATTGGTACCTAGTTGAATGCCCAAATTCATCAAGGAAGAAGAAGATGAAGTCTCAAGGATGTTCATCTGATAAAGTTGATAAGGGAAAGAAGACCCAATTTCATTTGTGAAAAAAGTGTGGAAAGGGGCAGTAAGGAGAATGTCACAAAGGAACTGGGAGATGTTTTAAGTGTGGGGTGATAGGGCATAAAGTATCCAATTGCATTAAAAAATAGATAATGTGATGAATAGAGATAAGGTTCGATCTAATGTACCTTATACATTTCAATGTCTTAAATTTGGAGAAGTTGGAAATTATCCAAGGAAATGCTCTCTTGGAAGGGATGAGAAGCATGATGAGCATCAACATTCTTCAAGGATAAGGGAACAATGCAAGTCATATGCTGAGATGGATCATGATGACTAAAGTACACGTAACTTCTTCTCAATAATTGTCTATGTCATGTTGTATTTTAGTTCGTGCTCTATGAGAATATCTTTAATGTTTTCTAAGAACATCGAGTCACCACATAAGATGATTTTATATCATTTGTAATGCCCCGACCCCAGTTACCCAGAGTCGGTGCATTATTACATAACATTGGCATGATCATAAGAAAGATCAAATCTCGAAAGACCGATTAGTTTAATAGCCTTGGAATAACTAGATACATTAATAAAGTTTACATTACATCATAAAATGAAAACTACAACAATATAGTCTCCATAGTCCACACTCTTATCCCCTCATACTATCCCTACAGGTCATTCATAAATTACTTCTTCACATCCTGGGAAAAATAAAACATAGAAAAGGGGTGAGCTCAAATTCTCAGTAAGGATAACAATATAGCTAAAACATTCATAAATAAGAACAAACATTTAAGGAAATGTATAACTAAAACAAAAGACTTTTAAACTTGAACTTCAACATAGTATGGCAAAAATAAAATGAAAAAATTCCATTTACTTATTCACATGGATATTCTACTAATCAAATAATCACATGCAATATCAATAACCACTTTCATAATGATGGAATGCATAATGCCAGACTATCATAACCACATAGCCAAGGCCTCATGCCAAGAATACAAATAAGATTTTGTCAAGGCCTTGTTCCAAGACACTAGTTTGTCTCATGAGACCTACCGATGCATCGAGGAGCTATAGCAGGCTCCACCCGTCACATATTAAGTCCAATGCATTCCCATATGAAAGGGTTTAAACATAACATAAACATTCGTATTAAAACTAGCATACGAAATGTAAATACTTCATCCATAAACCATGAATGGTATGAAAATAACACATCCACAGTCAAACATATAACAAAACCTTCAATACAATATAGAAGTTTTGTATCATAATAAATCAACTTCAAATAATTGTGAGATCCATCAAAGGATGTTGACATAGATGAAATCAAAACTCTTTTTAGAGAAATATATCTTTCTATTTTGAAATCATTTAAGAGTCATATATTTATAAAATAAAACATTTTTTTGAAAATATTCTTATAAGCATTTAAGGGAAGCTTCGACGATTTTATAATGGTAGAAAATAGCCGCACCTGCCGTATAAGTTAAAAAAAACATTCTTACCTTAATTCTGTCGAAAAGGTTAAAAAACACCATTTTTGGAAAACGACGGAATGATTCCTTTATAAACCTCTTAGAAAAATTCAAACAGGGGTATAAAAGACTTTAACCCATATTCTTGTAAATAGTAAAAATGTTTTGAAATACATTTTTAAGAAATATGGATGTGGATGATAAAGAGATCCCAGTAGATTATTACGTATAAATAACCTCGGATAATGAAGAGATTGCGGAATAAACCCTTACATTGTAGTTTTACTTGGTTGGGGTAGGTTAACCTCCTATATAATGGTGAAATAAATGTTATTAAATTATAAGAGAATCATATACATTAATATGATATCATATATGATCTTTTAACATTGATTTGTTAATAATATCTTAGTATTATCGTTGTTTCGGGTGTTAAATTACTCATTTTCTTTTATATGTTTTGTTATGTAAGCCGTGTCTGTCATGGATAGGTTGTATCTTAATCATATCTAGAATGATATCAAGTCCTTAGATACTATTATTAATCATCAAATGAGAATCAGACTTGAATGGATACGATGGAGAATGAATCTCATCATGTTCGTGGAGATAGTAGTCCGTACGTACGCACGAGCGACAATATCATTCTTTTGATATTAAAATAATATATAATTGGATGGTATATCATATATACATAATAATTATCATGTAATATTTATTATTTACATGAATCACACATCATTATTATACCCATCCAAATAATAATTTATTGAATAACAATTACACCATGACGTGGAGATTGTAAGTCATACGTACGCACGTATGGTGACATGTTATTCTAAGGACGGATAGAATACTGAATATGGTTGTACCATATTTATAATAACATCACAGTATATATATATGATATTTTATTTATTATTTTATAAAGGTAATAACAAAGAAAGACGAAGTGGAAGAAGAAAGGAACTTGAAAAAGGGTGGTGAAATCATTACCTCTTCTTCGGGTTCTTCCTTTTGATTTGATCAAAAGGGCTCCTTAGGTTGGCTTTGTGACTAAAGGAAGGCCTCTAGGATGAAGTGAGTGAAGTTGATAGAGTATTTGGGTGGATTTTGTCCGATCCAAATGGCTTTGAAGGTGTGAATTAATGAGAAGGGGGAGTGCCCTTTTATAAGAGGGGTGAGGGGAACCTTTGGAAAAGCTAGAAATATTATTGTATAATAAATTCATATTCGGTTTATAATGGCTCCAAAGTGGATTATTTAAATTTTAAGGTGGGGATGGTTCAAAAACCACTCAAACAATAGAATTTAGATTGGTTTGGGTTATTATATTAACCTTATTTTTTAGTTTTAACTCTTAGTTAATTTGTTTGACACTTACCATGTCACTTTGTATTTTTATATTATATAGTTAATAAACTTACTATATACCTCCAAGATACCCCCAAGTGGTCCATTAATGATACACCTATCATGATATAAGTCTCTTGGCTGAACCTTATATTTTTAGGAATTGAATATCAATTAATAATATAATATTTGTTTTAAAAACTATTTTATGTCAATTTTGAATCTATTTTGAAAATTGATTTTTGTGAAACTCATAAAAAAATGATTACTTAGAAAAACGTTAATTAAATCATTCCTAACATTTCATATTAACCTATAAAATTATTTTAATTCATAAAAAGTCTCAAATTATATTTATTTGGGTATTTATAATATCAATTATTTTAATTTTTCACTATTATTGTAATTACTGCATCATCATTGGGTCATAAATAAATTAAATTATTTAATGTCAAAAAATTATAAATAAAATACCATTATGTATTAAATTGTTTTAGGTTTCTAATGAATATTTACAATTGAATTTATCTTATGTATAACCCTATATTAAAAATTATTTAGTAAATAAACATTGATTTTAACTCTTTTAACTCTTCTTTAATTAAATAATAATAAATGTCCTAATCTAATCCAAGTGGACCTAAATGATAATATTTTATTCCTAAGGTTGTTTTTGGTAGAATTAAGCTTATCCAATAGAATTAGGACATGTGTTAGGGTAATATTAATATTATTTTTACCCTTAATTACCCTATTTACTTTTAACCGTGGTAAATAAATGTAAAAAGTTACTATTAGCCAAAAATTATTTTAAACTCAATGAACCACATTTTAGTCCATGATATTAACCGTTCCTCTCATATTTTAGAAATTCCACTCACAGAAGCGTAAAAATTAAGTTTTATGAAAAATTCAGTTTTTTAACTACCACTTAGTGGTTTCACTATTAATCGAAAAATGATGTTTTTCAGAAAAATACCAAAAATTCACCCTAGGCTAATTTCAATATTCCGAATCCAAAAATGAAGTCCATTTTGAAAAATAAATTTTATAAATTTCAAAAAGTGGGTATTACTATTCATAATGGCTAGTTTTATTGGTTGTGGTGTGTCAGAACATGATGTTGCGTACAACACACGCTATTGCATTATTGAAAGAGAAGCGTACCATAGAAGCTTGGGTGTTACATTCTCCCCTCTTTCATATAATTTCGTCCTCGAAATTTCTAGAATACTACCGCATGAATAGACTTGGGTGGTTCTTCATCATAAGTTCCTCGAGTTCCCATATTGACTCTTCCATCTTATGGTTTCTCCACAAGACTTTTACCAGCCGAGTCGTCCGGTTTCTCAGTACTTGTTCTCTCGTATCAAGAATCTTGATAGGTTCTTCGCAATAAGACAGATCGGGTTCTAGTTCTAATTCCTCATAAGTGAGTACATGCGTTGGGTCAGGCATGTATTTCCTCAACAGAGATACGTGGAACATATCATGAACTTTGGAGAGACTTGGCGGCATTGCCAATCGGTAAGCTACAACACCAATTAGTTCTAGAATTTTGAAAGGTCTGATGTACCTATGACTCAATTTACCTTTCTTACCAAAACATATGACTCCATTCCATGGAGATACCTTCAGAAAAACATGATCACTGACTTCAAATTCCAAATCCTTCCTTTGATTATCAGCATAGCTCTTCTTCCTACTTTGAGCTGCTTTGATATGGTTTTGGATTACCTTTACCTTTTCCATCGTTTCTTCCACCAGTTCTAGGCCTACAAGTTTTCTTTCACCAACGTCATCCCAACAGGTTGGTGTGCGACATCTCTTTCCGTATAACGCTTCATATGGTGACATATGAATACTCGAATGGATGCTATTGTTATAGGAAAATTATACCATAGGTAAATATTGATCCCACATACCCTGAAAGTCAAGTGAGCAGGATCTCAACATGTCTTCTAAGGTTTGAATAGTTCGTTCTGATTGTCCATCTGTTTGAGGGTGGTAGGTAGTGCTCAAATGAAGTTCAGTATACAAGGCTTTCTAAAGACATTTCCAGAATCTTGATGTAAAACAGGGATCACAATTAGAAACAATCGATAGGGGTACTCCATGAAGTCTCACAACATCATTAATATATAGTCTTGCTAGTCGTTCAAGTGGTAAATCTTCCCTTATAGCAAGAAAATGTGCTGACTGGGTAAGACAATTAATAAAGACCCATATTGCATCATTTCTTCTAGGAGTCTTTGGTAGCCCCATGACAATGTCCATCGTAATATTGTCCCATTTCCACTCCGGTATGGGAAGAGGTTGCATGACTCCTCCAGGCTGTTGCCTTCCAGCTTTCACTTGTTGACAAACCATACATCTTGACACAAAATCAGCAATCTCCCTCTTCATGTTGTCCCACCAAAAAAATGTTCGTTCAAATATCTATACATTTTGGTGCTCCCAGGGTGTATAGAGAAATTGGAACTATGAGCATCATCCAGCAATTCCCTTTTTAGATCATGTATATCGGGAACACAAAGCCTCTTCCTGAATTTCAAAATTCCTTCTTCATACACAAAGTCTCTCAATCTCCCATCATTCACAGCTTTAATCTTCTTTTGAAATTTTTCATCATCGGTATGAGAACTCTTAATCCTTTATAGTAAAGATGGTTTGGCATCCATTTGAAAAATCATTGATGTTTCACCTTCCCTGGTTATTCCCATGTCAATCATTACTAGATCCATGAAAATTGGATCCCTTTCAATTCTCATCACGTTCAAAACACCATGATCTTTTCTGATCAAAGCATCTTCCACCTTGTTTTCCTTCCCCGGGTGGTAGTGTATTATGCACTCATAATCCTTGAGTAATTCAAGCCATCTCCTTTGCCTCATCTCGAGTTCTTTTTGTGAGAAAATATACTTCAAACTCTTGTGATCAGTATAAATCTCACATTTTTCACTATAGAGGTAGTGCCTCCATATCTTCAACGAAAATATCATAGCTTCTAACTCTATATCATGAGTAGGATAGTTTTTTTCATGAATTT
Source organism: Viscum album (assembly GCA_963277665.1). NCBI lineage: Eukaryota > Viridiplantae > Streptophyta > Magnoliopsida > Santalales > Viscaceae > Viscum > Viscum album. The sequence continues at coordinate 540,744,810 of OY728145.1, forward strand.
TAAACTGTCGTGATGCATAGGCAATAACCCTATCATTCTGCATAAGGACACAACCAAGTCCTTTCTTCGATGCATCACTATAAATAAAAAACCCATCATTCCCCAATGGTAGAGTCAATATAGGAGCATTGACTAATCTTCTCTTCAATTCTTTGAAAAATTCTTCACACTCTTTTGTCCAAACAAATTTAGCCCCTTTACGTGTGATCTTCGTTAATGGGTTAGCCAATCGGGCAAAATTCTGGAAGAAACGTCGATAATAACCTGGCAAGCCAATAAAACTGCGTACCTCAGTTATACTCGTAGGTGCTGGATATTCTTGGATTTCCTTGGTCTTAGAAGGATCAACAGAGATTCCATCTTTAGAGACAATATGGCCAAGAAAAGAAATCTCTTAAAGCCAGAATTCACACTTGCTAATCTTCCCATATAATTCATGCCTTCTCAGAGTGTTTAGGATAATGCGCAAGTGTTTTTAATGATCTTTGTAGCTTTTGGAGTATACCAAGATATCATCAATAAATACCACCACAAATTAATCAAGATATTACTTGAAAACTCTATTCATCAGATCAATGAATACATAGGGTGCATTAGTCAATCCAAAAGGCATTACTGTAAACTCGTAATGCCTGTACATGGTTCGAAATTCTACCTTTGGAATGTAATCCTTCTTCACACAGAACTGATGGTATCCAGATCGAAGGTCAATCTTTGAAAATTATTGAGCTCCATGCAGTTGGTCAAATAAATCATCAATGCGAGGTAGGGGATACTTGTTCTTTATTGTTATAGCATTGATCTCCCTATAGTCGATACATAACCTCATAGATCCATCTTTCTTTTTAACAAAAAGAACAGGGGATCCCCATAGAGAAACACTAGGGTGAATAAATCCCTTATTACTCAATTCCTCTAGTTGTTTCTTTAGTTCAACTAATTCTATAGTGGCCATTCTATAAGGGGTCTTCGATATAGGCCTTGATCTAGGAATTAAATCAATGGAAAACTCAACTTCTCGTTCTGGAGGATGTTCAGGTAAATCTTCCAGAAACACATCTACATATTCTTTCACAATAGGTACATCCTCTATTTGAACATTTCTTTCCTCACAAACAGCCATTTCATCCTCTTCCTCCCCAATAATTGAATTTAGTTGAGCTACTGGGGGTGGATCTAGATTAAAATTAGGTGGTGACGATTATGCTCTAAAGATAAGGTGTTCATTATCATCATCATCAAAAATCGTAACCTCATTCTTCTTACAATAAATCTTTTCATCATGGTCTGAAAGCCAATCCATACCGAGGATTATATCAAACTCAATCATAGTTATGATAATGAGATCAGCGGATAAAGAACATTTATATGCTCTAATGGGGAATGATTCACAAAACATTATTGCAATGATACTTCCCTTAGGAGTTTTAACTGACAACTCCCTTGTTAAATCAAATTGGAAATATCTAATTTTCTTAGCAAACTGGGAAGATATGAAACAATGTGATGATCCAGAATCAAATAATGCATTTACTAAACCTGAGGAAACCCTTAAATTACCTGCCACCACGTATTTCGGAACTTCTACCTCAGCAGTATTGATAGCATAATCTTGGCCTTGATCACTTGGCCTTTTATGAGGTAAGTTCCCCTAATGCTTAAAACATTCATTTTCATAATGTCCCATCTCCCTACAATTGTAGCACTGAACATCGGTAGCTTCCTTCTTCCCCTTGCAATCACGAGCTTGGTGGCCTTTTTCACCACACTTGTAACAGACTCCCGTTCCTTTCAAGCAAGTACTAGGGTGTTTCTTCCCACATTTACTGCAGGATGGATATTAAACTTTTCCCTTCTTCCCTTTATTTCCATTCCCAGATTGATCAGCAGATCCCTTCTTCTCTTTCTTTGCTTTAAAGTCACAAGTCTTTGAGAATTCTTTCTCTGTCTTGATAGCACATGAGAAAATGCCTTCATACGATGAGAAGGATTGTGAGACTAATGCTCGACGGAGAAATAGTTTTAACCCATCAAAGAAATGATCAATCTTAATTCTTGGGTTACGTATATAATATCCAGCATACCTTGTTAACCTTGTAAAGTTAGCCTCATACTTTGTGACATTCTCATCCACCTTTTGTCTCAGACTCAGAAATTGCCTTTCCATAACTGCTCGATGGTCATGAGGAAAGTATTTTTCTAAAAACAGATCTTTGAACTCCCTCCATTCCATATTTTATACTTCATCATCTTCCTTCATGTTTTGAATCAATGACCACCATTGATCAGCATCTCCAGTGAGGCGGTAAACTGCCATGATAACTTTTTCCCTTAAACTACTCCCCAAACCCTGAAATATTTTCTCTAGGGAATTTATCCATTTCTCATCTACTAAGGGATTTGTACTCCCATTGAACGTTGGTGGTTGTTTCCTCATGAAGCGATCTAACATTGACCCTCCACGCTGCGGATCAGGGTGCTCTATACGGGTAAGGTTATTATTCATAACCTGAGTGAGTTGTCCCAGTATGGTGATTAGTTGATCGGCACTAGTTGCATCACCAGCTCCACTATAATTATCCTGAGTAGGAGGGAAATCCCTACATGGAGTGTGTGCATTAATACAGTTTCCATTTCTTCCACTAGGTGCCATTTCTAAACAATGGCATAAACTAGATCAGTTTATGAATCAAAATACATAATTCCATACTTATAAAACACTTAACATAAATTGGACTATTTATGGATATAATCCATAATCATAAAAATGTTTTCTTTTAGGAAGTATATACTCATAAACCCTTCATAATGATTTGTAAATAAAATGAGAGTTATCCTAAGCATATCCCCCGGGAGTGTCGTAACCAAGTGTGCAGCAAGGCCCGTTGTCGTGCACGAGTTCCCGTTCGAGTCCAACTCAAAGCGGTGTTTTCAGGTTGTACCCATAGTTACATTTGTGCCAGAGCTGCCTCTACCTATTCTTATCCAGATAGGGATGTATTTCTTGGAAAACTCACAAAATCATTACAATACCAAAATTCTAGTAAGTTCTTCTATACTAATCCTCAAAGTCCATCTTAGGTCTATGTGATCTAATTAGTGTTTATCTAAATCTAGATTCCAAGGTTTGTACTAAAATTCCTCTGATACCAACTGTAACACCCCGACCCCAGTTACCTAGAGTCGGTGCATTATTACATAACATTGACATGATCACAAGAAAGATAAAATCTCGAAAGAACGATTAGTTTAGTAGCCTTGTAATAACTAGATACATTAATAACGTTTACATTACATCATAAAATGAAAACTACAACAATATAGTCTCCATAGTCAACACTCTTATCCCGTCATACTATCCCTATAGGTCATTCATAAATTACTTCTTCACATCCTGGGAAAAATAAAACATAGAAAAGGGGTGAGCTCAAATGCCCAGTAAGGATAACAATATAGGAGAAACTTTCATAAATAATAATAAACATTTAAGGAAATGTATAACTAAAACAAAAGTCTTTTAAACTTGAACTTCAAAATAGTATGGCAAAAATAAAATGAAATAATTCCATTTACTTATTCACATGGATATTCTATTAATCGAATAATCACATGCAATATCAATAACCACTTTCATAATGATGGAATGCATAATGCCAGACTATCATAACCACATAGCCAAGGCCTTGTGCCAAGACTATAAATAAGATTTTGTCAAGGCCTTGTGCCAAGACAATAGTTTGTCTCATGAGACCTATCGATGCATCGAGGAGCTATAGTAGGCTCCACCCGTCACATATTAAGTCCATTGCATTCCCATATGAAAAGGTTTAAACATAACATAAACATTAGTATTAAAACTAGCATACGAAATGTAAATACTTCATCCATAGACCATGAATGGTATAAAAATAACACATCCATGGTCAAACATATAACAAAACCTTCAATACAATATAGATGTTTTGTATCATAATAAATCAACTTTAAATAAGTGTAAAATCCATCAAAGGATGTTGACGTAGATGAAATCAAAACTCTTTATAGAGAAATATCTCTTTCTATTTTGAAATCATTTAAGAGTCATTTATTTATAAAATAAAACATTTTCTTTGAAAATATTCGTATAAGCTTGTAAGTGAAGGTTCGACTATTTTATAATGGCAGAAAATAGTCACACCCGCCGTATAAGTTAAAAAGAACATTCTTTCCTGAATTCTGTCGAAAAGGTTAAAAGCACCTTGTTTGGAAAATGACAGAATGATTCCTTTATAAACCTCTTATAAAAATTCAAACAAGGGTATACATGACTTTAACCCATATTATTGTAAATAGTAAAAATGTTTTGAAATACATTTTTAAGAAACATGGATGTGGATGATAAAGATATCCCAGTAGATTATTACGTATAAATAACCTCAGATAATGAAGAGATTGCGAAATAAACCCTTACCTTGTACTTTTACTTGGTTGGGGAAGGTTAAACTCCTGTATAATGGTGAAATAATTGTTATTAAATTATACAAGAATCATATACGTTAATATTATATCATATATGATCTTTTAACATTGGTTTGTTAATAATATCATAGTATTATCGTTGTTTCGGGTGTTAACTTACTCCTTTTCATTTATATGTTTTGTTACGTAAGACATGCTTGTCATGGATAGGATGTATCTTAATCATATACAGAATGATATCAAGTCCTTAGATACTATTATTAATCATCAAATGAGAATTATACTTGAATGGATATGATGGAGAATGAATCTCATCGCGTTCGTGGAGACGGTAGTCTGTACATACGCCCGAGCGACAATATCATTCTTTTGATATTAAAATAATATATAATTGGATGGTATATAATATATACAGAATAATTATCATGTAATATTTATTATTTACATGAATTACACATCATTATTATACCCATCCAAATAATAATTTATTGAATAACAATTACACCATGACGTGGAGACGGTAAGCCGAACGTACGCACGTATGGTGACATGTTATTCAAAGGATGGATAGAATACTGAATATGGTTGTACCATATTTATAATAACATCAAAGTATATAAAAGATACTTGAGTTATTATTTTAGAAAGGTAATAACTAAGAAAGAAGAAGTGGAAGAAGAAAGGAACTTGAAAAAGGGTGGTGAAATCATTACCTCTTCTTCGGGTTCTTCCTTTTCATTTGATCAAAAGGGCTCCATAGGTTGGATTTATGACTAAAGGATGGCCTATAGGATGAATTGAGGTAAGTTTAGAGAGTATTTTGGAAGTGTTTGGCCGAGCCAAATGGCATTGAATGTGTGAATTAATGAGAAGGGGGAGTTCCTTTTATAAGAGGGGTGATGGGCACCTTTGGAAAAGTTAGAAATATTATTTTATAATAAATTCATATTCGGTTTATAATGGATCTAAAGTGGATTATTTAAAGGTTAAGGAGGGGATGGGTCAAAAAGCACTCAACCAATAGAAGTTAGACAGGTTTGGGTAATTATATTAACCTTATCTTTTAGTTTTAACTCTTAGTTAATTATTTTGACACATACCATGCCACTTTGTATTTTTATATTATATAGTTAATAAACTTACTATATACCTCCAAGAGACCCCCAGGTGGTCCATTAATGATACAAATATCATGATATAAGTCTCTTGGACGAACCTTAGATTTTTAGGAATATAATATCAATTAACAATATAATATTTGTTTTAAAAACTCTTTTATGTCAATTTTGACACTATTTTGAAAATTGATTTTTGTGAAAATCATAACAGAATTATTACTTAGAACAAAGTAAAGTAAATCATTACTAACATGTCATATTAACCTAGAAAATTATTTTAATTCATAAAAATTCTCAAATTATATTTATTTGGGTATTTATAATATCAATTATTTTACTTTTTCACTATTATGGTAATTACTGCATCATTATTAGGTCATAAATAAATTAAATTATTTAATTTCTAATAATTATAAATAAAATACCATTATGTATGAAATTATTTTATCTTTCTAATTCATATTTACAATAGAATTTATCTTATGTATAACCCTATATTAAAAATGATTTAGTAAATAAACTTTGATTTTAACTCTTTTTAACTCTTCTTTGAATTAAATAATAATAAATGTTCTAATCTAATCCAAGTGAACCTAAATGATTATATTTTATTCCAAAGGTTGTTTTTGGTAGAATTAAGCTTATCCAATAGAATTAGGACATGTTTTAGGGTAATATTAATATTATTTTTACCCTTAATTACCATATTTACTTTTAATCGTGGTAAATAAAAGTAAAAAGTTACTATTCACCAAAAATTATTTTAATCTCAATGAACCAAATTTTAGTCCTTGATATTAACCGTGTCTCTAGGATTTTCAAAATTCCACTCACAGAAGCGTAAAAATTAATTTTTATGAAAAAATCAGTTTTTTAACTACCACTTAGTGGTTTCACTATTCATCAAAAAAATGAAGTTTTTCAGAAAAATACCAAAAATTAACCCTAGGATAATTTCGATATTCCAAATCCAAAAATGAATTCCATTTTGAAAAATAAAATTTATAAATTTCAAAAAGTGGGTATTACTATTCATAATGGCTAGTTTGATTGGTTGTGGTGTGTTAGAACTCGATGTTGCATACAACACACGCTATTGCATTATTCAAAGAGAAGCGTACCGTAGAATCTTGTGGTGTTACATCATTAAGGAAAATATTTATTGTTATGTATCACATGTTGATGTTATGAAGCTTTTCTTCTTGAAAAATAAGATGATTAGGGGATTAAAAGATGAATATTATTTTGGAAGACGTTCACTATTTTGGGAACCCTATATGATCAAGGTAAATAGATTACTATGGTATTATATTTGAGGAGTAAAGGTTGACTTATATTTTGAATAATCGATGAATTTAAGGTGAACTTATAGTAATTTAGGTTACTTATGGAAATGATTAACCTATGTTGGAGAAAATGTTATTAGGTTAGTTACTTTTGTTGTAAGACGTTAAGAGTGGTTGATGTTGTTTGGAGATGAATGATAAAGTTTATCTTGGAAGACTATGTTATAAAATCCTTCTTGTATTTGGGTTTCAATCTTAGTTTGGTTTATTTTGAGGAATTTTATGGACAGTTATTTGTGGAATGGTCGATGATGAACTTTGGGTAGTACTGTGGAATTTTGAATATTTAAAAGTCATTTCCCTTCCTATGGGGTTATTCCTTTTTCAAGAGTTGTTTTATATTACCCTTTCTATTTTTGGGATAATGTTTAAAGATAGAATAAATAGATAGTTAATCTTTTGTGGATTATGTGATTCTCTAGAAGATGATTCTTGTGCTTTTTATGAGACCAAGTGTTTTTGAATGGTCATCGTTTGGAGAAAAGATTAGTTTTGGTAGAAACTTATGAAATGCTCTTGAAGGTAAGTATATTTCCTTGGGTTCTTATTCTATGTAGTAAATTAATTCCTCAAAATTATTAAAAGGAACTTAAAACAAAAACATTGTCGGTTTATGTTTCCTACTCGGTAATCAAAGACCATTTACACACATCATAAGTTTGTGATTTTATTGTGGTTAACTTTCTCCTAATCATGTTTTCTATCACTCTCCACCAGAACACGACCCTTTTTTTTCTCTTCCATATCCATGTTTCCCTACATAGAATCCTAGTATGGGTTAACTCGGGTGACCTTTGTACTTCCCTTTCTTTCTTTTAAAGTAATAGATTTACTGGCTTCTTTTCCGATGTGGGACTTTCAATGAAATTTCAAAGCCCAATTTTAAAAATTGCAAGGACGCAATTTCTTAAGGTGGGAAGAATTTAATGACCCGAAATTTTGAATTAATATTGTTTCCTAATTTTTTGTGTTATTTTATTTTTATACTCAACAAAACTATTTCATTTGATAACATGAGTATAATTAAAATGAGACCATTCGGTTTCGACTGCTATATAACCATTAGTCAATATGACCGTTGGAAACTAAATGTTGCGATTATTATCTCTAAATACAAGTGATCTTTGTTAATTAATATAGAAATAAGATCTTATGGCCTCATCCAGTCGTTTTGGGCAAATCGAAGCCCATATAATAGAACTTGAGAAGGAGGTAGCACCATTGGGCTTTGCTCTGGACCAAACCCAAGCCGAACTTCATCGTGTGAAGCTAGAACGGAACCACCTTCGCGAAAAGTTCAAAATGATAGAAATTACTACTCATGCAATGTTGGCTGATCCACCCTTGGATTCTATCACCTTAGCACACCTTACACTTAAATCATATAATGGGGTTATAAGGGGCTATGTAAGGAGACTGTAACTGCTTTGTGTAATCCTTTGAGATAAATAAAATTGTGTTTTCTTCTTATGGTTAAGTTTGTAAATTTTCAAATGTCTGGATAAATGTAGGATGTATATTATTGATGAATTTGAAAAAAAGGATATTTTAAAATATTTTTGTAAACCTTAAATAATTAATGATGTGCAATGATTTTCAAAAAATGGTCTTCTGCAAATGTGTTCAGTAAGAAATTTGGACTCTAATAAGACCAACTTAATTTTTGGTGAATATTAATTTATGCATTGTGATTTTACCCTTAGTATTAGTAATGTGACCAAATGGATTATTAATCTCACTTAAAGAAAGTATTAATATAATATAGGCACCTTGATTAAGTAATGTGATTCAATAAAATAGGTAAATAACGGTTTCATAAATTATAAGTCAAGTATTAGTTTTTTCGGGTGAATAATGTTTTTTTAATTAAAAATTAAATTAAAAATATTTAGAAAATTATTTTTATAAAATGGACTTTATTTTTGAATTCAGAACATCGATATTATGTTAAGGTAATTTTTTGGGGTATTTTTTGAAAACAATGAATTTTAGGTGAATAGTGTTTTTATTTAAAAATTAAATTAAAAATATTTAAAAAATTATTTTTATAAAATGGAGTTTATTTTTGAATTCAGTGCATTGATATTATGTTAATATAAATTTTTGGGAGTTTTTTGAAAAAGTTGACTTTTCAGTGAATAATAAAAATTCAGTTTTAGGGTTTCTGTAGGTTTAATTATATCATCACTGTGTCATGATGATGTCATGAGATATTTTTAGGGATGGTCGACTTATGAATAGTAATATAAGGTATGAGGTGTCCCAAGTGGCCAATACCATGAGGAAATACCACTTGTTTTTCGAATACCACCAATGAGGTGTCCCTTGGCCATTAATGCCTTGTCCCCTCATTTCGCCTATAAATACCAAGCCATTCTCTCATCCTTTTCATTCCAAAATCCTCATAAAAAAAGTTCTGGTCTCCTTACCTCCCAAGGACTCCTCCCAAGGTGCCCTCAAGTCTCCCAAGGTCCCAAACTTCAATATTTCAAAGTTACTCTTCAATGCAAGGGATCCTACCTCTCTCTTTCTTTCCGAGTACTCTCTTTTATGTCATTTCATTTATGCTCCATGTTCATATATTGGGGATGTTCTTTTATATTCATCCTAATGTACTTCTTATGTTCATATTATGAGAGACCCCCTCTTTCTCTCATCAATTCATTTTAATAATGTTTAAGTGGTGCCGTTAGGCTGCCGAATTTTTAAGGGATTCTTTCACCCTTCTCATTTTTAAGTTCTATTTCCATGTCAAGTCATTCAAATTTCTTTTTATTATGTTGGGTTATGATCTATATATCTATCATACTGATCATTTATGTTCATATGATGATATACCCTATTTTATCTCATCAATTCATTTTTTTTATGTTTTAGTGACGCTGTTAGGCTGCCGAATTTTCATAAAAAAAATATTATTTTTGTCTTCCTTCCATGTTTTTCATTTAAAATGGTATATCCTTAAAATTTAATTACCATGTTCATATATACTTTATAATCTGTCCCTATACTGTTTTATGGATCATTTATGACTGGGTGACCCATGTCCTCTATCTTTTCAATGTTTTCTAAAACCCTGTAACATAGCCGTTATGCTGTAAAATTTTCGTCTCAAAATGTCTCTCTATTTTTCTCAAATTCTTTTATTTTATTAAGTGAATAATCAAGGATCATTATTCTACAGGTGTATTCACATATATATGTCAAAATATTCTATTTTAAATTCTGGTATTTACATACATGAGACCCGCTTTCCTTTTTCGTGGGTTTAAAGTGACATAAAGATCACGTCTTCAAAAGCAGTTTTTAAAATGTTCTGATTATGAAATAAAACCCATTTCTTTTATGCTATATGGGTTATTTATGAAATTTTTGATGATGATATATTTGGATCACATTATGATAAAGACAAATTTAAGTTTGCACCCTGATAACGCTCCAATGCATTGGGTAAAGACTTAATCTCTAGAGATGACCATTCTTAACGACGCCTTGGTGAATAACCTTGGTAAATTTTAATGACACCTTGGGGATGGACCTTGGTGAAACGGAAATGATTGTCTATGTTAAATGTTGTATCCATATATTCAAGTTATGAAATTTTTTTTTATTTTTATATGCCTCACGATCTTTTTCTCGTGCCTTAAAGTTATTTTTCATGACTTTTGATGTATCTTAAGTTCATATGTACAATGTTTCCCTTGTTTCCCTTACTAGGCCTTCTTCTCACCCTTTATTTTTTTGTATGTCCCCAGGTTATGAGATTCTGTAATGAAATTAGGATGAACAAATTAAGAAGCCTTTCAAGTGTTTAAGAAGAATGTTTTTTGTTGTCATGTATTATGCTCCTGGTTTCCAAGACACTAAACCTTATAGATCCTCGGTTTTGTATAATGTAATGAATGTTTATGTGATAAAAAGACAGGATGTTATATGAAACTAGAAAATGATTTATTGCTCATATATGTATAGATTAAGTCATTATATTTATATATAGAGGTCATTCACATGAAAATTATCCTCAAGGATAATTATTTCAAATACCACTTCAATCTTATAAAAATAGATCAATGCATACTATAAAGAGTTTCAGACCGACTAGGTTTAGTTTAGGTTCTATCTTGTTTTATTATTATTTATACAACATATTATATTTCTCTATCCCTTTATCCCTCCCCCACACCCTCTCAATTCCCCCCACACATGCTCTCTAGTATCCCCCACTATATATATTCACTTCCATATTCATGTATAACAAAACCATAGAGATATCTCAACGGTGGTAATAACATTCTATAGTTTCATTACTTAATTTATTATTTGTTATATTTGCTGGTGGGAAGTGATGGTGTATGATTTCTAGTATTTAGTCACTTAACACTTATAAAACACCCTAAATCCATCTTATCCACTATAAGACATACTCTCAAGAAATTATTAAATTCTAATCTTACATACATTGGAGTTTTTTGGGTTGATATATGAAATATACTTTGATGGTGTCATGTTTGTGATGGTATCACAAGCTTGGATTACATTTTATAATCATTAATTACTGTAAAAGATTTTGATATTTAGTTTTTTGGAAGGACATTGAAGTCCACTGAGTTTCAAAAACATTATTAGTGAGTGTTTGAAATGGAATTGTATTAATCTTATTAATGAAAGGAATTTATATATTAAATTTAAACAATGAATGAATATACATTGATTTACATAGGGGTCAAGTATTTTATTTCAAAAAATAAAATTATTTATTTTTTTTATTCAATTACTTATTTTATATATATCACACATCAACTGCCTTCAGATTTCCCCCTTTTCCATAACATAGAATATTCATAAACCTTAATAAAAGTGACCTAGAATAGTGATTTTCAATGTTCCTAACAGACTTCATTAAGGTTTCACTATATTTCACTGCATTGAAGTTTTAAAACTTCTATTTGATAGCCACTATGATATGGACTCATCACTCATACATAGTATACTGACATCATAAATTATTTGGTGAATAAAAATTTATATCCCCACTTTACATATCATAAAGGGAAAAAATAGTGGATGCAACTCATTATGATTTGGATTACCCTTTATATTTTATGTAATGAGGAGAGAAAATCATTTGAAATCTTTTGAATGAACCATAAATGAGAATTATTATACAATTATGTCATAATTAATCCAATAGATGAAAATAAGGCTCTAATCGAACAACGGTCATGATTTTGAAAAATATACCCCTTTGACAACTCTCCATAGGGACACAAGTAAATTTGTATGATATAACCCAAACTAAACATGAATATATTTTAAATCAATTTTTAATTCAAATGTTATATATATATATATATATGAATTTTTCATTGAAAATTCAAAATCTTGTACATACAAGAAGGAAAAAAGAAACCAGTAAGGGCACAAAAACTAGGTGGATAGAAGAAATACCAACCCAAATCACCAGTATAAGATAACAGTTTGCGTCATAATGTTAGAATCATAAACATTTAATATGTCTCAAAAACAATAATATACTAAATATAAGGGTACATATAATCTTTAAACATATTTCCTTCAACCCAATTTTGATTAAGAGTCACACCCTCTTCTACCTTAAGAATCATAAGCCCTCATTTCATGCCAGATCGATAAGTGGTACGTTTTTAGGTCCATCAAGAATTTAAAAATAACCAATACATCAATTTTAGGACTCAAAAGTGTTGTATTCCTCTATTGGAAATGTTTTCTTTAAAATAGGAGATCCTTCATCTCAGTTATAATATATATACTATAACCAAAGTGTGTCACAAAATCCAAGATGTGTGAGCCTTGATAGTACTGCATTGCCCCTCCCCCATCCATATAAATATTTTAAGATAAACAATCCTTATTGACTTTAAACCTAGAATGTGGTGACTACTAATAGAACAAAATCCTCTGTAGATACTCAGTGGCAGATTTACCATCCAGAGGGTTTATATCCACAATTGGTGAAGTTTTTTGGGAATTATTCATCGATATCATGAAACAGGTATCAAAAAAGATTAAAATATTGATGGGGGTAATTTTATCTAATGAAATATTATCATCTCCATACATTAAATAAATACACCTTGACAATATTATGGAACATGTAGTAGAAACTCTGAATAGAAATGTGGAATTTACATGTTGATTGGACCTCCCAATTATCCAAGAATCCAAAAGTGTCTTGATGGTATCCATCCTGATGTGAAAATCCATGATATTCTTGATGTATCTACACATCCAAGTATGGAAAATTATTTTAGTAAATAAATAATATATTATTTCCACTTCCGAATCCTTAAAACACCTAATTTTAGAGGTAATGGAAATACATCCCATTTTTTCATAACATAAAATTTTTGTTAATGTATTCTGACCCTCCATATGAGGAATCTCATTTTACTAGTAATCAGTATTTTCAACATATCACCTCCCTATAGAATCCAAATCATTTAGAACATAGTATACAAGTGAAAATTAGGAAATGAAATTACTATAGGATCTAGATATATATGCTATATAACCATAGGAAGACGTCAAAAAAATATCATTTTGTAGAGATAAGTGATCATTAATAAGAACCACTTTCAGATATTTTGAATAATCCATTTCCTATCAAATAATACTATTAAGTATTGAGCACCATAGAAAATATAGTTGTGTTACCACCCACAAATCCAGCTAAAATGAAGAATCCCCATTATCCACCACTATCCTTTCCTACTAAATAATGGATGGAAGTATATATATATTCATTCCAAATAATATAGGTCGAACTACCTTTAATCCAAAATACCGACTCCCAATAAACAACATTTTAGCTTGGTTATATCATTCACATAATGAAGTACCAATAAGATAGTCCCATGCAAATATTTCATCGATGGATAACATATTTTCTACCATGTTAATAAAACTGAGATCTCCCCCCTCTAATGGGAGAGTTAAGGTTATCCAACCAATCTAATGGACATTTTTATTATCATTAATGTCCCATAGAAATTCATACATTATTCTTTACAATCTGAAGACGAAACGTTTAGGAACTACAACTAAAGAGTGTACATCAATTAGACACTTTGGTATAACACTCTTGATCAAGGTAATCCTTCTACTAAAAGATACGAATTTATTTTTATAATTTTGAATTTGATGAGAAACGTTTTACATAATACCATCAGCATTTTTAATCCCCACAAAACCAAGAATCAAAGTAAGAATAAGGTAGTCTAAGGTAAATTAATTCTCTTGAATGGCCATACATCTATCCAATTTTTTTTTCTCCAGATAGTTTCTTTATTAGAGACCAAAAAATCACATTTATCAATATTTATTCTTTTTCCATTCTATATATCATATTAATTAAGGAGGTCCATGATATTGAATACATATTTGTTTTATTTATGAATTTAATAAAATCATTTTAAAATAGAAGATGATAAATTATATGTGTCCTATACTTGAATACATACCACCCTAGAATCTCCTAATCCATACAAGCATTCAAGTATCATCTTATAGTATTCAAATAAATTATAAAAAGTGTTAGTGATAGTAGATCCCCTTGATGAATCCCAATTTTTTTTTTAAAAACCAATGACTCTACCCATATGGGAATTGAACTTCGATGGTGAAGAAAAAATCCAAATAGTATATCGTAGATATAACTTTAAAACTCATATCCCTCAATGTTATCAAAAACATAACCACATTCCATATTTTAAAATTCTTTCTACATGTCAATTTTATTCATCACATTACCAAATAAGACATTCTAATCCAACTTATCTATCATTTCTTAGGATAAAAAATATTCTCCATCACACCCCAAGTCAATATGATTTTTTATAAAAATTAAATTCCTTTAATGTATTGTGTTATATGATACAAAAAAGTTAATCCTTGAAAACACGTAACACCTTCTTATCTTGCGTTACATGCAACACTGAGTTTCCATGAAGCATTATTTTGTTGTAGTAATTATTAAAAAAATACAATTATAACATAGTAGTTATAATTGCAGGTACGAACATGTTTAACTGTGTTATTAAATGTTTTCTTATATGTTTATATAATTAATTATTTGATGAGAAATTAATTATAAATGACATGAAAATAATTTTTAAAATAAAAATAAATGTTTTTCTAAAAAAATATTTACATATGAACAAGTGTGTTTTATACTAATAAAATGAAACATTATCTCATGTTGAATTATATTACTGAAGTATATATAGAAAATAGATTCATTATATTTTTTATCATCCATCTTATGTGTTTTATAAATGTGCTATATGAACAAATCCAATTTTATGCATAGAAGATTTATTTTTCTAGAAAAGAGGTTTTGCTGTCTTTTGATGGTGTAGTTGTTTTAAATATATTTTATGACAAAATAAAAAAATTTATTTTAAAAAATAAAATTTTCTTTGAAATAGTAATATAAAAATTTATGTTGGATGATTTTTTGTTATTTTTCGAAGAAGTTTCAAGTTTTGATGAATACTAAAAATATCTAATTTTAATTGAAAACAAATTTTTCATAAAAATAAATTATAGTGTAAAATTAAAATTTTGATTGATTTTAAAGTATAATTAAAACAAGTTATTTTTCAAGTAATCTAATAAAGGTCCTTGGAATAAATTTAATATTGAAATTGGCTATAAATTCATTCAAAACTTTAGAACTATTTGTACTTAAAAAACCTATTGGTTTATCCCATAAGTGGGATTAATTTTTAATAAATTTCTTTAAATAATGTGAATTAAATTTAGAGAAATATATTACATATTTTTAATTTTAATTTTAAAATTTAGTGAATAGGTCCTGTTTATTTTTTGACAATATGAATAGTAACATTGTTAATTTTTATCCAATTTTAAACGTAAATCAAGTAAATTGAGGTTAAAAAAACTAATATAAATAAAATAGGACTATAAAAAACATTCCAAAGTATAAATTGTTGAATATAATTATACCCTTAACATATAAAGTTGGAAATTTAATTATTTAATTGACACTTTTCCATACTAGTTACTTGGATATTATCAAAATCAAAGCGAGTGAAAAAATGTCACACTCTTACTTTTAATAAGTTTGATATTTTTAATATGTGGTTAAAAAGAAGATATTATAAACTATGTATATTATTATAAATTATAAGAAGTTTTAATACATCATGGTATTTTATTTTTAATTTTTAGTAAAGAAATAATTATCATAAATAATTACACTATGATGATGTAGAAATTATTCAATTAAGGAAATAATCAGTTAACTGATATTATAAATATTAAAAAAAATAATTTGAATAAATTAAGATTTTTCATGAATTTTATGGGTTAATATTAAATGATAGTAGTGTATTAAATGAATTTTTTCAATGTTAAATTGTTGTATCTATTTTCATAAAGTCAATATTATGAATAGTATCAAAATTGAAACTAATGATATTTTATGAAAATAATATTTAATTAAGTTAGTTAAAATTTATAGAAATAATAAATATGAAAAATGGGAAAAATTTGGTCTGTAATATCATAAATTGAAAAATTATATTTTAATTGACTCTATATAAGTAAAAATATCCACCTGTTAATGTTGAAAATGTTGTAACCATAGTGAAAATTAAAATAGATTAACTAAGGGTTAATATATATGATAAGGTTACAAATAACACTAAAACCTATTAAAAATATATAGGATGATAATATTACAGCCATAGCTAATTAAATCTATTAATAAATTTCCTTTTGGAGGTATTTGTATTATTATTGAATTTATTATATATTAATATTTTTGAAGATTCCAAAAAATTCCCCTCACCTTCATTATAAATATACCCCTCATACCTATTCTAATTTTATCAAATTTACTATTATAGCTCATAAAAATCTATAATATTTTCTTATACACCTACATTTCCAAATTATAGATGATATGGTCCTCCCAAAGGACCAACCCTAGAGTCCTTTAGAGGATATCTAAAGGTACCATTTTGAAAAGGAGGTAATCTCTCTAACAAGTCACTCTCTGTTTCTACCCTTCTATAACTCCTATAAATATAAGATATATGTCATAAAATAATAAATTCAAAATCATAAATATTCTTAAATATTAATATTATTATGAATACTCCATTATAAATCCCCTTTTCCATTGAAAAATAAATGAAAGTATCTCTCGTGCATGCATACAACTTATCGTCTCCACATAGCAATACAATTCATTTTTCAAGCCCTATATTTTATGAGTGGTAATTATGAGACATTTATTGTTTATATATTATATTTTTTAAGTAACTATATTTTTATAATGATAATATCAAATTTACATTTTTACTATCTACTCTTTTTGGAAATGATAATGTCACTTGTGCGTACGTATGCCTTACCATCTCTATGACAAAATGTGATTCATTTTTCATCTAATTTCACATGGATGGTATTATGCCTAAAATATAGAAATATATATGATAGATATAACATAAAAATGTTTCTATAAAGATAATATACCATATAATTTTGTTTATTTTAATATGATAAAAAATAAAATAACATTCACACATACGTACAAACTACCATCTCCATGAAGGATGTATTTGTTTTTCTATATCTAACTATTATGAATCAACATGAACACATTATTTCAAATTACTTCTACTAGGGGGAATCCACCTCGCATTTTAATACATGATGGGGTCACATTTGTTTCCCCATATTCCCGCTTTCCAAAGGTCAGCATCTTTCATCACTTCTTTGGGGATGTCTCCACATTGATCAAAATGGGGTGATGGGATGTCAGTCCGTTCATCCATGGATTCCTCATAGGAATTCATCCCATATTCTGGGTCTCCCTCATAAATTAAGACAATTTTCATGAAACCCATTCTATGTTCCATCTCTTCGTTGACACTGGTTAATTATAGTACTTCTTTCTGGATATTCCAAAGGGTCAAGTCACGGTAGAAACCTTTGGTCAGGGAAGTAGATATGTTGGTAATTAGTGGAATGTCTGGACACTAGAACATTGGAACACCTATATTCTTCCCTATAATATGGATTCTCAAGGGCATGGAAAACCGAGGCATACCACTTCAATCATAGGGTCTCTTATTCTAGAGGCATGTCTTTCGAGGTTTTCTTTAGGAATCCCTTGATTAACATGGGTTTTGTCGTGACGTTAATTCCTTGTGGGTACTAAGGGTCGTGATTTTAATACTATTTAGAGATATAAAATGCTTATCATAAAACTTGAGAAGGTAGATCAGATAGTTATATTCTTTGGAGGAAGCACTATGAAGGTTTACCAAATGGATTGATTAGAGTTCCCCATAAGGACGGACCCGATAATGGTGTGTCCCATAAAGGGAAGGTTTCAGACCATGAAGTATGATATGGTCACTACTGAGGGTGGATCAGGGAAGGTGGTCCCCAATGCCGGGGACACCAAGGTTTAACATTGGCTGATATTAAAACTTGTGAAGGCTTCCTACATACCATTTTTAGACAACATGGATCAAAACCACAATTTTTATTGGATGGAGTGGGTCTTGTGCATTTAGACCTCCATGATGCTTCCTGGAGTAGCAATGATGTGGGGGAATGGGTCTCATGCACTGAGATGACCCAGATGGATGGCTTTATTCTATCGAGATGTGGTAGACCGGGTGAGAATTAGGATGGATATAGAGGGACTGGATAAAGTGGGTTGATTGGATGGATTGTTAATGATTTTGGGATTGAAACTCAAGGTTGTTTCCTACGTATCCCAATAAGTTGGTAATCAAATTACACATAGTTATAAAAGGGACACTGGAGATTATAAATGAGGAGGATGCCCAAATAATGGAGGTGTATTAAGGTCAAGATCTTACCAAGATTTGGCGTCCTGGGGAGAATCCTGGTGGATGAATAATGATGGCCGATGGATCGGGACACAATATAGAGGTTGATATGGGGGGTGTCACATAAAGGGGAGGTTCCACTTCATGAGGGAATGTACATGGGTGGAGAAACTTTTTTTACTATGTGGATGGATCCAAACACCCTATTAGAGCAGAACTAAGGGGTGTGTCCCATAAAGATAAGATGTCACACCATGAAAGTGTGTGCCCCAAGGAGGGAGGCACTGAGGATTACTATATGGATGAATTAGAAAACCATTTGAGAGTGAACCATTAATGGTGTGTATCATAAAGAGAAGGTTTCACACCATGAAGGATAATATGGAAATGAATTTGGGTGGAGTAGGGAGGTTCACCCCTAGGATGGGGCACGATGTTTTCCTTTAGTTCGGATTGAGCCTCGAGGAGGCATCCTACACACCATGTATAGAATATTGGGATAAAAACCCACATAGTTAATTGGAAATTTCATGTATTAGACATTAATGTATCCCAGAAAAATGGTGGAATAGGCACTAATAACATCTATACCCACATGAGTTATGCTCGGTGTGAGAAACAAGATGAAGTAATAGACCATTCTATCACATCACAAAAGATACACTAGAGAGGGAAGTTGTGGGGCTTATTCATAAAATGAGACCGTGGAGACAATGCTCAAAGGTAGATTGATGTGGTCTTGAGAGTCCCGTATTCCCAACTCCCCTCTGGTCTTAGAATTCTGAGTCTATAAGGAAAAACAAGAGTGATACCTTCCACAAGAAAGGATAAGGTGTTAAACTAGGATGCATTCCACGGTGTGGTTATGGAGTCAAAATGGTGAATGGGGATTACATGTGGAAGTGACCTAGGTGATTCTAGGAGAAGCAATGATGTGGATGGGTCTTACATTTGAATGAAACCTGTGTTCTTTTATGTATCAACAAAGATTTATGGGGGTTATTCCTGGAGGCTTCCTAGGTGCTTCTATGGTGCGGCAACGAGGAATGGGGATTACGCATGGAAGCTGCCCACGTGTCTCTATGGAGTGACAATGGTGAATGGGGATTATTCCTGTAAGATGACCAAGTTCCTCTATTGAGTGGATGTGGTGGATGGGGCTTACACATGGAAGCTTTCCTAGTGACGCTATGGAGCAACAAGGGTGGATGGGGCATATGCGTGGCAGCTACCTAGTTGCCTCTATTGAGAGTCATTGGTTAATGTGGATTGTGTGGGGGAGATACGTAGGTGCCACTATGGAGACACAATGGTTGATGGGTCTTACTTGTGGAAGCACCCCATGTGCTACTATGGAGTGCCAATGGTGGATTGGGATTACACGTGGAATCTTCATGTATGTTTCTATTGAGAGACAATGGTGAATGAGGCTTATGAATAGAAGTTTTCAATGATCCCTCCTCATGTCAGGTCAAGATGTAATCCGTTGTACATTGGATGAAGTAGGATTCGTTTTAACATCATGTGAATGGAAGGGGTGTGTGGGGCTTATGAAATGAGCTTCCATTTATGTCTTCCTCAAGTCATGTCATAAGGAAATCTATACTTGATGGTTGGTCAATGGAATATGGTTTGGGGATTACAACATTGAAGGATTATTGTAGTGAATGTTTGATGATAGTCTCATGATGAGACATCTTATGCTTTACCCATAAGGAATCCTATAAGGTATGATAGGGTATGCTGCATTTTAAATTCATATATTGAGGACTAATAAGTAGAAGATTCCTAGATATAGAAGGAGTGGGACTTATGAAAGAGTGTCCCTTTATGGTTCAACCTAGCATTAGAGCCAGTTGATGAGGAGTTTCTTGAGGAATGGATTGAGTCAATGTTATCAAGGAATCCAAGATGAGAAGCTCAAATCATGACATGGGAAGGTTCCAAGAGGAGTTGGTAGACTTGAGATAATTCATAGACTGTGGAGAAGTATCTCAAATAATGTTATTCGAGGGGTGGAAGTTGGTGCTACAAAAGGGTGCAATCCAAAATGTTGATGACCCAACCTGAAACGATTATGGTGCGACTCTAGAATTTTAATGGGGGTCAGTGAAAGTAGTGAAGGGATAGGCATAGAGGGCCAGGACCATAAGCCCAGAGTGATCGTAAGTGGGGGTGTGGGGGGGCAGGACTTATGGTATGGACCAGCGGGCATAGGTCTGGACATGGTTGCACATTAGATGGGCTACGAGCATCGTGGGATGCACCCAAGATGGGGTTGCCCTGCACTGTTGGGCTCAAGATTGGATGATCATGTGAAAGATCAAGGTTTAAGGAAAGATCAAAGTTTCACTCAAGAGAAGGCTTTGTGTGCACCTACCTTAGGAAATAACAAGGTTGGGTGAGGATCAACAAACTGTGTGCCTACTCAAAGGGGGACCCACATGGGACCTCTTGTGCAAGATCTCTACATAGATGTCTCCATTCTTTCATGATGTCGTGGAAGAATGGTCTTAGACATAGCAGAGAGGCAATCAACCTCTGAAGAATCATATTGAAGAAGGGGGTGAGGTTATATATATAGGCAAGGCCTTCCATAGCAGCATGGAATGTTTAGTCACCGAAGTGGTATTCTACTTGACCTCCAACTAGCATGTATGTGAATCCATTTTTTCACACAGGTTTCCATTTCTTTCAAACATACCTTCTTTCTTGAGAAAAAATACATACATTGTCCCAAAATCATACCTGCTTGCAATTTTTAGAATCCTAACATTGAAAACCCATAACTTATAACCCATAACTCTATTTAGGATCCACGACCACTCAAATTAAATCCTAGAAAATGAGATATGCTCCTCCATCCTTTTTGGTTCCATTTAGTGTACTCTCTAGTTGTGTTTTCAATTTTAAAAATACATAAGAAATATAAATATAAATATATATATATATATGATATTTATATCATGAATATCATTCTATAGATGATGAAATCATGATCAATGTAAGAGGTCCAAGGATAACAAGTCAAATAACATGAAATAAAAAAAGCAATTATGACTCTAAATATAATTCTAACATTAATTTTTTTAAAACAAGTAATATAAAGTCAAAAATAAATATTATATGGTATTATATATATGAATATTATTTTTTGTTAGACCTATAATAATCATATAATTAGTACATAGGAGTTTTGAATGTATTCAAAGGAAATTAGGAATTAAGGTATGTGATTTTCTTCACCCTTTTTGTATCCATGAGATACATGCCATATTCACCACTTGTTTATTTTATGGGGTGTATATACTATCTTATGACATGTAATATGATGATTTTATTTTATTTAAGGTTGTTATATTATTCAATTTATGTTATTTTGTTTATGTATTTCATTATTCAAATGTTACTCATGTGGTAAGGGATTTTTGTCTCACTTTTATTTCTATGTAGCAAGAGCCTTATAAACAAATTATATATTCTATGTGGTGTATATAATACCCATGAATTTCTCTAATGAGTCTTATTATGATGATTATGTTATTTTAATATCAATATAATTTTATGTCTTTCATGGGGAATACAATTCTACTAATTATAATGTTGTAAGGGTTTATTTCACAATCTTATCAATATTCAAGACTGTTTAGTTTTTAAATATATATTGGGAAATATTTATCTTCCACATCAATGTTTTCAAAAAATATTTTCAAAAATGTATTTAATTTTACCATATGAATATTTCATTTTATTTTTACCCACGTATGAATTTTTACTAAATGTTTTTAAAGGGATCATTTTACTTATTTTCTAAATAAAGTAATTTGGGACTTTTCTGGAAAAAGTTAGAAAGGAATGTTATTTTAAATTATATGGAATAAATGGATATAAAATCATTCATGACACCTTAATGTGTAGAAACATCCCTTAAAATATTATAAGGGTATAGTCAATGTAACTCTTTTATTTCAAAAAGTTTTGGCTCATTAAAAAATGATTTCATAAAGGAAAGGATATTTTTCTCATGAATTATTTCAAGTAGAATTTTAGAAATCATTTTTCTATTTGAGGTAACATTATATGATGTTACTTATTCTTTAATGGGGATATGAACCAATGATTCCATTCCTATTCTTTCTCTTAATGGTGAATGTTTTTGATGTTATGATATTTATGAAAACTATTTATTTTCTATGTGTTAGGTTATAAGGAGTTATTTGTGAAACTCATTTATTTACATGGGTTTTGATTTAATGAATTATTTACGGTTATATGGAACACATATGTATAGTTTCTATTAACTGATGAGTGGGACATATATCTACCTCTAATTCATTGGGTAATGAATTATATCTCAAGATATGCCTATAATAAACAAGTTGATGTGCTTGACCTTTGATAATAAATAAGTCAATGTTCTTGATTAATTAAGGGAAACATGTGGTAATTCCTAATCCAATATTATTAATAGTTAAAATTGACATATGATATTTTTTTCTATACTAATAGGGACACCACACACATTTATTACTTGAACATATGGTTCAATAGTGAGTTATGATGCTGTTTAATTCTTATGGTTCATGTTATTGTTTTATTCTGTAACTCATTTTTATGATCCATGATAGGTTAGCTATGAAATTGTTATGTTATACACATGATCAAATATCCATTTCTTATCTTATGATTTCAGAAGATAATAAATTGATATCTTAAATGTTCACCCTTACTGGGAATATG
This sequence comes from Viscum album, assembly GCA_963277665.1. Classification (NCBI taxonomy): domain Eukaryota; kingdom Viridiplantae; phylum Streptophyta; class Magnoliopsida; order Santalales; family Viscaceae; genus Viscum; species Viscum album. Next base: position 540,768,345 of record OY728145.1, read on the forward strand.
AGCTCATCCTTTTCTTATATTTCCTTCCTACTAGTTATGAAGAATGATTTTAAGTAGGGGTAATAATGGAGACGATCTTTTTAGGAAACATTGAAGATCATTAACTATAATATATGTTTGTGCTCCAGGATTTAGAAGGATCTAAACTGTTATGTTCCTCAATCCTGTGTTTTTGTAATTTAATGAATACTCATCTGAAAATATATAATATACTTCTATGAAATGTTTTGGTAATTATAGTTGGTATCAGAGTAATGGTCCAGTCAACCACTGAAAACATGGAAGAGAACACTTTGGAAGGATTCCTAAGGATAATTCTAAGTATAGGTTATAATAGTAGAGTTTTCATAATGATCATGAATATCATAATATTAAACCTAATGTGTCATAGATTAAAATTTTATAAGCAATTTTAGTTGATTAAGTGGTTATAAAACTATGATTAGTGTTTATCACACTATTATTTATGGTTTTTGAAATGGTTGGAACCTAAAGAAACCATTTTAATGATGAATGCAATGTGAAATGTAATGATTTTCTTCCTGACCCACTAAATGTTATACGGGAAGGAATTAAAAATATTATTTCTATTATCACACAACTTTCTAGAGATATGAATAATGTTGTAAATAAAAATGAGAAAAGAATGGATAAAACTTACATTGAGTCCTTTATGAGGTAGCATACACCTTCTTTTAGTGGCTCTTTTGATCAACTAGTCACTGAGAAATGGACCAGTTTTACTAAAAAGTGATTTTCAGTTTTCCAATGTTCAGAACATGAGAAACTCATTTTAACTATCTATCATTTGGAAGGTGAATCAAATCAATGGTGGAATCTCATCAATAATACATGGTAATTAGATGAAATTGATCCCTTCGAATGGGATGATTTAAAGAACTTATTTTTCACTAATTACATTCTAAGAACTATTCATAAAAAAATAGAAGGAATTTATTGATTTAAAACAAAAATGATGGTGAATCTATTGGAAACTGTAAAGAAAATTTTACAATACTTGTGAGGTATTCTTAGGTAATTATTATTGACCATGAATGTAAAATTGATTGATTCTTCAGTGGATTAAAACCAATTCTATGAAGAGAGTTATATATAAGAGACTTCGATAGCTTGGGAAAAAAATTATTTGATGTGATCTTAAGTTATAAATGGAAATTGGACATACCCACCATTCCCATGGATTTGATAAGAATATAAACATTGAGTATCATGAAAACATGAATAAATCACATGGTGGGAAGAATTTACAACCTTCTATATTCAAAAAATGTGGAAAGAAAAATCAAGGGAAGTGTTTAAATAGAACTGAGAGGTGCTTAAAATGTTTAACGGTAGGACATAAATCCCATGAATTTCAAAAACCAATGAATTTTACATTTAATTAAATGGTAGAAAATAAGACTCCAAAAGATGCACCAACCATTCTCCAATGTTATAAATTAAAGGAGTATAGAAATTATGCTAATATATACTAAAATACAAAGGTTAACGATGAAGGTCAACACCATAAACCACTTAAATCTAAAGGAAAATAAAAATACCATGCCCTACCTATAGGATATGTAGAGTATAATAGTGAAGTGTTGGAATGATTGAGTTTCTATGTAATGGAATTCTAGAATAATGTTGTAGAAGTACATTTATTATATTATTGAATAATTAAATATTTATTTATTAGTCCACTATTTTTTAATTTAAGGATTTATGAGAATGTTCTAGATTGTACATGTAAACATGAAAAGTGATTGAGGTGGTAAGGTTATATTTTTAGGAAAAAGATTATTAAATGATATATAACCCTTAAGATGTCCATGATGTTTGGATAATGAAATACAGATACATTTGACCATGATAACATAAATGATATATTATTGATAACCTTGGGGATGATAATATGATAAGGTGGTTCATGATATCATGGATTGAGTTTATAAAGTTTTTTTATTTATGTAATGAGGAAACAGTTAATTTTCAAAAGAATTCATGTTTTCATTACTGTTTAATGGTAATTCAGGTTATTTCCATTTTTTAATAGAATGCATGATAATTGCCTTTAAATGTTTAGGGTGTATAAATTAAGAACTACATCATGTTTTTGGGGGATAAATGAAAAGGTTATTGACATTATTTTGAAAGTATTTGATTTTAATCTTTTTGAAGTTCTATAGGGGTAACCATTTATGAAATGTTTTACATTGAAATATGTATGAGGTTCTAGAGATTATATCTATATATGAGGATTTATTCATATTGAATAACTTATATTAACCTTTAATTTTTTATATTATCTAAAGATATATTGAATGAGTAGTTATTCTATTTATGGGTCTCATGATCTACTAATAATTCTATAATGTAAAATTAACCTTCATTTCATTGAAAAATAGATGAAGAGAAAATTGATCAAGGAATAATTAAATGATGAGATTGTGCTTAGTAAATGTAATGAAATCAAGTGAGTGTTTATTCTCATGAAAAATTATTCAAGTCTAGGGAAATGATCTTGAATAAAAAAAGAATTATTCTCCTACTACATTATTTTCGGATGAATAAAATTTTCCCTTAAATCATTCTATATTTATGACTTTTTGACTGTTAAATTTATCCTAACATAGTTCTCTATCACTCTCATTGATAACATGATAGTTAGATTTCTCTTTCATGTCCAAGTTTTCACTTTACACTTATGTTTTTCCAAGTGTAAACATAATTATAAGTTATTTTTTGTTAACATTATTTTTTCAACATTCACTACATTAAGGTAGTCATAGTACTAATTTTTATAATGTGGGTTTCTATGAAAGAAACATTCAAGTATTAAACCATGGATGATACCGATGAATTTTGAAGGAGAAATTAATTTTAAGGGGTGAATAATGTGACACCCTAAGCCTTTATGAACTTTTTTATATAAATTAAAATTATTTTACGTAGTTTTTTATATTCTACACCATGTTAAGCTTGCACAACACACAAAACATTCTTATCTTTCATTACACAAAACACTGAGTTTTCATGAAACACCATTTTGTTCTTGTAATTGTCTCAACAAGACAATTACATCCTAGTTATTAGAATTGAAGGTATGCATATGGATAACTAAATTATGATTAATGTATTATACATGCACTTATTATTAATTCATTGGTTTCCAATTAATTATAAATTAAAATTAAATCCTTTTTAAAATAAAAGGAAATGCATTTCTGGAAAACCATTTAATTATGTCTTTGTGTGTTTTATACTAATAAAATGAAAAAATCAGTCATGTTGGATTATATTAAATATATATATATATATATATATATATATATATAATATTCAATCTAAATTTTAACATCCATCTTATGTGTTTTATATAGAAGATATTTCAACAAATAAAATTTTACGCATAAAATAAGTGTTTTTCTAAAAAGGAAATATGGCCACCATTTTAAGGTGATCATATTTTAAATATAATTTTTGAAATATTTATAAACTATATTTGAAAAAATAAAACTATTATTTGAAAATGGACTATCAATTTTTACTTTTTTGGATTTTTTGGAATTTTTCCAAGAAGTTTCTTGTTTTGATGAATAGTGAAAAATAAAGCATTTTAATTGAAAAAATCTTTTTCATCGAATTTTTTTTGGGATAAATTATATTTTTGATTTATTTTAATGTATAATAAGATCAAACTTTTATCAATTAATATAATTTAGTTTATTTTAGTCAATTTTATATTTGAATTCTATATTAAAGAATTCCAAACATTTAAACCTTTTTACTTTAAAAACTCATTGTTTCATCCCGTATGTGGGATTAATTTTCAATTAACCTCCGAAAATTATTTTAATTTAATTAAAAAAAATATATTATATATTTGGAATCAAAATTTCAAAATTTATTAAGTAGAACAATTTTATTTTGGGAAAATATGAATAGAAACATTACTAATTTTTATTTCCATCGTTATGGATAAATAAGTTAAATTAGGTGTAATAATAATACTATAAATATTATGAAACTAGCATAACACTTGATTAAATATTAATGGATGAATTTAAACTGACCTTTAACACATATGTTTCAAAATTTAATAATTTAATGGACACATTTCCATGATAATGACATGGATATTATTATAATAAATGAGAGTGACAAAATGCCACAGTTTTACTTTTAATAAGTATAATATTTTTTATTTTTGAATAAATAGTTTACATTCTTTGATATGTTTATTTTTTATAAAATCTAATATGTTTGGATACATCATGGAATTTTATTTTAAAATTTTAGTGAGAAAATAATTATCATAAATAATTACAAAATGATGATGCAGTAATTATTCAGTTAATGAAATAATCCATTTAATGATATTATAAATATTAAAATAAATATAATTAAAATAAATTTTGATTCTCCAAGATTTTTATAGCTCAATATGACATATTAGGAGTATAGTTAATTGATTGGTTCTATATTAACTTGTTTTATTGATTTTATTAAAGTTTATGGGATGAAAAGTGTCTAAATTGACACTAATGATATTTTATGAAAATAATATTTTATCAAATCAATTAAAATTTATTATAATCATAAATAAGTACAAAGGGGATATTTTATGGTCTATAATATCATTAAATGGACTTTTATTATTCATGACACCATATATGTAAAAAATCCACCATTTAATATAGAAAATGTTGTTACTATAGTTAAAATTAAAATATGTTAACTAAGAGTTAATTAAAATGATAACATTAAATATAATACCAACACATGTATAAAATATATTGGATGATAATATTACAACCCTATACCATATAATACTCAATTAAATTTTCTTTTGGAGGTATTTTTTTAAGATTTAATTTATTATAAATTAATAATTTTGTAGATTCCAAAAGTTCCCCTCACATTAATTATAAAAGGAAAAATCCCCCCTCTTATCATTTCATAAAATTTAGTCTTCAAGATTGAAAAAATATATAGGGACCCACATCAATTTCCACTCAATAGTTCCCTAAGATGATCATTACCAGACCTCAAGCCCATCTCCCTAAATACTAGAGGCTACCGACTAGCAGTGAGGGCCTAGGGTGTGTCTGTGGGGAGTCTATGCCCTAATTTATCAAATTATACACAATGGAAAATAATGGATAATAAATAGTATAAGCATATTTAATGAAAATACAACATTGAATGATAATTTAAATAAGCCTGTAAGATATGTAACAAATCGAAGATGAAATAATAATACTGTATATAAGAATAATTATGTTTATGATGATATACAAAAAGTGGGTACATGGAGCTAGGAATAAAAACATCTAAAAAATTATTTCAAAATATAAAAAAAGAAAAAAATTATAATATGCAAATATTGATCATAGGATCAGTCATTTATCCCATTCCCCATCATAAAAAAACAAAGTAATCAAACATCAAAAGCTTCATGCTTCCAATTATCCATACTTATGATCATAAAGTCTACTCGGGAACCAAATGGTGCTCGAGAATACTGTGAGATATCAATATTAGTAGGACTATAGGTATTGGGACCACTTTGTGTATGAAGATTGTATTTTTTGTCAATTGTTGTCAATATAGGTCAAAATGAAGAAGGAGATGAATAATAACTTCATAGTTGATGGATAATGCAATTCAGATGATTGATGAACAGATCCTATGTTCAAAGAAGTTGTGTCAAAGGTGACACATTGTTTACAACTATAAATAATAGAGAAGTATCATCTATTATAATATGATTGGAGAATAATGGTGTAGTATAATATATGTGATGATGATTAAATAAGAATTAGGACATGAAGTATAGAATTATGGTTGAAGAAGAAGAGAGTGTGTAGAAGGGCTTGGCATTCTAAGATTTTCATTCATTACACATTTACTTGAAATCAGACTACTATTGCACTATTATTAAGGATCCAAAAACATGTATCTAAGGTAATACATTTTTTACAAAATTGAAAGTGTTTGAAGAAGCCTCAAGCCTCCACTTTTGGATGAAGAGAGATGATTGGACTTCTTTGGATTTAACACTCCAAAAGTAATTGAGGATTGAAAGTGAGGATGAAGAATTACACTAGAATTTATATTCCAAAGAGAATTGACAAAACTATGATGATGCTTTGTTGATTTGTATTTCACAAATATCATAACTTTTAAGAAATTTTGATGCAAGCCTTATGAAGGATATGGGGAGTAAAGAAGTGTTTTAGTAAGAGGAGAGAATGTGGTGTGCAATTATATCTGGCTCTCAAGAGGAGCACTCATGTATAAGTGTCACGCATGTGTAGGGTGTGCATAAGTCATATTTTAAGATCATCACATCAAAATATGACAAAGGAAAGAAAGTGGAGAGAAAGTACAAGTGGCGTGCAAGTGTGTCATGCAAGTATATGTGTGACACAAGGTTATGTTGTGTACAAGTAATATTTAAAATATCATCACATCAAAGACATGACAAAGGAATGAAATTATAATGCAAGTGATGGAGTGGTGCGCAAGTGATGGAGCAATGCAAAAGTGATTGAGTGGTGGGAAAGTTCTGGAGGGGCGCAGAAGGTGAGTTACATGCCTCCCATGTAGGGTCACCAAAATGCCTATAAATAGATGGATACCCTACTCATTTTTTCAAAGCTTAACACCTAATAGAAAATTTTATATTTGATCACGTAAGTAGTATAAAGTGGCACACAAGCTGAAGTGTCACACAAGTTGAGAGTTATTCATAAAGCGCGCAAGTAGAGTGTCGCTCAAGCAGAAGTGGTGCGCAAGTGGTAAGTTTCACACAAGCTGGTAGTTGTGTGCAAGAATTGTGTAGTGTATATGACAGAAGTGGCGCACAAGTGGTGATCTATTCAAAATAGTGGCACGCAATTCGTTAGTCACGTGAAAGTAGGGAGGTGTGCAAGTAAGGTGGCATGTGATCAGGGAGATGCACCAGTAGGGAGGTGCACAAGCAGGGAGTGATGCGCAAGCTGTTTTCACCCTGAGGTTTAACAGATTATGGGTAGAAGAGTGAAGAATAAAGTGAGATCAATACACTATTTCATTATTCCACATTATTTTGTGTCAAAGAAGAAATAGAGAGTGGACAATATATATTCAGTTAATCAGGACATATCAATTGTGATGATGCTAAGTTGATCTTGTCCTCATTGTTTTGACAATTACAAATGGAGTTTTTGATTATAGAAAAATGACGATGAAAATTCAGTGTAGTTGGTTTTTCACTAAAGAAGAAGAGAGAAGAAGAGGTTGGTTACTTGCATTCTGCTAAGAAAGTAACAATGAGAAGAAGAAAGTGAAGAATAAATAAGAAGTGTAACAACCAATAGGGATCAAAATTTTGAAGACTCTATTATTGTTGCAAACCCTATTGAAGAAGGAAGAAGACTATCTCTATATGCAGTATAACGAACTAGAAAGGAAGAAACATGTTGGACTAGTTCATCACTAGTTCAGGAAGAGGATTTTTTCCCTTCCCCATCCATAGTGTAGGGACTCACACTGGGAAGGAATGTTTCGTTCCCCCCTCTAAATTTTCAGGACCCACAATGGCTAGAGGATTGTTTTCCTAGACAACCAACTATAAAAATTACTACATTATAATGAAGAATCTATGCACTATTCATTACCATACACAGTAAGGAAATAACTGCTCTTATTGAGTGACGAACCTTGTAAAAATATTGTGTGCATATTTTTATTACTTTCCTATTATTTCATGAAATAGTGAAAAGATAATAAGAGAATCAAGATCCTAACAGGTCAAGAGGTACAGGGATAAATTTTTTAAATTGGTTTAGAAAGTCCCTAAAACTGATTCACCCTCCCCCCTCTTAGTGTTAGTTATATCACAAACTATTCCTCTCAATTAGTATTGTAGGGAAGCTGACCTCTCTTGGATTCTATGCAGTGAAGTTATTCTCTTTTGAAGAGTTTTGTTTCTTTCCTGAGTTATCAATGAAGTGAATTTATAGTTAATATTTAGTTTTCTCTAATCAAAAGACCATATCTACCAAGACCAGGATGGATAGGTAAAAGAAGTAGAATAGAATGTTGAAGAATAAGTCCTTCTTATCTAAAGAAGAGGAAGTATCTGATTCTCTAAACCTTTCTAACAATGAAGACATTCCATGATTGTAAAGTAATGAGAAGTTGGATCAAGTTTCCAACAAGAATATGTATAAACTTCATACCTCAAGTGATTAGGAGGTATGTGTTAGTACATTTGAAAATTATTCTCATGAGAAAAATACTATCACCAGTGGTGATGATCAATCTACAACCTCTCAAGAATTATCAATTGATAGATTAAGAATCATTTTGTATAGCATTATAGAAGAAAGTTAATCCCTTGTATATGGAGTATTAAAATGTATGCATGAATATATCACCCAGCTGGAAGAGAAAAATTATGTTTTGGAGAAAGGCTTACAAGAAAAAACATTTTGAATGTCTAATGCTCTACAGACAATTTGGAGCCTTTGAAGCAAAAAAGAGGGAAATTGAAACAAGTTCTACAAAATGGATCAAAGACGTTGAAGAGAAATAACGATTCAATGAAACTCTTTAAGAGAAGTTCTATGGACTTTACAATGAGATGAGAAAGAGCACTGAGTTCAAGGGTATACATTTAGAAGAAACATCCATGAATTTCAAGGAACATGACTCTTTGTTACAAAAAAACGTGAAGATGCATGGGGATAAAGTTGAAGTAATGAAGAAGGCTTATGAACCGAATATGATTATGATTAAAGATTATAAATTCATCCTCAGTATGAAATGTCTAGAATTGGAAGCTCAGTTGACCAATCCTATGAATACACAAATTGAGACTTCACAAAAGAATTAAATAGTAGCTGATGGAACTCAATATTCATTAGAGTATTATTCTATCAAATTAACTCCAACAATTGATATGATGATCATGAACTCATTCAATGATCGATGAAAAGTATATGAGAATGTTAAGATACAATCCATATCTTCTTGTACTAATGTTTCTAAAACTGCTTTTACAAAAAGGGCAGGTTGGATGAAAAATTCTATACAAGTATGGATGAATAAAGGCGATAAGAAACCTACCACCATTAATAGGGTGGATAGGAATAAGAAGTTGGAAAATGAATCCCTATATAGAGAACAACATATCATGAATAAGGACCAACAATCTAATACAAAATATATCAAGAAGTCATGATTTGTGGGTCAATGTTGGTACTGTAATAGATTTGGACATTGTTAATTGGATTTTAGGTATAATACCTTAAATGAAAAAGAATAGAGAAAGCCTATATCAAGGGGAGAAACCCAGAGAAGAAAAAGCAACATCCACTGATCTAGAAGCATCTGTATACTGCAAACAAATTTGGAAAGTTTGATAATATCTATGATGTACGCAATGGAAGTGGTCTCAAGTTTGGTACATGTTCATCTCAATAGGTACCTAAAGATGATATGAAAATAATATCACAGAAGCTGGATAAGAAAGAATAAGTATCCTTGTGAAGAAACTAGAAGAATATTGTAAAAAAATCCCCAACAATATTTCAAGAAGGAAAGGATACAAGTCCTTGGATTCTAAATACAAGAAGGTGAAGGGTTTTGAATCCAAAATAATTCCTATTAAGGATGTCACTTATAATAATACATGTGGAAGATCCAATCTTGATGCCTCAAATTCAAATTACCTATTGGTTATTTTGCTATAATATTTGTAAATAACAAGGGAAATGAAATATACACAAGCTAAGGATAGTGAAAAAAAGAGAAAAGAATATTTCACATGAATATAATGAGATCGTGTGTGTGAGGTGCAACAAGGGAGGTCACACTGTTAAAAATTGCATAGAATTTATTTCATCCCAAGAATAATTCTTCAATAAGATGAAAGTTTCATGAGGATATTCTAGTGATTCAAAAGCTCTTGAAGAAAGAAGATTCACACAAAAAAATATGGAAGAAGTATTGAGATCCACATAATCACAGTTAGAATTGAAGATCAAATGTGAAAGTGTGAGGAGTGGAGAAAATAAAGCATCATGGTTCAAAAAACATTCTCATCCTTCCTTCACATATTGAAGAATAAATGAGGATCCCTCTTATTCCCTTAAATTATTTTGTATTTTTTTGATAATACAAGGAATTGAAGTTGAAATATGCTCTCAGGGGGAGAACCTGAGAATTATTGAATGCTGTCAACTCTTGATAGAAAAGTTGAAGAAGTTTCCATCCTTGGAATATTATTCAATTGATATTCAAATATTAAAATGATGAAGGGTCACCTTTTATGAAGATGATTAGGAGTGTTTCCCTTGCGGGGGAGAAAAATTAAGAATCTTCCAAAGTTATTATTTTAATCAGTATCAACTTCAGTTTGTATCAAATTCAAGTACTCTGGAAAATTATGGAAGAGAATGTCATTGGAATAGGTTCATCATTTGTTAATCTCACATCCTTGGTTACTCAAAATAAATATCCTTTTAAAAAGGGTTAGTAACTGAATAAATCAGTTCCATAAGAATAAAGGAAGTGCCCCAAAGTGACTTATCCTGCCAATTTCACTTGAATGTTTTTAATCTCTTTGTTGAAGTGAGTGCATGAGCTTGAGGTTATTAATCTCATGTCACATTCAATATATTCATCTTGGAATGATACTGGAAAACCCCTTAAGACAACGTATATGAGTTCTCATCTCATGAGGTATCATGATCAATGGATAATGGGTAAATTTGTTGTCTAAATAAAATCCTCTTGTTTTCTACACTGATAATTGCCCAAGTAGACTTAGATTGAAATGGTTGATGGCGCATTTCATAAGAAAGGACTGATACCCTTCTCCTTTGAACATTTTATTTCTTTTCAACAAGTATAAGGGAAAGTGAAATGAAATTTTGAAAAGTGCTGTGGGAGAGAAACAAGTAAAGGGGAGAGAGAAGATTATCATTTTAACATTGACACATTCAATTGAGGATAACATTAAGGTATTGACAAGAAAATACAAAGGGGGAGATTTTTGGGACCACTTTGTGTATGAAGATTATATTTTTTCTCAATAGTGGTCTATACAGGTCAAAATGAAGATGGATATGAAGAAGAACTCCATAGATGATGGATAATGCAATTCAAATGATTTCTAAACTGATCCTAAGTTCAAAGAACTTCATTCAAAGGTGACACATTGTTTAGAACAATGAAGCATGAAGAAGTATCATCCATTTGAAGTTGATTGGAGTAGAATGGTGAATTATCATATATCTAAAGATGATTGAAGAAGAATGAGGGTTTGATGTATAGAATAATGGTTGATGAAGAAGATAGAGTGTGGAAGGGATTGACATTCTAAGATGGTTATGCATTACACATTTCCTTGAAATCAGATGACCATTTCAATATTCTTAAAGTTCAAAATACATGTATCAAAGGTGATATTGTTTTCAAAATTTATGGTGTTTGAGGAAGCCTCATGCCTCCAATTTTGGATGAATAGAGATGAAATGAGTTCTTTTGAATTAACACTCCCAAAGGAATTGAATATTTGAAGTGAGGACGATGAAGTACATTGGAATTCATATTCCAAAGAGAATGGCCAAAACTATGAAGATGATTGGATGATTTGTATTTAACAAATATCATATGTTTGGATAACTTGTGATGAAAACCATATGAAGGATATTGGGAGTAAAGAAGTGGTTTAAGAACAGAATAGAAAGTGGTGAGCAAGTATATGTGCCGTACAAGTGTATGGTGTGCGGAAGTCATATTTCAAAATCATCACATCAAAATACGAAAAGGGAAAGAAATTGGAGAGAAAGTATAAGTGGCATGAAAGTGTGTTGCACAAGTATAAGTGGCTCTCAAGTGTATGTTTTTTGCAAGTCATGATTCGGATATCATCACATCAAATATATGAAAAAGGAAAGAAAGTGGTTTGTTAGTGATGGAGTGGTGTGAAAGTGATCGAGCAGCACAAAAGTTATAGAGCGGTGTGCAAGTCATAGAGGGGTGTTCAAGGTGAGTTTCATGCCTCACATACAGGGTCACCAAAATTCCTATAAATAAATGACTACCCTCCTCATTTTCCTTAATCTTAACACCTAATAGAAAATTCAAGCTCTGTTCGCACATGTAGTAGAAAGTGGCACGCAAGCTGAAGTGTCACGCAAGTCGGGAGTTTTTTGTAAGGTGTAGAAGTAGAGTGGAGCACAAGTAGAGTGGCGCAAAAGAAGAATTGGTGTGAAAGTGGTAAGTTTCATGCAATCGGGGATTTTTGTGAAATAAGTGTGTTGTGTATAATACAAAATTGTTGCACAAGTTTTGAGTTGTTCACAATAGTGTCGTGCAAGTTGTCAGTGGCGCGCAAGCAGGGAGGCGCGCAAGTAGGGTGGTGGGAAAGCAGGGAGACTCACAAGCAGGGAGGCACGCAAGTAGGGAGGGACTCAAAAGATGTTTTCACCAAGAGGTTTACCAGCTTATGTGTAGAAGAGTGAAGAATAAGGGGAGATCAAGATATTATTTCACTATTACACATTATTGTGTGTCAAAGAAGAAATAGCGAGTGGCCAATCTATATTCATATTTTCAAGACACATCAATTGTGATGATGCTAAGTTGATCTGGTCCTCATTGTTTTGGTAATCACAAAGGGAGTTTGTGATTCTAGTAAGTAGAAGAAGAAAATTTAGTGCAGCTAGTTTTTCACTGGATAAGAATAGAGAAGAAGAGGTTGGTTACTTTCATACTGCTAAACAAGTAACAAGGAGAAGAAGAAAAGGAAGAACAAAGAATTAGTGTAACATCCAACAGGGCTCAAAAGATTGAAGACTCTATTGGTGTTGCAAACCCTTTGGAAGAAGGAAGACGATTGTCACCATAGGCTGTATAAATATCTAGCAAGGAAGCTACAAGTTAGACTTGTTCATCACCAGTTCAGGAAGAGGATTATTTCCCCCCCCCCTCCAAAATTTATGGACTCACACTAGGAAGGATTGTTTCATTCCCCCTTCAATGTTTAGGGACCCACACTGGCTAGAGGATTGTTTAACCACTTTAAAAGTTACGATACTATAGTGGAGAATCTATGCACAAGTCATTACCATACATAGTGAGGATGTAGCTTCTCTTATTGAGTGGTGAACCTTATAAAAATATCATGTGCATATTTTTACTTCTTTCATATTATTTCATGAAACAATGAAAAGAGAATAAGAGAATCAATATTCTAACAGGTCAAGAGGTACATGGATAAAAATTTAAAATTATTTTAAAAACTCCACAACACTGATTCAACCCCCCTCTCAATGTTAGGTTTATCCTAAATAGGTCCTCTCAATTGGTATTTGTGGGAGTTTACCCACTTTTGGATTTTGTGCCATGAAGTTATTCTCTTTTTAAGAGTTCTGTTTCATTCTCGAGTTATTAATGAAGTGTATTTATAGTGAAGATTCAGATGTATCTAAGTATAAGAACATATCTACCAACACCATGATGAATAGGAAAAAGAAGGAGAATAGAATATTGAAGAAGTATTCCCACTTATCTAAAGAAGAGGAAGTATCTGGTTCTCTATACCTTACAAACAATAGAGACACATCATGTTTGGAATGTAATGAGAAGGTGGATCAAGTTTCTAACAAGAATATATATTACCTTCTTACCTTAAGTGATTATGATGTATGTGATAATACATTTGAAAATTATTCTCATGATGAAAATACTATCACAATTGGTGATGATTAATCTAAAAACCCTCAAGAATTATCAATTGACAGATTAATAATGATTCTTCATAGGATTCTTGAAGAAAGTGCATCCATTATTTGTGGATTATTTCAATGTATGCTGGAAGATATCACCTAGTTGGAAGAAGAAAATGTTTTTTTGTAAAATGGCTTACAAGAGTAAAATATTCAAGGTCTAAAGCTCTCCATAAAAGTTGGATCCTTTTAAGAAACAAAGAGGGAATTTGAAATAAGTTCTACAAAATGGATCAATGAAGATGAGGATAAACAGCGAGTCAAGGAGAATCTGGAAGAGAAGTTTGATGCACTTGAAATTGAGATGAGAAAGAGAACTGAGTTCATGGGTATACATTTATAAGAAACTTCCATGAATTTCATGGAACATGACTCTTTGTTACAAGAAAAAGTGAAGCTGTATGAGGATAAATTTGAAGTAATGACAAAGGATTGTGAAGAGAAGATGATTATGATTGAAAATCAGAAAGTCATCCTCAATATGAAATGTCTAGAATTGGAATCTCAGTTGACCAATCATAATAATACACATATTGAGACTTCAAAAAATAAGGAAACAATTACTGGTAGTAATCAATGTTCATTGAACGACTCTACTATCAAAAGAACTCCAACATGTGATAAGAACATCATTAACTCATTCAATGATCTATCACAAGAAGCATAGAATGTTAATATACAATCCATATAATCTTTTAATAATTTTTCTAAAAATACTTCTACAAAAAGTGATGGTTGGATGAAAAAATCTAAAGAGGTATGGCTGAAGACAGGTGATAAGAAACCTACTATAATGAATATGTTGGATAGGAAGAATAAGTTGGAAAGTGACTCCCCATAGAGGGAAACCACATTAAGAATGACAAACATTCTAATAAAAAATATATCAAGAATTCAATATTTGTGGGTCAATGTTGGTGATAAAATAGATTTGGGCATTGTTCAATGGATTTTTGGTACAATCACATAAATTAAAAAGCACATAGATTGAAAATATCAATGGGTAGAAACCAAGAGATGAAGAAGAAAAATATATAGATCCAAAAGCATTTGTATACTATAAAATGCTTTAGAAATCTTGATAAAATCAGTGATGTATGCAATGGAAGTGGTCACAAGGTTGGTACATGTTCAACTCAATAGATACTTAAAGATGATAAGAAAAAAAGATAACAGAAGCAAGATAATACAAAAGAAGTACCGTTGGGAAGATACTAGAAGAATAGTGTAAAAACAAATTTCCCCAAGAATATTTCAAGAAGGAAATGAGAGAATACCTTGGATTCTAATTCCAAGAAGGTGAAGGTTGGTGCATCCAAAATAATTCCTAAGAAGGATTTCACTCAGAAGAATCCATGTGGAATACCCAATCTTGATGCCTCAAATTCAAATGACCTATTGGTTATCTGGTCAGAAGAATTGAAAATAAAGAGGGAAATTGAATATTAATAAGCTAATGATATTGAAAAAATAGAAAAGAATATTTCTAGTGAAGATAATGATATCGTGTGTGTGAGGTGCCACAAGGCATGTCACACTATTAAAAATTGCATTGAATTTATTGTAGCCTAAGAATAATTCCTTAAGAAGATGAATGTTGAACCATGAGATTCTAGTTCTTTAAAATCTCTTCCAGAAAGAATATTCAAACACAAAACGATGGAAGAAGTATTGAGACCCACACAATAAAAATTATAATTGAAAATCCAATGTGAAAGTGTGAGGAGTGGATAAAATGGAGCATCTTGGTTGAGAAAACCTTCTCAGCCTTCCTTTTCACATTGAAAAAAAGGGGGATCCACCTTATTCCCTTAAATATTGGTGTATTGTATTTGTTTTGATAATACATGGAATTGAAGGTGAAACAATATCTCATGGGGAGAACATTATAATTATTTAATGCTATCAAATATTGATAGTAAAGCCGAAGAATCTTCCATACTTGGAAGATTCATTAATTGATATTAAAATATTAAAATGATGAAGTGTCTCCTTTTATGAAGATGATGAGGAGTGTTTTCCTTTATGGGGAGACAAATGAAAAAGCTTCCAGAGTTATTATTTTAATCAGTATCAACTTTATTTGGTATCGATTTCAATTACTCTAGAAATTTCTTGAAGAGCATGTCATTGGAAATGGTATATCATTTCATAATATTTCATCCTTAGTTCCTCAGAATAATGATCTTTTTACAAAGGAAGAGTAAATAAATTAATTAGTGACATAAGAAAAATGGATGTTCCCCAAGGTCACTTATCCCAAAAATTTCACTTGAATGTTTTTGACCACTTTGTTGAAGTGAGTACAGGAGAATCAGGTTGATAATCTCATATCACATTCAATATCTTTAGCTTGGAAAGAAAGTGGAAAACCCATGAAGATAAATTATATGAGTTCTCATCTCATGAGGTATCATTATCAATGGATAATGGATAGATTTTTTGTCTAAATAACATCCTCTTGTTTTCTACAACAATAATTTCTCATGTAGACTTATATTTAAATGGTTGATGGAACGTTTCTTAAGAAAGGACTCATACCCTTCTCCTATGGACTTTTTATTTCTTTTCAATAAGCGAGAGATAAAGTGAAATAGAATTTTGAAAAGTGATTTGGGAGAAAAATAAATTAAGGGGAGAGAGAATATTATTATTTTGACATTGACACATTCATTTGAGGAGAACATTAAGGTATTGATAGCAAAAAATAAAGGGGGAGATTATTGGGACCACTTTGTGTATAAAGATTGTAATTGTTTTCAATAATTGTCAATACAAGTCCAAATTAAGAAGGAGATGAAGAAGTACTCTATAGTTGATTGATAATGCAATTCAGACGATTGTTGAACTGATCCTATGTTCAAATATCTTGTGTCAAAGGTGACACATTGTTTAGAACAATGAATAATGGAGAAGTATAATCCATTTGAATATGATTGGATCAAAATGGTGAAGTATCATCTGTCTGAAGATGATTGAAGAAGAATGAGGAATTGAAGTAGAGAATTATGGTTGAAGAAGAAGAGACAGTGTGGAAGGGATTATCAATATAAGATAGTCATGCATTACACATTGCATTGAAATCAGATGATTGTTGTACTATTCTTAAAGTTCCAAATACATGTATAAAAGGTGATATATTTTTTACAACATTGAAGGTGTTTCAATAATCCTCAAGCATCCACTTTTAGATGAATAGAGATGATTGGAGGTATTTGGAATTAACACTCCAAAAGGAATTGAGGATTTGAAGTGAGGACGAATAAGTACTTTGGAATTCATATTCCAAATAGAATGGCCTAAACAATGAATCTTATTTGTTGATTTGTATTCCAAAAATATCATAATTTTGGAGAAATTATGATTAAATCTTTATTGATGATATGGGGAGTAAAGAAGTTCTTTAGGCAAAGGATAGAATGTGGTGTGCAGGTATATGTGGCGTGTAAGTCTGGCATGCAGGTATAAGTGGCGCATAAGTGTATGTTTCACGTACGTCATATTTCAAAGATCATCAAATCAAATATATGAAAAAGGAAAGAAAGTGGCATTCAAGTGATGGAGTGGAACACAAGTGATGGAGCATCTCACCAGTGGTAGAATGGCACACAATTCATGGAGGGGAATGCAGGGTGAGTTGCATGCCTCATGCATAGGGTCACTAAAATGCCTATAAATACATGACGACCATCCTCATTTTTACAATGATCAAAACATAATAGAAAATATGAGATCTAATGGTGAGATTAGTAGAAAGCGGTGCCCATGCTGAAGTGTCACTCAAGTTGGGAGTTATTCATAAGGCACGCAAGTAGTGTGGCACGCAAGTAGAGTTGTGGGAAAGAAGGGAGTTGTGTACAAGAAGTGTGTTGTGTATAAGAAAGAAGTGTCCCGCAAGTTGTGAGTTGTGCGCAATAGTGGCGCCCAAGCAAGGTGGTACGCAAGCAGGGGGGCACGTAAGAAGGGAGACATGCAAGTAGGGAGGCATGCAAGTAGGGAGTGATTCTCTAGATCTTTTCACCAGGAGTATTACCAGCTTATGGGTATAAGAGTGAAGAATAAAGGGAGATCAAGACACTGTGTCACTATTCCACATTATTGTGTGTCAAAGAGAAAAATAGAGTGTCTAATCTATATTCAGTTAATCAGGCCATATCATTTTTGATGATTCTAATCTGATTTGGTCCTCACTGTTTTGACAATAACAAAGAGAGTTTGTGAATCTAGCAATAATAAGAAGAAAATTTAGTGGAGTTGGTTTTTCACTAAAGAAGAAGAGTGAATTAGGTTTTGGTTACTTGCATGGTGCTAAGAAAGTAACAAGGATAAGAAGAAAAGTAAGAACAAAGTAGTAGTGTAACATCCAACAAGGATGAAAATATTGAATACTCTATTAGTGTTGCAAACCCTTTTGAAGAATGAATAAGACTGTCTCCATAGGCAATATAAATAACAAACAAGGAAGCTAAAAGGTGGACTAATTCTGGACCAGTTCAGGAAGAGGATTTTTTCCCTTCCCCCTCTATAGTGTAGGGACTCACACTAGGAAGGATTTTTTCGTTCCCCCCTCCAAAGTGTATGGACCCACACCGACTTGAGTATTGTTTTTCTAGCCAACTCACTGTAACAATTACTACATTAAAGTAGAGAATCTGTGCACTGGTCATTACCATACACAACAAGGACATAGATGATCTTATTGAGTAGTGAACCTTTTAAAAGTATTATGTGCATATTTTTAATTCTTTAATATTATTTATTTAAATAGTTAAAGGAGAATAATAGAATTAAGATCCTAGCAGGTCTAGAGGTACAATGATACAAAGTTTATTTATTTTTGAAAATTCATCAACACTAATTCACCCCCTCTCAGTGTTAGGTATACCTCAAAATAGTCCTCTAAATACCAAAAATGTCTAGGCTGATAAATTTCATTCAAAAATTATATTACAATGTTCCATAATAATGAAATATGAACATTAACTAAATAAAAAAACTACCACAGTCTGAGTTTATAAAAGGAAACCTAACCCATACCAACTATTTCGACCTAAGAAAGAAGTCTTAAGAAGTAAATGTGCATTTCATAATTGATGTATACATAGTCCATTACAATTTATTTAACAATAATAAATAATACCCCAAGCTTCTACATTATCATGGAGGTAATATTTACTTGTCATTGTATAAAAATGCTCAAATATAAACAAAAATAATTAAGAGATAGATCAACCAAGATCATGATGATAATGAAAAATTAATCTAACAAGAGAAAAAACCAAATAATTTTTCAAATCAAAAGGTCAAGTCTCAAGCCTGTCTAAAGTGATCTAACCAAATCTCAAAGTGCATTATGGTTGTCTCTAATATAACCCAATACCTTTGAGTCCATACATGTAATCTCATATGACATTTCGTGTATCACATGAATATGGTGACTCTATGTTTGTGCCAAGTATCTCACACAGTGGACCGAGTATGACCTAAGGCATAGCATAACCATCCTTCCAAATGGTTCCATCATCGATTTATCCACTAGTGAACCATTGACTCTCATGAGAATAAGTAAATTAACCAAGTGACCCCGTGATTGGAAATCCAAAGTATCACCCCCAGCGTAACAAGTGTTTCCAACTGAGCAAGAAGACTCCATCCATGGAATCAATAAGTGAGGATCCATGTTCTCTCCTAGCCCGTAGGAAACGAACACGTTAAACCATGAACATACAATAGGGAAAATCATTTTTAATTGAATTCCAATAAATAAACATCTCATTCCAAAATCTAACTAGCTATCAGTGCATAACATTTATAAATTGAAATAGTTATAAGTCATTAATCATATGCATAACCTATAATCAAATCACTATAATTCTAGTTGTAAAGCTTAAACATGCATGATATCTCAACATTAAATATTCATTTAAGTCAATAATCATTAGGATGAAAAGATGACATGGGAACAAGGAATGTGGAGTAAAGCATTAGAAATTCAATAATGGCACAAGGAAATCAAAGTGTTGCATCAAGCATAATGAATTAAAATTTACCGTGTGAGGCATAAATCTAAAGGGTGACATTAATGGTTATCCAATCATTCTAATTCAATTTATACTATAGAAATTCCATAAATAAATGTCAATAAACACAAACCTGGTAGTTTAAAAATTATTCATTGTAAAAATAGTCCATTAAGGATGGAACACCCAAAGGAGTGACCAATGATTAGAACACCCCATAGAGGGGGTTCACCATAGGGTCATGTTACTACTGATAAAAAAGCATTTTAATTAATTTTATATGCATGAACAAATCACCTTTAGAAGGTCCGGTGAGCAGCACAACATGAATTCAACTAAAATGAGACAAAACAAAGGGAAAGAGCATAAACTCCCTACCTCAACGTCGTAAAACACCACTCATATGTTTCCAATCCATAATTAAACCTAAAATGTAAGAAATTGATAGATTTAACAAAAACCCAAAAATATGGAAAAATTCCCTCACACCAAAATATTGCAACAGATAGGTAAGGAACCAATTAATAGATGTGTGTGGAAGGTAGAGTTTATTGAGGGATATCTATAGCTTTCGATAGAGAAGGAATCTGACCATGGAGGAGGAAGGTATAGAAAAAACTATGATATGGAGGAGGAGACCAACACACACCAAGGAGGAGACCAAAATCCTAAGTGTAGGAGAAGGGGAGAGAAAAAAGAGTTTTAAATCCTTCATTAAGTGAAAAAGAGTAATTTCACCCTCAAAATACATTGTACATGGTTTGGGCGCACGGTTTGGAAAAACCATGCTAAAATTGTACACTTCTTCTTTAAGGGGGCATACTACATTTTTAGGAACACCGTTTCAAAAACTATACATGAACTGTGAAAAACCACTCTGTAAAAAAATTGGATAGGGTATCATGGTTATGAATCATAGGGAAGATGGTTGTAGACAAATATTGTGACCCCAATTTTCCCATATCCAACTTCCACATGGTATAGGGAAACTGTGTGGGCTAGGTGGCACAATTTTCTATGACCGTGTGACCTAGTATACTTGCTCCCATTTATGGTCATTGAGCTTAGAACAATCCCCAAACGCACTCGAGACCTCCATTACATGATTAAGCATTGATATTATGAATGTTTTAAAGAATTAAAACAAAAAATTAACTGATATGTACCTTTGTATAATGATGGGATGGTAAAGCCTCCCATCCTTCAAACAAACCGTCCCCAAGTTTACCTTCAAGGGTGGTACGACATCATCCAAGATGAGTTTCAAATACTACATACTTACATCAGCCTCATATTCCTAGGTCTTGTCCTAAACATTTTTCTACTACCATAGAACCCAGATAAGAGGAACTAACATGCCTCATAGAACCGTCATGCTATGATCGAAGATACAAATTTGATTCACCTTAAAGGAAGTATACACCATCATATCAATATCATCATGAAAAAACAGACAAGATGTGTTTGGATGATATTGTTGAAGCTGAGATACGTGTAAGACATCATTCATGAAATGGTATCTATGAGGAAACATCATATGATACGACATTGGCCCAACTCGGTCCACTATCTTGAATGGACCATTATATCCGGGGGATAACTTACCTGTGTTCAGATTCATTTATAACCCAACCGAGGCGATACACACAAGAATGATCCGATGTCCCACCTCAAACTCCAATGGTCTATGGTGATGATTGATATAAGACCTATTCCCTGACTGAGTTGTATCCATATGATTCTAAATCTGCTAGCCTTTCTATGAAGTATCCTAAACAAGAAGATGACCCATAGAGATGTATCACCTACCTTAAGATAACATAATGGTTAATGGAATGTTCTACTATAGAGAACCTCAAATAGATCTATCTGAATTGTTTCCTGAAATAAATTATTATAGAAAAACTCAAAAATGGGAATACACTTTTCCCAAGAACCTCCAAAATCAAGGACACATGAATATCGCATATCCTCTAACACTCAGATGGCCTTCTTAGACTGCCCATTAGTCTAAGGGTGATAAGCAGTACTCAAGATCTCATGTGAACCTAGTGAATTTTAAACCCCATGTGAGAAATAGGATGTAAACCGATCATATTAGGCTTAAATGATAGAACGAGGTACCCATGGAGTTTCACGATCTCTCATTTGTAAATCCATCCTAACTAATCAACAAAGAAGGATTCCTAGATCAGCGAGATTTGTGAAACTTCGGTCAACCTATCAGAAATCACCCATATTGCATTACTGACTCGAGGAGTTCTCAGAAATCCTATTACAAAATCCATGGTGATTTTGTTCCATTTCCACTCAGCAATATTGGGATGTTATAGGAGTCCAATAGGTCATCTGTGCTCTGACTTCACCTACTGACAGGTGAAGCACCGAGTAAGGAAGCTTGATATATTCCTCTTCATAGCTAGCTACCAGTACTGGTGATTCATATCCTGATACAACTTTGTAATCCCAGGATGAAATGACCATATATAGGAATGATATTCTATCATTAGCTCTTCCTATATATTTGATGGACCCCAAACACATCCACAATAGATCATGGTCTTTCTGCTAACAAAAACCTGACTAGGTGGTGGGTTATCTCATATGATACTCTCCCTCATAATGATCCCCCTATAATATAATAAATGATACATTATGTAACACCCGAAGCTTCCACGGTACGCTTTGCTTTGAATAATACAATAGCATGTGTTGTACGCAACTTCAAGTTCTAACACACCACAACCAATCAAACTAGCCATTATGAATAGTAATACCCACTTTTATAAATTTTATCATTCAAAATGGACTTCATTTTTGGATTTGAAATATCGAAATTAGCTTAGGGTGAATTTTTCGTATTTTTTTTGAAAACATTCAATTTTTGATGAATAGTGAAAAACACTGAGTTATAATTTAAAACCGAATTTTTATTTAAATAATAATTTATTTTATTTAAATTTATTTTATTTCAAAATAGATACATAATTCCCATATAAGTTCAATGTAATTCATTGGAGTTAGTTTATAATAATTGTAGATATATAACAATTTTATTGAATTTTTACCGTCTTTTACCCACTTCCTAGGAGCATATGAAAACTTACATAAAACGTAATTTTACTTCTTCTCTGAGTTGAATTTCAAAAATCTGAGAGACACAGTTGATATCAGTATGTAAAATGTGGTTCAATAATATGAAAATAATTTTTGGTGAATTGTAACTTTTTTACTTTTATTTACCATAGTTAAAATTAAATAAGGTAATTAAAGATAAAAATGATATTATTATTACCCTAACACATTTTCTAATTCTATTAGATAAGTATAATTAGACCAAAAACAAACCTAGGTATAAAATATAAACCTCTTTGGTCCACTTGGATTAGATTATGACATTTATTATTATTTTATTTAAAGAAGACTTAAAAGAGTTAAAATCAAAGTTTAATAACTACAGAATTTTAAATATAGGGTTATGCATAAGATAAATTTGACTATAAATATTCATTATAAATCTGAAAATATTTCCAACATAATGGTAGTTTATTTATAATTTTTAGACATTAAATAATTAAATTTATTTATGACACAATGATGATGCAGTTATTACCATATTACTGAAATATTAAAATAATTGATATTATAAATATCCAAATAAATGTAATTTGAGACTTTATATGAATTCCACTAATTTTATAGGTTAATAAGACATGTTAGGGTTGTTAAGATGAATTTTTTTCAAAGTCAAAATGCTGTTATGAATTTAGAAAAAACAAAATACCAAATAGTGTCAAAATTGACATAAAATAGTTTTTAAAACAAATATTATATTATTATTTTATATTATATTCCTAAAAATCTATGTTTCGGCCAAAAGACTTATATAATGATAGGTGTATCATTAATGAACCACTTCGGGTTTTATTGGAAGTATATAGTATGTTTATTAACCATATAATATAAAAATACAAAGAGGAATGGTAAATGTCAAACTATTTTACTAAGAGTTAAATATAAAAGATAATGTAAATATAGTGACCCAAACATGTCTAAAACCTATTGGTTGAGTTTTTTTCAACCCACACCCACCTTATCCTTTAAAGTATTCATTTTTTATCCATTAGAAACTGAATATTATTTTATTAAAAAAACATTTCTAGCTTTTCCTAAGGTGCCCACACCCTTCTTAAAAAAGGGCACTTACCCTTCTCTCTAATTCACGCCTTCAAAGCCATTTTTCTCAGCCAACCGCTACACAAATACCCTATCAACTGTCCTCCCTTGAACCTAGAGGCCTTACATTAGTCATAAAGCCAACATAAGGAGCCCTTTTGATCAAATCAAAAAGAAGGACCCGAAAAAGAGGTAAATATTTCATCACCTCTTTCAAGTTCCTTTCTTCTTCCACTTCTTCTTTATTTGTTTTTTACATTCTAAAATAATAAATCCAATATCTTCTATATACTGTGATGTTATTATAAATATGGAACAACCATATTAATTATTCTATCCATCCTTTGAATGAAATGTCACCATACATGCGTATGTACGGCTTACCATCTCAATGTCGTGGTGTAATTGTTATTCAATACATTGTTATTTGGATGAGTATAATAACTGTAATGACCCAACTCATTGGGAAAGGTACGGATCATTAGTTCTGCTTTCTGATATTTCCTTAAAGTTTTTTTAATGTGTGTAACATTCTAAGGAAGGTCTGAGGAGTGTCTGGGGTTTGTTCGGAGCCCGAGAGTTTGAGAAATGGACTTGCAGACAGTGGCGCACGACCTCCGTATGGTTTCAGACAAACCATGTGGCCTTTGGTCTAGAGGCGGTGAGGTGAGCATGGGTTTTCTCACGGTTTGGGTAAACCATGCGCCTAAACTGGGCAACCCTGTTTTGGGTGAAATTACCATTTTTCCCTTACATTATTCTTAAAGCTTAAGCCCTTTTCTTCTTCCTCCTTCCAGCGGATAGAACAGAGGGGAGCACTCCATGAAGTCCAAAATCTATCTCTGTCTCTTTTCTTTGTTGTTCCTTCCCACGGTGTCCGAATCTCGATCTGTCAAAGACGTTGGATCACCTTCGGTAAGGCTTACCTCACACATCCTTCTTTCCTTGGTGAATCTTGGTATCCATTGTGTTATTTAACCACGGGCTCATAAGCCCTATTTTCAGGGCTTTGGATAGGAACTCAGATCTCTTCTGACCTACTATGAATCTGAGGTCGATATCAAGAGAGCATATGCCTACAGCTTTAAGGTAGGTGGTGACTTGGTTTCCATTCTGGGTTTTCATCGTTTTGGTTTTATATCGCCATTTCGTTGTTTGTCTTTCACGAAACCCCTTATTTATATTGACTGTTTTATGTCTAAATGACCCGTGTGGTATGAGATTGATGAATATAACCTTGTTAGGGTGTTTAGATGAGGTGTGGACTGAGAGTGGTCAAACATAGGTGATATGCCTTGAGATTTTTCGCTTTTTCACATTTGGACCATAATGCTATGTCTTGAACGGGATTTTCCATGTTAGGAAAATGAGATGGTTTGGTTAGAGGTTGGCTAGGACGAGATAGCCTAAACCTCTTAATGAATTTAGATGTATGTTTTCCTTATAATGTGATTGGTAAATATCATGCTTTGTTAATGTGATATAACATAAGATGGAATGCCTTATATAATGTGATGTGAATGGTTATTCCTTGTTGTATTGACATGATAGATGAACCCCCGTGTGTGGGCATGAGGCATTCTTACCTCATACCAGATGAATCCTCGTTTGTGGGTGGGAGGCATTCTTACCCCGTGCTAGATGAGTTCCTGTGTGATAGGTTTAGAGGAATTCATACCTCGTGCCCATATAACCTTTATGGGTGGGAGGCATTCTTCCCCACACCAGCTACAGTTCTTATGGACGAGTGGCATTCAAAACTCCTGCCAGTGATGACTATTACATATGTGATAAGCATAGAAGAGAGGCATGTTTACCTAATGCCAGTGATAGCCTATATCTAAATACTTATAATTCGGGTGATTTTTCAGATTACCAGCCATGAGTTGAATCAGGGGGACCCACTAGGTGTCCTTCCGGAACCTGAGTGGGAGGGTTGTTTATTACTTTCTTTACTTACTTGTAGTTTACTACACATTGTTTACCTTACAACACCTATTTGGATTACACGTAGACACCGTTGGTGGTGGCCTACCGAGACTGGTCTCACACCCTACCCGAGCGGTCGTTGGCACCCGTGTAGACTTTACTACTGCAGGTACTAGTAGGGGAAAGGGCCCTGCTTCAGGTTGTTGATACATATATATTCTAGTTGGAGTTTCAGAGTAAAGGACCGAGCTTGGCTAGATATTCTTGTGGAATACTTTTTTTCTTTGTTCTCTTTTTGTATTACTGTATATCATGATTTCCATCTATTTCCATTGTATCATCATGCCATGCATCCATTTTGTATCAGACACCACCTATGTGGCTTTTGTATATTTATCAGGGTTTTCCTTATTTCTGTTGTTTGGTTTGTATATTTCCATTTTTCTCCTATTTATCCCTTAGTTCTGCTTCCACAATTTAATCACTTTCTATTATACCATTGTGTACTCTAACATGGGGGTACAGTCTCCCCACTTACTTACCAATACACCCCCACTGCTAGTCGGTATCCCTTGGAATATGGGGAGATGAGCAAGGGGTCATGTGGCCAACTGGGTTCAGGGCTTGGGTTGAGGGGCAGCCGGGTCCGGGATGTCACAAAGTGGTATCAGAGGCTTTCATTCTTTATTGCTTTACTATTTGGTGATGATAGACTTGGAGACTGGGAATGCTTAGGGACTTATCCATGAGCCGTGTTTGGGTGTCGCAAACCCATGCACGATGTATGGGCCAAGTTTAGTATTTTATGATGTTATTGATTCTGCTATTTACTATTGATACCATTTCACCGTTGGGTGCTTCACATGTTTTGCGATGTTATTGAGATTTGCAATGTTGGAATTTGGATTTCATGGTTCGCCCCGATGAAATGAGGGTTATGCATTAGAACATGCATCACGATAGGCACAATATGATTAGGCCATACATCTTTCCATGCCACGTTTAGATTTTCAGCGAGCATGGTCTGTAGTTTATTTCCATGTCTTGTTAATATGTGTGCAACTGTGCTAAACCTTCTTGCAGGTTGTGAATTAAGGAATGATGTGGTTTAAGTGGGTGTCACTCTTTGGTTCATAAGATGTATGGTCCCTTATGGATCGGAAAATGACATTCCAATAAACCAATAATTTTCTCTAAAGGAAATTAAAATACTTAATTAGCACAAGTAAATGAGAAATGACATCTAAGTGTGTGTCATCTTTTAGTTCATGGGAAGTATGGGCCCTTATGGGCTTGGAAATTCCATATCACAGGATTAAGTTAAATTTTAGTAGTTTCAGGTTTTATTAAGAATTCGTATGGGTGTGGATATGTGATCTTAGAGGTAGGAAGGCTTAGTACCTGTCCTAGCCTCTAGAGTTCAACCTTTAATTTGTTGGTTTCTTCTTTTGAGACGTTCGTTTGGAATTGTAGCACTATGCCTCCGAGACATCCTCGAGCCACGCATGCTGAAGGCAGTGATGATCACATTCCTGAGGTGGCGGTCCCTTAGCCGCTAATTGATCTTCTTTTCAAGCCACCTGTGGATCCTCTTGATATTCCTGAGATGGGCGCTGATGCCCAGTTCCGTGAGGGTTTATTATGTATGATGCAGAGTATGCAAGGTAAAGTGCGACCTACCCCGACCATGGCAGAGTTGACCCGCGAGTTTCAGTCGCATCATCCTCCTACATTTATGGTAGATGGAATTCCACTTACTGCGGAGTCCTGGTTGGAAGCTATTTTGACCATCTTCGAGCACCTTGCGATGCCTCCAAAGTGAAGGACCAAGCTTGCATCTTATATGTTATGTGGTTCAGCTAGGAAGTGGTGGGATGTCATCACCCATTCGGGACAACAGAGAGATATGATATGGACTGATTTCCAGACCGTCTTCTATGGTTATTTCTTTCCCCAGACTTTGAGGGATGACAGAGCTAGGGAGTTTATGAATCTATAGCAAGGGACTATGAAATTCATGGAATATTCATCCCATTTCACTGAGTTATAGCGTTTTTCTCCTACACTAGATTCTGATGATCTCACGGCCGCTAGGAATTTTGAGGATGGGCTATGTTACGCCATCCAGTCGCAGGGTAACGTGTTCAAGTTGATGACCATTTTAGAGATTTTCAATCAGGCTTTGATCATAGAAAGGAATTTGAGAGAATCGGACAGTGTGAACCAGGGTGGTTCGACACCTAAGGGTTCTAGTGGATCCGCTTCTGGGAAGAAGTGGTGTTTTGAAGACTCTCGTGGTGGTAGTAGTGGTCAGGCCCTTTTCTCAGGTGGTACTCCTATCTGTCACCAATGTGGGGTGCCAGGACATATGAGGAGGCAGTGTATGCGAAATCCAGTGGAGTGCAGATGTTGTGGTAGGTTGGGCCATCTCCACCGTTTCTACAGGAATTTTCCCCTAGGGCCTAGTGAGCAGGGACTTGTACCTAATCCACGATCTAGTGCTGGATCAGTAAGATCACATCAGTCAGGCAGCTATAATACCGTCGGCCGATCAAGCTATGGCGGCAGTCGAGGCAGAGGTAATCAGGTGTATGACTCTCAGCGCCAGCAGGGCGGGTCTGCTCAGGGTATCCAAGCTGTGACTCAGGGCCATGGTACCGGCCAGTTGTATGTAGTCGAGCCTACACCAAAAGAGTAGTACGCTAGACCATCTACTATACGAGGTATGATTCTAGTTGCCTCTACATTAGTATCTTCTTTTTTTGACACATGCGCTTCTAAATCTTTTATATCGTAGGTGATTGTTGGAATTTTGGGCCTCAAAATTGAGTCATATCATGGTATGATCACATTAGATACCCCATTAGGTATCCGTTAAAAGAGAATTATTCATTTTCAGAAAATTACTTTCAAGGTGGGTGGTTACCTTTTCATGTGGAACCTGTATGTTCTGGATATGACAGGTTTTGATGTAATAATCGGGATGGACTAGTTAGTTCCCTATAGAGCCCAGATTCACAGCTATCGTTGGAGGGTGGCATTTACATCACTAGAGGGTGACACACATATGCATAATGGAGAATGGGATCTTAGTGCGACACGAGAAGGACAAGAACACCAGAGTTTAGGTGGTATCACAAAACATGTTTCCAGTCTTTATCTTGATGACCAGGAGTTACCACCATATGTTTATCCTCCGGTGGTGGAGCATTTTAGGGATTTATTTCCTGATGATCTCTCTGGTATACCTCCACTGCAAGAGGTGGAATTTACTATTGAGATTATACCTAGAGCAGCACTAGTGACCATTCCTCTTTATAGGATGACACCTAAGGAACTTCTGGAGCTCAAGAGTCAGCTGGAGGACCTGGAAGCAAAAGGCTTTATACGTCCCAGTACTTCTCCTTGGGGATCACTGATTCTCTTTTCCAAGAAGTCAGATGGTACCCTTCATCTTAGAGTGAATTATTGTAAGTTAAATCAACTGACTATTAAGAATCAGTATCCATTTCCTCAAATCGATGACATCTTCGATCTGCTCTGAGGAGCGAAGGTGTTTTCAAAGATAGATTTGAGGTTGGGCTATCACCAGGTGCATGTTAGGACTTCGGACATACCTCACATGACATTCAGGAGCAGGTATAGTCTCTATGAGTACATAGTCGTGCCGTTTGGGATTACAAATGCACCTTCAATGTTTATGGCTCTTATGAATTGGATTTTTCACCCTTACCTTGACTATTTTGTGGTTGTATTTGTAGAGGAAATCTTAGTCTATTCACGCTCGAGACATGACCATGCATCCCATAATGCGATCACGCTGAATACACTAAAAGAGAATCATCTTTATGCTAAGCTCTGTAAGTGCCACTTTTGGATAAATAAAGTTCACTTCTTGGGTCACATTATTTCGGAGTCTGGAGTTTCAGTTGACCTTGAGAAGGTGAGTGCTGTAATTTATTGGGAGCAGCCCAAGAACATCTTTGATATCAGGAGTTTCTTGGGGATTGCTGGATATTATAGGTGATTCATTCAAGAATTTTCACGCCTAGCAGCACCGATTACAGCTTTGACAAAAAAGGGGTGAGATTCGATTGGTCAGAACCTTGTGAAGTAGATTTTCAGGAACTGAAGGGCCAACTAAATTCAGCATCGATACTGCTCTTGCCGGAGCCAGGTAGAGCTTATACGGTCTTTTTTGTTGCATCAGGTATCGGGCTTGGATCTGTCCTGATGTAGGATGAGCGAGTCATTGCATATAGTTCTCTTTAGTTAAATCCTCATGAACGGAATTATCCAACGCACGACCTCGAGCTCACAGTGGTTGTAGATTCTTTACACTGTTGGAGACACTATTTGTTGGGAAAGAGGTTTGTGGTATTCATTGACAACAAAAGCCTCAAATATATCTTCACTATGCGGGACCTAAATCTCAGGCAACGCAGGCAGGTCGAGTACCTGCAATCATTTGATTTCGAGCTGGGCTACACTCATGGGAAAGGAAATTTAGTATCTGATGCACTGAGTCGGAAAACATAGTCGCATGTGGTTTATGAATCTAATGAGGAGTGGAAGCTGATGGCCCTATTTTCGGAGATGCATGTTGAGGTTCTGGAGGGTCAGGGTCAGACAATTCTCTCATCCTTAGCGGTGACATCTACTGTTTTGGAACGGGTTAGGGCAAGACAGTTATCAGATCCGGAAGGCCTTGTTCTATGAGAGTGTCGCAGATGATGCCTCTACAGATTGGACCATGGATGAGGCTGATACTTTGTTGTTCTATGGGCGGGTATGGGTCCCAGCATACATTATAGAGGAGCTGATGAAGGATTTCCATGCATCAGCATGGGAAGTTCACCCAACCATCACCAAAATGTATCGTGATTTGTAACGACAGTACTGGTGGCCTAACATGAAGCGAGATGTAGCTAGTTTTATCACATGTTGTTCCACCTGTCATTAGGTGAAGGCGGAACATCAGTATCTGACAGGGCATTTACAACTGTTGTCCATTCTAGAGTGGAAATGGGATGATGTTTCTATGGACTTTGTAACCATTTTACCGAGGTCACCTAATGGAAATGATGTAGTATGCGTTATCGTTCACCGTTGGATGAAGGTCGCACATTTCTTACCTATGCGGGAGACCTTCATGGTTGATGACTTGGGAAGACTGTATGTCAAGGAAATAGTGCACCTTCATGGAGCACCTCATTCTATGGTCTCGGAAAGAGATCCTCATTTTACTTCTCATTTCTGGCAGGGTTTACATACGGCCTTGGGTAAACAAGTACTTTTGAGCACGAGCTATCACCCGCAGACTGACGGACAGACCGATCAGACTATATAGGTACTAGAGGATATGTTACGTGCATGTGTTCTTGATTTTGGAGGTTCATGGGAGAAACACATTCCTCGTGTAGAGTTCGGTTATAAAAATACCTTCTAGGATACCATTGAGATGGCTCCCTATGAAGCCTAATATGGTAGGCCTTGTCGCGTGCCTTTGTGTTGTCTTGAAGTAGGAGATGCAGCTATTCTAGGACCACGTCTTGTGCGGGAGACTACAGAGAAGATACAACTTATTAGGAAGCGTATGCAGAAAGATCAGTCTAGATAGTTGTCCTATGCTAACAAGCACCGACAACCTCTTGAGTTTGAGGTTGGAAACCGGGTTTTCTTGAAGGTCTCACCCATTTTGGGGGAAAAGATGTATACAGAATCAGGTTAAGCTTTCACTGAGGTTCGTTTGACCCTTTGAGGTGATAAAGCAGATCAGACCAGTAGCTTACCAGCTTGCACTTCCGCAGAGATATCCGGACATGCACGATGTTTTCCATGTATCTCTGCTATGCCGGTACTTTTCAGATCCGACTCATGTTTTCTAGCCTGATGAGGTTTAACTGGATATGGATGCTTCCTTATAAGAGTATCCGATGCGAATTGTTGACCGGAAGGTGTAGACATTTCATGGAAGGTCTGTTCCTCTTGTACGGGTGCTATGGAAGCATGACCGAGAATAGGATGATACCTGGGAGCGGGAGGCTAATATACGTTCTCAATGTCTTGATCTTTTTTTGATGACACCTCTGTACCCTCGGAAGGCCAACTCAGGGATGAGTTTCTTTAAGGAGGGGAGGTTGTAACGACCTGACTATTTGGGAAAGGTACGGATCGTTAGTTTTTCTTTCTAATATTTCCTTAAAGTTTTTTTTAATTTGTGTAACATCCTAAGGAAGGTCCGGGGAGTGTTCGGGGTTTGTTTGGAGCCCAGATGTTTGAGAAATGGACTTGCAGACAATGGCGCACGACCTGCGCATGACCTGCACATGGTTTCAGACAAACCGTGCGGCCTTTGGTCTGGAGGAAGTGAGGTGCGCATGGTTTGCGCACGGTTTTGGTAAACCCTGTGCCTAAACCATGCGACCCTATTCTGGGTGAAATTACCATTTTTACATTACTTTATTGTTAAAGATTAATCCCTTTTCTTCTTCCTCCTTCCTATGGACAGAATAAAAGGGAGCCCGCCTTGAACTCCAAAATATATCTCCCTATCTTTTCTTGGTTGTTCCTTCCACCGGTGTCCGAATCTCGATCCATTGAAAGCGTTGGATCACCATCAGTAATGCTTACCTCACGCACCCTTCTTTCCTCGGTGAATCTTGGTATCCGTTGTGTTATTTTACCACATGCTCATAAGCCCTATTTTCAGGGCTTTGGACTCGAACTCAGATCTCTTCCAACCTACTGCGAATCTGGGGTCGATATCAAGCGATCCTATGCCTACAGCTCTAAGGAAGGCAGTCACGTGGTGTCCATTTTGGGTTTCTGTCTTTTTGAGTTTATATCATCATGATGTGGTTTGTCTTTCACCAAACCCCTTATTGATATTTACCGCTTTATGTCTAAATGACCTGTGTGGTATGAGATTGATTAATATAACCTTGTTAGGGTGTTTAGATGAGGTGTGGACTGGGAGTGGTCAACCATAGGTGATATGCCTTGAGATTTGGTCATTTTTCACCTATGGACCTTAATGATATGTCTTGAACTGGATTTTCCATGTTAGGAAAATGGGATGGTTTAGTTAGAGGTTTTCTAGGATGAGATAGCTTGAACCTCTTAATGAATTGAGATTTATGTTTTCCTTATAATGTCATTGGAAAATGTAATGCTTTGTTAATGTGATATGATATAAAATGGAATGCCTTATATAATGTGATGTGAATGGTTATGCCTTGCAGTGTTGACATGCTAGGTGAACCCCCGTGTGTGGGCGGGAGGTATTCTTACCTCATACCTGATGAATCTCTGTGTGTGGGTGGGAGGCATTCTTACCCCATTCCAGATGAGTTCCTGTGTGATAGGATGAGAGGCATTCATACCTCGTGCCCATATAACCTTTATGGGTGGGAGGCATTCTTCCCTACGCCAGCTACAGTGCTTGTGGATGAGAGTCATTCATACCTCATGCTACTGATGACTATTACATATGTGAGAATCATGGATGAGAGACATGATTACCTCATGCCAGTGATAACCTATATCTATGTACTTATACTTCTAGTGTTTGTTCAAATTACCAGCCATGAGCTGAAGCAGGTGGACCCGCCAAGTGTCCATCCGAAACCTGAGCGGGAAGGTTTTTATTACTTGATTTACTTACTTGTAGTTTACTACACATTGTTTAACTTACGACACCTATTTGGATTACATGTAGACACCATTGGTGGTGGACTACTAAGACTTGTATCAAACCCTACTCGGGCGGCCGTTGGCACCCGTGTAGACTTTCCTGGTATAGGTACTAGTAGGGGAAAGGGCCTTGCTTCAGGTTGTTGATACATATATGTTCTAGCTGAAGTTCTATAGAAGAGGACTGAGCTTGGCTAGAGATTCTTGTGGACTAATTTTGTTCTTTGTTCTCTTTTTGTATTACTGTATATCATGTTTCCCATCTATTTCCATTGTATCATCATTCCATGCATCCATTTTGTATTAGACACTGCCTATGTGGATTTTTTATATTTATTACGGTTTTCCTTATTTCTGTTGTTTGGTTTGTATGTTTCCCTTTTCACCTGTTTATCCATTAGTTGTGATTCTGCTATTTAATCACTTGCTGTTATACCGCTGTGTACTCTGACATGGGGCTACTATCTCCCCACTGACTTACCAATACACCCCACTACTAGTCAGCAACCCCTGACATATGGGGAGACAAGACAGGGGTCATGTGGCCAACTGAGTTCGGGGCATGGGTTGAGGGGCAGTCGGGTCGAGGACGTCACAATAACGATGTTGTTTCCAACACTTTCGCCGGGGCGCATGCATCCGTCTGTGAGGATGCGCTGTTGTTACCTCACATTCCCACTTTCCAAAGGTGGGCGACATCCGTTCCTTGTTCAGGGACACTTGCTCCTTGACCGAAACGGGATGATGGGATGACAGTTCTTCCTTCCGTGGATTCCTCCTCGGAACTCATCACCTAGTCCGGGTCCCCCTTATAGATTTAATACGTGGTTCTTGAATCTCATTCCCAGTGCCATATCTTTATGGATGGTGGTTAATTACACTACTTCTGTCAGGACATTCCATGGGGTCTTGACATGGTAGCAACCTTCGGTCGGAGTAGATGACAATATCAGGCATGTCAGGGAATCTCTGGGTGTGTGGACATTGGGGAACCTATATTCTTCCTCATAAGAGGGCATCTCAAGGGTGCATAACCTGAGGCATCCCACATCGAATGCGGGTAATCACATGCCATAGGCATGTATCTGAGGTTTTCCTCATCTTGCCATGTTTAACATAGGGTATGTCGCGATTTTAACGTCTCGTAGAGACGGTTACACCAAAGGCATGTCATACGAGGTTTTCCTCAGGCGTCTCATGTTTATCATGAGGTAGGCCTCATGTTTAATATCTTGCGGAGATGGTTAAGCCAAAAGCGTGTCATCCGAGGTTTTCCTCAGGCATCACATGTTTATCACGAGGTAGGCCGCAAGTTTAACGTCTTGCAGAGACGGAATGAGAGTGATCAAAATGTCCCATAGAGACGGATCAGATTGGTACATCCCTAGGAGGGAACACCTGGAAGGTTTATCGAGTGGATGGATCAGAACTCCCAATGAGGACGGATCCGAGGTGGTGCGCCCCATGGAGGGGAGATGTCACATCGTAATGGCTGATTTTAACACCATTGAGGGAAGATTAGAGAGAGTGCACTGCGGAATGGGGGACACCAAGGTTTACCATTGGTTGGGATTGAACCTCAGGTAGTTTTATTACGTACTCTATACATATGAAAAAGATCAAAACCCACGTAGTTTGAAGGGGTGATGAATCGGGGTGTACACAGAGGACAACAACCCGGAGACATATTGGGGCTTACGCGTGGATATCATCCCAAGTACTACTAGGAGTAGTGGGGAGGGTGGATGACATGATCCCACTGGGATGTGGCGGCCCATGTAAGAATCAGGATGGATGATGAATGGATGAATGAAGTATAGGGGGAATGAAATGGGACCACCGTAAGGGCGATGATGAAGTTGGGATTGAGCCTCGAAGAGACCTCCTACATATCCCCGTGGCAGGGAATCAAAGTCTACGTAGTTTGGTTGGTGAAACTGATGTGAAGGGGGTCGGAGTGACGAATGGGTGGTGGGCTTCAAGCTCAGGGAGGCTTCCTACGTACCCTTCCTTGGCAAGGATCAAAGTCCATGTAGTTCAAAAAGTGTTTCGTCCATGAACTGACATGAAGGTGAACCCGGGGGTCCACTGGTGGTGGGCTTGAGCCTGGTGGAGGCTTCCTACATACCATGCCTTGACATGGATCAAATTCCTCGTAGTTCGGGAGTGGGTGTCAGATAACCGACATGAAGATGGACCTTGGTCCGATGGGTGATGGGCTTGAACCTCAGGGAGGCTTCCAACATACCATGCCTTGACATGGGTCAAAGTCCTCGTAGTTCGGGAGTGGGTGTCGAAGAACTAGCATAAAGATAGACCTTGGTCCTATGGGTGCTAGGTTTGAACCTCGTGAGATTTCCTACATACCATGCCTTGACATGGATCAAAGTCCTCACCGTTCATAATGGTCTGGGGCGTACACTCTAGGCTGCCCAAGTGTTGGTGAACCGACATGAAGGGTGTCAGAACGACCAATGCGTAGTGGACTTGAACCTCAGGGAGGCTTCCTATGTACCATGCCTTGACGTGGATCAAAGTCCCCATTGTTCAGGAGTGGTTGTCGGAGAACCGATGTAAAGATGGACCTTGGTTCGATGGGTGTTGGGATTGAACCTCGTGAGGTTTTCTACATACCATGCCTTGACATGGATCAATGTCCTCGTAGTTCAAGAGGGAATGCCGGTGAACCAACGTGAATGTGGTCAGAATGACCATGTGGTGGGATTGAACCTCAGGGAGGCTTCCTACATACCCTGCCTTATCAAGTACCAAAGACCACGTTGTTCAAAATGGTGTGGGTTTTACACTCTAGGCTACCCAAGGTGTTGGTGGACCGATGGTCAGAACGACCAGGTGGTGGGCTTGAACCTCGTGAGGCTTCCTACGTACTCCTCCTTAGCAAGGATCAAAGAACACGTAGTTCCGGATGGTTTGGGGCTTACACTCCAGGCTTCCAAAGTGTTCTTATCATGGTCGGTGCTTTCTCTAAGCCCACGTGAGTCATGGTTGGTGTGAGAAACAAGAGGCAGCGAGGACCTGACAATCACGGCGCAAGGGTGCGTCCATGAAGGGTGGTGAATGGGATGGAAATGTCATGAGGATGATGGTGGTACGAGATTGAGCCTTGAAGAGGATTCCTACGTATCCCTGTGGCAGGGAATCAAATTCCACGTAGTTCTTCTGATGACGTCTTACTGCCGATGGTGGGTTTCAACGGCTTACCGCTAGATTGGGCCACAACGGCTTACCGCTGGATTGGGTCACAACGGCTTACCACTAGATTAGGATGTCAACGACTTACTGCTAAATAGGATCACAATGGATTACCACTAATTGGAATGACAACACTGGATGAGGCTTACGCAAGGAAGTTGCCCGGGTGCCGCCATGGAGCGACAATGGTGAACGAGGCATACGCAAGGAAGCTGCCCGAGTGCTGCTATGGAGCGGGAATGGGGAACGGGGATTGTGCAAGGAAGCTTCCTGGGTGTTGCTATGGAGCAGCAATGGTGAACGAGGCTTATGATAGGAAGATGCCCAAGTGCTGCTATGGAGTGACACTGGTGGATGGGTCTTACGAAAGGAAGCAGCCCGTGATGTCTTCCTCATGTCTGGCCATGAGGGCATCCCAACCCACTGATGGATTGAGGCCTTCACCTATGCACTGGTGCACAAGAGGGATAATGCCAAGGGGTATTGGAATTATTCAATTGTAATCATGGCATTAGGGGTCTTATGCAGGGAGCATAAGTCATATCTTGTTTAATGGAAGAGGCATCCTATGTTTGGGACATAGGGTATACTACAGTTTATAGTCTTATATATAGAACTATTGGAATATCATTCTGGGAGCATAAGGCATCTCTTATTTGGAGAAAGAGGCATCCTATGTTAGTAACAAAGGGCGTACTACAATTTAGAGTCTTGTAGATAGGACTGTTGGCATCTCATTCTTGGAGCATAAGGCATCTCTTATTTGGAGAAAGATGCATCCTATGTTAAGAACATAAGGCATATTATAGTTTATAGTCATATAGAGAGGAATGTTGGCATCTCATGCTTGAAGCATAAGGCATCACTTATTTTGAGTAAGAGGCATCCTTTGTTTAGAACATAGTGAGAACTACAGTTTAGATTCATGTAGATATGACTATTGGTATCTCATGAATGAAGAATAAGGCATCTCTTATTTGGAGTAAGAGGCATCATATGTTTGGAACATAGGGAGTACTATAGTTTATAGTTAGGTAGAGAGGACTATTAGGCATAAGGCACCTAGAAATGGTTGGTGTTGGGGCTTACGCAAGGGCAGACCATTCTGGTTCAATCTGGAATAGGAGCCAAGTGATAGGGTTTGGAAGAGTTGATTGAGGAATGTTTCAACTCAAGGTACTCGGGGAATTGATGATGAGGATCTCAACATTGACATGGGAAACAAACCAAGAGGAAAATGTCGATTGAAGGTATTTCATGGTGTGAAGAAGAGTCTCTCAAATCATGTTATTCTATAGGTGAAAGGGGGCTGTGCATAAGGGTGCAATGGAAAATGCCGACATCCCGGTCCGAAAATTTCGCGGTGCGACTCTCCATTTTTCATGGGGGTCTATGACGGTAGCAAAGGGACCAACACCGTATCCTAGCATTGACCCCCGAGTGGGGGTGCGGGGGCACGGCCCCCAAGGTATGGACCGGTGGGAGCGAAGGTAGGATCCTCGTAATGGATTGGTCTTCGTGAAGTAGCTTCGCGGGGAAAAGGTCTCGCGGAGCAAAGGCCTCTCGCGGAGCAGGAGTGTCTCGTAGAGCAAAGGCCTCTCGTGTAGTACTCGCGGGGCATGGACTCATAGAGCATGGTCTCACAGAGCATGGTCTCACGAAGCATTGTCTTGCAGAGAATGGACTCGTGGATCAATGACTCTGAGGAAGCTACTCGCGGAGCAGGGGCTCGCAGAGCCGCTTCATGATGGAAAGTGGAGCTCCACGAACCAGGATATTGGCTGCCCAAGGGGCTCTGTGGCCATCCAAGGGATGGAGTGGCCATCTATAGAAGTGGGGGGGGGGGTGATCTAGGTATTTATAGTCAAGGGGTGCCATGATGCAAATATCTCTTGGCGCGGAGACGCAGCTTGCTCCGTGGCGGATCGCGAACGTCAAATGCGGTCGCGGAGCGTCCCACCTCCTTGCTTCGCGGTGGGTCTACGCAACATATCGCAAATGTCAAACAGTTTCATAGATTTTCCCAACTCCTCGCTTCGCGGAGGGTCTTCGCAGTGCGTTGCGAATGTCAAATGGGTTCGTGGAGCATCCCGCCTACTTGCTTTGCGGCGGTGCTCTTCAATCGCGGAGGGGGTTCACGAACGGGTTTCGCGAACCAGCTTTCTAGACCAACTTCAAATGTCCATAACTCTTAATCCATAACTCCGTTTGGTCCCTACGACCTACCAAATCAAAGCTTGTGAAATGTGATATGATCTTTGATCATGTATGGAAGTATTTGGAAAATTTTGGGGATGCGTTTTCCAGTTCCAAAAAATGCCACCCCTAAGAACGGGGTCCAACGAGGACGATGAGGGTGAGGCCGACAACGTTCTAAGGAAATGACTAAGGAAAACACTTGCTTTGGTGTCCATTTTATATTGATCATATTGAGGAGACAGTCGACTAAATCCCTAAGCCCGCGTGAGGCATGATCGGTGCGGGAAACAAGAGGTAATAGGAGATTCTGTACGAGAGTGTTAAACAATGGAATGTGTAATGGGATTAGCATAGGACATAATCACCATTTGGGGGAATATTAAAAGAGAGGGGGGTCATTGCTGGAGAACATGGCTCTCTGGACAGCCAACCTTCTTCTCCCACCGTGCTCTAGTGCACGAGCGGGGTAACACCAGGGGCGTTAGAATCAATCCGAACTGAGGGAAGTGGAAGGTGTGAATCACGATACCCAGGATTTGGAACATTGTGGGGGTGGCGTGAAAATGAAGGATAACTATTGACCATGTTTGAAACACAGTATCCTTATTGAATTAGCCTGGAATGGGGGTAGACAAATGAGGGTCGACCGTTGACCATGTTCGAAAAACGGGACCAGTCTCAAATTTCATCCATTAGTCATTCAGAATGTTGGCCCTGGATAGTAGGAAGGTCATAATCCGAGCATCCACAATGTTAGGGGTTTCCTCCAGACATGAAAGAGGATGAGAGTCTGAATTAGAGGTATGCAAATCATGGGGTGTGAAGTGATGGTTTGTTCGAACAGAATCCAACACTGATGGAATTATACCACCATGGTGGAAGTACGCTATATGGGCGCATCGGGTTGATCATGGATCATTCATTATTTTAGAAATGGCCTCTCTGGAAATGGGGTTCTCTCTTCCCAATGCCATCGTGGGGAATCCTGAACTTTTTCGGGGAAAAATTTCAGTTACATGGTTACTCACTAGGGGTCAGTCTAGGGGCCAGAAATGGAAAGGAATAGGACTTATGATTCCTGTGGCTAGACCTCGGGCGAAATACTGGGGTGTCTCTACGTATCCCATGAGGATGGGAATCAAGCCATACGTAGTTCTTGAGGCACAGTTTAACGTCATGTGGGACAATAAGAATCCTGGTTGTGCCGGTACACATCCTACCACAACTACTAAGACCATGTGGGTCGTGCTCAATGTCGGAAACAAGAAGTAGTGGTGGGAATTTCCCGACACAGGAAGGGGCATGTTAG
Organism: Viscum album; assembly: GCA_963277665.1. Lineage (NCBI taxonomy): Eukaryota > Viridiplantae > Streptophyta > Magnoliopsida > Santalales > Viscaceae > Viscum > Viscum album. Next base: position 540,808,676 of record OY728145.1, read on the forward strand.
GACGAAGGGACATTCGGTGAAAACTGGCCCAATGATGCTAACTCATCCATGAGGTGCACCTAGACGTGCGAAGAGATAAAGCCGAGTATGTTGGAATTCCACTTGAACATGAGGAAGTGGAAATGTGTGAATCATGATGCTCGGGATTTGGATTGCAATGATGGCGGTGTGACGATGGAGGATAAGTGTTGACAATGGCAGAAATGCAGAATCCATATCACATTATCCTGGAATGGGGACAGACAGATGAGGGTCGACTGTTGACCATGTTCGAAACATGGGACCATGTCACAAATGTTGTCAGAGATCCCTTGGGATGTTGGTCTAAAATGATTAGAGAGCCCTTAGGCCCAACATCCATGGAGAGCCCTTAAGCATAGAATCCATGTTGTTCGAGGGTCCTTTTGGATGTGGAAGAGGATGAGGATCCAAATAGCGATATCACCATGCCTGGACATGGAATGGGAGGAATGTCTCCATGAAGATTCCACACTTATGTCTCTTTGTCAAAACACATCTGAATACAACAAAGAGATGTACTAGATAGAGGGAGTCGAGTCCCTTCCCATAGGAAAATCATAGTTTAGGGTCGTAGAATTCGGACCATGGATGGTAGGAAACACAAGAAGAACATGGTTGGGTAACTCAAATATCTAACATGAATGGGAACCGGGGGTTCTGACCACCACGTGTTCTCGGGAGTAGGTTTTAGGTCTAGGGACCAAAAACAAGAGTTAATCTAGGCCTAATGCAAAATGAAAAGGCATTCCTATGTACCCCATGGGTATGGGGATCAATCTTCACATAGTTTTTGAAAGGGTCTTAGTTTAAAATCTTAGAATTCAGACAATGAATGGGTAATGAGAGTAGGAGACACATGGTAAGGTGGTTACAAAACCCAGCATGAATGAGGACTTAAGCTCTAATTACCATGTGTTCTTTGGGGAAGTGCTCGAGTCGAGGGACCGAACACGAATGTTGGGATGGCCCCGCAGGGAAGTGCTTGGGCGCTCCTACTTATCTCATAAGGATGAGAATCAATCCACACATAGTTCTTGAAAGGTGGAATGACACGGTAAAGTACCAGTGTAAAGGATGAAAGGGTGTGCAGGTGTGGCCCTCGTGCCAAGAGAAGCTGTATTCAATAAATCTTGTTTTTCCTTTAAGGTGAGTGGTTTTTTTGTGAAGTAACTGGCCTAGGGTAGCAAGCCCTGGTTTCGCCACAAGATCAAGCCGTTGTAGGTGTTGAAAAATGGCATGGAAAATGATAGATACCCAACGTGACTTCCTCTTGAGTGACAAAATCACAATGTAGTGCCGTTTTTCATCATGCGGCCAGGATGATATTGTCACAGTTTAGGGTCATGCGATAGGACCAAGCATGTATTTTAACATCATGCAGCATAGACGTAGCAGAGACGATACCATGTGGGGAATGTGTTTGGTGAAATAAAACATTCCGTTCGTGAACGGGGACATTGTTCCGTATCAAACTGTATGTAATTACGAGAGAGAGACTTCAAGCCAAGGGGCCTACATAGATGTAATAGGTAAAGAGGAGGAGAGACTTGCTCCCAAATGAGGTGGACCCAAAAATGAGTCATTCGGGTTGTCCTACGTATCCCATATGAGTGGGAATCAATCCATATGTAGTTCTAGTGGATTCCTTTTAATGCCGTGCGGGACAAGAGGGACAGGAAACAGGAGGGATAATTTTTTAGAATGAGGTGCACGTGGTGAGACTATTGAAAACCCAAAGTGAATGAGGACATAATACCGTACCACGCCACGCGGTCCTATATTAAATGTCTAGAAGGCAGGACAGAAAAGAAAAATTAGTAAAACTCAGGATAGACCCAAGTCTGGGCATTCCTACATATCCCAACATGATGGGAATCAAGTTGTGCATAGTTATGGGGAGAAATTAGTTTATGGTCTTAGAGCTCAGACCGTAGGATCCCCTAAGGACGCCATATTGCAGCTTTGTCCCCCTGACGCGCTGAGGTGCACTAGGGGATACCGCCAAGAGTGTTGAGATTCCACCTGGACACGGTGGGGTGGAACATAATGTGAATCATGCAACCAACATTCAAGGCCTGAAGGGGTTGGAGTGATGACAGTGGATAACTATTAACCATAGCGGAAAAACAGTATCCTATCGCGTTAGCCTGAAATGGGGATAAAAAAATGAGCATCGACCGTTGACCATGTTCACAACACAGGATTTGTATCAATTTGTTGTCAGAAACCCTTGGGGGAGTTTGCCCGTAATGGTAGGAGAACCCTTAAGCATAGTATCCATGCTGTTCTTGGGGGTCCCTCTTGGTGTGAAAGATAATGGCGGTCCGAATGAAAGGGAACACGAAGCTTGACAAATGAAAGGAACTTGCCTAATTTGAATCTAACACTCTTGGTCCTAGACTAGAGTACTCTTAACACATGGGAGAACCACTATAAGGGGTTGAGGGACTCAACTTGAGGGCGGCCAAGATATGGCAGATTCCTAGGAGAAGGAAGGGATGGAACCAAAAACCCAACGTGAAGGAGGGTGTAGCCCTATACCACACCTATATATCCCCCTCATGGAGAGGGACATGCCAAAGGGCCTAGGTGACCAGGAGATCGGGAGATCTCTAATAAATGGGGTTGGACCTGAAGTCCAGACATCTGTGTGGTCCTACATATCCCATAAGGATGGGAATCAAGCCATACATAGTTCTGGACAAGATCTTAGTTTATGGTCTTACAGATCGGACCGTGAATGGATGGAAACTTTCCAAGTAAGTGCAGACCTCGACTCGATCCCTAAGCCCACGTGAGTCAAACTCGGTGTAGAAAACAAGGGAGGAAGGTCCTTATTGTAATACCCAGAACGTCCATCAAAGGGAAGTCGGTGTACAGTCCCGAAGGACACCCTTACCATGACTTTTGTCCTTCTAACGTGAAAATGCGCACTGAGGAATAGTATCAAGAGTTTTGAAGCTCAACTTGGACATGATGAGGTAGATATGGATTTGAATCGTGTAACTGACATTTTGGGCTTAATGGGGTTGGCATGGAGATGGAGGATAACTATTAACCATGGCGGAAAAATAGTCTCCATATCGCGTTAGCCTGATGTGGGAACAACAAATGAGCATCGACCACTAACCATATTCGCAATGCGGGATTTTTATCAATTTTTTGTCCAAAACCCTCGGGGGTGTTGGCCCGTAATGGTAGGAGATCCCTTAGGCGTTGTATCCATGCCGTTCTTAGGGGTCCCTTCGGGTGTGAAAGGTCATGAAATCCCTGATGAAGGGGAACACAAAACATGAAATGTGGGTGAGAACATGTCCGAGTAGAGTCCGACACTCCAGGTAATAAACCAGAGTACCCTTAGGTACATTGGTGGACCGCCGAAAAGGGTTGACGAAATGGATCAGGAGAGGTAGGCCAAGGGGAAAATGTGGGATGGAGATTTCTGGGAGATGGGGCTGGACCTGAAGCCTAGACATTCGGGTGGTCCTACGTATCCCATATTGATGGTAATCAATCCACATGTAGTTCTCGAAGATACCCAGGGGCAGGATAACCTAACAAGGATGTGTACGGCGTGGCATGTAACCCGACATGAATGAGGACATAATCTCGCACCACACCACAGAGCCCCGTAAGAGAGAACCTGGGCCAGGGGCCTGAAAAGGCCAAAGGGCCTGATAGTTGGGCTTTGTCCATGAAGGCCTGGCCTACTCGCAGTTTAACGTCTTGCAGTGAGGACGAGAGTTGGGGAATAGAATTCCCTGGACATGGGAGGTGTACGACACAATGAGTAACCATACGTGAATGAAGAAGTAATCCCACACCACACCGTACACACCGGGTGTGAACTTGGGATAAGGGTCCCGAGAAGGCTAAGGGGCCTGAGGCTGGGCCTGGGCCAGGAAGGCCTGACCAGCTTGTAGTTTAACGTCTTGCAGTGAGGATGAAGGTCGAGGAATAGAATTCCCTGGACATGGGGTGGTGTACGGAACAATGAGAAACCCGTCGTGAATGAGGACGTAATCCCACACCACACCACACACTCCGAGTATGAACTTGGGCTAAGGGGCCTGAGGCTGGGCCTCGGTCAGGAAAGCCTGACCAGCTTGAAGTTTAATGTCTTGTAGTGAGGACGAGGGTCGGGGCCCCAGAAAGGCCAAGGGGCCTGAGGCTGGGCCTCGGTCAGGAAGGCTTGAATAGCTTGCAGTTTAACGTCTTGCAGTGAGGATAAGGGTCGGGGGGCCCGGAAAGGCCAAGGGGCCTGAGGCTGGGCCTCGGTCAGGAAGGCCGGACCAGCTAGAAGTTTATCATCATGCAGTGAGGACGAGGGCTAGAAAAGGTGTCTCTTCCAGGGATGTGTATGGCACGACGAGTAACCCGATGTGAATGAGGATGTAATACCACACCACACCACACAATCTCATAATAGAGAACCTGGGCGAGGGGCCCGACAGTTGGCCCTACCCGGAAAGAGTTTGTCGGTTCAGGACGGGGCAGAACGAATCACTACACTTGATGCTTGGAACATCTTGGGTTGGACCTGAAGATCCAGGGTAGTTGTTGACCATGTTCTAAACACGATATCCCTATGGTGACCTGATATGGGCGCAACAAATGAGCATCGACCACTGACCACATTCAAAACGCGGGACCTGTATCGGCTTGTTGCTCGGTACCCTCGAGGGTGTTGGCCAGAAATGGTAAGAGGGACCTTAGGATTAGTATCCATATCATTCAGGGGCCCTTCTAGATGGGGAAGGTGATGGAATCCCAATCAAGGTGTGGGTGAAGCATAGCTGTACCCATCTACAAAATAGGCGAACATCTACGTACAGCCAGATCGAGGCTAGCTCGATATGAATTGGGGAAAAATTATGCACCCTACCATATGTATTGACCCGAGGGGAAGATTCTGGATTTTGGGATGGGCCAACAGACAAAATTTCTGGACGTTCCTATGTATCCCATAAGGATGGGAATCAACCGTACGTAGTTCTGAAGAGGCCATGAAGTTTAACGTCGTGCGGTGAAGACGTTGGAGGATAGAAGAACGGGACTGGGCACATGGTGCGACCATTATAATCCTCGTACGAGTGGGGCTAAGGAAGCCTACTCTACATCATACGAGGACCCTTCAAGGAAGCTATACCCAAGGGGGATAATCAAAGAGAAAAGTTTGGGGTTGGGCTCAAAACAAAGCGTCTGAGCGTTCCTACGTATCCCATGAGGATGGGAATCAAGCCATACATAGTTATAGAAGCACAGTTTAACGTCATGTAGGATGATGAAACACATATCATCTGGGGATGTGTATGGTACGGAGAGTAACCCGGTGTGAATGAGGACATAATCCTATACCACACCATACAATCCCACAAGAGAGCCTGGATCGGGGAAGGCCATGGGGCCTAAGGCTGGGCCTCGATTAGGAAGGCCTGAACAGCTTGCGGTTTAACGTCTTACAGTGATGATGGGGGAGATCTTAGTTTAGGGTTATAGAGCTCAGACCATTTTGTAGTTTATTGTCATGCGGGACGATAATGAGCAGTGTAATGTCATGACGGACGATGATGTAGTTTAACGTTGTTCAGGATGATGTTGTAGTTTAGAGTCATGTAGGACTGAACAGTTTAAAGTAATGCAGGACCATCGTGCAGTTTAGGGTCATGCGGGACCATCCAGTTTAAGGTCATGTAGGACCATATAGTTTAAGATCGTGCGGGACTGTCCAGTTTAAGGTCATGTAGGACCATATTGTTTATGGTCATGTGGGACTGGGGTGCAGTTTACGGTCATGTGGGACCCTACAGTTTAAGGTCGTGCGGGACCGGGGTGCAGTTTAGGGTCATGCGGGATGATAATGTGCAGTTTAATGTCATGACAGAAGAATATGAATTGTTTTACATAATGCAAGATGATGATGCAGTTTAATGACATGCAGGACGATAATGATCAGTTTAACGTAATGACAGACGAAGATGAATTGTTTTAGGTCATGCAAGATGATGGTGTAGTTTAATGTCGTGCAGGACGATAATGTGAAGTTTAATGTCATGACAGAAGAGGATGAACAGTTTTACGTCATGTAGGACGATGAGGCAGTTTTATGTCATGCAGGATGATAATGATCTGTTTAACGTCATGATGGGTGAAGATGAACAGTTTTACATCATGCAGAATGATGGTGTCGTTTAATGTCATGTCGGACGATAATGTGTAGTTTAATGTCATGACGGACGAAGATGAACAATTTTAACATCATGACAGACGAAAATGAACAGTTTTACGTCATGTAGGATGATGATGCAGTTTAATGTCATGCAAGACGATAATGATCAGTTTAATGTCATGAACGATGAAGATGAACAGTTTTACATCATGCAGGACGATGATGTAGTTTAATGTCATGCAGGATGATAATGTGCAGTTTAACGTCATGACAGATGAATATTGTTATGTAGTTTAACATCGTGCAACTAGGACATGGTTTTCACGTAGTTTAACGTCATGCAACTGGGACGTGAAACCACACAGATTGTGTTTGTAGTGGGATGGTCATCTCTACCCCAATCTAGTGGGTTGGGATGAGGGGGGAATCATATGATGGGATTTCCCTAGAATTCCATGATCATAATAAACCTTCCACGAGCTGGGGTCAAGGCCATAGGGAGGACCTCTATGGTTGGACCAACGTGGCAATTGGGATGACACAGAGTGTCGCAAGGGTAGTAGGGATGACTAAATTCCCTATGTCCTGTGGGGCGATGATGCTAGGAAGGCGTGGAAGCCTGGAAAGTCAGTACGATGGGTTGATGGAGCCCGGAAGGCATGGAACCTTGAGCATCGGTACGATAGGGCGACGGAGCCCGGATGTTATGGAATCCTGGACGTTGGTACGACGGGGTGATGAATCTCGGAAGGCACGAAATCCTGGAATGTCGGTACGATGGGGCGATGGAGCCTAGAAGGCATTGAAGCCTGGTGCCGAACAATGGTGGTACGGAGAGCACCTCCATAGTGGCTAGTGATAATGGTTCAGGGTCGACAAAGCGCCGATAGATTTGGGGAAGTATACCCCCTGCACGGCCTCTTGAGGCGGCGAGATCAGTGAGGAGATGAAGGAGTCGGGTGGCGGATGCCACCTGCGCAGCCTCTTGAGGCGGTGGAGTCAGCGAGGAGCCTATGGAGTCGGGTGGCGGATGCCACCTGTACGACCTTTTGAGGGGGCGGAGTCAGCGAGGAGCGGATGGAGTGGGGTGGCGGATGCCACCTATGCGGCCTCTTGAGGCGGCGGTGTCGGCGAGGAGCCGAAGGAGTGGGGTGGCTAATGCCACCTGCACGGCCTCTTAAGGTGGCGAGATCGGCGAGGTACCAAAGTTGTTGGGTGGCTTATTCCACCTGCATGGCCTCTTGAAGCGGCAGATTCGGCGAGGAGCCGAAGGAGTTGGGTGGCTGATTCCACCTGTGCGTCCTCCTGAGGTAGCGGAGTTGACGAGAAGCTGAAGTAGTTGGGTGGATGATGTGTAACAGCCCGAGATTTTATGAAAAATATTCTTTTTTTTATTTCACTAATGTCTTGTGTTGTACGCTACACCAAAAAGAGCTTGCACAACACGCATCCTTGATTTGCCTTGCATTACACGCAATCGCGACCTTCTTCGATAGCGTGTGTAGTACGCAATAACAAGTTTCACTAAACAACAATACGCTATTAAAATATTATTAAAACTAGCCGTTATGAATAGTAATAACCAATTTTTGAAATTTTTTTAATTTTATTTTTCAAAATGGAATTCATTTTTGGATTCATAATATCAAAATTAGCTTAGAGTGAAATTTTGGTACTTTTCGGATAACTTTCATATTCTGATGAATAGTGAAAATTACTAAATTATAATTAAAAACAACTTTTTTTAATCAAAATAATTAATAGTGATAAATTATTAATTTGAGTTGTTTTAAAGTATATTTAGAATATATTTTTATAATTTAATACAATGTTGGTCATTGGATGTAATTTCACATTTAAACTAGACATAAACAAGTGTCAATCTTTTGATAGATATTGTTTCTTAAAAACACGCTATTTGTTTTAACAGCGGGATTTAATTATAAAATTAATTAATGGAACTTTTATGTAATGAATTTGGTAAAATAGACTTCATTTTTGAATTTGGAATATGAAATATAGCTTGGGATGAAATTTTGGCACTGTTCTGAAAAACATCAATTTTTGATGAATAGTGAAACTACTAAGTGGTAGGTTAAAAACTGAATTTTGCATAAAACTTAATTTTACCGCTTCTGTGAATGGAATTTCGAAAATCCGACAGACACGGTTAATATCAAGGACTAAAATGTGGTTCAATGAGATGAAAATAATTTTTGGTGAATAGTAACTTTTTACTTTTTTTTACCACGGTTAATAGTAAATAGGGTAACTAAGGGTAAATATGATATTACTATTACCCTAACACATGTCCTAATTCTATTGGATAAGTGTAATTCGACCAAAAACAACCTTATGAATATAATATGACCATTTAGGCCCACTTGGATTAGATTAGGACATTTATTATTAATTTATTTAAAGAAGGGTTAAAAGAGTTAAAATAAAAGTTTATTTACTAAAACATTTTTAATATGGGGTTATACATAAGATAAATTCGATTGTAAATATTTATTAGAAAGATAAAAAGATTTCCTACATGATGGTATTTTATTTGTAATTTTTATACATCAAATAATTTAATTTATTTATGACACAAAGATGATGCAGTAATTATCTTGTTAACGAAATATTGACATAATTGATGTTATAAACACCAAAATAAATGTAATTTGAGACTTTTTATGAATTCCACTAATTTTCTAGGATACTATGATATATTAATGTTGATTTAATCAACTTGGTTCGAACATTTAATTCTGTTATGACTTTCACAAAAATCATATATCAAATAGTGTCAAAATTGACACAAAATAGTTTTTAAATCAAATATTATATTATTAATTGTTATTTTATTCCCAAAAATCTAAGGTTCGGCCAAATGACTTAGATAAGGATATATATATTAATAATAAACAATTTGGGGTTCGTTTGGCATGTTATAGTAAGTGTATTAACCATATAGTGAAAGAAAACAAAAAGACACGGTAAATGTTAAATTATTTAACTTAGAGTTAAATCTAATTGATAAGGTTAAAATAATATCCTAAACTTGTCTAAATTCTATTGGTTGATAGGATTTCGACGCATCCCCACTTTAGCTTCGAAATAAGACCCTTTAGAACCATTATAAACCGATTTTGACTTTAATATAAAATAATATTTTGAGGTATTCCTAAGGTGCCCCTCTCCTCCCCTATAAAAGGACACCTCCTCCCCCTCCTCCTCACACCAATTTGAGCACTCAAGCTCGGCCAACCCCTGCCAAAATCTCTTCTCCACTTCCCTAGCAACATCCTAGAGGTTCTGGTCTTCCTCAAAGACCAATTCTAGTGCCCTAAGAGGAGATCTCAAAGAGGCGCTTCAAAGAAGAGGTAATTACCGTTACCAATTCTTTCATCTTTATTTCTTCTTCCACTTCTTCTTCTTAGGTTGTTTCATTATGAAGTAATAACATCAGTATCACTCATATACTGATATGTTATTATAAGTATGAAACAACCCTATTTCACCATCTATCCATCCTACGGAAAAAGAAATCACCGCGCGTGCGTACGTACGGAATACCGTCTCCACGCCGTGGTGTAATCTATTTTCCACCACCACCTTACATGGATGGGTATAATGGTGTAAAGAATAACTATACATAGTTATTAAAACATCATATTGATTCTGATATATTGTATAATCCACTCCAATTCAATTCAGTATTTATGGAAATGATATCATCGCTCGTGCGTACGTACGGACTACCGTCTCCACAATGCGATGAGATTCATTCTCCATGTTAACCATTTAAGAATGATTATAAAGTATATATAAGAAATAATAATGAAATATATGACATTATAAAGTTACTGGATTTATGTATATATATATGTATGTCATCAACTTACTTCCATTCAAGACAATAAGGAAAGGAAAACAGCGTTCATGCGTACGTACGGACTACCGTCTCCATGAACGGTGTTTTTCATTTTATTTATCTACCTATTATATATATATATATATACTGAATATATATGATATATAAATCATATTTTATATTCTGGAAGTGAGTAAATCATGATATAAGTAATAATGATTTCAAGAACAACAAGTCAAAACACCTACGATAAATGAAATGATTTTACCCAAAACGCTTCTTTAACATGGAATTTACAAAAGAACGGGTAATATAATGTCATAAGTGAACCATATATGATATCATAACAATGAATATGATTCTGTAATAAGTCAATAACATGATTTAAATCATTATACAGGAGGTTCAGACACTTACAAAGCAAGTCGGACCTAAGGTAAGGGAAATATCACAATCTCATTTTTATCCGAGATTGTTTATACTTTGAAATTTACTGGGGTGTATTTTATCATCCACATCCATGTTTCCTCAATATGTAATATTATTTCCATCCACCTATAATTGTTTAAATCCAATTTTACCCTTCGGTGAGTTTTTAGTAAAAGATATGAAAGGAATCTTTTGTCGTTTTTCATACGAGGTACTTTTTTGACTTTTTCGACAAAAGTACGAGAAGAATGTTTTTTTTTACTTATACGGCATGAATGGATTTTTAAAACATTATTTCCAAGAAGCTTCCTTTACAAGTTTTCAAGTTTATTTTTAATCAACTTCTTTTATTTTAAAGTCGTATGACATGTTATGAAAGGAAAAATGTTTTTGAAGAAGAAAGGATATTTTCCTCAAGAATTCATTTCAAGTGTTTTATCAAAATTATTTTCCATCTAAGATAATAAAGGGTTCTGTTTCTATCCATATTTTTACATTGATTTGACTATGTTGTGATGGAATTATGTTTATGAATTCCTTTATCTTATATGAATGGTTTTATGATGTCATGTTGTTTAAGAATCCCATTTTTTATTACATGGGTTATGAAATGATGCATGATTTATGATTTCGTGGCACACATAAGAATGGTATCATTATGAGATGGTTGGGACCTATATCTCCCTCCAATGCATTGGGTAAAGATTTTATATCTCATGAGATAGACATGGCTGGAATGGTAGGTTATACCGGTTCAGTGAAACAGGACTGAAACGAGGGTTACTCGATTCAGAAAGGGACTTTGTCCACTAAGATAGTCTTGGCAATGAGTCTTGACTAACATGAAATGATTATCTATGATTATGTGTGAATGCCACAAAGTTTCATGTTTTAAGTTATGATTATTGTGATTACATTTCACTGCCATGATTTATCCCATGTTATGAAATTATGCTCTCTTTTGCAGGTTAAGATTTCCGAAAGTTATGTTCTTATGAATATGATGTGATTGATTTTTTCTTTTGTTTACCCTTACTGAGCATCTGAGCTCACCCTTTTATGTTTTATTTTTCCCAGGATATAAAGAAAGGTTTTAGGTAAAAAAAAAAGGGAAGATCTTTATGGGAGATATTGAAGATCTTTCACCACGATTAGAAGACTACGTTCCGAGTTTCCAAAGACACTAAACTATTACGATCCTTGTGTGTGTGTTTTTGTTATGTACTAAGTATTCCGCAAATGTAATGTAATGTCCATGTACGTCAGGATTCGGGTCTCTACAGTTGGTATCAGAGGAAAGGTTTAGTCAACCTTTGGAAACTAGGATGCGAAAACGTTAGTGAAATCCCTAGAGATATTTCTAAGGTATGTCTAGGGATGTCCCTAGGGATAAGTATACGTATAGGTTATAGTAATAGAATTACTCTAACGATCATAGAATTAAACCTAAGATGTTGGATATTGAAGGTACTCCCCCTTTATTATGTTGTTTTCCCTAGCATGATTTTTGCCTCTCACACTATTCTTTTTGGGTTTTAGACGATGGCTGGAACCCGAAGGAACCGTGTTGATCAATGCAATGGACAATGCAATGATTGCCCTCCTGAACAAACAAATGTTATGGGGGATGGAGTGAAAAATCTTATTGCTATACTTACACAAGCTATGAATCATTCTGGACTTCCAAATGAGCAGAGAAGGGAACAATATTCTATTGAGTCCTTCATGAGGCAACGTCCACCTTCTTTCAGTGGGACTTCTGATCCACTTGTGGCTGAACAATGGATCAGTACTACCGAAAAGATATTTTCAGTTCTTCAATGTTCTGAACATGATAAAGTCATCTTAGCAGTATATCGTTTGGAAGGTGAAGCTGATCAATGGTGGAATCTTATCAAGAATACGAGGCCAAGAGATGAAATTGAGTCCATGGAATGGGACGAGTTCAAGAACTTATTTTTCAGTAAGTACTTCCCTCGTATTCTTCGAACAAAGATGGAGAAAGAGTTTCTTGAACTGAAGCAAAGGGACGATGAATCTGTTGGTACCTATGAAGAAAATTTTACAAGACTTGCAAGGTATGCTTCTGGAATTATCATCCAACCTGAAAGTAAAGTTGATCGATTTTTCAGTGGCTTAAAACCAAGTCTTCGAAGGGCATTAGCTATAAGAGACTTCAGTAGCTATGAAGAAATTGTGCGTTGTGCTATCAAGGTAGAAATGGAAGTTGGTGTTACATATCCATCTCATGGTTTTGACAAGAAACGAAAGATGGAGTTCAAGGAGAAATCTCAGAATAATGGTGAAAAGAAGATGAATGTTTCCTTATGCACAAAGTGTGGAAAGAAGCATGGTGGAGATTGTCTTAAAGGGACTAGAAAATGTTTTAAGTGTGGAAAAGAAGGTCATCGAGCAGCTGAGTGTCGATGTAATGGAAAAAGGGTTTCTAATGATGTGAATAAAGCAAACACTGCAGAGAACGCACCGCCAACACTTCAATGCTTCAAGTGCAAGGAAATGGGGCATTATGCTAATAATTGCCCTAATCCAAGGGTTAGTGATGATCAACATGAGCAACCACTGAAGGCAAAGGACAAAGGGAAATCACATGCGATCACTATTGGCAATGTTGAATATGACAACGATGTGGTGGAATGATTAAGTGTTTATGTAATGGGATTACAAAATAATGTTGTATCATTGAGTATTGCAATATTTATTGATGTGGTATTCAAAGTGATTGAGATATTTTCTGGAAATAAGATGATATGCGCATAATGAAGACGAGAAAATGAAATGTTTAATAGTATTCATGAGCTCATGATTGATATAAGGACTAAGTGATATCATGGTTTGAGTATATAGAATTTTGAGGATTTTGGTATGTGGAAAGTGTTAACTTTAAACTGCATTCATGTTTTCACTAAGGTATTCAAGCGAATAAATGATTAAGGACTTTGAATGTTTGGAATGTGACCAACAAGACATATCTTATGATATGTGGGGATCAACGACAGTATTAAATCTCTGGTAATCGTTGTCACTATATTATGAGAGTGGACTGCAATATTATGTATAAGACTAAAGATTAGACTGGATTATGTTGGACATAAGTTAGTATTGTTTAAGGATAGAAGATTTTCGATATTATTGATGGGATGTTATAGTAACGTAGTTTTAGAAAAAGGACAACCTGCAGGACGGGCGACAGCCCATCGCTTCGGACAAGGCTGTAGGAATCGAACCCACAACCGAAGTGCGACTGGCCTTTATCGCCTACCACTGACCTACAGGAAGTCCCTGTTTAGTAGAAACTAGTGTTATTATATTAAGCAGTATGATATATGAAGTGTAAGTCCATTTTAGGAACCATATATGATTAATCTCACTATAGATCGACTTATGTATATAAATTTTGCTAACCTTTTGAGACAGATGGAATGACCCGTCATTCTATCACATGATCTGCTAACACTTCACGAATAACAAATTCAACTTCATTTATTTAAGAGATGAAGTGGAAATTGTTAAAGGCACGAACAACAGTGAGATTGTACCAAAATAAAGTAAGTATTTATTCTAATTCAAATTCTTTAACTTTAGGGAAATGATCTTGAAAACCAAAAATGTTGTCCTAGTTCTCTTATACCTGATGAATCAGATGGTACCTTAGATCGTCACAAATTTATGGATTTGTGATTACTGGCTTTTCCATAGCCATGTTCTCTACCACTCTCCATCAAGACATGATGGTTAGATTTCTCTTCCATATCCATATTTTCACCTATGTGGAAACCCAGTGATTAGTTTATTTGGGTAATCGTTACATTTCATACTTTAGTTTTTAAAGCCAAGTTTTGGTATTTTTTTTTACGACGTGGGTTTCTATTAAAGAAACTTTCGAATAGTAAACCATTTATAACCCCGACGAATTTCGAGGGCGAAATTCATTTTAAGGGGGGTAGAATGTAACAGCCCGAGATTTTATGAAAAATATTCTTTTTTTTATTTCACTAATGTCTTGTGTTGTACGCTACACCAAAAAGAGCTTGCACAACACGCATCCTTGATTTGCCTTGCATTACACGCAATCGCGACCTTCTTCGATAGCGTGTGTAGTACGCAATAACAAGTTTCACTAAACAACAATACGCTATTAAAATATTATTAAAACTAGCCGTTATGAATAGTAATAACCAATTTTTGAAATTTTTTTAATTTTATTTTTCAAAATGGAATTCATTTTTGGATTCATAATATCAAAATTATCTTAGAGTGAAATTTTGGTACTTTTCGGATAACTTTCATATTCTGATGAATAGTGAAAATTACTAAATTATAATTAAAAACAACTTTTTTTAATCAAAATAATTAATAGTGATAAATTATTAATTTGAGTTGTTTTAAAGTATATTTAGAATATATTTTTATAATTTAATACAATGTTGGTCATTGGATGTAATTTCACATTTAAACTAGACATAAACAAGTGTCAATCTTTTGATAGATATTGTTTCTTAAAAACACGCTATTTGTTTTAACAGCGGGATTTAATTATAAAATTAATTAATGCAACTTTTATGTAATGAATTTGGTAAAATAGACTTCATTTTTGAATTTGGAATATGAAATATAGCTTGGGATGAAATTTTGGCACTGTTCTGAAAAACATCAATTTTTGATGAATAGTGAAACTACTAAGTGGTAGGTTAAAAACTGAATTTTGCATAAAACTTAATTTTACCGCTTCTGTGAATGGAATTTCGAAAATCCGACAGACACGGTTAATATCAAGGACTAAAATGTGGTTCAATGAGATGAAAATAATTTTTGGTGAATAGTAACTTTTTACTTTTTTTTACCACGGTTAATAGTAAATAGGGTAACTAAGGGTAAATATGATATTACTATTACCCTAACACATGTCCTAATTCTATTGGATAAGTGTAATTCGACCAAAAACAACCTTATGAATATAATATGACCATTTAGGCCCACTTGGATTAGATTAGGACATTTATTATTAATTTATTTAAAGAAGGGTTAAAAGAGTTAAAATAAAAGTTTATTTACTAAAACATTTTTAATATGGGGTTATACATAAGATAAATTCGATTGTAAATATTTATTAGAAAGATAAAAAGATTTCCTACATGATGGTATTTTATTTGTAATTTTTATACATCAAATAATTTAATTTATTTATGACACAAAGATGATGCAGTAATTATCTTGTTAACGAAATATTGACATAATTGATGTTATAAACACCACAATAAATGTAATTTGAGACTTTTTATGAATTCCACTAATTTTCTAGGATACTATGATATATTAATGTTGATTTAATCAACTTGGTTCGAACATTTAATTCTGTTATGACTTTCACAAAAATCATATATCAAATAGTGTCAAAATTGACACAAAATAGTTTTTAAATCAAATATTATATTATTAATTGTTATTTTATTCCCAAAAATCTAAGGTTCGGCCAAATGACTTAGATAAGGATATATATATTAATAATAAACAATTTGGGGTTCGTTTGGCATGTTATAGTAAGTGTATTA
Source organism: Viscum album (assembly GCA_963277665.1). Taxonomy (NCBI): domain Eukaryota; kingdom Viridiplantae; phylum Streptophyta; class Magnoliopsida; order Santalales; family Viscaceae; genus Viscum; species Viscum album. The sequence goes on from OY728145.1 coordinate 540,824,730, forward strand.
ACCATATAGTGAAAGAAAACAAAAAGACACGGTAAATGTTAAATTATTTAACTTAGAGTTAAATCTAATTGATAAGGTTAAAATAATATCCTAAACTTGTCTAAATTCTATTGGTTGATAGGATTTCGACCCATCCCCACTTTAGCTTTGAAATAAGACCCTTTAGAACCATTATAAACCGATTTTGACTTTAATATAAAATAATATTTTGAGGTATTCCTAAGGTGCCCCTCTCCTCCCCTATAAAAGGACACCTCCTCCCCCTCCTCCTCACACCAATTTGAGCACTCAAGCTCGGCCAACCCCTGCCAAAATCTCTTCTCCACTTCCCTAGCAACATCCTAGAGGTTCTGGTCTTCCTCAAAGACCAATTCTAGTGCCCTAAGAGGAGATCTCAAAGAGGCGCTTCAAAGAAGAGGTAATTACCGTTACCAATTCTTTCATCTTTATTTCTTCTTCCACTTCTTCTTCTTAGGTTGTTTCATTATGAAGTAATAACATCAGTATCACTCATATACTGATATGTTATTATAAGTATGAAACAACCCTATTTCACCATCTATCCATCCTACGGGAAAAGAAATCACCGCGCGTGCGTACGTACGGAATACCGTCTCCACGCCGTGGTGTAATCTATTTTCCACCACCACCTTACATGGATGGGTATAATGGTGTAAAGAATAACTATACATAGTTATTAAAACATCATATTGATTCTGATATATTGTATAATCCACTCCAATTCAATTCAGTATTTATGGAAATGATATCATCGCTCGTGCGTACGTACGGACTACCGTCTCCACAATGCGATGAGATTCATTCTCCATGTTAACCATTTAAGAATGATTATAAAGTATATATAAGAAATAATAATGAAATATATGACATTATAAAGTTACTGGATTTATGTATATATATATGTATGTCATCAACTTACTTCCATTCAAGACAATAAGGAAAGGAAAACAGCGTTCATGCGTACGTACGGACTACCGTCTCCATGAACGGTGTTTTTCATTTTATTTATCTACCTATTATATATATATATATATACTGAATATATATGATATATAAATCATATTTTATATTCTGGAAGTGAGTAAATCATGATATAAGTAATAATGATTTCAAGAACAACAAGTCAAAACACCTACGATAAATGAAATGATTTTACCCAAAACGCTTCTTTAACATGGAATTTACAAAAGAACGGGTAATATAATGTCATAAGTGAACCATATATGATATCATAACAATGAATATGATTCTGTAATAAGTCAATAACATGATTTAAATCATTATACAGGAGGTTCAGACACTTACAAAGCAAGTCGGACCTAAGGTAAGGGAAATATCACAATCTCATTTTTATCCGAGATTGTTTATACTTTGAAATTTACTGGGGTGTATTTTATCATCCACATCCATGTTTCCTCAATATGTAATATTATTTCCATCCACCTATAATTGTTTAAATCCAATTTTACCCTTCGGTGAGTTTTTAGTAAAAGATATGAAAGGAATCTTTTGTCGTTTTTCATACGAGGTACTTTTTTGACTTTTTCGACAAAAGTACGAGAAGAATGTTTTTTTTTACTTATACGGCATGAATGGATTTTTAAAACATTATTTCCAAGAAGCTTCCTTTACAAGTTTTCAAGTTTATTTTTAATCAACTTCTTTTATTTTAAAGTCGTATGACATGTTATGAAAGGAAAAATGTTTTTGAAGAAGAAAGGATATTTTCCTCAAGAATTCATTTCAAGTGTTTTATCAAAATTATTTTCCATCTAAGATAATAAAGGGTTCTGTTTCTATCCATATTTTTACATTGATTTGACTATGTTGTGATGGAATTATGTTTATGAATTCCTTTATCTTATATGAATGGTTTTATGATGTCATGTTGTTTAAGAATCCCATTTTTTATTACATGGGTTATGAAATGATGCATGATTTATGATTTCGTGGCACACATAAGAATGGTATCATTATGAGATGGTTGGGACCTATATCTCCCTCCAATGCATTGGGTAAAGATTTTATATCTCATGAGATAGACATGGCTGGAATGGTAGGTTATACCGGTTCAGTGAAACAGGACTGAAACGAGGGTTACTCGATTCAGAAAGTGACTTTGTCCACTAAGATAGTCTTGGCAATGAGTCTTGACTAACAAGAAATGATTATCTATGATTATGTGTGAATGCCACAAAGTTTCATGTTTTAAGTTATGATTATTGTGATTACATTTCACTGCCATGATTTATCCCATGTTATGAAATTATGCTCTCTTTTGCAGGTTAAGATTTCCGAAAGTTATGTTCTTATGAATATGATGTGATTGATTTTTTCTTTTGTTTACCTTTACTGAGCATCTGAGCTCACCCTTTTATGTTTTATTTTCCCCAGGATATAAAGAAAGGTTTTAGGTAAAAAAAAAGGGAAGATCTTTATGGGAGATATTGAAGATCTTTCACCACGATTAGAAGACTACGTTCCGAGTTTCCAAAGACACTAAACTATTACGATCCTTGTGTGTGTGTTTTTGTTATGTACTAAGTATTCCGCAAATGTAATGTAATGTCCATGTACGTCAGGATTCGGGTCTCTACATGATGCCACCTGTGTGGCCTCATGATGGGGCAGGATCGGCGAGGAGCTGAAGGAGTGGGGTGGCTGATACCACCTACGTGGCCTCTGGAGGCGGTGAGATCGGCATGGAGCTGAAGGAGTCGGGTGGCTGATGCCACCTTTGCGGCCTCTTGAGGCCACAGAGTCAGCAAGGAGCCGAATGAGTCGGGTGGAAGATGCCACCTGCACGGCCTCTTGAGTCGGCAGAGTCGGTGAGGATCTAAAGGAGTTGGGTGGCTGATTCCACATGTGTGGCCTCTTGAGGCGGCGAAGTTGGCGAGGAGTCGAAGGAGTTGGGGTGGCGGATGCCACCTACGCAGCCTCTTGAGGCGGCGGGATAGGTGAGGAGCCGAAGTTGTTGGGTGGCCGATGCCACCTTCATGGCCTCTTAAGGCGGCGGAGTCGGCAAGGAGCCGATGGACTCGGGTGGCGGATTCCACCTGCACGACCTCTTAAGGTGGCAGACTCGGTGAGGATCCGAAAGAGTCAGGTGGAAGATGCTACCTGCGCGGCCTCTTGAGGCGGCGGGATCAGCGAGGATCTGATGGAGTGGGGTGGCGGATGCCACCTGCGTGGCCTCTTGAGGCGGCGGAGTCGGTGAGGAGACGAAGGAGTGGGGTGGTGGATTCCACCAGCGTGGCCTCTTGAGGCGGCGGAGTCGGCAACGGGCCGATGGAGTTGGGTGGCTCATGCCACCTGCGCGGCCTCTTGAGGTGGCAGAGTCAGTGACGAGCCGAAGGAGTTTGGGTGGCGGATGCCACATGCGCGGACTCTTGATACGGTGGGCTTGGCGAGGAGCCGAAGTTGTTGGGAGGTTGATGCCACCTGCGCCACCTCTTGAGGCGGCGTGTTTAGCGAGGAGCCGATAGAGTGGGGTGGTAGATGCCACCCGCGCGTCCTCTTGAGGTGGCGGGATCGGTGGGGAGCTGAAGGAGTTGGGTGGCTGCTGCCACTTGCATATCCTCTTGAGGCGTCGGAGTCGGCGAGGAGCTGAAGGAGTCGGGTGGCAGATGCCACCTGCGCGGCCTCTTGAGGCGGCGGAGTCGGTGAGGAGCCGAATGAGTTTGGTGGCTGATGCGACCTGCGTGGCCTCTTAAGGAGGCGGGATTGGCATGGAGCTGAAGGCATCGGGTGGCTTATTCCCCCTGCGTGGCCTCTTGAGGTGGTGGGATCAGTGAGGAGCTGATGGAGTGGGGTGGTGGATGCCACCCGTGCGGCCTCTTGAGGCAGTGGGATCGGCGAGGAGCCGAAGGAGTTGGGTGGCTGATGCCACCTGCGCGGCCTCTTGAGGCAGCAGAGTCATCGAGGAGGTGATGGAGTCGGGTGGCAGATGCCACCTGCGCGGCCTTTCAGGATGTAACACCCCAACCCCAGTTACCCAGAGTTTTTGAATTATTACATACCATTGGCATGATCACAAAAGAACAAGTCTCAAAAGACTGATTAGTTTAGTAGCCTTGGAAACACTAGATACATTCATAAAAGTTACGTTACATAATAAAGTGAAAAACTACAATAACATGGTCTCCATAGTCCACACTCATATCCCCTTCTGACTATCCCTACAGGTCATTCATAAATTACTTCTTCACATCCTGAAAAATATTAAAACATTGAAAGGGGTGAGATCAGATGCTCAGTAAGGATAACAATATTACGGATGCTTTCATAAATAAACATAAACATTAAGTAAATGTATAACTAAAACAAAATCCTTTTAAACATGAACATCAGCATAATATGACAAAAGTAAAATGAAATAATTCCATTTACTTATTTACATGACTATTCTACTAGTCAAATAATCACATGAAATATTAATAACCACTTTCATAATGATGGAATGCATAATTCCAGACTATCATAACCACGTAGCCAAGGCCTCGTGCGAAGACTACAAATAATATTTTGTCAAGGCCTCGTGCAAAGACACTAGTTTGTCTCATGATACCTTCCAATGCATCGAGGAGCTATATCGGGCTCCACCCATCACTTATTAAGTCCAATGCATTCCTCATATGAACAGGTTTAAACATATCATAAACAATAACATAATTGTATCACATAAAACATGCATAAAGGAAACATAACATTTCCACATTTCAATCAAAAGATATCAATACAACACATTGATATAATAAAAACATTATCAAAAGCATTTTCAATACCAAAATAAACAAGAAGTAAAACATGGTATTTATTTTTCATTTTAAAAAGTTATGGCTTATAGAGGAATCCAAAACTCAAATAATAGACATAGCGGAAGAGAAGTCATTGTCGCCACATACGTAAGAAAAAACATTCCTTTTGTCGTTTAATAAAAATGCTTCGTAAAAAAATATTCCTTTTGAATAAAAGTAAAATTCAAAGGGGTTTATACACCGTATAAAGGAAAGTTGTGTATAAAACAAAATATGTCTCAATGAAAGGATATTGAGACAAAGTCCCTTAAAAAGATCATTTTTTAAAATAAAATAAATCTATTATGTGTATTAACTATATGTACACATAAAGAAAGTATAAATACAAGATAGGACATAATAATATCATGAAATAATTTGAAAGTAGGAGATTAACCCAAAGAATGAAAATTGGGATAAGAAGTTCCCTTACCTCATGTCCGACAAGACTCGATCGTTCTTTAACCTCATGAATAATAAACTAGAGTTAATTTATATTTTCTTAAGAACCTATTTCATGTTCATTATTCCTTTTATATCACTTATTACCATGCTATGAACATTATGTAATTATTTAAGTTAATAACGGTCATTTTGTCGATCATTGGTACTTGAGTCAAAAATAAATTCTTATAATTACAAGATGTTCATGTGGTGAAAGATCCATTATATCCAGAATTATATTCATGATTTAGATATCATATATATCCATTATATAAATTCATTTAGAATATTACGTAACATTTAGAGGTAATAAATGAAATGCACCGTTCATGGAAATGGTAAGCCGTACGTACGCATGAACGCTACTTTCATTTATATTTCGTATTTAATGGAATGAAATCATGATGATATAAAGGTATATTATAATTCCAGTATAATATAATATATAATATCATTTACTCCATCCTTTATACATCCCACATATGACATTAACGATTCAAATCACTTTGATGGGGCGGTATTCCACACTTCCTAAAATAAAGATATCGCGTTTACCCATAATGGAAACCAGAAAGGTATTCCATAAATAAAAAATAAATAATCTTAAGTAAAACATAAACATATTATATATCATATATAAATATATTGACATCTTAATGGACACCTTTTGAGGTGTCATATGAGTGTTGAACAATCATCGTTTCGTGAGGCAGAAATTCACCATCCACAGAAACAGTATGTTCTTTTACCATTAGATGTAGGTGTGTGCAAGTGTATCTCGAATCCTTATTATAACAACATCCTAGTATAGTGAGGATACTGGTGTTGTTACAAAAGAAATTAATAAAAAGATTTTAGGGGGTTGGAGAAGCAAAATAAAACATAAGAACACAAGAAAAAACACTACCTTTAAAACGAGTAACTCTTTTTGATTTGAGCTCAAAGGATTCCTTGGGAAGACTTCTGCCCAAAGTGAGGATTCTATGAGTAAGAGTGAGATGTGGAGAGACGAAATGGGAAGGGGTTTGCCGATCCAATGTCTTGAGAGGTGTGAATAAGGTGGTAGTGGTGGGGGCCTTTTATAACAGGAGAGGAGGGGCACTCTTGGAAAGTCATGAAATGTTACTTTATTATATAATGGGTTTAGGATTTTAAAGGTACCACACTTATATATTTCTAGGATATGGTGATAATGGTTTGAAATATACTCATCCAATAGGTTTTTGACAAGTTTAAGTCTTATATTTTACATTATCTTTTCATTTTATATAAATCGTTAATTAATGAGGTAATCGCTGCATCATCATGGTGTCATAAAAAATTTAATTTATTTAATGTCTAAAAATTATAAAAAAATATCATGATGTAGGAAATATTTTTATCTTTCCACTGAATATTTATAGTCGAAATTTTAACTTATATAACCCCATGTAATAATTGTTTTAGTAAAACAACACATGTTTGTGACAATTTTATTTTTTACTTTAAATAAAAAGTTATTAATGTCATTTTCTTACCCAAGTGGATCCATGGGGTCCCCAAGTTGACACATGGATTTTCTTGGTCTTCCATGACTCTTAAAATAATGGTAGGACAAGTGTAAAGTTATTTTCATATTTTTATAATATCATTTTTACCTTAACTTTCACTAATTACCTTTAATCGCGATTAATTAAACTTAAAAGCTACTATTCACCAAAAAATTATTTTAATCCCATTGAACCACATTTTACTTCTTAATGACAAACATGTATGTAGTATTTTTGAAAATAAAATCATAGAAGTGGTAATGTTTCATTTAAATGAAAAATCAGTTTTTTTAACAACCACTTAGTGGTTTCACTATTCATCAAAAATTGATGTTTTTCAGAACAATGCCAAAATTTCACCCTAAGCTATAATTGATATTCTGAATTCAAAAATGATTTCTATTTTAAAAAATTCCAAACATATAAGTTTAATTAATTAATTTTATAATTAAGTCCCACTGTCACAACAAATAGCGTGTTTTAAGAAACAATATATATCAAAATATTGACAATTGTTTATGTCCAATTTCAAAGTGAAATTAATTATAATGACCACCATTGGATAAAATTATAAAAATATATTCTAATTATACTTTAAAACCACTCAATAATATAATTTATCACTATAAATTATTTTGATTAAAAAAGTTGTTTTTATGTATTTTTCACTATTCATAAAAAATTGGAAGTTCTCAAAAAAATACCAAAAATTCAACATAGGCTAATTTAGATATTCCAAATCCAAAAATGAAGTCCATTTTGAAATATAAAATATATATATAATTTCAAAAAGTGGGTATTACTATTCATAATGGCTATTTTGATTGGTCGCGGTGTGTTAGAATCTCGAACTTGCGTACAATGCAAGCTATTACATTATTGAAAGAGAAGAGTATTGTGGAAGCTTGGGGTGTTACACAGGCGGTGGAGTTGGCGAGGAGCCGATGGAGTCAGGTGGAAGATGCCACCTTCACGTCCACTTAAAGCGGAGGAAGTCAGTGAGGAGCCGATAGACCATAGTCTTCACACACCCAATGGTACTTATCCTCTCGCATATGGAGGAGAGGGGACTCCCATGTGTGATGCCTCAATTTTCCTGAAAGATTTGGTCTAATCACTATTGAAAAAGAAGAGATTCACGTCGGGTTCACCATTTCTATTTCTGACGCTTTCACTGTCGCGCGCGCATCTTTCTGTGAGGACACACTGCTGTTACCCAGCATTCTCGCCTTCCAAAGGTGGGCGACATCCGTTCCTTGTTTAGGGACGTTTGCTCCTTGGTCGAAACGGGATGATGGGATGTCAGTTCTTCCCCTCCATGGATTCCTCCTCCGAAATCATAACCTAGTACGGGTCTCCCTTATAGATTTATTACGTGGTTCGTGAATCTCATTCCGGGTGCCATATCATTATGGATTCCGGTTAATTAGACTACTTCCATCAGGACATTCCATGGGGTATTGACATGTAGCAACCTTCGGTTAGAGTAGATGACAATATTAGGCATTTCAGGGCATCTTTGGGTGTGTGGACATTGGGGAACCTGTATTCTTCCTCATAAGAGGACATCTTAAGGGTGCAGAACCCAAGGAATCCCACATCGAATGTGGGGAATCACATGCCATAGGCATGTATCTGAGGTTTTCCTCAGCTTTCCATGTTTAACACAGGGTATGCCGCGAGTTTAACGTCTTGTGGAGACGGTTACACCAAAGACGTGTCATCCAAGGTTTTCCTCATGCATCTCATGTTTATCACGAGGTAGGCCACGAGTTTAACGTCTTCCGGAGACGGTTACGCCAAAGGCGTGTCATCCGAGGTTTTCTTTAGGAATCTCATGTTTATCACGAGGTAGGCCGTGAGTTTAACATCTTGCAGAGACGGAATGAGAGTGATCAAAACGTCTCATAGATACGGATCAGATTGGTACATCCTTAGTAGGGAACACCTGTAAGTTTTACCGAGTGGATGGACCAGAACGACCAATGAGGACGGATCTGAGGTGGTGCACCCCATGGAGGGGAGATGTCACACCGTACAGGCTAATCTGAACACCACTGAGGACGGATCAGAGAGAGTGCACCGCAGAATGGGGGACACTAAGGTTTACCATTGGTTGGGATTGAACCTCAGGGATGTTTCCTATGTACTCTATGCAAACGAAAAAGATCAAAACCCACGTAGTTTGAAGGGGTGTTGAATCAGGTTGTACACCGAGGACAACGACCCAGAGACATACTAGGGCTTACGCGTGGATAGCGGCCCATGTACTGCTAGGAGCAGCGAGGAGGGTGGATGACATGATCCCACCGGGATGTGGTGGCCCGGGTAAGAATCATGATGGATGATGGATGGATGAATGAAGTGGAGGGTGAATGAAATGGGACCATCACAAGGGCGACAATGAAGTTGGGATTAAGCCTTGAAGAGACCTCCTACGTATCCCCGTGGTAGGGAATCAAAGTCAGCATAGTTCGGTTAGTGAGAAATGACGTGAAGGGGGTCAGAGCGACCAATGGGTGGTGGGATTAAACCTCAGGGAGGCTTCCTACATACCTTGCCTTGGCAGGGAATGAAGACTACATAGTTAAAAATGGATTTTTTCAGCGAAACGATGTGAATGTGAACCCAAGAATCCACTAATGGTGGGCTTGAACCTCGTGGAGGCTTCCTACGTTCCATGCCTTGACATGGATCAAAGTCCTCGTAGTTCAGGAGTGGGTGTCAGAGAATCGATGTGAAGATGGACCTTGGTCCGATGGGTGACGAGCTTGAACATCAGGGAGGCTTTCTACATACCATTCCTTGACATGGATCAAAGTCCTCTTAGTTCGGCAGAGGGTGTCGGAGAACTGACGTAAAGATAGACCTTAGTCTGATGGGTGTTGGTATTAAACCTCGTGAGGTTTTCTATGTACCATGCCTTGACATGGATCAAAGTCCTCATAGTTCATAATGGTGTGGGGATTACACTCTAGGCTTCCCAAGTGTTGGTGAACCGACGTGAAGGGGTGTCGGAACGACCAATGGGTAGTGGCCTTGAACCTCAGGGAGGCTTCCTATGTACCTTGCATTTACATGGATCAATGTCCCCGTAGTTTGGGAGTGGGTGTCGGAGAACCGACGTGAAGATGGACCTTGGGCCGATGTGTGTTGGGCTTGAACCTCGTGAGGTTTTCTACATACCATGCCCTAACATGGATCAAAGTCCTCGTAGTTCGGGAGTGGATGACGGTGAACCGACGTGAATGTGGTCGGAATGACCACGTGGTGGGATTGAACCTTAGGGAGGCTTCCTACGTACCCTACCTTAGCAAGGATCAAAGACCACGTAGTTCAAAATGGTGTGGGGGATTACACTCTAGGCTGCCCAAGGTGTTGGTGGACCGATGGTCAGAACAACCGGGTGGTGGGATTGAACCTCGTGAGGCTTCCTATGTACCCTGCCTTATTAAGGATCAAAGAACACATAGTTTAAGACGGTGTGGGGCTTACAATCTAGGATGCCCAAGTGTTCTTTTCATGTTCAGTGCTTTCTCTAAGCCCCCGTGAGTCATGCTCGGTGTGAGAAACAAGAGGCAGCGAGGACCTGACGATCACGGCGCAAGGGTGCGTCCATGAAGGGTGGTAAATGGGATGGAATCGTCATGAGGATGATGATGGTTTTGGTCTTGAGCCTTGAATAGGCTTCATACGTATCCCTGTGGCAGGGAATCAAAGTCCACGTAGTTCTTCTGATGACAGCTTAACTCCTATTGAGGGTTTCAACGGCTTACCTCTGGATTGGGTCACAAAGGCTTACCGCTGGATAAGGATGTCAACAGCTTACCGCTGAATAGGATCACAATGGATTAACGTTGATTGGGATCACAATGCCTTACCGCTGATTGGAATGACAACAGTGGATGGGGCTTACTCAAGGAAGTTGCCCGGGTGTTGCCATGGAGCGGCAATGGTGAACGGGGCTTACGCAAGGAAGCTTCCCGGGTGCCGCTATGGACCGAAAATGGGGAATAGGGATTACCCGAGGAAGCTTCCCGGGTGCTGCTATGGAGCGGCAATGGTGAACGGGGATTACGCAAGGAAGCTGCCCGGGTGCCGCTATGGAGCGACAATGGTGAACGAGGATTATGCAAGGAAGCTGCCCAGGTGCCACTATGGAGCGGCACTGGTGGATGGGCTTACGCATGGAAGCTTCCCATGATTTCTTCCTCATGTCTAGACATGAGGGCATCCCAACCCACTAGTGGATTGAGGCCTTCACCTATGCAATGGTGCACAAGAGGGATAATGCCAAGGGCCATTGGAATTATGCCATTGTAATCATGGCATTAGGCGTCTTATGCTTAGAGCATAAGGCATCTCTTGTTTAATGGAAGAGGCATCCTATGTTGGTCACATAGGGTGTACTACATTCTATAGTCTTGTAGATAGGTTTATTGGAATCTCATGCATGGAGCATAAGGCATCTCTTATTTGGAGAAAGAGGCATCCTATGTTAGGAACATTGGGCGTACTACAGTTTAGAGTCTTGTAGATAGGACTATTGGCATCTCATGCTTGGAGCATAAGGCATCTCTTATTTGGAGAAATAGGCATCTTATGTTAAGAAAATAGGGCGTACTACAGTTTATAGTCATATAGAGAGGACTGTTGGCATATCATGCTTGAAGCATAAGGCATCTCTTATTTGGAGTAAGAAGCATCTTATGTTTGGAACATAGGGAGAACTACAGTTTAGATTCATGTAGATAGGACAATTGGCATCTCATGCATGAAGCATAAGGAATCTCTTATTTGGAGTAAGAGGCATCATATGTTTGGAACATAGGGAGAACTAAAGTTTAGAGTCATCTAGGTAGGACTATTGGCATCTTATTCTTAGAGCATAAGTCATCTCTTATATTGGGTAAAAGGAATCCTATGTTTGGAACATATGGATTACTACAGTTTATAGTCAGGTAGAGAGGACTATTAGGCATAAGTCACCTAGAAATGGTTGTTGTTGGGACTTACACAAGGGTAGGCCTTTCTGGTTCAACCTAGCATAGGAGCTAAGTGATAGGGTTTGGAAGAGTTTCCTGAGGAATGGTTTGACTCAAGGTACTCTGGGAATTGATGATGAGGATCTCAACTTTGACATGGGAAATAAACCAAGAGTAATATGTTGATTGAAGGTGTTTCATGGTGTACGGAGGAGTCTCTCAAATCATGGTATTTCATAGGCAGAAGGGGGCTGCATATAAGGGTGAAATGGAAAATGACGACATCCCAGCCCGAAAAGATTGCGGTGCGACTCTCCATTTTTCATGGGGGTATGTGACGGTAACCCGACACTAATCCCCGAATGGGGGTCCTGGGGCGCAACCCCCATGGTATGGATCGGTGGATGCGAAGGTAGGATCCTCACAATGGATTGGTCTTCGCGAAGTAGATTCGAGGAGCAAAGGTCTCACGGAGCAAAGTCCTCTCGGGGAGCAAGGGTGGCTCGCGGAGCAAAGGCCTCTCGCGGAGCAAGGGAAACTCGCAGAGAAAAGGCCTCTCTCATAGTAATCGCAGGGCATGGACTCGCGAAGCATGGTCTCGCAGAGAATGGTCTCGCGGAGCATGGTCTCGCGGAGCATGGACTCGCGGAGCAGCGACACGAAGGAAGGTACTCGTGGAGTAGGGGGCTCGCGGAGCCGCTTTGCGGAGGAAAGAAGAGCTCCACGAACCAAGAGATCGGAAGCCCAAGGGGTGTCATGGCCTTCCATGGGGCGGAGTGGCCATCTGTAGAGGGGGGGGGGGGGTGAGCTGGGTATTTATAGGGAAGGGGTGCCGCGATGCAAAGCTCACTCGGCGCGGAGACGGAGCTTTCTCCGCGGCGGATCAAAAACGTCAAATGTAGTCGTGGAGTGTCCCGCCTTCTTGCTTCATGGCGGGTCTTCGCAGCGCATCGCGAACGTCAAATAGGTTAGTAGAGCTTCCCGCCTCCTCGTTTCGTAGAGGGTCTTCGCGGCACGTCGCGAATGTCAAACGAGTTCACGGAGCATCCCGCCTCCTTGCTTTGCGGCAGTGTTCCACGATCACGGAGGGGGCTTCACGAATGGGTTTCACGAACCAGTTTTCTATCCCTACTTCAAATGTCCATAACTCCTAATTTGTAACTCAGTTTGGGCCTTACAACCTACCAAATCAAAGCTTGCAAAATGGGCTACGATCTTGGATCATGTATGGAAGTATTTAGAAAATTTTGGGGACTCATTTTCAAGTGCCAAAAGTTGTGTAATAATTGTAAATAATAAATATAACATGATAATGATTTTGTATATATGATAAACCATCCAATTATATATTATTTTAATATCAAAAGAATGATATTTTCGCTTATGCATACGTACGGATTACCATCTCAGTGAACGCAATGAGATTCATTCCCCCATCGTATCCATTCAAGACTAATTTTCATTAGATGATTAAAAATAATATTAAAAGACTTAATATCATTCTGAATATGAATAAGATACATCCTATCCATAACAAACATTACTTACATAACAAAGTATATAAATGAAAAAAAATCAGTTAACACCCGAAATAACAATAATACTAAGATATTATTAACAAAGAAATGTTAAAAGATCATATATGATATCATAGTAATGTATATGATTCTTGTATAATTTAATAACAATTATTTCACCGTTATACAGGAGGTTAACCTACCCTCGACCAAGGAAAAGTACAAGGTAAGGGTTAATTTCACAATCTCTTTATTATCCGAGGTTGTTTTTAAGTAAGTATCTACTGGGAACTCTTTATCATCCACCTGCATGTTTCTTAAAAATGTATTACAAATTTTTTTTACTATTTACTAGACAATGGGTTAAAGTCATTTATACCTTTGTTTGAATTTTTATAAAATGGTTTGAAGGGAATCTTTCTGTCATTTTTCAAACAAGGTACTTTATGACCTTTTCGACAAAATTAAGGTAAGAATGATTTTTTAACTTATACGACACGTGCGACTATATTACACCATTATAACAACATCTAAACTTACCTTACATGCTTATAAGAATATTTTCAAATATAAATGTTTTATTTTATAATTATGTGACTTTTAAATGATTTCAAAATAGAAAGAGATATTTCTCTAAAAAGGGTTTGATTTCATCTATATCAACATCCTTTGATGGATTTTAAGTTTGTTGGAAGTTGATTTTTTATGATACAAAAAATCCATATTGTATTGAAGGTTTTGTGATATGTTTGAATGTGGTTGTGTTATTTCATACCATTCATGGTTTATGGATAATGTATTGACATTTTGTATGCCAATTTTAATACAAATGTTTATGTTAGGTTTAATCATTTTCTTGTGAGGAATGCATTGGACTTAGTAAGTGACGGGTGGAGCCCATTATAACTCCTAAATCCATCGGTTGGTATCATGAGAAAAACTAGTGTCTAGGCACAAGGCGTTGACAAAATCTTATTTGTAGTCTTGGAACAAGGCCTTGACTATGTGGCTATGAAGTCAGAAATTATGCATTCCATCATTACGAAAGTGGCTATTGATATTGCATGTGATTTTTCGACTAGTAAACTATCCAGTTGATTAAGTAAATGACATTATTTTTTATTTATATTTTCCATATTGTGAGAATTTTATGTTTAAAAGGCTTTTGTTTTAGTTTTATAGATTGCCGTAAATGTTTATTCTTATTTATGAAAGTTTCCGCTATATTGTTATCCTTACTGAGCATTTGAACTCACCCCTTTCTATGTTTTATTTTTCCTAGGATGCGAAGTAGTATATTATGACTGACATATAGGGATAGTTTATGGGATCTCAGGGTTGTCTATGGAAATAATGTTTTTGTAGTTTTCCATTTTATGATGTAATGTAAACCTTATGAATGTATCTAGTACTTCCAAGGCTACTAAAATAATCGGTCCTTCGAGACTTTATCTTTTGTGATCATGCCAATAATATGTAATAATGAACTAACTCTGGGCTTTTGGGGTCAGGGATTTACTGTTGGTATCAGAGGATGTTTAGTACAAACCTTGGAAACTAGATTTAGATAAACTCTGATTAGAGCACATAGCCATAAGATTGACTTTGAGGATTATTATAGAAAAACTTCCTAGAATTTTGGTATTGTAGTGATTTTGTGAGTTTTCCATGCAATACATCCCTGTCTGGATATGAGTAGGTAGAGGAGGCTCTTCCACAGATGCACCTAGGAGTAAAACCTGAAAACACTACTTTGAGATAGACTCGAACATGAACTGGTGCATGACAACAGGCCTTGCTGCACACTTGGTTACGACACTCCCGGGGGATATGCTTAGGATAATTCTCATTTTCTTTATAAACCATTATGAAATGTTTATGAGTATATAATTCATCCAATAAAACATTTTTTGATTATGGATTATTTTCATAAACTATTCAATTTATGTTATGTGTTTTATAAGTTTGGATTTATGTATTGCGATTCAAAAACTAATCCAGTTTATGCCATTGTTTAGAATTGGCGCCTAGTGGAAAGAATGGAGACCATATCAATGCACACACTCCATGTAGGGATTACCCTTCTACTGAATATAATTATAGTAAAGCTGGTGATGCAACTGGTGCTGATAATCTAATCACCATACTGGGACAAATCACTCAGGTTATGAATAAATACCTTACCTATATGGATCACCCTGATCTACATCATGGAGGATCAATGTTAGATCGATTCATGAGGAGAGAACCAAAAAAATTCAATGGGGGTAAAAATCAACTAGTAGCTGGGTAGTGGATAAATTCCATAGAGAAAATATTCCATGACTTGGGGAAATGCGAAAGGGAAAAATTTGTCATGGAAGTTTACCGCCTCAATGGAGATGCTGATCAATGGTGTCCATTGATTCAAAACAAAAAGGAAGATGATAAAGAATCAAATATTTAATGGAGGGAGTTTGAAGATATTTTCTTAGAAAAATACTTTCCTCATGACCATCGAGCGGATATGGAAAGACAATTTCTTACTCTGAGGCAAAAAGAGGATTGGAATGTCACAAAGTATGAAGAGAACATTACAAGGTGAGCGAGGCATGCTGAAGATTATATATGTAACCTAAGAAGTAAGATTGATCATTTCTTTGGTGGGTTAAAACCATTTCTTTGTTGAGCATTAGTCTCGCAATCCTAATCATCGTACAAATATATTGTATCATGTGCTATCAAGATAGAAAAATAATTATCTAAGTCTTACAAATTTAAAGCAAAGCAATAGAAGAAGATATCTTCTGAACAATATGGAAATGGAAATAAGCTGAAGAAGGGAAATGTTTAATATCCATCCTACAATAAATGTGGGAATCAACGCCCTGGTACTTGACTGAAGGGAATGAGAGTCTATTACAAGTGTGGTGAAAAAGGCCACCATGATCATGATTGCAAGGGGAAGAAAGAGACTGTCAATGTTCAATGCTACAATTGTAGAGAAAGGGGGCATTATGAAAATGAATTTCCTAAGTGTCAGAGGTACTTACCTCAGAAAAGGCCATCGGATCAAGGCCAAGCTTCTGCTATCACTACTGATGAGGGTGAATCTCTGAAAGACATGATGACAGGTAATTTAATGGTTTCCTCAAGTTTAGAAAATTATTTAATTGATTCTAGATCATTGAATTGTTTCATATCTTCCAAATTTTCTACGAAAATTTGATATTTCCAATTTGAATTAATAAGGTATTTTTCAATCAAAACTCATAAGGGAAGTATCATTGCAACAAAGTTTTGTGAATCAGTTCCCATTAAGTCATATGAACGTTATTTATCTTCTCATATCATCATTATTCCCATGATTGAATTTGATATAATCCTCATTATGGATAGGATTTCAGACCATGATGTGAAAATTTATTTTAATAAGAAGGAGGTTAAAATTTTTGATGATGATAAGGAGTGCCTTATATTTAAAGTAGAAACATCACCACCTAATTCTTATCTAGATCTACCCCCTGTAGCTCAACTAAATTTGATTATTGGGGAGGAAGAGAATGAAATAACTATGGGTGAGGAAAAGAATCTTCAAATAGAGGATGTAACTTTTGTGTAAGAATATGTTGATGTATTTCCAAAGAATTTACCTAGACATCCTCTAGAATGAGAAATTGAGTTTTCCATTGATTTAATTCTAGGTTCAAGGCTCATATCGAAGACCCCTTATAGAATGGCCACTGTGGAATTAGTGGAACTAAAGAAACAACTAGAGGAATTTATTAATAAGGGATTTATTCTCCCTAGTGTTTCTCCATGGTGAGCCCCTGTTATTTTTGTTAAGAAGACATATGTATCGACGAGGTAGGGCATTGACTACAGGGAGGTCAATGCAATAATAATAAAGAACAAGTATCCCCTACCACACATTGATGATTTATTCAACCAAATTCATGGAAATCAATAATTTTCAATGATTGACCTTCGATCTGGATATCATCAATTATGTGTGAATAAGAAAGTCATTCTGAAAACATCATTTCAAATTAGGTACGGCCATTATGATTTTACAATAATGCCTTTTGGATTGACTAATTCACCCTTTATCTTCAAGGATCTAATGAATAGAGTTTTCAAGGAATATCCTGATGACTTTGTAGTGGTATTTATTGATGATATCTTCGCATACTCTAAATTCTATGAAGATCATGAAAATCACTTGTGCATTATTCTAAAGACTCTTAGAATACATGAATTATATGGAAAGCGTGGAAAGTGTGAATTCAAGATTTAGGATATTTCTTTTCTTGTCTATATTGTCTCTAAGTATGGAATATCCTTTGATCCTTCTAAGACAAGAGAAATCCAAGAATGGATAGCACCGACGATTATAACTGAGGTACACAGTTTTATTGGTATAGTAGGTTATTATCGACGTTTCGTCCAGAATTTTACCTGATTGGCTAACCCATTAACAAAGATCACACGTAAAAGAGTGGAATTGGTTTGGAAAAAAGAATGTGAAGAATGTTTTGAAGAACTGATGATATGATTAGTCAATGATCCTATATTGAATCTACTATTGCGGAATGATGGGTTTGTTATTTATAGTGATGCATCAAAGAAAGGACTTGGTTGTATCCTTATGCAGAATGATATGGTTATTGCCTATGCATCATGACAGCTAAAAATTAGTGATAAAAACTATCCTACTCATTATCTTGAGTTAGCAGCTATAATATTTGATTTGAAGATATGGAGAAATAATCTCTATGGTGAAAAATGTGAGATATATACCAATCACAAGAGTTTGAAGTATATTTTCTCATAGAAAGAACTCAGCCTGAGCCAAAGGAGATGGATTGAACTACTCAGGAATTATGATTGCACCAAAAACTACCACCCATGGGAAGGAAAATAAGGTAGCATATGCTTTGAGCAGAAAGGATCATGGAGTTCTGAACAAGATGATAGTTGAAAAGGATCACATATACAAGGATCTAGAAAAGTTGGACATGGGGATAACCATGGAAGGTGGAACATCAATAATTTTTCAAATGGTTTCTGAACCATCTTTACTAGAAAGGATAAAGAATTATTAGACCGATGATAAAGAGTTTAAAAATAAGATTAAAGCTCTGAATGATGGGCGACTGAGTGACTTTGTGTATGAAGATGGAATTTTGAAATTTGGGAAGACACTTTGTGTTCCTGATATAACTGATCGAAAAAGGGAATTTTTGGATGATGCTCATAGTTCCAATTTCTCTATAGACCCTGGTAGCACTGAGATGTATAGAGATTTGAAGGAACATTTTTGTTGGAACAACATGAAGAGGGAGATTGCTAATTTTCTGCCAAGATGTACGGTTTGTCAACAAGTGAAAGTTGGAAGGCAACAACCTGGAGAATTCATGCAACCTCTTCTCATACCTGAGTGGAAATGGGATAATATTACGATGGACTTTTTCATGGTGATACCAAAGAAACCGAGAAGGAATGATGCAATATGGTTCATTGTTGATTGTCTTACCATGTAAGCACATTTTCATGCTATAAGAGAAGATTTACCACTAGAACGTCTAGAAAGACTATATATTAATGAAGTTGTGAGACTTCATGGAGTACCCATATTGATTGTTTCTGATCGTGATCCACTTTTTACATCATGATTCTAGAAAAGTCTTTAGAAATCCCCATATAATAAATTTCATTTGAGAACTGCCTACCACCCCCAAAATGATGGACAATCAGAACAGACTATTCAAACTATAGAAGACATGTTGAGATCATGCTCACTTGACTTTCAAGCTATGTGTATAATTCCCCAACCCTAGTTATCTAGAGTTAGTGCATTACATTAATACATTGGCATGCTTATAAGGAATATAGCCCCAAAGGACCGATTGGTTTAGCAGTCTTGGAAAATAGATTACATATATGAATGTTTCATTGCATTTTAAGACATACAAAACAACATAAATAATCATTATTAACGCCATTATTCCCTTGGCTTAACCGTTCATATCAATCACAATACACTTCTTGGAATCCTAGAAAAATAAAACATAGAAAGGGGTGAGCTCAAATGCTCAGTAAGGGTAAGAAATACAACGGAAACTTTCATAAATAAGCATAAACATTTAAGGCAATGTATAACTAAAACAAAAGCTTTTTAAACTTAAAATTCAGCATAATATGGAAAAAATAAAACAAAATAATGCCATTTACTTGTTCACATGTATATTATACTAGTTGAATAATCACATGAAATATCAATAACCAATTTCATAATGATGGAATGCATAATTCCAGACTATCATAACCACATAGTCATGGCCTCGTGCCAAGACTACAAATAAGATTTTGTCAAGGCCTCGTGCCAAGACACTAGTTTGTCTCATGAGACCTATCGATGCATCGAGGATCTATAGAGGGCTCCACCCATCACTTACTAAGTCCAATGCATTCCTCATATGAAGAGGTTTAAACATAACATAAACATTCGTATTAAAACTAGCATACGAAATGTCAATACTTTCTCCATAAACCATGAATGGTATAAAAATAACACATCCCCAGTCAAACATATCACAAAACCTTCAATACAATATGGATGTTTTTCATCATAATAAATCAACTTCAAATAAGCTTAAAATCCATAAAAGGATGTTGACCTAGATGAAATCAAAACTATTTGAGGGAAATATCTTTTTTTTGAAATCATTTAAAAGTCACACATTTATAAAGGAAGTAATTTAAAAGAGATTTTTGAATCACAGAGTCCCATACCACTTTGAAACATTTGTAAATAAATATCATTTAAAAACATTCATGTGCATATAAATAAATCCTTAAAATAATATTGAAAACATGGACATTAATTAAAATGATTTAGAAAGATAAATCTTTAAAACATTTAAAATTCTGATCTTGATAAAGAGTACCTTTCACAAATTCTTAAAATATTCAGTTTTAAATTAGTTAAAGGTCACATAATTATAAAATAAATCATTTAATTTAAAAATATTCTTATATTATTGTAAGGGAATATTTTATGATTTTACAATGGTGGAAAATAGCCGCACCCGCCGTATAAGTTAAAAAAATACATTCTTACCTTAATTTGTCGAAAAGGTTTAAAAGGACCTTGTTTGGAAAACGATGTAAAGATTCTTTTATAAACTTCTTACAAAAAGTCAAACAAGAGTATAAATGAATTTAACCCATATTCTGTAAAATAGTAAAAATAAATTGAAATACATTTTTAAGAAACATGGATTTTGATGATAAAGAGGTCCCAGTAGATAATTACGTATAAACAACCTCGAATAATGAAGAGATTGTGAAATAAACCCTTACCAATTTGGTAAATTCTGAAACATACACCCCATGAAAGAGGTATCATACAATGAATATGTAAATACACATAAATTAAAGTGTATTACACAAATAATACAATTATGGGCAGTACATACACCACACAAAAGGTAATAGTGGCAATATGGCATGAATCTCACGGAAATAAAGAGTGAGATGAAAACCTCTTACCTTGTTATTTTCCTTGGTTGGGGGTAGGTTAAACTCCTGTATAATAGTTAAATAATTTTTATGAAATTATAAAATAATCATATATTTAAATATGATATCATATATGATCTTTTAATATTTTTTTGTTAATAATATATTAGTATTATCGCCGTTTCAGGTGTTAACTGATTCGTTTTCCTTTATATGTTTTGTTACGTAAGCCATGTTTGTTATGGATAGTTTGTATCTTATTCATATCCAGAATGATATCAAGTAATTAAACATTACTTTTAATCATCAAATGATAATTATTCTTGAATGCATATGATGGGGAAATTAATCCCATCGCGTTCGTGGAGACGGTAATCCGTATGTACGCACGAACGCTACTTCCATTTCATTCTTCATTTTCAAAGGAATCAAAACCAAATGATACATAGGTATATTATTATTCCAGTATAATATAATATCTTATATGTTTTACTTATTTTCATTAACACCATCCTTTATATGTTCCATGTATGGTATGAATGGGTAATATCACTTTGAGGGGGCGGTAGTCCGCACTTCCTCAAATGAAATTATCGTATATATATACAACATGAAACGAATGATGGTATTCTATAAAATGGAATTATAGAATATTATATATATATATATAATAAATATCATTAATATCATATTTAATTATAGTTCCATCATAATGGCCACCATGAAAGGTGGTAGGAGATAATTGAACAATCATCGTTTCGTGAGGCGTTTGGTTCCCATTCATAGAAACATTATGTTTTTCACCCATTAAATGGAGGTGTGTGTAAGTGTAGTTTGAATAATTCTCATAATAATATCCTAGTATATTTAGGATACTGTTTTTGTTACAAAATAAAATAATAAGAAGATTTTAGGGGTTGGAGAAGTAAAATAAAAGAAAAAAAGCTAAGAGAAACTGTTACCTTTAATTTGGGTAACTCCCTTTGGTTTGAACCAAAAAGGACTCTTGAAGTGACTTTTGACTAAGGTAAGGATTCTTGGAGGAGGAGAGGGATGTAGGGAGATTAATTGGGTAGATTTTGGATGAACCAAAAGGCTTGAGATGTGTGAGGAATTGGTTAGAAGTGGTGTCCTTTTATAAGGGGGAGGAGGGGCTCTTTAGGAAAAAATAAAAGTTTTAATTTATAATAAATTTATATTTGGTTTCTAATGGCTCAAAAGTGTATTATTCAAATTCTATGTTGGGGATGTGTCGCAATACTTTCAACCAATATATTTTAGACAGGTTTGAGTCATTATATTAACCTTATCTTTTAGTTTTAACTCTTAGTTAATTTGTTTAACATTTACCATGTCACTTTGTATTTTTATATTATATAGTTAATAAACATACTATATACATCCAAGAGACCCCAAAGTATTCCATTAATGATACAAATATCTTGATACAAGTCCTTTGGCCGAACCTTAGATTTTTAGGAATTTAATATCAATTAATAATATAATATTTGTTTTAAAAACTCTTTTATTTCAATTTTGACACTATTTGGTATTTGATATTTTTGAAAATCATAAAAGCATGACTACTCATAAAAACATTACCTAAATCAATAATAAAATGTCATATTAACCTATAAAATTCATGTAATTCATTAAAAGTCTCAAATTATATTTATTAGGGTATTTTAAATATCAATTATTTTAATATTTCACTAATTAGTTAATTACTGCATCTTAATTGTGTCATAAATAAATTAAATTATTTAATGTCTAAAAATTATAAATAAAATACTATTATTTAGTAAATATTTTTATCTTCCTAACTAATATTTATAGTAAAAAATATAACATATATAACCCTATGTAAAAATTGTTTTTCTAAAAGATAAATGCTTATGTCATTTTTGAATTTACTTTAACTTAATTAATATAAAGTGTCATTATCACTTACAAGTGGATCCATGGGGTCCCAAAATCGACCCAAAGATTCTCATGGTCAGACATGTATCAACCAATAGGGTTAAGACACGTTTTATAGTAATTTATTATTACTATAATATTATTTTTTTACCCTTATTTACCGGATTTACCTTTTAACAATGGTAAATAAAATATTTACCGAAATAATTATTCAAAATGTTGAAAAATTAAAGTTACATATTTAAAAAATTTGGATATACTGATTCCCAATATGGAGTCCATTTTTCCAAATTCAAAACACATAAGTGGTAGAAATTAATTTAAAATTAATTCCCGCTGTCAAAACAAAAAATTGGTTTTTAAGAGATAATAACTATTAAAAGATTGACACTTGTTTATGTCCTGTTTAAATGTGAAATTATGTCCAATGACCAAAATTGTATTAAATGGTAAAAATATATTTTAAATACACTTTAAAACCACTCAAATTCATTATTTATCACTATTAATTCTTTAAATTAGAAAAGTTGTTTTTAATTAAAATTTAGTAATTTTTACTATTCATCAAAATATAAAAGTTATCCGAAAAGTACCAAAATTTCATCCTATGATAAATTCTATATTCTGAATCCAAAAATTAAGTCCATTTTGAAAGATAAAATTTATAAAATTTCAAAAAGTGGGTATTACTATTCATAATGGCTTGTTTGATTGGTTGTGGTGTGTGTTAGAACTCAAAGTTGTGTACGACACACGCTACTGTATTATTCAAAGATAAGCGTACCGTGGAAGCCTGGGGTGTTACATTCTTCCCTCTATCAATAAATTGTGTCCTCGCAATTTGAAATTGTTCTTCGAAAATAAAAGGATGAAAATAGAAAATACCTTTGTGGGAAAACCCACATCAGAAATTGGGTTAATAAAATTTAGTCTTAATAAGAGGAAAAAGGGAATGAAAAAGTCACCAAAAAATTATGATCTCTATTAGGAGAACATTGGTGGCAATTAGAGACACATAATTGGAGGGAAAAAGTAAATATTTATAGGGAGTGATTGAGGTCATCAATCAAAAACAATTATAGAATTGCGGGTCTCAAAGCCACCAATCTATGATGATTTAAAATACCATCGGTTCAACAAAACGTAAGGTATTAGGATAACACATTTTTTTTAAGATGCATTACCTAATTTTTATGAATTTATTTCTTCATAGAATAAGAATAAAAAGTATACTTGTCAAGTAGAGTTCCATCCTTTAACTAATTTCTACCACAAACTCATCTTTCACTATAAAAGATAATTGAACTAAAAAAATATATTCTATTTATCCTATCGTACAGGGTTCCAAAAAAAATGAATTTATAATTCATCTACCAGAACCTTCAAAAAACTACATCATTCAATCTAGGACATCACGTGGATCCGTGGTAGGTGATACACCATTGTCTCCCTTCGGTTGTGGGTTCACGTCTCACGGCCTTGCTGGACACGACAGGTTGTCGAATGACCTCCGTGTTGTCCTTTTTATAACAATCCAAAAATAATCTTCCGAAATGCTTTAACCTTAAAAATTGTATCAAATTTCGAATATATTCCATTCCAACCTTTAGACTTATCCAAATTACTTCTTTCCAAACACACAGTCCAAAATTTATAAGGAAGTTAAATATAATGAAGATCTTTTTTTTCATGTAATAACATGTGAATACCTTCATCATGTATTCTTTTAAAATATGGTAACACCCTGAATTACCATAAAACCTTATTTTTGACATTCATTCTCCCTTATTCCTTATCGAATACTAGATATATTCCTTATATCCAAAATAATATGAATATTCCAACAATGATGAAATAAAAAAACCATTAATCAGTGCCAAGGTAGTCAAGAATATCCCATATAATTTATCCAAATAAACCAACTATTATTCCAAAAATACTACCTCAGTATCCAGACCATATTATGGATTACGTTTCCTTCCACCATGTTTTTTCAAAAAAAAGTTTAACTTGTTGTTGAGTCACTTTTCATAGTACCATATAATCTCAAATACTCAATGAAATAGTACTGCAATACAATCCTTATTTATCTCCATAATTCATATAACCAGTACATAGTTGATATAACACTAAAATGAAATAATTCTTTAATAACAACATAAGAACACTAGTCATTCCTCTTCATTTTTGGTAGTATCATGACTTTATTATTATCCAATAGCATCATTTGCGGCATACTCTGATGATTTGAACATTGATTCGCGTAGTGCCCCCACTCCTTGCAGATGAATCATTGAACATTTGAAACCTTTTTCTTACCCTTGCAATCACGAACATGGTGTCCTTTTTCTCCACACTTATAACACACTCCCATTCCCTTAAAGCATTTTCCAAGGTGATTCTTTCCACATTTATCACATATGGGAGAATCCTTCTTTACCTTCTTCCCTTTATCTGCCTTTCTCTCTACCATCCTTTCCTTTTCTAGCTTCCCTTCAAATCCATAGGACTCTGTGAACTCTTTACTTATCTTATCAACACATGAAACTATTTCTTCAAATGATGATAATACATGGGAGACTATTTGCCTTCTAAATTTTGGATTAAGTCCAAGAATGATATGATCTTTCTTACTCTTTGGATCATGCGTATTACTAGAGTTCTCATTCCTTCTACTGGGTATCATTTCTAAACAATGGCATACACTAGATTAGTTTATGAATAGAAATACCTAATCCCAAACTTGTAAAACACTTAAAATAAATTAAATAGTTTATGGATATAATCCATAATCCAAAAAATGTTTCCTTTGAGGAAGTATGTACTCATAAATCCTTCATAATGGTTCGTAAAGAAAATTAGAACTATCCTAAGCATATCCCCCGGGAGTGTCGTAACCAAGAGTGCAACATGGCCCGTTGTCGGGCACCAGTTCCCATTCTAGTCTACCTCAAAGCGGTGTTTTTGGGTTTTACCCCTAGGTACATCTGTGCCAGAGCCACCTTTACCTGCTCGTATCCAGACAAGGATGTATTTCTCAGAAAACTCCCAAAATCTATACAATACCAAAATTCTAGGAAGTTATTCTATAATAATCCTAAAATTCCATTTTAGATCTATGTGCTCTAATCATATATTATCTAAATCTAGCTTCCAAGGTTATTGTTAAACCTCTATCTGATACCAACTGTAACGCCCTGACCCCAGTTATCCAGAGTTGGTGCATTACTTTAATACATTGGCCTGATTACAAGGAATCATGTCCCGAAGGACCGATTGGTTTATCAGTCTTGGAAAATAGATTACATATATGAATGTTTCATTGAACTTTAAGACATACAAAACAATATAAATAATCTTTATGAACTCCATTATTCCCTTGGATTAACCCTGCATATCAATCACAATACACTTCTTGGAATCTTGGAAAAATAAAACATAGAAAGGGTTGAGCTCAAACTTTCATTAAGGGTAATAAATACAGCAGAAACTTTCATAAATAAGCACAAACATTTAAGGAAATGTATAAATAAATCAAGAGCCTTTTAAACTTGAACTTCAGCACAATATGGCGAAAATAAAATGAAATAATGCCGTTTACTTTTTCACATGGATATTCTACTAGTAGAATAATCACATGCAATATCAATATCCACTTTCATAATGATGGAATTCATAATGCCAGACTATCATAACTACATAGTCAAGGCCTCGTGCCAAGACTACAAATAAGATATTGTCAAGGCCTCATGCGAGGACACTAGTTTGTCTCATGAGACCTACCGATGCATTGAGGAGCTATAGCAGGCTCCACCCATCACTTACTAAGTCCAATGCATTCCTCATATGAACAGGTTTAAACATAACATAAACATTCGTATTAAAACTATCATATGAAATGTCAATAATTTCTCCATAAACCATGAATGGTATAAAAATAACACATCCACAGTCAAACATATCACAAAACCTTAAATACAATATGGATGTTTTGTATCATAATAAATCATCTTCAAATAAGCTTAAAATCCATCAAAGGATGTTGACATAGATGAAATCAAAACTATTTGAGGGAAATATCTTTTTTTTAAATCATTTAAAAGTCACACATTTATAAAGGAAGTAATTTAAAAGAGATTTTTGAATCACAGTGTCCCATACCACTTTGAAACTTTTGAAAAGAAATATAATTTCAAAAAATTCATTTCCATATAAATAAATCCTTAGAATCATTTTGAAAACATGGACATTAATTTAAAAGATTTAAAAAGATAAATCTTTAAAACATTTAAAATTATGATCTTGATAAAGAGTACCTTTCACAAATTCTTAAAATATTCATTTTGAAATCATTTAAAGGTCACATAATTATAAAATAAATTATTTACTTTCAAAATATTTTTATAATCTTTAAAGGGATTCTTTGATGATTTTACAACGGTGGAAAAGAGCCGCACCCGCCGTATAAGTTAAAAGAAGACATTCTTACCTTAATTTGTCAAAAAGGTTTAAAAGGACCTTGTTTGGAAAATGACGTAAAGATTCCTTTATAAACATCTTATGAAAAGTCAAAAAAGAATATAAATTAATTTAACCCATATTCTGTAAAATAGTAAGAAAGTTTTGAAATACATTTTAAAGAAACATGGATGTGGATGATAAAGAGGTCCTAGTAGATAATTACATATAAACAACCTCGGATAATGAAGAGATTGTGAAATAAACCCTTACTAATTTGGTAACTTATGGAACATACACCCCATGAAAGAGGTATCATAAAATGAATATGTAAATACACATAAATTAAATTTTATTACACAAAGAATACATTTATGACCAATACATACACCATACAAAAGGTAATAGTGGCAATATGGAATGAATCTCACGGAAATAAAGAGTGAGATGAAAACCCCTTACCTTGTACTTTTCCTCGGTTGAGGGTAGGTTAAACTGCTGTATAATAGTTAAATAAATGTTATAAAATTATACAAGAATCATATATTTAAATATGATATCATATATGATCTTTTAATATTGTTTTGTTAATAATATTTTAGTATTATCGTCATTTCGGGTGTTAACTGATTCATTTTCCTTTATATGCTTTGTTACGTAAGCCGTATTTGTTATGGATAGGTTTTATCTTATTCATATGCAGAATGATATAAAGTCCTCAAAAATTACTTTTAATCATCAAATTAGAATTATTCTTGAATGGATATGATGGGGAAATGAATCCCATCGCGTTCGTGGAGACGGTAATCCGTACATACGCACGAACGCTACTTCCATTTCATTTTTCATTTTAAAAGGAATCAAAACCAAATGATACATATGTATATTATTATTCCAGTATAATATAATATCTTATATGTGTTACTTACTTTCATTAACACCATCCTTTATACGTTCCATGTATGGCATGAATGAGTCATATCACTTTGAGGGGGCGGTAGTCCACACTTCATCAAATGAAATTATCGTATATATATACAACATGAAATGAATAAAGTTATGCTATAAAATGGAATTATAGAAGCTTATATATATAAAATAAATATCATCAATATCATATTTAATTGTAGTTCAATCATAATGGCCACCATGAGTGGTGATATGTGATAATTGAACAATCATTGTTTCGTGAGACGTTTGGTTCCCATCCACAGAAACATTATGTTTTTCACCCATTAGATGGAGGTGTGTGTAAGTGTAGTTCTAATAATTTTTATAATAATATCCTAATATATTTAGGATACTGGTTTTGTTAGAAAAGAAAATAATAAGAAGAGTTTAGGGGTTGGAGAAGTAAAATAAAAGAAACGAAGCTAAGAGAAATTGTTACCTTTAATTTGGGTAACTCCCTTTGGTTTGAACCAAAAAGGACTCTCGAAGTGCCTTATGCCTAAGGTAAGGATTATAGGATGAGGAGAGGGATGTAGGTAGCTTAATTGGGTAGAGGTTGGATGAGCCAAAAGGCTAGAGAGATATGAGGAATTGGTTAAAAGTGGTGTCCTTTTATAAGGGGGGGGGGAGGGGCTCTTTTGGAAAAACTTAACATTTTAATTTATTATAAATTCATATTCGGTTTATAATGGATCCAAAGTCTATTATTCAATGTATATGTTGAGTATGGGTCGAAATAGTTTCAACCAATATATTTTTATACAGTTTTGGGTCATTATATTAACCTTATCTTTTAGTTTTAACTCTTAGTAAATTAGTTTGACATTTACCATTTGACTTTGTATTTTTATATTATATAGTTAATAAAATTACTATATACATCCAAGAGACCCACAAGTGGTCCATTAATGATAAAAATATCATGATAAAGTCCTTTTTCCGAACGTTATATTTTAAGGAATTTAATATCTATTAATAATATAATATTTGTTTTAAAAACTCCTCTATTTCAATTCTGACACTATTTGGTATTTGATTTTTGTGAAAATCATAAAAACATGTTTACTTAGAAAAAAGTTACCTAAATCAATACTAAAATGTCATATAAACCTATAAAATTCGTGTAATTCATTAAAAGTCTCAAATTATATTTATTTAGGTA
The DNA here is from genome assembly GCA_963277665.1 of Viscum album. Taxonomy (NCBI): domain Eukaryota; kingdom Viridiplantae; phylum Streptophyta; class Magnoliopsida; order Santalales; family Viscaceae; genus Viscum; species Viscum album. The sequence goes on from OY728145.1 coordinate 540,854,016, forward strand.
TTTATAATATCAATTATTTTAATATTTCACTAATAATGTAATTACAGCATCATCATTATGTCATAAATAAATTAAATTATTTAATGTCTAAAAATTATAAATAAAATACCATTTTTTAGGAAATATTTTTATCTTTCTAATTAATATTTATAGTCGAAAATATAACATATATAACCCTATATGAAATTTTTTTTCTAAGAGATATATGCTTATGCCATTTTCGTATTTACTTTAACTTAATTAATATAAAGTGTCATTATCACTTACAAGTGGATCCATGGGGTCCCAAAATCGACCCAAAGATGGCCATGGTCGGACATGTATCAACCAATAGTATTAAGAGACATTTTTGGGTAATTTATTATTATTATAATATTATTTTTTTACACTTATTTACCGGATTTAACCTTTAACAATTTTAAATAAAATATTTACAAAAGTAATTATTCAAAATGTCTAAAAATAAAAGTTACATATTTAAACAATTTGGACATCCTAATTCAAAATATTAAGTCCATTTTTCCAAATTCAGAACACAGAAGTGGCAGAAATTAATTTAAAATTAATTCCCACTGTCAAAACAAAAAGCGGGTTTTTAAGAGATAATAACTATTAAAATATTGACACTTGTTTATGTCCGGTTTAAATGCGAAATTATGTCCAATGACCAAAATTGTATTAAATGGTAAAAATATATTCTAAATATACTTTAAAAGAACTCAAATTCATAATTTATCACTATTAATTATTTCGATTAAAAAGTTGTTTTTAATTTAAATTTATTAATTTTTTCTATTCATCAAAATATGAAAGTTATCCAAAAAGTAAAAGAATTTCATCCTAGTCTAAATTCGATATTCTGAAACAAAAAATGAAGTCCATTTTGAAAGATAAAATTTATAAAATTTCAAAAAGTGGGTATTACTATTTATAACGGCTAGTTTGATTGGTTGTGGTGTGTGTTAGAACTCGAAGTTGCGTACAACACACGCTACTGTATTATTCAAAGATAAGAGTATCGTGGAAGCTTGGGGTGTTATAATGTGGGATAAATATTTAACTTTGTTAGAATTTTAATATAACAATATCTTTCATTCATGTATTCATATGGAACTATATGAAGCATTATACAGAAAGAGATGTCACACACCAACCTGTTTGGATGACGTTGGTGAAAGAAAACTCGTAAGCCCAAAACTTGTAGAGGAAACGATGGAAAAGGTGAAGGTAATCCAAAACCACATCAAAGCATCTCAAAGAAGGAAGAAGAGTTATGCCAATAACCAGAGGAAGGATTTGGAATTTTAGGTAGGAGATCATGTTTTCTTGAAGGTATCTCCATGGAAGGGTGTTATATGTTTCAGTAAGAATGGTAAATTAAGTCTCAGGTACATCGTTCCTTTCGAAATTTTAGAACGAATTGGGGATATAGGTTATAGTTGGGAAATACCGCCAAGTCTCTCCAATGATCATGATATATTCCACGTATCACTATTGAGAAAATACATGTCTGACCAAACACAAGTACTCACCTTTGAGGAATTAGAACTGGAACCAAATTTGTCTTATTGCGAAGAGACTGTCAAGGTTCTTGACACAAGGGAAAAAGTGCTAAGAAACTGAATGACTCGTCTGGTTAAATTTCTATGGAGAAACCATAATATGGAAGAGGCAATGTGGGAACCTGAGGAACTTATAATGGAGAACCACTCGAGTCTTTTTATTCAGTAATATTCAAGAAATTTCGAGGAAGAAATTATTTGAAAGAGAGGACACTTCTCTTTGAATAATACAATATCGTTTGTTGTACGCAACTTCATGTTCTAACACACCAAAACCAATCAGACTAGACGTTATGAATAGTAATACACACTTTTTGAAATTTTATAAATTTTATCTTTCAAAATGGACTTCATTTTTGGATTCAGAATATCGAAATTATCTTAGGGTGAATTTCTGGTATTTTTTTCTGAAAACATTAAATTTTTTATGAATAGTGAAAAACACAGAGTTATGGTTTAAAACTAAATTTAAATTTAAATTTATTTTATGTCAAAATAGATACATAATACCTATATAAGTTCAATTTAATTCATTGGAGTCAGTTTATAATAATTTTAGATATATAAAAAATTTATTGAACTTTTTACCGTCTTTTACCCATCTCCAAGGAGCATTTTCAAATTTACATAAAACTTAATTTTACCGCTTCTATGAGTTGAATTTAAAAAATTGTAATACCCTGACCCCAGTTACCCAAAGTCAGTGCCTTATTACACAACATTGGCATTATCACAAGAAAGATCAAATCTCAAAAGACCAGTTAGTTTAGTAGGCTTGGAATAACTAGATACATTAATAAAGTTTACGTTACATCATAAAATGAAATCTACAACAATATAGTCTTCATAGTCCACACTCTCATCCCCTCATACTATCCCTTCAGGTTATTCATAAATTACTTCTTCACATCCTGGGAAAAATAAAACATAGAAAAGGGGTGAGCTCAAATGCCTAGTAAGGATAACAATATAGCAGAAACTTTCATAAATAAGAATAAACATTTAAGGAAATGTATAATTAAAAAAAATCCTTTTAAACTTAATCTTAAACATAGTATGGAAAAAATAAAATGAAATAATGCCATTTAATTATTCACATGGATATTATACTAATTGAATAATCACATGAAATATCAATAACCACTTTCATAATGATGGAATGCATAATGCCAGACTATCATAACCACATAGCCATAGACTCGTTCCAAGACTACAAATAAGATTTTGTCCGGGCCTTATTCCAAGACACTAGTTTGTCTCATGAGACCTACTGATGCATCACAGAGCTATAGTGGGCTCCACCAGTCACATATTAAGTCCAATGCATTACCATATGAAAAGGTTTAAACATAACATAAACATTCGTATTAAAACTAGCATACGAAATGTAAATACTTCATCCATAAACCATGAATGGTATAAAAATAACACATCCACAGTCAAACATATAACAAAACCTTCGATACAATATATAATTTTTGTATCATAATAAATCAACTTCAAATAATCGTAAAATCCATCAAATGATGTTTACATAGATGAAATCAAAACTCTTTTTTGAGAAATATCTCTTTCTATTTTAAAATCATTTAAGAGTAATATATTAATAAAATAAAACATTTTCTTTGAAAATATTCTTATAATCTTATAGGGGAAGCTTTGACGATTTTATAATGGCGGAAAATAGCCACACCCGCCGTAAAAGTTAAAAAAACATTCTTACCTTAATTCTATTGAAAAGTTTAAAAAGCACCTTGTTTGGAAAATGACGGAATGATTCCTTTATAAACCTCTTATAAAAAGTAAAACAAGGGTATAAATAACTTAAACCCATATTCTTTCAAATAGTAAAAATGTTTTGAAATATATTTTTATGAAACATGGATGTGGATGATAAAGAGATCCCAATAGATTATTACGTATAAACAACCTCGGATAATGAAGAGATTGCGAAATAAACACTTACCTTGTACTTTTCCTTGGTTGAGGGTAGGTTAACCTCATTTATAATGGTTAAATAATTGTTATTAAATTATACAAGAATCATATACATTAATATGATATCATATATGATCTTTTAACATTGATTTGTTAATAATATCTTAGTATTATTGTTGTTCCGGGTGTTAACTTACTCGTTTTCCTTTATATGTTTTGTTACATAAACCGTGTTTGTCATGGATAGGTTGTATTTTAATCATATACAGAATGATATCAAGTCCTTATAAACTATCATTAATCATCAAATGAGAATTAGACTTGAATGGATATGATGGAGAATGAATCTCATCGCGTTCGTGGAGACAGTAGTCCGTACGTACGCACGAGCCACAATATCATTCTTTTGATATTAAAATAATATATAATTGGATGGTATATCATATATACTATTGGGGAAAAATCCCTCAAGGTAACATTGAAGTATTTTTGGGTTGGTTGTGTTTGTTGACAAAGCAGGTTTCCATGGATATTTGTCGAGTTCCTTTGAATTTGTTGACAATCCTTGTTGACAAAGAATGATGACAAAGGATAGAACGATCTGGAGGCAGTACAAAAGAGCAGTACAAGGTGGCGCCGTTTTCCAGTGTTTGCCAAATTTTTGGGGTCCAAAATTTGGAGTTTGGTGAGCATCGTGAAACTAGGATTTCCATAAAGATCATAATTTAATATGGAAAAGGCATGAATTTCGTGAAGATAGGATGCATGGTTTGGAAATCGTGAAGACTAGAAGAATGGAGGCGGTGATGCTTCGTGATTACGTCAAGCTTAGCGAACGACAGAGGCTGAAGCGCATCGCGGTGGTGAAGGGCTTTGCGAGGGAGCTTCGCGGCGAAGGCGCGAAGGAATGTTGGGCTTCGCGAGGGAGCTTCACGGCGAAGTCGCGAAGGTATGTTGACAGTGATTCTTCGCGACTACGTCAAGCTCCACGAACGAAAGATTGCCATGGAGCTTCGCGATTTGGATAGAATTCCGGCGGAATATTTGGAGCTTCGCGATTTGAGATGACGTGGCGTTGACTTCGCGCGGAAAGTTCGAGGGTCAGTGGAATTGCCTATAAATAGAGGTCGACCCCTTCAAGCGAAGTAGAGAGAGAATTTTCAGAGAAAATCCATTTCTCTCGGTTCGCAGAGGTGGTTCGCGAAGGTAGTGTGCTTCGCGAAAGGGGAGCTTTGCGACGGCTATTCTAGCTCCGTGAAAGGTGTGTGCCCCGCGTTGGCTCGGTGAGCTTCACGGAGAAGCAGGAGCTCCGCGACGGACTAAGCTTCGCGAGGGTCGTTGCTTTGCGACGGCTTGATCATCGCGAGAGTGCTTCGCGAGAGTGCTTCTCGACAGAGCTTCGCGAAAAGGCAGGAGCTTCGCGAAGGCTTGTTTGAGCTTCGCGAAATTGGGAGCTTCGCGAAGTAGGGTGCTTTGCGAAGGTTTTTCCAAAAGGGGTTTCCCAGTGGATAGTGGAAAAGGGGTATTCATCTACGGGTGAAAGTTAAGCTTCAACAGAGCATCTACATACTGATAAAGATGCATTCCTTAATGCAAATGAAGAGACCTACAGGTCTATAAACTGTGAGTGGATTCCCTTCTGGAGCAGTGAGCTTAGGAAAAGGAAGAAGGTGATACTCTCCACTGGCAGTAAGCCAGAGAGAGAGAAATAGGGAGTGATCCTTGGGAAAGAAGTGAGATGACCCTAAACTTTGTAAAGGTAGTGAGCCTGGGCATAGAAGTGATCTAGCCCAAACATTGTAATCCACAGCTAGTGAAGTTTAGTGGAATTGGTACGACCGGCAACTTGTCGGCGTATGCTCCTTGGACGTAGCCCTTTGTGGTGAACCAAGTAAAATTGAGGTGTCCTGTGCATGCTTTACTTTATGTATACTTTGTGCAACAGGAAAGAGAGAGAAGAGTGTTTTTCTTAACAGCGAAAAAAGATCAGAACGGGCTTCAATTTTAAATTAGTCATACCCTAATTCACCCCCCTCTCTCAGGGTATTCAGCCTTGTGGACCCAAAAATTGGTATCAGAGGGAAGGTTGACAATTGTTCTTCTCTCAAATGTAGGTCACTAATCATAGAGGGATTCCGATCTTCGACGGATGTAATTTTCAGATATGGAAGAATCGAATGCAACATTATTTCTGATCTTTGGGAATGAATGTGTTTTCAGTAGCTATGCATGGTATCACATCTGATATTACTAGTGGTGCATTATCATAAGCTGAGCACAAAGAGTTGGATGCTGATTCCAAAGAAATCAATGCCTTAGGGGGAGCCCTCTCTAATCCCAGATATACAAAGTTGATGTCATGAAAAACGTCACATGCCATGTGGGAAAAACTTTTGAATATTTATGAAGGGGATACAAAAGTCAGAGAGGCAAAGATGAAAGTGTTGTGGAACAAGTATGAAGATCTCAGAATGAACCCGAATGAGTCTATTGATGCATTCTTTGACAGGGTAAATGCTGTGGTAGAAGACATGCGGGGTCTTGGAGAAATTATCGAAGACATTAAAATCGTAAAGCGCATCTTGAGAAAGCTTCCACCTTAGTTCAATCTGAAAGTTTCTGTTTTGGAAGATAAAGATTCGAAAGAGCGGACATTGGATAACCTACACAGCATTCTTGTTGCATATGAAATGAGAAATGATGACAACGATGATGTGGAAAAGGGGAAATCCAAAGAGGTGGCATTTAAGGCCATGAAGAGGCTCACTATTGAAGATTATCAAGAGGAAGAAGAGTCAGATGAGGTGATGTCATTCCTTTCTTCAAATCTGCAAAGAGGAAAAGGAAAGTTTAAAGGGAAACTTCCACTAGCATGCTTCTGATGCGGAAAGTTTGGTCATCTTGCTGCAAGATGCCCCAAAAGGTTTCAAGAAGAAAGCGATGAAGGTGAAGATAAGATTCCCATGAAAAAATCTTCAGCCTATGTGAAAGGGAAGAAGCAGTTCAAGAGAAATTTCTTTAAGAAGAAGAATCTTATTTACCAAGAAATAGACAGTTAAGCTGAGTCTGAGGGTGAAGAAGTTGAAGAGATAGAAAACTGCAAAGATCGTGGACAAAATGCGATGGTGTCTGTTTCCAGTAGTGCTCTAGAAAAGAAAGAAACTGAAACTGATGAAGAAGAAGAAGAAATTAAAGGGAGAGTTGATAGGGAAGCGGAATTAGAAGTAGCTCTTGAGGAGATAGATGTTTGGCGAGCAAAAACAAAGAAAGCCAACAAGATAGTACGTGATGCCAAACTCTACATGCAACAATAAGAAGAAGATAAGTCTAAGCTTGAGAAAGAAATTGAAAATCTTAAGTCTTACACGACAGGGAACACAGAAAAGGTTGATGAGCATAAGCTCAATATTGAAGAGCAGAAAAAGGAGATCGATTGCTTGAGTCGAAAAGTGAAAGATCACATCAAGCGTATTGAAGATCTTGAAGAGGAAGTTTTCAGTCTGCGGAGAAAAGTTAAAGACCAGGAAAAACCTTTCAATCCCAACACATTTTTGGGAAATCAGGTCGTTACGAAGACTAAAAAGAAGAAAGAAGAGCCTAGTAGTTCAGCAGGAAAGAAGCAGCAATTGAACTCAGAATTTAAGGCTAATTCATGGCTTAATCAGAAACAAAAATCTGTGGCAGTTGAAGTTAGACCGCAAGCACCTGTCCCGAGATTGAAAGTGGATCTGAGCATAAAGAAGAATCAGAATAATCAGAGATCCAAAGGGGAAACTCATAGTTCTGAAGTAACACGAAGGAATGCACCTTACATCATGTGTTTTTTTTTGTGGAATGATGGGACATTCACAGTATGTGTGTTCCATAGCCAAAAGATATTGAAGGGAACAAGAACAGAGATGGCAGCCAAACAGAGAACAGTTTTTCAGAACATATTTTGAAGGACACTATTTTTGGTGTGGAGGATTTGGACACATGGATAGGCACTGCACTCTGACCATTCAAAAAAATGTGCCAAAGCAGAATCAAAATGTTCGCAAGAAGCAGATCAGTAAACCGACAAGTGAGTTAAAAGTTCAGAATAGATTTGCAGTTTTGCAAGATGAAGCTGGTCCATTATACTCTGAGAAAGAACAGAAGCCTCAATCCATGCCGAGTATGAAAGATAAAGTATGGACCAGGAAAAAGAAAATTGAGAAGGCCATAGTTGCTGAAATTGCCCTTAAAGCATCAGATCGTTCTGGTGTTTGGATCCTTGACAGTGGTTGCACATCCCACATGACAGGTAATAAGGATCTGGTTATAGGCATAAAATATGAAAAAGAAGGAGTTTTAAAATTTGGAAATGATGAAGGCCTGAAGATTGTTGGCTCAGGAAAAGCCATGTTTGGGGGAAAAGAAATGAGACATGTTGATGTCTTGGTGGTAGAGGGTCTCAGTCATAATTTGCTTAGCATCAGTCAACTATGCGACTCTGGGCACTCTATCCTATTTACCAAGAAGATGGGTATTGTTAAAGGAAAATATGGAATTGTCATTCTTCAGGGAAAACAAACAAAGGGGAATCTTTACCTGGTAGGTGGGGAAGAAGATTCATGCCTTTTATCTAGAGAAGAAGAAAATCAGCTGTGGCATAAGCGACTTGGTCATCTATGTCAACCATCTATGGAAGATCTGGTAAAGTGTGATGCTGCTAGAGACCTTCCCAAACTATCACGTGATCGCACTCATATGTGTGATGCTTGTCAACAAGGAAAGATCATCAGGAAGACAGACATGCCAAAGGAACAAAAAGCAACTCGAGTGCTCGAATTGGTGCATGCTGATGTATGTGGACCTATCTCACCACGAGCTATAAATGGGTAAAGGTACTATGTTCTTTTAATTGATGACTATAGCAGAATGGTCTGGGTATTCATCATTACCCATAAGACAGAGGTGTTCAGTTGCATAAATTAGTACAGGAGGGAATCGGAAAAGATGCTTGGGCAGAAAATTTTGAAGTTTCGTACTGATAACGGTACGGAATTTACAAACAGTCAGGTTGAAAACTATCTCGAGAAACATGGGATAAGGCATCAAGTTTCATCAGTAAGAACTCCCCAACAGAATGGAGTGGTTGAAAGGAGAAATCGGATCATCAACAACATGACCAGAACAATGCTTATCGATAAGGACCTACTAGAGAAATTTTGGAAGGAAGCAGTTTTGACATCGGTCTATGTCTCAAACAGGTCCCGGTTATGTCTGAAGCAAGGGAAGACTCCATATGAACTGTGGTACGGAAAGAAGCCAACGTTGAAATAATTTCGAATCTTTGGATGTAAGTGTTTCATTCTCAACAAAGAACATCATAGGAAGTTTGAGGCATGAGGAGATGAATAGATATTCCTTGGATACTCAGGGAAGAGAAAAGCATATAAATTCTTCAACAAGAGGCTGGGAAAAATTGTTGAGAGCAATGATGTCACTATAGTCGAAAATGAACTAACTGCTCAACGACCCAGTGAACAGTTTTTGGATGAAAGTGATGATGAGGTAAGCAACAAAGGGGGAGTAGAAGTGGCAGAGGATGACTCAGAAGAAGATACTGATGATGAACAATAAAGTTTCAAGTTTGTATCTGCAAGGAAGCCGAAGAGTCGATCTGAAATAGGTAGGCAAAATATCATTGGTGATCAGACAGCTCCAGTTCAGACTCGAAGAATGAAGTCATTACAGCAGACATCGTTTTTATCTCAGGTGGAGCCGAAATGTTTTTCCGATGCAGCTAAAGATGAAAACTGGGTTCAGGCTATGAATGAAGAACTTGATCAGATTGAGAAGAACCAGACATGGGAGATTATTTCGAGGCCAGCAGACAAGAATGTCATCGGGACTAAATGGGTCTATCGCAATAAGATGAATGAAGATGTCACAATGATTCGGAACAAAGAATGACTAGTGTGCAAGGGGTACTCCCAGATCGAGGGAATAGATGTTGATGAGACATTTGTACCGGTTGCAAGTCTGGAGACCATCAGATTATTTTTGGCCATAGCAGTGCAACGAAAGTTCAAAGTGTTCCAGATGGATGTCAAATCTGCATTCTTGAATGGGGTTTTGGAAGAGGAGGTGTACATTGAGCAGCCAGATGGTTTTCTCATTCATGAGGATGGGAACAAAGTTTGCAGGCTGAAGAAGGCATTGTATGGGCTGAAACAAGAACCAAGAGCATGGTACTCACGGCTTGATCAGTACTTGAAGAAGCTTGGTTTTCAGCGTGTAGGAGTTGATTACAATATCTATTTCAATAATGACAGTAATCAAAGGATGATGGTGTTGGTTTATGCCGATGACATAATATTTGGCGGATCAGATGAAGCTCAGTGCTGACAGTTTTCCGAATTCATGAAAAATGAGTTTGAAATGTTAATGATTGGGAAGATAACATTTTTCCTTTGTCTAAATGTGACGCAAGGAAGGAATGGAACATTCATTTATCAATCTAAATATGCCAAGGAGGTCTTGAGAAGGTTTGGAATGGAAAATTCCAAGGAGATGAAGACTCCGGTTGCCACCTGAATGAAATTATCGAAAGATGGTGATGGAAAGGCAGTTAATATCACATAATATAGGAAAATTATTGGAAGTTTGTTGTACTTGACTGCAACAAGGCCTGATATTGTTTTTTCCACATGCCAAGCAGCCAGATATCAGAGCAATCCCAAGGAAAGCCACATGATTGCAGTGAAAAGAATACTTTGGTATATCAAGGGAACAATGGATTTCAGCTTGATATATTTTGACAAATCTCAGACGGAGTTATTGGGATATACTGATGCAGACTGGGCCGGTTCAGCAGATTATAGAAAATAAACGTCAGGTGGTGCATTCTATCTTGATTTGCATTTCATTGAGCACCGCAGAAGCTGAGTATATTGCAGCCACTCAAGCCTGCATACAGTTATTCTGGATGAAGCAGCAGCTTGAAGATATGGGAGTTGAAGTGATGTCTCCAATCGGAATCCAGTGCGACAAATCAAGTGCTATAAATCTCAGCAAAAATCCCGTCCATCACTCAAGGACAAAGCACATTGAGATAAAGTATCATTTTATCAAGGAGAAGGTTGAGCAGGGGATCGTGAAGTTGGAGTATGTGCCTACAGAACTACAGGTTGCAGACATCCTGACAAAGGCCTTACCCAAGGAAGCATTTGAAAGGCATCGACTGGCTCTGGGAGTTCAGTCGATTCCCCGCACTTGAAATAGTGTGGATGTGGGCCACCCCCCTCTCCCCGAGGTATGATGTGTTGTGCTAATATGTGTTCTCTACTATGTTACAGACTACAAAGGAGTGTCCTTTGGGTTCGTTGACAAAGGGGGAGAAAATAGTGATTGTTAAAGGGGGAGACAGTGTGGAGATTTGACAAATCATGAATGATACGGGGAGAATCTGACCAGTGGAGCAGCCAGATAGGGGGAGAAATGAGAAAGGGGGAGCGTATCAAATCTGACGATGCTAGAAGTGATCGATCAAAGAATAGATATCACGACAGCCGAGAATCATGATAAAAGCAGAACAGTGGTGTTGAAATGGTGTGCAATGATGTCCAGCTCTTCACTAATTGGTATCAGTGTGGTTCAACAATTGGTATCAATTTAAGAATTTGTATCAGGTTGGAATTGACAATTGGGGTCTGACATGAAGTGACTCATTGATGAACTTTTCATACTACTCTTGTTTCTCACACCGAGCATTGGTCATGTGGGCTTAGAGTACGTGTTAAGTGAATCCTTGAATGCTATCAGAATCACAAGAGGCGAATGGTGGTAGTGACTAGAAGAAGACTCAGTGAGGCATCAAAATGCAGAAAATCATTCTGAGCAGAGTTGTGAAGAGTTATCAACAAACCAAAAGGGGGATATTGTTGGGAAAAAATCCCTCAAGGTAACATTGAAGTATTTTTGGGTTGGTTGTGTTTGTTGAAAAAGCAGGTTTCCATGGATATTTGTCGAGTTCCTATGAATTTTTTGACAATCCTTGTTGACAAAGAACGATGACAAAGGAAAGGACGATCTGGAGGCAGTACAAAAGAGCAGTACAAGGTGGCGCCGTTTTCCAGTGTTTTCCAAATTTTTGGGGTCCAAAATTTGGAGTTTGGTGAGCATCGCGAAACTAGGATTTCTATAAAGATCATAATTTAATATGGCAAAGGAATGAATTTCGCAAAGAATGGATGCATGGTTTGGAAATCGCGAAGACCAGAAGAATGGAGGCGGTGATGCTTCGTGATTACGTCAAGCTTCGAGAACGGCAGAGGCTGAAGCGCATCGCGGCGGTGAAGGGCTTTGCGAGGGAGCTTCGCAGCGAAGGCGCAAAGGAATGTTGGGCTTCCCAAGGGAGCTTCACGGAGAAGTCGTGAAGGTATGTTGATGGTGATTCTTCACGACTACGTCAAGCTCCGCGAACGGAATATTGTCGTGGAGCTTCGCGATTTGGACAGAATTCCGGAGGAATCTTTGGAGCTTCGCGATTTGAGATGACGTGGCGTTGACTTCGTGCGGAAAGTTTGAGGGTTGGTGGAATTGCCTATAAATAGAGGCCGACCCCTTCGAGCGAAGTAGAGAGAGAATTTTCAGAGAAAATCCATTGCTCTCGGTTCGCAGAGGTGGTTCGCGAAGGCAGTGTGCTTCGCGAAAGGGGAGCTTCGCGGCGGCTATTCTAGCTCCGCGAAAGGCGTGTGCCCCGCGTTGGCTCGGTGAGCTTCGTGGAGAGGCAGGAGCTCCGTGACAGACTAAGCTTTGCGAGGGCCATCTCTTTGCGACGGCTTGAGCATCGCGAGAGTGCTTCGCGAGAGTGCTTCGCGAGAGAGCTTCGCGAAAAGGCAGGAGCTTCGCGAAGGCTTGTTTGAGCTTCGCGAAATTGGGAGCTTCGCGAAGTAGGGTGCTTTGCGAAGGTGTTTCCAAAAGGGTTTTCCAAGTGGATAGTGGCAAAGGGGTATTCATCTACAGGTGAAAGTTGAACTTCAACAGAGCATCTACATACAGATAAAGATTCATTCCTTAATGCAAATGAAGAGACCTACAGGTATATAAACTGTGAGTAGATTCCCTTCTGGAGCAGTGAGCTTAGGAAGAGAAAGAAGGTGATCCTCTCCACTGATAGTGAGCCAGAGAGAGAGAAATAGGGAGTGATCCTTGGGAAATAAGTGAGCTGACCCTAAACTTTGTAAAGGCAGTGAGCCTGGGCATAGAAGTGATCTAGCCCGAACATTATAATCCACAGCTAGTGAAGTTTAGTGGAATTGGTATGACCGGAAACTTGTCGGTGTATGCTCCTTGGACGTAGCCCTTTGCGGTGAACCAAGTAAAATTGAGGTGTCCTGTGCATGCTTTACTTTCTTTCTACTTTGTGCAACAGGAAAGAGAGAGAAGAGTGTTTTGCTTAACAGTGAAACAAGATCAGAACGGGCTTCAATTTTAAATTAGTCATACCCTGATTCACCCCCCCCTCTCAGGGTATTCAGCCTTGTGGACCCAACATATAAAGAATCATTATTAGGTTATATTTATTATTTACATTAATTTCAGGTCATTATTATACCCATCCAAATAATAATTTATTGAATAACAATTACACCCCGACGTGGAGACGGTAAGCCATACGTACGCACGTATGGTGACATGTTATTCAAAGTATGGATAGAATATTGAATATGGTTTTACCATATTTATAATAACATCACAGTATATATATGATACTGGAGTTATTATTTTAGAAAGGTAATAACAAAAAAAGAAGAAGTGGAAGAAGAAAGGAACTTGAAAAAGGGTGGTGAAATCATTACCTCTTCTTCGGGTTCTTCCTTTTGATTTGATCAAAAGGGCTTCTTAGGTTGGCTTTCTGACTAAAGTAAGGACTCTAGGATGAAGTGAGGGAAGTTTAGAGAGTATTTGGGCTGAGTTTGGCTGAGCCAAATGGCTTTGAAGGTGTGAATTATTGAGAAGGGGGAGTGCCCTTTTATAAAAGGGGTGTGGGGCACCTTTGGAAAAGATAGAAATATTATTTTATAATAAATTCATATTCGGTTTCTAATTGCTCCAAAGTAGATTATTTAAAGTTTAAGGTGGGGATGGGTCGAAAACCACTCAACCAATAGATGTTTGACAGGTTTGGGTCATTATATTAACCTTATCTTTTAGTTTTAACTCTTAGTTAATTAGTTTGACACTTACCATGTCACTTTGTATTTTTATATTATATAGTTTATAAACATACTATATACCTACAAGAGACCCCCAAGTGGTCCATTAATGATAAAAATATCATGATATAAGTCTATGGGCCGAGCCTTAGAATTTTAGGAATTGAATATCAATTAATAATATAATATTTGTTTTAACAACTATTTTATGTCAATTTTGACACTATTTTGAAAATTGATTTTTTGTGAAAATCATAACCGAATGATTACTTCCAAAAAAGTAAATTAAATCATTCCAAACATGTTCTATTAACCTATAAAATTAATTTAATTCATAAAAAGTCTAAAATTATATTTATTTAGGTATTTATATTATCAATTAGCTTAATTTTTCACTATTATGGTAATTACTGCATCATCATTGGGTCATAAATAAATTAAATTATTTAATGTCTAAAAATTATAAATAAAATTCCATTATGTAGGAAATATTTTTATCTTTCTAATGAATATTTAAAATTGAATTGATCTTCTTTATAACAGTATATTAAATATGATTTAGTAAATAATCTTTGATTTTAACTCTTTTAACTCTTCTTTGAATTAAATAATAATAAAGGTCATAATCTAATCCAAGTGGACCTAAATAATAATATTTTATTCCTAAGGTTGTTTTTGGTCAAGATACACTTGTCCAATAGAATTAGGACATGTGTTAGTGTAATATTAATATTATATTTACCCTTAATTACCCTATTTACTTTTAACCGTGGTAAATAAAAGTAAAAAGTTACTATTCACCAAAAATTATTTTCATCTCATTGAACTACATTTTACTCCTTGATATTAACCATGTCTATCAGATTTTCAAAATTCCACTCACAGAAGTGGTAAAATTAAGTTTTATGAAAAATTCAGTTTTGTAACTACCACTTAGTGGTTTCACTATTCATCAAAAATTGACGTTTTTTAGAAAAACACCAAAAATTTACCCTAGGCTAATTTCGATATTCTGAATCCAAAAATGAAGTCCATTTTGAAAAATAAAATTTATAAATTTCAAAAAGTGGGTATTACTATTCATAACAGCTAGTTTGATTGGTTGTGGTGTGTTAGAACTCAATGTTGCATACAACACACGCTATTGAATTATTCAAAGAGAAGCATACCGTAGAAGCTTGGGGTGTTACATTCTCCTCTCATTCAAATAATTTCGTCCTCAAAATTTCTAGAATACTACCGCATGAAAAGACTCAGGTGGTTCTTCATCATAAGTTCCTCGGGTTCCCACATTGCCTCTTCCATATTATGGTTTCTCCACAAGACTTTTACCCAACGAGTCATCCGGTTTCTCAGTACTTGTTCTCTCGTATCAAGAATCTTGAAGGGCTTTTTGCAATAAGACAGATCGGGTTCCAGTTCTAATTCCTCATAGGTGAGTACATGCGTTGGGTCAGGCATGTATTTCCTCAATAGTGATACGTGGAACACATCGTGAACTTTGGAGAGATTTGGCGGCATTGCCAAATGGTAAGCTAACGCCCCAATTCTTTCTAGAATATTGAAAGGTCCGATGTACCTGGGACTCAATTTACCTTTCTTACCAAAACGTATGAATCCCTTCCAGAGAGATACCTTCAGGAAAACATGATCACTGACTTGAAATTACAAATACTTCCTTCGATTATCAGCATAGCTCTTCTGCCTACTTTGAGCTGCATTGATATGGTTTTGGATTACCTTTACCTTTTCTACCATTTCCTCCACCAGTTCTGGGCCTACAAGTTTTCTTTCAACAACGTCATCCCAACAGGTTGGTGTGCGGCATCTCTTTCCGTATAACGCTTTATATGGTGCCATACGAATACTCGAATGGAAGCTATTGTTATAGGAAAATTATACCAGAGGTAAATATTGATCCCACGTACCTAGAAATTCAAGTGAGAAGGATCTGAACATGTATTCTAAGGTTTGAATAGTTCATTCTGATTGTCCATCTGATTGAGGGTGGTAGGCAGTGCTCAAAAGAAGTTCAGTATCCAAGGATTTCTGAAGACTTTTCCAGAATCTTGAAGTAAAATGGGGATCACGATTAGAAACAATCGATAGGGGTACTCCATGAAGTCTCACAACTTCATTAATATATAGTCTTGCTAGTCATTCAAGTGGTAAATCTTCCATATTAGCACGAAAATGTGCTGACTTGGTATGACGATCAAGAATGACCCATATTGCATCGTTCTTTCTAGGAGTCTTTGGTAGCCCCATGACAAAGTCCATCGTAATATTGTCCCATTTCCACTTCAGTATGGGAAGAGGTTGCATGACTCCTCCAGGCTGTTGCCTTCTAGCTTTAACTTTTTGAAAAACCATACATCTTGACACAAAATCAGAAATCTCCCTCTTCATGTTGTCCTACCAAAAATGTTCCTTCAAATCTCTATACATTTTGGTGCTCCTAGGGTGTATAGAGAAATTGGAACTATGAGCATCATCCATCAATTCCCTTTTTAGATCAGGTATATCGGGAACACAAAGCCTCTTCCCGAATTTCAAAATTCCTTCTTCATACACAAAGTCTTTCAATCTCCCATCATTCACAGCTTTAATCTTCCTTTGAAATTCTTCATCATTGGTCTGAGAACTCTTAATCCTTTCTAGTAAATATGGTTTGGCAACCATTTGAAAAAGAATTGATGTTTCACCTTCCCTGGTTATTCCCATGTCCATCTTCACTAGATCCATGAAAATTGGATCCCTTTCAATTCTCATATTGTTCAAAACTCCATGGTATTTTCCGCTCAAAGCATCTACCACCTTGTTTTCTTTCCCCAGGTGGTAGTGTATCGTCAAATCACAATCCTTGAGTAATTCAAGCCATCTCCTTTGCTTCATGTTGAGTTCTTTTTGTGAGAAAATATACTTCAAACTCTTGTGATCAATATAAATCTCACATTTTCACCATAGAGGTAGTGCCTCAATATCTTCAAAGTAAAGATCACCGCTTCCAACTCGAGATCCTGAGTAGGATAGTTTTTTTGATGAATTTTCAACTGTCGTGATGCAAAGGCAATAACCCTATCATTCTGCATAAGAACACAACCAAGTCCTTTCTTCGATGAATCACTATAAATAACGAACCCATCATTCCCTGATGGTAGAGTCAATATAAGAGAATTGGCTAATCTTCTCTTCAGTTCTTCAAAACATTCTTCACACTCTTTTGTCCAAACAAATTTAACCCCTTTACGTGTGAGCTTCGTTAATGGGTTAGCCAATCGGGAAAAATTATGGACGAAACGTCGATAATAACCTACCAAACCAATAAAACTGTGTACCTTAGTTATATTCGTAGGTGATGGCCTTTCTTGGATTTCCTTGGTCTTAGAAGGATCAATAGAGATTCCACCTTTAGGGACAATATGGCCAAGAAAAGAAATCTCCTGAAGCCATAATTCACACTTGCTAAACTTCCCATATAATTCATGTCTTCTCAGAGTCTTCAGGATAATGCGCAAGTGATTTTCATGATCTTCGTAGATTTTGGAGTATAATAAGATATCATCAATAAATACCACCACAAATTCATCGAGATATTCCTTGAAAGCACTATACATAAGATCCATAAATACAGAGCATGCATTAGTCAATCCAAAAGGAATTACTGTAAACTCTTAATGCTCGTACCTAGTTCGAAATGTTGTCTTCTTAATGTCTTCCTTATTCACACACAACTGATGGTATCCAGATCAAAGGACAATCTTTGAAAAGTATTGAGCTCTATGCAGTTGGTCAAATAAATCATCAATGAAAGTTAGGGGATACTTGTTCTTTATTGTTATAGCATTGATCTCCCTGTAGTCGATACATAACCTCCTAGATCCATATTTCTTTTTAACAAAAAGAACAGGGGATCCCCATGGAGAAACCCTAGGGAAAATAAATACTTTATTACTCAATTCCTCTAGTTGTTTCTTTAGTTCAACTAATTCTACAATGGCCATTCTATAATGGGTCTTCGATATAGGCCTTTATCCAAGAATTAAATCAATATAAAATTCAACTTCTCATTCTGGAGGATGTCCAGATAAATCTTCTGGAAACACATCTACATATTATTTCACAATAGGTACATCCTCTATTTGAAAATTTCTTTCCTCACCCACAGTCATTTCATCCTCTTCCTCCCCAACAATTGAATTTAGTTGAGCTACTGGGGGTGGATCTAGATAAGAATTAGGTGGTGACGATTCTACTCTAAAGATAAGGTGTTCCTTATTATCATCATCAAAAATCGTAACCTCCTTCTTCTTACAATAAATCTTTGCATCATGGTCCGAAAGCCAATTCATACCGAGGATTATATCAAACTCAATCATAGGTATGATGATGAGATCAACGGATAAAGAACATTTATGTGCTCTAATGGGGACTGATTTACAAAACTTTGTTGCAATGATACTTCCCTTAGGAGTTTTAACTGACAACTCCCTTGTTAAATCAAATTGTAAATATCTAATTTTCTTAGCAAACTGGGAAGATATGAAACAATGCAATGATCCAGAATCAAATAATGCATTTTCTAAACTTGAATAAACCACTAAATTACATGCCACCACGTCTTTCAGAGCTTCTACCTCATTAGTAGTGATAGCATAAGCTTGGCCTGGATCTGTTGGCCTTTTCTGAGGTAAGTTCCCCTGACGCTTAAAACATTCATTTTCATAATGTCCCATCTCCCTGCAATTGTAGCACTGAAAATCAGTAGCTTTCTTTTTCCCCTTTCAATCACGAGCTCAGTGGCCTTTTTCACCACAATTGTAACAGACTCCCTTTCCTTTTAAGCAAGTACCGGGGTGTTTCTTCCCACATTTACTGCAGGATGGATATTCAACTTTTCCCTTCTTCCCTTTATTTCCATTACCAGATTGATCAGCAGATCTCTTCTTCTCTTTCTTTTCTTTAAAGTCATAAGACTTTGAGAATTCTTTCTCTATCTTGATAGCACATGAGAAAATGTCTTCATACGATGAGAAGGATTGTGAGACTAATGCTTGAAGGAGAAATGGTTTTAACCCATAAAATAAATGATCAATCTTACTTCTTGGGTTACATATATAATCTCCAGCATACCTTTCTAACCTTGTAAAGTTAGCCTCATACTTTGCGACATTCTCATCCTCCTTTTGTCTCAGACTCAGAAATTGCATGTCCATATCTGCTCGATGGTCACGAGGAAAGTATTTTTCTAAAAACAGATCTTTGAACTCCCTCCATTCCATATTTGATACTTCATCATCTTCCTTCATGTTTTGAATCAATGACCACCATTGATCAGCATCTCCAGTGAGGCGGTAAACTGCCATGATAACTTTTTCCCTTTCACTACTCCCCAAAGCCTGAAATATTTTATCTAGGGAATTTATCCATTGCTCAGCTACTAAGGGATTTTTACTCCCATTGAACGTTGGTGGTTGTTACCTCATGAAGTGATCTAACATTGATCCTCCATGCTGCGGATCAGGGTGCTCCATACGGGTAAGGTTATTATTCATAACCTGAGTGAGTTTTCCCAGTATGGTGATTAGCTGATCGGCACTAGTTGCATCACCAGCTCCACTATAATTATCTTGATCATGAGGGAAATCTCTACATGGAGGGCGTGCATTGATACAGTTTCCATTTCTTCCACTAGGTTCCATTTATAGACAATGGCATAAACTAGATTAGTTTATGAATCAAAATACATAATTCCATACTTATAAAACAATTAACATAAATTGAACTATTTATGGATATAATCCATAATCATAAAAATGTTTTCATTGAGGAAGTATAAACTCATAAACCCTTCATAATGATTTGTAAAGAAAATGAGAGTTATCCTAAGCATATCCCCCCGGAGTGTCGTAACCAAGAGTGCAGCAAGGCCCGTTGTCGTGCACCAGTTCCCGTTCGAGTCCAGCTCAAAGCGGTGTTTTCGGGTTTTATCTCTAGGTACATCTGTGCCAGAGCCGCCTCTACCCATTCGTATCCAGAAAGGGATGTATTTCTCGGAAAACTCACAAAATCTCTATAATACCAAAATTCTAGGAAGTTTTTCTATACTAATCCTCAAAGTCCATCTTATGTATATGTGCTCTAATCAAAATTTATCTAAATCTAGCTTCCAAGGTTTTTACTAAACATCCTTTGATACCAACTGTAATGCCCCGACCCTAGTTACATAGAGTCAGTGAATTATTACATAACATTGGCATAATCACAAGAAAGATCAAATCTCGAAAGACTGATTAGTTTAGTAGCCTTGGAATAACTAGATACATTAATAAAGTTTACAATACATCATAAAATGAAAACTACAACAATATAGTCTCCATATTCCACACTCTTATCCCCTCATACTATCCCTGCAGGTCATTAATAAATTACTTCTTCACATCCTGGGAAAAGTAAAACATAGAAAAGGGGTGAGCTCAAATGCCTAGTAAAGATAACAATATAGCGGAAACTTTCATAAATAAGAATAAACATTTAAGGCAACGTATAACTAAAACAAAAGTCTTTTAAACATGAAATTCAACATAGTAGGTCAAAAATAAAATGAAATAATTCCATTTACTTATTCACATAGATATTCTACTAATCGAATAATCACATGCAATATCAATAACCACTTTTATAGTGGTGGAATGCATAATGCCAGAATATCATAACCACATAGCCAAGGCCTCGTGCCAAGACTACAAATAAGATTTTTTCAAGGCCTTGTTCCAAGACACTAGTTTTTCTCATGAGACCTATCGATGCACCGAGGAGCTATAGTGGACTCCACCCGTCACATATTAAGTCCAATGCATTCCCATATGAGAAGTTTTAAACATAACATAAACATTCGTATTAAAACTAGAATACGAAATGTAAATACATAATCCATAAACCATGAATGGTATAAAAATAACACATCCACAGTAAAACATATAAAAAAACATTCAATACAATATAGAAGTTTTGTATCATAATAAATCAAATTCAAATAAGTGTAAAATCCATCAAAGGATGTTGACATAGATGAAATCAAAACTCTTTTTAGAGAAATATATCTTTCTATTTTGAAATAATTTAAGAGTCATATATTTATAAAATATAAAATTTTCTTTGAAAATATTCTTATAAGCTTGTAAGGGAAGCTTTCACGAAATGGAGGAAAATAGACGCACCCACCGTATAAGTTAAAAAAACATTCTTACCATAATTCTGTCGAAAAGGTTAAAAAGCACCTTGTTTGGAAAACGATGGAATTATTCCTTTATAAACCTCTTATAAAAAGTCAAACAAGGGTATAAATGACTTTAACCCATATTCTTGTAAATAGTAAAAATGTTTTTAAATACATTTTTAAGAAACATAGATGTGGATGATAAAGAGATCCCAGTAGATTATTACGTATAAACAACCTCAGATAATGAAGAGATTGAGAAATAAACCCTTACCTTGTACTTTTCCATGGTTGAGGGTAGGGTAACCTCGTTTATAATGGTGAAATAATTTTTATTAAATTATACAGGAATCATATACATTAATATGATATCATATATGATCTTTTAACATTGATTTGTTAATAATAGCTTAGTATTATCATTGTTTTGGGTGTTAACTTACTTGTTTTCTTTTATATGTTTTGTTACATAAGCCGTGTTTTTCATGGATATGTTGTCTCATAATCATATCTAGAATGATATCAAGTCCTTAGATACTATTATTAATCATCAAATGAGAATTATACTTGAATGGATATGGTGGAGAATGAATCTCATCGCGTTTGTGGAGACGGTAGTCCGTACGTACGCACGAGCAACAATATCATTATTTTGATATTAAAATAATATATAATTCGATGTTATATCATATATACAGAATCATTATCATGTTATATTTATTATTTACATGAATTAAACATCATTATTATAACCATCCAAATAATAATTTATTGAATAACAATTAAAACACGACGTGGAGACGGTAAGTCGTACGTATGCACGTATGGTGACATGTTATTCAAAGGATGGATAGAATACTGAATATGGTTGTACCATATTTATAATAACATCACATTATATATAAGATACTGGAGTTATTATTTTAGAAAGGTGATAACAAAGAATGAAGAAGTGGAAGAAGAAAGGAACTTGAAAAAAGGGTGGTGAAATCATTACCTCTTCTTCGGGTTCTTCCTTTTGATTTGATCAAAAGGGATACTTAGGTTGGCTTTCTGACTAAAGGAAGGCCTCTATGATGAAGTGAGGGAGGATTAGAGAGTAATTTTTCAGAGTTTGTCCGAGCCAAATGTCTTTGAAGGTGTGAATTAATGTGAAGGGGGAGTGCCCTTTTATAAGAGGGGTGAGGGGGACCTTTGGAAAAGCTAGAAATATTATTTTATAATAAATTCATATTCAGTTTCTAATGGATAAAAAGTGTATTATTTAAATGTTAAGGTGGGGATGGGTCAAAAACCACTCAACCAATAGAATTTTGACAGGTTTGGGTCATTATATTAACCTTATCTTTTAGTTTTAACTCTTAGTTAATTAGTTTGACACTTACCATGTCACTTTGTATTTTTATATGATATAGTTAATAAACATAAAATATACCTACAAGAGACCCCCAAGTGGTCCATTAATGATACACATATCATGATATAAGCCTCTTGGACAAACCTTAGTTTTTTAGGAATTGAATATCAATTAATAATATAATATTTGTTTTAAAAACTCTTTTATGTCAATTTTTGACACTATTTTGAAAATTGATTTTTGTGAAAATCATAATAGAATGATTACTTTGAAAAAAGTCAATTAAATCATTTCCAAGATGTCATATTAACATAGAAAATTATTTTAATTCATAAAAAGTCTTAAATTATATTTATTTGGGTATTTATAATATCAATTATTTTAATTTTGCACTATTATGGTAATTACTGCATCATCATTGGGTCATAAATAAATTAAATTATTTAATGTATAAAAATTATAAATAAAATACTATTATGTAGGAACTATTTTTAACTTTCTAATGAATATTTACAATCTAATTTATCTTATGTATAACCCTATATTAAAAATGATTTAGTAAATAAACTTTGATTTTAACTCTTTTAACTCTTATTTGAATTAAATAATAATAAATGTCCTAATCTAATCTAAGTGGACCTAAATGATAATATTTTATTCCTAAGGTTGTTTTTGGTCAAGATACACATGTCTAATAGAATTAGGACACGTGTTAGGTTAATATTAATATTATTTTTACCCTTAATTACCCTATTTACTTTTAACCATGCTAAATAAAAGTAAAAATTTACTATTAACCAAAAATTATTTTCATCTCATTGAACCAAATTTTACTCCTTGATATTAACCGTGTCTCTCAGATTTTCGAAATTCCACTCACAGAAGCGGTAAAATTAAGTTTTATGAAAAATTCAGTTTTTTAACTACCACTTAGTGGTTTCACTATTCATCAACAAATGAAGTTTTTCAGAAAAATACCAAAAAATCACCATAGGCTAATTTCAATATTCCGAATCAAAAAATGAAGTCCATTTTGAAGAATAAAATTTATAAATTTCAAAAAGTGGGTATTATTATTCATAACGGCTAATTTGATTGGTTGTGGTGTGTTAGAACTCGATGTTGCGTACAACACACACTATTGCATTATCCAAAGAGAAGCGTACCATAGATGCTTGGGGTGTTACAAAATTACTAGATTCATGGTTGATATTAGTAAGTAAAATGTGGTTTAATAAGATGAAAATAATTTTTGGTGAATAGTAACTTTTTTACTTTTATTTAGCACAGTTAAAAGTAAATAGGGTAATTGAAGGGAAAAATGATATTATTATTACCCTAACACATGTACTAATTCTATTAGATAAATATAATTCAACCAAAAACAACCTTAAGAATAATATATGAACCTATTTGGTCCACTTGGATTAGATTAGGACATTTATTATTATTTTATTTAAAGAAGGGTTAAAAGAGTTAAAATCAATGTTTAATAACTAAATAATTTTTAATATAGGGTTATACATAAGATAAATTTGACTATACATATTAATTTAAAATATAAAAATATTTCCTACATAATGGTATTTTATTTATAATTTTTAGACATTAAATAATTTAATTTATTTATGACACAATGTTGATGCAGTAATTATCGTATTAATGAAATATTAAAATAATTGATATTATAAATATCCAAATAAATGTAATTTGAGAATTTTTATGAATTCCAATAATTCTATAGCTTAATATTACATGTTATTCTTGGTTAGATGAATTTTTTGCGAAGTAATAATGCTGTTATGAATTTAGCAAAAACAAAATACCAAATAGTGTCAAAATTGACATAAAATAGTTTAAAAAAAATATTATATTATTAATTGATATTCTATTCCTAAAATGTAAGGTTCAGCCAATAGACTTATATAATGATAGGTTCATCATTAATGAACCACTTGGGGTTCTCTTGGCAGTTTTTAGTAATTTTATTAACAATATAATATAAAAATACAAAGAGACCTGATAAATATCAAACTATTTAACTAAGAGTTAAATCTAAAAGATAAAGTTAATATAGTGACCCAAACCTGTATAAAACCTATTGGTTTAGTGTTTATCGGCCCATAACCACATTATCCTTTAAAAAACTCATTTTTGAGAAATTAGAAACCGAAAATGATTTTATTTTAAAAAAATATTTCTAGCTTTTCATAAGGTGCCCCTCACCCGTCTTATAAAAGGGCACTTGCCTTTCTCTCTAATTCACACCTTCAAAGCCTTTTGGCTCAGGAAATACCTTTCCCAAATACCCTCTCAACTGTCCTCCCTTAATCATATAGGCTTTACTTTAGTCAGAAATCCAACCTAAGGAGCCCTTTTGATCAAATCAAAAAGAAGAACCCGAAGAAGAGGTTAATATTTAATCACCTCTTTCAAGTTCCTTTATTCCTTCACTTCCTCTTTCTTTTTTGTTTCCATTCTAAAATAATAACTCTAGTATATTATATATACTGTTATGTTATTATAAATATGGTACAACCATATTCATTATTCTATCTATCCTTTGAATGACATGTCACCATACGTGCGTACGTACGGATTACCGTCTCCACGTCGTGGTGTAATTGTTATTCAATACATTATTATTTGGATGGGTATAATAATGATGCGTAATTGATTTAAATAATAAATATAACATGATAATGATTATTTATATATGATATACCATCCAATTATATATTATTTAAAAATCAAAAGAATGATATTGTCGCTTGTGTGTATGTACGAATTACCATCTCCACGAACGTGATGAGATTCATTCCCCATCGTATCCATTCAAGACTAATTTTCATTGGATAATTAAAAATAATGTTTAAATACATAATATAATTCTGAATATGAATAAGATACATCCTATCCATAACAAACAATACTTACATAACAAATCATATAAAGGAAAATGAATCAGTTAACACCCGAAACGATGATAATACAAAGATATTATTGACAAAGTAATGTTAAAAGATCATATATGATACCATATTAATGTATATGATTCTTGTATAATTTAATAAAAATTATTTCACCATTATATAGGTGGTTAACCTACCCTCAACCAAGGAAAATTAAAAGGTAATGGTTAATTTCACAATCTCTTTATTATCTAAGGTTATTTTTAAGTAAGAATCTTCTAGGACCTCGTTATCATCCACATCCATGTTTCTTAAAAATGTATTCCAAAACATTTTTAATATTTACTAGACTATGGTTTAAATTCATTTATACCCTTGTTTGACTATTTATCAAATGCTTTGAAGGGAATCTTTATGACATTTTCCAAACAAGGGACTTTATGACCTTTTCAACAAAATTAAGGTAAGAATGTTTTTTAACTTATACAGCGGGGGTGGCTATATTACGCCATTATAACAACGTCATATATTCCCTTACAATCTTATAATAATTTTTTCAAATATAAATGTTTTCTTTTATAATTATGTTACTTTTAAATTATTTCAAAATAGAAAGTGATATTTATCTAAAAAGGTTTTAATTTCATCTATGTCCACATCCTTTGATGGATTTTAAGTTAGTTTGAAGTTGATTTATTATGATAAAAAACTTCCATATTGTATTGAAGTTTTTGTGACATGTTTGACTATGGATGTTTTATTTCATACCATTCATGGTTTATGGATAAATTATTGACATTTTGTATGCCAGTTTTAATAAAAATCTTTATGTTATATTTAAACCTTTTCATATGAGGAATGAATTGGACTTAGTAAGTGACGGGTGGAGCCCGCTATAACTCGTCGATGCATTGGTAGGTCTCCTGAGAAAACTATGGTCTCGGTACAAGGCCTTTACAAAATCTTATTTGTAGTCTTGGCACAAGGCCTTGACTATGTGGTTATGAAGTCTAGAATTATGCATTCTATCATTATGAATGTGGCTATTGATATTGCATGTGATTATTAAACTAGTAGAATATCAATTTGAGTTAGTAAATGGCATTATTTTTTATTTATATTTTCCATATTGTGATGAGGTTTATGTTGAAAAGGCTTTTGTTTTAGTTTTATAAATTTCCTTAAATGTTTATGATTATTTATGAAGGTTTCCGCTATATTGTTATCCTTACTGAGTATACGATCTCACCACTTTCTATGTTTTATTTTTCTTAGGATAAAAAGATGTATATTATGACTGACCTGTAGGGATAGGCTATGGGATCTCAGTGTTGTCTATGGAAACAATTTTGTTGTCGTTTTCCATTTTATGATGTAATGTAAACCTTATGAATGTATCTAGTACTTCCATGGCTACTAAACTAATAGGTCTTTTGATATTTGATCATTTGTGATCATGCCAATTATACATAATAATGCACCGACTCAGGGTTCTGGGGTCAGGGTGTTACACATTTGGACCCATTCTATAAGAGATGATGTAACTTCAAGTGCTTCTAATACCAGTTTCCCATGTTGTTCCTAAAACTATATATTTAAATCAAAAAACATATCCATCATATGTCACTCAATACTAGACACATTGATGAATTTCATCTGTGTTTTCTGGCTAATGGAATTAGCCACCAGGTTACCCTTACTAGGTTTGTATGCAAGATCAATGTCAAAAGGATGCATTAATTACTCCAGCATGCCTACCAAAAATTAAAGTCTCGCATTGTGGTGATATATTTAAGTAGTTTATGATCCGTGTAAATAATGAATCTCCCTCCCAGAAGATAGTTCCTCCAATAGTGAAGAGAATGCACCATAGAAGCTAGCTCAAGCTCATTCAATGGATTGTTCCTCTCATGATCCCTCTGCTGGCGAGATCAATACACTATAACTCAATCACAATGCATCATAATTGCACCC
Source organism: Viscum album (assembly GCA_963277665.1). Taxonomy (NCBI): domain Eukaryota; kingdom Viridiplantae; phylum Streptophyta; class Magnoliopsida; order Santalales; family Viscaceae; genus Viscum; species Viscum album. The sequence continues at coordinate 540,881,165 of OY728145.1, forward strand.
ATCCAGACTCTTAAATAATCATATTATACTATATAACTTCTTCCTAGCTTAAGCAGAGCAAGAATTATAGCTAAAGTGAGTCTTGCATTTTATTATTGAAAGTCATTATCATAACCATAAGACCATTGGAATATGAAGCCTTAATTATTTAATATATTACGAGGTGCTACTAAACATGAGATTTTGTGGATAAATTTTCTATAATAGACAAAAAACCCTAAGATATTACTTATATCTAACACATTATTGGGATTCCCTAAGGAAACCACATCTCTCACCTTCAATGGATCAATATATACACCTGCTTCTCATAAAATATTACCCATGAACTAAACCATACTGATCTAAACATGGAATTTATTGATCTTTGAATATATTCAGTTCTCTCTTTGGGTTTTATGAATGATCTCAAGATGTGTTTCATGGTTTTTTCTGGTGCATGAGTACACGAGGATGTCTTCTTTGATGAATACCATAAATGAATCGAGATACGAGTGGAAAACCCAATTCATAAAATCAATAAATACTACCAGCATGTTCATCAGACCAAACAGTATAATAAAATACACATTAAAAATATACCTGCTCTGGAATATTGTACATGGTATATTTGATCGCATCACATGAACATGATGATAGCCTTACCTCAAATAAATCTTGGAGAAAATAGTTGTTCCTTTGATATGGTCGAAGAGGTCGTTTATAAAAGCTATTTGATACATTTTCTTCACTAAAATGTAGTTCATTCAATGGTAATCCATGAAAAATATGAGAGTATCATACACCTTATTAGAGAAAAGGATTGTTTAACCCCATGGAGATGTGTTGGGTCTGATAAAACCCTTAACATCAATATCTTCTAGCCTCTTTTAAAGTTATAAGAGCTCTGTAAGTTCAATAATATACAGAGGAATAGAAATTGTTTCTACACTTAGCACTACCTATATGGTGAACTCAAACTCTCTTTATTAGAAGGTATGTTAGAGAAATCATCATGGAAAATGTCCACAAACTGATCCACAACTGGATGGAGGTCTAATAACTGCATTCCCTGATTTATCATAATGACAATTTCTAATTGAGTTGTCACTCTACCATGTACATCTTTCTTTGTTCTATCTCGATCTTCCAAGATATCAAACTCACCCTTGTTGATATATGTGTTTCCATATGTTGATGTAAAAGATACTCAATAGTGATAGTAATCTTGTTGGGCATGATAATTTAGAATCCAGTGCATACCGAGAATGAGTTCAAAGTGTGTCCTCTCAAGGATAAAGCAACTTCATAATAAATGGTACCACATTTCTCAATAGGGAACACTTAGTACTAATTTATTCCATTAGTTCATGACCCTAATCTAGTGTCGAGAGGCATGACTCCACATAAGGACTCGATATAAAAGACTAAGACCTTCCACACACACAATAAATTTGAGATAATGTGATGAAACTATGTTGAAATTGTTAGCAACTAATGTCGAGGTTATTAGGATAGTTCCTATAACCATAGATGGCCCAATAATTTCTTTATATGCTTCTTGTTTCAATTCAAACATATGAACTGAACTGCATCCTTGAGTAGCTTCCTTAATAGCTTGAGAAAATCCATACTACTTACATTGATGATCTGGGGCCTAACTATTTCTTCTATGACCACTACTACCCCATACTAATCGTCCAGTAGAAGAAAAACTCCAAGATTCAAATTTCATCATCAATCATGTACCTGATAGAGGTACTGATATAGAATCAGTGGCAGTGGATGATAGAGTAAAAGAATGATAGAAGAACTAAGGATGTCCCATCATGCTCCAATCTCAAAATTCTATTAGGTTCCTCATGCACTAGGGATACTTGTTCCCTATCATTCAACAACAGTGACATACTATAGAATTAGTTTGCATCCACTCGGTTGCACCTCCCCACATGCACCTTTGAAATGTCAATTTCAACTTCCATAAGAACCATCAACATATTTTGAAACTGAACATCCCTAGCACACATAAATTTCTTGTATTAGATTTTGTATTGTAATTAGGCCTTAATTAAATATCTCTATAATTTCCATCAACAAATATATGATCACATGAAATCAAATAGTGTGCCTAATTATGTTCTAAAAACACATTGTGGTAGTCAATTATTCTATGGTCATAGATGGAGAAAAACAATGGTGCTTAGTGAAATGAGAAGAATATTAAGGCACTATCATGGTGACCTACTGGAGATGTATGAACTCCTGTTATCAATAAACTATCAGAGTATATAGAAATAAGTGATCAAGGAAATCCATTAGGAAGTCTATCTAGATCATCCTTTGGTAATTCTCTGACAATGAAATGACATTTCACTGATGCTAAGAGGGGTCACACAACATGCTAGTAGAAAACATAGCCCAATGCTCTGGAGGAGTATGAAGAAGATTGAAGATAGGGACCATAGACTCTAACCATGACTCTAAAACATGATATCCATAATCCTTAGAGAAGGTGGTAGGATGCTTCATCTGAAAGTCCTGAGTCAACACTGCAATTATCGAGTCAGGCTTGGGGCACCCTAGACTAACTCTATAAACTGCAGGAAACTATCTATGAAATTAGCATCTAAACCCAGTAGAACATCTAGTGGAGGTTCCTTAGGTGGAACTATGGAGGTATAATGGGTGGATCAGGGCCCACCACCTCAGGAGTGTTATTATCGCCACTCTCATTGCATGAAACATGAGGACGTCTCCGTGGAATCAATCTATAGTTTCCAAATGCACACCTCAGAAAATATTTACGACAGGTAGAGTATGCAAATAAGGAATGGAGAAAAAGAAAGTGATAATAAGGACAATTACAATGCTCACCTATGAGCATAACATAATGGATATCCGGCTCCTGGATTCTGGTTTAGATAGAAGGGAAAAACCAAAGAATCATCACAAGAGACAAACACTATATCCCATATCCAAGGTAAGGTCAAGGTCAAGGTATCACTTTACTATATTAGGTGGCCATTTAATTTTAAAAAGTGATATTCAATTAAATTAATTTTAGGATTTAATTAGAATTTTATTTTGGATGAATTAGGTGGATCACTGTTCTAATTAATAATGGCCCATACACCTCATATGTTGAAAGTGGAGTCCACTCAACCCAAACCATAACATATATCAGAAAGAAACATTTGTAAAAATCCATAAATCAATTAGAATAAACACTTTAGGAATAAATAGTTCGAGGCACAACAACAATCACATGCAATGAGGAAATTCATGTTGAATGTAAAAATTTCATGGCATAATTCATGAAATTTTATTTCTTATGGTTCTTATCATGATACATGCAATGAAAATCCATTAATTCATTAGGATTAAGTAATAAGAATCATCACTTTAATAGCCTTAGGATAATAACACCATAGAAAAGAATTTTTACCCAATGGTGAAGTTGTATCAACAATAAATGTCTTAACTGATAATTGAAATTTTCCATCCAATGTAATTTTGGATTCCCATATACATGGGTTAGCTACATGCAAGAATAGTTTGAATTCCAAATACTTATGTCCCAGTATCCTATCTAAACCCAAATAGTATGGAAAAAGGATAATGGGATATGATACCACTTTGTGGAATCTCGATCTGAGTGCCCTGAGATAGTGGCTACAAGACATCAAACTTATATCATCAAATTAGAGATGCTTCTGAATAGTAGTGAGGGCCTAGGGTGTGTCCTTGGGGAGACTATTCTCCCATGGATGAAAGTAGTCACAACGATAATAATTAATTATAAACAATAGGAGTATATTCAAATTAATATATAGTAGCTTAAGAAAATGTATATACCCATGAAAGATATGAGATAAATTGAAATATTTATAATAATAATATAAACTAAAATGTTTATGTTCTTGATTATATACAAAAAAAGATAGTATGGGGATCTGGGGATACAAGAATATACAATATGCAGGAAGAATATGCAATATGAAACAACTTCTACTATGAGAATCTCCTGTATAGGATTGGTCCTCTACCTCCTACTCCATCCTAGAATAGAAAAACAATCAAACATTAGAAACCACATTGTTACCATTTTCGATACCTATGATTATAAAGTCAACCCATGTACCAAACAATTCTTGATCAGCGTGTGAGATAAAAATCTTAGTAGGCTGGAACCCATGGGGTATAGGCCAGCCTATTTTGTGCAAAAATTATATAATAGCGTTCAATAATAAAAAAAGTTTAAGAATAACTTAATAGAAGGTAACTACCTTAGTATGGGTTCCCAAATGGACACCTGATCCATGCCTCCTATTTGGCCTAATCCATAAGTTTAAAGAAGTACTTGTGAAAGTCATGATCAATGTATATATATGCCATTACAATTTATTCAACCAAAGTAAATAAGATAACATACTTGTGATTTAGCTTGGAGGTCACATTTCCATGTCATTGCATAAGAATGGTCAAATATAAACAAGAAACACTAAGAGATAACACAAAAAGGGAGAAGATTATAATAAATAATTTATCTCAAAAGAGAAGAAACCAAAAAATCCATTAAATCCGAAGGTGGAGTACTGAGCCTATCCATGGAGATCTAAGAGAATATGAAGGGTCAATACGAGTGTCTCTGATATAACCCAATATAAATGATTTTTTCTAAGGCAACCCATATAGAATTCCTTGTGTCACTAAATGATGGTGACTATGACTCCATGCAATGTATCTCACATAGGGGACTGGGTTTCATCTGAGGCATGACACAATCACATTCCCAAATGGTTCCTTACCCAGTTTCTACCCTAGGGAACTGACCTCAGTCATGAGTATAAGTAAATCCTACTGATGAGCCCGTACCGGGAAATCCAAAGTATCTCCCTCAATATGGAATATTATTCCAACTATGCACAATGAGTCCAGCCATGGAATCCTAATGTCCAGATCCATGTTATCTCATATCCGGTAATAAGTGAACATGGAAAACCAAGCACATATAAGAGGTAAAATAATTTGTAATTGTATGAAAATAATAATCATCTCATGCCAAAATCTAACAAGCTATATTTTCATCACATTTATACTTCAAAAAAGGAATAAGCCATTAAGAATATGCATAAACTCTAATAACATTACATCAATGAAATATCTATAATTCGAGCTATCGATCTTGACCAAGCATGAAATTTCAACTCAATCCATTAATTTATGGCATAATACAATATGCACAAAAAGTTAGTTATGAACAAGTAGCATGGAGGAATGAATTGCCAATTCAATTAAGGCATATGGAAATAAAAGTGGTGCATCATGCATCAATCATTAAAATTTATGGTGTGAGTTATTAAGAACAATGTATACTCTCATGGAAATCCACTCATTCCAATTAAATTTAAACTATAATTAATTCCTTTTATCTATGGGAACTCACACATCCATGGTGTTTCGCAAATTAATCCAAGGAAAAATAGGCCATTAAGGACGGCACGCCAAAATAGGTGGCCAATGAAAAGGAAAACACCCCACATAGGGTTTTATCCAAAAGGTAGGGTCATTAAATTCATTGAAAACCATTTAAATTAATTTAATATGGATGGAATAATTTCTATAGGAAGGTCCGATGAGTGTCACAATGGGTCATCAACTAAATTGTGAGATAGTGATAGGAAATATCATCCAACCCTTACATTGACATCATAAATATGAACTCATACATTTATTATCCTTGAATCAAGATAAAAATTAATAAATAAAAGGATATTAAACCCCCTAAAAATAGGGTAAATTTCTATCAAACCAAAATAGCACAATAGATGGGAGAGGAACCAAGAAATAGAGGTGTAAAAAAGGTAGAGCTTACCAAGTGATTTCCATATCTTCTGATGATGAAGGAATATGACCAGAGATGCGGATGATATGAAACCCCCTATAAAATGGATAAGATAACCACTGGGAACCAAGAGTGAGACCAAAATCATGAGTGTAGGAGGAGGTAGGATATGAAAGATGGTTAAACCCTTTTCTAATGGGAAAGGGGAAGTTTGCCCTCAAAATACACTACACATGGTTTAGCCACACATTTTGGACAAACCGGGCACCAAATGTGATCTTGATACTAATTAAAGGGAGAATACCATATGGTTATGTTCAAAATTTGACTAATAGTGTAGAAACCATCGAAAACCTATTTTTATAGAAATTACAGAGGACCGTATGGTCATGCACCTTGGGCTGCACGGGTGCATACAAATCGTGCAGCCCTGGGTTCCCACTGCTAGAAACTGCATGGTTTTGGGAAGCCATGTGGGATATACTTGACAGTTTTCTCTAAGAATAAAGCCCAGTTTTATTCCTACCACTTTTGGGGTCCAAGCTTCAGATTATTCCCAGAAGAACTTGAGACCTCCATTGCTTGATTCAGCATTGATATTAGGGTCGTTTAATGAATTTATAACAAAAATTAAATACTCCATACCTTTAGATAAATATGGGATAATAAGATATCTATCAAATTATCTTCTCCACTTCCATATCCACATTTTATAAGTGTTTAAATTTCTAAACCACCAATTCTAGAGTCTTTTCTAGGAGACATAATGGAACCATTTCAAAGAAGAGGCAATCGCTTTAATCGGTCACTCCCTATTTCTTCCCTAATATACCACTACTAAATATATGATATATATCATAAAATAATAACAAGATTAAACTAAATATTATAAAAATTTATTATTATTAAAAACATAGCATTATACTACCACTTTTCCATCGAATAATAAATAAAAGTATCTCTGGTGCATATGTATGACTTGTTATCTCCACGTAGTAATAAAATTCATTTTTACATCACCATATTTTATCATAGGAAATTATGATTGTTTTAGTGTATAAATATTATATTTTTGTAATATTTATACTTTTATAGTTATAATTTCATATCTATATTTTTACCATCTATTATTTTGGGAAATGACAACTCCGCTCGTGCATACGTATGGATTACCATCTCCAAAATGTGATGTGATTTGTTTTTTATCTATATTTTATATGGATGGTAATAAGGATTAGTTTTATTAATATATATGATATATATATATCCTAAAATTATTATGTAATGATAATATAACATATAATTTTATTTCTTTTATATGAAAATAAAATGAATACAACATTCATGCATACATACGGTCTACCGTCTCTAGGAATGGTGTATTTTATTTTTATCTATAACTTTTAGGAATAACCATTAATACATAATAAATATATATGACATCTATATAATTAATATCATTAAGGATATTATTAAATCATGATCTATGTAAGATGAACAAGGATAACATTTAAAAAACATGAACAAGAAACAAAGTGGTTATTACACGAAATCCAACTTTAACATGAAATTGTTTATAAGAGAGTAATATAATGTCATAAGTAAACAATATATGGTATTATATATATTCATATGGATCTTTCATAGATGAATAAAAAATTATATTTATACAAGAGGTTTGAACATATACAAATAAAGTCAAGACTGAAGTTTAATTTCATCTCACTTTAATTTCATCCCACTTATTATATTGATGCGATACATGAAAAATTCACCACTAATTTATTTTATGTGATGTATATACTGAACTATGAAATGGTAAATCAACAAATTAATTTATTTCCTAATATTAAAAGTTTGAATTTATGTTATTATTTCATGGAACACAAGATTCAAAATTTTCTCAAGTGTTAAGGAATTGTTTTTCCTACTTTTAAATATGTGGGACACATGACTTGTACACTACTTATTTATTCATCATGTTGTATATACTACCCATTAATGTCGTATATAAGTCTAATTTTTATGATTATGTTATTTTAATATCCATGTAATTTTTATTATTTCATGTGGTATATAAGTATACTGATTATTATGTTGTAAGGGTTTATTTCGCAATTTCATCAACATACCGGATTTTTTCATTTTTAAATCTCCATTATGAATTTTTTATATTCCACATACTTGATTTTGAAAATCATTTTTAAAAAGATTTTTCATCTTAGCCTTTTAATATTTAAAGTTATATTTTCTAATGTTTGACATTTTACTAAATGTTTTTAAAGGAACCCTTTTCCTCATTTTCCAAACAAGGTATATATTGACTTTTCAAGAAAATGTTAGAAAGGGATGTTTTATTAACTTATACGATATGAAAATATATCCAAACCATTATAACACCTTAAGGGATTAAAACATCCCTTATTATCTTATAAGGTTATTTACAATTAAATTTTGTTCCTTTAAAATTACATATCTCGTTAAAAAATGATTTCATGAAGGAAAGTATATTTTTCTTAAAAATTATTTCAAGTAATATTTAAAAACATCCATATAAGATAACATCATATGATGTTAATTATGATTTAATGGGGATATAATCCAAGTATACCATTATTATTCTTTCCATAAATTGATTATGTTTATGATGGAATGATATTTTGGAAACCTATTTATTTTTTATGAGTGAGTTTACAATGAATTGTAAATGAAACTCATTTCATTACATGGGTTCAGATGTGATAAATTATTTATGGTCATGTTTCACAAATATGTATAATTTTCATTATGTAACGGTTGATACATATATCTCATTCTAGTGAATTAGGTAAGTAATTATTTCTCATGATATTTCTAATAAAAATAAGTCTATTTTCTTGATCTCTGTTGGGAAACAAGTTGATGTGCTTGATACATTATGGGAAACATATGGTAAGGCCTGATCCAAGAGTCTTGGTAGTTAACCATGACATATTAATTTTTTTCTATAATTACGGTGATGTCATATAAATTTATGACTTGAATATATGGTTCAAGAATGAGTAATGAGGATGTTTCATTATTATGGTCCATGTTAATTTTTTATACCATAACTCATGTTTATGATCCCTGAAATATTGGGTATGAACATTATATTTTATACTCATGATCCCATAACAATTTTTTATATATTATTATTTCATAAGATAATAAATTAATACCTTCCATTTTTATAATTACTTGGCATCTTAGCTCACCCTTTTCTTGTGTTTCCTTTTCACATTTTATGATGAAATATTATATTTATGAGTACTCAATGAGAAAAACATTATGGGAAACATTGATGATCTTTCACAAAAATAAAAGTTTTGACCCATGATTTGGAAGTCATTAAACTATTACATTCCTTGGTAATTTTTATTTTTAATATAATGTATATTTGTCTAAAAATATGTAATATCCATGTATGAAAATCAAGGGTCATTATATTCTCTTTATATACATCTACCCTTATCAACTCCATGTTTATCCCTATAAATAATACAAATAATGAGAAGAAGAATAATACTGTTCACCATAGTTTTGGTAACACCCTGAGATTTTATGATATATTTATTTTTAAAATAATTTTTTTCTCCTTTATAACTTCTGATATACGCAACCCCTGAGTGTAAATGAACCGTAATATAGTATATTGTTAGAAACTAACCATTAAAATCACTGTTATATATAGGAAAAATTAAATTATATATTTTTTTAATTTAAATATATTTAAAATAAATTCATTGGAAATAAATTGATTATAAATTAAAGTAAACAATCATTTGAATGGAAAAGAAATGGGGTTTTTAAGAACTGTTTAAATGCATTAAATGTATTTCTATAATAATAAATTGATTTAATCACTAAATTATAATGATATTAATTAAATTTATATATTATATATTCAATAATATGTTTTAGAATTCATCTATTGTTTTTTCATGGTGTGGGACAAGAGTAAATCATGTTTTATTCTTAAAAAATTCTTTTTTTCTACAAAGTGGTTTCGTCTCGTTTTGGACACTTGTATTAATATTAATTTTCTGAAATTTCAGAATATCAATTGGATCACCAAAAATTATTTTTGGAAATCAAAATGAAAAAATTATCAAAGAGTACATTTTGGTTAGTTTTTGAAAATATTAAATTTTAAGGAATAGTGAAATATACTATTTTTATTAAAAAATCATTTCATTTAATTAAATTACATTGTTAAATTTTATATTAATTTATTTTTAAAATAAATATTAGATCAATTATATTTTTATAAATACAATTTATGTCATTATAATCAATTTTATTTTGAATTTTGATTTAAAATATGTTATACTTAAAAAAAATTTCTTTGGAGAATCACTTTTTTGTTGTGATTACTGGTATAATTTTAAATTAAATTCTACCCATTCTATCCATTGAATTTGTTAAAATTAATTTAATTTATTAAATAAAAATAATTAATATTAGGTAAAATTTTTAATTAGATTTTTTGTCATAATCAATTGATGAAAAATGGTAAAACATTATTTCACGGTTAATGATCGAATGTGTTTATAGGGGGTTAAACTAAAAAAATAAGTAGGAAAATGACCTAAAGGTGTATAATTTATATTTTAATAAAATATTTACACCTTATATAATCTATTGTTTTATAATTATCCACAATTGAGCCATTTTTTGTAAATGATCATTTAATTATTTCATTCTTTCAAAAATTCATAATCTGACCTCTACCCAACTTATAAAAGGAAACCCCTTCTCCAATCCTCTACACATATTTATAGACATTTGGATAATCCAATGACTAAAAAAATAAATTATTAAAATGAATACTCATGACTTAGAGTCTATATTTTAGAAATAAAACCATCCTATGAAGGATTTAGGAAGAAACATAAGGAGGTTGTTCAAAATAGAGGTATAGTTATCAACTATCTCTTTTTCATTTTTTCTTTTTCTAACTCCATAAAATATTATTAAAACATGTTGTAATAATAAAACTTGTATATTATGTATATTAAAATTTTATTATGTTTATTTAATAATCTATACCCACATACTCTTCCATCAAAAGATAAATGAAACTATTGGTCTTGTGTGTGACAGACTATAGCCTCACAAACTGATTTAATTTTTTTCCATCAACGCCTCTCATGGATGGATATAATTATGTATTTAATGAATATATATGATAATTATGACATAATTATACTTTTATAATTACAATTTCATGTATACCTTATAACCTTACAATCCTTTGGAAAATGATAACGTCACTTGTGTGTATGTGTGGACTGCCAACTCAATAAAGTGATGTGATACTTTTTTGATTTTATTTTGTCAGGGTTAAAAATAAGGGCTGATTTAATTAATATATACTGTATTTATTATATAAATATTAGTTTTAATATTTTAATTATTATTTACCTTTCTATACTTCCATCTATCAAAAAATAGAATCAACGTTCATGCATATGCACGACCTACTGTCACCATTAACCATGTAATAAATTTTTCTATCTATTACTTTTATAGATGAATATAATTATGTATATAATGAATATATTTTATATTTATATAATTTATAACATTATTTATATCATGTAACATTAATCAAAGTACAAAGACCAAAACTATCAAGCCCAAATATATATGAAAATAGAATGAATAATCACATAGAATAGAGATTAAAATAATGAATTCTTAAAAAAATAGTGATAAATGTTTTCAGTAAATCATATATGGAATGATATATATAAGATTATGGTTATTTAATAATTTTATAATAAATAAATATTTAGTATATAGGAGGTTTGAATATGTATGAAGTATGTCGGGCTCAGTGCAAGGGATTTCTCTCTCAATTTCATTTCTCTAAGACACATACCATATTCACCCCTTTTTTATTTTATATTGTGTTTATATACAAACGAATTTATTTAATGATAATTATAATAAAAATTATGGTTATTTACATATCCATTTATAAATATTTATTACATTTTTCTTATGATTCTAAATTTACCAAAATGGTAATGGTTTTATTTTACAATCACATTTCTTCCAGATTGTTTGTGATTTAGTTTCCAATGATTAAATATTATGAAATATCTATCAAGAATACCATGGAATTTATTAAATTTTTGTTATTTATTTCGTATAATTATTTTCATTTTATTTTCCTCTCTTCATTTACTCAACAGAAAAAAAACATTTTTATTCAAAACCAACTTTATATCTCTCTCCATTCGAAGATCCATTCTATTCCATGTATGTGTTTTAAAAAAATGGGCTCAATAATGATTTAAATATTCTAAAATTATTTTTTAAATTCATTTTTACCCATGTTTTATTTTTTTTTGAAATGTTTTGAAAGGAATATTATTCTCATTTCTGTAATGATATAATTTTACTTTTAATAGAAATGTGTGAGGAATAATTGTTTTAATGTATATGGAATAAATGAAATTTCAAAACACTATTATAACTAAATGAATAAAATATTAATTTATAAATTTTCCTATTGAGTTTCAATGAAATTTATTCTTTAATATTTATTAAAATTTTAGATTATAATAACTGATTTCAAAGTAGAAAAGATATTTTCCTGAAGAAATGTTCCAAGAGATCTTGAAAAACATTTTCCATCTAAGTTGAAATCTTTTTATATTTTCTAATATTAATTGAGGATATACATCCAATAAAAAAATAAAATTTATTTAATTAGAGAAAACCCATTAAGTGAAACAAATATTATTGAGTTATGATGTAATAGATCCCAAGAGAATTCCCTCTAACAATGTTCACACCTTCCTAGGGAAGGATTCCACGTAATAAAATCGTGTTATATGGAAATACATGGGGGACATGGATGTATGTAAATATTCCACTTTCTTCCCCTCATGCCATATGTTCATGATGACTGTTTTTCTTTGGGAAATCTCTTTGCACTTTTGGATTTGATAACAAATGGTCCAAGGTAATGGATAATACCTATATAGGGAGGTTTGAAGAATAAGGGAATCCATTTCCACCACAACTATCTTGATTTTCTTATTAATAATTTGTTTCCATATTAGAAATTTTTTTTATTTAGCTTTAGTAGAGTATCCATATCCAATGGATCCCATTAATGAAAATATTAAAGAACTTATGGTATCACACAGTAACCTTCCACCCCCACTGCTCCCATACAACATGAATAGTTAGTATTAGTTTGATACCATATCTCTAGGGAATAAATTTAATACATAATCTTAGAGGGGGGGATGTTTTCTATAGATGAATAATTCCTTGTGGTTTTGATAATTATTGGGGATATATCATCAACCTCATTCTATATAAGTTTAACTAAATTGATTAACATGCTCCAAGTTTTGAGAAAGGACTCCATACTTGAGTAGGTAATTCCCTTTATCAGAATCCTTATTTCTCACCTTACATATAATACCACATCCTACGACAAGAATGATTACTCCAAAAATTTGGTCACTGTTATTATTCCCAACACCTAGAAACCACAGGTACAAAAAAATTATACTAGAAATGTATTAGGAAGAAACATTTGTAATGAATCTGAATGTAATTGAAATGCATTTCACACATTGGATATCAAGAACTAATGTTCGTGTAGATTTAATGTAGTGACAGATACAGAAGTAGCATCTGGATTATATCTAAATTCCTATACTATTGATATTTTTATTTATTGGGATATATAATTGTATAACATTCCAAAAATTAATGTTTTATTTGACAGAGATGTCTTTACCCTAATAATTTCATTCCCAATCTATCAAGTTCTCATGGATACTATATTATTATAAAATACTATTTAATGGTAAAGGATCCCAATCATGAATTGGTGAAGATATATTTTATCACTATCCATGATCAAAAAAATATAAAAAAATATAATGCTCTACTTTGTTAAATATTACATCGATAAATTCTAGTTACTTTCTATATTTCCTAAAGGAAATCTCATGGGTAGGACACCCTAGAAAACCCAGAAAATTACTAGCCTTGTTTTTTACAAAAATTAATATCATCAATATTAATGATCTAATTTACATGTATCTCAATAAATGGGAAATTATATTTAACTATTAACTATAGAGGCGATGACTTTCCATTCTATATATTTAGAAAACTTTCATCCTTTTTATTGGTATACATTCCCCATAAGGATTGACCCTCAAAGACCTTCCATGACAGCCTCTCAGGCAAAGATTTGATGTTATAATAGAATCTCCTTAAATTGATGCCACTATCTCACTATGTCTCAGTAATAGTTTCCAATGAGGCCATGTTGTTCCTAACCTCTCAAATTGAATCCCATATTACGGTTTCCAATTTATTCTCAATGCCAAAGATAAACGTATTTAGAACATTGAAGAGTGACAACATGTGAATGGGTATAGAATACAGAACACTATTAACCAATGTTATCCATCCTCTTAATGATAATGAACTAATATTCTAGTTTTTTTATGTATTTGGTAACCCACTCGACCACCTTGTCCAAAGTGGTGAATGAGAAACCTTTTGTTGGAAATCAGAGCATAGAGGTATTACATTGTAAAGCTTATCTAGAAACTTCAATAACTTGACTGTATAGATATTTTCCACATATTATATTACCTATTGGAAATAAAAGTCCTTATTTTATCTTGGTTCGCTAGCTTACCACACCACCTATAGTTCTCTATTATTAAATTTTTTATACCTTGAATTGACCTCTTTCTCCCATTAACAAAAATGACCATATCATCCGTGAACATGAGATGAGAAATTACTTTGAAATGAGGCATGCACTGTTAGGGGAAAACATTCATTCAAGAATTCTCTTGTTAATATACCTTCTCCATGTGTCTTGTACCGAGACAAAATGGCTTGAAGTTATTGGATATTATTTCCTTATACCTCAGACATACTTGAAGTATCCAAAATTATTTCCAATGAATGTGAAAGAAATCCACAACAAACAAAAACATCTAAAAATATTATAATTACCCCAGCTTGATAAACCCATTATTGAAAGATCCTAGATGATGAAAGAATATTCAAGCTGATCCAAGTCTTATCTATGTCCAAATTGATGTCTATATTTGAATTAAGGACCCTCTGATCTAAATCTCTAGTCATATATTTTGAAAATCCAATGGCACCCTATATCATAATTCCATTTACAGAAATGTATTCTTCATTCGATACCCATATATGTATGTGATATGATATACATCTATTGATCACAATTGATATGATATTACATGAGAAATTTCATAGAATAATTTTTCGGTAGTGCTTTAAGTAGGAAGGATTGTTGATCTCTGGAATTAGAAGTAGTGAGGTTGCACTCACTACATAGGGTATTATTCCCCTTGTGAAGAAATCTTAAAGTATATCCATGAGGTTGAATTTAATAACCACCCAAAAAATAAACAAAAATGGAACCTAGAAAACCATCCCAACCATGAGTACTTTCGAGGCCATGTGTGATCACTTCCTCAAGAATCTCATGCTCATCTCAAACTGACGTACAAGAGATATTTTTGATGGCCATCACCACTCATGGAAGGGAATTGAAAATCTCTTCATGACTACATGGTTATCCACTAGGAATGTGTGGGTTATCCCCTATAATAAGATATTTTAATTATTCTTCAGCCATACATCCCAATTCATCCTATTCATTTGAGAAGGTACCATCGTCTTTTTCAATGTTATTTCTTACAATCCACATTTTTATGTGGTACAAGAAGGAGAACATGATTTTTTTATCTTTTTTAGGAAGAAATTTTACTCTTGAATTCCCTCAAGATGACCATTTGAGTTCAAGAATTCTCTATTCTTGGGAGTTCCTCTTCCAAGCCATGTCATTGAAAAGATCCTCACCCCATCCATTATCCAGCCCAGACTCCAAGGAATAAATCTATGATTTTAATCAATCCAGGTGATGGAGGTGATGGGAGTAAATACTTAGCCATTTTTAATGATATATTTTGAGATTTCATAGCATGCTGTAGAGGTTCATCCATATATTTCTCTGTGTTTATTTATGCTATGATAATTCCACCACTTGTTGGAAGCCTAGGGTAAAATCCCAACTAGAAAAAATAGATGTTACCATCTGCATCACAGTTGGAAAAAAGCTTCACTATAATATGAGGGTGATATGATAGATCCCAAACACGATATGAAACTTTAACATCCATGAACTTTAAGATGGATTGAAGGTTAAATTGAAACTTTTCCAACATACACCAGATGCTGCCCCATCCATTTTTGTTGTCCAATAAGATGAAGTAGTCCCCCATGTAACCCAAATTTAGAAGTCCCTTACATGAAATAAAATTGAAGAATTACAGTCTTTCCCTTCACTGAAAACCACTACCTCCCTTTTTTCTAAGGAATATTGAATAATGTTGAAATCACCGCATACTATCCATTGAAATATCCCTAGATTAATGTATAAGTGATCTGTCTAAAGGTAAAATCATTTATGTGATTCACACTTACCAAAAATGAATATTAAAAGAAACTAGTATACTCCACCAGTGATCTTGTAGGTAAAAAGAGGAATACTATTACACAAAATACATTGATACACACACGTTCCAAAATATATAAATATAAGGGTTGGGAGGCCAGACATGCCTGAAGTTGCATATATTCATTATATGTAAAAAATAATATATATTTTATGTGTGTTGTTTTGGATCTAGAATAACTAGTTTCAAGGATTTGGTGTTATTGGTATCATGTTAAAAGAAATAAGTTTTTTCTTATTCAAGAATTATATGGTCATTCTAAAAGAAGAAGGTCATCATTGATAAAGTAAAAGTTCCAATTTTCCCCCTTTGACTGAGGATGATCATGTGTATAATTATTTATGATATATATGTATTATTTGAGACCTGGTTCAAACTATACATAGTGGAGGAGAGTATATTGTTGTATCGAAAACTAGAGAATTTTATTTTGGGGATATTTGGGAAGAGATAGAAAGGGGTGGAAGAAATTGCATAGAAACCCATGAGAGGGATAAGAAGATCTAATAGAATATACACGGGTGTGCAAAAAAAAGTGATTCACCACCTCATATCTATTTATGAGGGATGTATTGCATCACAAATATTCATTCAAGGACGTCACCAGATGTTTTTATAACACCAAGGCCTTATGAGACAATTTCGTGTGTAGAAGATAGAGACAGAAGTAGAGAGAGGGAAAGGGGACTGATGGTCTCAGTCCAACAAGAGATACCATGGGAAGGAGGGCCAAAAAATAATGGTTTTGGATCACTGGGAGATGAAGATGAAGGTATATAAACTGAAGGAGAATCCTTGATTATGTGGTAATCCCAGGAAATTGTGTTTCCATTATTTAAGGTCAAAGGATAAGAACCCATTAGATAATTAACATGATGGGAACCCGAGGGGTGGTCCTATAATTTATAATCATTGAACCAGAGTGGCCTTATAACTAATAATATGAGAAGAACCATTCAGGAATGATAGAAGAATATTTTTCCATGAAGACAAGTTTGTTCCCACCCTAAGGGAAATGTTCTCCGGAATATGATTATAATAGTCCATTTCAACACAAATCCTAGAAAAAGAAGAATCCAAGAGCAACAAGGATCAATTTTATGCACATAGGAAAGAAACCAATTCATAAATAATGGATTAGAGGAAGGAATAATTTTGTAATGGGAGAATAAAACCCAAAGTATTGATCCAAACTGTAGCTTGTAGGGAGTCTCATCCAATGTGTACCCCTATCGGCCATCTAAATTGGTTAAAGCACTAGTTTCCATAGACCATAGAAAGATGAAACCAAGCATTCAAAAAGTCTTCATAGGATGATTGGAAAATGGGGTAGGTTTTTGGTTTGGCACTAAGACATGATCTAGAAAATCTAGGACCCACGATATTATAAGGATCTAAAAATATTGATCTAGAGGGTGTTCTTAGGAAAAATGATCCACCAAGGTCCACTAATGGAGGATAAAATCCACATGAAAGGATTATTTTTAGATGTAACGCATCATAAAACCACCCCAAACACTCTTCCAGACCCGATAAATTGCAATCTCCAAAAAATAAGAAATATTATCCGAGATTAAAGATTCATTCAAAAGTATGATCTCTTTCTACCATATATCCGAAGACACACCCACTGAGACTTAATTCTATCATGATCCATCAAACGTAAATGGATCCAATTCTAGAGGAATTTTTGGTGAAGAATTAGGATAAACACCAACCAATGACCAATGCATTAGAGGTGACTTTGAAGCACACGAGGAGGAAGAGAAAATTGAGGAATTTCAAAAATCAAGTGGCATGTCAAGTCTGTTGTAAGATAAATTTTTTCTATGTAAATCTAAATGTTTATAACATACATATGGTTTATATTTACTTTAATGGTGTATGTAGTTCAATGATACAATCCTTTTTATTTTACTAGATGGTTTATGATCATGATTAAAAAAAATTTATGAAACCCATTTCTTTTCCAAGTGGCATACTATAATGAAAAGTTGGAATGTTTAGGAGACCTTTTTATTTTACATAAGATATTTTATGATAAAATGATTATGAAACCCATTTCATGTTCATGTGTTATGAGATGATGAATTTTTTATGATCTTGTTGAATAGATATATATGATTTTCATTATGTGATGGGTGGTCTATGAATAATAAATCCCTCCAATTAATTGAGTAATATTTGATATATCATGAGATAAATATGATTGGAATGTCGAGTTAACCCAGTTTAGTAAGGGACTCTATCCACATTGATAGTATTGGGATTGAACCTTTAATATTACGATGGTTTGGGTGGTAAACCGAATCAACTATGATAGTCATAGAAATGATACCTTACTACTAGGGAAATGATTTTCTATGCTCATATGTATGGCAAAAATCTATGTATTATGCTAATTTTATGCTCTCATAGATTATGTTCTTTTATTAGTTTTTGATTCATGCCTTATGAACTTATAATATTAATTCCATGACTCAGGAATATGTTCTATGATATATAGGGTATAGTTTTATAATGTTATGTATGTGTTCTTATGCCCATATTATCATGCTATGTTTAAGTGATTATTGATATCTCTCATGTTTATACTTACTGAGCATCAGATATCACCACTTATTATGTTTACTTACTCCATGTTATAATGAAATTTATTATATATGATATGTCTAAGAAGGGTGATAATTATGAATAATGTAGTAGGATATGATGTAATACCACTATGATCCCATTTTTATTTTATCAAAAATTACAAAGATACTAGATCTATACAATTTTTATGTGGATCATTAGGTTATGTAATGAATATTCATCAACGAAGATATAATATATATGTATGAAAATTATGGTTCATTATAGTTAGTATCAGATAAATTATTAGTTTAAATTTGTTAAATAGGATTAAAAAACATTATTAAAAACATTGGGGATAATTTTAAGTATTGGATAATATCCAAAAGATTTGTTAATGGTTACCTAGAACCTAGGTTAAACCTAATTTATTAAATATTTAGAAGAATTTTTCTTCATTTAGTCATGTAAGAAATGAATTTTTATTTCCTACAGTAGGAATTTTGGTTTTAGTCGATAGTTGGAACCAGAATAAATCATGTTAATTATTAATTAAATGGAAAATACCATGATTTTACCCTATAGAATCAAATTTTAATTAGATTTGGGATGAAAATTATCATCTATATTCTCATATTAATTTATTAAAATAAGAATCATGATGAACTTACAAATTATTTAAGGGTGGAAAAATGTTGTTTTGAGTCCTTAATGTGGAAATTTCAATATTATTTTCGTGGGTTTACTGATCCACTAGTTATTAAGAAATTGTTCACTACCATTGAAATGTTATTTTCCATTCTCCATTATATGGGTCCTGAAAATTTCATTTTTTTTTCTATCATTAGGAAGGGAAAACATATCATTGGTGGGCCCTTATCTAAAATATGAGGAAAAACAAAGAAAATGACTCCATGGAGTGGGATGAGTTTATGTGAATATTTTATAATAAGTATGTTCCTTTTATTCATCATATAAGAGTGGAGAAAGAATTCCTTGAGCTAAACCAAAAGTATAGTCAATATATTGGTACATATAATTAATGTTTTAGAATAAATGCATGGTGTGCTTCTGGCACTATCATCCAACCTGAAGGTAAGGTTGATTGAATCTTTAATGGATTGAAACTGATTCTCAAAAGGTTGTTATCCATGTGGGTCTTAATTAGCTATAGATATATCATTTTATATACTTTAAAAATTGAAATAGATATTAGATTTACCCATTAACCTCATGGTTTTTATAAGACAAGAGTGATGGAATTCAAAGGAAACTCTAAAAACCATGGATTGAAGAAGATATGTCTTCCATGTGCTTGTACTATGGAAGAAAGCATAGATAAAAATGAAATAAGGAGACTGGTAAATTTATTAAGTATGGAAAGTAAGGTCATCTGGTAATCAATATTTAATGTGATGGGAATATGTTGTATAATGATGTAAATAGAGGGAGGGAGGGAGGGAGGGAGGGAGAGAGCTCCACAGAATGAACCACCCACTATCCAGTGTTTAAAATGCAAGGATTATGGGAATTGGGCTAACCAATTATCTAATACAAAGGTTAATGATAATTATTTCCATCCAAAACCTCTTAATCATAGAGAAAAAGGAAGTTTCATGTGATCACTTATGGTGGTGTGGATAACTATGTGGTGAAAGGTACACTTATTATCAACTCTAAAATTGATAATTTCACATTTTTTATGGTTTCAACCATTCAATTATATCTGAATAAATTTATAAGGGTTTTAAAATAACACCTCAAAGATTAGATTTTAAATTATAAGTGAAATCCCTAATGGAATGAGGATTTCATCTCTAGTAAATGATTCTTCCCCAGTTGATGTTTGTGGGAAGGTGCATGAATAAAATCTTCATATTCTACCACTAGATAAATTTTATGTTATCATAGAAATATATTATATTTATCTACAAAAATGCCTAATAAATTTTCCAAGAGGGGAATTCAAATTTCTTATTCCAAAACAACCTATGATCATCTATTAGTGTGATAATAAATAAAAACTTTTGATATAAATTTAATCCATTATACGAGTCATGATTCTTATTCAAAAGAAGTGGTTATCTCAAATGGTCAGGAGGAAACTCAATATTGAATATATTATTATTGTGTGGGAGTTTTTTTATTTCTTTCCAAAATATTTTCCTTATATTCCAAAAAATCATGAATCCATGTTCTAAAAATAACTCATACTTAGTGATATGCCTATTCCAAAGACAATCTAGAGAATAGCCCCGATTGAGGTGTATGAATTGAAGAAATACTCTATGAGAATATTTATAAGGTATTTATTCATCCATGTGTATCACCATGGGGTACACCATATTTTTTAAGAGTAAATATAGATCAATGATACTCTAAATTGATGATTATGATCTTAATAAGATTTTATCAAGAACAAGTATCCTCTACCTCAAATTAATGACTTTGTTGACCAACTATGGAAAGCCCAATACATTTCCTAGATTGAACATCTTTCTTGATATCATCAAGAGAGTTTCAAGAAGAAGGTTATATCCAATATAGTATTCCATACATAGTACCTACACTATGGATATATAATTATGAAATTTTTTCTTACTGATTCCCCCAAAATCTTAATGCATTTAATTAATAGTGTCTTATATATTTTATTGATCACTTTGTGGTTATCTTTATAGATGATATTATTATATATTAAAAATAAAAAGAAGATAATGAATATAACTTTTGAATTGGGATGAATACCTTTTAGAAGGACAGGATGTTTTCACAATTTACCAATTATCAATTTTTTCTACAAACTGATTAATTTTTGGGTTATATAATCTCAAGAGTGGTTATACGAGTGTATCAATGAAATGACTGATGTTATTAAATGTTTGAATATACCAACAAATTTGACTAAGATCCATTGTTTTTTTGGTATTTCAAGATATTATAAACACTTTTGGAGAATTTATCATGAATTTATAATTCACTCACCATGTTAAATCGGAAAGGATCCAAGTTCCCTTGGACAAATGAATGTGAAGAAAATTTCAAGGAACTAGATATAAGGCTTGAAATTGCACATATTCTTACATTATCCTATAGTAGATAAGGTTTCAAAATCTATTGTGATAAATTGAATAAGGGACTAAGATGAATGATCATGTAAAATTAAATATTTGTAGATTATGTTTCAATATAATAGAAGGTTCATTAGAAAAATTTCCTAACTCATGTCTTGGAGTTAGCTATGATAATTTATCCAATAAAGATGCAGAGGAATTATCTTCCTAGAGGAAGGTGTGATATATATACTGATCATATTATTTTAAAATATTAATTCACATTGAAAGAGTTGAATATTTACTGGAGAATATGTTTGGAGATAATTAATTTTTATGATTTCACAATACATTACCACCTTGGGAAATAAAACAAGGCGGAAGATGATATGATCCAAAAGGATCATGATAGATTATGTATGATGAGGACAAAAAAGATCCAATATTTTGGGATTTGAAAGGATAGATCCCATTATATGTATGGATTGGTATAAGTACTATCTTTCCTAGATCAGTGTTAGACAATCTATCCATTTATAGATTTTGGAGGCATAAAAAAAGATGTGGATTTGTAGATGAGGGTAAAAAAATTATGCGAAGTTCAACCTTGATTTTGATGGAGTGATAATGTTCAAGAATTATGTTTTTTTCATGTATACCATAATTGAAAAAACTTTTGAATGGATGAAGATCATATTTCATCATTCTCTATTTATCAAGTATGAATATGTATGGAGATATAAAAGAGTATTTTTTGGGTGACAACATGATTAGATATATTATAGATTTTGTATCTCAGTGCTTGGTAATCCATTATGTTAAGGATGAGAGATATAAGTCAAACTAGATGATAAAAAAACTATGCATACATGAATAAAAATTGGAAAACAACATGATGTACTTTTTTAGACTCCCAAAAACATCTAAATGCCATAATGTTATCGGGGTTGTAGTAGATCACCTTATAAAGATAGAACATCTCATTGCCATCAATGAATATTTCTCTCCTTATCATTTTTCAAAGATATATATTAAATAAGTGGTAAGGTTACATAGAGTACCACATTCTATTATATCATATTAAGATCTAATTATTACCTAGATGTTCTAGTGAATTATTTAGAAAGATATGGAGACAGAGTTATCTTTCAATACTGGTAACCATCCACATTAAGATTGACATTATGAGAGAACCATTAAAACCCTAGTGAATAAATTGAGATATTTTTTTATGTATTTAAAATGTGGTTGGGATTTACAACTTATACTAGTTGATTTTTAATAAAAATATAAATTCCAATATGTCATTCATATGGATTCTTATGAATCCATATATGTAGTGAAGTTTAGAACTATGATGTCTTTGATGAACATAGAAAATGAAATATATCAAGACCTCATAAATCTAATTAAATGGAAAAAAGTCATAACCATTAAACAACACATAACAGCATCTCATATTTGACAAAAAAATTAGGTATAAAATCATCTATATGATCCAGAATTTGATATTGGTTGGAAGGTTTGTTTATGAATTTATCAATGGAATGGGGATATGCGATTTGAAAAGAAAGGAAACTTGATCTGTAGCTATATTAGACCTTTTTATATTGTTAATAAATTAGGTATGGTAGATTAACCATTTCTACTTCCTCTAAACCTCTCTCAAGTACATGTTGTCTTCCATGTACCTCTCGTGAGGAAGTACATACCTGATCCATGACATGTACTGAACTCAGATGTCATTCCTATGGATCATCATCCTTCCTATTAATAATATCTAATTTAAATAATATATTAGAGAGAAAAATTTATATGGATCATGAAAAATCATTAGGTTAGTGATCTCTGGTGGAATCAAAAAATTAGACAAGATACATGGTAACTAGAGGATGTGATGAGGTAGATAAACACTAATTTGTTTTTTTCTTCATAAATGAATTTTAAGGGTGAAATTCAATTTATGGAAGGTATAATGTAACACTATTATATTTTATGATAAATTTCTTTTCAAAAAAATTAATCTCTTTAATAGCTTGAGATACCCAAAACCCTAAGCCTAAATAGAGATTAATTTAGTATAAAATAATAGCATAGCGATTAAATTTGCTAATTTTAAATTTAATGAATTATATTATGAAAATAATATGGTTTAGAAATGTATAAAAAATTCATTTGTTATCAATATATTATAAATAAAAGTAAAAATCATTAGAAAATAAAAGAAATGATTTTGGGAAAAACTATTCTTATGCATGAAATGTATTTTTATCTAATTAAATCAAATTGAAAACTATTTGTTAATTATTTTAATGAAATTAATATATTTTATAATCAATTAAATTTTGTATCATTCACATATTGTTTCTTAATGGTATGAAATGAGAATAAATAAAGTGTTCTTCTTAAAAATGTATTTATTTCAAAAAAGATTTTGTCACTTTCTGAACATATCTTTTAAAATTAATTTGAAACTTATAGAAAATGGATTTTAAAAAATGAAATTCATTTTATAAATAAATATTTAAAAATAATCATTGATTTATTTTTTTATAATTATCTTAAAATATTTTTTTACAAATACTTAAAAATATTGGTTTTTATTGTAAAGAATTTATTCATTTAAAGTATTTAAAAAGATCCATTTTTTAAAAATGTTTTTTAATGTAAATTATTTTATTAAGATTATTATTAATAAAATTTTGGTATTTGGAATAAATTTTATGTTGAAATTTGATATAAAAAATGTTAATAATTAAGAAAAAATTTTCATTGAAAAATCAATTTTTCATCACAATTATGGTTTTACTTTTAAATTAATCTATTCCAATTATGTAAATTTAATTTGATAAAACGGATTCCAAATTTGGTTTTACAATAATTAATATTATTCAATAATGTTAGATTAATTTTTCACAAAAAATAGTAAAATCAATAAAAATATGTTTCCACAGTTATGGTTGAAACGAGTATACAAGGGGTTAATGTAAAACTATAAGAGTTTAAATGACATAAAAATGTGCCTAATTTATATTTTCTGTACAAAGTTTGACCTTATATCATATAATGTTTGGGAATGGTCCATTTTAGGATCATTTGTTTTGAATTGTACAATAAATTGTTGGATTGTTTTCAAAAATTCTAACTTTGTCCCCCCACATATATAAGGATACCCCATCATCTCCACTTCACACGTAAAGATGATTTTAGTTTATCTAATACCTTCCCATTTTTATTCCTTAAATACCTCTACGTTATATAGAGTCTCTTTTTTACAAAGAAACTATCCTAGGAAGGATTTATGTATAAACTTAAATAGGTTGTCCAAAGAAGAGGCATAGTTCTTAACTGTGTATTTTTATTTTATTTCTTCTTATATATTGTTTAAATCCTCTAAAAACATGATGAAAATTTAACAAAAGTATCATAAATATATGCAGATTTTATCATTTTACTATAATATCCAATACCCATCTCCTCTTCCATCAAATAGGAAATAAAACTATCAATCCTACGTATGGTGGACCACAGGCTTGTGAAATGATGTATTTCATTTTCCATCACCACCTATAAAAGATGGATATAGTGATGAAATTAAAATAAATATATTATATTTATTAAATAATTATACTTTGGGAATTATAATATTGTATCTACATTCTTACCATTAAATCCTTTGGAAAATGATAACATCGCTTATGTGTACGCGTAGACTACCGCCACCACTAAGCAATGTGATACATTTTTAATTTTATTTAGTCATGAATGGTAATAAGGATAGATGTATTTACTGTATATGATATATAATATATAAAAAATATTCATTAATGTTTATTTATTATCAATATTTATTTCATTTCACCCATGAAAATATGTAAAAAACATTCATGCGTACGTGTGACCCACCATCTCCATGAACAGTGTAATCTATTTATCCTTCTCAATCTTTTATGGATAACTATTAATATGTAAATAATGAGTATATATTATATTCATATATTGAATAAAATTAATAAATATTATTGAACCATAATGAAAGCATAATAAAAAAAACTACCAAACCAAAGCATATGTGAAAAACGAAGAAGTTATCACACAGAATAGAGATTTAAATAAAAAATTGATAATAAAGGTGTGATAAAATTTATAAGTAAATCATAAATGGTAAAATATATATAAGTTTTTTATTTAATATATATATATATATATTTATTATATTTTATTTTACAGCGTATATTTAATAAGTCAGACCTGAGTTAAGGGATTTTTTGTCAAACTTTTATTTTTGTGACTAACATTCCATATTCACCACCTATTCCTTTTATGTGATTTATATATTACTGAAGATTTTATTATTATTATTATTATGATAATTTTGGGTACATAAATATCCTTGTAACCACCTTTATTTTGTGGGACTTATGATTCAAAAGTTACCAAAATGGTAAGTTTGGTTTTTTACAATCTCGTGGTTTATCGATATTGTTTATGATTATATTTCTAAAAATTAAATATTATGATCTATATCTTAATAAAGTAATATATTTTCTTATTATATAATTAATTAATTATCATATATATTTTCTTTTTCATTTTACTATCTTTGATTACAAAATATACCAAAAGAATAGATTTTAAAGAAACTGAATTTATTTATCTTTTCAGTCAAAAATCCACCCTATCCCATGTGCTTGTTTTCAAAATAAATCTAGATTGAGTTTACTACTGTAAAATAATATTTTAAATTTTTTTATTAATTATTTAAATTTTTTAAAAACGTTTTAAACAGAATCATTTTTTCCTTTTCGTGATTGTGGTAATTTTTAATTTTAACTAAAATCTTAAAAGAATATTTGTTTTAACATATTTGTCATGAATATATTTTCCTACTATCATAAACACTCAATGATTTAAATATTCCTTCATATGTTTTCAAGGTCATTTTAAAATATATATTTATAATAAATAATAGAACAAAATTTAGATTTTAAAATGTGATTTCAATGTAAAAGAGGATATTTTCCTCATGAAATATTGAATGTGATGCTTAAACGTATTCTTCATATAGGATAAAATAATTTTATTTTACCTAATATTTATTGGGGTTATGTTTAAATGATATCATCCTAATTATTTATATATATTTTTTAAGATCTTGATGAAAAGATTATTATGAAAGTTGTTTCATTTCCATGAGTTTTTTTATGATGAAAAGATGAAATGATTATGAATCCCATTTATTTCCCATAGGATAAAATATAATGAATTGATTTTGAAACCCATTTTCATGTTATTTGTTATGATATAGTGAATGTTTTATGATTATCCAAAACACATATTTGTGATTTTAATTATGGGATGGGTGGGACCAGAATTGTGTACTGATGATGTGATATAATTCAATTTTAAATTTAACTGCTAACGTGACAAAAGATTATTTTTCTGAAGAGAAAATTATCATAACTATATATTATTTTGATATAAGATTAAATATAAAATTGACTCCAATGAACTAAATTAGTTAAATGTTAACATATTTGAACTAATTTTATATTAAAACCAATTTTCAGTTTGATTTACCATTTTAAATAATTTAAATAAATTGAATCTTTCAATAAAAAAAATATTTTTCACTATATGTAAAAAAATCAATAGATGATAAAAATTTCCAAAAAAATCACCCAATGATAATTCAAAAATTTAGAATACAAAAATTAAGACTATTTTTCCCAATAAATTTTATAAAAGTGGTAAATTTTAATTTTAAATTATGTTCACAAAGTGTGACTAATCTACCTTTTAGAAAAAATAGTTATTCTAAATACATTTATTTTTTATAAAAATGAATATTATATTAGTCATAATAAATATATTTACATTGAATAAATTTTATACTTGTGTAAACTAAATATTTTTCATAATTTATTTATTAATATTTATTCACATAAACTTAACATCTTGGTTATATTGGTGATGTATAAATAATAATATTTTAATAGAGTATGATGTTTCGTTCGAACTCAATGTTGTGTGCATCGAAAGATATCAAATATATTGAATTTATTAAAAAAATAATTTTTTCATAATGTCTCTAGGTGTTATATTCTCTTCTAATCTAGGTGTTGCATGTCACGCATTCTATCGAACAAAATGTTCCTCTTTTAAAATCATTGGGTGATATATTCTACCTCCCTTAAATAAATTACATCATTACAATTTTATAATGATCAGGGTAACCAAGGGTCTAAAATTAGAATTAGAAATATATATCTTAAAATTGGTTAAAAATTTTTCTTCTAAATAATATAGAATGTCATGTACAAGGGTCATCCAAAATAACACATTACTGGGTTTCCATGTAGTATATTATTGGTGGGAAATTAAAACATGTAAATTGTAGAGAATAGTAATTCCAATGGATTAATATAGAGTGATATATAATTTTTTAATGAAATATATAACTTATAAAAACATTAATCTCTGATAAGTTAAATAACATTAGTTTAATAGAAATGAAATTAATAAGAATTTTTTTACTATAGAATTGTTCCATAATGTTGAAATATTATTCTACCATTATGATAGAGAACATAAAAATATATACATAAAATTTAATCTTTTTATTGTTCTTAGATCAATTAATAATTCATCTCTTACTCTAAGAAATGAATATGCAATCATAGTTTTTATGCCTAAATGCTAATATTAACTTTTAATCTATCATAAGATCCATAATAGACTAAAAATAAATTCCTAATATCATTAATAAAACCAAAATGGATGGAGAAATGTATCCAATATAATAAATAAATATATAATACATTAATAGTAACTCTCAAAATTCGTCTTCATCCATTTCAAAAAAGGTTTACCTTAAGACTCGTCCAAAAAATTTCTGACTAAATTCAATGTCTAAAAAATGTGAAGGATGGTCGGTAAATCATTATTATATTCATTAGAAAATATAACATGGTTCCTAATGTCACATTAAAAATATGTGAATGCATTTACCACTATTAAAAATTAATTAAAACATGAATTTCTCAAAAACATTATCAGGTTTTCAAGTATATTTCATTATTCCAAACATTCAATGAACTCTAGAAAAGATAATATAAACCATATAATCACTCACCAATTTCAATGTCACCCTTATTATCCCATAAAAAATATAGTTATAATTATTATATTAGAATTGATAAAATTATAACGATTAACATCCCTCAATAATGTTTTTTTCTAAGAGATTAACTCTTCACTGAATCACTTTTCTTGATCATCAAAATTATTCATCACATGTTTTAAAATCCTTAAATAAAAGGAACATCAGTACAATACTTGTACATTTAATAATTATTATAACAAAAATATCATTGGTAAAAGTAATATTATAACTTTTTTGAATGAAAATACAATCACTTAAATCATTCTACTTTGACTATATCAATAAAATATTATTGACCCTGATCCCTTATATTGTTCGGGTGTATATTTCCTTAATGCATGGGAACTTAGTTTTGGTAGTGCCCCGTCTCCTTAAATTTAAAGCATTGAACATTTGAAACCTCTTTAATTCCATTGAAATCATTATCATGGTTTCCTATCTATCCAAACATGTATAAAACTCACATTCCATTCAACAAAATGTCATTGTGTTTCTTTCAACATTTCTCATATGTGAGAAAATCCTTCATTCCCTTATTCCCATTTATCATTCATTTTCTATACTATCCTCTTCCTATATTTATTTAATTATAATCCATAATACATAGGTAATTCTTTATCATTATTTATAGAACATGATATTATGTCCTCATTTGATGAGAATGTTTGGGAGACTAGTGTCCTTAGAAATATTGGCTTAATCTCATCAAGGAAATGATCATTATTACTATTTGGATTTCATTCGTTGATATATTTCTCATTCTATAATATATGTTTCACTGTAAAAAAATTTAATAAATTAGATTAGATTTTAATATTATGTATCATAATGTATAGTCCCAAATCTAGTGAAATAATTAACATAAATTCAAAAAATTAGAAACATGTAATCTCATAATCATAAAGATGGTTTCTTTGGGAATGTTTCTAAATTATAAAAAAAATTTAAATCCTTCATAATGGTTTATAAATAAAAAGTTAATTATCTTAGTCATATCCAACAAGAGTTTCAAACCATGTGTACAATAAGTCCTTTTTTCATGTACAAATCAACACATGATCTCAAAAAACCACCTTTCTGGAGTTATTAACCTTAGGTACATTTGTGCTATAACCACATCCTCTTGTAGTATCCTAACATGGATTTATTGATATAGGAAAACCACATAATCAATAACTTAGAAAACATTAGAATGATTCTTTATACTTATCCTCATATTCTATTATAGGTTCATTTTCCTTAATTTGTGTTTTCCTAAATCTAGTTCCCATGATTCTTATAAAATTCCTATAATACCAATTATAATGAAATGAATCCAATAATCCAAATATTCTATCTAATTTATTAAATTTTCACTAGACACACAGTATAAAATCCAAAAGTACTAAATATTTTAGTACCCTTAGTAAACTAGATACATAGTTGAATTTAAAATACATTTTAAATCATAAAATATATGAAGTCTTTTCTCTGATAACATTATTATTCATTATAGAATATCCCTACATGTCAATCTCAAAAAACCCCAAGGTATCCTAGGGAAAATAAAACATAATAAAGGGGTTTTATCGTATTATTAATAAGGTTAATAATACAAAAAAAATCAATAATGAATAAGTAATCATAATCAATATATCAAAGTGAATAACTTAAATACATTCCATTTAATCAAAAAAATGAGTATAATATGGAAGAAATAAATGTTGATCAAATGAATCCATATAAATAATCACATAATATTGAAACATACCCATATAAATTCTAGTTAATCAAACCATCACATGGAAATAAATGATCTCCTAATGATAATATTAAAAATACCAGACATCTGAAACATACTGTAAAGACATTTCATAAGATGGTTTATATATGTGTCTAGAAACCTATCTGACTTGGCCAACTAATTTTTTTCATGAGACCAATAGATACATAAATGTGCTAACTATAAATAATCCCCACCGATCACATACTATTTATAAAATATTCTTTATATGAATGTGGTGAAAAAAAATCTACAAAAACATTCATAATGAAAAACTAATATATGAAATTTTAATACATACCCCAATAAAATAAGAATAATCTTGACCAATCTAGATTAATATAATGAATGATAACAGAATTGTACATACTTATTAAAACAGATCAAAAACCATCCATAAATATATTGAGGATGATTTCAATAAAATTTATCCATAGGGTATGATAATTATACCAGGAAAGTCCAGCCAGAAGCAAAGCTTCTAACCATTTATTAAAAGAAAGAAAAAGTAAAGCAGAGCGGCGGATGGGGTCAAACAACTGAAATGCCCTCAACCACTAAGAACAGGTCTAAAGATCATAAAATGACATATCATTTCAATAATCAGAATCACCAGCAGTCTCCCACTCAGATTGAGACTTATCCCGATTGAATATTTTCAAGATATCTGTATCCACATTCCTTGAAAACTTAGGTGACGATCTAGTAGATTTAGTTCTAGGAACATGGGTATGATAATTATAATAATGGTTTTATATCTTCTCTGAATATAATTACCATAAAAATGTCAATAAAAACATTCTTGATGAAAAGAAACTTCTCACTGTGAAAATAAAAATTCATAAAATGTTTTCAAATAGATTATAAATTAATTTTATATTAAAATTTACTTTAAAAACATTAAAAATACATTTATAAAATTTAGTGTTCTTGATGTAACAATTTTTATTTCATGTCATACATGATAAAACAATGATTTCATTCACATTTTTAGAAAAAACCTAACGATCATTTTTGTGGAAAGGACAAGAATATTGATTTAAACAAATTTATTATAAATTAAAATATATAAATCTATATTTGAAAAATAAGCTTTAAATTTATAAAACATTTTTTCAAACACTTTTCAGAAAACATGGATTTGGATGTAAAAGGATTTTTTATCAAATAGAAAAATAATGTTTTATTTTCTTGACAATATTTTCTCAATCATTTAAGTACCAACAAGTGGAAAATGGTAATATCACTTGATAAATATTATGAATAATAATATTAGATGAAAATAGATTTATTTTATGATATAAATATCTATTAATTCCCCCAAGGTAGGGTTATATAAAAAAATCCCAAAAAATGATTAGATTGTGAAATAAACCCTTACCACATTGGAAACTTTGGAATCATAGTCCCCATGAAAGAAATAACTGAAAATGAATCATTAAATAGCATGAATAGAAATATAATAATAATATAACAAATCATAAGTGGAATTATATACACCACACAATTGAATAATTGTCCAATACAGAGAATGTATCCTTGAAGTAAAAGTGAGATGAGAAACCCTTACCTTTGGTTTGACATCATAAATTATTGTGAAAATCTAATCTATAATAAATAATTTTTTATAATAAAACTATGAGAAAACCATAATAATATATATATATATATAATTATATATATTATTTACATACACACTTTTATCACCCCTTTATTAAAACCTCTTTGTAAAAATCACTATTTCCGGTGATAATTGCTTAATTTTTCTTGTATGTGTTAGTTTAGTAATTTTGGTCCTTTTAATTTGATTCTGGTAACATAATATCATGAATTTTAATGATTATTTTAATATAATATATATTAATTATATACTTTTTATAGTAATATATAAATTTTAGATATAGGAAATGGATTACACCGTTCATGGAGAGGGTAAGTCTTATGTACGTAGGAACACTGTTTCCATTTTTCACGAAGGATGGATCTAAATGAAAATAAATATTAATTTTCCTATAAAAAATAATTATTATGTTATATATGTATATATATCATTTATATTAATAATATAAATCCTTTTTACAGTCATTGTAAAAATTAAATGAAAAACATTTCAAATTTCTATGGTGAGGTGAATGTCCACACATACACAAGAGCGATTTTATTGTTTTCCATCAGATTAGAAGATAAGAAGTTAGATGTGATATTATATTTCCATAAGTATAGTTATATATAAATATCAC
Source organism: Viscum album (assembly GCA_963277665.1). Taxonomy (NCBI): domain Eukaryota; kingdom Viridiplantae; phylum Streptophyta; class Magnoliopsida; order Santalales; family Viscaceae; genus Viscum; species Viscum album. Next base: position 540,914,354 of record OY728145.1, read on the forward strand.
ATATATTCATTAAATTTATCATTACTACCAACCATGTAGACCGTAAGTGAAAAAAAAATCACATCTCTTCACGAGGCGGTAGTCTACTGAACACACGAGTGTCGTTATCATATCCCCAATAGAATATAATATAAGAATATTTATCTCATATAATAATTTATAAAGTATAATAATTACATAAATATCTTATAATTTGTTAAACCATGATTATAACAATAATTGAATAGTGGTGATGGAAAATGAATTACATCAGTCTGTGAGGCGGTATTCCTCTATACACATGATCAATGATTTCATTTTACATTTTATTGAAGATGAGGTGGATATACATTTTTATGTTAAATTAAAAACCTATCAGTACAAAATATATATATGTTTTATTATATTATCATATTTTAAGGGTGATTTATCGAGGTGGAAGAATAAATAAGACAAATAAGCATGATTAATAATTTTACCTATTCTTTAGACAACATCTTTAGTTTTATACCTAAATCACTCATAGGAGGCATCGGTAATAAAAATAAGGCCTCTAATATGAGTTTTTGAAATTATTTAAGGGATTTTGAGAGGACTTTGAAAAAAGGCTTTAGAATTTAGAAAAGGGTATGAAAGGGGTGGCCTTTTATAAGTGGAGAGACCAGACATGGTATTTTTTAAAATAAAAAGTGATAACCATATTTTTATCATGAAAAACACCTCCAAAATGGGTAATTATAAAACAATATAAGTTATAAAGCTAAAATATGTCCATAAAATTAGTTTTTGATAGGTTTTAGGTCATTTTTACACTTTCTATTCTTAGTTTAACCTCCAATAAACTTGTTTTCTTATTAATTGTGGTAATTGATTTTCAATGTTTTCATTATTCGTTATGGTAAAAAATTATGTTTATACTATTATATAATATAAATTATCCCCATTATGAATATTAAATCTATTTTCCAAAATAAATTTATATTATTTTAATAATTCTACATAAAATAAAAACTATAAATGCGATGAAAGGGTGATTTTCCAAAAGAATAAATTCTCATAAGTATAGAATGTCTTAATTTGTAAAATCAAAATGGAATTGAAACCATTAAAATAAATTAGTTAAATTTTAAAATAATTTATCTAATGTTAGTATAATCACATTTTAAAATATTTTTTTTCTTCCTAAATAAATGAAATTAAAAGGCATTTTTAACTAAATATCAATATTATCACTATTCATCAAAAATAATATTCTTTCCAGAAATTTCTCAACATATTACCAAAATATAATTTTAACATATATATGTCACAATTTAATTTTATTTTTACAAATAAATTTTCTAAAATTGTTAAAAATTTATTTTATATTACATTCTTAAAGGGAAATTAATATGTCTTTCTAAAAAATAAAATTGTCCAGAAAACATTTTTTTTATTTAAACAATTATATTTTTTGTCTATAATGAATATATATCCAATCAATTAATTTTATACATGTTTAAACATTATATTTATCATAATTTATTTATTAATATTCATACCCACCAACATAACAGATAGGTTGTAATGGTCATGTTTTAATTAAAATATTTTTTAGAGTATCATGTTTTTCTCAAAACCCTATGTTCTGTGCATAAAAATCTATAAAATAGATTGAATTTATTTAAAAATAAATATATCATAAAGTATTGCGGTATTATATTCTCTTATAATCTAGGTTTTTCATGTAATACATTCTATCAAACCTGATTTTTCTTTTTTTTTAAATCTCGAGGTGTTACACTAGTGTAGTGGATTACCTAGATTTTATAGTGAACTCTAACCTAGATAATCCTCTTATAACACCTATTCCATCCACCTTTATGATTTCCCAAGAAAATATTTAAAAATATCTAGGAATACCATCAGGTCTAGGTGTTCATTCAACACCAATACCTTTGATATTTTCATAGATCTCTTTTTCTTACAGAAGATAAGAAGTGGAGACATTACGACTCTCTTGAACTCTAGAAAAAGTATTATCTATAAATAAATTCTATATAATTGCTTGACCATGCATGTAAGATTAATATATATTTTCATCTAACATGCCCAAAAAGTTCCTAATATCTAGATCACCAAGAGTGTTAATATCAAATTCAAATGATCCATACTTGTTATGAAATGTATTTCTACACTTGTATTGTTTTTCTTTAACAAATTCATGAAATTTATAGTAATATGATAACCTTCCTAGATAAATAAAACCCTAGACCTATATCTTATCTCAACCTCTTCCTTTAGCTATATAGATCTAATCTGGTCTTTTTTATCATCCATTTTTTATAGACCTATTATTTCCACTCAACTTGAATTATATAGATTCAATTTCCATAGATATTATTTAAACTGTATTGAAATACAAAGTATACTCACCCTACCTCACAATATCATGTTTAAGGTTTATCAATCTACCCATGAGTTTTGGCATTGTTTTTCCCCCATCATTTTTATTCCATGAAGTTTTAAAAACCTAAATAAATCATGAATTATTGGTCCATTAATATGTGTCTCTAAAATTTTAGTTCTTATGATACATATTCCCAAATTTTAGTATCAACACAGAGCTATAAAATAAACTTTGGGGTAAGTGAGTAACCTTAAAACTGTAATTATAATTCATCTAATGTTTGTTAGATTGAAATCAATCCAACTGAATCCACCCAAATATTCAAACATTATAATTATTTTACCTAGTTAATAACTCACCTTTGTAGCCTAGGTCCATCAGTTGATTGAAAAATATTAAATAATTTTACTTATCCATTTAACATATAAATTCTCCATACCATCGCTTTTTTATAAATAAATAGAGATGGTGTTCAAATCCCCTCTTATAAACCATGAAAACACTCTAGAGTTGAAAATGGTTAGGTTATTCTATAGAAAAGAACGTTTAAACACACCACAATGTTTATACACATATGTGAATATGACATATTCATCAATACACTAGACCTTGATCATGATAAAATATTTTATCTCATTATAATCTCTATCATAACTCACTCCATAAAAAATAACCACATATAATGGTTGGTTGGATATTTGAAGAAGTTGAAAATCCTAGTTTGGAAGTAAACCCTTGGATGTATACTTCTTTATATTTAGGTTCTAATTATATAATAATTTTCTATATGTATGAAATTATATTCATCATAATAAATTCATAATTAGAAGGACCTCTGATCCATATGATAAATCATAAGAATATAGAAATTGAATTTTTTTATAAGATAACTTTGATGGATTCACCGCATTCACCATCCGAAGAAAAAACAAATCCAAATACTCGCCCTTGGAAAATATATTAGTGAGTATCTTATATGTACTCCTTTCATGATGTAGGAATTACTTCTTAGTATTTATCATACTCTTTTAGTTTTCATTGAATGCTCAATATCCAGGTCTTCATATATGACGGAAGGGGTGCTATTTGTAAAACACTACCACTGGTTAATGATCTACAGTAGCCCTACCATTATTCTGATAATGTTCATTAAGTCTCTATTCCACTAGAAAACTAACATTTTATGTTTTTAAAGGTGTTGTTGGGTTCAAAATTTTTTCTCCTTAGATAATGAACTATTTAAGAAAAAACCCTTCAGTTGGTTGATAATTTGATCTACACCATTCTATGGGGTAATAACTAAGGAATATAATTTTTTTAAGAAACACTAGTTTCCAAGATGAATAAACCACACACAATGATAATTGGAAACTATAATTTAGTCTATCCATGAATGGCAGGTAAATAAAAAATACTAAAAATTTTAGGTGGGAGAGGATTTAGAATATACCATAATGAAGAGATTCCCTTGTAGGGTCTATTAAACTACTTAAACATATTTTACAAATCATATCAAATGGGTGCATGAACCTTTACTATATAACAAGTAGGTTGGTTTCCAGTTGAATGCACAAGATTTTGACATCTATGGCCAATATAGATCCGAAGGATATGGTTAATATAGTATTTGACACTATATTCATAGTGGCTTTTGTTTAAATAAAAATTTCCTTCAAAATCCTTAGTTACTTGAAATCTAAAACAATTTAAGGTATATCCAATTCATACAAATAAAAGGGTACATGGGAAACAATATATCCAAAGTATCTTGTTCAGCTCAAAGGGAAAGGCCTATTGAGTCTCCTATACCTCAAATAACTACATTGTTTTGGTATTGGGATTTTAGAACTAGGATTCCAAGCCACATTAAATAGGATGAATAATCTATCCAAATTTGGAAACCCATATTCCATTTCAATAGGATAAATAAGGCTTGGTTAAATATAAAACTACCCCAGGACCACAACAATACAAAATATATATCTGATTGAAGAAGAATATAGAGATGCAAAGAATAAAGGTTAGTGGCTATTGTTGGTGATGAGATACCACAAGCTAAATCAATATAACATCTAAATATTGAAATAGAAAGATTATACCACATGAATAAGGCTAATAGTGTTTAAAATGATACAAAATTTCATTTTAAACATTATATATGGGAAAAAATCATGATCATACCATCTATGGTGATCCGAAATTTAATAGCTACATATATTAGAGAGAGTTATCATCATTAACTCCATCAGGATAGGGAGAAAGAATGGTTCACAGACTGGCTAAAACATACCTGAAAGAGAATTGGTGATGGATATAAGGACCCATCATCAATAATTAATATATATTTTTATTGAATCCATCTTTAGAGGAATATTGATTGGTTGGGGATATGTAGGGTGACCGAAGGTGAACCAAATATAGGGAAATTTGGAAATCCAAAGGAAGGTTCTTGACACATGTTATCATAAAAATATTATAACGAGTTGGATAGATTTGAAAAACAAATAACATATTTAATATCACTATCTTAGTAACCATATGTTTTTTTTCTTTCAAGAACTGATACATAAATATATTATTAAATATCTGTGCGTCAACATTTAATATAAAAATCTCTATATAAGACATCCATCCACATATAATATTACCTATAAATCGCAGGTGAACTGGAAAAAATGAAGTTGTGGGATAAAAAACAAACTAATAATATCATTTCAACAAGTAATAAAGAGGTAGATCATAATCACATGAGAAAACATGATCATGGGATAAATATCTTACTAGAAGGATTATGGAACCATGACGATTTTCCATAAATAATGATAGAAGGACATATTACCACAAATGATCAAACATATTCAATGGAATAAGTTTCCAGAGGGAAGAGAAAATAATTGGTATCCATGGGTCATAATATAGGAATGCAACATAGTAAGGTGGCATAATAATAGTCATAATAATATGATACTATAATATTGGATAAGGATATCCACAAATAGGTCTATATATAAGGTTGTAAACATGAGAATAATCTTCATGCATTAGGTTGTGAACATAAAAAAATTTAAAGTTATAAAGTTGTGAATATAACAAAAAATTCCATGCATAAAATCATTGTCAGATGAGATATAAAACATTAACCAATGCATTAGAGGGATATATAAGACCCCAAGAAACATATAATAATAAAACATACTTATATACCACATGAAATCAATCATACATCTCATCATTGAAATACATGAAAATAAGGTGGGTTAAAGAAAATTTTCAAATGGTATTATATAAGTTGTTGTCTAGAATTTGATATGTTGATACCAAAAACACAATATCCAAAATAAATTATAGCATAAAATTTTTTCCCAAATGATCATGAATATTACTCCATGTTTTCTAATTCACTGTAAATGATTGTTTATTATTAAAAACTAAAAGAATCCTAATGAAATTTCAAGGTATTATAAACTGGAGAATCTCCAAAACATCACATCTGGTGACATTGTTACAATTCAAAGGTAATGAACTAGTATATGACTAGATAATTAGTGGAATATTCTTGTTAGAATTTGACAGAAAAAAGTTAATTTTCATTATTCCACTTTCCATGTGTGACACACATCCATCTATTGATTGAGGAGATATATTTATGATTTAATGAAAATAACCATAAGAGATATATCTTTTGGTATAGAGATTGAAATCAAATAGAAATCATTAAAATGGATTTCAAAAAAAATTATTTTTAAAATTATTATGAAATGATGAAGTTACAAGTCACATTAAAAAAACCATTTTGAGAAATTAAGAAGAACAATTTTTAAAAACATTATTTTTAAAAAATTTACAATAATAGAATCTTTTATAGAAATAAATTTTGTGGTAGAAAATGTGAATTTTAAGATACAAAATTGATTAACTTGAAATGAAATGCATTTTTAATCTTTTCAGGTATTTTTAAAGAAACCCCAACATCATTAAAAATGTTAAAAATTTACTTTATAAAATGGGTAAATAGAAATATAAAGATTGTATAATGTTAGGACTTTTAATCATTCAAAATAATAGTGTAAAATATTTTTTAATGAAATAATATAAACTTATAAGAGAAAGATCCATTAGAATGGTTGGTAATTATTCTTAACAACATAATATTTTATGAATGAATAAATCTATAAAAGAACAATATATTGATGTGGAGAGGTAAAATAGCTATAAAATATACAAAAAATATTATATAATATCATCATATTATAAAATAAATAAATTTTTTTATGATCATAGATAAATAGGAATGATTTTGAAATAAGGAAATTATTTGAGTCAATAGAATACCTTACATTGGATTCCTACTTGGTTAGAAATTATCTAATATCTTTTATAATAAATATAACCATATCAATAACTTATTTAATACCATAATAATTTATTTTGGAATTTATAATCTCCATTTATAAATATTTATTACATGTATATTATCTATTTTTCTTATTTGTTTCATCACATGTAAGTAATTTTGATCGAGTTGTACAAGTTTTATAAAAGATATGTTTCATAAAATTATTGATAACATGTTTATCATACCAAATATTATTCAATATTTTTTACTGATTATTTTCTACTGAATTTTTAGTCCCCCAATATCTTGATGGAAGTCAAAGGTATGGCATGTGAAAATGAAATTCATGATTAACTTGTTTCCTATTATCTAATGAAAAAATTAGTTACTTTACAATTTTTAATCATTTTTTGTTTCCACTATATAAATATATTCATAACATTGTTTAAAATTTAATATCTAATATTAAAAGAACATAAGTTTCAATATTCACCCATTAAATGAATTTATAGTATCATTCATGTTTGTGGTTATATTGGTCGTTACAAGAACATGTCATAATCTATGGGTGAGTATGAAAATGAAAGTGATTATTTTATTATAATAAAATTATAAATGAAATTTGATAATGTTATTGAGGTTTTATTCAGGTTAATAATCATATTATATAATATTTTGATGTAAAAAAGGAAGATAATAACAGATTATATAGTGGATGATACTCATATTGATGGATTGATTCTTCCCTTAGAGGGAATCTTTGAAGTAGTGGAGTTGTGGAAAATTCTAGTGACAAGGGGATACCAAATGTAGAATATGTATCTATGAGTTGAGAAATTTATTTCGAATCAATTTTATTTTTTTGGAATATATTAGTATGGAAATGGGTTGTGTGGATCTTCTTTTAAAGTTGAAAATGAGATACATTTCCTTGGAAAATTAAGTTAGTTGATGAGTAAACATGGAATAACATGTGGGTAAGGGATGTTAGATGGGGGAATTTATGTGACACATGTGGTATTGACAGAAACACCTAAAATTTCTTATTTAAATATTTTTTTTATCATTTTAATTATAAAAACCTTGAACAAATTTAAATTTCCCCTACTTATCTTGTTAAAATATTTACTATCGTGATTATTTTTTAACTAAAAATATAAGATGACCCCTATTATGAAATTTCAAAAATATGATTCTAAATTTTTAATCCATTTAATATAATTCAATTCCCAAACTATATATAGTTATCTTTTAAATTAAAACATAATAGACATAAAAATCTAGTTTTTTTATAGAAAAAATATATCTATATGAATTGTATTATTATTATTTTGAATCAACTATATATTAAATGAGTGTTAATAATATAAAAACTATATTAAATTAATCATTTTAATTAGTTCAATTTAAATAATGTAGATTGAAATTACAAAATAAAAAATAAAAAACGATTCTATGAAATTAAACATTTAACCATTATAATTGTAACTCAGTAAATTATTTTTTCAATAAAAAAATATGGAATTATTAAATAAGTTTTACATAATAATTCAAAATGTGAAATCCATTTTATTTCATTCAACTTGAAATTATGATAGGAACTATTTTTTTATGAAAATTATAATATGGTATTTTTTTGTTAAAATGTGTTTTTAAGAATAAAGTGAATTTATTATCATTAATTACTTACTAAAAACTATTAGGTTAATTTTAATTTGTTTTATATATTATCAACACATTTCAATAAATTCATTCTCTAACACTGAACATTTTAATTAAAAATAAAAAATGCATTTCACTCATAAAAAAATTATTTGAAATCTTTCTATCTTTAACATTAAGTTGTTTTATAGTTAATTAATAATAAATGTGTGAATGTTTTTTTATTTTCTTATGTATATAAAAAATATATTGTGTGAAAATCATATATCTAATATCTTATATTAATAAAATATTTTTTTTAAATAGAATATTTTTTTAGCAACGAATTATAAAATTAATATGTTATTATATTCTCTAATTATTAAATTGATGTTATAAAATTACTTTATAATTAATTTTCATCGACCATTTTTTTAAAATCATTTTTTAAAATTATTAATTTTAACAATAAAGCATATTTTATTAAAAAAATCATTACAAATAAATAATGAATTTTTTAAAATGAATTAGTATACTTTAACTCTATTATAAACCATTTATTTTATTTCGAATTAAATTCTATAATGAATATTTGTATCTTTTAAATATGAAAAATCCTAATATATTTTAAATATAATAAAGTAATTCCAAATTGGAAATATGTTTACTGGTATTATACCCAATAGCGATATACCCCATATAATGGTTATATCACCACATTACATCCTATAAATTCATCCCACTTAATATTATTCAAGTAAACATATCATCATATAGTTTTCATATTATCGTTTACAACAATTTTTACCTTTTCATTATGTTGTTAATAATTGTATTTTTAGTTATACTAATAGTGATTCTCAGGGGTAAAGATGATCTAGATGATTACCTCATTTTAAATATATAATTATTTTCTATTTATTATAACATTTTATTTAATGCACTTTCACTTGATAAAATAATCTATGGTTTGTAATATTATATGATATGTAATACATTGTTTCCTATACATTTTTTTTAAATATTTAGTTATTTATGGATAAAGTGTTTTTTGATTGATTCATATCTTGTATGACACATTTTCTAATGAATTTTAATTATATTATGAAAATAGAAAAAAACATTAGAGTTATAGATATATAATTTAATAAAATAAAATAGTTCCTAAATCCTCTAGTGTTATATTATTTCTACCATAAATAAGTTACACCATCAAAATTTTCAGTATTACTCATCAATGAAAATTTCTATGAGATTTATAAGATAGAAAATACTCGAGATATAATAAAAACCTTGAAATCCTAGGTTTGAACATGAAAATAATTTATTCTTTCATAATAAGCATATCCTAATATTGAGTTTGTTCCAAAACATTGGACCCAAATTTCCTACACAATTTGGTATTATGACCCAAATTAATTATTTTTTAATTAGAGTTTATAATTATCCTTTCATTGATATGTGATAAGTGGGTAATCTAGGATATTAAATTTAATTTACATTTCCTAATTACTAATATGAGATCTATGTAGAAAGAGAAAATATATTCCCAATATCACATTTAAATATATAAATGGAATAAGAAATATATCTTTCGGATAAATATTTACAAAAATCTATATTCGAGGATAATTTTCAAACATTGTTTCAAAAAATGAATTGTCGTGTGTTTTCACCGATACATCAATAGCTAGATATTGAGGTGGTGAATCGACATTCCAAGAAAACTTCTATGACATGAAATAATTAAAAGAAATATAATAAAATAAACCATTCAAATATTTTAACTGAAGAATAATTTTACCATTAACCAATTTCATATCATGGTCCACTTTAGTAGTATTGATTTCATAGATCCTTTTTTTACCCATGTTATTTGAGGTTACTGATGTATTATATCCTCGGTATCCATTGGATTAGGGATTTTTTTTCATAATTTCCAAACCCTATAAATTTAAAAAATATATTTTATTTATATTATGATTAATTTTTTTCCCTCCATCGTGTTAAGTAAATTATTAATTTTACCTCTATAATTTATTATTCTATGACCTCACTTTTCTGCACTTAAAATTTGTTAATATTCCTTTGAGAAATATGCTTTTGTATTATCTCTAAAATTACTAACATGTATGAAGTAGAATCTATTTTACCAAATGGTATTTTTCACATGAACATCAATGAAAACCCATTTTAATCTAATTTGTGGATTTGTGGACTTTAGTTATGTTTAAGTATTTGATCATAACTTGAGATTATTAGTTGGGAATTAACAAAATATTTTTAACCCCAACATATATCCCATGTGTTTTATCCTGGGTACAATCACTATATTGTTCATCTCACTAATTTTTAAGCTAATTCCTCATATATGATAAATATTACTTGATATAGAGGAATATAAGGATTAGATTACATAATTCAATAAGTATATAAAAAGAATAATAATTAATTTATAAGAAATAAATCTTAAATTAAATGTATACCCTAACATATAAATTTTTTAGTATTTAATCTAGGTTATCCATGTATACATTCATATTAGGTTTTCTAACCTAACACATTATTTATCATAATTTTTTGTAAATCCATCAACATTTTACATAAAAATAATTCGAATCAACAAAAGAACATCCACTAGAATTGTAAATCCAAATGTATAGTATGATCCATTTTTTGTGCAATGAGTGAAGATAAATTTAATACCCCACAAACCTTTTTCATGGTTATTAATACAATGTTTATTTGAGATATATCCTATATCCAAACATAATATCATTTTCCCATGAGATGTAAAACATCAACTAATGTATTGAATGGATATATATGAACCCCACCACCACTTAATGGTTAACCATACATATATGAAAAATGATATCAATCATACATCTCATCATGCAGACACATGGAATGAAAATGAGTTTTATAACATTTTTAAATGGTAATTTTTACCATATTATCATGATTTGGATAATATGTTTAAAAAATTATAATTATCCAAAATAAGTATATTATATGTTAATTTAGTGAGAAACCCTGAACATTAACCCCATGATATTGATATTTTAGAGATATAAAAGTAAACGAGAGTGAAATTGTAATAATATATTTCAAAAATTATTTTTAATATTACCATAAAAATTAGTTATGAGTCTCTTTAAAAAAACCTATTCATGAAATTGAGAAGAATAATTTTTTAAATTAATATTTTAGAACATTTCATTATAATGGGATATTGAAAATAAATAAGGTTAATGTTAAGAAATATAAATTAGGAGATACAAAAGTAATTATAATTAAATGAAATACCATTTAAAATCTTTTACAAATGTTTTTGATAAAATTCTACATCGATGAAAAATCTATAAAACAACATTTTGAAAATTGATTGAGAGATATATGTTAAGTATAAAAGATGATACAAATTTATCATTGAAAATAATGGAGAAAACAAATTATAGAAATAAATAATATAGACATTGGATAAAAAGATGCATTAGAAATGCTGTGAATGATTTTGAACAATGTAATATTTTATAAAGAAACATATCCCCCAATGAAAAAGAAATTCACCTGAAGATGTGAATTAACTATAAAATAAAAAGGAATTGAAATATAACATCATCATATGATTTAATAAATCAAATTTTTAAAATCAGAGTAATAGTAGAACAATTTTAATTTATGGAATGGAGTTAACTTATGAAAATCACTTACATTGGATTCCCACTAGGTCAGACACACGTGAAAAATCTATAAAATAAATATAACCATATTAATAACTTATTTAAGAAACTTATTAATGAAATTTTCCATATATACTTTTCATTTTTATTTACTTACTACATATATATTAATTACTTATTTTATATTTTCATCATCATATTTTAGTTTTTTTTAATTCGTTAATGTTTTGTAACGGTGATGTTGGTACTCTTTTATTGATAGAAAGTTCAAAATTCCTATATTATCTAATATATTGGAATAATGTTGTCTTAATGATATAGTACTATTTTTACTTGATGAAATTCATGGTCATGCTTTCTTAAAAGTAAAATGATAATGATATTATTTCTAGTAATGTTGTGAGCATAACAAGTTAAATTATATAGAACATTCATTTTTTGTGGTACCCTTATAGTATAATTTTCATAGCATAATTTCCCATTAATTATAATATTTCTATAGATTATGTTTTCATTTCCATGAAATATATAACTTTATATAATTATTAATATAGGTGATAAAATCAACCCAAATAAGATCAAGACATTATCTATGGGTGAGTATGACCATGAAAGTTAATCTTTTATGATATTAAAATTATAACAAAAATACAATGTAATTATTTCAATGTTAATAATATTTTTAATCACATTTTATTAGATTTTATATAGGAATAAATAGAGTAATGGATTAGGTAGTGGTTTAAACTCATGTTGAGGGTTTGATTCTTATATTAAAGGACCTTTAGGAAATGTAGGACTTAGGAAACATACATTGGACAAGGGAAAACAAAAAATATAATAGGGGCATAGGAGAGAAAAAATTAGAAGGTATTGAAGGGTATTATATGTAATAGATTGTTCTGGAATGGGAATAGGATAGATCTTTTTATAGGTGAAAATGAGGGACATTTCTAAGGAAACTAAAGTTATGTAATGGGTAAATGTGGTGTTTTTTGGGAATTAGGTAATTTTCATGAAAACATGATGGAGAGAAAAGTTATATTGACTTAAAAACTAATATAGCATATTCAATAATAGGTTTTTGTCTCTTTAATTATAAAAAATTCAGGCCACATTAATTTATACCTTGTTTACCTTTTTTAAATATTTACCATGGTAAATATTTTTTTTCTAAAAACATTAAATTACCCCAACTGTAGAATTTTGGAATGATAATTTTAAATTTTGACACTATTTAATCTAATCAAACTGCGATATATGATAAAATTATCTTTTTAATTAAAATAAATATTTTATAAAAAGATATTTTTTTGTAGTAAAATGAATATTTAAATATTAAGAATTCTTTAGATTATTTACTATAATTTACATCCAAAATTAATTTTAATATATAAAACATTACATTAAATTTTTTATTTAAAATAAATTGATTCAATTTACTTATATTAATGTTACGCCACACATGAAAAAACAATTTAGTAAAAATAACCCTTTAACCTTTATTTTAATAACTAATTTTTTCCCCAGTAAATAATTTCTGTGTCTAAATTTATAATTAGGCTGTTATCTATGTTTAAAATTTTGATTCAAAAAAATAATTGTTATTATATTCTATTTATATATCCAGCAGAAATTAATATAAACTACTTAACACAAGAAAATGATATTTATTCAAAACGTGATTTTAAGAATAAATTGATTTTTTTATTTTTGGTAGGAGTGGACACTCAAGAGGGGGTGTGAATTGAGTTCCAATAAAAATTTCTCTTAAAAAATATTTCTATTAAAATCCACAATTTATAAAACTAGTTAAACTGTAGTGAATTTGTAAAAGTGTAAAGGTTAAATTAGGTTCTCAAAAGATTGATTAGGTCTCACTTAATTTAATCAGGAAAATAAATTTTCTTTTGAAACTAATCTACTGAGTTACAATAATTACAAAAACTTTCTAGATTAAATATCAAAGTAACTTTAAAATAGTTATGTATTTAAAAGTAATAGCAGTGGAAAATAAATTAGATATTGTATAATTTATTCTTAAACAAAAATGCACAGCAGATATAACCAAGAGGTTCAGTCTCAAGATGAGACTTAGTCCTCTCAAATTTATATAAATTTGATCCACACCCTGTATTGGGGTTAAAAATAGTTCATAAACTGTCTAGGTACTAAGACCTATACCACTGTTCTTTGTGGGAAAACAAATACAACATCACACAGGCTGTCCAGGTCCTACTTAACCTCTACCACTATCCTCAGTGAGACACAAGAATGTGTAGAATGTTTTTAATGAGGATTTAGTATCCTCTAGTTGAGTGTAACACCCCAAGAATTCATAATGTGTTATTTCTTCAAAATAGTTCAATAACTTGCACTACACGCAACACCGAGTTCAATTGCACCATGACTTACCAAAAAGCCATTCAAAAGAGGTTATGAATAGTATTAACTAAATTTTAAACTTTATATAATCCTTATAATTTTTCCATATTATGAGTATCTTAGACATAATACAAGAACAAATTCATTTTCAGTATTGCACTTTTATCAACTTTTAATAGTGAACCATTTTTAAATACTATATTTTAAACCTTTTGACTAAATGGGGACATCAAAAATTTAAAATGAAACATCCCAAGCTTCCACGGTACGTTTCCCTTCGAATAATGCGATAGCGTGTGTTGTACGCAACCTCGAGTTCTAACACACACCACAACTAATTAAACTAGCCGTTGTGAATAGTAATACCTACTTTTTGAAATCATATATATTTTATATTTCAAAATGGACTTCATTTTTGGATTCGGAATATCAAAATTAGCCTAGGGTGAAATTTTGGTACTTTTCGGATAACTTTTATATTTTGATGAATAGTGAAAATTACTAAATTTTAATTAAAAACAACTTTTTTAATCAAAATAATTAATAGTGATAAATTATGAATTGGAGTGGTTTTAAAGTATATTTAGAATATATTTTTACATTTTAATATAATGTTGGTCATTGGACATAATTTTACAATTAAACTGAACATAAACAAGTGTCAATCTTTTGATAGTTATTATCTCTTAAAAACACGCTTTTTGTTTTGACAGCGGGAATTAATTTTAAATTAATTTCTGCCACTTCTGTGTTTAGAATTTAGGAAAATGGATTCCATATTTGGAATCAGGATGTTCAAATTGTGTAAATAGGTAACTTTTATTTTTAGACATTTTGAATAATTACTGCGGTAAATATTTTATTTACCATGGTTAAGGGTAAATCCGGTAAATAAGGGTTAAAAAATAATATTATAATAATACTAAATTACCCTAAAACGTGTCTTAACCCTATTGGTTGATACATGGTCGACCATGGGCATCTTTGTGTCAATTTTGGGACCCCATGGATCCACTTGTAAGTGATAATGACACTTTATTTTAATCAAGTCAAAATGAATACAAAAATGACACAAGCATATATCTTTTAGCAAAACAATTGTTACATATGGTTATATAAGTTGGATTTTATATTATAAATATTCATTAGAAAGATAAAAAGATTTCCTACATAATGATATTTTATTTATAATTTTTAGACATTAAATAATGTATTTTATTTATGACACAATGATGATGCAGTAATTATTATAATAGTGAAAAATTAAAATAATTGATATTATAAATACCCAAATAAATATAATATGAAACTTTTAATGAATTAAACTAATTTTCTAGGATAATATGATATATGAGGATTGATTTAATTGACTTTTTTCGAAGTAATCAATCTGTTATGAGTTTCACAAAAATCAACTATTGAATAGTTTCAAAATTGACATAAAAGAGTTCTTAAAACAAATATTATATTATTAATTGATATTAAATTCCTAAAAATCTAAGGTTTGGCCAAGAGACTTATATCATGATAGTTTCATCATTAATGGACCACTTGGGGGTCGCTTGGATGTATATAGTAAGTTTATTAACCATATTATATAAAAATACAAAGAGACATTGTAAAAGTGAAACTAATTAACTTAGAGTTAATACTTAAAGATAAGGTTAATATAAGTACCCAAACCTGTCTAAATTCTATTGGTTGAGTTGTTTTCGACCTACCCCCACTTTAAAATTTAAATAATCAACTTTGGAGCCATTAGAAATAGAATATGAATTTATTATAAATTAATATTTCTAGCTTTTCCAAAGGTGCCCCTCACCCCTCTTATAAAAGGGCACTCCTCCTTCTCATTTCTTCACACCTCTAAAGCCTTTTGGTTCGGCCAAACTCTGCCCAAATACTCTCCCAACATCCCTCACTATAACCTAGAGGCCTTAGTTTGATCAGAAAGCCAACCTAAGGAGCCCTTTTGATCAAATCAAAAGGAAGAACCCGAAGAAGAGGAGGTTAACCTACCCCAACCAAGGAAAAGTACAAGGTAAGGGTTATTTCACAATCTCTTCATTATCCGAGGTTGTATTATACGTAATAATATACTGGGATCTCTTTATCATCCACATCCATGTTTCTTCGAAATGTATTTCAAAACATTTTTACTATTTACAAGAATATGGGTTAAAGTCATTTATACCCTTGTTTGACTTTTTATAAGAGGTTTATAAAGGAATCTTTCCGTCGTTTTCAAAACACGGTCCTTTTTAACCTTTTCGACAGAATTGAGGTAAGAATGTTTTAACTTATACGGCGGGTGCGGTTATTTTCCGCCGTTATAAAATCGTCGAAGCTTTCCTTACAAGCTTATAAGAATATTTTCAAAGAAAATGTTTTATTTTATATGGATCTTAAATGATTTCAAAATAAGAAGAGATATTTCTCTAAAAAGTGTTTTGATTTCATCTATGTCAACATCCTTTAATGGATTTTACACTTATTTGAAGTTGATTTATTATAATACAAAACTTATATATTGTATTGAAGGTTTTGTGATATGTTTGACTGTGGATGTGCTATTTTATACCATTCATAGTTTATGGTGAAACTATTGACATTTCGTATGCTAGTTTTAATCCGAATGTTTATGTTATATTTCAAACTTTTCTTCAGATTAATGTGCTAAACAAGTATGTTCCGGGTTGGGGACCGGTAAAAGTAAGCCCTCCAGGTTGGGGACTGGTAAAAGTAAGCCCTCCAGGTTGGGGACTGGTTAAAGTAAGCCCTCCAGGTTAGGGACTGGTAAAAGTAAGCCCTCCGGGTTGGTGTCCGGTTATTAGAGGCACTCCGGGTTGGTGTCCGGTTATTAGAGGCACTCCGGGTTGGGTTCCGGTTAGAAGTAACCCCTAGGTCTTGGGATGAGGCCTAGACAATGAAATTAACGTTTGACATTATGCATTCCATAATTATGAAAGTGGTTATTGATTTTTGCATGTGATCATTCGATTAGTAGAATATCCATGTGAATATGTAAATGGCATTATTTCATTTTATTTATGCCATACCATGTTGAAAGTTCAAGTTTAAAAGGCTTTTGTTTTAGTTATACATTGCCTTAAATGTTTATTCTTATTTATGAAAGTTTCCGCTATATTGATATCGTTACTGGGCATTTGAGCTCACCCCTTTTCTATGTTTTATTTTTCCCAGGAAGTGAAGATGTAAGTTATGAATGACCTGCAGGGATATTATGAGGGGATTATAGTATGGATTTTGGAACATTATGTTGTTGTAGTAGTTTTTCATTTTATGATGTAATGTAAAACTTATGAATATATCTAGTGTTTCCAAGGCTACTAAACCAATCGGTCTTTCGAGATTTGATCTTTCTTGTGATCATGCCAATGTTACGAAGTAATGCACCGACTCTGGGTAGCTGGGGTCGGGGCGTTACAGTTGGTATCAGAGGAAGTTTAGTACAAACCTTGGAAGCTAGATTTAGATAAACTCTGATTAGAGCACGTAGACCTAAGATGAACTTTGAGGATTAGTATAGAAGAACTTCCTAGAATTTTGGTATTGTAGAGATTTTGTGAGTTTTCCGAGCAATACATCCCTGTCTGGATACGAGCAGGTAGAGGTGGCTCTGGCACAGATGTACCTAGGGGTAAAACCCGAAAACACCGCTTTGAGCTAGACTCGAACGGGAACTGGTGCACGACAACGGGCCTTGCTGCACTCTTGGTTACGACACTCCCGGGGGATATGCTTAGGATAACTCTCATTTTCTTTACAAATCATTTTGAAGGGATTATGAGTATATACTTCCTCAAAGAAAACATTATTATGATTATGGATTATATCCATAAATAGTTCAATTTATGTTGAGTGTTTTATAAGTATGAGATTATGTATTTTCATTCATAAACTGATCTAGTGTATGCCATTGTTTAGAAATGGCGCCCAGTAGAAGGAATGAGAACTCCAGAAATGCACATGATCCAAAGAGAAGGAAGGATCGTATCTTTCATGGTCTTAAGCTAGAATTTATAAGATAAATAGTCTCCCATGTATTATCATCATATGAAGAAATAATATCATGTGTTGATAAGATAAGTAAAGAGTTTACTGAGTCCTATGGCTTTGAAGGGAAGCAAGAGAAGAAAAGGATGGAAGAGAGAAAGATGGATAAAGGGAAGAGGGAAAAGAAGAATTTTCCCATATGTGGTAACTGTGGAAAGAAACACCCTGGAACTTGCCTGAAAGGAATGGGAGTTTGTTATAAGTGTGGAGGAAAAGGGCACAAAGTACGTGACTGCAAGGGTAAGAAAATGGTTTCAAATGTACAATGCTTCATTTGCAAGGAGTTTGGACACTACGTGAACCTATGTCCCAGTCATCAGACTATGCCTCAAATGATGCTATTGGATAATAATCAAGTTATGATACTACCACAGATGAAGAGGAATAATTAGAGTTCTTATGTTGATTATGTCAATTGAGTGTTGTATCAACAATGTACTTGTTATAATAATTATGGAGTATATAAGGATTGTACTGCAGTACTATTTCATTAAGGACTTGAGATTGTGTGGAACAAAGAAAAGTGACTCAATAGCAGGATAAATTTTTGGAAAATATATGGTTGAGAGAATGATAAATCATAATATAGTTCTGATACTGAGGTACTGATTTTGGAATAATATGTGATTGTTTTGGATAAATTATATTGGATATTCTTGACTACCCTGGAACTGATTAATGATTTGTATATTCCATCATTGTTGGGGTTTAAAACATTTTTGGATTAATGAAGTATATCCAACATTCTATATGGAATAAGGGAGCATGAATGTAATCAATAAGGAATATGGTAATACATGATGAAGGTATTCATATGCTATTATGGGGTAAAAAGGATCTATATTATGTTTACCTTCCTTATGAATGTTGGACTGTGAGTTTGGACAGAAGTATTTTGGATAGTTCTAGTTTGGATTATTTTGGATTGCCATAAAAGGACAACCCGGAGGTCGGGCGGCAACCTGTCGCGTCCGGCAAGGCTGCGAGACTTGAACCCGCAACCGAAGGGCGACAAGGGTGTATCACCTACCACTGGCCCATGAGATGTCCTGGATTAAATAATGTAGTTTTTATTAAAAGATCATGTAGATGAATTATAAATTCGTTTATTTTGGAACCCTGTACGAATAGTATAAATAGAATTTTTTTACGAGAGAAAGATGAGTTTGTGGTAGAAATTTATTAATGGACAAAACTCTAATTATAAAGTAAGTATATCTCCTTATGATCTTATCCAATCTCATAAATAAATTTCTCAACATTAAGAAAAGGAACTTAGAACAAAAATGTTGTCCTAGATGGTACCTTAAATCATCACTAATTTATGGCTTTGGGATTGTTGGCCTTTTCATAGCCATGTTCTCTACCACTCTCCATCAGATAATTGATGGTTAGATTTTTCTTCCATATCCATATTTTCCTACATGGAACCCTAGTATGTGTTATTTTCGGTAATCTTCATACATTCGACTCTTTATTTTAAATAGAGGCCTCATTAATTCATTTTTCGATGTGGGATTTCAACTAAGATATTTTGAAACGTCAAAAATGTGTTATCCTAATACCCTATGTTTTGTTGAACCGATGGTATTTCAAATCATCATAGATTGATGAATTTAAGGACCTCAATTTTACACTTGTTTGTGATTGATGACCTCAATCACTACCTATAAATATTTACGTTTTTCCTCCAATTATATGTCTCTAATTGCCACCAATGTTCTCCTAATCGAGATCATAATTTGGTGGTGACCCTTTCATTTCTCTTTTCCTCATATTAAGACTAAATTTTAGTAACCCAATTTCCAATGTGGGTTTTCCCACAAATATATTTTTTATTTTCAACCTTTTATTTTCAAAGAACAATTTCAAATTGCGAGGACGCAATTTATTGAAGGAGGGGAGAATGTAACACCCCAAGAATTCATAATGTGTTATTTCTTCAAAATAGTTCAATAACTTGCACTACACGCAACACCGAGTTCAATTGCACCATGACTTACCAAAAAGCCATTCAAAAGAGGTTATGAATAGTATTAACTAAATTTTAAACTTTATATAATCCTTATAATTTTTCCATATTATGAGTATCTTAGACATAATACAAGAACAAATTCATTTTCAGTATTGCACTTTTATCAACTTTTAATAGTGAACCATTTTTAAATACTATATTTTAAACCTTTTGACTAAATGGGGACATCAAAAATTTAAAATGAAACATCCCAAGCTTCCACGGTACGTTTCCCTTCGAATAATGCGATAGCGTGTGTTGTACGCAACCTCGAGTTCTAACACACACCACAACTAATTAAACTAGCCGTTGTGAATAGTAATACCTACTTTTTGAAATCATATATATTTTATATTTCAAAATGGACTTCATTTTTGGATTCGGAATATCAAAATTAGCCTAGGGTGAAATTTTGGTACTTTTCGGATAACTTTTATATTTTGATGAATAGTGAAAATTACTAAATTTTAATTAAAAACAACTTTTTTAATCAAAATAATTAATAGTGATAAATTATGAATTGGAGTGGTTTTAAAGTATATTTAGAATATATTTTTACATTTTAATATAATGTTGGTCATTGGACATAATTTTACAATTAAACTGAACATAAACAAGTGTCAATCTTTTGATAGTTATTATCTCTTAAAAACACGCTTTTTGTTTTGACAGCGGGAATTAATTTTAAATTAATTTCTGCCACTTCTGTGTTTAGAATTTAGGAAAATGGATTCCATATTTGGAATCAGGATGTTCAAATTGTGTAAATAGGTAACTTTTATTTTTAGACATTTTGAATAATTACTGCGGTAAATATTTTATTTACCATGGTTAAGGGTAAATCCGGTAAATAAGGGTTAAAAAATAATATTATAATAATACTAAATTACCCTAAAACGTGTCTTAACCCTATTGGTTGATACATGGTCGACCATGGGCATCTTTGTGTCAATTTTGGGACCCCATTGATCCACTTGTAAGTGATAATGACACTTTATTTTAATCAAGTCAAAATGAATACAAAAATGACACAAGCATATATCTTTTAGCAAAACAATTGTTACATATGGTTATATAAGTTGGATTTTATATTATAAATATTCATTAGAAAGATAAAAAGATTTCCTACATAATGATATTTTATTTATAATTTTTAGACATTAAATAATGTATTTTATTTATGACACAATGATGATGCAGTAATTATTATAATAGTGAAAAATTAAAATAATTGATATTATAAATACCCAAATAAATATAATATGAAACTTTTAATGAATTAAACTAATTTTCTAGGATAATATGATATATGAGGATTGATTTAATTGACTTTTTTCGAAGTAATCAATCTGTTATGAGTTTCACAAAAATCAACTATTGAATAGTTTCAAAATTGACATAAAAGAGTTCTTAAAACAAATATTATATTATTAATTGATATTAAATTCCTAAAAATCTAAGGTTTGGCCAAGAGACTTATATCATGATAGGTTCATCATTAATGGACCACTTGGGGGTCGCTTGGATGTATATAGTAAGTTTATTAACCATATTATATAAAAATACAAAGAGACATTGTAAAAGTGAAACTAATTAACTTAGAGTTAATACTTAAAGATAAGGTTAATATAAGTACCCAAACCTGTCTAAATTCTATTGGTTGAGTTGTTTTCGACCTACCCCCACTTTAAAATTTAAATAATCAACTTTGGAGCCATTAGAAACAGAATATGAATTTATTATAAATTAATATTTCTAGCTTTTCCAAAGGTGCCCCTCACCCCTCTTATAAAAGGGCACTCCTCCTTCTCATTTCTTCACACCTCTAAAGCCTTTTGGTTCGGCCAAACTCTGCCCAAATACTCTCCCAACATCCCTCACTATAACCTAGAGGCCTTAGTTTGATCAGAAAGCCAACCTAAGGAGCCCTTTTGATCAAATCAAAAGGAAGAACCCGAAGAAGAGGAGGTTAACCTACCCCAACCAAGGAAAAGTACAAGGTAAGGGTTATTTCACAATCTCTTCATTATCCGAGGTTGTATTATACGTAATAATATACTGGGATCTCTTTATCATCCACATCCATGTTTCTTCGAAATGTATTTCAAAACATTTTTACTATTTACAAGAATATGGGTTAAAGTCATTTATACCCTTTTTTGACTTTTTATAAGAGGTTTATAAAGGAATCTTTCCGTCGTTTTCAAAACACGGTCCTTTTTAACCTTTTCGACAGAATTGAGGTAAGAATGTTTTAACTTATACGGCGGGTGCGGTTATTTTCCGCCGTTATAAAATCGTCGAAGCTTTCCTTACAAGCTTATAAGAATATTTTCAAAGAAAATGTTTTATTTTATATGGATCTTAAATGATTTCAAAATAAGAAGAGATATTTCTCTAAAAAGTGTTTTGATTTCATCTATGTCAACATCCTTTAATGGATTTTACACTTATTTGAAGTTGATTTATTATAATACAAAACTTATATATTGTATTGAAGGTTTTGTGATATGTTTGACTGTGGATGTGCTATTTTATACCATTCATAGTTTATGGTGAAACTATTGACATTTCGTATGCTAGTTTTAATCCGAATGTTTATGTTATATTTCAAACTTTTCTTCAGATGAATGTGCTAAACAAGTATGTTCCGGGTTGGGGACCGGTAAAAGTAAGCCCTCCAGGTTGGGGACTGGTAAAAGTAAGCCCTCCAGGTTGGGGACTGGTTAAAGTAAGCCCTCCAGGTTAGGGACTGGTAAAAGTAAGCCCTCCGGGTTGGTGTCCGGTTATTAGAGGCACTCCGGGTTGGTGTCCGGTTATTAGAGGCACTCCGGGTTGGGTTCCGGTTAGAAGTAACCCCTAGGTCTTGGGATGAGGCCTAGACAATGAAATTAACGTTTGACATTATGCATTCCATAATTATGAAAGTGGTTATTGATTTTTGCATGTGATCATTCGATTAGTAGAATATCCATGTGAATATGTAAATGGCATTATTTCATTTTATTTATGCCATACCATGTTGAAAGTTCAAGTTTAAAAGGCTTTTGTTTTAGTTATACATTGCCTTAAATGTTTATTCTTATTTATGAAAGTTTCCGCTATATTGATATCGTTACTGGGCATTTGAGCTCACCCCTTTTCTATGTTTTATTTTTCCCAGGAAGTGAAGATGTAAGTTATGAATGACCTGCAGGGATATTATGAGGGGATTATAGTATGGATTTTGGAACATTATGTTGTTGTAGTAGTTTTTCATTTTATGATGTAATGTAAAACTTATGAATATATCTAGTGTTTCCAAGGCTACTAAACCAATCGGTCTTTCGAGATTTGATCTTTCTTGTGATCATGCCAATGTTACGAAGTAATGCACCGACTCTGGGTAGCTGGGGTCGGGGCGTTACATTGAGCACAAGAGACAGTGTGTGTGTAAAATAAACAGAGTACACACACTGCTCGAAAGTAAATAATGAATCACTTAGAGATAGTATATGAAAGTTTATAAAGATCTAGTGATTGGTAGTACAGCTCTGTACTCATTGGATTCAGCAAAAATGCTTCTTAGTCCTTCTCTGGTTTTGTGTGGAAAAAATAGAGTTTTGTGGTTCAGCATGGTGTTCTTCTCAAGTGAAGATGTTCTCTTGATTATTCATGTGTTCTTTAGTTTAATTTAATTACACACATGAGTGTTCTTTGAAGATATTTCAATGTGTTCTTCAGTGCTCAGGATTGGTCTTCTATTCAGTATAGAGCACTCGTGTTTCTTGAGTTGTCGCGCGTACGTATATTCTCCTATCATTCATTACTGTAGCTCAATCTTCCTTATATTCACCGAGCTCTGGAAATATAATGATTTACTTTTCATAGGTACGAGGTACGGTTTCCTGACATTCAAAAACTATCATTAAATAACATTAATTGCATTAAAAAAATCAAATATGACCGTTATCATTATTTAAATAATATTGAAAAAAAGGTTAAGAAACTGTGTCACAGTAGAAGGGAAAAGAGTGTCTCCTTGAACCGGTGTCTCCTTCATGGTATGTGCTTCACAGTGTGTCCTTCACGGTGTCTCAAGTCACAGTTTCTTCTTCACGGTGTGTTTCTCACAGTGTGTCCTTCACAATGTCTGGGTCATGGTGTGTTGAGGTGACAGTGTCTGACTCACGGTGTTTCCTTCATGATGTCTAGGTCATGGTGTGTTGAGGTCACGGTGTCTGACTGGTCATGGTGTCTGAGACTTAGACTTCACAGTGGCTGTCTTACACTTCACGGTGTCTGTGTCTTTCACACAGTCTGTCTTACTGTGTCAAACTTCATGGTGTCTTGATACTTAGAAAAGTAATTGTATTCAAACTTAAACAGTAATAAGCATAATATGAATTAAGCTTAACCATTATAAGGTAAGAGAACTTGAAACATAAATACTAAGGATTGATAAGATAAGTGAGATTTGTGATCATGCATAAGATTTGTAAATAATAATGAGAGTAATTAATAGTAAAAATATTTGCGATCATTAAAACATGATTAATAAATGAGGAGTCCAATAATCTCCCCCTTTTTGATGATCAAAAATCATGTATAGTTAAAGTATAAATGAAATTCAATGTTAGAGAAACACTTGTTGACATCACTAATTGGATTTCTCTTTGATTTTATTAGTTGCAGGAGCTGGAGCTGATGTAGAAGAAGGCATGGAGGTAGTAGACAAAGATGGTAAAGGTAGACCTTCAAATATGGAGGGAGCCAAAGGAGGAGTAGTAGAAGATCTAGTGTGTGGTTGATCAAGAATGACTAGTCTGATTTGATATAGGTCTTGGCTGACTGACATGGTAGTTGAGGCTAGGGCATATAGACCTGGTCGAAGAGGGGTAGCAGCTGGAGCAACTATAGCAGTACTCTTCACATGAAGATATTGTTTCAAAAGATTGAATAAATCCATAATTATTTCTCCCCCATATTGCATAGCCTTTTAAAAATCATCCTTATTATCCATGAATTTGTTCAACAATATGGTGAACTCTGTAAGCTTCTGAACATGAGCTTTAAAAGCTAGAGTAACTGGAGGGATTTTCAAATTCTCCATAAGATACTTAAAGTGATTTGTCATATCAGATTTGGAGTAAATCCGATTAAGATGCAAATATATCTTCTTGGTGATCTCTTGTTGAGCAACATTGGCAATCTTGGAATGAATGCGAACCAAGTCAAGTGCTCTATCACTGTTCTTCACAACTTCAAACAAAGACAAATCTAAACCACTAAGGGCATTCTGAATTTCTTCCTTGATTATGGATCTCAGCAGAGAATCATCCAAATAAGGAACATAAGGTCGAACGGATGGAGGAGAAGCCTTTACAGCTACAGTTAGAGCTTTGAGATGTTTCAAGACCTTTTGAAGGCATCCAGTATACTCATATGTGAGCTTATTCATATTTTCTACAAGATCTTTCATGCGGTGAAACATATTTGTGTGTCTTTATCCAATATTCTCATCAAATGAAAATATATATGGATGAACTTGAGATACAATCTCTCTATAAATGTTGGAAACATTTGGTTCAGGAGAAGTAGAAACAGGTGCAGGAGCAGGAGCAGGCTCTGATCTGGAATGCAGTTCTTGCTAGAGGTTTTCAACCATACCTTTCAGAGTTGTAATATCAGCACTAAGAAACTTATTTTCAACTCTTACTTCTTGTATTTCACGGATCATCCTGGGTTGAATATGTAGAATAATATTTTCATAAATAATCGAGTCATCTTACTGACTTAGTTGAGTCACAGGACGAGGTTGAGAGGATATAATCTTCTCAACTCCAGCTAAGGTAGTCTCTCCAAAATACTTTCAAATCATCTTTAGTTAAAAAAATATTTATGATCAGGTAAGGATTCAGGTGAAGAAAGTGGTCCATAGTCAGGTTCAAGGTCTAGTTGCAGTTATGAGTCAGTTTTAGTTTTAGATTCTGATTCAGGCTCAGGTTCAGGTTGAGGTTCAGGGTGTGAGACTGACTTTAGTTGAAAAAAGAAGAGAGATCCATTCCAGTTGTAGTCACCTACTGTGATTCAATCACATCATAAAAAACTAGGGAATTCCTACTGAGTATACACAGAGTATGACTCAGTGGAAGGAGGTGTATCACCAGGCTCAACATCATCAATCTCAAGATTTTGAGGTTCCTCTCCCTCAACAGGTGCTTCTATTTCAGGAACTAGAGGCTCAACAGCTTGGTTAAGATCTACAAGATCAACTCTATTCTATTCATCCATTTCATGCCTTGCCAACTGAAAGTAAATTTCCATCATCTCTTCAGTAGAAGGTATGTACTCATGAAGCAGATTGTTCCATAGGTTGTGCTTCCAGACTTGCTTCTTTTTCAACATCGAGTTATTCTTCAACATGATCTGTCTCTTCCATTGCTTGCTGGTAAGATTCAGAAACGACTAACTCTGTTGCAGATTCAGACTGAATTTCCAGGTTAACATCATCTCTAGAAGCAGGAGCTTCTTCTTCTCCAATAACAGCAGGAGGTTCTTCTTCTCTAATAAAAACAGGGGGTTTAACCACAACTTCCTCTCTAAGAGGTATTTTAGCAGGAACATAAACCCTTTCTTACTCAACAGGAGCTGCTTCCTTTTGAGGTACTTCAGACTCTTCTCTAGGTGGTAATTCAGCTGCCACTTCCTCTTCTTCTACCTCTTCTGGATACTCATCCACTTGATCTGGTTCCAAACTAGGATCAATAATATTCTTTGTCATTCTTGGATAATCCACAGGATTTAAATTCTTATAAAGTTTATCATTATCCTCAACCCACTGCTTCTTCCAAGGGTTACAATTTATTTTCATCCTTCTAATGGTAGGCTTGAATAGGTAGTACTCAAAATCCACAATCTTTTCCTCATTCGGCCCAACACCTCCTTTGGAAACTAGAATAGCTGAAATCATCCTTGAGTAAAAAAGGGAAGTGGATTTGGAAGTGAACTTAATCAATTCACACATGTAGTGAATGACATATTTACATAGGTTGAACTTATGGCCTTTCTTCACCAGATGAATTAGGAACACATCCTGATACTTCAACACATCAAAGTCTCCTTTCCTCGGGCTAATCAAATTCTGTACAAATTTATACAGGAGCCTTGTCTCCCCATCAATCTCTGCAGCTATGGCCCTTCACTTGGTGCAATTTCTAGTTAAGATTTCCAAGGCATTATTCAGATCATATATGTCAGTTGTTATAGGAGGGTTTCTCTGGTAGTCATCACAAATCCCTTCACGAGGAATCCTTAGGCATGGATCCCATTGCCTTGAAGTGAAAGAACATTTCTGACCATTGATCCAGCTTGTTACCATAAAACTTTCTCCTGCATCAAAGGAAAACTTTACATACTGATAGAATTGAGATACCAACCTCAGGTATATAGGTATATCCCTTCGAGGGAACCATTCAAGCCATTCTTTTTCCTTGAGTAATTTTAGAACCAAATACATACTAGGTAGCAGCCACTCAGGACAAATCTCTTTCTCAGGAGCAATAGTACGACTTACTATGTTTGGATTCAAGGGTCCTTCGGGTGCAAGCTTCGGTATCCTCTTCTTTTTCTTAGACTAGCGCTTCTCAGATGAGGGTGAAGATGGATGCTTCATCCTTGGAATCCACTTATGATTCGGGTGAGAGAGAGGAAGAGAAGGTTTGTAAGGTTGAAAAGGTTCAGGAGAGTGTGAGAAGGAGAGAGCTCAGGTGAGGAATCGAGCAAAACCCTTAAGTTTTATCATTTGGGAATGTCAAATTTCATAAAAATAAAAACGTGGGAAAGTAAATAGTGGTGAAATAAAAATTACCGTGATATGGGGTGACCCGCTGGAGGGTAGACCATAATCAGATATCGGGTGACCCGCTGCCCAGCCCTGCTAGAGGGTAAACCCTAATACATCATCAGGTGACCCACTGCCCAACCCCGCTGGAGGGTAGACCTGGAATAAGTCGAACCGCGACCCACTGCCCAGCCGTGCTGGAGGGTAGACCTGAAACTAGACGACAGGCGACCCACTGCCCAGCCCCGCTAGAGGGTAGACCCTAAGAGGTCGTCGAGTGACCCACTGCCCAGTCTTTGCTGGAGGGTAGACCCTAATAGCATCAGGTGACCCACTGCCTAGTCTCTACTGGAGGGTAAACCCTAGAAGTCGATGAGTAACCCACTACCCAGCCTCGCTGGAGGGTAGAACTCAAAATGCTCTGGCCATCTCTACAGGAGGGTACAACACTGGCCAACCGAACACAGAGTGGGTGTCGCGCAACCACCCAACTCCAGAACAACTCTCCCAAAAGAGGTGCAACGTCTGCTCCAGCACTGGGTGCCACTAGCACCACTACCGGCTAATCCATCGTGAGCAAAACCAGGGGGAGACCACTCAACCCTGCTGGTCCAACAACCGAGCACAAAGCCAGGGGAAATAAACTCCACCCTGCTAGCCAAACAAACGAGCACAAAGGGACCCTCTACGCCACGAGAGGTCCAAGTACGCAAAGCATAACATGGCACGCACGTGGGTCCCACACGACGTGTGGCCCCAAGTCAACCCCAACCAAGCGCACGAATGTCTCAGGTACAAACCACACGTACCTCCAAGCGCTCTCGTATACTCCCAGAGTATACCTCGTCTCCAGCCCAAGGCTATCGTGCACACGGCACCCTACGTCAACGTGAAGGCGTGACATAACAACTCCATCTCAAAGGCCCAGGCACGGCCAACCACGTCACCTCAAGCGTTTGCATCACTCACACGGGAGTGCACGCGATCACTCACCAAAGGTCTGCTACATGCAAAGTAGGGCGAACCACCACTAGAGCACCTTTCATGCTTCCACATTTCTCAAGATCGCGCAAAAAGGCTCTGCTCGCCTGAATGGATTACACCGTTGTAATCCTCGCGAAAAAACATGCAAGATAGACTACTTACTCACCCGAAAAGGTCAACCGGTGCAAAAGGTACTATTCACCATGACCAACCCGCGTGGGGCCCACACCAAAATCCCGACACTGAACCAACGCATCACGCCGCTGCGATCCCCTCGGAAAAACACATGGGATTGACTACTCAATCACCCAAAACGGCCACCCGGTGAAAAAGGTACAATTCATCGTAGCCCGGTCGGGTGGGACCCACACCACATCTCTGAAAGAGGTCGGGCGGACGACGCCATCGCGATGCACTCGAAAAAACACGTCGAAAGCACTACACGCTTGAGTAGAACGGATACCCGGAGAAAAAGGTGCATTCCGGTGCACCGCATACGAGCGGCGCCACGTGGAACCCGCATCCCGGTCCCAAAACTCAACGAACGGATCGCATCGTTGCGATCCTCTCGAAAAAAGTACACAAGATGGACTATTCACTTGTCCAAAACGGTCGCCCGGTGATAAAGCTGGAAATCGCCGTCAACTCCCGAAACGACCCTCGTGGGCCCCGCACCGTCGTGCCGAATTACAGCGGGCAGACTACGCCAACGCGACGCCCTCGGAAAAACACCCAACATCGACTGCTCGCACGCCCCAAACGGACGTCCGGTGAAAAAGGCGTGAAACGCCGCACGCAGCTCAAGAGTCGGCCCGTGGGGCCCGCGCCTCAACTCCAGCCTCAACGCCTGAAACCACCCTGCGAACCTCCGGCTCGACGCCAAGGTCCCAACGCAACTGACGGTGCTCAAAACGGACGTCGGATGCGTCCGCGCCGTCCATAACAAGATGTTCCGGAAGAAACGCTCGTCCACTTAAGGACGCGTCGCGCCTCAGAAACCCCTCGTTTCGGGAATTTAAAATTCCCAAAACCATCTCAAAAGCTTCGCCTCGATGTAAGCTCCGCGCTGCCGCAGACGGTGCACAAAACGGACGCCCGTAGCCCGAATTACGGGCGTCCGAAGGCTGAGGGGCAAAGCCCCTTGGGCCGGACCGGCCCGGACCGGCCGGTCCGCCCTGCTTGGGCCGGCCCGCGCCGGCCGGCCCAGTCCGCACAGCCAGCCCGCGGCTTAGCCGCGGGTCCAGTTCACCCCGCCGCGGCCAGCTGGCCGTGGCTTGCTCCAGCCGACCGGCCGCCTCGCGGCCGGTTGATTCCGCACAGCAACCCGCAAAACGCGGGTCGCGGTCGTCCACGGGGGTCGCGCTTCGCGGCCCCCCGTTCTCCTCCGCCTGCTGGCGCCCGCGGCCGGCTTCCGAAGCCGCCGCCGAAGGCCGCCGCCGCCTCCCGGCAAGCGCCGCCGCCGCCTTCGAAGGCCCGCCGACCGCCCTGCTCCGCCTCGCTCCGCCCCGCGCCGCCCTGCGCCGCCGCCGTCTACCGCCTTCAGCCCTCGCCGAAAACCGGCCTCACGGCCGGATAATTCTGAGGACCACCGGGAACGATCCGGTGGTCGACATTTTGATCCGGATAGTTTTCCGAAAATCTCGGGACGGGATCTACGCAACCACGGGATTTGTTCGAGGATCCAATGGTGCGATTGAGCATAAAAGAAGATTAAAACGGGGAAGGGGAGGAAAACTCAAATTCGCCTACCTCGTTGGGCTTCGCCCGGCGCTTCCCGCATGATCCGCCGCGCGCCACCGTCTCGCCGGAGCCACCTCGCCGGAGCTCGCCTCACTGGAGTTCACCTCGCCGGAGCTCGCCTCGCCAGAGCTCGCCGGAATGGAGGGAAGGGGAGAGGTTGTGAGGAAGAAGAAGAAGAAGAGGAAGAAGGGGGGGTGCGATTAAGTAATAACACTTAAACACCCCCGCCCGGCACGCCCCCGGCCCCGCTCTCGAAGCAGACAAAAAGGAGGACGTCCCTGGGGTAAAAACGACGCTCCGAGCACAACGGCGGTCTCATAATTTTATTCCGAGACCCCATTCAAAAGTTATTAAACTTAGCGCCCGAGGCCGCCAAATTACGAAAACGCCCCTGGACCATTTTTCACAAACGGCCCGCGCCCGTGAAACTTATACCCCTCCTAGGGTAAAAGGCATGCTCCGAACTCAACGGTGCCCTCGGTTTTCCAATCCGATCCACCGTTTAAGATATACTAGCGTTTCGCCATTAAACGAATTAATTAATTAATTAATTAATCAGTTTAACGTTCCAAAAGCGGGCGAGGGGTCCAAACATCCCGCGCCGACAAGTTTTATGTCGTCCCTAGGGTAAAAAACGCATTCCGAACCCATCCGTACACTCGGATCCCTGATCCGGAACTCCGTTTAGGATTTATCCCATTTATTTAGCATTTCCAGTGTGAACGCACTGAAAATTTAATTCCGGCCACTCAGGGCCTCAGAATCGCATGTCGTCGGAAGGAGCTGCTCTAGAATATCATCTAGAATATTCCAAAGTCTTTCGTAGCAAAACCCGGGTTCTTAAATCATTCCCTCCTTCAAGCTTTTCATCCACGAAAAGAAAAACTAGGGAGCAACACAGGGTACTAAGCCCACACCTGGCTTCCTCATACCCAGAAGAACCTACGCACAGCTCTGCGTCACTGCGCAGAGACCAAAGGATTGATATGTTCACGTGAGGTTGGCCCTTGCTGATGTCGTGCACCCACTCCAGACTTTGGGGTTAGGGAAAGGTAGTAGGGTACCTCGTCATCCCTTTGCACGGTCTCAAACGGCCTGAAGGCCCTCGGGGGTAGCTCACCTCCCCGGTCAAACCTCTACGTCGCACGCCGCGACTGGAATCACCGCCCGCACCTGGAACAAGGCCCAATGATTCCCTCCTTTAGAGTATCCATATGGTGAAACACCCAAGGATATCTGGTCACGCTAGAGGCTCCACAGTCGATGCTCTCTTACCCGCTCAAAAGGCGAAGGAGTCAACACCATCGACTAAAGGAAAAGGTCTCGCGCCTTTCTCCTTACCACCACAGGGTTACACCCGACGCCCTGCGTCACCCTGGTAACACCTCAAACAAGGAGCCGGGAGAGAATCATTTCACATGCAGAGCCTAACAATTCTACTGCAAGCAGTAGAAGGGTCGCAAGGGGTACCTCTCACCATCCCGTGCTCTGCAGGATCATAGACATCCAAAGCCCGCGGCTACCCGTGATCCCAACCGTCAGCTCCCGGAGCCTGACGTGGACTGCCTAGTGGTGATGGGGAGATCTCGTAACGTCGTCCCCCACTTCCAGCTCCTCCCGCTCCTCAGCTAGCACCCCCTCTCTAGGTACTACTCCGATCATGGTGCTGCCTCTCTGCCGTGATGGTGCGCCTGTTGCCTGCCCGATGCTCCCAGCAACTCGGGTCGGGAAGTCTCGTGTCAAGTGACCTCGCCCATCACAAGCATAGCACCGGCGCTCTCTGGGCTGCCCCGGGCACCCTCCAGCGCCACTGTGGTGTACGACCACGTCTCGGGATCCACTCACGGAAGGGCATCCTTAACTGAGGCCCTGCGCCTTTTCTCCACAGTGGCATACGACCACGTCTCCGGAACGGGCAGTGGGAAGGCCACCTCCATCGAGGTCCTGTCCTCCGACGCCTTCTAGCTATGGCAGACGTCTCGGCTCCGTCGCGCCCACTACCACTACCAACCGAAAAACATGACAGGAATCCCTCTGTCACCAATGCCTGCTCTGGCACCCTGGCATATGTGGAAATGCCCAAGGGTACTATGACAGCACGAATCTCTCGGTGGAGACCCTGCTCACACTTCCGCGCTCAGATGTCGTCGTCACGGACCAAGTCCGGGTAAAAGCGTGCATGGTCTGCAAAACTAGCCGCGTACTCGGCCACCGTCATCCCTCCCTACTGAAACTGCAGGAGCTCCTGAATCCGAACGGAGCGCAAGCAGGAGGGGCGAAACTCCTCATGGAGCAACAACTGAAGGTCTTCCAACGAAAGCGACGACTCACCAAGAAACTGAGTCACTAGAATCCACCAATGCCAAGATACTCCATGAAAAAGGGTGGCTTCCAAAGACACTCTCTGATCTGTCGGCGTCTGCACAAGACTGAAAAGGCAACCCACTTTCTCGAGCCAAACCTCTACTACCTGAGGGTCTGGCTCACCACTGAACCTCAGCTGTCC
Organism: Viscum album; assembly: GCA_963277665.1. NCBI lineage: Eukaryota > Viridiplantae > Streptophyta > Magnoliopsida > Santalales > Viscaceae > Viscum > Viscum album. Next base: position 540,947,913 of record OY728145.1, read on the forward strand.
CTACCATTGGAACTCACGGAGCGTGCTCAACCAGCGCTCAAACTCAGCCTGCTCTGGCTGAAACTGTCTGCTGCTCAACAGGTGGGGGTGCTGCTACCGGACCACCCGGAGAAAGGGCTCGCATGATGGGTTCTGGACTGTGGCCTCATAGCTCACAGGGTCGTCGTCACGCACCCAAAGCTAGTATCTGGGCTGGCTGTCTTCGCGGAGACATCCTGAATATTGTCAAGGAGTGCCGCGGTCAGATGATCATATATGTATATACCACAACAACGATGGGGAGCTGACTCAAGAAGGACAGTCAAAGACTCGATCCTATGTGATGCACAAACAAATTTTCCCTGCAACAAGTGTCTCAGCATACTGAGTCGACAAGTGGGTTATCAAGGTCCTGGTGAATGGATACGTCGGCCGCCGCACCATCACTGGACTCCCTAGCCTGAGAGCCGATCTTGAGACACGTTAACACTGTTGCCCTATATCCCAACCAATTCCTCTTTTAGGGACGTCCGCACAATGTCCCAAGGAACTAACCAACTTGATACCACTTTGTCACGACCCGACCCTACCCGGGCTCGAGCCGCAACTACCCCAGGCCCGCCTCCATAGGCCAGGGGCTGGCGACCAGCGCCGAAGGCACAATAACTCAGGGAGGCCTTTGCCTAAGCACCTGTACCCACACATGCAGCACACTCAATGCAAAAGTGCAGAGTAAAAGAAAGAACAAGCAAAGTAAAAAAGAACAACTGCTATATATAAATAAACCACGGAGTGTATCGAACTCTACAAGTACAAAGTACAAACTGAGAAGAAAAGGGGAAAACACGCGCCCAACCGAAAAGGTGCCAAAACCCGGCAACAGGTAAACAAAAAGGAAAAGATGACAGGTCTCCCACCTGGAACCCGACCACGACCACCGCACGCGGTCCAAGCTCCCAAGTTCCTACGCTCCACCGAAGTCACGCTCCACCTGTCCGTCGTCTGCAAGGGCACACCAAGTGCGGGAAAAGCCCAAGTAGGGGTGAGTATAAAAATACTCAGTAGGATACCCCGAAGGCTCGAGGGAGCAACAAAGGAGGTACCGAAGGGTGAGTGGTAGAGTGAACAGAAAAGTAGAGGGGTACAACTGAAAGTGTAGTAAGAGTCCAGCTCAACCCACCAAAAGAAAGGAAGTAGACTCGTCCAGGCACAAGGAGCTGGAAACGGTGAGAAGATGAACTTATCGTCGAGTCTTCGCTACCTATAGCAGGAGAGTAGACTCGTCCAACCACGAGAAGCTAGACACGGAAAGCACGTGGCATACCCCGCGCGTCTTCGCCTCTCCTGGAAGGAGAGTAACCAAACCCAAGAAGTGGGTACCAGAAACAAGGTATATACATATCCTTATGCTCTGCCAAGAAGCCCGAACAAACTCGTAAGGGGATCTATATCCCGTAGCTCAGCCCAAGAAAGGTGTCACCAACAGTCCTAGAAGAAACTCCATCGATGCCCAGCATCCCGCTTGTCTGCTCCGAACCGCAATCCAAGGGGCTCAATCACCACACTTCGATACTATCTGCTTTGGGCGGCACTGACTCGACCGCACGGTTTTAGATCGCGTCACAAGAACGCGTCTCGGTGGGGAAAGCGCCCCTCATACTTGAGAGTTCTAGGGAAAGAAAAACTACACCTCGTCACTGCCCTGCAGTCGAGAGGTCTCCTCAAAGTCAAGACGTCACAACAATGACCCGTACAACCAAGGGTCCTACTCCGGTAATCATGGAGGTAAGCCATAGACTAGCCTAGTCGAGAGGACTGAGTCCGGAACGCTAACAGGTGTCCCACTGCCCAGCCCTGCTGGAGGGTAATTCATAACTAGATATCTGGTGACCCACTGCCCACCCCCTACTGGAGGGTAAACCCTAAAACACCAACCGGAGACCCACTGCCTGGCCCCGCTGGAGGGTAGACCATAATCATATATCGGGTGACCCACTGCCCAGCCCTGCTAGAGGGTAAACCAATACAGCATCAGGTGACCCACTGCCTAACCCCGCTGGAGGGTAGACCTAGAATAAGTCGACAGGAGACCCACTGCCCAGCCATGCTGGTGGGTAGACCTGGAACTAGACGACAGGCGACCCACTGCCCAGCCCCACTGGAGGGTAGACCCTATGAGGTCATCGGGTGACCCACTGCCCAGTCTCTACTGGAGGGTAGACCTTAATAGCATCGGGTGACCCACTGCCCAGTCTCTGCTAGAGGGTAGACCCTAATAGCATCAGGTGACCCACTGCCCAGTCTCTGCTAGAGGGTAAACCCTAGAAGTCGATGAGTAACCCACTGCCCAGCCTCGCTGGAGGGTAGAACTCAAAATGCTCTAGCCATCTCTATAGGAGGGCACAACACTGGCCAACTGAACACGGAGTGGGTGTCGCACAACCACCCAACTCCAGAACAACTCTTCCAAAAGAGGTGCAGCGTCTGCTCCAGCACTGGGTGCCACTAGCACCACTACCGGCTAATCCATCGCGAGCGAAACCAGGGGGAGACCACCCAACCCTGCTGGTCCAACAACCGAGCACAAAGCTAGGGGAAATAAACTCCACCCTTCTATCCAAACAAACGAGCACAAAGGGACCCTCTACGCCACGAGAGGTCCAAGTACGCAAAGTAGAACACGACACGAACGTGGGGCCCACACGACGTGTGGCCCCAAGTCAACCCCAACCAAGCACACGAACGTATTAGGTACAAACCACACGTACCTCCAAGCGCTCTCGTATACTCCCAGAGTATACCTCATCTCCAGCCCAAGGCTATCGTGCACACGACACCCTACGTCAACGCGAAGGCGTGACATAACAACTCCACCTCAAAGGCCCAGGCACGGCCAACCACGTCACCTCAAGAGTTTTCATCACTCAAACGGGAGTGCACGCGATCACTCACTAAAGGTCTGCTACAAGCAAAGTAGGGAGAACCACCGTTGGAGCACCTTTCATGCTTCCACATTTCTCAAGATCGCGTAAAAAGGCTCCGCTTTCCTGAAAGGATTACACCGTTGTAATCCTCGTGGAAAAACACACAAGATAGACTACTTACTCGCCGGAAAAGGTCAACCGGTGCAAAAGGTACTATTCACCGTGACCAACCCTCGTGGGGCCCACACCAGAATCCCAAAACTGAACCAACGGATCACGCCACTACGATCCCCTCGGAAAAACACACGGGATTGACTACTCAATCACCCAAAACGGCCACCCGGTGAAAAAGGTACTATTCACCGTAGCCCGGTCGGGTGGGACCCACACCACATCTCCGAAAGAGGTCAGGAGGACGGCGCCATCGCGATGCTCTCAGAAAAACACGTCGAAAGCACTACTCGCTTGAGTAGAACGGGTACCCGGAGAAAAAGGTGCATTCCGGCGCACCGCATACGAGCGGCGCCACGTGGGACCCACATCCCGGTCCCGAAACTCAACGAACGGATCGCATCGTTGCGATCCTCTCGAAAAAGTACACAAGATGGACTATTCACTTGTCCAAAATGGTCGCCCGGTGATAAAGCTGGAAATCGACGTCAACTCCCGAAACGGCCCTCGTGGGCCCCGCACCATCGTGCCGAATTACAGCGGGCACACTGCGCCAATGCGACGCCCTCGAAAAAACACCCAACATCGACTGCTCGCACGCCCCGAATGGACGTCCGGTGAAAAAGGCGTGAAACGCCGCACGCAGCTCAAGAGTCGGCCCGTGGGGCCCACGCCTCAACTCCGGCCTCAACGCCTGAAACCATCCTGCGAACCTCCGCCTCGACGCCAGGGTCCCAACGCAACTGACGGCGCTCAAAACGGACATCGGATGTGTCCGCGCCGTCCATAACAAGATTTTCCGGAAGAAACGCTTGTCCACTTAAGGACGCGTCGCGCCTCAGCGACCCCTCGTTTCGGGAATTTAAAATTCCCAAAACCATCTCAAAAGCTTCGCCTCGATGTAAGCTCCGTGATGCCACAGACGGTGCGCAAAACGGACGCCCGTAGCCCGAATTACAGGCGTCCGAAGGCTGAGGGGCAAAGCCCCTTGGGCCGGACCGGCCCGGTCCGGCCGGTCCGCCCTGCTTGGGCCGGCCCCGTCCGCACAGCCGGCCCGCGGCTTAGCCGCGGGTCCGGTTTACCCCGCCGCGGCCAGCTGGCCGTGGCTTGCTCCAGTCGACCGGCTGCCTCGCGGCCGGTTGATTCCGCACAGCGACCCGCAAAACGTGGGTCGCGGTCGTGCACGGGGGTCGCGCTTCTCGGCCCCCCGTTCTCCTCCGCCTGCCGGCGCCCGCGGCCGGTTTTCGAAGCCGCCGCCTCCCGGCAAGCGCCGCTGCCGCCTTCGAAGGCCCGCCGACCGCCCTGCTCCGCCTCGCTCCGCCCCGCGCCGCCCTGCGCCGCCGCCGTCTGCCGCCTTCGACCCTTGCCGGAAACTGGCCTCACGGCCGGATAATTCTGAGGACCACCGAGAACGATCCGGTGGTCGAAATTTTGATCCGGATAGTTTTCCGGAAAGCTCTAGATGGGATCTACCCAACCACGGGATTTGTTTGAGGATCCAATGGTGCGATTGAGCATAAAATAAGATTAAAACTGGGAAGGGGAGGAAAACTCAAATTCGCCTACCTCGTTGGGCTTCGCCCGGCGCTTCCCGCGCGATCCGCCGCGCACCAACGTCTCGCCAGAGCCACCTCGCCGGAGCTCGCCTCGCCGGAGCTCGCCTCGCCGGAGCTCTCCTCGCCGGAGCTCGCCGGAATGGAGGGAAGGGGAGAGGTTTTGAGGAAGAAGAAGAAGAAGAGGAAGAAGTGGGGGGGGGGGTGCGTTTAAGTAATAACACTTAAACACCCCCGCCCGACACGCCCCCTGCCCCGCTCTCGAAGCAGACAAAAAGGATGGCGTCCCTGAGGTAAACACGATGCTCCGAGCACAACGGCGGTCTCAAAATTTTATTCCGAGACCCCGTTCAAAAGTTATTAAACTTATCGCCCGAGGCCGCCAAATTACGAAAACGCCCCTGGGACCATTTTTCACAAACGGCCCGCTCCCGCTAAAATTATACCCCTCCTAGGGTAAACGGCACGCTTCAAACTCAACGGTGCCCTCAGATTTCCAATCCGAGCCACCGTTTAAGAGATACTAGTGTTTCGCCATTAAACGAATTAATTAATTAATTAATTAATCCGTTTAACGTTCCAGAAGCGGGCGAGGGGTCCAAACATCCTGCGCCAACAAGTTTTATGTCGTCCCTAGGGTAAAAAACCCATTCCAGACCCATCCGTACACTCGGATCCCTGATCCGGAACTCCGTTTATGAGTTATCACATTTATTTATCATTTCCAGTGTGAACGCACTGAAAATTTAATTCCGGCCACTCCGGGCCTCGGAATCGCACGCCGTCGGAAGGCGCTGCTCTGGAATATCATCTAGAATATTCCAAAGTCTTTCGTAGCAGAACTCGGGTTCTTACATCCTGACCCCTCTATTGGTGTTGTCCTTTCACTAACAACTTCTGTGGTCTTATCAATAACTGGTTCTCTTATAAAAGAATAAGAAAATAAAGCTTCTATTGTTGTTTCTAATGCAGGGGAAGTGATTTACTCATTAATAGCTCTAGTTTTTCAAGATTGAATTCCCTCCTGATTTATTTCTTCTTCAGCATCTTCCACTTAAAATCGGATCCTTCTTGCTACATTGCTGACTCTTGATTCAGCCTGTCCCTCCTTGGATTTAGCTGGTTGAGCCTGAGCACTCTCTGAATCTTCCTCAGCTCCTACTGGCAAGAGTTTTCCTTTAATGGTGCTCCAGAAGTATCCAATATTTCTTAATGTTCCAGAATTAAACATATTAGTATGATGACAGTGTACTCGGGCATCCACTAATCTCACCATGTCTTTCTTAAGCAATAGTTAAGAAATAAACTGACCGAAATGATAAAAGTTCATCCAAGAATTACTTTGGAAAAAGTAACTGAGGTACCTGACCATGTACCTTGGGATGTTTAACTTGATATCACTTAATAAAAGATACATTATGTACATATCAGGGTACAAAATCTTTTCCATTTCTGCCATTATGGGAGCTATTCCTGTCTGAACAAATTTAACCAGGATCTTCTGATCTGGTTATAAATCTTTCACCATCATTTTATTAATATTAGATGTTCCAAACAAAAAAGACATAATATCATCAGATTTATGCACAACATCTCCTATATAATTCAAATAAAAATAAAAAATTCCCTCATGAGGGCAGTTGAGAATCTGACCAATTTCGATTGATGAGATTGAGAAATCTCTATCCTCTACTTTAGCCTCATACTATCCTCAGTATCCCCCAGGATAAACTGTACAGATTTAAAGAGGTATCTATGTTCTAACTCATACAGAAATTCCGTATTTTCACTATTGAATGTCTATTCAAGGTTCTGAAACGAGAGTGCTTGTTTCAACAGAGGATTTGTCTGAAATAACAAGTCGAGATCGATTACCTTGCCCTGTAAGATTTTTCTTCCTTCTGAGCATTGTCTCTTGACATTGATTGGCTTGGATTCACTGTCTCTTTTAGCCCTTACCATTTCTGCAAGAGTCCTTGAATGTTTGAAGGTTAGGGTTTCAGAGGTTTGAAGATTAGGGTTCATAAGCAGAGGTGCAGTTTCAGATTCGAAAAGGTTTCGATGGAAATGAAGCGGTTTAGAAGTTGAAAGGGTTTCTGACAACCTTGATTCCTGTGTTTTTAATAATCATTACATATATTTAAAAATAAATAAAATAGATTACGAAGATAAAAGAATCTTATTCTGTTTTAAAGACAAAATAGCAAAAAAAAAATAAACGGAATAAGAAAAAACATTGTGAAATAAAATTTTAATTAAAATCAAATACACCTAGCTCCCCCTTAATAAAATCAAACCTTGCAGTGGGAAGTGGGTTAGTAAAAATATCTTTAATTGAATTTCTATATTTATAAATTCTAAAAATATATCCTTTTTAAAAACATGATCTCTTAAAAAGTGATGCCTTATATCAATGTGCTTAGTTCTAGAATGACTAATAAGATTTTTTGAAATATTAATTGCACTTGTAGTATCACATAAAATAGGTATATTATTAAAATTCATTCCAAAGTCCATAAGACTGTTTTTCATCCACAACACTTGTGCACAGCAACTGCTAGCAAATAAATATTCTGCCTCGTCTGTTGATAAGGCAACTGAATGTTGTTTCTTACTAGACAATGATACTAAAGACTTTCCTAAAATGTGACATGTTACTGATGTGATTTTTCTATATAATCTAAAAATTCCAAAGTCTTCATCTGAATATGAAATCAAATTAAAATCAGAAGTTTTAGGATAAATAAGAGATTGAAAAACAGTTCCTTTTAAATATCTAAAAATTCTTTTAACAGCAATTAGATGAGATTATTTAGGATTTGATTGAAATCTAGCACGAAGACATACTGAATACATTATATCTGGCCTTCTAGAAGTAAGATATAATAAACTACCAATCATACCTCTATATAACTTGTGGTCAACTGATTTCCCAATCTCATCCAAATCAATTTTTATATTAGTACACATTGGAGTTGTAAATGTCTTGATATTTTCAAGTCCACATTTCTTAAGTAAATTAGTAATGTATTTGATTTGATTCAAAACATTTCCAAAACCTTTTTGATAAATTTGAAGTCCTAAGAAGAAATTTAGCTCTCCCATCATACTCATTTCAAATTCTTTTTTCATTAACATTGAAAACTCATGAAAAAGGGTTTTATTAGTTGATCCAAAAATTACATCATCATCATAAATTTGAACCAATAAAACATTATTTTTTGCAGTTTTCATAAAGAGTGTTGGGTTTTCCATTCCAACAGTAAAATCATTTTTCAAAAGAAAAGAACTTAATCTTTCATACCAAGCTCTAGGTGCTTGTTTAAGGCCACAAAGAGCTTTAGTAAGTTTTAAAACAGAATATGGTTTTGATAATTTTCAAAATCAGGAGGTTGCTCAACATAAACTTCATCAATTAAATAACCATTTAAAAAGGCAGATTTAACATCCATCTGAAATAATTTAAAATTCATATAAGATGCGTAGGCTAAAAGGATTCTTATGGCTTCTAACCTAGCTACAGGTGCAAAAGTCTCATCATAATCTATTTCTTCTTCTTGATTGTATCCTTTACTAATCTTGCTTCACTTCTAGTTATTATGCCTTGGTTATCCTGTTTATTTCTAAAGACCCATTTGGTTCCTATTACCGGATAATTCTTAGGTAATTCCACTAATTCCCAAACTTCATTTCTTTTAAATTGGTTTAATTCATCTTTCATTGCTATTACCCAGATTTCATCTTCTAAATCTTCTTCTATAGTCTTGGGTTCTTATTGAGATAAGAAGGCAGGGAATTCCCCTAGGTTTCCTATGTTTATTCTAGTTTGAATTCTTGTATCTAAGTCACCTATTACAGTTTCTAAAGGGTGATTCTTTAGGGTTATAGACTATCTAGGAAAAACATTTAAAGGTTCTCTAGTATCATGTTCCTCTGAACTGGACTGAATTTCTTTTATATTATTTTAAAAATCATTCTTTATGTTCTCAATTCTCATGTTATCATTAGAGTCAAGTTCATCCATTTGATCTTTCCTTTTCTCAAAAGGATCAGCTTCATCAAATCTTACATGAACTGATTCTTCAATAATCCTTGACTTCTTATTATAGACTCTATAAGATTTGGAGGTAGCAGAATATCCTAAGAAAATACCTTCATCAGGTATTGGATCGAACTTACCAAGATTATCTTTGGTGTTCAAGATGTAAACCTTGCATCCAAAAACTTTAAAGTAATTTACTTTAGGTTTTCTGTTATTCCATAGTTCATAGGGTGTCTTTTTCAAAATCGGTCTAATTTAAACACTATTAATTATATAGAAAGCTGTATTCACAGCTTCTGCCCAAAAATATATAGGTAGACTATATTCATTTAACATAGTTCTATCCATTTCCTGAATTGTTATATTTCTCCTTTCTATAATCCTATTCTGTTGAGGTGTTCTGGGTGTAGAAAAGGTATGTTTAATACCCGTTTTTGAGGAAAAGGAATTAAATTCTTGATTCTCAAATTCTCCACCATGATCACTTCTTAATGAGATTATATTAAAAAAAATTATTTTGAACAGATTTGTAGAAATATTAAAATAAAGTAAAAGCTTCATTTTTGAATTTCAAAAATAAAATCTATGTAAATCTTGAATAGTCATCAACTTAAACATATACATATAATTTTCTAGCTAAGATTTCTACTCTTGAGGGTCCAAAAAAATCCATATGAATAAGTTATAGAGGTTTAGATGTAGCAACTTTATTAACAGATTTGAAGGATGATATGTGTTGATTTCCTAGTTGAAATGCATCACAAAATCTGTCACTTTCAAATTTTAGACTAGGTAAATCAGAAACTAAATGTTTCTTAGATAACTTATTTAAAACATATATATTGTAATGTCCAAGTCTCTTATGCCAGATCCAAGATTCACTTACTTTAGTAGTCAAGCAGTTTACTTGTTGTTTATACAAGGAATTTAAATCTAAAGTATAGACATTATCTATTATTGGTGCTTTAAATTTAAACAGTTTATCTTTAGAAACAGTACATAAATTGTCAGTAAAATCAACAGTATATCCATCATCACAAAGTTGAAATATACTTATCAGATTGTGTTTTAATCCTTGTACATAAAGTACTTTGTTGATTGAGACTGTTTTTGGATCTCCAATAGTTCCAATTCCAATGATTTTTTCCTTTGGCATTGTCACCAACTGTGACAAGTCATCCTTCCTTTTGATTGAGTGAAGAAAAATTCAATGAGTTTCCACTCATATGTCTGGAGCAGCCAATGTCCATGTACCATATATCTTTTCATCTCTGGTGACCTGCTACCTGCAAAAATATTCAAACAAATTGCTTTGGTACCCATATTTTGTTGGGTCCAGTAGTGTTAGCTAGCAATGATCTGGGTATCTAGATTTGATTTGTTCTTTTAAAATCAGTTGAATCATATAAGTCTTTTGAAACATAGGATTTCTTAATACCACAAATTTGAGGCTGTCTTAAGAAATTTTTTTTAGATATATGTCCCTTTGTCCCACAAAAGTTACAATTAACCTTTTTAGAGCTAGGAACAAATTAAATTTTATATAGATTAGGTTTTTATCATTTACTGCCAATTCCAAATCTCCCTTTTTTAATGACAGTTTTTCAAGAATTTCATTTAATGAATTTTAACCTTTTGTAAAAACCAATGCAACCTGTTTGTAAGATTGTACTTCATCTAGCAGTGTTTTTATTCTTGATTCAAAATTAATATAGTTAGTGTTAATTGAATTGTATTTATCAGTTAATTCATTATGTTGTTTCAGCATTTTATTTCATTCATCTAAAATGACTTTATGTTTGTTTTTTTGTGACTTTTGTTTCTTAAATAGTGAGTCATATATTTTTCAAGCATATTGCAGTAGGCTGCAAGTTTTTCATTTGTGTAGCTTGATTCAGAATTTGATTCAGAGGAGTAGTATGAGTGTACCTCATCAGTTTCTGTCATAAAACACATGTTTCCTTTTAGATTGACTTCTTCTTTCTTTGAGCTTGATTCAGGAGAGCTACTGGAGTCTTCATATACACTCCAAGTGGCTTTCATATCTTTCTTGTCTTTCTTCTCATAGTCATTTTTTTGAAGAATTTCTTCTTCTTTGCATCCTTCAATTGTGGGAAATCTGGTCTAATATGCCCCATCTTCTTGCATTCATAACATCTTACTTCTTTATCATCTCTCTTAAAAGATTTTTTGAAGCCTCATTTCTTGCTGTATAACTTTCTAAAATTCCTGGCTAGCTGAGCCAGTTCTTCATCTGAGTTAGATGAGTCAGAGTTTTCTGATTTAGCTTTGACTTCTCTGTTATTCATCTTTCTATTCTTTTGTTGTGAAGTTACCTTCAAGGAAGTATCTTCTATTTTGATGTAGACCTTATGTTCATTTGCCTCATCTTGCATTTCAGCTTCATACATCATCAGTGTACGAATCAACTCTCTCATGGTTAGATCTTTCATAGATGTTGATTGTCTGATTGAAGCAGAGATACCATTCCATCGAGTAGGAAGTAACCTTAGAACTTTTAATGCTTGATCAAACTTCTTGATAGGTTCTCCTAGAGCTATTATATTATTGACAATTTCTGTCAATATCCCATTCATTTGGGTAATGCTTTCACCTTCAAACATTCTGAAAGTATCAAATTTCAGTTTTGCAGTTGCATATCTCATTTGTCTCACATTATCTGTTCCTTAATATGCCACGACTATTTTTTGCCAAATATCATATGTTGTTGGGTACTGAGATACTCTGTTAAATTCATATGGTCCTAGACTGTAGATGATTACATTCAAAGCCTTAGAATTCATATCATACTCTGCCTCTGTAGCAGCACTCCATGTCTCAGGATATTCAGGAATTTTATAAGGTGTCAGAATCTTTGAATAGACTTTATATCCGAGGTTTTTCAGATATATTATCATTCGTGATTTCCAACAGCCATAGTTGTCTCCATTGAAATATGGTGCTCTGACCATTGACATCACTTCTCTTGTATCAGTCATTATGCTCTGTTGTATAATCTTTAAATACTTCTCGCTTGCTAGGGATCTATCAGAATCTCCTCCTCTGATACCAATTATTGGATCTGAATCTACAGATTATACACAAGAGGGGGGTGAATTGTGTCTTTTAGATTTTTTCGTTAACTCTTCAATTGAACGAGTTCTGTCCTCTATGATTTATCAGATTTGATCATGCAGCAGAAATAAATAAAAGCAGGGACACAAAGATGTATAGTGGTTCGGGGAACAGAAGTCCCCTAGTCCACTCCACCTACGCTCAACTCCACAAGCATGGCGATTTTCACTATCTAGTCCTCTTTTCCACAGACGGGTTCACAACTGAGTACAGGCAGTTGACACATTTACAATCCTAGGAAAAACGAAGCCTTCTGGTTCAAACACGAACCTACATAGCTTAGAACGAGAAGTTGGTTACTCAAGAATAAAAATAATTTCAAAAAGAATTTTTCCAATTGATCTTCACAATTGCAAAAGAATGCAATTGACAACATATGGATCGTCGTCTCTAGAAATATTTATTTTCAAAACAAAGCAATTCTGAGTCAATCCGGTTGCATTAGATATAGAGATATAGTTCACAACTTCAGCAGTAGTAGATCCACAGTAGATATTCGATGCAGAACAAGTGAATCTTTTATCGAGTTCCTTCTTCTTAAATGAACAGAGCTTTGACGATCCTTTTTGAATCAGCCGATCAACATGAATTTCTACAGTCTCTGTTTTCCACCTTTTTAATAATAGATTGATCACCACTCTCTCGTATATGGTGTTTTTATTATAGATAACATATTTAATAAAGCTGAGCATATCTCCTTCACATTTTGATCCATAAAAGTCATCTTCTAATTCTCAATATTCAAAAATTTAAACTTACAGAGTAGTCATAATTTCACTGAAAACTCGGCATAAAAAGCTTCTTTTAATTCAATCTTTAATCCAATAATAAAAAGGCTTTGAATCGGTCAAAGTCATACTTTAAAAAAAACTTTAAATCTATCTTGAAATTTTCCCAATAATCAGCTTGATGACCGTTGCATAAAAAATAACATCTTTCAAACTTTCCGACGCCAAACGTAAGGTTGATGATGTGGCCTCCAAACATAGGGTTGATGACATAGTCTTAAAACGTAAGGTTGAAAATGTAAGGTTGAATCATAAACGTAGGGTTCATTTTACTTTCTTCAAATGTAAGGTTGATCTTAAATGTAGGGTTGATCATCCATTCTTTTTCTTGAACTCTCAAACGTACGACAAAAGATCCATAATTTTACTTGATCCATACTTTTCCAAGAAAAAATGGTTGTTTTCAAAAGTAAGGTTGATGAATCATACTTTTGAGAAACAAATGTAATGTTTAGTACTTACGTACGATTCTCCTTTCATACATTACTGATAACAAAAATGTAAGGTTCCTTCCTAACGTAAGGTTCTCCTTCCATACTTTCCTGAAAACATATGGTTGTTTAACTGTACTTTTCTCTTATCTCAAAAAAGTATACATGGTTTTCATCCTTACACTACGTTTATCCATGTAGGGTATGAAAAATGATTCCAGAACGCGCTAAAGCCGATTCCGCGCTACATTTATCTATGTAAGGTATGAACAGTGATTCCAGGATGCGCTTAAAGAAGATTCCGAACAAGTAATAAATTCTCGTTATTTCAAGAGTAAAATAAATTATTAAATTCCTGAAAAATACTAAATAAAATCATTATAAAATAACTAAGGGTATTTTTGAGCATCAAAATTATGATAAAGAGATAGAGTATTATTTTCAATAATCTCCCCATTTAAATAACATTATTATGTATTGTTGAAAACAATACTTTGCTCAACAGGATTCCCTCTAGGTCGGACACAATCTAACCTAATATATAATAAATATTAACTTATTAATAACTTATTTAGGAACTTTATTCATCTATTTTACCTATTATATTTTTATTTGTTAATCATTTATACATATATAATATTTATTTAATGTTTATTTTTTATCATCGGATGTCAGTAATTTTATTTATTTCATACATGTTTCTTAGTGTAGAGTTTATATAGTGTTTTTTTATAAAACATAAATTATTAATATATTATTAAAGATAGTGGAATAATTATTTTTAGATGATTTATATATTATAATTTTCACATTATTGAATGTTTTTATGGTTTTTTAAAGTGGGATTGATAGTAATCTTATCTCAGGTAATTTATTGATAATTATGTATTACTTTGTATAGATTATTAATTTTTTTGTTAACCTTATAGATCCATATAAATTAAGAATGTTACCATAAAAATTAGTATTAAGTATGTTTCCATCATGAACTTTGATTGAACATTGTAGCATAATTCAAGTATTTAATTAAACAATCCCAAAAAATAACAACATATACTCTATGGGTAAATATGAATATAAAAGTTATTATTTTATGAAAATATCATTGTTAAAGAATTATAATGATATTATGTAGATGTTATTAATGTGATTAATCATATTTTAGAATAGGTGGATTGAAAACTATAGATGACAAATAATTTGGGAGTTTATTATGCTCACATTGAGGGCATGATTATTCCCCGATATGACATATTGGAAATTGGGGACTTGTGACACCTTTTGGATGAGGGGATGAGAAATAATTAATTTTTATATAGAAGAGATAAATTATATAGCTATTCGTGAATTATTTAATTTAATTGAGTGGTTTGGAATGGATACAAGAGATAAAATTTTATAGGTGAAAATGAGGGAATATTTTTTTGAAATATATGTTAGGTCGAGGGTAATAATGGAACGACATGAGAGTTATGTATTTTAAGAGGGGAGATATTGTTAATACATGTGGGTTGACTTCCACACATAAATAGTTTTTAGATAAAAAATTTCTTTATGAATTATCATGAAATTGAGCCACTTCATGTTACCCATTTTTACATTTTGTAAATAAATATAGTGGTAATTGTTTTAATAATAACATTATATTACCCATCTTACACAAATTATACCTTATGATTATAAATTTTTAATCCATTATTTTATTAAATTTTAATATTTGATAAAATTAACATTAGAATTAAAACATAACATTATTAGAAAAACAATTTTTATAGAAAAATATATATTTAAATGTTAAGTGTTATTATTATTATTTAATTAAAATTTCTATTTAAATGAGTGTTAATTTATAAAATTATTACATTATATCTATCCTTTAAAATCAATCAATGAAATTTATTTAGATAGAAATTACACAGCACATAAAATAAAAATCATTGAAAAAATCCTTTTATATTTTACCGTGGAAAGTAACTTTTACCATGATAAATTAGTTTTGTGTATAAAAAATAAATTAGACTTATTTCATAAATTGAAAATATTGATTCTAAATCAGAAATATAATTAATCATATTCTATCTTCAAATGAGATAAAAATAATTTTAGTATAAAACTCATAACATCAATTCTTTTTAGTCCCAATGTGTTTCAAATCATAAAATGATTATATTATTTTTATATTCATAGTAATAATTATTGAATGAATGACAATTTATTTTATATATTACTAATATATTTAATTGAAATAATTCTTAAATGATGATTAATTTAATTTAACATAAAATAAACAAATTACTCACATATACCAATTATTTGAACAAATTCTATTTTAAACATTAAGTGGTTTTATCTTTAATTAATAATCAATGCATAAATGTTCATTCATTTAATTTTGTATGAAAACAATACATTTTACCTTTATAATTAAAATGTGTGAAAATAATAAAACATGGTTTTTACAAAAACTTTTTTTATGATGAATTTTTAATTTATTATTCCTTAATTATTTCATAGATTTTATTTACCTACACTAATAATATTTCATTTTTATTAATCCATTTTATTGAAATATTTCTTTAAAAGTAATATGTTTAACAATGATAATAATTTTAGAAAAACATTTTCATTAAAAATAGTAGGTATTTTCAAAAATTATTTAAAATATTTCAATTTTATTAAATATAATTTATTTCATTTAAAAAATATTACCAATAATTAAAATATGTACTTTTTACATCTAAATAATCTTTATTTATCGTAACTATAAATAGATAATTCCAAACATGTAGTAAATTTTATATTATTACACATAATGGCTATATACCACATATAATGAATATATTACATCCATTACATCCTATAAATTAGTTCCATTATATCTTCTAAAATAAAAAAAAATCCATTTCCAATAGTTTTCATTTTGGATTTTACAGCATGATTCTCCTTTATTGAGATTTGTTTTTATTGTTGGTTTAGTTATGCTAATAGTGATTCTCAATGGTGAAGATAATCCTGCAATTTTCCTAGAATTAAATATATCATGACTTTATATTTATTATGAAAATATAATTTATGTGATTTTAATGGGTATAATCACCCATGACATGTAGTTTTTTATGGTATGTAATATTAGGTTTCATGTACCATTGTTGTAATGTTAAACTATGAGTGAATAATGTTTTGTTAGTATAATTTTTATCTTGTATGAATCATTTCCTAATTGATTTAAATTATATTTAAGAAATAGAGAATCATAAAATAGAAATAAATATTTATAATTTAACGAAAGAATTTTTTTACTAAAACCTGATGTGTTACATTGTATGTGAAAGCAATTTCATAAAATTAACATGGAATATTGGAAAAAATGAGTTGCCTCAGAAAATAATTTTAGAAATTTAAGTCATAGATATATGGGGAATTAATTTCATAGGACCCTTTCTAAACTATTTTCTAACACATAAATTCTATTTTGAGAAAATTATATTTCAAAATAGGTAGATTTCAAGGAAATTTCAATGAACATAGTAAGTGTTAAGATCTATTTTTTTAAAAATATGTCTTCTCTCATTTTTTAATCCCTAAATTACACAATAGTGGAAGAGAAAATTATATCAATAATAACTTTTTAACGAATTTTTTAGATTTATATGTAGTATTATAAAAAACTATAACCAATTTTAACCCATAATAAAGTGGTTATGTGGAAAAATTTAAAAATATCAAAGAATATTTTAGATAAATAGTGAAATAAAATTTAAAATATAGGTGTAATATTATTAAAAAAACATTATGGGTGTACAATATAGCTCAAATCTTACTTTAACTTTCACTCAAAACATATTAGGGTACAAAAAACTATGGATTTGCAATAAGCTAAGAAAATGTTATTTCTAAATTGGTATTAAAACATTTAAAAAAGAAAATATTTATATGAGAATGATATGATTTATGCACAAAAGACAAAAAAGTAGCATGGTTTTTGGATACGTCAATGAGAGTATTCACTAAAATACAAGGTATGTTTATTTTACTCTAATTATAATTTTTTTCAAAAAAATTAAATTCACATTGGTCAAATCGTTTTATACTGGTCATATTATATCCTTATAGAGTAATCTAGATATTAATGGGATTATAATACTCTATTAAAAGTTAGGTGTTAGAGGTAAATTCCTTTTGTGTAGTTTTTTTGGGGGTGAATTATCGTCATTTTGTTGACCAAGGACTAACAATTTTATCTATCATTAAAATTTCAATGAAGCACTAATTAGGATGAAGCCTAGGTATATTTCAACAAAATACTCTAAAAAATTGTTTTAAGAAAGAAATTTAAGATTTTTAATGATTTGTAGTTTAGGTTTTTTATTTTAGAATCTCTAAAGTTAAATTCATGGGAACCTACAAACCTATTCATACCTTTAAAATCATATGAAAAGTATATTGGAGGTGTTATAAAATAAATTAAAATTATAGTGGGTTTGAAAAGAAAAAAATCTAAAATGGTGAAAAAACAATCTCATGGTAGACATCAAACCCAGTAATGGTTTAATTGGGCATGAAACTTGAAGTCCAAAACACCCAAATCATACCTACTTTACTCAACATTTACCTCATGTTTTCGTTGTTGTATGGGAACTAAAATATACAAGTATATGATGTATGTATATTTAATTAATGTATATTATGCATGTAGTAGATGTTTATATATATAAATACATGTTTAATGCATATATAACTATAACATGTTTTTATAAAATATGTGACACTATAAAATCTGATGCATATATATAATAAAAAATCTGATGCATTTATAATACAACCATGTGAGGTATGGTTACGTGCGGCCTAGTTGAATGTAATGTAACATGAATATATTTTATTAATGAATGTATACCTTAAAGAACATATTAGGTATTTACATAATGATCATTATACATGTTTAACATTCTTATCAACAAGGATGAAATCATGGGTTCCATTTGATGACACATGATACACCCAAATCATTATTTATTTGGGAATGAGTATTTTCATTTGACTATATAATGTCAATATGATCTATTCTTTGGATGTGTGGATGAATCATGTTAGTTTAATGCTTATAAAAATCATGAGTTTCATAAAAATGATTATAAAATATTTATTCACCACAAGTCTTGTTCATCAGATCCTGTGAAGGAGTTAGAACCCCATTGATATTTTGGGTATCCTCATGTTGATAATTTAAATATGGTGTTATATACCCCTAGGAGGAAGTAGATATTTTTCTTCAATTCCTTATGATCTTCTTCATGTTATATACCTATATTGATGGAGAATAAGCCCATTCCACAAATAAACCATGTATACTCTATTTTTCTATGTTTCTTAATTATATTTCACTCTACATAATTCATTCATAGATTTATCCAATTATTATTCTCTTACTTACAATGAAAATAAGATGATCCTTTAATAACAATTAGTTGTATTAGTTCAGTCATCCTCATAAGATCAATGTGCACATATCATTGGTTTATGAAGAACAGTATAAGTGTCATCACTAGTTTATCATTGTTCAATATTGACTAATATATTAACATTTATATGTTAATTATTTTTCAAAACTATAGTAATATTGTTTTGTTGTTATCATGATTATAATAGAGAGATGAATTATTTATTAATAGATAATGTTACCTCTATTGAGATCCATGGAAAACTAGCATCTGTTTTATTTTTCACTACATGTTGACTTCATTGAATATTAATGCAATATCAATAGTGAAAATGATATTACATATTTAGAAAACATAATTTCAAGTGATACATTTGGTTTTAATACATTTAATTCTATGTTATGTACATCTTAAAAATTCTTGGGAACAAGACATATTACTAGAATGAAATGTAGTGATGGTGCTCGAGTTCGTCATACCGAGGTCGACTATAGTTTGATGCACAATTGTTAAAGTATTTTGTATAGATATAGTATTATCATGTAATTAATGGATCAATATATTATCATGAGTAAGATATATCTAAGATTCCACATATGATAGGGAAAAAACTGTAACTACCTTGAGAAAGTCCCACACCATACCTACTCGAGAAAATCAAAGAGACCACCACTGAAAACAATTAAGACTACCACTTCATGTGGTCTAATTGTTCCTACAATTAGGGTGGCTCTACCTTAACTCTATACTATCAGGCCTCCATACGTAGTGTTTATCATTAATGTATTACCATGTCCACTTATTCACTCTCATACACTCTCTCCTCGCCTAGTAGGTCTATCCTTAATTTTGGTTAACTATCCCTATGATTATTTTCCTACCCAGGTTGGATATCAAAGGTGATTACTAATATTTTAGTTGGAGTAATTATATGAAAATATAAAATAAAATATAATATCCTAACACAAAATCCTTGACTTGGGAGGGATAGAAATCCCACTGGCCTTATTTGACTTCCCCTGGATAGCAATGGCTATTATAAATACCAATGGTATCCAATAAATTAGAGGAAAATTTACCAATGTCAAAATTATATGAGGAGATCCCATAAGAGAAGATGATAACAAAATAGTTACCTTCAATTTCCACGGAAAGTTTCTCATCAATCCACTGAAATCAACTTTCAGAGAAAAATGAATCCCCAAAATGGAATAGAGTAATGTCGGACATCGATATTTTTGGACACACATGAAAAAGTGAGGGCTTCAAAGAAGTTATCAGGTATGAAAATAATTTTTTTGAATTAATTAATCACTTTTCATCATTGGGACACATTCTGTGGAAAACCATTCACCAACCATGTGAATCCTCACTATATATAAATTTTATTAGTGTCATGGTTTCAATATAGTTTACCCAAAAAAATTATATTTATATTCCTACCCTAGGTAACCATTTTAATCACAAATTATTACCCTCGAAATCCCAATAGTTACCCATAATTTTAAACTAACTTTGAACCATCTATAATACCTATAAAACATCCTGAACCTTTCTATAAACATCCTAACACCAGGGAAAATCATTCAATAACATACAAATACATAATAAAAAAATAAAATATCTCAAATTTTGGGTGTTAAATTCTAATCATCCATTAGATTTCTATCCTTAGAAATATATAGGATGATGGTGTCTTAGAAGAGTTTTGGCTATTATTCCTACACAAAGTTCTTTCATTCCCATATTTCCTTGTGAATATATCCATGCTTAAAGAATACACATATGAAAGAGTTACATCACCCTCAAAATATCCTTCAATTTTTATCCTAAATATTATCGATAAATTCATAAAGGTAACATCCAACTCAATAGTAACATGATGCTAAAAAATCATATGGTTAGGATTAGGTTAGAACTTCTTTAACTAAGAAACATAGAAAACATTATGAAATTAATTCAATATCAATGGTAAACCTAACTGATGTAAAATATTTATAATTCATTAAATAATCTCGAATAGTTTCACATATTATATAGAAAACTTACCATGATTAACTAATTTATTATTACCTAATCACTCTGTGAAATACATAGACACCCACCTCAAAAAATAGAGGCCATTAATGATGTTCTGCATATGATTTCTTACGAATTTGGATGTTTCAATTTGTTTTATAATCATTTGGATCTTCCATAACATCTCATGTATAAGACTATTTGAAATTAGTTATTTTTCCACTGTCACTATCTAAAAAATTGCAGATTGACATAGATGGACATACAATACTTCCAACATAGGCATACATAATGGGCCATGATAATTATTTTATAAAAAAAATTATACTAAGGGAAAATAATCTTCCATTATTCCATAAAAGTCCATGAAATATTCCTTGTGAAAGTTTTCCAACTTATAAATCATATATTATAACTACCCAAAATTTTTTTTTTGGTATTCCATTCAAACATCCAAGAATGTTCAAAGGGAGTGTTAGAAGGACCACCAAAACTGTGATGTAATTATAGGGTTGTGATATGAGACAATTGACGTTTATAATCAAGGTAATTTAAAAAATTTCTTAGATATATATCATTTCCAATTAATCCACTATATTAGTCTCAATGATTGGAATGAAGTGTGTTGAATTTGTGACAAAATCAATATTCACCCAAATAACATCATGCTTCTGAAGCATCCTCGAGTGTATAGTGAAAAGGTCAATGGAAATATACTCCCATTTTCATACCATTATAGTCAATTACTATAGAATATTTTCTAGTATTCAATTTTCATCCTTGACTTATTGAGAAGTGAAACATTTAAAACATTTATCAACCACCTTCTATCTCATACTTAACCAAAAAAGAGTGTCTTCATTATCTGATACATTTTATGGATTACAAGGTGGATAACACACATAGAATAGTGATATGTAGCAAGAAACTACTCTTTTCATGATGGGGGAACAAAAATCTGATAGTTAAAGTGAAACATCAAGTTTTTATCTCATGTACAAACATTAATAGTTTCCCTACCATTGAGGTTTCACATAATGGTAAGGTAGACTGGGTCTAATTTCATTGCCTCCATAATGATAATGACTAAATCCAAAATAAGAGCAACCCGAAATAAAACAATATTATCATTTTGTTCCATACAATAAAAATGAAATTAATTAATTAATCTCATTAGGTTTTACTAGTCATGAGCCTCTCTTACCACTTAGATATATAACTTCTGACTAAATGTATCAGCCACAAATTTTTTTTTCTAGGGTGCATAAACCAAGTCAAAGTTAAAAATCGAAAGATACTTATTTCATATTAATTTACTTAGTTTTAGCTATATTTTTGAAAAAGTGTGTTTCAAGATTTTATGATTTATGAAAATAATTAACATTTAACAAAATAGTTAGTGACACCATGTTTTTAATTCATATACCACTTCAACAAACTATGTCCCATGTATCATATAATTCCATTCATGTATCTCTAATTTTCATGATATATAAGTTATTATGTGATCTAATTTGATAAAGAAATAACCAAATCCATATCCCAAAAAATCACAATTTAAAACATAACCATTTTCTAGTTTTAGAATGATGATAATGGGGGCTGAAGTGAGATGACCATTAAGCTCCTATAAACATTTCTAATAATAAGAGATCCAATATAATGGGACTCCCTTCCTTGTAATATATGTAATATGAGAATTGAGAAATGATAAATAATTAAAAATGATGATAATATCCTTAAAACACAAAAAGTTATAAATTAAAGGCAGTTCAATGCGAATTT
The DNA here is from genome assembly GCA_963277665.1 of Viscum album. NCBI lineage: Eukaryota > Viridiplantae > Streptophyta > Magnoliopsida > Santalales > Viscaceae > Viscum > Viscum album. The sequence goes on from OY728145.1 coordinate 540,970,181, forward strand.
CATGACCTGACTAGTTCAATTCACTCATGGTCAACTAATTCACTATGTTCAAAAAATAAATGCCCAAGGAAGTTCCCCTCTTACATTCAAAAGTCATGCTTAAAGAATTTCACATAAATGGTGTGATCTAATAAGGTATTTAAAAAAATCATCAATTTATTTTCATTGTAATTTATATTTTGAGAGTAAAAAAATGTCATCAATGAATGGAATGAAAAAGGAATCATGATACTTCTTGAAATATGGTTCACCAATTAATTAGATTTAGTGATAGTCTAATCATATATTAATTAATAAAATGTATGTTTAGAATATCCTCCTTTTTTACTTAAATTTTGTGATAGTCTAATCATATATTAATTTTAGAAAACCACTTGGATCCCTTTATTTGATTAGATAGAGTATCAATTTTTGAAATGGAATTTTTATTCCTAACCATAACCTAGTTTACATTATGAAAACCTACCATTAGATGAAGAAAACCATTTTTTATTTTTCAAAAATAGAACAGGAGTGACCCAAGGCTATGTACTATTTTGTATAAAGATCTTACGTTCCAATCATCCAGTCAGACCATCATATCCTATAATTTTGTGGATGTAATTATACCTGAAATAAGGGAAATATGAATCTCATATAGGATTAGGTCGATAATAAATTCACATTCCATCTCATATGAAAAAATAAGGAATTTTTCATTAAATACATCTTAATAAATGTCTTATATATAATAAAAATATGAAATCTTAGTTGAATTAATAGTTCTATATGTAATTAGTGTTATTTAATAAGAGATATTTTCAAAAACTAGTTATAAAGGCCTATTAGTACCGTTATTTCTCTCTCATTTCCCTTTGAATAAATGAAAATTTTCCCTAAGGGGAATGACAGTTACTATTCAAAATTAATAGTCAATAAAGTCATTAAATTTTACTAACCAATCCATCCCAAAGATTAGGTTGACAATATCTACCTCTATGACTATAAACTAATAAAAAACGGGTTATATCTATGGTTTTAGAAGAACATGAACAATTACATACACTATAATCCCATTGTGTAAGGGGTATTTTGATTCTTATGATATGAAGTCTCATTTAAAAATGAAAAAAAAATTATTTACCACCAAAAAAGTAATGAATGAGTGGGATATTTTAGTTTCAAATAATAGATTCATTAAAATATAGTTAGGAAGGTTAGTACCTTGCAATGTCGAGGGATCTAGTCTCTCATATGTGATAACCTTCTAAACCCCATATAATTATAGATCCACTCTAAATAAATAATAATTTACCAATGTTTAGATCATGGTTTATGGGATGTGTGGGTGTTTCTAGAATCACCTTAAATCATTTGATTTTGATCCTGGAAACTGTTCAATTGAGATCATTATGGTTGTACATGAGATTCCTAATATAGATAAACTTTTTCCCTTACAGATGACTTGATAGGTTTTTTACAGTAACACGTGAGATGTAAAATTCTCTCCTTCTTATGGAACTCTTGAAGTAGTATTATAAAATATCTATTTTTGTGTATCAACAAATAACATTGATGTAACCAGGAATATTTATATAGCATGGACTAAAAGAAACTTATATTATGGACTGGTTCTCTAGTTCTCTATTACACTAAGAGTAGCTTTCCCTTCAATAATTATTTCCTCTACTAGAGTGGTTTCATGTATCATGGTGTAAAAAGGTGTTTCCTATTTTTTAGTTTTGAGTAATGTATTTTTCTTCCAATATTTCCTTATTCAAAATTCAAATTTATTTTTCAATACCGAACAATACTACTTTAGAGATAATATTTAGTCTTAATATTGACTCAATGATTTATGTTTTTAGGGATTCACTTGCAACCACCTTTAGTAAAAACTATTAAAGATATGTAAAAATATTTTTATACACTATGAATAAAATGTTTCCTCACTTAAGTAAAGTAAATATAACATTCTTGAGACTCAAAAGGGATATTAGTATAATTTTTCTCAAACAAATCCTCAAATCCCTCTTTCATGAGGTCTCAATTAAGATTACATTTGAAAACTAAGTATCACTATTGTTTTTCTAGATCCTCGAGTAAATAAATAGTTTTATACACCATTATTTCCACCAGAGTACCAAGGTAATGGAAGATTTGATTCATCTAGGAAATCCATGCCTCAAATTTCTCAGGTCATAAATCAACCTAAAAGATTAGTTGGTTTGGACTTTGAAAATTTATTGATAAATATACATCATGGGTTTCCAAAGTATAAGATATTTTTTATATATATTGAATATATTCCATATAATATTGGAAATATACACATTCAATTATGGTTTAGGTGGATCCACATTCACTACAATGACCACTTTCTATTTCTTCTATCACATGACTGCTGGAATATCTATTCATCCACAATAACAACGACCACCTAATTACCACATAACCCTTCAATCACATATTATAAAATATATATAATCATAGTTTTAAATAGGACAAATTCTTGTTTAAAACATCCAAAGTTGTGAAATTTATATTGATGATGAATCCCAACTAGAAAGTCTCTTCACAGATGCATGATACCAGACACACATTTTCTAAACCCATAATGATGAGCTTCCAACACTCTTGAAATTGTTTAATAACACTATTGTACTATGATCAACATGGTAACTTCAATTTTGGAATAAAAAGGTTAGTTATTTAAGTTTATAATAAAAATTTAATGTCCCAAAACATCCTAACTCCAAGCCCACCATCCCAACTAATAGATAGTACAAAATTGATACCATTTATAACATCTTAACAACAACACATTTGTTTTTCTAAGAACAAAATTCCACTAAATATGGGTGACATTCCTTAGACACCAATTATCTAAATAAATTTCCAGGATATTCAATCTATTTGGGAAATGTTTTAACATTTCAATACATAACCTTCAATAGAGTATGATAAATAAGAAAAAATACAATTCAAAAAATAATACTAATCAAAACTATAATCAGATTAATATAGGATAAAAATTAGAGAAAAGTTATAGAATTATATGGGAAAAAAGACTCGAAGTAAAAAAATTGGAACGGTCCAGATGTAAACACATGTCCACAACTATGCTCTATATCCCAATAACCATAGCTGTAACATCAAGGTGCCCAAATAGTAATGTATGATACCTTCCCTTTTAGTTTATCATGGAAATAAGTATCTATATACACACCAAGGTTCATATAAAGTTCATGTGTTTATGACACAGTAAGAAAACACTAAGACTTCCAACACACATAATTGGAATAAGAACAAGTTTGATCAGGTTTAATATAAAAAAGTGAGATAATTATAAAATAGTTTCCCAATATATATATATATACATAAGTAGTGAAAATTAATCATAGAGATAACACCATAATACCAAGAACACACACAAATTTAATGAATTAACCCAATGAAACTCTAGCTATAGAGGGATCTTTGAATATTTCTACTCATGATTTAAAAAACTATCCCTCTGGACCCAAGTCGTCACATGGTTGTATGATCTAATGTTACACAATTTTAGTATTAAAATCAAGTGTGAACCAATAATACCCCTTGCTATATAAATTAGGAACACACACCAACAATGTTCATGTAAGTAATCACACACCATGAAAATTCTTCATTCAAAAACCCACTTGTTCATTTCATAAAAATTGTTGTGGGTTTTTCTAACAACCTATCAATATAAACTAGTTGAAAATGATAGTTTTCCTAAATGTTTCTATCAATATTTTTCATCACTAAAAAATAGAAATTTATTTTAATAAAAAAAATCATTATGTTTTGAGAAAATCAAAATATTATAGAATCTACTTATCGGAAAAAAATTATTTCAAAGAATTACTTCACGATCTCACCTATCCAGGTTCCTCAACCATTTACATCAATGAATCTTAAAACATTTCCATTAAGTCAAAATCCAATCATTTCTATTAGAAATAGATCCCTAATCTTGGGTTCCCATCAATATAAAATTAAGGTATCTAAAATGAGAAGAACAAATATATTCCATAACTTTTATTTCCTTGGTACAGCCCCCATATATCCATCAGAATTAGCCTCTAGATAAAATAGATTCCCCAAATCATCTAAAATAACCTCAAAAGTTCAGAGTCATAGATATATAAGTAAAAATGAGTGGTTATATAACTAATAGGGACTTAAATACAATTAAAATACATAATTAATTACATTTCATAGTAAGGTTTCATGGTTGGGAAAAATATGTTCCTATATAGAAAATTAGCAATAACTCAAAATTTCTAAAGTTCTATGATTACAACCAAATTTACCCAAAGGTTGTGACAACCATGTTCCTAGTCAGAAGAACCCTTTTCTTCTTGTATTTTTACTTACTGAATCCAAAAGATTTCCCCTAAACATTAACCCACTATAATGCATCAAAAAATTCCCCAAAACTTCTGAAAACATAATAAGACCATGTAAAATCATCATATTACTTAAAAATACCCAATAAAACACCTCAATGTGGTGTTATTCTGTAAAATATATTTTTAATTCATATATACAAACGGAATTTTTTGTTTATATAGTTTATATATAGATATTATAATTATAATTTATATTTTTATTACCAATTATTTTCAGACTTGTTAAAATGGGATTTTATATTCATAAAATATAATAGGATTATTTCACATTAATCTCTAAAAAATATTAAAGAGTTTATATTCAAATTTTATATAAAGGGTTAACCATATTTATAATGGTTATGGTAGTATTTTATTTATGATAATTATATGAATTTTTATCAGGTCTAAATTTATAAAATACTCAATTATTTGAAAAGTTATTCCATGCTTTATTAAGATATATAAAATTATTTGTATTGTTAATATAGTGAATACCAAACTTTTTGTGATAAATTTCTTGTAGGAGATATATAATTGAAAGATATTTTAGTTAAAACTTCATAAAATTTTGTTTTTATATACCTTGAAATCGATTTTTTAGTGTTATATGGTTAATAATAGTTATTGAATATATTTTTCACAAATTATGTATTAGATATATAATTAATTAAATTCTCTCTAGAGTAAAGTCCCTTAGAGAGATGTACTTAAGATCTGATTAACCGCCTTCCAAGGGGCCTATTCCATTTTCAAGAAAGGCGAGGGGTCTGTAATCATCACTCCAACCATTCTCATGTTGAGATTATCAATATAATAAAACTCTTTTTCTTTAAATGAAATTTTCATAGACCTTAGGCATAAAATGAATTTTTATATGTATGAATATACTTGGATTTTTTGGGTGTATAACAAAAAAATTTTAGATTCATAAAAGTTACACATTAATGTGGTGAGAACACATTAATTTAATGGATGGAATAGGTAATCCAAAAATAAATCTTTAAAATATTGCTTAAAAAATTAATAGAATATGGCAGATAAAAAAATTCATAATATGAAGTTGTTATGATTTTAATATAAATATGATTTATATTAAATTGGTATGTTTTTTAAGAAAAAACAAATTACTAAGTTTAATATTTCTTCCAAAACAATACTTCTCAAGAACTAAATTTTAAAAAAAAATTTTATTTCACATGAATGATGGGTTCCCAAGGCATATCATGAGTAAGGGATGATCATAATGATTCATTCTAGATTATCCATCAAGGTATTTTTTCCAAATCATGGTTCTCCTGAATTTTCATGTGTTGTATCATTTTTGTATATTTGTTTTCTATTAGACATAGTTAAAACAACAAAATGGTTAAGATACCATAGAAAAAAAATTGAATACTACCAATATAATGGATAAATACAATGGATTTTTCACTGAACTATGAAATAATAACAAAATGTTCTGATTGGAGAAATTCCCCACATGTATAGTCTTGGATTATTATTTTTATTCATAGTTTATGTTATAATGAAATATGGATCTCAGAATAAAAAATTTATATGATGTACATGGTAATTATTTTTAGTAGGATCACTTTAAGTTTATATTTATTGATGAAAATATATAATATATTATATTCCTATGATAATTGTTTTCCATAGATAATGGATTCATCATCAAAGAGATTGGATTTGAGATATATTCTTTAAAAGGAAAAACTACAAGGATGAATTTTTTATGGGTATCGTAAAATGGAATTGTTCTCTTATAATCATAAAACATTAATGTATCTAGATAAGAAATTTCAAATAAACTGACTGGGGGAACTATTCCCCAAACTGAGTTATATTCCTATTATAAGATAAAAAAACACTCACTGGAGGATTTAACCCTTATGATTTCTACCGCAGACTCCAAGTTAAAAAACCCCGCAAGATTTTAAATATTATTATAACATGATATAATACAAAATGAGTATTCATCAATAAAAATCTTGGAAGTAATGGTATGACATTTCAATTTCTCTTTCGATGTAAATTGGTAGAAGGATATTCGGTCTTAACTCATGTTCTCAATATGATTTGGTACATTAATCATTTATATAGCATAGTTTCACCTCTTAAATTTGTTTTTTTCTATATATTTTATTCACTAATAACTTTCATAATGTATATGATAGTTTTTTAATTAAAAAATGAATGGAATATATAAATGGTTAGCCAATCTATTTAATATGATGAGGATAGATGAGTAAGAATATGTTGGTCTAGAATGTTGTTTCATGTTGATGGTATAGAGAAATAATTTTGAAAGGAAATAATAGAAAGAAAATAGTTCATTAATAGTTCACACTACCAATTGAATGAAATAATAACAAACAATGATATTGTAACAGTTATTTTAATGACCTGTAATTTTAGTAAATACTTTTCCTTAAATAAATATGGTGTGAGTACCTTGTCTTTGAAACAGTATTGGACTAAAAAACACCACTTTAATAAAATTATTTTATATTTACATAATATTATTTCTAATAAATTTTAAGGTATCAATATAGGTAACAAATTTATAAAAACTATATTAAAATTTCTAAAAAAATAAAGGTCATTTTCTTCTTAGAGATGCACTTTTTCTATAAAAATGTTTTTATGAATAAAGTTTACTAATATAAAAATTTAATTTTTCAAACTTTGGAAATTTTATTTAGAAAAATGGATTCCATGTTAAGATTTAGTATATATGAATTATGTAAATAGACACATTATATTTTTGGGCATGATAATTATATTACTAAGATTAAAGATAGATACATTGAAAATGGAAAACATATTTGTTTTATTAATATAATATAATTTTTATCTTATAACTTAAATTAATTTATTTTAATGAATTTATCTAATTTTTTTAAAAAATATATAAAATTACATTAATACACTTTTAATTGGTAATCAATGAAAAATAATTTTACGAACACATAATTGTTATAACATCATTATTCTACAATTTGTTTTTCTAATATATATAATGTTTGTAATTTAAAGGTTATTTTTTATTATTTATAAATTGAACATGATTAATTAGATGTTTCATCAAATAAATAAAATTAAGAGGGGTTATTTTATGTTTTATTAAAACATATGTCACTTAGGTAAAAATGGGTTACCCCGATAAAAAATATAAAGTAAATAATATAATAATAAAGGAATTAAAATGCATTTAAATATTGTGTTAAAATTATGGGATGAGATTTTATAAATAAAAAATAAACATAAAATTCATTATTTATTATGTTTTGAACTATTTAACATTTAATACTGTGATTCCATTATTGAAAAATATTATGTGTTTACAAAAGTTCCTTTTCATCACTTATAAAAGGGGACCAGTTCCACCCTATAATAGTTATACATGAACATTAAAATTTCCAAGAAATCCAACTATACTTTAAACTCATATGTGTCCATTACACTTCTTAAATCCCCTATTCACTATAAGCTCTCCTATACCTAATTTTTATAAGGATACTTTCAATAAAAATTTCAAGTTCACAACATGAGTATTACATAATCCTTATCATTTCATGTTTATCATTCCATTACAAACCTACCATAACCATAGTAATATAATTAAATCAGTGCCATTATTATACATACATATTTTTATATTAATTGAAATACTCTTATTTATTCATTCTCATCCACTTAGGAAAAAAACTAGAATGTGGATCATTTATTTGTGCAAACTACCTCCTCCACAAGGCGACATCTTTCATTTTTCACCACCACAACTCGTTGCTAGTTATAAGGATGTAATTGAAAAAATAAATCAGAAATATGTAAAATAATTATTAATTTAAGGTGGTAAACTATAATACACCTTTATTCATAATCATTCATTGGGAAATTCAAACGTTAATCACGTGTTCTCTAGACCATTGCCTCCTCGATGTGACATATCACTTTTTTCATCTAGTTTCCTAATTATTTATTAAACACTCTTAGAATATGATTAAATAAAATACAATATCAAAATTATATCACTATTCCTTTATAATAATGATATTATGACAAAATAAACTACTTTCATAGCCATAATCATCCATTAATTATGGTATATTCAGGTTTAGGATAGTCTGACCACTTTCTTAAACAATGATAAAAACAATCTATCATGGGAAATATGGGAAATTAAATACCAACAATATTATTTTTTTAATAATAAAATAATGACACATTTATGGTTCTAAAAAGTAAATATTTGTTATTTATCTTAGATTCAAAAATATTACCTCCAATTGATTAAATTAATAAAATAAGTAAGCATTGATTCAATTTTAGCACAACCTAACTAAAAACATAATAGATTTATAAAATAGTATAATTTATCTACATAGAAAATTATATGTTCTATAAATAATGAATATTGTATCAATTAATGGGTAGCTAAATCGACAACATAAAGTATGCATGAAAAAATTAAAATTACTAACACCCAATAGTAAAAATAAGTGATAACTAACAAGTATATTTATAATAAATGTTCATAAATGAAGAATATAGTAGGTAATGTATATTAATAAGGATCCAAATTAGAGTATTAATATTGTTTTTTTTCTTTTACTAGATGTTATAGAGAATTCATCCAATCAAGAATAAATGTAAGCGATTTTTTTTACTCAAATCATTTACATAGTACAAAATAATGTCTCTTTTATTATAATCATTTAATATTTATTTATTAAATGATTAAATAATGTTATGATTTAATTCCAAATTGATTCTAGGTAAATAATAATTCACATTAATTTATTCTCCCATGAAAAAACCCCTTGATTCATAAAAATGCAATTTTTTTTAGAATGATTTCCATATTTTTTATGTTTTTCTTCTATACACATGTTTTAAAATTTCTTACAATGTTCTCCATTTTTATTTGAGTTATATATATATATTATTATAATATTTATATTCCCAATGATTTATTTTAATGTGTACCCTTATACTCCATTTCAATGATGTAGGGTTCAATATAAGTATTTTAAAAATATTTAGAAGGAATTGATTTTCATAATCCTTTATTTTATCTTACACTCCATATTTATTGAATAAGATTTACAGTTTTTACATTCTGTAGATCAATTTTGAAATTAGTATTTTATGAAGTCTTATTTTTACCTATTAAAATATATAAACTCATTAAAAGGGAATCATAACAACTACTTTTACATCTATGATTTTAAATTTTTTTTGAAGAAAATGTTATTCATGATTTTGTTTTCCTTTTCCTATCTATTTATAATAGAGTTATACATGATGTTACACCCTCTGTTTTATATTTCATTTAATGATATCATTTTTGTGGAAAATTTTATAAAAATCAATTTAATTCATGATCTTATTTTATTCCATTTGGAAATACTTTGAAACCCATTTTTATTCCATGATTTCCTTATGCTATGTAAATAAAATATTTTAATTTGGGATTTTTTATAAAATCCATTCTATTTAAATTGGTTATTTATAATGTCATAAGTTAATTATTTTGAAGTGTAACATGTAATTATGGATGAATGATGGGTGGGGTCCTATATCACCCTCCAATGTATTGGTTAAAAGTTTATATCGAATGAGACTTGAATACATGAGAGAAATTTAGTTTCTCGTAAGTTTGGGTACAAGTGTGTGTGACTCAAAAAGGTTATGTTTCACAATAACTATTGATTTTCGAAAAAAAATTTAGTATACATTATTCTTATAGTATATTAAATTTCAATGATATTTTTGTATTTTATGAATTTTGCTAAAGTTATTTAGTTTTTAATGACCCCTAATTATTGTTTCATGTTTTGAATCGACTATTATTTATAATTTATGTAAGGAAAAGGATTATTCCCAGGACTTTTTAATGATCTATAATTTTATGGTTTTTATTATCTTATGTATGATCATATATTATGATTATTTTCTCATACCACTTTTCTCATTTAATGTTCACATATGTGCTTCTCTTATTATATCCAATTTTTCCTTTATCAAGAATTTACGATCACCAATTTCTTATATCATTCTCATTATCTAGGTTATGCTGATGGGTAATTCATGAGAGTTATGTTAAAATAATTATATATTTTATTGGTAATAAATATATTTTGATGATTATTATAAAATAATTTTTCTAATAGAAAATATTACAAGACATTAGATCGTTGGTTTTCTATTTTGTTAGACTGTTTTTAATGTAATGATTATTCAAATAAATAAATTAAATTTGTGTGTTTATTTATATTGGATCTTCATAGTTGATATCAAAGTTGAATCTATCCATTTTCAGTATTAGTTTAGAGAACATTAGTGAGAACATTATAAATAAGTCTAACTAGAGGATAACATCATAATGTTATTGTAAAGTAGAGATTGTGTGGTAATTCATGATAATAACATCCCAATCAAGATACAGGAAAATGGATGAGGCTTTGAAATATCCTAAACTAGGGGTTATAACCATGAAAATGGCTAGTTCAACGTCAAATAAATATTCACTATGGTTCATGATGAGTGTCCTTAATACCATACACCTAACTAGAAACTACTATTGGATGTGATTTTGTTACTTCACACACTCTTGATAAACCATTATAATTTATTTGAGTATTTTTAGGAAAGGAAAAAATTATATAAGGTTATGATCTATTTCATTTTTACAATAAGAAATTCATAATTAATTGTATGGATATCATTTCTGAGTTTTTTCTTCCAAGTTCATAGTTTTTAGTTTGTTCATTTAAAAAATTAAGTCCAAAAACTTTATTTGATTTAATGTGTTGGATAGAATATAGTGTAACCAATATAAAAGAGTATGTAAAGGGTAATATGGATATTATCCTAATAAACTACCTAATAGGATGGTAGATGGTGTATAAAACCTAATATTAATGAAAATCCAAATTTTGAATTCTAGGAATAATAACATGATACTCATTGACATCATGAACACAACAACAAATGAGAATCTACATATAGATTCTTTCAAATGGAAAAATACACCATCCTTCAGTATCTCTCATAATCCAATTATTAATGAGCAATATATCATTGCAATGGGAAAGATATTTTCTATTATATAGTGCTCTAAGCGTGATAAGGTTTTCTTGATTGTCTAGAATTTATATTGAGTGGTTGAAAACTAGTGGAATCTCAATATAAAAAATATAGAGAAGGAGGAAATCTACTCTATTGAACGGGTGGATTTTAATAAATTGTTTTTCAATGAGATATTTTTTCTAAATCTTTACATGAAGAAATATAGTGAATTCCAAGAGCTAAAACAGAAGGATGATGAGTTTTTTTGAACTTCTGAATCAATAATCTTAGTGATCAGGAGGTCAGACTCCCATTATATCCCAAACTATGAAACCAATATCTAGAGTTTATTTGGTGACATAAAACCATGCATTCAAAAGGAAATAGAAATAATTGAAATTGGATTCTATGAAGATATTTTCAGATATGTGAAAAAGGTGGATATTTAAATTAGTGACTGTCATTTTTCTAGGGACATGAAAAAAAAGATGTAATGACCTGCGAATTCTCATTGGATTGAAAGTACAACGAGTCAATACTAGTCCTTAAGAGACATCCCCAAGATTCCAAAGGCTGGCAATAAATACCGAAGGGTTTCAAATATAAGTTGTGGGATGATTTACCCTTTAAGAAAAACCCATAAACCAACCAAAACATCACTAACAACCATTATATGATGCATGTTAATGAAACAACCAACACATCAATTACCAAAAGAGAACTACACTGTTCCACAAAACAATACATAACCAACATAATATCAGAGTACCAAGTGGAAGAATAAACAAAAAGACCCAAAACAAGCTAAGACACACTCCATGGCTCCACACCGAGCTCCATGCACCAAGCACCACCACATCTCCCAAGAATCACCATGAACCACTAGTAATGAGATGCTTTAACTTTACATGTGTCTTGGAATACGTCATCTATAAAAGCACCGAAGTTCCAATGTTGGGGTGAGTATAAAACTCAATAGGTTTCCCCAATGACTTCCCTACTCACACCACTAGGATATAAGAGTTAGCTACATTTATATAAAAATAGTTATGTAAAACATTTTCTCAAAAGAAGTCTATAACTAAATATAAACAAGTTTCCAAAACCATTGATAACCAAAGGCATTCCAAGAGAAATTGAAACTAATTTTCCAACAAGTTATTTCTAGAAAAATAACCAAACAATATTAAGAATCATTTCATAAACATTTTTTTTGGAATACCCAACCATTTGCACAAACCCATGCAACCAACCATGCATGCTACCTGGAAGAGGGGAGAAGCCATAACCTTTATCCATCCCAACAATAATGGGGGAGACTTCTTACCTGTATCCAACCCAAATGCACATGAATTCTTGATGGGGGAGATCCCTAACACTTATCCACCCCAACACTGATGGGGGAGACTTCTATCCCTTATCCATCCTGAATGCAATATGAATGTTTGAAAGGGGTGATCCCTAACCCTTATCCATCCCAACACTGATGGGGGAGACTCCAAACCCTTATCTGTCCCACAAGCCCGTGAACAAACACAACCATCATGTCAAAAACCGAGTGTGTTCAAACAATTCAAACCATTTCAATGCTTAACAATTTCAATTCCAAATCATTTAAATAAAACTCCCTTTTTATTGAAAATCAAATCCATCAATGTCATTTCAATCTCAAACCATTTAAATAAAATACCCTTTTTATTGAAAACCGATTTTTCATCAAACTATATAAAATTTCAGAAAATCCATGATTTAAAATCAACATTTTAAATTCAAGAAGCCAAATCACTTTTCACAACAATTCACCAAGATTTCACAATCTCGTCAAAAATCAAAAATCATTACTAAAGAAGATTTATTATATACTTTTCACAATCAAATCCATTCAAATAAAAAAATTTGAACCCAAGCCAATCAATTCTAGCAATAGGAGTTGAGATTGAAGCCTCCTACCTCAAATGTTTTGATGAAAACCACAATGGTCGAAGAACGCTCGAGAAAACCGAGTTGCTTCTTCAAAAACCCACATTAGATCTCTTATCCTAGAAAGACCAGGACCAAATCTCATCATATTTTGCATCCACACACTTAGATCTACCCATAATGAGCGTAGATCTACAAAACTGGGAGAATAGGAGTATTAGATTTAAGTAGATCACAAAAACTAAACAAGAACGATCACATACCTTAAGAGTCAGGCTTCGATTCATCAAGAGAATCCATCAGATCGCCTCCGAAACGATGTGAGAACCCTCTTTGACCTTAGGAGAACCAAAATCCCGAGTTAGGTCTACTTAAGAGCTTAAATGAGGCAATTAGAGGCAAAAACCTATGAGATCCACCTGTATAGGATCTCGTTTAAGTGGCCACATTGTTAGTTCGCACGTTTTGAAAAACTGTGCACTAACTGTGCGTTAGCTACTGCCTCGACCACCCTTCTCGCAAAGTTTGTCCACACGATTAGACAAACCGTGCACCGAACGTGCATGAGGTACTACCTTGGTCACCCTTCTCGCAGGGTTTGGCCTCACGGTTAGACAAACCGTGTGCCGCTTGTGCAGAAGCTACTACCTCCAAGACCAACTACGCATGGTTTGGCCGCACAGTTTAGAAAAATCGTGCACCACCCGTGCGACTTCCCCTTTTGCCTCAAAAGTTCATTCCAAGTTCTCCTAACTCTCCCATATGTCTCCCTTAACTTTATAACCATTAAAATCATCAAGAAAGGGTTACATACCAGAAACAGGGGGTACTACATTCTCCCCACCATTGTTCTTTCCGTCTTCTGAAAGTAGAAAACCTTTAGCCAACTGAAAGGGTTCCGGCCACTGCTCCTTCATTTATTTTTCACGTTCCCAAGTCTCTTCCTAAATCTGACCATGCTTCCATAAAACCCACACTAGACCAATTCTTTTTCCATGCAATACATTCTCTTTCCTATCTATAATCTGTACCGGGATAGGTATCAACAAAGCATCTGACTTTAGGTCAATGTGATCCCTCTGATCACATGGTCAGGATCAGGCTGATACTTTTTCAACTAAGATACATGGAACACATTATGCACCAAACTAAACCATGGTTGTAATTCCAACAGCTATTACACCTCTCCAACCAATTTCAGTATCTCAAAAGGGCCAATGTATCTAGAAGATAACTTTCCTTGCTTCCCAAAACGACGACATCCAAGTCTTGGAGAGATCCTCAAGAAGACATGATCACCCACAACGAACGACAACGGTCTTCGATGGTGATCTGTATAAGATTTATGACGAATATGATCCATCTCCATCCTCTTTCTAATCAACTAGATCTTCTCTATTGTCTCTTGGACAAGGCTTGTCCCAACTAGTGAAGTTTCACTTGTTTCCCCCCAACACAGTGGAGAACGACAAGGACGCCCATACAATTCTTCAAACAGATCCATGCGTATCGATGCTTGAGAGATGTTATTGTATGAGGACTCCACTAAGGGTATATTCTCCTCCATTGAGCCACCAAAATCCATTACACAAGCCCACAACATATCTTCTAATGTTTTGATCGTCCTCTCAGATTGCCCATCCATCTGAGGATGATACGCCGTGCTCATAGTCAACTGTGTTCCGAGTGATTTGCTGTAATGATTTTGAGAAACGAGATGTAAACCTCAGATCTCTATCTGGTACAATAGAAACTGGTACACCATGACTCTTTACCACTTCTCGGATATATATTTTTGAAAGATCTTCCACCGTATGAGTTTCATGAATAGGGATGAAATGTGCTGACTAGGTTAGATGATCCACTATCACCCAAATGGCATCGTGTTTTCGGAAAGTTCTTGGAATAACTGTAACAAAATCCATTACTATCCGATGCAATTTCTACACTAGGATAGGTAAATATTATAACATACCATCTAGTCTCTGATGTTCTGCTGTAACCTGTGGACATGTTAAGCACCGCGAGACGAACCCGACCACATTGCTTTTCATGTCGCTCCACCAAAACAGCACCTTCAACAGCTTATACATCTTCTGTGTACCTAGATGTAAAACCCATCTTGAATGGTGTTATGCATGAAGGAGTTATTATTGAAAAACCATAGGTACAAGAATCCAATCTCTGAAACAAAAAACGGAACCCCCATCAAGTTTCCAGCCATCAATGTTATCCCCACCATTGAGTTTTGAACTTACAACTAGAAATTCTGCCTCAGATGTTTGTGCTTCTTTGATCATCTTTACTAAATCAGAAACAAGTGTAGTAGAAAAGAAAACAGCAAAAACACCCTGGTCTTCACATTACACATTCATGTCAGCTAAGACCGACATCAACTGCCATTCATTTGAAGCTTCTTTCGCCAACTGTGCATATGAATTTCTACTCAATTCATCCACCATAGAATTCTCTTTTACTGTTGTGTACATCAAGTCAAAGTCAAACATCTAGAGATACTTCATCCATATCCTTTACCTCAGATTCAAATCTCGCTGTGAGAAAATTTGTTTCAAGATTTTGTGATCTGTAAACACAGTGAATTTCTCACCAAAGAGATAATGTCTCCATGTTTTCAAATCATGGATGACTACAAATAACTCCATATCTTGTGTTGGGTAATATTTCTCATGCGCCCTAAAATACCTTGAGCCATAAGCAACCACATGGTCTCATTGCATGAGAACACAACCCAACCCTATTCCCGAAGCATCACAATACAACACATACCCCTGCCCTTATTCTAGAAAGATCATGATAGGTGCTGATGTAAGGTAAACTTTCTGTTCCTGGAAATACTTCTAACATTCTTCCGTCCATTGAAAGAGAGCATTCTTCTTTGTTGGAGTTGTCATTGGTGACGATAGTCATGTGAAATCACACACAAAGCATCGGTAGTAACCATCTAGACTAAAAAAACTTCATATCTCAAACACATTCATTGGTGGTTTCCAATAGATAACAGCTTCAATCTTTCCAGGATCAACAAAAACACCTTTCTCAGAAATGACATGGCCAAGGAAACGTACTTCCTGTATCCAAAAATCACACTTTGATAATTTGGAATACAAATTATGATCTCTCAATATTTGTTACACTGTTTCTAGGTGCTCCTCGTGATCAACCCTTATCTTTGAAAGCACCAAGATATCATCCAAAAACACCACAAAAAAAGAATCCAGATATCGATGGAATATCTGATTCATGAAAGCCATGAAGACCGTTCGTGAATTAGTTAGACCAAAAGGCATGACTACAATTTTGTAGTGGCCATATCTAATTCTGAAAGCTGTCTTTGGAATATCCTCCTTCCGAACTCCCAATTGGTGATATCCTGATTCCAAGTCAATCTTGGAGAACCACTGATGTCCCCTTAATTGATCGAATAGATCATCAATGAATTGAAGTGAATATCTATTCTTTATCGTAACTTGGCTAAGCTTATGATGATCAACACACATCCGAAGAGTTCCATCTTCCTTCTTCACGAAAAATACCGGTGCTACCCTTGGAGAAGTACTTGGTCGAATGAAACCCTTGCTTTCCAGCTAAACTAACTACATTTTCAATTCTCGTAACTCCATTGGTTCCATCCTATAAGAAAGAAGGGAATTAGAACTGGTCCCCAGAAGGAGATCAATCGTAAACTACACTTCTCTTAGAGGTGGTAACGCTGAGAAGTTATTGGGAAAGACATTTGTAAATTGATCCACAATAGCTGGAAAAATATTTTCCTCAATCTCTTCCATTGATGAAAAATTCAACCATGCCAGTTGGTAAGAGATCGTTCACACCATTGGTTCCAACAAGATCTTTGAATCTTTATTTACCATCCTCTCTCCTCTGAAGAGATGGTTGATGTCGTCCTCAGTCGGGAAACAAACCGTTCTCCTATAACAGTCGATGTGAGCCTTAACAATTGTCAACAAATCCATACCCAGGATTACGTCATATACATCCATGTCCAACATCGAGAAGTCTCATTTTAACTCATCTCTATCAATAGTTATAGCACATGCTCTACACATAACGTCTTGACGTTCTCTTTCACCAAGAGGATTTTTTAGTTTCAAAATAGAAGGCATCATTTCCAGTTTTAAACATATCAAGTCAACAACACTAGAAGCAATGAAGGAATGTGATGCACCAGTATCAAAGAGAAATTACACAAGGGTAGAATTCAAAAGAATTGTACCTCTCACCATAGATGGTCCATCCTGATCATCCACCATCATCTGCTCAGCTCCATACAATTGCTTCGTCGCTGTACTAATTACCTTGTTGCCTTGCTGAGATTGTCCGGGTTGAGGATTCAAGGTATTTCGAGAATCACCATGGATATCTCTGTTATGCAGACGAGACTGATTCTTCGGTCCACGTCCTATCAAAGCATATGATGCTTGCGACGCCTGAGGAGTGTCACGTGCCCCCGACCTCGGTGAATTCCTACAATAGTGCTGTAGATGCCCCATCTACTTGCAATTTTGACATGCTCTAGGTTACGCTATACAATCTTTACTTTTGTGGTCAAGTGAACCACATTGAAAACAACCGGCTTTGCTCTGGGGTCATGGAGGAAGGTTCACTGATCCCGCCGTCGGGTTCTGATTTGCACTCGCACCATGGAAATAGGTATCAATTTTCCTCTTGTTCACAACTGTAGAGTTTCCAACGTTTCTCGTAGGTATCTACATGCCTCCTCCCATCGATCCCGAGAAATCACGTTCATCAACAGTCACTATGTTCACCATCTCTGTATAATCCGTAATACAAAGCACCGCAATCTTCAATCGAATCTTCTACCTTAGCCCCGATTAGAAGATGCGTGCCTTCAACGATGCGCTTGCCGCAACCTCTGGTGCAAAACGGACTAAACTCATGAATTTTTCTACATAATATATGACACAGAGACTCTCTTGCTTCATGATAAAGAAGTCCATCGTTTTCTAGATCATGAATGTGTGAGGATAGAATTGTTTGTTGAACAATTCTTCAAAATCCTCCCATGTAAGGCCTTCTTCCAATTTAGCATGCACCTCTAAATTCCACCACTATCATGAAAGATCCTTAAGAATATACGTCACCAACATGACCTTGAGCTCTGATGGTGTGAAGATGAAATAGAAGATAGGATTCATCCTACTTAGCCACACCTCTGCCTTTTCGGGTTCAGTATCACCCCGAAGGTTCGGTTAATTCTGCTTCATGAACTGGATGGTATGATCCACATGCCTTGGTTCATTCCTCCGGTTACCTATATCCACAACATGAAAGGCCTAGACAATACTCTAAACCATCTCTTAGTTCACACGCGGTTCAGGTGCAACCACATTCTTGGCAACCTCTTCGGGTTGGTTTCGACGACGCCTACCAAGTTCCATTTTCTAAACCAACAAAAAACTCTGTCAATATCACTCTCTAACAACTGATGGATTGACATTAAAATTCTATCACATCATCTATCACAACATTATTTTTCAAAAAAAAACCTTTTTCTATGTTCAACCATTTTTGAAAATGTTCAACATACTTTTTGAAAATCAACCCATTTTCAAAATATACCCAATACCCTATTTTCAAATTCATTCACTTGAAAACAATTTCAGCATTTTTCAAAAATTGGCACCATTCACAAAATCCTTCTCATTCCTCACAATGAGATATGAAATACCAGTGGGAAGTCATGACTATACAATGAATGTCATGCTCCTCTCATTGGATAAACCCATGACAATGAGATTTCCAACATTCTAGAAGTGTATCCAAAACACTTATGTACCCAACACCCTGGTAACTTGAGGTTTAGCATAAACGGGTTAACGATGTCCTTTTATGGTATATATTTCATGTTCCGACAATCCTACTACTATCTAAGATTTCGTCCCTAGGAATAGACAAGAACGAATTTCAACTCCAAGACCAAGAACATCGATGACCACTTGTTAGGCAAGGACCGAACAAGTTGATACCATTTGTAATTACCCGCCAATTCTCATTGGATTTAGAGTAAAACGAGTCATTACTAGGCCTTAAGCGACATCTCCAAGACGCCAAAGGCTGGAAATAAATGCCATAGGGTTTAAAATATAAATTGGGGGATGATTTAACCTTTATAAAAAATCCTTAAACCAACCAAAACATCACTAACAACCACTATATGATCCATGTTAATGAAACAACCAACACATGCATTACCAAAAGAGAACTACACTATTCCAAAAACCAATACATAACTAACACAATATCCGAGTACCAAGTAGAAGAATAAAAAAGACCCAAAACAAGACATGAAACACTCCACGACTCCACACTGAGCTCCATGCACCAACCACCACCACATCTCCCAAGCATCACCATGAACCACTAGTAATGAGATGCTTTACCTTTACCTGTAGCTCGGAATACGACTTCTGCAAAAGCACCAAAGTGCCAAAGTAGGGGTGAGTATAAAACTCAGTAGGTTTCCCCAATCACTTCCCTACTCATGCCACTAGGATAGAAGAGTTAGCCACATTTATATAAAAATAGTTATATAAACTATTT
Source organism: Viscum album (assembly GCA_963277665.1). NCBI lineage: Eukaryota > Viridiplantae > Streptophyta > Magnoliopsida > Santalales > Viscaceae > Viscum > Viscum album. The sequence goes on from OY728145.1 coordinate 540,990,178, forward strand.
TCTCAAAATCAATTTATAACTAAATATAAAAAAGTTTCCAAAACCATTCATAACCAAAGGAATTCAAAGAGGAATCGAAACCAATTTTCTAGCAAGTTATTTTTCCATAAAAATAACCAAACAAGCTTAAGAATCATTTCTCAAACATTCCTTTTTGGCATACCCAACCATTTCCACAAACCCATACGACCAACCATGCATGCTACCTGGAAGAGGGGAGAAGTCGTAACCCTTATCCATACTAACCATGATGGGGGAGACTTTTTACCCTTATGCAACCCAAATGAACATGAATTAATGATGAGGGAGAGCCCTAACCCTTATCCATCCCAAGACTGATGGGGGAGACTCCTAACCCTTATCCGTCCCGAATGCAATATGAATGTTTGACGAGGGAGATCCCTAACCCTTATCCATCCCAAAACTGATGGGGGAGACTCCTAACCCTTATTCGTCCCATAAGCCAACGAACACACACAACCATCATGTGAAAACCCGAGTGTGTTCAACCAATTCCATATCATTTCAATAAAACTCCATTTTTATTGAAAACCAAATCCATCAACGTCATTTCAATCTCAAAGCATTTCAATAAAACACCATTTTTATTGAAAAACCATTTTTCATCAAACCATCGACAATTTCAGAAATTCCATGATTTAAAATCAACATTTTATATTCAACAAGCCAAATCACATTGAACAACAATTTACCAAGATTTCAGAATCTTGTCAAAACCATAAATCATCACTAAATAAGATTTATTCTATTATTTTGACAATAAAATCCATTCAAATAAACCAATTTTAATCTAATAAAATCTATTATAGAAAGAGGAGTTGAGAGTGAAGCCTCATACCTCAATGATTTTGATGAAAACCACAATGGTCGAAGAATGCTCAAGAAAACCAGGTTACTTATTCAAAAACCCAGTTTAGATCTCTTCTCTTAGAATGAACAAGACCAAATCATATTATATTTGGCATCCACACACTTAGATATACCCATAACGGGCATAGATCTATGAAACCGAGAGAAGAGGAGAAGTAGATCTAAGTTGATCTAAGAAACCAAACAAGAATGATCACATACCTCAAGAGTCCGACTTTGATTCGTCAAGAGAAGCCTTCGGATCACCTCCGGAATGATGGGAGAACCCTCTTTGACCTTAGGAGAACCAAAATCCTGATTTAGGGCTACTTAGGAGCTTAAACGAGGCACTTAGAGAAAAAAAAAATGTGAGATCCACCTTTATAGGATCTCATTTAAGTGGCAGCAGGGTTAGTTCGCACAGTTTGAAAAACTGTGCGCTAACCGTGCGTTAGCTACTGCCTCAACCACCCTTCTCGCACGGTTTGGCTGCACGGTTTGACAAACCGTGCATTGAACGTGCAGGAGATACTTCCTTGGTCACCCTTCTTGCACGTTTTGGCCACACGGTTAGAAAAGCTGTGCGCCGCCCGTGCGGAAGCTACTGCCTCCAAGACCAACTACACATGGTGTAGACAAACCGTGCACCACCTGTTCGACTTCCCCTTTTACCTCAAAACATCATTCCATTTTCTTCCGACTCTCCCATACATCATCCATAACTTCATAACCATTAAAAGAATCAAGAAATGGTTACATACCAGAAGCCAGGGGTACAACAAAAGATATGTCTGATTTTTCTCGGTAATTGAATCAAGGGAGATGGGAAGTGTTTTAACCATGGTAAACCTATCCACTAAGTGCACAAATTTTATACCAATTAAAGAAGGAAAACTAACACCACAATAGACAGGAAATATCATAGAATTACACCAACCATACTACAATTCTCTATGTGTAATTTTTTTGGGAAATATAAAAATATAACCTCTAAAACAAAATATATTTAAGTGAAAAGGACTCAGAATCCTCCTAAACCAAAGGATCAAGGAAGATTGTGTTCTATCAGTACTGTTGAGTTGGATCAAGGTAATGAAGCTGTGAAAGGTACCCTCATTCTCCACAATAAATCTAAAAGATTCGTATTTGATTCTAATTATTCAGATTACTTTATATCCCTCTATATTTATAAGAATCTTAATGCACTAACTCAAACCATGGGTAGTGAACTATATGTCAAAACCCTGGTTCCATGATGATTGTGTCTATGATATATAACTATTCTCTAATTCGGTGTTCTGTGAAGGTATTTCATATAAATCCAGTTCTTCTAAACATGGTTCAATTTGGTGTGATATTATCTTTGAATTGGTTATCCCTACATAGATAAAATGTAAATTTTCAATATAAATATATCTCCTTTAATGTCCATAATCATCATGTGATAAATTATTTACGCATGTATGATAATGAGATCCCTTTGGAATAAAATTCTTTTATATGGGTCCTGATATGCAACAATGCTATATTTATAGCTAAAATGATCTAGTAAGAAGTTAAAAATATGGCATGACTATTATACATGAATATGATGATATATTTTTGGATGAACATTTTGGTCTTCCCATTGATGGTGATGCGAAATTTTCAATCAAAATATTACTGAGATATATGCCTATCTAAAAAAATTATATAAAATGGACCTAATTATATTGGATGAATTATAGAATAAGTTACAATATAATCTAGATATGGGTTTTATATTCCCTAGTGCTTGATCTTGGTGTGAAAAAATCCACATTGTAAAAAATAAGGGTAGATACGAATGAATTTGTATTGATTATCATGAGATTAGTAAAATCATGATCAAGAAAAAGTATCCACTACCCCAAAATTATGATATAATCAATCAACATAGTGGAGCATAATATTTATTAAAAAATGACTATTTGAATTAGAAATAATCATTTGAGGGAAAATGGGAATAAATTTCATAGAAATATTTCTCTAAATTCTATGAAAACACTGAATTTATAATGATTCCATTTGGACTTATGTATTATCTCAATATCTTAAAGTTTCTATAGGATAAAACATTTATAGAAAACCAGTATCAATTTATGATAGTCTTTATTGACAATATTTTCCAATATTCAAAGAGCATGGAATAGTATAAATGTTATTTGTGTATTTTTTAACACCATAATAAAGGAGAAAATGTATTCCATGTTTATCATGTCATAAATCTTTCTATATGAATATCATTATTGGGATATGCAATCCAAAAAAAGTGCATATCTATATATATTTAGAAGATGAATGTTATCGAGGAATGACCTAGAATGAATATTTTAACATATATCCACAATTTCCTTGGGTTATTCAGATACTATGTACACTTTATTAGTAATTTATCATTGTAATAAAATTCAATAATCTTGAAAATATAGAACAAAGTGAAGTTTCATTGGATAGAATGATGTGAAAAAGTTTTAAATGATGTAAAAATAGATGTTTTTCACTATTCCTACACTTACATTACCTTCTAGTAGAGAAGAGTTTTTAATATAAATTATTTCATCATTAAATGTATTAAAATGTTTCCTCATATAGAATTATAAGGCAATTTCTTATGCCTTTTTAAAATTAATGCCTTGTGAAAAAAACTTCCCAATATATGTTTTGGAGATGTTAATGGTGGTATGTTCATTATATATTTTGTGGAATAATCATTGTGGTAAAAACTAAGATATATATACTAACCACAAGTGGTTGAAATATATATTAAAGTAGAAGAATTTTAATATACATTAAAGGAGATGGTTGGAGTCGATAAAATATTTTGACAACTCAATACATTATCACCTAAGAAGGAAAACATGGTTCATAATGCTCTTATTAGAAAATACCATTCTCCCTTATCCATGAAAAGGGATTAAAAATACTCAATTCTCATGGATCTTAAATATAATAATATTTAAATCAAAATGGGTTGAGGTAAATTCAATATTTTAGAAATTACTACTTATCAATCCATTATTATGAAGATCTTAGAAGGACTAAAGGATTATGTGTAGCTACATGAAAAGGTCATGAGTATTATAGTGTTTAGCTTTGAAAATGGAGTAATTATATGGTCTGAATCTCTGATATGTTTCCTAAAAAACCGTAACTGAAGAGGGAACTTTTGGATAATGCTCATAGTTCATAAGTTTATATTTATCCCTGAAGGGAAAATATTTATAGAGATCTAAGGAAAAAATATAATGGGATCACATGAATAGGTAGGTTGAAAAATAAATATCTCGACACTTGGGATTCCATATTGTTGCGAAAAATTAACAGAACTATAAGGGTATGTTGAAACCATTAGTCATACCATATAGTAGTTGGAGAACATTACAATGGATTTTTTGTAGGACATTCAATGACACCTAAAGTCAATAATTCAATTAGTTTTGTAGTCTACAGACTTAAACATTACAAAAATTATATTTCAATCAATTAAGATATATCACTTGACCAACATGCCAAGATATACATAAGATAAGTGGTAAAGATACATGGAGTTGCACTATATATTTTATTTGATTGAGATTTGAGGTTTAACTCAATGTTTTATATAAACCTTCAAGATAAATTGGAGACATAGATGAGGTTCATTACATCTTATCATCTCAAGATATTTGTTTTGTCTTTGAGGACTATTCAAAATTTTGAATATATTCTAACACATTGTTCATTTGAATTCCAAGGATATTGTGATCAACCCATCCCACTAGTAATGTTCTCATATAAAAATAGTTTTTATTCTATATTTTAATTGGATCCTTATGTGTCTTGATAGAGTTAATATTTTCATTATTTCTCATGTTTATTTTAATGAATTAATATATTCCAATTATTAAATTTCAGTTTATTTTCATTAATTTAGTATTTATAGTTAATTTTCAACTTAATTGTGAAAAATGATTAATTTTGGAAAATTAAATGGTTAATGGGGTTTCTAATTTTTTGGAATAACTTTTACAATGATCATCCAATTTAAATAATCATTTTTTTATGATTCTGATGTTAGTTGGATTCAAATTTTTCTTCTAGGCCTATATCCAATTCGAAACACACTTATCCTAAAAATCAATCAAATAGAGACAATTATTATGGCAGGCAGAATGGACTCTACCTTGTTAAATGAGGCATATATCGGGATATGAAACTTAAAATGAGCATATTATAGATTTTTTATATAGAAGACTTTATGGTTCATGTTCCTATTAAATTTAATGATTAAATTATATCATTAAGGCATCCACTAAGTGTGTCAAAGTGAAATAGGTGGGACAATTTTTGGTGGATAAAAAAAGTCATGTTCATTAATTCGATCATATCACCCCTTAAACCAGTTCAAAATCTTTTATTTTTTTGGTCTATATAATAATCAATTCTGATCATCTTTGAAGAAGTTGACTTGGAAATTTTTGGCCATCATGTGAGAATAACATAAGAAAAAAATTTGTAGATATATTCTTGTGGATAAAATTTCCTATTCTTGTTTTCTCCCTTTTTTTTAATCATAGTTTTGTAATGACTTCATCTTCCCCCTTCATTGAGGATACACATGAAATGCTTGGTTAAAATTTTGTGTCATTGGAGAAGGAGAGGTTTTCTATTTTTTAATTCTTGAGTTCTTGAACTTAATCTTTTCTGATCCTTTTCTCTCTTCTTTTAAATCTGTTTCAATTTCGTATAAAAAATTTTATTATCATGTACGGTTGTATTTGATTTTAGATTGGGTTGTTTTAATTTATTTGGTCAATGTTCAATATCTCCCTCCACAATATTCTGGTTTTTATATGATGAAATCGACCAGATCTTAGTGGTGAAATACTTGGAGATCTCCAGTACGTGTGTGAGGAGTAGTGAATATTATTTATTGTTTGGAAAAAACAAGTCCTGATTATGAATTGCTTAAGTAAATTTGTGGTATTCTATACAACTATATCAAACATTGGATGGAGATTAGACCAATATTATTTTTATGTAAGGTTTATTATCACCATGACCATTTTACCAAGGGAGTGAGAAGAATCAATTTTTGACTCTCACTTTTATCGACTTTGCAAAAAAAAAATTAGATAAATAGGAACTATTATTGAATTAAAATTTGAGAACCAAACCTCTAATGATCAAAATATCATATAATATTTATCAATCAAATTTTTTTCAATTTTTTCTTAATATTTTTATTAATTTATTCAAATTTTTGAGTTTCTTTTCTTTTCTTTACAAAATAAAACAATTCCAAAAAAACCGCACTTCTTTCTCTAATCATAAGGCAATGACTTGATTTTTGTGTTCACATATCTAAAGGAAACATAGGTTGAGCACTTAACTAAAATTCTAACTTAGGTAATTATTTATTTTTACACCACATAACAAGAACATGTCCAAACTTGAAGTCTCTTATGGAGAGATAGTTCCATAATATAATTATAATTATTTTTCACTTTCAAAAAGAAATAAAAAAATCTTTTGCAATGATGTTTTCAAATGATTATTTGTATAATTCATGGAATCATTACCCACAAGTGTGATAACTAGTTAATATCTCACCCTTATCCATAGATTCTGGTGTTTCTATTATTTTTAGACATGTATGGTTATTTGGGAAATCCAATAACAGGGAACAAGCATTCATAGAATTCGTAGCTAGCCTGAGTGAGGACATGAACTAGAAAATTGTTGAAGTGATGGCTCAAGAGATAATAGAGTTCACCCAGTACTTTCAAGAATATTATAATTTTTACAAGTGACAAGAATATTCACCGTTAGTCTTCCTGGATTTTTCTTAGTAGATCCAAGAATTCGAGGAGCCTGACTGCCTGCCACAATCTGCTACTACTCAACTCCAAGAGGTTCTTTCCACTAAAGAAGAAATTGGTTACAAACAAACCCATGTAGATAATATTTTCGTAAAATCTTTTCATTATGATTTTATTACATCTTAATTAAGTATTACATCACCTTTTTTATTTTTTTAGATTCGAACAACATATCTATTGCCTTGGTGGATGAGAATAAAATAAGATTTTCACCTAATAAGGAACATATAGAGCTCCCTGAACATTTTGAACACCAATCAGCGAGAGTTCAAGAGGACACCAGAGAGGCTTTTCTTAAGTAAATAAGTGACACAATACTTTCAAATGGAATAATTATATATCGATTATTTATGGTTTTATTTTGTTCAAATAAAATTATAATATAACATTTTCTTGGATTATTCCATTGATGCAACATACCTTTAGTAGCCACAGGAAAATGAATGATATGTTTGTCAATTAGAAATAAAGAAGGAGGATGAAACATTCATTTTCCTACCATCACAATTAAAGATGAATATCATTTTAATGGGTGTAGATTTGATATACTATATCGACAGAGTCCTCAATAAAAAGAATAAGATCATGCTGGAAAGAAGAAGTTTTGTTTGTTCATCGTGAAGACACACAACCCACCATCATATTAGGGATAACCAACTGAAACTGGCCATCTGGAGGCAGTCAAAACCCACAACTAACATGGGGGATTAAATAAGGACATATCCTTATTTTCTCATTATCATTATATTTTATTTAATTTAGAATATTTTATGATATTAGTTTCACCACATTTAGTTGTAGGTTTTCATGCATGTGGCACTTAGGAGCTAAACTCAACACTAAACTATAATGATCCAATATGTACCTATCCTTAACAATATATTTACTATCGTGATTAAATTAAAAATATTATTACATGTCAAATCCAATTCAATGAATTATAGTAACTAAATCAATTAAGTGTGGGTTATGAAACCTTTTTAGTTTATGAATTTCAAATTTTTTAAACAAATGTGTGTTTTTATATTTTTTTGTGTTTCTCAAACTTTTGATATGAAATTATTATCATCATAATGTTTTAAACTCATAAAAATGAGAGAAATAATTTATCACATGAAACTGAGAGTAAATGAATACTAAAAATGACTTTTTTATGTTCAAATATTTTGGAATTTCATGATAATTACTCTGATTTTTGAATCCCATGCTACATCTCAATGTCTTTATCATTGAAATAACATTCCTATGAGGCTTCTGAACCTATTATTTCATATTATTTTCATTCACCTAACTTCTTGAGTGAACCAAACCATTGTTGATTTAACCAAAATTTTATTTATTTCTGTCAAAATTAGAGGGTTTAATTTACTTGTGTTTTAAATGATTGAGGAATTTATTTTTTTTAAATCCCATTTTCCAAATAATACTTTATATAATTGGATTCCATGTAAATTTTATCATTATTGTGCCTGGAATCTGATAAAATTCTATTAGGTTAGCCACATTACAAGAAACATTTCAATATCAAACCTTCTCTTAAAGTGAAATTTCATAATCTAGTTGATCATGTATGTGTGGTATATAATATTTTATTATGATACATCATTTTATGATACTTAGGGTTGAATATAAAATTCTAAAGATATTATTTTTCTACTGAAAAAATCAATATTTTTGAAATTTTTTCATTTTTAGGTGATTTCATGATCAAAGATTATATGCCTTTCTAGAGATTCCAATGGAGTAAGAATGTTGTGTCTATCTAGAGATTACAAAAAAAATATGTTTGAGAAGATTGAAAATTTGTATCCTAAAATGTTTAATTTTTTGAACTTTCCTTGATTTTTCATGATGATAGAGCTAATTTCTAGTAAAGGTAGTGGGGATGAGACCATACTTGAGTGAAAATTAGAATAATTAAAATTTTCTTCAAAAATAGCTAACCCTCCTTATTCCACCTCAAATTATTTCACATCAAAATCCAACCAACAGAAAAAAAATATATAACAACCCTTAAAATTCCTCATAACAAATAAATTTCCCAAACTCACAAAGTGTGGAAATGTATAAATTTATTGAGCCTAATGTTACCCTTTTATGAGTTTAGATGAGAAATGCATTGCTGAAAAATTGAAATTTGTGTGATGAGAGAAAATGGAAGTGAGGTATGCGTTTTTGTGTGCATGGGATGAGAAATAAATTGGAGATATATTTATTTATATTAATGGAGAACATGAAATAAATGTTTTTGAGAAGGAATTATATCATTTTTTTTCTTGGTGTTAAAGTAGTGAATCACATAGATATGTGTTTTAAATTTTCCTTAATTTGATTTTTATGTTTACTTGTCTAGGAGCCCAAGTTATATGTGTTGGGTAATTGATAGAGTTAATATATTCGTTATTTATATTTTTTTTCACTGATTAAATCCAACAAAATTATTAAATTTGAGGTGATTCTAATTGATTTATTATTTTTGGTGTATTTGGGGCTTAATTGTGAAAATTTCTTAGCTTTGGGAAATTCATAGTTTAATGGAGATTCTATTTTTCAGTCATACCATTTACAATGTTGATCAAATTTATTTGATTCTTGTTTTAAGATTCTTTTATTAGTGGGATTCATCTGTTTCTTCTATGACCATATCCAATTCAAAACACAGTGACCCGGAAAAATAAATCAAATGGAGAAAGTTATTTTGGCTGGCAGAATGGACCATACCTTATGAAATGAGAAATATCTCTGTATAATTATCTTAAAATTATATTATTGAATATGGGCTAGAGATAACAATTTATCGTAAATGTTCCTATAAAATTTAATAAATAAAATATATTATTAAGGAATCATTTGAGCGAGTTTAAGTGGAGTATGTGGAGCAGTTTCTGGAAACCATAAAAATTCATGTTAATTAAATTGGTAATATCATCCACTAAATCTATTGAAAATATTTTATAATTTTATGGTCGATATATAAATCTATTCTAAACATCTTTTAATAAGATATTATTTCATGTTTTGTCGATCTGGTAGGCAGAATAGAAGTAAACTTCTGGTCAATAGATTTTAGAGGAGAAAAATTTCTTGTTCTTGTATTATTTATAATTTTATTCTTAGTTTCTTAATGACCCTTTCTTTATCATTAATTAAGTATACCCCTAACATGGATGGTTAAAATTCTATCTGATTGGGGAAGGATAGTTTTTTACTTTTTTAATTATTTACATCATGCACATGATGTTTTAATATTCTTTTCTCTCTTATGTGAAATCAGTTTCAATTTCTTATAATAGTTTTTATTATAATGTACGATTGTATTTTATTTTAGATTCTATTGTTTTTCATTCTTTGGTCAATGTTAAATATCTCCGTACACTAGTTTCTAGTTTATATACAATGTAATAGATCAGGTCATATTGTTGAAGTACTTGGTGATCACCAGTATGTGTCTAAGGAGTTGTGAACCTTCTTGATTGTTTGGGATAAACAAGAACTTATTAGGAATTCATAAGTCAATTGGGGGTATTTACAACACCACTATCACAAATTGGAATGAGATTATAAAAATATTATATTTTAGTACATTTTATTCTCACCATTACCACTTGACCAAGTGAGTGTAAAATAGTTATTATGGATTCTCACTTTTATCGACTTAGCAGAAGAGAATTGGATAAATTAGAAATATGATAGTTTTACAATTGGAGAACCAAACCTGAACTAATCACCATATCATATAATAGTTATCAATCTCTTATTTTTCAATTTTTTCTTTATTTCTTTCTTTTTTAAATTTAGTTTCTTATCTTTACAAAATCCTACAATTTCAAAAAACAACCTCACTTCTTTCTCTAAATATAAGGTGATAGATTGATTGTTGTGCACTCTTCTCTAAAGACATCCTAGTTTAACCACATTAATGCATTTTTATCTTTATAAATAATTGTTTTTCATACCCCATGATATGGACGTTTCAAGCCACTTTATGGGAAATGTCGTTAGACCCAAAAATGTTATAATGAAGTTAGAGAGGGGAATCCTATATTACATGAGATTATCCATGAAATGATATAGAATGTTCAAACCATTCAAGGATATATTAAACTGGTGAAATGTTGACATAAGATATATGATGGTAATTACTAATGAGATATACTATTTGAAGTTGTTTACAAGGTGTTTTTATGGATATACCCATAGAATTGGGTTTTGATATTAAATAATAATGGAAAGATGAGCCCTAGGTACCTTAGTCCCTTAAGCATTTTTTATTATTTTGGGTCCGTATATTATTAATTATCACTCCCTGCAGAACTATCCCAAGTACATGATGTATTCCATGTATTGGTTTTAAGGAATTACATACTAGTCCCTTATATAAACTGAAATGAGAATCCATATAATTTGAAAATAATCTCCCATATGAGTAACAACCATTTGAGATCTTAGAATTAAGTGAAAACAATTTATGGTACAAGAGCATTCATCTAGAAAATAATCTATGGAGGAATAATATGTTAAATAAAGCTATATGATAACCCAAGGATGTAATGAGAAAAAAGTACTATAATTTTTTTTGAGTGATAAAATTTTGAGGATAAAAAATTCTTTTTAACTGTATTTTAATGTAAGGATCCATGCTTTTAGTAAATACTCTTCCATAATTAAATACCGTGTGAGAATCTTATCTTGAACGTAACATTAAACTAAAACAAAAAGCATGTTACCATAACAAAATTAATAAATATGATCGTTATATCGGATCTATTAAGTTAGATGGTTTCAAAAGAAGTACTATTTTAAAAAAAGGTAAATTAAAAAGGTCATTTTATGCTCGCAGATACACTTTTTCAATAAATAGTTTTAATGCAATAAATGTGCTAATATAAAAAATAATTCTCACCTATATAAATTTTATTTCATTAAATAGATTCAATATTTTTCAATCTGTAGGTATAGATTATTTAAATGTGCTATTTTATTTTTACTCATAAAATAAGATTACAAATATTAATGTTAAATATAGTGATAATGGTGAAACTGTTTGTTTTGACAAGATTTTTTAATTAATATCTAATTAATTAAATTAATCTATTTTTACTAATGAATATGATTTTATATTTAAGCACATATTTAATTATATTAAACTAATTTTAATTGGTATTCAATGCTAAATAATATTCTAAACACATAATGTTTAAAACATCACATCTATATAAAAAATGGTTTTACTATATATAAAATATATTAGTTTAATTATAAATTGATTTTGATTAAATTTTGATAAAATTTAGGTTCATTAGACAAATATTTGGTAATAGGGATTATTTTATATTTTTAATAAAACATAGGATTCATTGGTAAAAACTAGTTACCCCCGTAGAAACAGAAAAAGTTAAAAGTAAAAATATAAGAATACATTAATTCAAATATTTTCAATAAATGTGTAAAAATTATTTTATGAGTAATTATAAACCTTATATAATCCAAATTAAATTTTTTCTCTCTTTTGGAACCATTAACACTTGAATATTTTCTGGGCATTATTGAAAAATAATAGGTGTTCATAATGGTGGCCTTTTCATCACTTATAAAAAGGGATCACTTCCATCCTCTCAAAGTTACACAAACCATATGAAATTACATTGAAACAATACCCAATATTTCCATTATATATGTACCTCACATGTATTAATGCCCCTAGTAACTATAATTAATCATAAACCCTTCATTTACAAGGAGACTTTCGAGAGAAAATCAAGGTCCCAATGTGAATATTACTAAATTATTATCTTTCTACTTAATATTTATGTTAAAACCTATAATAACCATATTAATAAAATATTATAATTATCATAATTATAAAAAATATTTGTTATATTCATTTAATGAAACTTATTAATTATTCTTCATCTGCATATAAAAACAATTGAACATTGATTATGCGTTTGTACGGTCTATGGCCTCTATGAAGTAATATCTTCTATTTTTCACCAGCACCTCTATTCGCTGGTTATAACTAAGGAATTTAAGAATAAATGATACTTATATAAATTAATAATGATTATACTGTGTCAAATTATATTCAACCTTCATTTAATCACATTTTCTGGGAAATGAAAATGTTAATCATGCATTGTGTAGAAAACTGACTCCATGAAGTGACATATCTAATATTTCATCTAGTTTAATTATTATTTATTATAATATCTTGAAAACTTAATCAACAACATAAAAATATTTATGTCATATCACTATTAATTTTTAACAATGATATTATTCCAAAAGAAACAACTTTCATAACCATATTCACCAATTAATTATGGTGTGTTCTTTTTTGGTCGGTCTAGCAACTTACTTGAATAATGCTGTAATAATATTTAATTAGTGACTATGGGAACAAAAATACATATATTAATACAAGTTAATAATCCAGTAATGATATTTTTGATTCTTTAATTGTAATATTAATTATTAAACATATTATTAAAATATAATCTTCAATCACTAAAATTACGAAAAGAAACTGACACTAACTCCATTTTCACACAACAAAACTAAAACACAAATGGAATAAATTAATATTATTTATTTATTCTAGTACACTATAATATATTGGTAATATAAACATGGACTTAATTAATTGTTACTATAATCGAAATTATAACAAATTTGTGAAAAAAATTAATGTTACTATCACCTGATGGTAAAATTAACTGATAAAAAACATATATATTAATAACAAATATTTTTAAATGTTTTATACAAAATTTAATTAATTTCAATAAGGTTATTAAATATATTATTAATATATATATTTTATTTGGATTTAATATAAAATTATACTAAGAGGGAACAATGGTGCGGTATTTTCTAGACACAATTCCTTTCCTTAGATCATAATCACTTACCTTTGATGATAGTCATTTAAGATTGATTATTCTACCGTATATTGATTTTATGATATGTTTCCACCTATTGTGTGTGGAAATAATTTTTCAAATTAATTAATTATTATATGTTAAATCCCTTGTTTCGTAAAATTTGAAATTTATTAAAAATGATTTCACTCCTTTTTTGGTTCTTTTTTTTCGTACCTATGTTTTCAAATTATCTATAGTGTTTTCCATTTTTATTTTTAAGGATAATTATATTTTCTTCAATTCTAATCATCATATTTCTCTGAATGTTTTTTCAAGTGGATCTTTATTCCAATTTTTTATGATGTGGGTTTCAAGAATGTTATTTAAAAAAAATTAAAAAATCATTTCTTTGCACAAACATTCCATTTATATTTAACTCATTATTTACTGATTTATCTTTATTATTTTCATTCATGGGATCTATTTTGAACGTATTATTTTTTTAATTCTTCTTTTCACCTTTTGAAAAATTAATTCTTAAAAATAGATTTGTAATAATGAATTTAACATTGATGAATACAAAATGTTTTTCAAGAAATCAATTTTTTATTTGGTTTTTTTTCCTCTGTAACTCGAATAGAGTTACACTTTATGTTTTACCCTCTATGTTTTATTTTATGATTCTTTGTATTTATTGGTGAATAAGTTTTTCATGTTAATATATTTTATTTATGATGTTATCTTATACTATTTTAAAATGTTATGGAACCCATTTTCTTTACCATGGTTCATTGTTCTATGAAAATTGATTTATTTTCATTTGAATGTTTTATGAGTCCCATTTTTTCCATGATTTATTTATGATGGGATAAGTGAATTATTTTCATGTGGAAAGTGTTAGTATGGATAAATGATGGGTGGTGTCCTATATAACCCTTAATTTCAATACATAAAATTTTATATCTCTTGAGACATGTATATGAAGATACAATTTAGTTTTTTGCAAGTATATGTGAAATTATATATCACTCATGAATATCATGTCTCCCTATTTCTATGGTGGTTCAACAACTATATTGTATTTAATATTCATATGATATGTTGTATTTCTATGATATATTACCATATTATTTTTAATAAATTAATTACCCATGAGTTTTAGTTTTTGTTTTGAATACCTTATTATTTATTTTTCTTGTTATATCAAAATATTATTCCTAGAAAATTTCATGATATATTATTTTTTAGTCATGATTATCCTATGTATAATTATGTATTATTTTTATCATCTTGTACTCTTTTCCTCATCTCATTTTTACATATGTTCTCTAATTATTATCTCCCATGTATTCCCTTAATTAGTATTCGATATCACCGCTTTCTTATGTTTTCCCATTCCTTAGAGTATGATGAAAAATTATTCATGTGCACCATTTAGAAGGAGTTTTTGATTTGAGTAGTTACAGAGAAATACTGATGAGTATTATAAATTTTTTTTATTCATATACTATTCCATGTATCGGAATATTCATTTCTTTGATTTGTGTGACAATTTTTGAATTGAATTATTATCCATTTGAAATAATAAAATAAGGGTGTTTATTTACCTTAGGTCACCTAAATTGTTTCTATAATGGGATTTGGAGGATAAATTATCCAAAATAGATGAAATTTTATAAGAATACAAGAGGAAAAATATTTTAGGTATAAATGTTATATTATTAAATTATTAGATTATTATGGGTATGTTATACCAAATACATATTCAATAATTGGGGTAAATTTATACTATTTTAGTAGTAGAATGAGAATTAAAGGATTGTGCTTGATGTTTTGGAGTAAGATGATATTGTATATGAATGAAAATTAGTTCAAATAGAGAATTTTTTTTATTTTATGTGTATTTATTTCTCTTCAATTTTTAATAAATTGTTTGGTTTAATAAATTAAATTATGATTTTGGTGCACATTTGATTACATTAAATTCTATAATATATTTGTAACAGAAATTTAGATAAAAGTGTTTTATCCAGAATAATTTTTTTATCAAATAAATTGTTAAAATATAAATCACTATGTTCCCATTGAATATCCATGATATGTTTTAATAATTATATTCTTTTAATGAAAATGATTCAAATAAATATACTATAAAATATAATATAGAAATAGTAGATTATTTTCTAAATATTTCTATTAAAAGTAAAAAAGAGTGATTTCCTACAGAAATAAGTTTTTGTATGTTATCATTAAATTATAAAATTAATATAGTTATTAATTATCTAGTTAGGTTGTATTTAAACGTATAAACTTTCAAATTTAATATTAAAAATTTTGTAACCTTTTAAAATAGAATTTTGTTTCACTACTTCCTAATGGAGTTTAATGGAAATTAAATTCAATGCCATACTATATTAAACAATCTTGGATGTGTGTGTAAAATATAATGTAAATAGTTTCATTATTATAATTAAATATTTTTATGGTATAGGTTCCAAGTATGACAATGTTAGACATAAAAATACTTTTTATTTTAAAACAAAATTTTACATTTTAACATTTGATGTTATAGATTTAAAGAGTTTGAATATGTTTAAAAAGATAAATGTCAAGAATATGATTCCTATGTTTCTCCATTATTAAAGATAAATATCTTTATTAATGTTACTCAATAAAGAGTTTAATTATATATTTCTATCAGTTTTTCAAATAGATATATCAGAATAATTATATATAGGTCCATGGAATGAATAAAATGTATAAAATAAGTCAAACATTAGGATGAATTGGTAGTTTATCAAATTTGATATAATAAATATGTGTTAGTATATGTTTTTATACAATTTTATTTGAATTATTTAAGAATAATATATATATATTAGGTTTTTACAATAAAATAGATCTTTATTGATAATTAATCCATTAATCTTCTATTTTTACCAGAATTGTTGAATGAAAAATATCCCCTCAAAATAAATATTTCAGTAATCCCTAATTAATGATCATCATAGACTGTAGTGGATAATGAGGATTTAGCGATATTATAATGAATATAATCTGATACTTGTTACAAAGGGTTGTAAATAAGATAATAAGAATCCATTAATGTGTTAATAAGTAGAGATTATTGCTTGGATTGATCTACTAGTGTATATCTTTTTCAATGTGATAAATTCATCAACATGCATAGGGGTGTATTCAAATTATCATTCCATTTTAATTGAATTTAGAGAGATACCTAGCATGAAAATTATTTTACTTTGATAGCAAGTAAAATGAGACTTAGCCAATCAATGGTGGTTGGGTATCTTGTTGATTCTATCATCACATGGAGTACAACCAAGATAGAATTTCCCCACCTGTATGATGTATACCGTCAACTATAAATAATTTAATTTTCTTGAGGAAATGCCTGAACAGAATTCTTTGAGTCATGTGTGATTTTTTTAACTATTGAGAGGAGTGGAATTTGATATACCCATCTACTTGATGGATTATATTTGATGTATTAATTGATATGGTTAGTCTATTTTAGAGAATCTTGAAAATATGAGTCTTCAAATACTGTATTGACATGTTCTATGTGTAATGGTCACATTATATCCTATAGAAGGGATTATATAGAATACACAAGATTTATATGATGTATCTTGTAGTGAAAATGTTTGTAACGAGATATTAGTATGTTTAATGAACGTCACACCAAGCCACTAATTATTTTCCTTAGAACTAATACTTTTTCAGAGGCCACTCATTTATTAGATATATGAAATTAGTATTTCATATCTATGGGAAACTCTATTAAGTCTTGTAAGGTCACACTGTGAGTTTCATGAGCCGACCCATTGGGTCCCAATCAACGACTTCCCAAGTCCACCTCGAAAAGGCCAGGGGATAACACCCAATTATGAGTACACATATCACACACATGAGTGGCCTTTTTCTATGGTACTCGTAAACATACACCCACATACATCAACATGAATCATTGAAAATATAATAATAACTAAAACAATAAATACATTCATACATATATCACTCAATTAGAGTACAACATAAGTAATGAATGCGTAAAAAGGAAAAAATGCAAGCCCAAAAAAATTATAGAAGATTCTAATATGCTCAGAAGGATGGGAATACTATCAAATTGTATCACTAGAACAAAGCTCTTTTAATAACTAGTAGACACCTTAGTCATTCTATATATCTTTTGTATGACTACTCATGGCCTTTCTAGAAATCCATCGAAATTCCTACAATCTTCAAAAGACACAACATGTGTGGGAAAACACCATGTGTGAGTTAATATAAAAATACCCAATATGCATCTCAAAAAACCAAATAAAATTGAAGAAATTTAAAAGAAATGGCCCACTTGACATAATCTAGAAGAAACCCAATCATATATAAGAAACATCACCTAAACCAATCCCTAGAATACATGAATTTTCAGGTAAACTCCACATGGTGTGTCAATCATGATTTATGACATCATTATGTGGAAACCAATAATCACATAGTTATACTCATGTTAGAATCCAAGTTCCATGAGGTCTCAACCATACAACTAGACACATGAATATAATCAAGGTTCAATGGTAATGCTCATCTAGGAACTCTCTCTATGAGAACTGCCATTTTTAATAGAACTTATCTGAGATGTAACACTCATCGAGAATTTCTCAAACATACTAGATGGCACTAATCCAAGAGATTACACTCAATTAGGAATAGCTCTTCTATCTTTTATGGAACATCTGAGAGAACACAATCCACCAAGCATCACTAAAATAATAGAGTATCCATTTATTTTCATGTGGAAGACAACCTTGATCTCACTCTTATAAAATATTACCACAACTATCATACAATCACTCATAGGATCTCGACTCAAAGATTGGGGATCGCACACATCCTAGATGGGGGAATCCTCGAACACTACTGGAAACACTAAAGATCTCATATCACAAATAGGGGATCAGTCTCAGGACAATTGGGGACACCATGAACCCAACCTGAAACTCCAGAGATTATATCACATAAATAGGAGATCACACCCATGACTACAAGGGGATTATACAAAACCTATCATGTATCATGACACAATACACATATTGGAGATCATTACCAAGACCACAAGGAGATACCACGGAAAAAAATCATAATCCAAACTCCATGTATGGTATTGTACTTATAATTATACAATGAACCTCAATGTAATTGACCACCGAGTAGGGGATCATACTCATGATGGAACCAAAAACCTTACTAAAACTTGCCTAACCAGTAGGGGATCATATTCACAATGATTCCCAACCCCCCCCCCCCCCCCACTAGAATATCATGCTGGATAGGGGATATTTTCCCATTTTTGAAGGTCACAATGATACCAAAAACACCACCTAAGAATGTAGATACGATAGAAGATCCAACCTCAGCCTCCTATAGGAACACAACAACCATATCAAAGATCAACCTATCAAGGGGATCAAAACCCTCTGATGAGGAAATATTTCCACACTATAACCTAATATGGATATACCAAGGGAACCAACTCAACTAATACTAGTCTATATTTATCTAACAAGAGAGCTACTGACCTAACCTATCATTTCATATCTAACATAAAAAGTATGTCCACTGTTCCATCCATCACATAAAACTACTCAGGAAAGGGTACTCACAGGCCACCATCTGAGTCTAGAAGGTGGATATGGAAAAGGAAGAAGCAAACAAGGGGAGTAAATGATGTGTGACCGTGGTAAAATGTGTACCTCTCAATTTAAGCCACAGGCTATGTCCCCCTCCCCCATGGTACTCTACATGTACTTGGTTATATACACGATGTGTTCCCCATGTCACGAGACATGTCACCCAATCTAATATCATGGGCATGTCCTTGATCATACATGGCTGATGGGCCATGTTGCCCCATATGGTGTGTTCCCCCAGTACACAATGTGTCTTGGATACCCAGAAACATGACCATGTCTTCAGCCTATGCTCGTATCTGGAACACCATGCTTGTGTACCTGAAAGTGTACTTCTACATGACCATATACCATGAAAATTCATTTCTAGCCATGTCCCTCGACCACAATATTTAGACCAACTAAACGACATGTACCACTAGTACATGGAATGCTGTCCCCAAGTATTATCTTCCTTGAATGGGAAGAACACACAACATGTTCTCTAGTTCTATATGTTGTGTGATTGTGAATTTCAAACTGGAATCCCCCTGGAGCCACTCAAAACTCCGAGATTTCCACCAAAACCCATAGATCTACCCCCATCTGATATCTAACAGTTGTAATATGGCTTATAACCCCTTAAAAAAACAAATACGGGGATCAATATTTAAAGCTCATAAATATTCCTACTTATTGGTGAAACACTGAATCTTAAGGTCCAAAATAACACTTCGAAGCCACTTTATCTAAATATTCTGACGATCTGCATCAAAAACAGGGATCATCCGCACCTAATCTCCTCAGTTCTGATATGATTCATCTGTCATGAAAGGGGTGTGGGATCATCTTATACTATCATGTGGAAGACCCAAATGGGGGGTTTTATTAATTTATTTTTATTAAATTATTAACTTTCTATTTAACTCCCTTTTAAATTTCCCTCAATTGAGAACCTGATGTTGATAAAATTTATGTCATGTATTGGGTAAACAACACATTTTGAACTCAAATTTCGTATTATATATTTAATCTGAGGTTATGATTGAATGTAATTTCAATTTTATTGAAAAAATGAATGTGTGTCGTAAAATATATTTAATATTTTTAATCCCTCTTCATTGAGGCTCTCTAGGCCTTAAAATTTTGAACTAACTTAGTAACTGGATCCAAAACTATTCCTAGAAATATTCTAAACACTTAAATGAAAAAACCTAAATCACTAAATTCTCCCCAACTCAAGTTTTTTTGACCCCAAAAACCTAAATAACATAACCATGGGGAAAACTTAGTTCTCAAATGTACATCCAATGCCGGTGATCTCACCAGAGGGTTCTGGTGCTTTCTAAAACCACCCACTCAGGGGAACTAAAAAAGACACACCACAACCAAAGTCTTGATCAACTATATATACATCATGAAATGTGGTGTGAATACATTTCCTAAGATATGATAGGGGAACACACCATGCACCTAGTCCAACTCTAGTCATCAGGACTACTTGTAGATAGCCTTGATAACCCGATGTAGATAAAAATTTAACCCAGTGGTCCTTATCCACTCTTGGATGGACTTCACCCTCAACATCAATCACTAGAACCAAATATATTCTAGAAACACTATCCCCCAGTGGCTCTGACCACAACATTGCTGACATACAGTTCCTCTTGAACATCACCTCAAATTGTAGTGTTCAAATAGATGAGTGAAAATGCCACCACACCAAGATAAAAACTGAAATAATGTTCTCTATAACCTGAAATATTTATTGAAAATTTCACATCCACACCACTCATGCTTGTATTACTAAGGTAAGAAAAAACTCCTAAACACCTTGTCTTCTAGAACAACTAGTGTCATCATCAAACCTCGAAGTGTTGGTGTACTCCCCACCTTTATAAAACCCTTCAATAGCATATCCTATAGATTTTTTGTAACATGATACCTCATGAAAACAATCTTATAGTTGAGCTTCCCTTTATTTCTAAAAAACGAGAGGGGTAACTACAATCAACAATAGATATATTTCACCATACTCAAGTGTATCATGTATACCTATGATGTTGAGAAGACTAGGGTACACTCAAACAACATAGGGATTCCCAAGAACAGACATTGGGTCTTACCAGGCCCTCTATCTACAAACCTCACACTATAGAAAAACTCAAAAATCTCTATGGGAGTCAACGATTTTCCATCACAAATATCTAGGCAGTCCCTCATTGATATTTTATGAAGAAAAAACTATCAATGGGGAAGGAAACCTGTGATGCCCTCGAGTAGAAATCCCAAACTCCACCACTAATGTAGTAAACCAAAATCTCATAGCAGTAATACTCCAGGGGTTATACTAGACATTTAATAATGGACGACTATATCCTCCTATACATGAGATCATCCCCCTTGGCTTGGAATCACCCCTTTAAATGGTGGAATTCCATCCCCAAAGACAGCATCACTACCACCCTCACTATTGAAACCATTAGTTCAAGGACTATGGGCAACCAATCCACACTAAATAAACATTGTAGGGTCTCTCTACCACTATGGAAAGGTTCCATGTGAAGTAATATCCTCCCAGAGTTAGGTCAAATTTCCCAAAGATGTTTTTGTCTCCATTGATCCTCTCTGTGGGAGCCTATAGCATGAGGTTTGAGCATAAGGTCTCCCCTAGTATCAGCAATTCCTTATCCAACTATAGCGCATAACCCATTCACAAACACACAAGTTAAGGGATCTCTTGTATCGCATATCGACATTACCCTCTTTGGCTGGAACTAACTCTCCCATATAGTTTTAATCGCATAAAAAAATTAATCTCACTGGAGGAATCATCTCTCTTCCTCGTAAGTTTGAATATACATAAAACATTATCATCATAGGGCTCGACTTATTCCCCACATCACCCTAGTAGAGCCTTAAGAATGAATTTTAAATAATAGAGTGCCTTAAAATAGTGTCTAATAGTCCTAATACTAAAGTAGAAGGGACATAGAGAATGATTCTAATCATCCTCAGAGCCTCCGAGTCATAGGAATCTATGGGTGCATCCATCCTCACCCCCATCCTCAATCTTCCTGATCCTATAGAGCACCACGTTTAGTGGTGTTGGGAACATATTGAATCATCTACCACTACTGCTCTCCCCAATCCTCCTCCATGTTTTCCATCTAGTGGAACTCCATGATCCTACCACTGTCTCTACTAGGGATTTACATACACTATCTTCATCTCAGAAACTTGGTGGGATAGATAATCTCACTTGAGATATCTCCATACATCACACATGAAACTCCACCTATTCTGTGGTAGACTTCATCTGTCGCGAGAGCCCCAAGACACAATACCTGTATCATGGGATTTTATACTAAAGCATCTCAAATTCCCAAACTATAAGCCTATCATTGAAGACTAATTGTCTAGGTATCATCTCCTGTATGACCTGCACTGACAGTCGGAATCTTCTCAGTCAAAAACCTCCCCACCACCAAGGTCCACTCCACTGCTCCACCTTAAGTGGGAATACATAATGATATCTCTAAAGCCCTGATATCTTTATGTAATCCATGATTGAAGTTCCATGCTCCACAAATGGATCTTGAATAATATTCAGAGAATATTAAAAATGTTCTGTGAACCTCAATGAATATTATTCCACGTGCATGTTATGCAACTGAAGAAATATAATTTTGTGGACAAAAACTGATCTCAATGTGACCTTATAATACTATTTCATAATGATCCACTCAAAATTTATCAATGTGAGGGTAATCTCCTTGTGGTTTTATGTCACTTGACTACAACATCATTCAACCGAGCCCTATAATATACTTTCTGCTAAGACCATTATCAGATCGGGAGTTTTCCACACAAAGTGGAAAACATGCCTAGTTTCCTCAAGACAATAATTAGCTATTTATGGGACTGATTCACCCCAGTACCTCATATATCACTTCATATAAAAATCACGTAGTGCTCTTAGCCTACGTGCATCCCATTCCCAAAATTCTGGGAAGACCCACTACTCTACAGGAGATGGTTTGACTTGTAGACCACACTAAGGTACCACATCCTATGTAGTTCCATGCACTGATCCCTCATTGCTCAGAGAATCATCATAAAAATATCATTTTTCAATCCAGTATAGCTGTCTTTGAGGTTAAATCTTGAAATAGAATCATGACATGCCATGGGAAAAGAGTGTATCTAAGGAGATGACTCAAGAAGGATGTGGAACAAAAAACCTAGTCCTATATGATGCATGTACCAACGGTTCCCTAAACCAGTGCCAAAATGTTCTTAACCAAAAATATGGATATTATAATCTTAGTGAATAGATACGTCAAATACCATACCAAATCTATTTTCCATGGCTTAAAATTCAATCTTTAGACACCTTAACACTATAACCATAAATCCCAAACTAATCACATGTCTAGGAAATAACTACACTACATTCAAAATGTGGAACCCGATTTGATACAACTCTATAAAGAACCAACCCACTAGTTCCTAAGATAAAACTCCCCAATACTATCACCAATAGGCCAGGGGATCATGTCTATCACTGAATAGGTATATCTAACACATGTGAGGTCTTATCCTATGGTACCTATACACACATTCCCATATACATCTCCATGAATTAGTGAAAAGATAATAATAACTAAAACAATAAATGTATAAAAAGTACATAGAGAATAAAAAGGAAAAAATTATAGCCCACTAAAAACTGAATAAGATTCAAACTTTCTCAAAAGAAGGGTAATATATTCAAATGATACCACTGGAACACACCTCAGTCAGATATCAGTAAATACCATGGCTTATCTAGTCCACTATGCTCTGCCTGCTCTAGGCCCACCTATAAATCCATCAAAAGTTAAATCATCTACAATACAAATGAAATATTTGTGAATCTCATATTCATTGGTGAGCATAATAATACCTAGTAGGCAGCCCAAAATCCCAAAAAAAAAGGTGGAATCTGAAAGGAAGGAGTCCAGATGACCCAATCTAGAGGTAACCCAATGAGAGAAAAGAAACTTGATCTCAACCAATCCTAAAATATAAATTACAAGTCAGCTCAACTCAACAAGGTTTTTCAGTCTAGATAGGTGACATATCAATTAGGAAACCCAAAATCACCCAGTTATACTCATCTTAGACTCCATGTCTCATGATGTCCGAACCTCATAGATAGCCAAATTTTTATAATGAAGGATCAAAGGTAACACTCATATAATATCTCACTCCATGTTCTATTCCATTTATAATGATACAAATATACGAAGTAACACTCATCAGACATCACTAAACTATCCCAGATTTCACACATTTGATATATAGAACTCCATTGGGAATAGATCTTTCATCTTTTATAGAACAACTGAGAGAACATGCTCTATCCGGGATCACTAAGAATATGGAACATCCATGTCATCCCAAGTGGAATACATCATATAAATCATTATCTTTGGATCTTTCCAAAAAAAAAGTAACATTTTCAAAAAGAATATCATGATACATCGATATAATATCTCACCCATCCCTGATGGGGTACTCCGCAAACCCTATTAGAAATAATGAAGATCTCATATCACAGATAGTGGATCACACCTAGGATAATTGTGGGATGCTACAAACCCTACTGAGTCTCAATTCCATGATACATGGATTAGGTATCTTTCCTAGGACAATTGTGAGATACTGAAAAAAACCAAATATGGATACAACCTCCAAGTATTGCATTGTACTCTCGGAAACACCATGATCCCCACTCGATCTAACCACTGAGTTAGGGATCATACTCATTACAATATAGAAAACCCGAATAGTACCCACCCCTAAGTATGATATTGTAGACATGATGATGCACACACCCAAATGGGTTGTCTTTCAATATAGAGGATTGATACCAATGTACGATGTTCACGTTTATACCATGATCCCCAACTAGTTATATAAATATGATAGAGGATCTCACCCTGGTATCCCAAATGGATACAAAAATCTTATCTTGGATCATCCTAATAAGGTGATCACAATCCTGTTCTATGGAAGTAATACCATAATGTACCCTAATAGGGATAGACTAAGGGAACCCACTCAACTAATATTGGATTATAAGTTTATAACAAGTGATTTTCTATATTTTCCCTAAAAAAAATCTCTAACACCAAAACAACGGTTGTTGTCATGTCCAATGCTAAAAACTACTCCGGATAGGCTACTCTTCGACCTCCATCTGTTTCTTGAACACGTAGATCATCTATAGACATTCGACTAGGGGGAGTACATGACATGTACCCATAGTACATGATATGATTCTCGATTCCAACTCCTAACTGTGTCCCCCACCCCATGGTACTCAGAATGTAATAGGGTATATACTCCACGTACCTCATGTCTCATGGATTGTGACATCTTCTGATCTCATGGGAATTCCCTCAACCATTCATGGTCGATTGGCCATGATGCCCCACACAACATGTGCACTCGATACACGATGTGTCTTGGATACTAGTCAACTTGTCCATGTCATCAGCCTCTACCCATGTTTGGAATAATGTGCTCGTGTACCTTTCCACATACTTCCACAAGACCGTGTCCCTTGAAGTGGCATGTATGACCATGTCCCTCAGCCACACGACCTGGGATCACTACACAGTTTGTACCCCTAGTACACAGCTTTCAGTCCCCAAAGTACATCTTCTTAAAATAGAAAGAACACACACCATGTTATCTTGCACTACAAGCCTTTTGATTGTGAATTTCAAATAGGAATCCCTTCCAAGCCACCCAAAAATCCCTAGATTCCTCCAAAACCCACAGTTCTAACACCAGGGGATCACTAACAATCATAATATGGATTTAAAACACTAAAATAAGTAAAATATGGGGATTGTGACATAAATACTATAAATCTACCTACCTCTTGGTGAAACAACAAATATTCAGGTCTGAAATAATTCAATGAAGCCTCTAAAGCTCAATCCGGTGATGATGGATGTCAAAAATGGGAATCGGTGGCACCTCCCCTCTTAAGTTTATACTCGGGTAGTCCATCACACAAAAGGGGTGGGGTAGCGGGCTTCTCATCTCATGATGTTTATTAGACCCAAATGTGTGGGGGAGGTTATTAATCTAATTTTATTAAACTGCTAAATCTATAGTTCACCCCCCTCCAAATCACCCGCAACCAATCTCATGACATAGAAAATCATTAGGTCATGCCTATGGTAAACACCATGTTCTAAACATAATAGTGGTATCATATTTATGATCTCAGAAACCAATTGAGAGTTATACAATTTATACTGAATAAATGTTTACTAATTCCAATTTTTTAAATATTTTTAATCCCACTACACTGATGCTATCTGACCAACATAATTCTGCACTGACTCAGCTCATGGCTCTGAAATATTTCCTACAATTATTCCAAAGACTTACACAAAAAATATGACTTGATACTACTACAAGGACTGTGAATATGAATAATTTTTAAGAAAATGTGTTTATTTAAAAATGAAGATAGATTAATGAAACCATATCTAATTTTTTTTGAATGGATTCAAAAAATTTATGTTGCTTGGAACTATGTCTCAATTATATTTGAGTTCATGTAGGAGATTGATGGATGTTCACTAAAATATATATTCATATGATATATGTATATTGAATATAATTATATAATTCATGTAACATATTAATATATATTTATATATAATTATATAATTCATATATATATAGAGCATGTTGGTATACAAAATGCAATACCATATATAGTGCACATATAATAATTGCATGTGATGTATTTATATAATCATGCATATTATTTTTATAGAACACATGCATCCTCTGTAACCACCCAAATTTTTATAAATAAAATTCCCTGTTTTGATTTATTTAAATACATTCTTACATAATATGGTAATAGAAAACACATGATCCCCTTGGTTTTTATCCTATAAGATTTAAATCATAGTTAAGAATTTTTATTTTGGATAATGTATTTTTTGAACAATGATCATATGATTAATATTTATATAGGTTCCTAAAAAATCCAATTGTCACAGACAAAGGATATGATAACCACAAACAGTAGGATCATTCTCTATGAACCGTAGTTATCACATATTTCATGGTAGATAGTATTTCTGGGTATTTCCATTGACCTATCCCAATGTGAGATCCAAAAGATTTAGCAGTAGCAAAATCGTTTACAGTAAAAGTTCAAGCTCATCGAGATGACGACACAAACCATGTTCGTTGAACCACCCCATGAAATTACCACCATCGTACACCTTACCCTTAGAGTGTTTACAGGTGTATTTAAGGGATTTTTATCAAGACCATAGAAATATGATTATGCACATTATTTTGTATATAATAATGAATATATTTACTTCCTATTATTATTATATTGTAAATTATTTTTAGTTTCATATAATAAACCACATAATGTATATTTGGTTAATAATCAAATACATTAAATGAATTTTTGAATTAATATATTTTTAAAATAATTTATATTTTAATAAAATAATATTATTAAATAATGTTTATAAAATATACATGATCGTATATTTTTTGAAGTCAAATGTAATGTTTTTATAAGGGTTGGGAAACTATTATTTTCGATAAATGTCAAAAATTATTTTAAAAGAGAAAATTCAAATATATAGAAAATTATTTTGATAAAATTAATATATATTTTTGAATTAAATAATCTAAATTATACAAGATGAATTTTTCATAATTTTCAGAGACATTCAAATTTTAGGGAAAAAATGAAATACTATATAAATATAATTTTTGTTTTATGACATCATAATGACACAAATGTGATGTAATATGTAATATGAATGGGATCCATGCCAAAAAATATATATTTTTCATTCAAAATAATGCGACTTTAATTTAATTTGATTTATTTTATAAAGCCATTGTGAATCCTTTGTAGTTTTGGATATTTTATTATGTAGAGTCCCAAATCTAAATAATAATGAAATACCCATGCATTCCTATATAAACCCACCCAAGATCCCATTTCTCATAATTCAATCTCCTTGGATATCATTCATACATTGACCTCCACTCTCTATATTCCCCCAGAGGTTCCCACAATCTCTCAATAAATCCTTCCCAATCTATTGGAATCACACATTAATACAAGGAAGCTTCTTATCCACCTTTCAAAATATGGATATTTCATTGAAATTAGTTCATGTAAATTCAAATGGTTTTATTTTTATTAATTTATAATCATTACCTTGTGGTCCATTTTATTTTACATGCATGACAGATCATTTATCCTACCCTATTTGGACCCTTACCTAAGTTGTTACTATACCGAAATTATATACGTAATCATCACATCTTCTTATTTATTCAAGTTTATTTAAGAACTTATGAATTCAATTTCCATTTCATAATGTTGGGACATTTCCTCCCATGACCATATTACTTCACATTTTATGTCTAAATTATGAGATAACTCGTTCTCTCTCATAATCCATTTTTATGGATTTTTATGTAACACCCTTAGGTTGTTGAAATTTCATCACAATTTTCCATGACAAAAAAATTGTGTAGTGAATACCATACACATTTTTACATCAAGGGTATTCACATTTATGAATATATAGTTATTTATTTGGAAAAAATTATATTTATTCAACACACCTTAATCTTAAAATAACGTATGGTGATGAATGAACCCATATTGTATGACCTAGGTGGTATACTTAACCATGAGAACGAAGTTAATATGATGGTGTTCCCATATGTCGGTTCAATGCATTAGGTAATGGTTATTATCATGATATGGAATTTTGGGATAAGTAGTGAACCTATTTCCTTTATGGGATGTTTTTCACCATGAGGTCTGGGATGAATTTCCTTGATCGATGTTTGTGTTGTAATTTTTAAGTTGTTGACACATTTCCCATGTTTCCTTTATGATTACCATTCTATATCATTCTTAATTATTCATGTTTATGATCTGTAGTCTTTTATGACCAATTGATATGCCTATTGAATAATATGTGTCCCCATCTTCACGGTATTCCTTGTTTATTCCATTATTGTGATTTTGAAATGACCCATTAATTTTGTTTTTCCCTAGGGCATCCCATGCAGTTTTACGTATGATGGAATATTATGAACATGTTAAAGAGGTTTTTAAAAAATATTATTTATTTTCATGTTTAATGTTATTATGTAATGTAGATAATTCCCAAATACACTATAATTATCAAAATTTGGGATTTATTATGTGTAATATTATGAAATAAATCATGTATTAAGGAAAAATAAATAGACGGGTTGTTATAGTTGGTTTAGAGAAGAATTTGAGCTATTTTTTGGATTCGGATTATAAAACTCAAGTTAAAGACTTTTGGATAAGACTAAGTATAAGAAAACATCCCCAAACTTTGGTAAGAATATAGTAAAATTTTTATCAAGAAAATAAATCCTTTTCTGGATACTACAAGTAGACATATTTCTGGAATGGATGTACCTAAGTGTAACAAATCTTACAAGGTGTTCTAGACCTAAATCTAGGTATCCTGGTACATGACAACGAACCTTACTAGGCACCTGGTTCGACATTCCTAGGGGATATTCTTTGGTGAATTAATAATCTTATTAAGAACCATTATTAATGGAACAAAATTTTCCATAATAATATATGTTATGAAATAGATCATGGATAATATAGAATGAAGCCTATAAATTCGTATGTTATGGAAGAAATGTAATTTATAAGTTATCCCTTTATTGTCATTGGTTTCCCAATTACATGTTTAATAGTTTAAAATACTCGTCCCTAATTTTAATTTTATCAAAGCCAATTATTTTAAATAGGAGGAATAGGGTTAACAACCGATGTGAAGGGAAATGTGATGACTTCCCCAACTAGATGCTCAACTCGATGGGAGATTGAATCACTAACATTTACATGAATGTCTCCCAGATAACTGAAGTTCTGAATATAATGCTAAATTAAGAGGACCTCCCAAACCCCCTTAATAGAGAACAAGAAACAATTAAGAGCTTCATGAAACAAAGGAATACTACTTTCAGTGGATCAATGGATACCTTAATCACGAAATAATTGATCATCTCTATTTAAAATATCTTCTCCATCCTTCAATGTTCCAAACAAGAGAAGGTTATACCATCTATTTATCATATAGAGAGGGAAGATGATTAATGGTGGACATTGTTAAAAAATATGAATCTTAGGAAGAGGTCAATGTAATGGAGTAGAAGAATTTATGGAAATGTTTTTCAATAAATATTTTCCTTGAACTATAGCTCTTAAAATGGAAAGGTATTTCCTTGAACTCAAGTAAAAATAATTATGAATCTATTGGGGCCTATGAGGAAAACATCACAAGACTTGAATTATTTGCCTATGGATTTGTATTTACACTCGAATTCATCATTTATAGCTTCTTTGGTGTGATAAAAGCTATTCTACGATAAGATCGGGTGATCCTTAACTTTGATAGCTACAAATGAGTTTTCCAATGTGCCCTCAGATTTTAAATGATGATTGAATAATATCAAAGGTATCATGGGGATAAGAATAATAGAGTAGAGGCTAATTATAGTAGTCTGATAAAGAGATCTAATAGTGATAAATAATTTTAACATCCCACTTGTAAAATGTGCAGGAATAAGAACCTCATATATTCCTTAAAGTGAACTACGAAGTGCTTTAGGTATGGGAAGTAAGGAAACCAATCTAGAAATTTTCAACTAGATACAACCATGAATGTGATAAAGTGGAGATGATTCTCTGGTCAACCCTCAACACATTTTCTATTACTTCAACTATAATGCACCGGATAACTTTTCATATCAATTCCCTAAGAAAAGGGTTCTTGGAGACAACCAACAACCAAATGGAAGAAAGAGTGAGATTTTTTCATCACAACCACCAAAGAAAATACTGAAAATGGAGTGGCGAAAAGTATACTAGTTATTTATTCATGAATACAGAACATACTTTTAGATTCTATTTTTATGCATTCCTTCATATCATGGAATTTTAGTAGAACTATATAAATCCCACCACAATGCATAAAATTATAGATGTTAGTGAAAATGGTAATTGGGAAAATTATTACATCCAAAGTATATAACTCCTCACTCATCAATGTTTCTGGGCTCAACTTACTGGGAAACCTTTCCATAATCAATTTGGTGGAATTTTATGCAATTATGGTCATGGATTGTCTTTCCCTATATAGAGATAACATAAATTTCCACAAGAGTAAGATAACACTCTATATGGAGAATTGACCACCGATTCTGCACAAGTTAAAGGAGGAGGATAAATCTTCATTAGAAACATCATCTCATGAATGGATATTATTTCACTTTGAGAAAGTGTATATTTATCCAATGATTGAGTCTAAAGAAATAACCATCCTTTAATACATGCCTATTTTGAGGGAATACATTGATGTATTTACCAAGAAATTTTCTAGTCTTCCTCATAGTGGAGAGGTCTCATTTTCAATCGAGTTTATGTCTAGGGAATTTACATTATCTAAGACCATATATAGAATGGTCATTGGGGAACTTTTGGAGCTGAATAAACAACTACAAAAAAATCTTGATAAAGGGTTTATATTACCATGTGCTTCACCATGGGGTTCACTAGTCCACTTTTCCAAGAAGAAGGATGGGTCAATGCAATTTTTCATTGATTATCGTAAGATCAAAAAGATCATGATATATAAAACGTATCATATACCATGGATACAGAACTTGTTTGATCAGCAATGAGGATCACAATACTTCTACAAGGTGGATCTTTAGTCAGAATATTATTATGTAGGGGTGAAGAAGGAAGATATCTCCAAGAATGGATTTCATACAATGTATGGGCACTATGAGATCATAATGATTCCATTAGGACCCACTAATGCTCTAGAAATCATCATGGATTTAATTAATAGAGTTTTTATAGATTACCTTTAAAAAATTGGTTGTATTTATAGATGATATTCTAAATACTCCAAATGAAAAGAGGTGCATGAGGAGTATTTGACCACTATGTTAAAGGCATTAAAAAGGATAATCTTTATGAAAAGTACAATAAATGTGAGTTTAGGTTGAAGGAAGCTTCTATCTTGGGACACATCATCAAAAGAAATTGGATATATATATATATATATACCCTTCCATGACATGATAAATTTAACGATGGATGAGGCCAAGATCTATGATAGATATCCAAAGTTTCAGTGGGATAGATGGGTATTATCGCCGATTTGTGACAAATTCCTCACAATTATTGAACCCTATTACCAAGATCACTTGGTAGGGGGTAAATTTTTAATTGAATGATGAATCGGAAGAAAGCATCAAGGATCTCAAAATGAACCTTATAACTGCCCATGTTCTCACACTACCAATAATCCAATAATTTTTTGTGGTATTCAGCAATGCTTCAAAAAAAGGATTGGATTGGGTGTTAATGTAGAAGGAAAAATTCATTGTCTACGCCTCAAAGAATTTTAGAATTCATTTGAAAAACTATCCAACACATGTTAAGTGGTTGGATTCAGTGATCTCCACTTTGAAAATTTTGTGGAATTATCTCTTTAGGAGAATTGTAATATATATATATATATATATATCACAAAAGTCATAAATATATATTCACAAAAAATAGATGAAAATGTGCCAATGAAGATAGTAAGAGCTAGTAAAGGACTATGACTTATCCATTCACTACCATCCTGTTAAAATTAATAAAATGTTGGATTCTCTATGTATAATGGTTCTGATAATTTTATAATTGATTATAATTGAGAAGGATCCAATCGTAATTAAATTTAAGAGGATGGACATGGGAATCATAAAGGAAGAAACATCATAAATAATTTCACAAGTTATTTCTCATCTGTCTATTCATGAAAGGTTAAACGATGCATAAAATTATAATGTGGGAATTCATAAGAAAGTGGAAACTATAAGAAAAGTAAAATTCTTAGAGATTTATGTTAATGAAGATGTAATTGTGAGATTATGGTTAGGACTACGTGTTCCATCAAATCCTATTTAAAAGAATGAACTATTTGATGATGAGAACAGTTTGAATTTATCTATTCAGCCAAGAAACATAAATATATATCACGAGATCTGATTGAACTATTAGTGGGACTACATGAAGAGGGGGATCACAAAATATAAATCAAATGATTGTTATTTCGTCAAGTGAAGGCTTAAAGGAAGATGTTAATAGGATGATGCAACCATTACCCATACCGACATGGTAGTGGAAAAAATCACCATGGACATTTTCAATGTACATATGAAGTAATCTAATGGAAATAATTCTATATGGGTTTTTATGAATTATCTTAATAAGACTGAACACTTCATTGTAATTTGAGTGGATTTCTCACTAGATTAATTTTCACAGATATACATCTGAGAAGTGGTGAGGCTGTATAGAGTACCACTATCAATTATGTCTGATCAAGATCCTAGATTCACCTATATGTTTTGGAAAATTCTGGAGAATGATCTAAACATTGATATGAAGTTTAGAATGTCTTATAACCCTGAAAATGATGGCCAATTTGAGTGGACTATCCAAACACATGAGGACATCTTGAGAACATTCTCAAATGACATCAAAGGAGGATGGGACCAACATCTTCCTATGGTTGAGTTCTCTGACAACAATAACATCCACTCGAGCATCCATATAGCTCCCTATGAAGCTCTTTATAAAAATCATTACAGAATAATGGTATGTTGAGATGATGTTGGGGAAAGAAAACTTCAAGGTCTTGAAATGGGTGAAGAAATGGTGGGGAGGATTATGACCATTTAGCAGCCCATCAAGGCTTCTCAGAGTGAATAGATGATCTAGGATAAAAATTGTTCATGGGACCTAGAGTTTGATGTTAGAGACATGGTATTACCCTACATATCTCCATGTAATAATGTGATGTGATATGTGAATAAGGGAAAGAGTAGTATAGGGTACATCAGGCCTTTTGATATTCTTGATCACATCAGAGTGGTAGCCTATCGACTAGGACCCCAAATTAACTTATCTCAAGTACTTGATATATTCCATGTATCCCTCTTGATAATTTACATATCATAACCCTCACATGTACTCAATCCAAAGGTGGTACTATTGGAGAATGAAATTTCCTACGAGGAGGAGTCGGTGAAGATCTTATATTAAATAGAATAAATTCTATGAAATAAGACGATGCACCTTGTCAAAGTGATGTGGAGAAACAATAAGTTTGAAGAAGTAATGTGGGAACCAGTGGAGTTAATGAAGTATAATTACCCTCATATATTTTAGTCTTCGAAAATGAAATTTCACGGGTGAAATTTCTAAAGGGGGGAAGATTGTAACGACCTGAATTATTAAATATAAAATTCATTTTTCGGATTTATTTAAATGTATATTATGTAATATGTTAATAGAAAAACACATGCACTCCTTTTGTTTTATCCTATCATATTTAATTGACCATTATAAATCATTACTGTTGATGATATTATCATTGAACAGTGATCACATGATTTATATTAATATATTGTCCTAAAAAATAAAATTGTCATAAACAAAATATATCATTGCTACAACTAGTTTTATAATTCCTTATAAATCCCATTTATCAACGTTTCTAAGGGAGAAAACATTTTTGGTCTTTTCTGTCAACCGTGCAAATGCTGAGATCCAACAACTTAAGAATGAGTGAAACTGTTTATAGGGAAAGTTAGAGCTCATCGATAACACAACCCAAACCATGTTTGTCAAACCACCCCCATAAAGTTCCCACCACTGTACACCTTACTCATTGGTATTTTGATTGTGTATTAAAGGTATATTTATCAAGACCCAATAAATATTATTATGTATGTTATTTTTTATATAATAATGAATATATTTTTCTCTTATTTTTTTAATTCTTAAATGATTTTTTTTATTTTGATGCAATAAATCTCAAATTGTACTTTTGGTTAATATTAAAATTCAATTAATGAATTTATGAATTTCTTGTATTGAAATATATAATATTTTAATAAAATATAACTTTAAAATAATTTTTATTAAATATTACTGATCATATGAACTTTTATGAAGTCAAATGCTATTTTCTTATTATGGTTTGAAAACTGTTATATTCAATAAATGTATGTCATTATTTTAAAAGTGAAAATTCACATGTTTAGAACACTGTTTATAAAAAATGAATATTATTTTTGTAATCAAAATTTATTACTTTTGAAATGGTTAATTTTTCATACTTTTCTAAAATAGTCAATTTTTTGGGTAAATATAATACCTTATAAATATACCTAGTGTTTTATGACAACATAATGACCAAGTGTGATATAATAAGTAATATAAATGGAAAAAAATACCAAATATATGTTTTTATATAAAAAAATCTGATTTAAAGTTTATTTGATTTATTTTATAATTCCTTTGTGAATCCTCTAAAACTTATCATATATTTTAAGGCTTTAAAATCATTTATTTATGAGTGTGATTTGCCTCCACATCACAAACTATAATATTTTAAATATTTAGTACTTGGACATATAAAATAATGTAATACACTCCCATTGGGTAGAAACCACATGAAAAATAGTCAGATGGTTTGTGGTTAGGAATATTTTATTATGTAGAGTCCAAAACCTATATAATATAGAAATACCCCTCCTTTCCTATATAAACCCACCTAAGCTTCCATGTATCTTCACTTAAACTCATTTTATCACATCTATACTCTTCCATCTACAATAAAGTGACCTCCCAAACATTCCCAATCTCTCAATAAGTCCTTCACAAACCTTTGGAGTCACACATTCAATTAGGGGACCTTCTTCTCATCCTTTCATATTCAAGAATCTTCTTTGAAATTATTTCTTATAATTTCAATTTTTTTTTATTTTCAGTCATTTATAATAATTAAATTATTTTCCATTTAATGTTATTTTAATGTGGTATAATTTATCCACCCCCATTTTAACAGTTATCTAAGCCATTACTGTGCCTAAATTCTATAAGGGATCCTCACATCCTCTTCTTTATAAAAGTTTATTTATGAAGTTATGAATTCTATTTACATTTTCTAATTTTTGGAAATATCATTATATGACCCTATTACTTACCATGTTATGTTTAAATTATGACATACACATTTTTCTCTCATTAATCATTTTTATGAATTTTTATGTAACGTCGTTATGCTTCGAAAATTTCAATGTTATTTTCCATGCCAAAATAATTCTATAGTTAATGCCATAACCATTTTTATATAAAGGAAATTCACCTTTATGACCATATATTTATTTATAGGTGACTTAATTATATTTACTCCACACTCCTTAATCCTTGAATAAATTATGATGATGATTGTACCCATGTTTTATGATCTATGTGGCATACATAATCATCACAATGAAATGAATATTATGGGTGTGTCTGTATATCACTCCAATGAATTGGGTAATGTTTAGTATCATGATATTTCATGTTGGGACAGGTGGTGAACATGATTCCTTTATATTACGTTTTCCACCATGGGTCTTGGTGGATTTATCTCTAACATAAGTTTATGATGTAATATTTTACATTGTTTCCATATTTCCCGGGTTTCCTTTATGATTAACATGTTATATCGTGTCTCATTGTTTATGTTAATTATTCCTACTCTTCATATGCCCCCTTGATATGCCTATTTATTTCACATGTATCATATTTTTCTTGTTATGACTTGTTTATTCCCCTTGTGGGCTATATATCTCACCCTATTCTTATGATTTCCCCCATGTTATCCCATGAAGTATTATGTATGAAGGAATATTGTGAACATGTTATAGAGGTTTCCTATAAAGAAGATTTATTTCCATGTTTTCAGTTGTTATGTAATGTAACTAATTCTCAAATAGAATATATTTATTGATATTGTGGTTTTTATTAAATGTAATTTTAGGAAATAAATCAAGTATTAATGTGAAATAAAGTGTAGGGTGGTTATATACTCATTTCATGCAATGTGACCCAAAATGATGGATTTATATATGTGTATTCGTGCATTGAAACACCATCCTCAGAATTAATATTTCCTTTTGTTTTAATCCATTTATAATGGATTATAGAATTTAATATTCGGTATTGAATGTATTCAATTATCTCACCAATCAGTTATAAATAAGGGGTTCAATTTTAGGGAACTTAATGCACTCGATGAATTTTCCATTCATGAAGGAGCATCAAGATTTTCCCTGAATATGTTCCCTTTATTGGATGTTTTTATGAATCATGTTTATTGGATTTTTTTGGAGATCACTAGGATCATGAAATTATTATATAATCTTTCATCTTCAGATGTCTCAACCATCAAAACATGTGATGTATCTAAAACCCTACTGAGAGTTTAGGCATCCTAAAATTGTGAACATGGTTTTAAAGGATGGTGATTCCCCCTTTTAGAAAGTACATCATTGTTAGTTTCACCTTGTAATCTTTCTCAATCCATCATACCGCATCAAGGAAGTATAATATTTCTAAAAAATTTAATGAATTAGGCTCTATTTTTAAAAATTTTAATTAAAAATCAATGTCAATTCATTCAGGGATAGATTTGTCTTCTTATTTGTTTTTCCGTATACTAAAAAGAAACATAATCTAATGCTCTAATAAAAATCGATGGAATTATTTTATTACATATTTTAAATGAGTGACACACAACACAATCCAATTACTACCATGGAAACCCTCATGATTTATATAGATTTTTCTTTAAAGAAAAATCATCTTTGAAATCATTACTACCATAAACCAAGTATTGGTTTTTAGTTTTATCATCTCCGATATAAAAAATAGAAATATAAACATAACAATATCATGGTTAGGATAAACCATTCTAGTTAAATATTTTTCAAAAACATAGTTTCCGAACTTGATGCATGTTATGTTATAGTTTATACTCATATCTCATTTTTCATGAAAAACTATGAAACCCATTCTATAATGGACACCATTTTAATTATCCAAATTTACAATAGTTTCAATAATTTTTCCTATTCAAAAATGGTGAACAACCATGGTATAAAACTTCTTAAACCACACTTTTAAACAACCCTATTTATATCATGCCCATGAAAAATCTAATTTTTACCTAATGTGCAGTGAGCATGGATTCTTAATTCTTCAGAAACAGATGAAATTAAAAACTAGCATGGTTTGTTCATATTAAAATTTTTACCTAATCTAAAAAATCACCAAAATATAATTTTCAAGATCACATGATGGGTTTTCAAACCAATAAATTCCAAAATTGGACTTTTACATGATGTAAAAGAAGGGAAAGTATTATAGTTCTCCATCCTAGTGACTAAAATTTTAGATTACCTAAATGAAACAAAAGTTAAACCCTACAATTGTTTATAAAATCATGTCTTGGTTCTTCTAAACTATAATATTTTAGCCCGTACCCTATGGTTCACAGCCTTTTTTGTCAAACCCTTTGTTGACCATTTATCTTCCCTAAAATCAACCCCCGTAACTAAATATCATTAACCCTAATTTACTTCCCTTTACCTCCGGTAACATTTTTTAATGTCTTGAATCACTAAAATGTTTTCTCATTACTAAAAAATAATCAAACTTTTAACCATTACATCATACTCAAATAAAGCCCTATTAACCCTCAATTTCCAACATAAACCATCAACTTATTCTCCCATGGCACAAACCACTAATGATATGAAAATTTAGAGGCATAAATGGAAATAAATATAAGAAAAGGAACACCATATACAAAATGTACAATGAAATAACACTAATATAATTAAACATCCTTAAACCCACAAACAAAGAAACCCAAAAATAACTTAGAAACATTTCTCCATGTTAAACCCCAACAATATACATCACATACTTATAACTTTATTTATATGTATCATACACCCTAGCCTTCATGTATCATAAGGGTTGATTGTACAATGTTCTTCAAATTTGATCCTTCATTCAAGAAATCATTCTTGAGAATCAGGTTTTCCAATAAATAAATTGAATTTGATTATTTATCATCATATAAAATGTAAATATATAAGTCATTAGTCCCATATATTTTATTATCCATTAGTTTGGAGGATATTATCAATGAATTTTTTTTAAATATCTAGTTATAAAACATTATTATTGTTAACAAACAGAATAATATGGATATTACACTAGATTTCTAGAATACACTAACTATGATATTAAGATAATATTTTATAGAATGGATTCCCAAACTTATAAAGTAAGTATAATGATTTTTTTCTTTTACGGTATTAATTTCAAAAAAAAAATATTTATGAGTACAAAAAATAAGTGAAAAATATATGAAAACATAAAACATTAAAAACTGGAGATATTTTGTGAATGATTCATAGGATAACAATTATATAGACAAGTCAAATATTTCCCAAATTAAATATCCAATAATGGGTATTATTCATCAATACATCATTTCCTCATGACTACCCAATAGGTAGAGCCAAATAGTGTTGACTCAATATGATTTCAATTTTATTTATACCATGAAGAAAGAACCATCACCAGATATGACTCATTTATCATTCTTTCATTACCATGATATTCCCCATAATACTAGTAGAATAATCAATGATGTACTTTTCATTAACCAATTGTTCAAGACTTTAAAAAAAATTTAATATCTCTTAGGTCATATCTTTATAATATAATATCTACTAGATTTAAAATAAAAGACTTCAAAATATAGGGATAGTGTTGATTGTATGTAAGTGTTTTTTGTTAAGGATATATTTTCTCCACCACTGGAGTAAAAGGATAAAATCTAAAATTTTATTTGAGACTCATATACTATTCTCTAGTATTATGGTATCACAAAAAAAATAAAACATGGATATCATGATTATTAAAAATGTTTTAAAAATTAAATCCAAATTTGATTACATGACTAGGATACAAAAATAATCATTATAGGTTGTGAGAATTATCATGGATAAGGGAAAAATTTAACTCAGACCAAGCCCCATTCCATCTCAACCACCTATGAATGAGGTTTCACAACAATACTTTTCCTAAGGGATGATAGATTTTGTTAACCTATTTTAATCATCTCTACATAATAATATTACTATAACACCTTCTATGACACCCACTACTATGGTACTACCACCTGATCT
The DNA here is from genome assembly GCA_963277665.1 of Viscum album. Classification (NCBI taxonomy): domain Eukaryota; kingdom Viridiplantae; phylum Streptophyta; class Magnoliopsida; order Santalales; family Viscaceae; genus Viscum; species Viscum album. The sequence goes on from OY728145.1 coordinate 541,030,717, forward strand.
TGCTACTATAGCTCACTATACTACTCCAAAGAAATCATATTTTTAAACAACATAAAAGTTTAAAAATATTTTTGATAAATTCCAAGAAAAAGGTGAAAATTAAATAAAGGATAATTATGATAAGATAATGAAATTAAATGAATAAGGAAATAAAAAAATGTGAAGTGGTGATAGATATTGGTTTGTAATATTAGGTTATTTTTAAAATTTTTGAGCCTGAATCCCAACAAATGGAATCTAAAAATCTTATTAACTTGGTTCTAGAGAAAAGAAAGACTTTTATTCTAATTAAAAATATCATTATTTTATATTGTGAAGTGGAACTACGCATTATAATCATTGAACCTACATGTGTATCCCTAGTAACATAAGTTAATTTTTCCCTGGTGCCATTATAAATCATTCTCCTTCTATATAGACTCTACACCCAACTATTAATTAGCACAATGAATTGGAAAATAATTTCAAGGAAGTAAAAAATGATGAACAAGAATCATCCTGAATTAACAAATGACAATATAATGGAATAGGTTTGGGAGTACTGATTGGCTAGATATATGAAGACTTAGTGTGTCGTTTTATGTCAATTTTTTTGACATTTTTTACATTTTGACATGTTTACATATTTAATTTTATTCTATAATTCCATTCACTAACCTTGCTGAGAATTAATGAAACAAATACATTTGTTCATTTCCATATTTATGGAATAGAATTTTATTATATATCAATATATATTAATTGAGTATAATGATATATTCTGTAGTTTATAATAGATTTTTTGTATCATAAGATATAAAACTTTTCATGAGAAATAACCACAAAATAAAATAATGTACTGGATGAATACAAAAAACATTACATAGGGAAGTTTATATTTCACTATTTTATATTTCTCATTCAATATTTTTTTCATTCAAAATCAATTTTATCATTATTATTATTTATTTAGACATTATCCAATTTGATCAATTTTATAATTATTTTTGGGACCTCAATAATTTTCAATAGTTGTTTTTTTAGACCCATTTATCAAGGAAATATTTCTCTTAGAAATGATATTTTGACATATGTAATTTTTTCAAAGATCATGGGTATAAAATATAAAATTTTATAGGTATAAAAATTCATTAAATAACATGTTTATTTGATTGATGAGTTGAAGCATAGATGTTTGAGAGTTTTTTATACAAATATTCATAACAATCTTCACCTAGGATGGAGGGAACACATAGTACATATTTGAAAAAAAAATATTATAGGAGAAATAAGTAGGAAACTAAATACTTCAATTGAAGCACATAGAGATATGTACAGAGATATGTGAGAGAAATAAAATTTAATAATTGAAAATGATAACTCTATCCAAGATATACTCATTGATAGAAATGTTACCAGTATCCATCCATGAAAATATTTAACTATCTCCCACAAATATTCAGTTTAAATGTTCCTTCAAGAGCTAAGATAATGGAATATCTTAAAATTGAATTAATTTCTCATGGTACTCAATATATAAGTTAACACCAATACAAGATTCATTACTTCATTTCTCTTTTGAAAAAACCAAAACATTCATAAGAATCAAGAATCATAGAAAATAGGTTACTCAAATTATATTTTCATTTCGACCTAGTAAGCATTATCCAACGAATGGATGTGTGGTGTTATTTATGATGATATTTTTTTTATATTGATAGTGGGTAAAACAATCAACATTGATAATTTTTTTAAATGTTTTTTTCATTCAGAGTAGTTAAACACACTAAATTAGAATTCTTTAATATCCTAACCTACTATGTTTTCAACTGTATATATATATATATATATATATATCTCATCTCTATAAGGATTTATATAAAGACACTATGCGAGAAATGTATATTTGTGACGGGTCAATGGCCCTTCACAAATAACCTGTCGAAAGGGGTTATTTGCAACAGGGTAATCGGCCCTTCTCAAATAACTATTATTTCTTATGCAGAACTAACCACCCATCGCAAAAGGTTTGGTGTGAAATATGCACCAAACTGCGGGTAAGGCTATTTGCGACAGGTTCCTAATCCCATCGTAAATAACCGGTAGCTGTTCTTAGTATTTGTGACAGGATACTTGCCCTTGTTGCAAATGCTTTGTCGATAGGTACTATTTATGATGGGACCCATCACAAATAACTTTTTAACGACCCATTACAATTAATGTGGGTAGAGGCATTTGCGACATGTCACATTGTAAATACTCTAACCTATATATACCTCCATCTGTTTTTCCTCTCATTTAACTCTTTTCTCAACTTCTCTCTCTATCCCTACTGAAAAAGTTTCTTTTAAAATTTATCATAGTTCAAATATTTAAATCGGAGCATTATTTGCAACTTTAATACTCTGAAAGTTTCAGTTTCGAGGTATTTTTCTATTTTTTTATTGTTTAGTCAATTCATTTTATTTTAAATTATTTATAAATTTTGTTAATTAGATGAAAATTAATTAAATTATAATTAGATATTTGTTTTTCAGTATTTTTTTTATGAATAGTTATATCTAAGTGTTAATTAGCAATAAATTGTAATAATTAATAATAATTTTAAATAATTTGTAATAATTAGAAATAACTAGCATTAAATAATAATAACCAGTAATAAATTGTATTAATTAGTAATGATTAGAAAAATTAGTAATAATTAAAAATAATTTGTAACAATTAGAAATAATTAGAAATAATTAGAAAAAATTAGAAAAAAATCATAATAATTAGAAATAATTATGAACAATTAGTAATAAATTTTAATAATTAGTACTATTTAGTAATAATTAGGATTAATTAGTAGTAATTATGATTAATTAGTAATAAATTTTACTAAATAAGAACACATTTTATTAAGAAGTAATAATTAGTAATAATTAGTAATGAACTGTAAGAAATAGTAAGAAATAGTAAGAAATTGTAATAAATTGTAATAAATAGAAATAAATAGTAATAAATACTAATAAATAATAATAAATAATAATAAATTGTAATAAATTGTAATAAATTGTAATAAATTGTAATAAATTGTAATAAATAACAATAATTTGTAATAAATTGTAATAAATTGTTATAAATAGTAATAAATAGTAATATTTAGTAATAATTTGTAATAATTAGTAATAATTAGTAAATAATTTGTAATAATCTGTATTAATTGGTAATAATGAGTAATAAATTATAATAAACTATAATAAATTGCAATAAATTGTAATAAATTCTAATAAATTGTAATAAATTGTAATAAATTTTAATAAATTGTAATAAATAGAAATAAATTGTCATAAATAGTAATAAATAGTAATAAATAATAATAATTCCTAAAAAATATTAATAAATTCTAATAATTAGTAATAATATTTAATTATTAGTAATAAATCCTTATAATTAGTAATAAATCATAATAATTAGTAATAATTAGTAATAAATAGTAATAATTTGCAATAATTCGTAATAATTCGTAATAATTAGTAATAATTTGGATTAATTAGGTTTGATTAGTAATAATTAGTAATAATTAGTAATAATAAATATTAATTAGACCAATTAGGATTAATGAGTAATAATTAATAACTATTAGTAATAATTAGTAATAATTAGTAAAAATTAGTTCTACTAAGTAATAATTAGTAATAATTCCTAATAATTAGTAATAATTTGTAATAATTCATAATAATTCCAAATAATTCTAAATTATTATTATTAATTCTAAATAATTAGTAATAAATCCTAATAATTAGTAATAAATTCTAATAATTAGTAAAAAATCTTACTAATTAGTAATAAATCCAAATATTTAGTAATAATTCCTAATAATTAATAATAATAAAAATAATTAGTAATAATTCTTAATAATTAGTAATAAATCCTAATAATTATTAATAAATAGTAATAATTATTGATAATTCCTAACAATTAGTAATAATTACTAATAATTTGTAACAATTACTAATAATTAGTAGTAATTCCTAATAATTAGTAATAATTCCTTACAATTCCAAATAATTCCTAATAATTCCTAATACATAGTAATAAATGGTAATAAATAATAAGAAATAGTAATAAATAGTAATAATTCCTAGTAATTAGTGACCCTTTGGGGTTTTAATAGAACCTCTACGATGTCAACATCCATCTCGAGAGGAGCTCACAGAGAGTCACCCTCATCTCTTGCACAATATTAGGAGCAGTTGCGAGCTCAAAGTGAGTTGATATGGACTATGTATTAGGAGTTGAAGGGGATACTTTAGTGGCAGTAACAGCAACATGAAGAGTCCTCCTGTAGCAATAGTAGCATCAAGAATAGATGCAAGATGATATGCATCGTTTGTGGCAGGAGAAGGAGAAAGAGATGAACTACATGGGACGTCTGACTCGCAGTTTAGGGATGGAGTTCCCTCTACCTCTTCTGGACGATCCACCCCCACAGTGATGTATTTTTAGTTAAAGGTGAAACATTTCAAGGTGTTTTTTGTAATATTAACTATTAATGTTTTAAATAGTGTTTTTTTATATTTTCTTGAAAATTATAGTATTTTATTATTTAATTAATATTTTGTTGTATTTATTATTTTATTGATTAATATATTCCAATATTTCCATGAATACTCAGGTTTGTATTGTATTGCTAATATTATATTTCATTAATATTAATAATCTTATTATAATATTAATTAATTATTTTATAATTAATTTTATTTTAAGAATATTAATATTTTTATATTACATTATATTTATTATTTTATAAAAAATTTTATTTTATTAATATTAATATTATGATTTTATTTATATTAGTATTATATTATCAATAATTGTATTTTATTTTTTTATTTTTTTATTTTTAATTTTTTTAACTATTTGTGATGGGTCGTCACAAATACTAATTGCGACGGTCCATCGAAAAAAGGGTTTTTTTAATATTCAGTGGATTATTTTGTGACAGTCTATCATAATTAGTAATTGCAACGGACCTTCGCAAAAGAGTAAGAAATGGGAAACTATTTGCGAAGGGTGGCTAGTCCATCGTAAATAGTTTTATAAACTAATTGCCAAAAGTTTTTTACGATGGGTCTATTGCCCATCGCAAATAAAAAGTTTTTGCGACGGACATTCCTAGAAAGTAATATTTACAAGTTTGTTTTCAACAAAGGGTTATTTGTGACGGGTCCCTATTGCAAATAACCCATCATAATAAGCCATTTTTTCTAGTAGTGAGAGATTCTTCATTTGAATATGACTTTAATGGTTAGAAAACATAAAATTTCATGTTTTCATTTTTCTTATTATAAACTAAATACCCAAAAACTATAAACTACTTCATGTTTTTATTTTCCAAATAAGAAAAGAATGATTAAACTTCATCAAAACCCAAGGCTATGAAAATAATGCAATAATGAATTTTCATTTCAACAACATCATCGGGGTGAGAGATAGAAAATTAATTACTTAGTGATTCCCTCCCACCATCTGAATCAATATATCTATCCAAGGTCATGTCAGTGGACTTAGAATAATGACTAGAAGAAAAATATAACTTTTTGGGTGATAAAATTCTTGATGAAGAACATTTTGAAGAAAACGTATAAAAGAAGTTAGAGTATTCAAATAAGGAACAACATTTTGATTATCCAGATATTATGTTGAGGATTTATTATCATAACCGTAATGGGATCTCAATCCACATATACTTCTCAAGGGAAAAAACAACCCTAAGCTCATGATATCTTGAAGAAAATTATGAACGGTTGACATTGGCCCCCAAAATCAAGATCAGTCATCCATAGTAGGAATTTGTGTCCCTACACCTATAAACCTAGAAAAAATTGAAGAATATCTTCATAAAAAATATATAGGAATAATCCATCCATTCCATATTGTATATAAATAATGGTTATAAAATTTTTCTAATATATTATTTATATAAATTTTAGTAATTGAACTCCACTCCAATGTAATGGTTTAGGGACCACATTTTATCAGAGTCCTTATTTTTGATGTGATGGTTATTAGAGAATTGAACTAAAAAATATGGATAGTTAGACCCTCAATGACTACCCAACTCCAAAGAATAGAAAAAGAAAACCCCTCAGTCATATATATAGACCACTTAAATCCTTTCATTAATAAATTAAATACTCTATGTTTACAGATTCTTGTGTTGGTAAAGCTTACGTTTGTCTTCAAATCAATGGAGCACATAACCATTATTAGAAATCCTATTTAAATGACTTGAAAACCTAATTGAATCAAATGTGTGTTGAATTAATGATAGGATATATAGAGAAGAATATAAAAAATTAATGATGGTTAAATTTTAATATATTTAGAAAATCATAATAGATTAATTTAAAAAATCACTATTTGGATGAATTATAAAAAAGATATACTAGAAAAGGGCAGACCATCTCATGTAATGAAAGTGGGAGAGGATATCATAACATGATTTTTTCATGGATCCATCTCTATTGTAATAACCTCTATTAAGAGATTAATATATGAATTCTACATATTTTCTTTTCATTGTTGATTGAGTGGTTATGAAATGAATTATTTATATTTAATTTTCTAAATTAAAACATTAAAATATAATATTTCATAGAGTGTATCCAAATTAAATTAAAATATTAAATTTATAGTTTATACAAAAGAAACATAAAAAATATGGTGTGAAAACTAAATTAATTTACCTTGGATAGAATTTTATGTGTAAATATTCCCATTACTTATTCTAACCATATCAAATAGTAATGAGGGTAGATTAATAGTGAGGATAAAGGTTTTAGTTTTAGTTTAACATCCAATGTTTTTTTTATGATTTATAAATAATTCAAACTCATCATATGATCATGATGTTATTATTATAATTAGTTATAGGATGTGGTAAAAAAGTTAATGATGTTAAATATGGGGCTTGTTTCACACATTAATTTAGTTAGATAAAAGTGAAAAATAAAAATAACATTCTCAGTAGTCTAAGTATTTTATATAATATCTATTAGAAATTAAATTAATAAAAAATATAAATATAAATAAATAATAAAGGTTCTTATTAACAAGAATAATTTTAAGAATGAATACATATTTTTTATCTTAGAATATTGTTTACTATTTTGGAATTATAGAGTTAAAAGTGTATAAATATTTATATTAACGATCTTTTTTGTTTTAGAACCTAGTTTATCAAGATGGTTAATTAAAATTATCCTCTAGGAAGAGTTGTTTCCTTTTAGATTATAGTTTAGTTACATTTATTAAGGATAATAAAATTTCTTTGTGTAAGGTAATTTTATATTTAATTTGTTTAAAAAAATTTAGTGTGGATTTTATTGTTAATTTTTCAACTTTTTATGTTTTCAAGACAGTTTATTCTATTTGGATACATTATAAATTGTTGTAATAATATGAAAATAAAATAAAAAACATTCTATGATATCAAAATAACAATATCATGGTTATTTTTTAATCATAAGCATAAATTACATGGAAAAATAATGGATAATGTGTTTAAAATAATGGTAAAACCATGAGTTATCCATAATTAATCAATTATGTTGTGGTTTGAGACGAGGGGGATATTTTTTAGAACTCCTGGTTTATAAATATAATGATATTATTGAATGCATTAATATCCTATTTTTATCTCTTTGTGTAATGAATATGATGGAATTTCAAATAAAACCAGTTATATATATATATAAACTAATACATGTTTTCTCACAAACCAGATCTGGTCACCACTATTACAAGAACCAAATATAGCCCATGACATGTCCCAAAGGGCGCGCCATATCCCCACAGGATGGAACAAGTTCCTAGGTATCAATAAATCTAGTTTCTATATGATATACCTGAGTATGAAAGCATAATACATTAAAAACATTAAATAATAAGAATATGAAACTTTCATGCCAAACAAGACTTCATGAAAAACCATAACTGAATAAATGTTTTAAAACAAAGTAAAATATTTAGAAAAATAGAAGAAAATAGAATAAAATCAACCAAAAAGAATCCACATGACAAAGGGTCTTCACCACTGAGCTGCCTCTATAACATCGCATTGTAGGAGGGAACTAACAACCTGAACCGCCTTCACCCGAGGCATTGCCTTTACCTGAGTCCAACATAATCAAGTCTACTTACACCCAAGGGGTGTAACTAGGGTTTGATCCTAATAAAAATAGTATACCACCAAAATATTCCAAATATTATTCAATACATGGTGAAAAATAAAGCGGTTTTAATATGTAATGAAAAGAGCTGTAATTTCCATGAAATGAAACATTCAATTAAAAAGGTTTCCAAAATAAAACATTCATAATGTTAAAACATTTGAATAATAAATTTTAGATATTGTAATATACATCCAAACACACCATAATAAATGTTTAAATACCACAAATCCAATGATCACCAAAACCGAGAACACCCCTAAGCAACTAGATAGTCTCAGGACCAATGTACCTCGTACCTCGGTGTAAAGTAACAATGTCACAAATGCTTTCCCGTGCATGAGCCACTAGTAGGGAACATATCCATAGCCTATTTGTACCCAAAAATCATCCATATAGTTTAGTTAGAGTTGTCGTTATCCATTTTTTTCAATAAAATAGGGACAAAACCCATCTGAATCACTAGTCGTAATAGTACAATTCCGCCCACTTAGGTACCCGGGATTCCCCCTTTCTGCTAAAAAAATTTCCAAATAAAAATTAAATCTATTTGAATATAAAAATAACACTAACGGTCACAAATAAACAATAAAATATCTATACACACTTTATACCACTTAAAAAAACAACAAATCATTTTGATTTTCAATAAACAACTTCTCAAAATCTTGCATTTTTTTGCACCCAAAATCTTTGAAATATCCAATTTTCACAACATTTGAATATTTACAAGTCACAAAAATAGAAATGGAATCCCAAAACATATTAATGAAAACAAAAAATCAATTTTAGGGCAGCCATATATGATTTAAGAAGTGATATCATTGTAAAACCACCATTTTCACCCAACATGGCGCTTAAAAATTCATGTGATTCACAAAAGCTACTAAATTAAAAATTTACAGAAAAAAGAATAATATAAACATTAAAGATATTATTTAAAACCCTAATAAATTTCAATAATATAATCTGATTAATTAAATGGTATCCCCAAATTAATCAATAGAATATTTCATTGAAAAACCCCCAATTTCACATAAAAATGGCACTAAAAATTCATTTTCATTACAAACACCTCTAAAACCAATTTACACATTAATAATAAAATTTAATAATCATAAAAATACCATAAACACAACAATCTAGTCCCATGGATTGCATACACAATGGAATCAACTACCAAAAGTGTCAAAAACCTCAAATCTTGGTGCGAAAGTTAAACCGTGCCACATCCATATCACAAAGGAGTTAAAAAAGACCTAAAACCAGAATTTCAGACCATTATACACAAGAAAAAACCCTAATTTATAAACCCTACTTCATAAACATTAGGAACTTCATGAATAAGGGAAGAAACCCTAATTAAATGGGAGTAAGAAGGATGGAAACCCACTTACTTGAGGGATCTTGAAGAAATCTCCCAAAATACACCAGTATCAGAATTTCCAAACAGCCAAATATTTAAATGATGTTAAAAATGTGTTAGGAGGTCATATAGGAACTGGAATGGGGGTAAAGAGTGAGAAATGAATGAGTTATGAAGGAAACAAATTACAAATTCAAATCTAGATGATTGGAGAAAGATTGAGATGATTTTCCTTAATCTGTGATGGAAATGAGATAAAATGAGGGATAAGAGAGGATGGGGTAGTTCCTAGGGATATTGGATTCTAGTGGGAGTTAGAATCACTAAAATAGAGTAAAAAATGAATAATTTATTAAATTAGCAATGTTTTTTAAAACTGGAAATGAAATTCTTGGCTTCCTCAATTCCTTATATAAAACCCCAAATACACCATTATTATGGATTCATAAAGGGTCCAAATTAATATTTTAGTTTTACTAGGTCAGGGGAGGAAATTTTGGAAGTGGAATGGGTGCAATATATTTAAAAACTAAAGAGTTATAAAAGAAACAAAATTGGTTTTTAAATCTGGAAATGGGCTCACGATTTGGTGAAAATCATGAAAACTCACTCATTCCTCCAAAAATGCATGGGAAACCCTAAAAAGAAAAAATGGAAATTAAATGAGAAATACGTTTAAAATAAGTCACGGATGTGAAAATTATACCCACCATGAATGAAGTTCTGCCTTGGAAAGTCAACCTGAAGGTTGATCAGAAAACAATAACGTGTACTCTTCCTCAACCCATGACTTCTATTCCCATTCTCATGTGTATCATTCCCATGATGCCAATGAACTTGAACCAGTGGAATAGAATTTCCTGGAATCACCTTTTCATGGAATTCCACTATTCTCACTAGCTTCTCAACAATAGATAAATCAAGCTCTATATCCACTCCTCCCAATTCAGTATGTGGGATGGATCCAGGTTGTATTTCTTCAACTAGGAGACATGGAAGACATCATGAATGGATGTCAACTAAGAAGGTAGGGCAAAACTGTATGCCAACTTTCTAATACTCTCAGTGATCTCAAAAGGTTCGAAATACCATGACATCATCTTCCCTTTCTTTTTCAATTGACTATGGCTCAGACGAGGGGCCACTTTCAAGAATACCCTATCACCCATGGAGAAATCTAGGTATCGATGTCTCTGGTAAATATAAGATTTATGGAAACTCTAAGCAATCAATAAGCACTTCTTGATTAGGTTGACCTTCTCAGACAACTCCTTCACCAGACTTGGCCCATGTAGGGAGGTCTCACCTACCTCAGCCCAACACAGGGGGACCGATAAGGCCGATCATAGAGCACATAATAGGAGGCATTCAAATCAAGGATTAGTAATAGTTATTATAATAAAACTCAACCAATCCTAAATGGATATCCTAAGAGCCTCCAATGTCTAGAACACATGCACAGAACATGTCCTCCAAAATATGATTCGCCCACTATGTCTGACCATCCGTCTAAGTGTGGTATGTCAAGCCCATCTTAATCTAAGACCCCTAGGCCTTCTAAAGGCCTTCCCAAAACCAATAAGTGACATGTGGGTCTCTATCTAAGACAAATGCTAATGGAACACCATGGAGCCTCAACACCTCTTAAAGATTCAAACGGCCCAACTCATCCACTTTAACTGTATCTTTGATCGGAATGAAGTGGTCTTATTTGGTAAGATGGTCAATCACCCCCAAAAGGAAGTTCTTAACCCAAGGTTTATGAGTAAATCCATCAATGAAGTCCTCGGAGACCTCATCCTAGTTCCAGGTAGGAATGGGTAATGGATAGAGAAATCTATAGGGCCTATGATGCTCTTGTTTTACCTACTAGAATGTGTAACATCTCGACATGATGTCCATTATGTCTTGTCATATACCTAGCCACCAGAATTGTCGCCACACATCATAATACATCTTGGTGTCACCTGAATGGACAACCCACTAAGACTGGTGGCTATCCTGCATCACCACCTTCCTCGGAGATAATGGCAGTACTAAATGGACCTTGAAACATAAGCTGCACCTGGGAGATGATGGCCAATAATAGGAAATATCCCCACCATGAAGAAACTGTCTCGACTGATGACAAAGCTCATTACAAGGATGTTACTTTGGAATCAACTCCAAGAGAGATGGATTCAACTGAACACTTTCCAGGAACACACCCCTATTTTTCTCATTCGTCTCCACATGCTTCTGATCAAAGATCCACATCAAAGTCCACTCATCACTGGAATTCATCAAATAATGCATCGGAAATCTTCTTCTCAAGGATTTGGCCACCACATTACCCTTGCCTAGGGTATAGACAATGTCAAAGTCGAACCCCTGCATGTACTCGATCTAGCAATGCTACCTCAAGTTTAGGTCATTCTGTGAGAAGATATATGTCATGCTTTTGTGAACATAGTATACCACAAACTTCTACCCAAAGAGATAGTGATGACAAGTCTCTAAAGGATTCATCATAGCTATTAACTCCATGTCATTGGTTGGGTTACTCTAATCATATGCTCAGAGTTAGAGAGAGCCATATGCCACCATGTGATCATCCTGCATAAGCACGGACCCAAGACCCATACCTGAAGAATCGCAATAGACCACATACCCCTTCCCAGCCTCATAAAAAATCAGCACTGGGGGTCATAGTCAACCGGCTCTTCATCTCCTCGAAGGATTCCTAACATTATGGGCCCTATACAAACTTCACCCATTTCCAGGTGAGTGCGGTTATTGGTGAAGCATGTCGAGCGAAAACCCAAATGAATCGCCTGTAATAACCAGCCAGGCCACAGAAACTCATGATATCATTCTTTGGTTTCTCCTATTAAATAACCGCACTAATCTTCTCAGGGTCCACTGAAACTACCTTTACCGAGATAACATGTCCCATAAATTTCACCTTCCTAATCCATAAAGTGAACTTTGACAACATTTTATAGAGGAGGTGATCCTGAAAAGTGCCCAGAACGATCCTCAATTGATGTTCGTGTTCCTCCTCAGAGCCAGAGTATACTATAATGTCATCCAAAAACACCAAAATGAATTAATCAAGATACTGATGGAACACCATGACTATGTGTTCTGTAAGGACCACTAGAGAATTGGCCAATATGAAGGGAATGAACAAATACTCAAAGTGGTTGTACCTGCTTCAAAAGGCCTTCTTCGGGATATCTACGTCTTTCACCCTGAGTTGATGGTATCTAGAACACAAGTATATTTTTAAGAACCACTTTTCTGCCATTCAACTAATCAAACAAATAATCAATTCTGTGAAAAGGGTATTTATTCTTTATTGTTACCTTATTCATCTTCTGGTAGTCAATGCCCAATCAGAGGGATCCATCATCCTTTTTTGGGAACAACACAAGAGCGACCCAAGGAGAGATGCTCAGGCGAATGAATCCTTTGGCTTCCAAGATCTCTAGCTATATAATTAATTCCCACAACTTGGTAGGGGAGATGTGATATGAGGGAAGAGATATCAGCTATGTTCCCGGTAGCAGATCAATCAATAACTCCATATCCCACTTTGGGGGAAAACCTAAAAAATCATTTGGGAATACCTTTAGAAACTCATTCAATACATAAGGCATTGCACCTTATGGGGAAATAACATCATCCACTAACAAGATCAAAAATAACTAGAAGATAATAATTCCCAACTCTGGGATTGGAGGTCCTGCGCGACTCGACCGAGGATCCAATTTGTCCAAAAAAAATATGACGACTCCCATCAGGTTCCGTGAAACTCTCCTGCCGCCTGTAGAAATCGATGTCTTCCTAAAACTGTACCATCCAATCCATGCCATGTATCTTGTAGAAAAGATACATATCAGAGACCATGAGGTATAACTCCATATCAATACCTAACACAAAGAGCAAACACGACAGGCACTTGAGACCCTGATCCTTCTTCTTTCCCAACAACATCACCAACTACAACGCAAAAGACAACAATTCAGTTGGAAAATTTAGTGTGACCATAAAAAAACAAGAAATGAATGAAATAGAGGAACTAGTATAAAAAATAATATCATCTATAGAATATGTGATTGGAACGGTACCTCAAACTGTCGACAGTCCCACCTCTTATCCTGCTGGTGCCTGATCCACTACATGGAGATGTCCGAACTCTGCCTGAGGATAACTGATAGTTTGTGGTTGTTCCCTAAACATGATCTACCCAGATGATGACCCATCCCTACCACAATGGCCACCAAAAAGAGATCCCCCAGTCCTCGATGTCTTGAACTATGTCAGCACTCTCCTTGAGGCCACTGACCCTACCCCACATGGAAGTGGACATGCCACCCCGCAGAAGCGCTTCAAATTCCTTATGCCTCTACATTGGAAACAAGGATTTAGAGGAAGTGTGCATGCTAGTTGGATGTTCCCCGACTTCCCACACTAGTGTCAAATGGCCAATCTCACATCAGAAGCCATAGAAGAAATCTTCCTGGAGGAGTGGCCTGAACTGCCACCTCCTTTCATAACACGTTCTTCCCACTTCCTTTTCTTCTCTGAAGAGTTTTCACTGCCCAATACTGATACCGCTATAGAGATAACAACCATGCCCTTATGGTTAATCTCCACCATACACACCCAGTCAACGACCTCAGTATAGGTACTCATCATAAACAAGAAAACCAGGGAGTATATCTCTAGTCTCAAGCCTTTATCAAACATATGGGCCTTCTCTTGTTCATTTGAGAAAATTTCAGGAGCATACCGAACCAACTCTGAAAAATGGTTTGAATACTCCATGATAGAAAAATTCCCCTTAACAGGATCCATGAACTCTCGGGACCTAGCATATGCCAAGACCTCCGTGCAGTACTGCTTATTGAAGACAACCTTTTAATCTCCTCAGCACATCTTCTCATTCTCCCCAGTCTGAAGGACTGATTCCCACCACCTACGCTTGGGAAACTCCAACATGAAGTAGGCACATTTCACCCTGAGCTCCTACGGTGTATCATAGAACTCGAACATGCACTCTATCTTCTAGAAACATTCCTCTACTTCTCAGGGTTCTATTCTTCCTTAGAAGGTGGGAGGCTTATTTTTTAAGAACTCTTGGGACTTGTACTTTCTAGGACCAGTATCATCCTCTCTAACATGAGCTGAAATAGAATACAGTCCTTATCCTAGTTCCTGGATATCCTAGACCACACCTCGACCAGCCTCTGATCAATTGGTATGGGAGAACTCTCTTCAGCTTCTTCCTGTGGGCGTATGTGATCTTTCTAGGGAGGCATGTTGCTACAAAATGAAACAGTTACAATAGAATAGTCAATAACACATTTCTGAAAATTTTAATCAAATATATTAAATATAATTAATCAAAACACATTACAGTAATAAATGAAACAACTACTCCACCCCCACCCGATGTCCACATGTAGTCTGCATCCCACATGTCTTACCTGAAAGTGAAGTCAAATAAACAATTAAAATGTCCCATGGTAAATCGAGGTCTACCAAGAGAGGTGTGGGACAAGAACCCTACACATGACCAAAACTCTGAGTCCCCACAATCCTTTCTCCTATCTAGCCCGACTCATCCCAAAATAATAATTTAACTAAAAAACATAAACCTACTCTGATACCATTTTGTCACAAACCAGATTTGGACACTAATATTACCGATAAAATTTCTAGCCCTTGATAAGTCTTGAAGGGAGTTACTTATCCCCATGGGCTGGCACAAGTGCCTGGGTATCAATAAATTTATTTTCTGAATGATTTGAGTATGAAAGCATAATACATTAAAAACAACCAATAATAAGAATATGAAATTTCCATGCCAAACAAGACTTCATCAAAAACCAGAAATGAATACATGGTTTTAATCAAAGTACAAGAGGTCAAAAAATAAAAATATAAAATATAAAATCATATGAGAAGACTCCACATGACAAGGGGTCTTCACCCCCGATCCGTCTCCACAACCCCACACTAAAAGAGGGAACTAACAACCCGAACCACCTTCACCCAAGGCTTTACCTTTACCCGAGTCAAACATAATCAACTCTACTTACACCCAAGGGGTGTAAGTAGGGTGTTATACAAAGACCAATAGGATACCACCCAATTATTCTAAATAACATGCAATACAAGGTGAAAAATCAAGTAGTTTTAAAATGTAATTAAAAGAGGTGACAATTTCCAAGAAATGAAACTTTCAATTGAAAACATTTTTCAGACTAAAACATTAAAATTTTTAATTTTCATTAATAATACATGTTAGATATTTAAATTTACATCCGAAAACACCCTAATACAAGGGTAAATGCCACAAATTCAATGTGCACCAAAACTGAGAACGCCCATAGGCAACAATATAGTCACAAGCATTATGTACCTCGTACATCGGTGTAAAGTAACCATGTCACAATTCAATTCCCATTCACGAGCCACTTGTAGGGAACATACACCTAACCTAGTGGTCCCCAAGAATCATCCATATAGTTTATTTAGAGTTTTTTTTAACCATTTTCTCTACAAAATAGGGACAAAACCCATCTGGATCACTAGTCGTACTAGTTTATATCTGCCCACCTAGGTACCTGGGTTTCCCCCTTTGTGATCAAGCAATTTCAGCATACAACATACAACTGTTTGCATATAAAAAAAACCAATAATGTTAAGAAACAAAAAATATAGTATCAATACACACTTTATACCACTTAAAACACACAACAAAGCAATTTTATTTTTAATACACTACTTCTCAAAAGCTTGCCTTGTTTTGCACCCAAAACTCATTGAAATATCCACTCTACACAACATATTCATACTTAAAAGTAAATAAATTAGAAATGGAAGCCCAAAAAATATAAATCAAAACAAAAAAATCAATTTTAGGTCAGCCTCATATGATTTAAGAATTTATATTGTTGTAAAACCTCCATTTTCACACTACACGACACTTAAAAATTCATGTGTTTCACAAACACTATTAAAAAAGATTTTCGCTGCAACAACCATAGGATATCAACATTAAAAAAATTATTTCCAACCCTAATACATTTTAATAAAATAAACTAAGAAATTATAGGGTATACCTAAATTAATCAATTAAAGATGTCTTTGAAAACCCCGTTATTTCACATAAAAATAGCACTAAAAATTCATTTGATTTACAAACACCTCTAAAAACGATTTTAGAAACAATAATATAATTTAATAATCATTAAAATAAAATAAAAATAGCAATATAGTCATAAGGATTTCATACACAATGGAATAACCTACCACAAGTGTCAAAAACCTAAAATATTTGTGATAAAGTTCAATCGCACCACATCTGCACCACAAAGATGTTAAAACAGAACTAAAACTATAATGTCATACCATTAAACACAATAAACAACCCTAATTTCATAACCATACTTGTTTTACATTAGGAACTTCAAGAATAAGGGAAGAAACCCTATGTTAATGGGAACAAGAAGGATAGAAACCCACTTACTTGAGGGATTTCACAGATATATCCCAAAATACACCAGTAGATGAATTTCCAAAGATCCATAAATTTAATTGATGTTTTAAAAAGAATTAGGAAGAATTTTAGGGACTATAATGGGGGTAAATGAGTGAGAAATTAAGGATATATGATGGAAACAACATAACTCTTTAAATTTGGGAAATTTGAGAAATATTAAGAATATTTTCCCTAATCTACTATGGAAATGAGCTTCAATGAGGGAGAAGAAAATATGGGGTCATGAATAGGGATGTTGAATTAGATTGGAAGGTGTAATCACTGAAATAGAGTAAAAAATTAATATGTTATTAAATAAGAAAAATTTATTTTGAAAATAAGAAATGAGCTTCCAGGATGGCCCAATTCCTTAAATAAAAACCCAAATCCACCATGATTATAGATTCCTAAAGGGTCACAATTAATATAGTGGTGTTAATATGTCACATGAGGCCATTTTGGAAGTATAATGGATGAAAAATATTGAAAAATTAAAGAGTTGTTAAAGAAACAAAATCGGTTTTTAAATTTGGAAATGGGTTCACTGTTTGGACCAAATCATGAAAACTCACCCATTCCTCAAAAAATGAATGGTTAACCCCAAAAACAAAGAATTAATAGAAATTAAATGAAAAATAACTTTAAAATAAGTCATATATGTGATATGGTTTACCTTGTATTAAATTAAAATGAATTATATAGTATAAGTTTTATTTCTTTTTTAGGGTTGTGGTGATGGGTAATTTATGTTTTTCCATTCGATTTGAATATGATGTCCTATTTTACAACACCATAACATGGTTTAATGGTGTCTTTAGAAAATTATTACCGAGATTCTTATAAATTTTTGTTATTTATTGAGTTATTTTTTTGACACTTTTTCATTGAATATAAAATAGTTGAAGTAATTTTTTTAATCTTAAATAAAATTAATTTACATTTCTTTCTATCCAATTAAAGTTATAATAACTATTTCTTTATTTATATTCTTACTTATGTTTATTAACACCTTTATATAAAAATACATATTTATAATAAATTTTATTTCATTATTTTTAACAATAATAACCATGTAATACAATCATTATAATCTACATGACTAGAATATTTTGAAATTTTTATATTAAGATCATCAATATAAATGATAAAAATAAGACATCATTATTTAAAATAATTGAAATGTTATTACAGAATCCTTTCAGATCCTAAAACTATATAAGATAACCTAGGTATATATATAATAAAAGTTTGAGTTAGAATGCTCAATAATTGATCAATCAAAGTAAGAATGATATATATAAGACAAATGGAATATCATGATGGAATAAAATATAATAATATCATGGAAGCATGGAATGAAAAAGAAGATATCATACGTTCATTTAATAAATTTAATTTGGAAACAACATAATACATTAAATAAAACTTTTATGTCCATGATTATCACTAATACATCATTAAATATTATTTTATCATAAATTTACATGGACCAAACATGGTATATCTTGAGATGAAATCATTCACCAATGTACTAGAGTGCTTTTAGGGTGCACCCTTTATATAGAAAACTTTAAGTCTACCACATCAATCATATAACCTAAAAACATATTTCATTATTTAATCTCCATGATTAAGTAATGTGAGTTTTATAAATGAACGTCTCGATTAAATGAATGATAGTTTTATCTAAGTTAATTCCTTTGATTAAAAATAGGTTTGGGTATTAATAATACAAATACTATAGCATGGAAAAGCCAGAGATAATTTATAAAGCATATAGGGTTATATAAAAATTTATAGGAGGGATTAATGAGAGTGGAAGGTAATATCTAATTATTTGGGAATAATTTTTATAGTAAAAATATGTTAATAAAAAAATACAACATAATCAATTCAGAAACAAAATTACTTTTAAAAATGTAGTTTTTGGATGAAAAAGATGGGGGGGAGAACCCCTTACCTTAAAAGTATTCTTCTAAAATCATGGTAGGATCTTCTTATTAACTTATAAACACTCATAGAGGGATATTAAGAGGTAAAATATGATTAAATTCATGATAAAAATGACTTTTAGTGATGATGAATGAGATAGTCGGTAGGAAATTATTGAGAAATAGGGGAATTCAACATTATTTTCTAAACATAGGCATTGGATGTATAATTAAAAAAAATTAAAACCCCATTAGAATTCCAAGGGTTTTTTCACATTGTATTTTCCCAGAGGGAGTATTTGTTATTTTTTAAATAGTGTAAGGACCTAAATTCTTTAATTAATAATATTTTTTATGGGGAATAGATTCTGTTTCTTAAATAATTGTTTTCAAAACATTCAAAATATTCTTTAGGTTTTTGAAGATTCAATATAGGTTTATAAAATTAATATTATCACTTTAAAATATTATTTTTTAATGAGAAATAATATTTTTATTCAACCAATTCCTTTATAGTTTTTATTAAATCACTTTAAATTTAGTATGTAGTTATAATACTTGCGGTATATTTTTAATGTATTGTTTTTACCCACAAAATTGACTTTCATAAAAAAATTATGGAAAATGATGTATTTTGAAAATTTTAAATGCTATATTCAAAAATGAACTTTATTTTTACAAAATAAATTTTTAAATATCAAAAAGTTAATTTTTAAATAATAAACCTTTTATTGAAAAATATTAGTTTTTTTGAAATTTCAAATTTTCTGACCGTTATATCAATTTATTAGGGCTGTAAAAAATTATATAATAATTTATATTAAAATAAATATTGTTTTATAATTCCATTTAACTGAAAAAACATTTGTTTCAAATTTTATCAGAAAATATTATTTTAATTATAATCATATATTTTCCAAAAGTAAAATTTTATTTTCATTATATACAAAATATATTTTCATATTGATATTTTATTCTTGTGTATTTTAAATAACAATGAAAATTTGATCAAAGTAACCACTATTTTATTTCTATGAAATAAATTTACACCTTTATACTACTAATTTCCAGATACATAACCCCTTACTAAACAAGCCTACACTTTACAGGTAAGGTTTGAGATGGTAATACTTTGATGGGACGGTTCATAAAAAATTGATTATGATGTTGAGTTTATATGTTTTTACTTGTCCCAAAATTTATTTTTATGAGGTATCGATTCATGAATCTCAAAAGGTACATGGTTAAGGTCAAATACTTGTAATTTAATCTCTCTTTCTAGCTCTGATAAATGGGATTCATATGGGATGATCCTAGAGGTTGAGGTTATCGATGCTTCCTTCAACATCAATTAACTTCTATTGTTACCCTTAATATACACTTATATTAACGGTCACCTTATAAAGGATATATAAATAGTGGTTGTAATGTTCAGTGGCCATGTTATGGATTTATTTTATTATAATAATAATTTTTTTTATTTTTATTACATGATTTACATCATTTATATTATAATAAATTACAAATTTGAATATATGTTCATTTAAATGGAAAATATCATTTGTAAATGTAGAAGTCATTAAGTTATTACCCCTTCTGAAATTTCAACCTCAAAATTTCATTTGAAACCCTAAAAAGGTAGGTGGACTTTTTTTTCATTGATTCTTTAGGTTTCCTTGTTTTATATTCATACATATGGTTCCGTTATAGTACATTGACTATGTGAGTTTTCTTGTTTCTTAGAACTTTGTTTCTATAATTTAAAATCATTATTGGTTTCTCTTGATAAGAAATTTTACTATCCAATGGTACCTATTATAAATTTATTATTTGTGATATATCTTTTATATACTTCCTTAAGAGAGATATTAGGAACACATCATGTTCTTGAGATAGTTTTGGTGTGTTTTCTAGTCGATAGGCCATAACTAGGATGTGATCAAGAATATCAGAGGTGGAGATACATCTTGGACTTATATTTCTCTTCTTCCAAATCCTCATTAATATTTTTCCATGGTTAAATGTTAAGGAACACCATATCTCTAACTTCAAACTCTAGGTCTCATCAATACTATTAAATAAATATTTTGAATCGACTTTGTGTTGCTTTTATATAACACTAAATGGTTTAAAACCTATCAGTCATCTATTGTGAAAGATTTGGCCCTATCATATTCCTTCCTCTAACTTAATCCTAACATATTAGATTCTTAAAACTCATCCTATATAGATTCCATTAGATGAAATTTGAATTCTAAAATTTAAACTATTTTAATATAATAACTCTACTAGGGGATGTCACGGATCCCAAAATCCTACGAATTATATTAAACATGATATGACCATATCCTTTGGAGTTTTAATGGTTATTTCTAACTAAATCTCTATTTAAGGGTGATAATAAGTGATTAAACTCAACTTTGTATCCAATTATTTTTAAATACTTCTCAGAACACTTGAGTTAAACCTCAAATGTCAACCAAATTTAATGGAAAGTGGTACTCTTGGATTCCTTACAACATCTATAATGTATATCACAGTGACTTGGTCAAGAGTAAAATATTCATTAATGGAAATGAAATGTAGTTAATATTTATGTAAATAAACTATAATCCAAATGGTTTTATATTCTTGAGATATTCTAGGGAGTTCATTGATGAATTCAATAGTTATTTTTTCCCACTTATGTACTGGAATAATTAATTTTTTCATCACATATTTATAATTACGTCATTAGAAAATAACTTTTTGGAATAACATGTACTAAGATATATATTTTTAAATATTACTATTCATGTTATCCAACAAAAAGTTTTCTCTTTGATCTATATACATCTTTGTACGCCCTAGATGAATAAATTATATGTTCATAATCCAAAATCTCCCTTCTCATTTTTGGTTTTAATGAGACACATATCTGGGTTCCAAACCTTATAGCATGACCATTATCAAATTTGAACTCTATAATATTTTATACATTTCTCTATAGATCCATATCATCACTTTATTCCTATTTTAACATTACATAGATGTTTGGATATTCTTATATTTCAGTAAGGTAGGATTCATTTTTTTTATAATCCTTATGTCCATTATTTTCATGTATAATAATATTATATTCATATCAATCATTATCATGGATAAGTTTTCATTGTCATTATAACTGAAAGAATCATTCACAATAATTTCCTTCATATGATGGAAATGTATTGAAGAGTTCCAATCCTTAATTAGATTTAACCACCTTATTTGGTGTATGTTGGTCTTCTTTTTTGTAAATATATATATGGGGATCTTATTATCAGTATATATGCTAAAATTCTCTCTATAGATTAAATGTTGTTATGTATTTAATGTTAATATTACTTAAAATAACTCCAGGATATATATCAAATTGTTTTCACATAAATATTAAATTTTTTAGAGGCATAGTCTATCACATTAACTTTTTCCTGAGTACACATCCCAAGACTTTTCTATTCACCTCACTATTGATAAAACATCCTTCCCCACTAGTGGGTATTGTAAGCTTAAGTGTACTGGTTAACCTATTACTTAAATCTTTGAATCTCTCTTCACATTCATTTTTATAGAAAAATGTTACTCCCTATATGTTAGCTCGTTTATTATGTTAAAAATTCATGAAAAAGGGCACAAAAATCACAATTTGTACCCACCTAATCTAAGGAAACTAAGGTAGTCCATTATTGATGTTTTTCTTAGCCATTACCCAATTTAATTTATCATTAAAGGATCTAAATATATCCCTTTTATGGGGATAAAATTCTATAATAATTTTACACTATTCATCCAAAATTCACATTTACAATACTTCACATAAAACATATCATTTCTCAATATTTGTAGCATAGAAATCAAATGATCCTCATGTTCCAAATTAATTTTGGAGAAGATAAGAATATCATCTGTAATTTCTAACACAAATTTTTCAAGGTAATTTCTAAAGAAATTATTCATCAACTCGATAAATATTTTTTGAGAATTAGTGAGTCCTAATGAAATCACTATGAAGTTAGTGTCCACACATTTTAAGAATGGGGCCATAGGATTATCCTCTATTTTACTTTTAATTAAAATATATTATTTAATGTAGAAATATAGATAAGTACTAGGTTCCACATAGATAATAAAATAAGTTATCAATCTTTGGTAGAGGATACATGTTTTTTATTGTGATATTTTTATGTTCATGACAATAAATTAAGAGAAGAATTTATCCTACAATTCTTTATGATGAATATTACTATTGTACCCCTTGCAGAAGAAATTGGGAATACAAATCCCCTATCCATTTTATCTTTTTGTTTTTTATTTACTAATTCTAGTTAAATAGTGTTAATTATATTTTTATTTTTTGAAAATGGAAAATCATCGGGTATAAGTTCGATTGATAAATCAACCTCTTGATCAAGAGTAATACTAGGAAACTCCTCTGGAAATACATCCAGATATTCCCTCATAATAGGAATGTTATTAAAGAATTTATTTTTATTTGTCTTAGTCAATTGATTTAGATACTATTTATCATAGGAAAATAATATACATTCTCCATATTTATAATTCAAAGAATATTTATCATCCTCCTTGGTCTTTTATAAAATTAAAGGATAATTTATTATAAAAATATGATTTTCTTTCCCCAAAATTTATCTTAGATCTATTCAAAGATGATCAATATAAGCCCAATAAAGCAGTTAATTCTACTAAAGGGGGTATTTTATGAGAAATAAATACCATAAATAATAGTTTGGAAGGAGTTATATTCTTCATATGTAATAATTTTCATGTTTTTAATTTAATCTAATAGCGCAACCACCTTGTTTTGAGGTGGATTTTGAGTTATTCTACTAAACTTTCTTGATATGAAAGAATGTTCTGAACCATAATCAAATAGTATGTTTACTTTTATTTAATGAGCAATAAACTTACATGTCACCACTTCATTATCATGATCTACCTCAGCAGTTGTATTAGCATATGCATATCCTTGCTCACTAGTCATTGGAGGTCGTTATCATCAGTTTTGTTTTAAAACCCTTATAATATATAATTTTTTTCATAGTGTCCATGTTCCATTTAGGTGAATCATTGGACCATAGTGTGATGATTTACTAGAACCTTATTATATTCCATAAAATCAATCGAAATCATTATTATTCTTTGAAATTCATAATATTTATAACCCTCCATTCACCACTTGAGGAATCATCATATTACCTTAAGGGAATGTTCTGGATTTTACATCCCGCACTTTTAAAAAGTGAGAAATTGAATTTTCATTCCTTTGTATGATTTATCCATTTCTCCCCCATAATTGAACTCCATTCTCCACTTCTTATCTCCAATCCCATGAGGCCATTTAGAACCACAAATATCCATTTTTAATTGAAGGGGGCAACGGAAAATTTATGCATAGCTATTAAATTATCAAATAACCAAATAATTTCATAAAAAAAACATTATACCTCTAAATATGAGTTCAAATGTATATTACAGGTTGATGACAACCCTGAAGGCCTATTGAAAACAGTTTCTGATTTTTTCTTCATACAACCCGATTGATTCTTCCTCAATTTACAAGAGTCTAAGTATCTCTTTACCTATTTTAATATAGAGAATACAAGTAAAATAATTATTGAAATATGTATTTCATAAATCATCCCACTCCATTGATTTAATTTAATCCATGGGATTTATATTCTTGATCAGTTTCCTCCATTGATCAACTTCTCCCTCTTAGTGATAAATAGCCTATATAAAATTATCATTCTCATGTCATTTGAATACATATATTATCTTCACAATAAATGTAATATATTATTCTAACATTAAGGGATTAAAAGAACCACAAAAATTCCAAGGACATTTTCTCATAAAGGAAAAAATCATGAAATTATATTTCATAGTAGAATGAGGGATTTCTACATGATTCATGTTATTATTCATAACATGAGTCAGTTGAGAAATTATTTCCATCATGTTTTTGACTTCCACTCACATTATATTAGGAATAAAATTTAGAAAATAACCAATTATCTATTATATTGGTTTTTGGAATGAATTCTCCTATTTATATCCATTATCATAAATAATGGATAAAATAAGGGTGAGTGAATTCAAACTAATAGGAATAATAAAGGTCAATGATGAACTAACAAAATATATTTTATAAATTATATATTAAAAATATATTTTCAATTTTTCAGAGTAAATCTAATTGAATTATCATATATTACCTATTATGTTCTCTAACATATAATTATGTTAAAATATATGAAAATTTACTATAATGTTAGTCTAAATTATCCATGTAAGGCCCACCAAGAGTGTCTATCCATGTGTGTAATCTTAGACTCACTCTTTAGGAACTCAGTGAATATTTACTTGACACTCAACCATAATTTTTAAGGGTGACTACACCTAGGTGAATTTGTGACATAGTTTTATGGACTTTCCAATATCATGATTGGGATTTAATCTCTGGGAAACAATACACATGATATTTTCCCAGAAAATTAGGATCATTTGATTTAAATTATTCATAGGGTTTTCAGTAATGGTATCTAATCATAATTAAAAAATATAACTACACCTTTTCATTCATAACAACTATTGAAATCCCTATTTATAATACATTTTTTATGATTTTAGAAATAAATATCCATATACTATGGTACAGTGAATTTAAATACATAGTTTCATAGTAAAATTAGTTATATAAACCATCATCTAAAAAACAATAAGAATAAATAATCATTTTAAATCTCTGAAATGTTATATTAGAATCCTTTTAAATCCTAATATTATATAAGATAACCCAGAGACATTAATATTAAAGAGGTCATCTATAAAGACCAGTAAGTGATCAATCATAGTAAGCATCATGAATAGGAAAATAATATATATCATGATGATATAAAAGATAATAATATCATGTAATAAAAAAATTTAAAAGATGAAATAATAATATCATGTAATAAATGGAATGTGACAACATCATAAAACATGAAATCATATAAATACATCAAGGATCAAAAACAAGGAATCATAATACAGTGTTCTTGGATAACCATCCATGTACCATAAATAGCATCTCAGAAGATGAAGATATTACCCAATGCATTGGAGAAAAATCATGAAATAACATTTATATGTTTATATTTTTGTTCTCCATGTCGATCATATAACATCAGAACATACTTCATCATTTAAAATCCATAATAAATTAATATGTGTCTCATAAATGAAATTTTATAATCAATAAAGGATAGTTAAATCTTGTTTTATTCTTATAAATGAAAATAGGTTTCGACAGTCATAACAAAAAAACTTATGGCTTGGAAAATAAATAGACAATTTTGGAGTCATAACATGTATACATAAAATTTTATGTAAGGTATTAATTAGGGAGGAAGTTATTTTCTCATTATATTGAAATTATTTTGATGGTAAAGGAATGTTCATAAATACAAAACAACATAATCACTAGAGAATCGGAAGGCCTATTGTAACGGATATTCTTAAATTGAAAAAGGAGGGAAAGAAACCCTTAACTTGAGTGGTTTATATTTAAATATTTGGAAGTGATCATTTTAAAATTTTAAATAATTTATTTGGTTTTAGACTGGGAAAATTTAACACCCCAATATTTTGTGATTTTTTTGAATTAATTTAATCATTTTGATATTTTTCATTTCACGTAACACTGAATATAGCATTTTTTATATTAAAGAACCAAGTTATTTTTTCTTCTCAAAAAAAAAACAGTGTAACTCATTCTACACACAACACTTATACTAGATTTTGGTAAAAAAATACTATTTTTTTCTTGTGTTACAGATAATACAATGTTCCTTTGAAAACATTCAAGACACACAAGACCTAGTTTTACAAAACTAAAATGTTCTATTTATATAATCATTTAAATGTTTTTATAGTTTTAACCATATATTTAAAATGGGGGTTTTGAATAAAATTAATGAAATTTTAAAAATTTGGTTTATAAAATTATATAAGAAGAATTATTTGGTGAACAATTAACTAGGTATGAAAATGGACCCATTTCTAAAAAATATGAAATCTTTTGCAGGAAAACTATATTTAGGCAATACAACAAGTTTTAACTCAATAAATTTATTAAGACACTTTTGATAAATGAATTTAATGATGTATATATTTATATATAATATTAAATCAACTATTTAATGTTCATCTTATGTGTTTTATAGATAATAGATTAAAATAAAATCAATTTTACACATAAAGATATACACTTTTCTAAAAGGTAATTCTACAATATTTTAACGGAACGCCTCTATTAAATATAAATTTTGAAAATTTTATAAATTTTATTTATTCAAATAAACATAATTTATTTAATGGGATCTTCAAAATTAGTTTAGGGTTGTTTTTTGGTATTTTTTAAGAAGTTTCATTTTTGGATGAATTGTAGAATATACGAGATTCTAATTCAAAATTTTATTTTATTATAATTTATATATATATAATAATTATATAATAAATTATACTTATAGTATATATAGATCAATTATAATCCTATTATTACAATTTAAGACATTTTAATCAATATTACAATAAAATTGTATAAATAAAATTTCTAAATTTTGAGTATTTTCACTTTAAAAACTCATTGTCTCGTCCCTTTTACAGGATTAATTTTAAATTAATTTTTTCCAATCCTATTTTCATAATATATAAATATTTATTTAATATTTTTAATTAAAAAAATTTATAATATCTATTAATGTAAACATTATTTTTATCTTAAAAATATTAATGAAAGAAAATATACTTAAATACAGTGATTAAGGCAAAAACTATTTTACTTAGTGGTTAAACATTATCTTAAACGGCCAAATAACCTACACAAATCTCCAAAATCCATTTTATCGATATATTTCAGTCACAAACTCACTTTTCTCTAAGAAGTAACATTATTGGGATCACGTGATGTAGGGTAGGCCTATTAATATTGTTTACCTTTTTATATTTAATATAATTCCACTCCTCCTCCACTATAAAAGGACACTCAACCCCCTCACATCTTCACACCTATCAAGACAGTTGGATAAGAAAAACCCTTGAAAATTATCATATCAATATTCCCTCCTTTCATCCAGGATTACTTAATTTAGGATAAAAAATCCAACCAAGTAATCCTTTTTGTGAAATCCAAAAGGATTTACCTAAAAAAGATGTAACATCCTTCAACAAGGACTTTTTTTTATTTCTATCTCACAAAATAAATTATTATTAATCCATTCTTATATAATAACATAATAACCCTAAATATACTGAGAAATTATTATTTTTGTTTCTCTACCTATACTCACAATCACTTCAATCAAATGGATGTGTAATCATCATTGGTGTATACATAGGACTACTGCCTTTTGAACCGATGTCATTCGTTCATACATTACAACATTTGAAGGTTGGAAATAATGAATTAATTACTACTTTTATATGATATTTATTATGTTTGTATTTATATCTAATATTTATATAACACATACCTTCATGCTTTCCATTTTGTGGAAATACTATAACTTCGTTTATGGATGTGTGGACTAACGCCTCCGCAAAGGGAAGTGATTCATTCCCACTTTATTAGGAATGTATTAAGAATGGGTTTAGTTAACATATAAAATTTATATGGAATAATAATTATAATTGAATAATATTGTATTTATATAAATATATTTCATTTAATTATTTTATTTCAATTTGAGAAGAAAAAAAAATCAACATTCATGCGTACGTATGACCTACCGTCTCTATGAATTGTGTGTTCCATTTCATATATCTAAATTTTATAGATTATTACAAACACTTATATATATAATATATATATGATATTTATATAATTTTTACATTATTTAAATAATTAAACCATGACCTAATTAAGATAATCAGTAATAATAATTCAAACTATATAAAAAACAAAGTGGTGATTACCCGAAACCAAACATTAACATTGAATTATTGTTAAATAGGTGGTATAAAGTGATAATAAAAACATATATATTGTTTGATATATAATAGTATGGTAATTTGGTACATTTATATTAAACATAATATTATTTTAAATTATTTTATAATGTGCATGAAGACATTCAAGTCTCAAGGTAAGGGTTTTCTCGTCTCACATATATTTCTGTTAGATATATGAAATATTCACCACTTATTCTTATTTTGTGTAGTATATATCTACCTATGAAATTAATATCATGAATTTAAATTTTTTTCATTATATTCAATGATTTAATAGATTTTATTTTTTCCAGGATCTCATGATTCAAAGGTCACTCAGGTAGTGAGGTAATTTCTAGTCTCACTTTTATTTATGTGAAACTTATGCCATATTCCAAAATCATTTATTTTTTGTGGTGTTTGTACATTTTATTAATGTAGTATATTATTATTATCCTTAAATTTATGGGTTTTCACATATTTATTTTATGATATCTATATATTGGGTTTTATGGTTAAAAAGTTACCAAATTGGTAAATTAATTTTGTCTCAATTTTCCTTTTTTGAGATACATGCCATGTTATGAACGTATATTATTCTTTCAAGGGTAGATATAACCATTTGGCATGTTATATATTGAATCTAAATAATTTTTTGTATATTTTAATATTTTTTAATGTTTTTATTTAATGGGGATTGTGATTCAATGTTACAAATATGGTAAAGTTTTTGGCATCAATCTTATCATTTATCAAGATTGTTTATGATTATTCATCCATTGATGATATCTTATGATCCATCTTTCAAAAAACTCATGAATTTTCCTCTCCTAGGGTTATTCATGATATCAATATTTAATGGTACCATTTTTCATCTCTTTGGAACATAATATAATTAAGAATGTTTTTAAGAAAATCTAACTTTTTCTCTCTTTTTATTCAAAAATATGTTTTATTAAAAAACCATGTTTAAAAAAACAATTCTTGAAAATGATATTTTAAGACCATTATCAAGGAATAGGATTTTAAAAATGTTTTATTTTTAAAAAAAAAATTTATAATGGTTTTTAAATATTCCATTATATGTTTTTCATGTTGTTTCAAAAATAAAGGTTTTAATAATGTATTATGTTTTAAAAATAAATTTTCAATTTGGAAATGATATTTTCTTAAAGAAATGTTTTAAATCAGTTTTAAAAGAATAATTATTAAGTTTTAAATTTTTTTAATGGAGAAGTATTTTTAAAACCCTTTAAATCATAAAATTAGTGATTTTAAAAGAAAGGTTATTCTTCTTAATAACTACTCCAAGTGATATTTTAGAATCATTCTCCATCAAAGATGAAATCCTCTAGTATAGTTTATTATTTTATAGGGATGTGATCCAAGTATACCATTGATATTCATACTTTCAATGTTTTAATTTCTAAGGACATGATTTTTATAGAACGTCCTTCTTTTCCATGGGTCAATCATGTTTCAAAGATATTGTTATAAAACCTATTTTTTTCCACAGGATAATTACATTTCAAAGAGATTTACAAGAACTTCATTTATATTCCATTAGTTAATCAAGTTATGAATGAATAATTGGGTTTATTAGTTATTTAAAGATGATATGAATTATATTTGTACATTATTCAAGTTTTGTTTCATGGGAATTACTTATATGATGGGGTGGCGTAGATAGTGTCGGGTAATACAGTTACAACTTATATGATGGGGTGGCCCTAATAGCATCAGGTAATCCCTTTATAACTTATATGATGGGGTGACACCGATAGTGCCAGGTGAGACCGTTTGAGATTATGTGATGGTTAGGATCAATATCTCCCTCTAATGAATTGTACAAATATTTATATCTCATTAGATATATATGGATAGAATGGGGATTTAACACAGTTCGGTATGGGACGTTTTCTGTTAATATGGCATTGTGAATAAATCGTAACTACTAATTTTGTCCTGGGATTGAACCTTAATGAGTAAAATGGACCTAGGATTGAACCTTTACTACCAAGATGGTTTGGGGAGAGAACACATTCCAATATATGGAAAGGGATAGAACTGGGGATGATGGTGTTTCATGCCCAGTAGGTGAATCTCTTATAAAGTTCCCTAATATGTTTTGGAAATAAGAAGTGACTTATATTAAATTATTTCATATACTTATGTTTATACCACAATTACATGTCTTATTATAATGTTATGATTTCATGTACTATGCAATTTATTCCCCGATGTTTGATATCTTATGAACTTCCAATATTTAATCAATGAATCTTAATAATGATTTTTATATTTACAGTATGATCTTATAATGTAATAATCATATTCTCACACACTAATTCTCATGATTATATTTACATATCTCCCTAGTTTACCATTATTGAGAATCTTATCTCACCCTATATTATTTTTCCTTTCCCCATTTTATGATGAATGGTTTTGAGTATGAGTCCTATATGGGAAGATATTTTTGGGAAACCTTGAAGATCTTTCACCAATTTAGAATATTGTGTTTCATGTTTGAAAAGATACTAAACTGTTACGAGCCTTGGGAATGTAATTTTGTAATGTTCTAATTATTTATCTAAAATGATGAAATTTCTATTTATGTTAATCCTTGGTTTCTATATTTTGTATCAACGGAAAGGTTTTGTCAGCCTTGGGAAACTGGGATGAGAAATCATTAGTGATATCCCTAGGGATATTTCTAAAGATATTCCTAGGGACGTATCTATGAATAAACATAATTTTTCATAGATAAAATAATTAAATGTAATTAATTAAAAATAATATAAGTATTTTTTCATGATTATGTGGTTTTCAGTTGCGATAGGTGTGGCTCACACTATGCATTATGGTCTTAGTCTATATAGGGAACTATAAGGAACTAGGTTCTCATTGAATGTTTTAGATATGGAGAGTATGAAGTTTAGAAATGTAATGATATCAAGTAATTATATTTAATTATGTTCTTAAATATTAAAATAATTCGACAATTCTATGAAATGAATTTTGGAAATGATTTATCCAAATAAATTGTTTTCTATTGAACCAATGGTCATACAAATCATCACATATTTATGGTTTTAAGGTCTTTAACTTTCCATTGATCTTTGACATGGTTGTGATGAAATAAATCAATCATGATCTATAATTATTTATGATTTTATTCAATGTCAAATATTCCCTTCCCCCCTATGTTCTACAATCTCAAAACATAGTTATGAGTTACTTTGGGTAATTTTTATGTTCTCAAGATTCATTTTAAGGATATTTTATTATTCATTTTTATAATGTGGGTTTCAATAAAAGGAACATTCAAGTATTAAACATTTTCTATCCCATATAATTTCTATGGAGAAATTCATTTTAAAGGGGTAGAGTGTACCATCGATATATTTTTTGAAATATTTGTTTTGAACTAGTTTAATCTTTATCATATTTTTATTTCTACACAACACTGAATATAGCTTAAGTTATTTGAATGAACCATGTTATTATATCTTTTTAAGAAAAAAAATTGAATATTGGAATATATGAAACACTTTGATTATATTGAGGTACACACATAATTTTTTTCTTTTGTTACACACAATGCTGAGTTCCTTCAATAATGATCACGACACATAAGACTTAGTTTTACCAAACTACAATATACTATTAATAAAATTATTAAAAAAT
The DNA here is from genome assembly GCA_963277665.1 of Viscum album. NCBI lineage: Eukaryota > Viridiplantae > Streptophyta > Magnoliopsida > Santalales > Viscaceae > Viscum > Viscum album. Next base: position 541,063,447 of record OY728145.1, read on the forward strand.
TATTATAGTTTTCACATTTCCATTATAATAATGGTTATGAATAATATTAATTAAATTATTAAAATATGGTTTACCAAAGTATATAAGATGAATTATTTGGTAACTAGTTAACATTAAATGAGAATTAATCCCTTTTGAAAATATTAGAAATTTTTTGTTGGAAAACAATATTAAGGAAATCAAACATGTTTTACATCAATTAATTAATTAACCGACCATTTAAAATGATTTTAAAGACATATATATATATATATTATGAAAACTACTATTTAATGTTTCTATTATGTGTTTTCTAGATAAGAGATAAGAATAAAAACAATTTAATGTATAAATATATATATTTTTCTAGAAGATAATTTTACCACCTTTTGTTGGACTTCATATTTTAGATCTATGTTTTGAAAATTTTATTTATTATATTTGATAAAATAATATTCATTTTTTAAATTTTAACATAAAAGTTTTCTTAGGGTGACATTTTTTATTTTTCTGAGAAGTTTCATTTTGGGATGAATAGTGAAAAATACAAAATTTTATTTCAAAACTGCATTCTTGTCTAATTAATTTTTGTATTTAATTTATATTTTAAACTATTATAAATTATATTTAAATAATTTATACAAACTGTAATAAAATTAAGGTCATTTTAATTAACTTCACATTGAAATTTAATATAAAAACATTTTAAATGTTTGACCATTTTCACGTTTGAAACATGTTATCTCATCTCATTTGCGGGATTAAATTTAAATTAATTTTTTTTCCAATAATGTTGTTTTCATTTGAACAAATGTATTAAATATTTTGAGTCATAATAATTTATAATTTATTTTATGAAAAAAATATTTTTTGAACAAAAATATTAGTGAATATTTTTAAAGTTAATTAAAGTGATTAAGGTAAAAACGTGTTTACTAAGGGGTTAAACTTTATCTTAAGGGGAACAATAACATAAAAATATGTCCAAAAGCCATCATATTGAATTATTTTGACCATATAATACATTTTAAATAAAATATACCATTATTTCATGCACATGATTTAAGGGAGACCTTTCAATAGTGTTTACCATTTTATATTTAAAAAAATGCCACACCTCCACCACTATAAAATTACACTCACCCCCTCTCTTATTATCACCAATAAAGAATATTTTATAGGTAAAAACTGATCAAAGTATACTAAACAAATCCCTACATTAATAATTTAGGCCTCACATGGGGCATAAATCTATCCATAGAATCCCCTTGGTGCAAACCCAAAGGAGTTACCCAAGGAAGAAGTGAAATACATCAACAAGATATTTTGATTTATTTATTTCCCCACAACATAAATTATTATGATTAAATTATTATATAATAAAATAAGTATAATAAATTAACTTTAATATATTTATGTTATTTTATTTCCCTGAAATCACATAGACTTCCATGAAATGGGTTACAAAATCATTTTTAGTGTGTATGGCGGATTATCACCTCACAAATCAATGTCGTTCGTTCTTCCATTACAACATTTCACTGTTGGGACTAATGATTAAATTATAGTTTTTATATTATATATATAATAATTTTTATTTATTCATTCTTTAATAATAATTATATAACACATACCTTAATTCTTTCCATTTGGTGGGAATGTGATAACATCATTTGTGGATGTGTGGACTGTCGCCTCCTCAAAGCGATGCGATTCGTTCACACATTACATGTAACGTATTAAGGGTTGGTTTAGTAAAAATATATGGTATTTATGACATAATAATTATAAATTAGTGATATTATACATATATATACATATATTTCATTTAATTTATTTCATTCAATGTGATAAGAAAACGAAAACTACATTCATGGATACTTACAACCTGCCATCTCCATGATCAATGTATTCCATTTCATGTTTTTATATTTTATATATTATTAAAAATACTTTTATACTAAATATATATGATATTTATATCATTATTTACATTTTTTAAATAATTAAATCATAACCTTTTTAATAGGATAAAGAAGAACAAGTTAAAACATATAAGATAAACAAAGTGGTTATTACTTGAAACATAACATTAACATTTTATTATTAATAAGTGGGTAATATAATTTCTTAATATAATAATATATGGTATTATATATATTAATATTTTTTGTGGTATATTTATAATAAATTAATATTTATTATATAGTATTCTAGAATGTGTATAATTAAATTCAAGACTTAGGGTAAGGGTTTTCTCATCTCACTTTTATTTCCTTGAGATATACGCTATAATCACCACATATTCTTTTTTTGTGAAGTTTAAAATTTCCTTTTATATGTTATATTATAAAGTTCATTTATTTCAGGTTATTAAATGTTTTATTTTAGGTTATTATTTTATGGATATCGAGATTTAAATGTTACTCAAGTAGTAAGGGGATTTCTAGTCTCACTTATATTTCTACATGACTTATGCCATATTCAGCACTCATTTTTGTTGTTGTGTATTTCATTCCCATGAATGTATTATATTATTGTTATCCATAAATTTATCAGTTTCAAAAAACCCTCTTATGATATCTATTGCATTTGTTTTATCATTAAAATATTACCAAATCAGTATAGAAATTTTGTCTCAATTTTCATTCCTTTGGACACATTCCATGTTATGGACCTATATTCTTATACAAGGTGTATATTCCTAACTTTTACATGTTATATAATGAATATAATATTATCATGATATATTAAGACTTCTTTAATTATTTTTCTTTCATTGGTATTATGAATCAATGTTACCAAAGTGGTAATAGTTTATTTCTACAATCTCACCATTTATCAGAATTCATTATGATTATACTTCCAATGATTAAATATTATGATCCATATTTCAATAAAACTCATTAAAATTATTCTCCTATAGTTTTTAATTATATGTTCAAGTAATTATACTATTTTTACTTTCATTGTAACTTAATATAATTAATAAAGTGTTTTAATACAATCAGACTATGTCTATCTCTTTGGTTCGAAATCTGTTCTATTCAAAAACCATGTCTTCTAAAAAAATTAAAAGAATAGTATGTTAATCTAATTTTCAAGTATAAGTATTTTAAAAATGTTTTAAGTTTTAATGTTATTTTATGATGTTTTTAAATTTTTCATTTCTATGTTTTCAAAGTTATTTTCAAAGAAAAAGGTTTTCAAAATTTTTTATGTTTAAAATGATTTTTCAAATATGAAAGGATATTTTCCTAAATAAATGTTTTATGTGATTTTTTAAATGTTAATTTATATTTTTTAATTATTTTTTACATTTAAAATGATTTTTAAAATGATATATCACTTCAAAATAGAGATTGTCAAAGAAAAGTAATGTTCATTAAGAACTGCTCCAAGTGATCTTTTAGAATCATTCTCTATTTAAGATGAAATACTTTGATATAATTAATCTTTACTAGGGATACAAAATAATTATTGCATTAATATTATTTCTAAAAGTGTTTTATGTTTTTATGGAATGATTTTTATGGAACCCATTTTATTTCTACGGGTCAATCATGCTTCAAAGAGATTTTCATGAAACTAGTTTCTTTTCTTGGGGATAATAATGTTTCAAAGAGATTAACATGACACCAATTTATATTTAATGGGTTAAGTATGATATGAATGAATAATTTTTTAATGAGTTTTTATGATGATATGAAATATATTTATACATTATTCATGTTGTGGTTTAGGAAAACTGCTTATATAATGGGGTGTCCTAGATAACAGTGGGTAGGCCCATTACAACATATATGGTACAATGGCCAATATAGTTCTAGGAAATCCAGCTACAAATTATATGATTAGGAGTAATAGATAGTATCTGGTGATTCTATTATAGCATATATGGCCTTTGGGACCTATATTTCCCTCAAAATCAGTGGGTACTGATTTATATCTCATGATATAGGTATGGATGGAATGAGGTGTGAAATCAGTTTAGAAAAGGAATTTGTCCACTAATATGGTATTAGGAGTTAACATTGAATACTATGATGGTATTGAGAGGGAAACATGACTAAAAAGATGGTCATTGGAATGAACCTTGAATACAAATATGGTCTGGAGCGAAAACCCATTCCACTATAAAGAAAGGGATCGAACTGGGGAAGGTGGTATGTCCCTCCCAAAAGGATAATCTACCAGGAAGTGGCCTGATAAGTTTTGGATGTGCGCCTTTCATTATAGGAAATAATTTTATATTCTTATGTGCCTTCTACAATTCCATGTCTTATTCTAATTTAATTCTTTAATGGCTTATTCACTTTATTCCCTTATGATTCATGTCTTATGAACTGCCAAAAATTATTCCATGACTATTAATTATGTTCTTCTATTTGTACGGTATGATCTTCTAATGTTATGATCATATTATCACACCCTTTTTATCCCAGTTATTCTTACATATCTACCTTTTTACCCTTAATTATCATATGATGTCACCCATTCTTATGTTTTATTTCCCTATATTATGAAGAATGGTTTTCAATAGGAGTACTAAAGGGGAAGATATTTATAGGAAACCTTAAATATCCTTTACCAAGTTTGAATATTTTTTCCCATTCTTCCAAATATACTATACTATTATTATCATCAGGGATGTAATTTTGTAATTCTATGAATAATCATCCAAAATGATATAACATCCATGTTTTTAAATCTTGTGTTACTATATTAAATTAAGGTAAATTCATGCTAAAATGATTTTAAATAAAGATGAGTGGAAGAATGGTTTTGCATTTATGTTAAGGGGGGATTATTTATTAATTTCTAAAATTACTCCTTCGGTATCTACTTATTAAAAAATGAAAAAAAAAACATTATAATTCCAAGGTTTTTCCCATTAAATTTGTAAAGGGGGTAATTTTAATATTTTAAAATCTTAATAACCAAAATTATTTACTTAAAAATATTTTGGTGGTGGTATGTATTTCTTTTAATAAATAATTATTTTTAAAACCATTAATTAATACATTGTATTTTGAAATGTTAATTATAGGTTTGGAAAATTAAGCATACAACCTTAAGTTAAATTATTTTAATGAATAATTTTATTTTGGTTGAGAAATACCTTAATATAATTCATTAAATCACTTTCAGTCATTGTGATTTCATAATACTTACAGTATATTTAAGCTTTATGTATTTTTTTCAAAAAATTACCTATCTCAAAAAAATATTAATAAACCCTCATTAGATAATTTTGACATGTTGATATGAAAAATGAAATTTATTTTGTTAAATTAATTTATAAATATGTAAAATTTAATTTCTAATTAAAATTTATTATTTATTGAAAAATAATAACTATTTTGACATATTATAAATAATGACCACTATAAATATTACATGGGAATTCTTAAATTTTTTATCATTTATATTCATATCAATAACATTTTAAAATTATCTTTCAATGAAATGAATTTTTGTTCAAGTTTTATTTCAAAAGAATATTTCAATTGTAATATTATATTTTACAGAAATACAATTTTGTTTCCATTTAAAAAAATTATATTATTCGTATTTATATTATATTCATATTCATTTTAAATAATATTTAAAATTGAATCGAAGTGACCACTATTTTATTTCATGTAAGAAAATTTATAACTTTTTGCTGTAAATTTCTAGAAACATTACTTATTATTAAATTAGAATACGCCCTAAAGTTACGATGTGTGATATAATGGTACAATGAATATTTATTGGTAGCTAACTTCCATTTTCTTAAAATTCATTTGTAATTGATTCAAATCAATTCATTATTATTTAATATCGATTTAGTCTTGGTCAAGGGCTAACCCTTATGATGAAATCACCATTATGAAAACTAATAATTGAGATTCAAAATGGATGATCCTGCTGGATGATTTTATCACTTCTTCCTTTAGTATCAATTAGATTTTATTATTGTAATTAATATATTCTATTCTTAATGGTCATTTTATAAAGGTTATAATTTTCATTATTGTAATTATCAATGTTCATAATGCCCAATGGTCATATTATGGCTATATATTATAATAAAAATAAAGTGATGCTGATTTAAATTACATGGTGCATGTGTTCTATACTATACTACATTACTAAATTGGACATATATTCATTCAGAATGAAAATTTTATTTATAAAAGTATGGGTTATTATAATTGATTATATAAGGTTGATCAATCAAGAGTATATATTCCTTTGAGAACACGGGTTAAAAATGTTTTCTTGATTATTTGATCATATTCATTCATGATGAAGTTTATTTAATTGACTGTCCTTTTTTAAATTAATTCAAATTTTATTCCATTGTAATTTTTTGAAAAATATAATTGTTTTTGGAGTACGTTCAAGATATTAACGAGATTCAAATTATAAAAAGTAATTTAAATTCATTCTTTAAAAATGTTTGGACTTAATTTCACTTATTTTTATTTGATTCTTTGAACAATGTAATTTTGTTTTTTAAATATTATTGATGGAATGAAAAATATAAAATAAATTCCATTATAAATTCTTACAACCAATAAATTTTATGTATTTTTGAATTAATTTAGTTATGTATTGTTTTGGAAAACCAATTCATCAAAATAGATTCCTTATTTTTTTACTTCATTAAATATTACTGAATGTCATTGAAATTCAATAGTGGTAATTTTAATTGTGATAATTTACATATTTTCATTAGGTTAATAGTTATTGAAACAAAAATATTTTTGGCATACCACATCCTCTATGGAATATTATTTTAGCCCAATCGTTACTCTTATATTCTCAACTCCATTTAAGAATGTAATAATGAACATAATAAATTTAATTATTACTTGATTCTCCCACACTTGGATATTTCCATGGAGTATAAAATGGGGATTTTTGAAGTACTAAAATCACAAATCATTATGATTTTACATTTTTTTTCAAAATTAATATCTTTTTTGTTTTATAACCCTATCTCTTAAAATCTCACCACTCTCTTAAAAATGTATGATATATGAAAAATTACATATAAATATGGTGATTAATCTAATAAAAACATAAATAATGGTTACACTATTAATTTTGGTAAAATATAAACATCTACTGACATCATATTGAAAAAGGTTATCTTATTTTTCATCATTTTTTAAAATTTATTAACGAGTTTCAATGTTCTTATCTTTTTTCGTAATAAAATGATTTCTCTATGTATCATTATCTTCTACTCTCTCAATAATTTCATAATCAATCTTATGTGTTATAATGAATTATATAGTATTCTTTCAATCTATATGACATGTGATGAATGGTTAAGATCTCTTCATGGGGATTATATCACTGTCAATCATACCATGCTCCATAACCCCTTAAGGGTTAGTCAAATACTTTAATTTAGATAGAATGATATATCCCTAAAATATTTTGACATTCCAAGTTTCTTAGGATATCAAATTCATCCTACTCTATATATATCTAATAAACTATGATTATAGGTATTTTCTATGATGACATGATCTCTAATCAAAAGTATAATTAAAAATGTCATATAAACTGGGTCTATCAAACAAATCACTCCATTTTCAAAAATCACAACATACTCTTATGGATGGTATCATTCCCCATGTTGTCTAGTATAAAACACTTCTTCTGAAAATTGTCCAATCGGAAAACTATATTTTTTGAATACGATATGTTAAGAAATTTTTCTCAACTAGGGAAACCATAAGAAAATAATTACCTATAAACACCACACATTTTATAAACCATGTCAATCAGTACCTTCAACACTTAACCTTCAATCACTCTTTTTGACCCTTATTAATCAACCACAATATGTATTAATTCCACACACTATGCTTTACTATCTCTTCCCCAAAAAACTCATTGAAACTTTTTGGAATTCATGAAACTCATTATAAAATCCAAAAAAAAATCTGAAATATTTTAATGAATTTTGGACACATTTTTTAAAAAGTAAAACTTAAAATACTTTCTTATATATTTTCTAACAATTTCTCCTATCAGTTTTCTAAAAAACCAATAATTCATTGAAAAAAATTTAACTTATTTTGTATAAAAATCCTAAAATATTTAGTAACGTCATCATATTGGTTAATGAATCAATATTAATTCACTCTGATAACATTTGATTTTTTCACATTGTGAGAAAAAATAGTAAAATAAAATAGGTGCATGAATACCACTTGACATACTACATACATAGTTTAAAATTAAATCCATATGATACTTATAAAATATAATCTAAACTTATTTTCTTCAATATTTTGATCAATTTTTCTACATATCATAATTGGATATATTTCTACCACTTGAGTACATATATAATTTATATAATCATTTTATCTCTCTCTTCCCTTATTCCAAGGACCAAAATCAGTACATGTTAAAGGTTATTAGGGGAGTAACTAAAATCAAAGATTACTTTTTGAAATACCACACCTCTTTTGATATGCCACTTGTTGAATGACAAACATGATAGGTGACAGATATTATTGAAACCCATTTTTCTAATAAAAAACACATATGAGTAATTCGAAAGATCTGTTTATAAAAAACTGTTAGGGGAGATGGTTTTTCTTCTCTAAGTAATTATGTAGATGGATATTGTTAAACATAAAGAGTCAATTGATTTCATAAAATCTCTATTTTTTCATTATCATTATCTATGTATCTTAATATTGTCTAAAAGTATATTCTAATTTCACTAAACATTCCCACACTTTCACGATGGAAAAGTGATATTTTATCTCATTATGTTTTTCCTCAAGTAATAAACATGATTTTTTATCAAATTGATATATCATTAAAAATTACATTAAATATCTATATGATATGAAAAATTCATAATGATATATTTAATTTATTATTTTATCTATAAAATCTATGTATTATATTCATTTGTAGAAATGTATTTCAATCCCAAAATGATAAATGAGATACAATATGTCTTCATGATTAGTTGAATGATTTATCAACATCTATCATAAAATTAAACTCCAAAAGTTTTAATTTTATCATATATCGACCATTCAATTTATAAAAATTAATCCCCTGAAATATTACTCTTTATTATACTATAGTCCAATTTTAATTCCATCACCATTATATATGTTTAACTATTAAAACATGGATTTATTTGGGATCACTTTTGTATCTCACTATCTGACATTTAGAAAACACTATATTGTGTCTGTCAATCATTATGTACATTTAGTTTCTAATGAATTGCATATACTTTATAATATTATATGACTTTCCACCTCCATCCTTTTAAAATTTTACTCTAGTTGTAAATAGGTATGTGTATTTGTTTCTTATCCTCCATGAAAAAACTTTTCAGTACCTTATTCATGAATTTTGACAAAGGAATTAATGTTTTTGAAACATCCTGGAGTATCTTTTAAAATTATGGTAAAAATTAACATGCTAAGATTCAACATCTCATACTCAACCTTTTTAAATTTGGTGAGCTCCTTACTTTGAAATTCACTCAAGCCTCTAAATATTAGTTCATAATTATATATAACACAATAATACTTTTATAATAGTTATATTTAATATAAATATTATGATAAACTCTACATCATAGGATGTTGGGATCCTTTATGAAGTATTCTTGACTTGAGAACCATGATCTTGGTGTTTATTTAAACACAAGAAAACGCTTCATCAATCGATACATATTTTACTCATCTTTACTAATAAAAAATACATCTGGTTATTTATTGTATAGTTATTCATCCTATAATACATTTGGAAAAGTTTTATTTACATCAATTTAGAATATTTTGAATTTCATTTTCTCTAAAAGAATAAAAAATAACCAAATCATATCTAACCTTGCTTTAGGGGAAAACATCTAATCAAATTCAATTTTAGATATTCTTCTTGATTTCCAAAGATTCAATGGACATGTAACTACACCAGCATCTGTGTCAATTTCTAATTTAGTAGTTTTATATTATTCTTAACCTAAACTAATCACAATGACAAAACCTTCTTCTAGTGTTTTATCTCTTTTTTCTATTAAATTAACATAACTAAATTAACATGATCCAATTCATATTATTTACCATTTTATTTCTATATTCATAACATTTTTTTGGTGAGGATTTCTCACCTCAAAAATTTAATTCATTAACTAACGTTTCTAAAAAAATGTTTTTAATTTTCTAATGGTAAACTGTGTAATATTTTCTATTGTCAATTTAATAAATCTATTTCTGGCCATTATTTCTGTCAACATAAGATATAGTGGTTTATAATTAAAAACCCAATATTTGAAAGTGATCAAAACCATACATGTTATCCTATTTATAATAGTTTATAAATATTTCATTAAACATTCTTCCATTAATAGATATTTGATTGATTTCCCATAATTATCCATATTCAGTAATTTAAAAAAAATATAGGATTTTCCCTTCAGTTAGAAATTCTTCATTTTAATTTCATCATCTTTTGAAATTAAACATGTATGTGTATTGTCACAAGTGATTGTAAATAAATTTATTGTGGATTCATATTTAACCAATTGTTTCAAATAACTTTGACTCTCATAGTTATGTTAGTTCTGCCATAACATGTTTTCTTCTATATTGGAAAGAAAACAAGTGAATTTGTATTCACTCACTAGGTATAGAATCCCTTCATTATCTTTAAATGTAAAATGAATTCCTTATATTTTCCCTTAAAAAAACAAGTCTTAAAATTAAAGTGTATTTATGGAGTCAATCTTATAATTATATTATAATTAGTAAATTATGAAATATTCCATACACCAATAAGAAATAAATATATACAATTTATTGGTCATCTATTTTGGCATATCATGATCCAATGATCTTAAATCCATTATTATTATAAAATATACAACAACCTATTTTTCCTAATTGACATTCATTAATAAATTCTTGTCCTTCCTCATGTGGGAAGTTCTTTTAATATCAATAATCTAAATTTCATCATGACCACATAACATTAGTGAAATATATTCAACTAAATCATTCTTAACCTATTACACTATTTATTAATATATGTTACTTCACAACTATAGTTTATTGATAATAATTATCACTATTAATATATGTTGAATCATTCAATAAAAAAATATTTTGAATTTAAATATTGTTTAATGACTACATTGAAGGAGGATTTGAATCAATATTACTCTCCTTGGGAACAATCCATTACTACTTTAATGATAAAAATATGGTTTTATATCCAAAACCATCACTATTATAAAGTATCCATTGAAAACATAATAATAAATTTTAGTTTTTAGTTTTTCTAATATATCATCACCATTCTTATGTTTGAGTTATCGCTTTTCTTTTGTAATACATGTTAAAAGTGATCGATATTTCAACAATAGTAAATCTTAATTCAATGTGAATTAGTCTATATCATCTTTTGGATGATTTAGATATTTTGGTTCTCCCCCCTATCAATCTTAATTCATTGAGTGGCAGTTCAATGGAACCCTATTTTTGATATACAACCCAAATTATATTTTAGTTTTTCATTAATTAATTATGGATGATTTTAATGAATATAGGGATATTTTGTGTTGGAGAAATCTTGGGGGATGGATATTGGGGATTCCACTTTTAAATTATTATAGCAGGCACCATTATGATCTTGATTTAAGATAACAGGGTTTCTAGTTAAATTCTAGATGGGAAGAACCCCTTGGTGAATATTGGCCTCTTGATGGATCTATAATATGTGGCCAATTTGTTAGTCTACACATGATAAAAACTACTGGATTCAATATGGTTAATAATCTAAAATTCATTTAAATTAATTTTTTAAAATTCTTTAGAAATTAAATTTAAATACCCACCCCACACCCTCTCCAATTATTAGTAACATAAGTTGATAACCACTCATTTGGTATCCTCTTTACTCTTTGAGATCCCTTTTAATTTGAGTGTAAATTGATATACATAAAGTGTATTTTGATTCTTAAGGTAATCCTAAACCCTTTAAAATATTCAATTATGGTTTCCCACACTGCTTGTTAGATCTTCATCTTAAATCCTAGCTTCATGGGGGGAGAACTATATTTCTGATGCAGTATGGATGAATTATTGTTCCCTAAATTGAATAAACACCTAAATTTTCAAGGTAAGTGTTTATCAACACTCACTAATATTTATATTATTATTTATATACAAACTTGTATATAAGGGTGTACATGTTAACATTAGCATCCATGAATCTACACTATAAGATTCATGTATCCTCAATAAACAAAAGGTAACACCTGTAATACTCGAGCGTGTATTAAAAATTCATTTCAAAACTTATCATTAGATGATGGTTCATTGGAAATAGACACAATATTAGTTATCCAGGTAAGGGAAATTTTTTTGGTGGATGAGGGTCTCTAGGTGTGTGTGTTGGCCCTTGTTTTATGTGAGAGTTGAAATGCACAAGGAAAATGTTAGACTTCTTTTGTGAGTTTAAAGAAATGTCCCAAATATCCAAACCCAATTCAACATGCCATTGAAATCATTAATGTTCTGTCTAATAATTATAGGATTCTAATAATAAATAAGTGATAATTATAAAATATGAGTGGAAAGTTTTCCTCTAAAATGAAAAATATATAAATTGGATATCACCCGTCACAAAAATAAATAAATAAAAACAATATTACATTCAATTTCTAGAATTTAATTAAAAATAAGGATAATATAATGTATACATGAGCTATGACATTAGATATTAGAATAATACAATCCTATTTCTATATTATAATTGAAAAAATTATAAATAAACCCTATATGGAAAATGTCTTCTAGGGAATGACATCTAAAAACCACCATGATCTATGTGGTAATGTATACCTAAACCATATATAAAAGAAATAATTTATTTACCCCTGTAACATAAAATAATAAAATATATATATATATTCATTATAGTTCATATAAAAGGGGTGAGTACAAAAAAACTACACAATTTGTTATACCTAAATATGTTTTATTAAATAACTATATAAGTGTAAAAAATCATGCTATATTTTAATATGTGAAGTTATTGACCCTCTATTTTTTAACACAAGGGTTAAATTATTCAAAAGAAATTACCTCAAGTTATAAAGTGGAGAAGAACACCAAGGATAACCAAGGAGTTTGATAGGGTCAACCTGTGTACACATGACTTGTGTTCCAAGAGAATCATATAGGCCTAAATTTTGTGGCCTAGAAGGATAAATCAGACTTCTAGAAGGATCCTATGTGAGGAGTCTATGGGACAGACCTATCCATATGACTTCCTTCTTTCTAGGTCCTAATATTTCATTTAAATAGGACCCAGGTGGTCCTCATTTGACATAAATGGATGTTAATATGATTCCTTAAAGATCTAGTCACCCTATTAATTTTCCTATACCACTAAAATCACATAGGTAGATATCCAAAACACATTAATAGAGGGGATTAATGGAGGTAGTGTGATTAACCTTCCTAAAGGGTGTGAAACACAAGACACCTATATATGGAATCATTCCCCCAAAATTTACTTGTACTTTCACAAAGGTATCATCCTAAACTCAATACATGTGTGATACCATTTCAGAGACACCTAAGGAAACCCTGGGAACCTTGATCAAGACCTCACCCAAGTTCCGTTACCCATGTTATCTTTCATCCTGAATCCATCTCTAACTCAAACATTTCTACCATAAGAAAATCACTTCCAATTCACCCAATCCTACCATGTGTGAGACCTCTCTTATCCACCCAGGCCTAGCCTTCATGATACCTATTCACCTTGCCTAGGAATTACCTTTACAAGCCTCCATTGATCCCTCTTTAGCATTATTGATGGTAGTTTAACTATTCCATTGGATCCCTCATCTAAGGAGAACCAAACCAAGTTATATCCCAAATCCTTCAGATATGTGTGATCAATGAATAAGGAACACTAGTGTGTCCTCTTGATTATAAATTCATTTGGTAAAGGAGTTCATGAATTTAACAACGCTTTTAGATGGAGTTGTCATTTTGTTTTAAATTATATATTCCTAGTGTAATGAGGGTACCATCCTTTAATGTGGTTCTGGGGACATCCCTCTTTTAAATAGGAGGGATAAGACATTCTCACTTCCATTTCATCTATGAAACCATCGACCTCCCATTTCAGATTTTGATGGGGGGATATTTCATTTCCTTTGACAAGGGTAAGTTATTTATCCTATTGTATTTTATAGAAATAGGAATAGGGAATCCCTCTTGAGGTAATTTCCTTGTATTTCATGTATGAGGCCATACCCTAGGTTACATAAATAAAAGGGGAGATGTGAATATAATATCTCATTCTACTTCTCATAGATATGACATGTTCCACCAATGTTTGAAGTATATTTTTATGTTTTTCAAATCTATAACTTCATTTTGTTTCTCATACCAATAATCAATCACATTGTATTAGAGGCTAGTTATGATCTTGACTTCCCCATGGCCAAAACACCTATCTTAGGAGGAGATTTAATATTTGGATCTTCCTCTAACCTTCTATATGGTCCTTGTATTTGGTATAAGACCAAACCATGTTATCACTATCTCAAAGATCCATATCCCTTATGAGAAAAACACCTAATGAACTCTATAGTCATGGATCCTCAAAACCATGCATCTATCTCAACAAGACACATACCTTGTGTGTGAAAAGTTACTGGGGGCCTCCATAGGCATGGGTCCTTATTTCTGAAAAATGTGGGATTTGACTCCCATCCAAATGGGATACGTTGGGAGCCACTCTGAGGTTCAAACCCAACACCAAAAAATAATCCTGATTCCATATGGGTCATATTCCCAGTAGGGTCACTTCCATCCTAGGTGGCCAAATCAATTCTAATTCCCTTGAGCCACTTTTTTCATGACCCGACCCTACCTGGGCTCGATCCGCAACTACCTGAAGCCCGCCTCCATAGGCCAGGGGCTGGCGAACAACACCGAAGGCACAATAACTTGGGGAGGCCCTTTCCTAAGAACCTGTACACACACACACAACACACTCAATGAAATAGTGCAGAGTAAAAAAGAAAATCCATGTAAAGTAAAGGGAAACTGCTATAAATAACCACAAGAGTGCATCAACCTCTCAACAGTAAAAAGTAAGTACATAAAGTAAACTGAAAAGAAAACATTGAAAACACGCGCCCAACAAGAAAAAGTGCCACAACCCGGCAACAGGTGAACAAAAGTAAATAGCTGGAAGGGTTCCCCGCCTTGTACCCGACTCTAACCACCACACGCTGTCCAATCTCCCAAGATCCTAAGCTCTATTGACGTCACGACCAACCTGTCCGTCATCTGCAAGGGCACACCAAGTGCAGGCAAAGCCCAAGTAGGGGTGAGTATAAAAATACTCAGTAGGTTACCCCGAAGTCTCAAGGGAGCAACAAAGGAGGTACTGAAGGGTGAGTAGTAGATCGAACAAGGGAGAGTAAAGGAGTACAATAAGGAGTGTAGTAATGAGTACAGCTCAACCCAACAAGAGAAAGGTAGAAGACTCGTCCTAACACAAGGATCTAGGAACGGTGAGAAGATGAACTTCTCATCGAGCTTTTGCTACCTATAGCAAGAGAGTAGACTCGTCCAACCATGAGAAGCTAGACATGGAAAGAACGTGGCATACCCCACGCATCTTCGCCTTTACTGGAAGGAGAGTAACCAACCCAGGAAGTGGGTACTGGAACAAGGTATATACAAATCCATATGATTTGTCAAGAAGCCTGAACAAGACCGTAAGGGGATCTCCATCCAGTATCTCAGCCCAAGAAAAGTGAGTCGCCAACAGTCCCAGAGGTAAAATCCACCGATGCCCAGCATCCCTCATGCCTGCCCCGAACTACAAGCCTAGGGGCTCAATCACCGCACCTCAACACTATCCGATTTGGGCGGCACAGACTTGCCCACACGGTTTTAGATCGCATCACAAGAACGCATCTCGGTGGGGAATGTGCCCCCTTGTACTTGAGAGTTACAGGGAAAGTCAAACCACACCTCATCACTGCCCTGCAGTCGAGAGGTCTTCTCAAAGTCAAAGCTGTCATAACACTGACCTGTATAACCAAGGGTCCCGCTCCTATAATCATGGAGGAAAGCCACAGACTGGCCTAGTAGAAAGGAATGGTCCTGGAATACCAACAGATGTCCCACTACCTAGCCCTGCTGGAGGGTAATTCATAACAAGATATTGGGTGACCCACTACCCAGCCCTGCTGGAGGGTAAACCCTAATACATCATCAGGCGACCCACTGCCCAGCCCCACTAGAGGGTAGAAATTAATACATCATCAAGTGACCCACTGCCCAGCCCCTCTTGAGGGTAGACCTGGAATAAGTCGACTGGCGACCCACTGCCCAGCCTTGCTGGAGGGTAGACCTAGAACTAGACGATGGGTGACCCACTGCCCAGCCCTGTTGGAGGGTAGACCCTAAGAGGTCATCGGATGACCCACTGCACAGTCTCTTCTGGAGGGTATACCCTAATAGCGTCGGGTGACCCACTGCCCAGTCTCTACTGGAGGGTAGACCCTAAGTGCGTCGGGTGACCCACTGCCCAGTCTCTGCTAGAGGGTATACCCTAAGTGTGTCCGGTGACCCACTGCCCAGTCTCCGCTGTAGGGTACACCCTAAGTGCATCGGGTGACCCACTGCCCAGTCTCTACTTGAGGGTAGACCCTAAGTGCGTTGGGTGACCCACTGCCCAGTCTCTACTAGAGGGTAGACCCTAAGTGCATCGGGTGACACACTGCCCAATCTCTGCTGGAGGGTAAACCCTAGAAGTCAGTGAGCAACCCACTGCCCAGTCTCTGCTGGAGGGTAAACCCGAAACCGTTCTGGAAATCCCTACTTGATGGTGCAACACTGGCCAACCGAGCACTGAGTGGGTGTCACGCAACCGCTGAACTCCAGAAAAACTCATCCAAAAGAGGTTCAGTGCCTGCTCCATCACTGGGTGTCACTAGCACCATTACCGACCGATAAATCGAGAACGAAACCAGGGGGAGACTGCTCAACCCTACTGGTCAAAAAAATGAGCACATAGCCCAGGGGAAAACTCCACCCTGCTGGTCAAACAAACGAGCACAGAGGGACCCTCTACGTCTCGAGAGGTCAAAGTACGCAAAGCAGAGCTCGGCACGCACTTGGGGGCCCACACGATGTGTGGCCCCAAGTTAACCCCAACCAAGCGCACGAACGTCTCATGTAAAAACCAAACGTACATTCAAGCTCTCCCGTATACTCCTAGAGTATACCTCAGTTTCAGCCCAAGGCCTATCGTGCATCTGGCACCCAACGTCAACGCGAAGGCGTGACGTAACATCTCCAACTTGCCACCACAACAACTGGGGCATGACCACCCACATCTATTCAAGCATTACTTCACTCTCACGGGAGTGCACGCGATCACACACCAAGGGTCCGCTATAAACACAGTAAAAGAACCGCCCCCGAGGCACCTTCACATTTCCACATTTAATAAGACCGCGTAAGAGGCTCCGCTTGCCTGAACAGATCACACCGTTGTAATCCTCGTGAAAAATATGGGAGATCAACTACTTACTCACCCCAAACGGGTATCCGACGTAAAAGTCACCAACACTGCCTCACGCCCGAACGGTGTCCCGTGATCCCAAGCCTCGGCCCCAAAAATAGTCGGGTGCATCGAACCATTGTGATCCCCTTGGGAAAAAACGTCAAAAAGACTGCTCACTTTAGCGCGACAGATATCCGGAGAAAAAGATATGTTCCGACACCCCGCGCACGAGCGGTACCATGCAGGACCTGCACCCCGGTCCCAAAGCGCTACCAATGGATCGCACCATTACGATCCTCTCAAAAAAGCACACGAGATGGACTAATCACTTGTCCAAAACGGACACCCAGTGATAAAGACGGAAAATCACTATCAACACCCAAACGACCCTCGCGGGGCCCACACAATCGTGCGGAATTACATCAGGAAGACTGCGCCGACGCGATGCCCTCAGAAAAACACCCAACATCGACTGCTCTCACACCCCAAACGGACGTCTGATGAAAAAGTCGCTAAAAGATGCACGTTGCTCAAAAGACAGGTCGTGGGGCCTGCGCCTCAACTTCGGCCTCAACACCCAAAACCACCCTAGAAAGCACTGACTCGGTTCCAGGGTTGCAATTCCACTGACAGCGCTCAAAACAGATGTCAGACGCATCCGCGCCGTCCAAAACAAGGATACTCAGAAAAACATTAAATCACTTAAAGACGCGTCGTGCCTCCGAGGCCCCTCGTTTTGGGAATTAAAAATTCCTGAAACCATCTCAAAAAGTTTTCCTCGTTTCAAGGAACGCGTCGCCGCTAACGGCACATGAATACGACACCCGAACTGTACTTTAGGAGCGTTTTAGTGTTTTTATCGGACCGAAACGGGTGCTGGGCCGGTTCGGTTGGCTCACCCCCATCATGGACCGGCAGTCTGCAGTCCACCGCGCGGACCGCCTCGAACAGCCCGGACCGGCTCGGCCGGTCTGGCTCCTCCAACATGGACCCGCAATCGCGGGTCCTGTCTGCCAGCCAGGGTCCACAGACCCTGGTCTTCTCCAACAGCGGTCGACCAAAGGCTGGCCCTTCCCCCGCGTCGTGCCCCACTGGCGCCAGCTCCCGACGACCACCGCGACCGGCGCACGAAGCCCCTGCCGCCCCGCCTGACGCTCGCCGCGCCGGCCTCCGCTACCAAGGGCCCCTGCCGTCGCGACCTCCGACCGCCCTAGCCCACGCCGCCGCGACCGCTACCTCGGAAACGCCGTGCCGCCGCCTGGAAGAGGATCCTCCACCGTCGAAGCCCCCGTCGCCGCTGCTGGAGCTTGCCAGAAAAAGGAGAGACCCGCCAGAAACTTTGAAAACCCACAAACTTCGACGAGCCGCTACGGACTCCTCCGAACTCTGATTTCAATTCCGAAATAAGTGTTGGAAAGAGAAGAATTAATACTACACGACTGTGGGCTTTGGTTGAAAATTAGACGGCAATTCGATGCTATAATTGAATTGAAAGAAAGGTTCAGGAATAAACGCAACAAAAACCTCCTACCTCTTGTGGGTTGCCCGGAGCTTCACTGAGGATCCGCCGCCGTGCTGTCGCCTTTCCGGAGCTGCCTCGCCATAGTGGAGGAGGAGAGGGAGCTTGAGGGATGCCTTGAAGAGGGGTTTCACTAGGGGAGAACAAGGGGGGAAGGGGGAAGGGGTTTAAATAAAATAAAAAGATATTTTATATAATTTAAACCCATAATTTCCTCGCATCCAAAACCTTTGGCAAGATCAAAATTAAACCACCCCTAGGGTAAAAACCACCTCCTAAGAACAACGGTGGTCTCGGAATTGGATTCTGAGCTTCCGTTTGAATGTTATAAAGCTGAACGCCCAAAGCCGACAATTTACGAAAACGCCCCTGGGGCCATTTTCATTGACGACTCGCGCCCGCAAAAAATACACCCCTCCTAGGGTGAAAGGCACGCTCAGAATTCAATAGTGCCCTCGATTTTCCAATTAGAGGCACCGTTTAGGAGATACTTGAGTTCCACCATTAAAGGAATAAATTAATTAATTAATTATCTGTTTAACGTTCCAAAAGCGAGCGAGGGGTCCAAACGTCCTGCGCCGACAAGGTTTATATCGTTCCTAAGGTAAAAACACCATTCTGGACCCATCTATATTCTCAGATCTCTGATCTGGATCACAGTTTAGGAGTTATCCCATTTATTTGGCGTTTTCAGTGTGAACGCACTGAAAATTTAATTTCGGCCACTCCGGGGCTCGGAATCGCACGCCGTCTAAAGGCGCTCTGGAATAACATCAAGAATATTCTGAAGTCTTTCGCAGCAAAAACTAGGTTCTTACATCATTCCCTCCATCAAGCATTTTTTCCCCAAAAAATCAAAACTAGGGAGCAACACAGGGTACTAAGCCCACACCTGGCTTTCCCATACCCAGAAGAACCCATGCACCGCTCTGCGTCACCGCACACAGACCAAAGGATTGATCTATTCACTCGAGGTCAGCCCTTGCCGATGTCGTGCACCCACTCCAGACTTTGGATTTAGGACAAGGTGGTAGGGTACCTCTTCATACCTTTGCACGGTCTCAAACAGCCCAAAGGCCCTCGGGGGTAGCTCACCTCCCCGGTCGAACCTCTGCATCACACGTCGCGACTGGAATCACCGCTCGCACCTAGAACAAGGCCCGGTGATTCCCTCCTTCAGAATATCCATATGGTGGAACACCCCTGGATATCTGGTCACGCATGATTCCACAAACGATGTCCCACAACCAAGGCTCTCTTACAGGCTCAAAAGGCGAAGGAGTCGACACCATCGACTAGAGAAAAAGGTCCTACGCCTTTTACCTTACCAACACAGGGTTACACCCGACACCCCGTGTCACCCTGGTAACACATCAAACAAGGAGCAGGGAGGAAAGCAGTTCACACACAGAGTCTAACAATTCTACTGCCAGAGGTAGAAGAGCTGTAGAGCATACCTCTTATCACTTCATGCTCTGCAGGATCATAGACATCCAAAGCTCGCGGCTATCTGCAGTCCCAACTGTCAGCTCCCGGAGCCTGACGTGGACCACCTAGTGGTGATGGGAAGACCTCGTAAAGCCATCCCTCACTAACAGCTCCTCCCGCTCCTCTACTAGCACCACCTATCTGGGTACTACTCTGATCAAGGTGCTACCTCTGTCGTGGTGGTGCACCTGCTGCCTGCCCGAAGCTCTCTGCATGCCTGGTCAGGCAGTTCCGTGCCAGGTGACCTTGCTCATCGCAAGCATAGCACCGACTCTCTCCGAGTTGAACTGGTGTCCTCTAGCTCCACTGTGGTGTACAACCACGCCCCTGAGTCCGGTTGTCAGAAAGCCACCTGCGTCGAGGTCCTGCTTGTTGACGCCCACTAGCTGCGACAGACGTCTCGGCTCCAACGTGCCTGCTGCCACCACCAACTCTAGAATGTGACAAGAAGCTCTCTGTCACCAGTTCCAGCTCTAGCACCCCGACATATTTGGAAATTCCCAAGGGTACTATGACAACATGAATCTCTCAGCGGAGACCCTGCTCAACCTTCCGCACTTGGGAGTCGTCGTCGCAGACCAAGTCCGGATAAAAACGCACACGATCTATAAAACTAGTCACGTACTCAGCCACCATCATCCCTCCCTACTGAAACGGAAGAAGCTCCTGAATCCAAAAGGAGCACAAGAAGGAGGGGAAAAAATTCTCATGAAACAACAACTGAAAGTCACCCCACAAAAGTGAAGACTCGTTAAGAAACTGAGTCACCAGACTCCACCAACTTCAAGCTACTCCACGAAAAAGGGTGGTGGACAAGGCTGCTCTCTGATCTGTCGGCGTCTGCACAAGCCTGAAAAGGCGAACCACTATCTCTAACCAAACCTCTGCTGCCTAAGGGTCTGGCTCACCATAGAACCCCAGCGGTCTCTACCACTGGAACTCACGGAGCGCACTCAACCTGCGCTCAAGCTCAGCCTGCTCTGCTTAAACTGCCTGCTGCTCAACAGGTGGGGGTGCTGCTACCGGCCCACCCGGAGAAAGGGGCTCACATGATGGGTCCTGGACAATGGTCTCGTAGCTCAGAGGGTAGTCGTCACAAACCAAAGCTGGTATCCTGGCTGGCTGTCTTCGCGGAGACATCCTGAATATTATCAAAGAGTGACGCAGTCAGATGAGCATATATGAATATACCAATAACAACAACGATGAGGAGCTGACTCAAGAAGGAAATTCAAAGACTCAATCATATGTGATGCACAAACAAATTTTCCCTACAAAAAGTGTCTCATCATGCCGAGTCGACATGCGGGTTATCAAGGTCCTGGTGAATGGTTACGTTGGTCGCCGCACAATCATTGGACTCCCTGGCCTGAGAGCCGCTCTCGAGACACGTTAACACTGTTGCCCTAAATCCCAACCAATTCCTCTTTTAGGGGCGTCCGCACAATGTCCCAAGGAATAAACCACCTCTGATACCACTTTTTCACGACCCGACGCTACCCGGTCTCAAGCCACAACTACCCGAAGCCCACCTCCATAGGCCAGGGGATGGAGACCAGCGTCGAAGGCACAATAACTCTGGGAGGCCTTTGCCTAATAATATGTACACACACATGCAGCACACTCAATTCAATACTGCAGAGTAAAAAATAAAAGCCAAGTAAATTAAAGGTAAACTGCTATAAATAACCACAAGAGTGCATCGACCTCTAAAAAGTACAAAGCAAGTACAGAAAGTAAACAGAAAAGAAAAAGGGGCAAACACGCGCCCAACCAGAAAAAGTGAAACAACCTGGCAACAGGCGAACAAAAGTAAATAGCTGGAAGGGTTCCCCACCTGTTACTCGACTTTGACCACTACACGCGGTCCAATCTCCCAAGCATCTAAGCTCCTCTAAAGTCACGACCAACATGTCCATCGTCTGCAAGGGCACACTAAGTACGGGAAAATCCCAAGAAGGGGTGAGTATAAAAATACTCATTAGGTTACCCTAAAGGCTCGAGGGAGCAACAAAGGAGGTACTGAAGGGTGAGCAGTAGATCGAACAGGGGAGAGTAAATTAGTACAACAAGAAGTGCAGTAAAGAGTACAGCTCAACCCAACAAGAGAATGGTAGAAGGCTCATCCTAACACAAAGAGCTAGTAATGGTGAGAAAATGATCTTCTCATCGAGCTTTTGCTACCTATAGAAGGAGAGTAGACTCGTCCAACCATGAGAAGATAGACATGGAAAGCACGTGGCATACCCCGCACGTCTTCGCCTTTCCTGGAAGGAGAGTAACCAACCCAGGAAGTGGGTACTGGAACAAGGTATATACAAATCCATATGCTCTATCAAGAATCTCGAACAAGACCTTAAGGGGATCTCCATCTCGTAGCTCAGCCCAAGAAAAGTGAGTCGCCAACAGTCCCAAAGGTAAACTTCATCGATGCCCAGCATCCCGCACACCTGCCCCGAACTACAAGCCAAGGGGCTCAATCACCGCACCTCGACACTATCTGCTTTGGGCGGCACTAACTCGCCCGCACTGTTTTAGATCGCGTCACAAGAATGCGTCTCAGTGGGGAATGTGCCCCTTGTACTTGAGAGTTCTAGGGAAAGTCAAACCACACCTCGTCACTGCCCTGCAGTCGAGAGGTCTTCTCAAAGTCAAATCTGTCATAACACTGACCCATATAACCAAGGGTCCCGCTCCGGTAATCATGGAGGAAATCCATAGACTAGCCTAGTAGAAAGGACTGATCCTGGAATACCAATAGGTGTCCCACTGCCCATCCCTGGTGGAGGGTAATTCATAACCAGATATCGGGTGACCCACTGCCCAGCCCTGCTGGAGGGTAAACCCTAATACATCATCAGGTGACCCACTTCCCAGCCACTATGGAGGGTATACCATAATACATCATTAGGCGACCCACTGCCCAGCCCCACTGGAGGTTAGACCCCGAATAAGTCGACAGGTGACCCACTGCCCAGCCGTACTGGAGGGTAGACCTGGAACTAGAAGACGGGCGACCCACTGCCCAGCCCTGCTAGAGGGTAGACCCTAAGAGGTCATTGGGTGACCCACTGCCCAGTATCTACTAGAGGGTAGACCCTAATAGCATCAGGTGACCCACTACTGAGTCTCTCCTGGAGGGTAGACCCTAAGTACGTCGGGTGACCCACTGCCCAGTCTCTGTTGGAGGGTAGACCCTATGTGGGTCGGGTGACCCACCGCCCAGTATCTGCTGGAGGGTATACCCTAAGTGCGCCGGGTGACCCACTGCCCAGTCTTTGCTGGAGGGTAGACCCTAAGTGCATCGGGTGACCCACTTCCCAGTCTCTGTTGGAGGGTAAACCCTAGAAGTTAGTGAGCAACCCACTGCCCAGTCTCTACTAGAGGGTAAACCCGAAACTGTTCTAGCCATCCCTACTAGATGGTGCAACACTGGCCAACCGAGCACTGAGCGGGTGTCGCGCAATCGTTCAACTGCAGAACAACTCATCCAAAAGAGGTTTAGTACCTACTCCATCACTGGGTGTCACTAGCACTTCTACCGACCAATCCATCGAGAACGAAACCAGGGGGAGACCACTCAACCCTACTGGTCAAACAAACGAGCACAGAACCAGGGGAAAAACTCCACCCTGTTGGTCAAACAAACGAGCACAGAGGGACCCTCTACGTCGTGAGAGGTCAAAGTACGCAAAGCAGAGCTCAACGCGCACTAGGTGGCCCACATGATGTTTGGCCCCATGTTAACCCAACCAAGTTCACTAATGTCTCAGGTACAAACCCCCACGTACCTCCAAGCGCTCCCGTATACTCCCAGAGTATACCTCACTTTCAGCCCAAGGGCTATCATGCACCCGACACTCACCGTCAATGCGAATGCATGATGTGACATCTCCAACTTGCTGCCACAACAACTGGGGCACGACCACCCACATCTATTCAAGCATTACTTCACTCACACGGGAGTGCACGTGATCACACGCCAAGGGTCCGCTACAAACACAGTAGAAGAACCGCCCCCAAGGCACCTTCACATTTCCACATTTAATAAGATTGCGTAAGAGGATCCGCTCACCTGAACAGATCACACCATTGTAATCCTCGCGGAAAAACACGCAAGATCAACTCCTTACTCGCCCCAAACAGGTATCCGACGTAGCAATCTCCAACACCGCCTCACGCCCTAATGGCGTCCCGTAATCCCAACCCTCATCCCCGAAAACAGTCGGTCGCATTGCACCATTGAGATCCCCTCGGGATAACACGTCAAAAAGACTGCTCACTTGAGTATGACAGATATCCGGAGAAAAAGGTATGTTCTGGCACCCGCACACGAGCGGTACCATGCGGGACCCGCACCCCGGTCCTAATGCACTGAAAACGGATCGCACCATTTTGATCCTCTCAAGAAAGCATATGAGATGGACAAATCACATGTCCAAAACGGAGACCTGGTGATAAAGACAGAAAATCACCATCAACGCCCAAACGGCCCACGCGAGGCCTGCACCATCATGTGGAATTAGAGCGGGTAGACTGCGCCAATGCAATACCCTCAGAAAAACACCCAACATCGACTGCTCGCACGCCCCGAACGGGCGTTCGATGAAAAAGTGGCTAAAAGCTGCATGTAGCTAATAAGATGGGTCGTGGGGCCCGTGCCTCAACTTCGGCCTCAATGCCTGAAACCACCCTGGAATGCTCCGCCTCGGTGCCAGGTTTGTAACACCACTGACGGCGCTCAAAACGGACGTCGGACGCATCCGCGCCGTCCAAAACAAGGCTCCTTGGAAAAACGTTAAATCACTTAAAGAGGTGTCATGCCTCCGAGGACCCTCATTTCAGGAATTAAAAATTCCCAAAACCATCTCAAAAAGTTCTCCTCATTTCAAGGAATGCGTCGCCACTGACAGCACGCGAATCTGACACCCGGACTGTACTTTAGGAGCGTTTTAGTGTTTTTATCAGACCGAAAAGGGGGTCGGGCAGGTTCGGCCGGCTCACCCCCATCCTGGACCGGCGGTGTGCGGTCCACCGCGCGGACCGCCCCGAACCACCCGGACCAGCTCGGCCGGTCCGGCTCCTCTATCACAGACATGAAATCACGGGTCCTATCTGCCAGCCGGGGTCTAAAGACACTGGTCTTCTCCAACAGCAGTCGGCCAAAGGCCGACCATTCCCCCGCGTCGCATCCCGTTGGCGCCAGCACCCGACAACCGCCGCGACCGGCACATGAAGCCCCTGCCGCCCCGCCTGACGCTCGTCGCGCCGGCCTCCACTGCCAAGGGCACCCACTGCAGCGACCTCCGACCGCCCTAGCCCGCGCCGCCGCGACCGCTGCCCCGGAAATGCCACGCCGCCGCATGGAAGAGATTCTGCCACCGCCAAATCCCCTGCTGACACCGCTGGAGCTCGCCGGAAAAAGGAGAGACCCGCCAAAAACTTTGAAAACCCGCAAACTTCGATGAGCCACTGCGGACTCCTCCGAAATCGTATTTCAATTCAGAAATAAGCGTTGGGAATAGAAGAATTCATACGACACGACTGTGGGCTTTCATTGCAAATTCGATAGAAATTCGATGCTATAATTGAATTGAAAGAAAGGTTCAGGAATAAACGCAACAAAACCCTCCTACCTCTTGGGCGTTGCCCTGAGCTTCACGGAGGATCCGCCACCACGTCGTCGCCTTGCTGGAGCTACCTCACCGGAGTGGAGGAGGAGAGAGAGCTTGAGGGGCTGCCTTGAGGGGGGGTTTCTCCAGGGGAGAACAAGGGAGGAAGGGGGAAGGGGTTTAAATAAAATAAAAAGAAATTTTATTTAATTTAAATCCATAATTTCCTCGCATCTGATACCTTTGGAGAGATCAAAATTAAACCTCCAATAGAGTAAACACCACCTTTCGAGCACAAAGGTGGTCTCGGAATTGAATTCCGAGCTTCCGTTTGAATGTTATAAAGCTGAACGCCCAAAGCTGCCAAATTACGAAAACGCCCCTGGGGCCATTTTTCATAGACGGCCCGCGCCCACAAAACTTACACCCCTCCTAGGGTTAACGGTACACTACAAACTCAACGGTGCCCTCGGTTTTCCAATTTGATCCACCGTTTAATAGATACTTGATTTCCACCATTAAATGAATAAATAAATTAATTAATTATCCGTTTAACGTTCCGAAAGTGAGCAAGGGGTCCAAACGTCATGCGCTGAAAAGTTTTATGTCATTCCTAGGGTAAACACCCCATTATGGACCCATCCGTATACTCAGATCTAGGATCCAGATCACCGTTTAGGAGTTATCCCATTTATTTGGCATTTTCAGTGTGAACGCACTGAAAATTTAATTCCGGCCACTCTGGGGATCGGAATCGCACGCCGTCTGAAGGTGCTACTCTTGAATAACATCAAGAATATTCTAAAGTCTTTTGCAGCAAAAACCAAGTTCTTACAACTTTAGTGTTAGTTCTGCACTAACCATGAATAGGCACCTTTTTACTAGATGTTCATTCCACCAGATGTTAAACTATATGGTTTGGTCCTTATCACAGGACCATAGAAGGTTTGATTTTTCTTGTTATGTTAAGTAAAACTACATGGGTTCTGATTCCTTTACTGTGGATACATTGGAAGACCATCACATGGTCTTGATCTAGACATCAAAATATCTCTCGTCTCCCTGGATGGTGATAAATTCCAGAGTACCCCCATTGTGTTATGTAAAACCATAATAGTAATAATAAATTACCAAGGAATATCTAATACACATAAAAAATGAAACTATATATGGAGAACCTAGGATATATATAGATATCTTTGTGAATACAGAACCTCATATATGTAAATTTGATTTTAAAGTTCATACATTCTAGTAATTAATTGTTACTTTAAGGGAAACTCATGTTGTATTTGATATTTAATAAAGGATTAATGAAAAAGTATTAAATATTTTACAGATTCCAAGAGTAGGAAACAATCCCCCCAAATGGTGTGACGAGAATGACCTCCCATAATATTTACCAATGTGAGTCCCTAGGTGTCACTAAATCCACTTTCTAATGAACACCTTCCTTGTAAAAAAGGGTTTTTAATGATATTGAATAAGAGAATCGCTGGGTGTTTCAAAATCTAAAAAATCCTACTAGAAGCCACTCAAAAATAGTGCACCTGAGATTAATGATTTTGTGACATTAAAACAACCACAATTAGTCTTCCTGAAAGTGGTATTGTTTCATTGAAAACAAAAATGGTGAAACTGATTTGAATCTTTATCCAAAATGCATGTGTCACCCACATGTCAAACCACTTTTTCAATAAAATAAAATGGGGCCAAACATGGATTCCAAAAAAATAAATTTTTTATATGATCATTTATTAAGATGATTCTTTGATGACGGTTTTCTTTTTGTGTTTATCATTTGTATTCAGGAACTTTTGATAAGAACTCCCTTCACTCTAGTAGCATCATTCCAGTTATCGCAAACATATGAACATGATTCCATGCATGCTAGGTCCTCAACTAAACAATGGTCACCATCATAAACCCAATATCTTAAACATAAGGTCTCAAATTAATTAGTTCAAGAGTACCACTTAAATAGTATCTTACCAATCCTATAGGCTACTTGAAAATCCATATAACTCATAAATCCCCACCGATTGTCCACATAGCGATGGACGATGGTCCAGAAGAAGATGACAATTATTATCATCTTAACCAATTTTGGGATCTTATACATGGAAGAAAGCAATCATATCCTCACTTGTCATAGGGATGAAGATCAATATGTTTTATACAACCTCATCTTGACAACAAATTTGTCCCTCCAATGGGATCCTTCTAGAAGCCAGTGGCACCGATGCCGTATTGTGATAGAACCTCATCACGATGATGGTTTTTACATACGGAGTGTGAACCAGGTCACATAAACATTGTTTAAGAGAAAGACCCACCATGGAAAATAATTAGACTACATAGATAAGGGCCTTACCTCTGTTCCCTCCAATAAATCTTACCAACAAAATAAGACATCACACCACAATTATGCTGAAATACCTTCCCTTGTCTACCAAGTATTCTATCAGAGATTATAATCATCTTGAAAATCCATCTAATCAAATAAGGAGGAAAAGAATTAGTAGGAACACAAACCTACATAAATCTATAATGCTTGGATGCCTAAACATGCAACATTCAAAGATACCAGCCATCAAATATCAATAAAAAATATGGGGTATACCCATACCTCTTCCCCACACCTACGTATTGTCATTATATACCAACATGAAATAGAGAAAATAATCATGAAAACACCCCGAATCGAATAATATAATGGGAATATGTCCTATTTATTTCCATTGTTATTACAGAAAACATCCTAAAAATAGTTAGGGAGATGAAAAAAATTCCTACTCATATCCTACAAAAATTCCACGAAATAATAACAACAACGATAGTGGAAGATGGGTAGACACAAAACTCCTTCCCTACAATTGGGGAGACTCACCAACACAAAACGAGGGCCACTATAGAGAATAAACACACTTATTACCATTCAAGGATGGTTGTGGCCCAAATCCCCCCCTGATATATGGACCATCAGATTGGGACCATACACTCATTCCAGATGAAGGTCATAAGTCTATCTCATTGGCCATTCCAGGATAGGTAAAAACCCATGCCAAAATTCTAGATACATATCGACAAATTCCTACATCAAAAAAGAGATAATTAAGAAAAACTTTGATATATAAAAGGCGCTATCGGCTAGAATCTTCCCCAGTCACCCACAAGATGCAATCCAAAAGGAATCCTTACCAAATGGGATTGAAAATGAAGAGTGATTCTATAAGCCTAGTATTTTTAATGATAGAGTTCATGAAGCCCACATAAATTTACCTTGGGTGGATTAGGATGTTGATATTCCATTATCAAATTAAGGAAGTAGTAGTAGCAGTATCGAAGATCTTCCATAGACATCTCACCATGAAGGATTGTTTCATCTCTAGAATATTTTCGATCATGGGATCCTATCTCGTGAGGAGAGAAAAAACAATGCTATATGTGGCCAGAAGATCAAACTACAAGTATTTCCTCATTTTTCTATCATCTTCCCTAAAGTTCCTCCCAAGGTTATACACTACAAGAATGTTTCTTGAAATTATACATCAATCCATGAGGGTAGTCCTACCCATGATGACATTCACTACAAAGTTCCTTTCTACAGCAACACATCGCGTCATCAAGGAGGTCCTCACCATGTTAATTTATTTATGAGAAAGACCTCCTAGCATGATGCACTTGGTAAAATCACTCCATTCATACTTGATGCCTCATCAATAATAGGGGGAATAATTTCTCACCTATAAAACACCCTAAAGAAATGGTCTTTCTCTAAACCACCCTTAGATCACATTGCTTCTAATATTACTTATAAAATCCTTGTAGATCCTTATGTTTAAAATAAAGCTTCAGGGAAGCATCCAATTTGGTCAAACCATATTGAGGAGTCTTTAAAAAACATGGAGAATTTATTTTGAACAAGAGGAGAAAATTACCTAAAAAAATATACTAATCATGTTTTCATCTTTATCAATTCCCTGAAACCATAATCCATATGTGTTATCAATAAATTGGGTGCACTAAAAACTCCTAAATGTATGGAACACTCTTCATAACATAAAATAAAAATTGGTTCCTTATGAATAATATCTAAGCCTTGATAAATTAATATAAGGGAAACACCTTCAAATAGACTTCGTGGCCCTCAAAGTTATATGAAACCCAAAATTTGGAAAATAGAAAGTTTAACTTCAACATTCTTGTCTTAATACATTAAAATAATTATTTTAGCTGATTGAAGAGTCCCCATTTGGAGTTCATATCATAAGATGGGGTGAACAAAGATCATTTCATTCCACCTCACTCCTCAATCAGCAAAGCCATCCAAAAGTGACATCATGCAGTATCATAGCCTCAGGTCAACTTATAAAACTCTAATATATTCACAAAATATGGCATTCATAGAAAAAATCATCCCTGAACAACCCATGAAGACATTGGAAAAGAATAGAGAAATATATTTAAAAACTGCATCATCAATAATCTAAAAAAAATTGAGAAATCTTCCAAATTAAAAGAGGCCATTCGTCAAGAGCCCCTAATATTTTTGGAATTAGGTGTCCTAAGTGTAAATGAAACAATACACCAAGACCATGTTCAAAAAAATATCTATATGATCAAGAAAGCAGTTCTTGTAGGAGATATCGAAATCCATGAGAAACCCCAGCCCACATGGCTAGGGGATATTTTATCATAACCTTTGAGGTCAGTAAAACATGATTGAATGATTGTGGAAATGGAATAGGAACAACCCTAGTTCATTTTTTTGGGGGTTATTTTACCAAAAAAATCCTCCTATACATGAGTCAATATTCTTTGGATTATGGGAAACACCACAAAATTCATCTTCCTAGCTAATCCTATAATGCGACCCTATGTCCTTTCGAACATGCCTGAATTTTTTTTTCTAGAAATTCCCTTTAGATTATTGTTCGTCAGATTATCCCAGGAGGATAATTGATGGAGAGTATTAGGCCTCATGGAATTTACAAACAAAATAAATCTCATAAATATGAGATTAAAAATAATAAATGTGATACGCATTAATTAATGTCATTAACACCACCAGTACATATGCTATAGAACAAGAGGCCAATATATATAGGGGTAGGAAGAGGAAGTTTTAATTCTCAATATGGTTCACACTAAAAAAACAAAGAGGGTTTGTATACTAGAAATCATAGCATTTCCCAAAATTTGGGAAATCCATTGATTGTTCCATTGCCTCCCCATCAATGGGAATCAACTAATGAAAAGGGGAATGGTAATATTTCACACCACCCACTTTTCAAAGGGGTTGAAACCCTCACACATCAAGAAAGATTCTCTCAATAGGACAAAGATATGATGGAGTTTAGAAAAGTCAATAAATATTTACTTTGAGGATACATTCCTACTTATTACAATATAAAATATTAGTATCATCTCATGCTTCTAGTCAGAATAACTCAACCAAGAGGGTTCTTCCCAACAAGTGAAATAGATCCAGAAAATATGTACAATGTGGTGGATTGAGAACATATATATTTGGATCCCACAAGAGTATAATGGTAGTTCCCTCTATTGGGTATGACCAGAGCTGGGTTAGATGCATCCTCACATTCTAGCCCTAATAGGTTACACAAATTTAGCACCAACAAAGCCTCCATTGATGGACCATCTACTTGATGCCCTTTCTCAAGATCATGTTCAATGAGAAATTCTTGGAGTTATAGTTAATAATATTAATTCATTGATTGCTAAATTTGAATATATGGAAGAATGGTGTGTGCCCATGAAGATTAAAATGAACCCTTACTCTAAATGGGGGATCTGACCCCCCCCCCCCAATTTTAGGATCACTATATATCAAATTTTTAATGTCTCATTGGTGAAAAAGTAGAATTTAAAACACTTCATTTCCCAGTGTGATCCTAGGATGTGGATCCATTCAAAATAGGAATTAGTGAAATGTAGATGAATCATACAAACTCTTTAAGGACCCTCTATTATATAGTACATTAGTTTGACGGCCTTTTCATTCACGGGATATAAAGATCTCCATAGGCATGTTTTCTTAAAATTAAGTTCAACACTACATAAGAAACAATTCATTGGACTATATAATTTGAAACTATGGTATAATGATAGAATATTTTATTTAGTTACTCTATAGAAGGGGTTGAACTTATCCCTGAAACTATATATTTTCCATGAATATTTTTCATCCATTTTCATGGACAATATTTGTGATGGGATTTTCACACCTCTCATAACTATAAAATATAAATGTGGGTGTTAGTATCTGGATATAGATGATCAAATATTAGAGGATTCCATCTTATTAACCAATTCTAAGTCCCAGGTAATTCCATCTAATTAAGGGAAGAGAAAAGGGAAATAATATCCATCCACAATCATGCTTAAGATAGCTCCAACATTAGACCTACTTCCAAACCCCTTACAATATCATGTGACCCCAACTCTTGAGTGTCAGTGTAAATTCTCGCATCATCAAGATGAGAAAATTGAGAAGAGGAAAACCCAGTTTTAGTAGTTAATAAGTAATTTTAATTTGTTCTAAGAAAACCTTGACCCTAGTTAATTAATTATAACCTCATAGAAAAACATTATCAGGTTTATAAAGCATAATAGGCCCTATCATAATGGTCTTTAAGATCTCTCTTAATATTTACCTTTTCACAGAACATTGTGGAACACTATCTAGGAATGATTTTTTTTTCAATGATATCTAAAAAATAATGGTTAACTGTTGGTTAGCTAAAGTGGGAAAGACACTCGTATAGGTAGCATGTGTTTTTTCCAACAATATCGAGGAATAGGGTGGATGGAAGGAAGTTTATAACTAAGGCACATATAAGTTTAGTTGCTGGATTGTAGGAAAGGAAATCAAACTAACCCATTCTAGCCACTTTTCATAGTTTAAATAGAAAATTATACCCCCATACTCTTCTGATATGGCATAAAAACATTCGACACCACAGTGCTCTAAAGACTAGTCTTATAAAAAATACATGGATGAATAGGGTGAGAAAATACAAGAGGATGAACCTATACCATCTCCAATGTTAGGTCTGATTCTCTCGAACCTCATTCCATAATAATTGGAATCCTGGTAAACAACCCCCCAAATGTTATAATAATATTTTTTTTCACTAGGTGGATCCCTTACTAGACAAGGGATTAATATTTGGTTCTATTAATATCATTCAATCAATGGACCCCTTCTTCGATGATGAGTATGGATATGAACCTAATATCCCTACATCCAATTGGGTATTTTGTGGAGGAGTTCATAGGGGCCGAGGATATTGGGGAAGACACAACCATGCCAGAATTCAATATCTCAGCTATGTCCCTACAAAGACTATCTATGTTTCTGAAACTCATTATAGAGCCCTCTAGTGGGCCCAACTGGAGAAATAAATTTCCCCAACATATGCCTAGAATTTACATAACCTAATATTTCTAGAAGATTGACTAGTTGGGGTGTTCTAATAAAATCAACCATAGTGTGTAGGTAAACCAGTTCGACCTAACCCACTATGAACAGAAGCACCTTCAACTACTACGAAACGAACTTATCTTAGAAAGAAAATTAATTAAGTTCATAAATCTCCAAATAAAGTGAATCCTTGGGAAATTAATCACAAACCTTTATCCAATAAGTAGGAAATTATAAAAAAAATCTGGTGCGCTAACCAAGTCATTGATCCTGGATTCACTATGTCTACCAAAAGACCTATATGAAGCACTCATATATTCTTTTATGATCCCTCAAGAGTTTGAATCAGAGGTTTATATAGATGAAATATATCATGAATAGAACTATCCGACATAATTATAGAAAATCATCTCTTTTACAAATTAAGATGAAGGTGTTTTCATACAGGGACACCATGGACCTTTGTATCTATTTAAAAGAATAAATAACCACTATATTTTATAGGATTTTATTGAAATTGTCTTAGTATCCAACCTCATTCCCATATAAACACTCTATCAACATGGTTACGATGATAGCCACTTGTCCCCATCCAATATAACACTACAGGGTTAAGAAATGAGTGAGAAAAATCCTCTCAGAATAGTCAAGCATGGGGATTAGTTTGGAGACCTTATATCAGTCCCACAATTTGTAGTGGTTGAGCATGATATGGATTTCAATGTTCTTATAGGAAGGAATTAGTTATATCATCATACAGTAGTCCCCCCCCCCTCATACCACCAATTTATCAAATATTTCATCAATGTAAAATTTTCATGTGGCATGGTGATAAAGCCACAATTGAATCCAAAAAAATCTTATTACATTGATACTGAATTTTAATAGAGGGAAGGGAAATAACCTATGACTAATAGAATAACTCAGATCACTACCCAAAATGATATAGAAATGACCCATTCCAATCACATCAAATTGATCAGTGAATATTGTTTTGTTCCCATCAAACATATTGATGAAATAATCCCTTATTTGAGAATATATTCAATGAATCACATGATATTAGCAATGATGACTAAGCCATATAGCATTATAGAAGCCATCAACTCTCTAAACATTGGTAAATTATCAGATAAAATTTCCTTATTCTAGTCTCTAAGCTTCAAAAGATTATTACTCCTATAGTTTATTTATAAAAAAGATATTGGTTCACTTGGATATAGTAAAGGTACTCTTTCTCAACCACTCATCTCCCTTCCATAACGCCAAAGAAATCCAACATCGTCAGTCAAGTCTGAGGAAGCTACGTCATCTTCAAAATGCCAAAATGTTGACTCCTCTAATAACATTGATGAATTTAATTCATCGTTTACTCCTCCTATGATTAAGGAGGAGAGGAAGGGGTGAGTAAGATGGATAGTGAGGTAAATATGAAGATGATGAGGATGTTGACCTCATAAATTCACCTTTAGCGTTTTATGAAGGGGTCACTTCCACTTTGGAAAAAATAGGCAAATAAATATGGTTATAGAGGAAGAATCATGATCCATGTTGATTAGTACCAACATTTATTCCAAATAACATGAGGTATATATACCTCCTTTTTGAATAAGAATCATGACTTGTTTCATGTAATTATAAATAAATGTTGTGCCTCGATCCCGAGATGGCCACTCACCACTTTGGCTTTTCAGAAAACCAATGGGGTTACCAATTGGATTCCAGAATGATGCTCCCAACACACACTACAAAAATTAAGGCTAAAAATTACATGATTAGCAATGAAAATTTCATTCAATAAGTCTAGTATCCAAAATTCATATACATCATAGTTATAGTAAAGATGAAGAATATGAAAATTAATGTGTCCATAAAATTTAGAGATATCAACTTGCACTATCTAAAAAATGAATTACCGATCCAAATCACAAATCTATTGATTGATGTGACAACTATTATAAATCCCTTTACATTATTTATGGATATTAATTGTATACTAAATTTTATGTGGCCCTATAATATGAATATTCCACCACCTTTAGGGCTCCCAGTTATTATTTTTCTATCTGGTGATTCCCTTTGGATTGAACAATTCTAGCTCAATAAACTAACATTCCGTGCATCGAAAATTCTAAAAATATTTGGGGAAGTCTATTAAATTCTACATTAATGATCTATTGGTTATATCTCAACCATGCACTGAACACTTTGTATATATTGAGATTCTCTTTGACAATCTACGGAAGCATATCATGAAGATGAAATCCTATAAGTATGCCTTAGAAGTCACCATAGGGAAATCTGTTGTCTTTTTTGTATTCCATTATTGCATCAAGGTAATTATCATGAAGAAAAAGGCTGTCTTTAATATGTCACCTCCTAAAAACCTAAAAGAGATAAGAAGATTATAAGGTATTTTAATTATGTTAAATTCCATATATAGAACCTCGATGGAAAGTGTTTTCCATTTAATGGGTTTATGAAGAAGGGGGTCACATATGAGTGGACTGGAAACTATCAGGAAGCATTCGATGGTCTCATGAAATATCTTTTGAGACCTCCCGTGATTATTTTAACTATTGGGGGAACAGAATTCATTTTTATGTGACATGTGTATTTTGATCACTTGAAACTCTTCTCATACAAAAGAATGATGTTGGGAATGATAGTAGACTTTATTATCTCATTATAATCATGCTCTATACCGATAATCTTCCTTCACATATCGAGAAGAGAATCCTGGAATTAACATTCATTATTCAAGAGATAAGACACTACATAAAGAACCAAAAGGTCTATTTGGCCTCTCCAAAAACCCACTAAAATACATCCTCAATAGTCATATGTTTATTGATGTTTTGCATGGTGGTCGGTTATCTTGTAGCATTTTGACATTGAATTTGTGACTCTAAAATCAGTAAAAGGCCATATTTTGGTAGAATTACTTAAAAAACATATTCATGTAGAAAAAACTTAGTTAAATAAAATTTTATTTTTTATTGATATCTTCTCTATTCAAGACGTGACTTATATATGGGAGATGTATTTTGATGGTGCATCCATAAATGTAATAATTAGGATAATTGAAGGCCCCATGATCAATGAAGTCAGTTTGGCAGTCAGGATCATCTCTCCTACAACGGCAGTCATGCCTTAATCCTTCCTATTTTTAAAAGGTCATATAATCAATGAGGCAAAGTAGAGGGCCCTTATTACAGGGAAAGAATTTCTATTTCAAGAGACACATGACAATATAAAGGTGAATGGTGATTCATAGTTGGAAACTAATCATAACAATGGTGATTTTGCCATCATAATGGATGATCTAATACCCCTTTTGACTATATAAGAGAACTAAAAGAAACATTCACCTCATACCCATTATTGACTCATTTAATACAATTAAATAATGAAAAGGATGTTTCATTGGAGAATATAGCCATGTTTTTGGACGATCTAGATTAGGATAAAATAGTTATCATCATTTCACACTTCTAAATGGTCCCCTCTTTTGTTTGTGTAAGCATAAAAGAAATCAATTAGGTGAACTCTATCCTCAAACCATGTCATCATCAAACTTATTGGATGATACCCATTGTGGACTCCATTAAAAATGGATTTTTCTCATTGGATTGATCTTGAAAAGAACAAATATGAGGATGTGTGACAAGCCTCACTCTTTATGATGTCCCAAATATTATAAAGTAGTCTATATATGATTCATTGACATTGTCCTTCTTAGATCATTAATAGAGAAGAGACTCATACTATCATGAAAGAAGTACATAACGGATACTATGGTTCCCACATATCTGGGTTTAGGATTTACAATCAAATCTAAAGGATTTGATACTTCATTCCCTCAATGATGTAGGATTGCAAAAAATTCACCAATAAGTGTTATTCCTTCCAGGTACACTCCAAATTCATCCATCAACACGCAAAGTTTCTACACATATAAAAATAATACTATCCATTTTCTTTATATAAAATTGAAGTTATAGGATAATATCATATATCTATGAAAAATTACTTCAAATTAAACCTCACTGCTACAATATTCTTATCCAAATGAGATGTATCAATTCTCCTAAAACAATTTGGTACTAAAATCATTGTTACCATTATGAAATCTAAAATCATTATATAATTGGTGTATCTTATATGATAATAATGGAAAAGGGTACCAATTTCCTCTCTTCTAAATTTGGAAAGCTATATTAAGAGTATAATATCAAATCAAATCATTTGTGTTGCTATCAAGAAGTGGATAATAGAATGATAGAAACTTTAAAGAGGAACCTATAATAAATACATTCATTATATGGTGGATAGTGAAAAAAATTATTTTCTTGAATATCTCATGAATTCCAAGTGGTCCTATCAGAATACAACCCACACTACCACCTGGGAAATCCCATATTCTCTAGTATATGATACATAAGAAGTCATACCAATTGATATCCAATTACCATTGCTTTGAACTACAATCTGTGATCAATTATCCACATATGAGCATTCTGAAAAATGGCTGGATGAGATGGAGTGACTTGATTAGAAAAAAAATACACACTCTACATCATTTGGAGGTCAAAAAAATGGATAGCACGAGATTTTAACATGAAGTTTCTACTATGCTCTTTCCTTTAAAGAGAATTAGTACTGGTCATCTAGAGCCTGATGATACCATGGAGGAAGCCTCCAATTCTTGATACATTATGGTAGGGACCTTATGACATACACAAAGTTCAATATAATTGATATTATTCCTTGGTTTTGATGTTTATAGAACTTGTTACGACCCCTACCGGTGTAATATTTCTCAAGATATAAGTCATGTGATAAAGACCCCTTTTATTCCTTTCCATATAATGTTAAACTGTATGGATTTATTATCTTTGATGCATGATGTCAAAAGTTATAGAAAAATGGTCCAATATGCATGACCTTAAAAGGAACATCGTGTGGTCTTGTATATAGGACATTTAAATGCACATAAAATGGTCCAAATCATAAAACCCAAAACTATGAGAAAACATATCCTGAGTTTTAAAAATCTATACTACATGGCCTTTTTTCCTAGACATAATAGGTTAAGATACACGACATCATCCTTTCCACGTGACTTGAAAAATTCATGGTTCACATCCTTGTTGCATAATGTACAATTAAATAAAAATATATTTTCATGCATGATCAGATCACAATCTTTGGTTTCAGTCTCCCCCCATATCCCCACTCAAGTACTACTTTTTGTATTATTATTTCCATTACAAAATATGTAGTGACAATGAATACCCTTTTAGTTATTACACATTAATTCATGATTTATTACAATAAGGTGTACATAAAATAACCCATAACATCATTATATATATTTTATTTGGAAATATTGTACAAAACATAACGTATTCATCATGGGATACAACATCATTAATGAAAAATTACTTAACACGCTCTTGTAAATCATTTCTCTTCTAAAATTTCATGGGATAGCCTTGGTTTGTACATAAGAATAGGGTGAGTTATAAAGCACAGTAAGGGAATAAAAATATCATAGAATAAAGTATTACCTATGAACCAATAAGAAAATGAAGGCATCGTAAGTGGGGTGAGAATAATAAACATGAATAATGATTCATCACATAGAATGATAACATAAAGGCAACATGACATAGTGGAAAAAACATTAAACATGTAATCATTAACATAGGTCATGAAAAACCACCAATACATCATAAAATGTAGTAAAAAGTCCCATGATGGATTAGGTTAACTCACTAATCCTTGTTATGATGTCTCATGACACTAAATCATTATTCAATGCATTGGAAATCAATATAATTATGGGTGCACCCGCCACTTTCATATCATGTGCATGCATAAGTTTGCCACATAGACCATTCACCATGGGATCAAATTTATCACATTTAATTCCATGATAAAGGAATTGGGAATAAATACATGTAATTAAATAATCAATCAATTATATGTATGTATAGTTGAATACCATTGAGTTGAAATAGCGATGGTATTCACATTATAATGGTTCAGTATAGAAAAATTGCAATGATATTTCTGCAACCTAATGGAAGTACTTAATGATTCATAAAAAGGATTAATGGTATAAAAAAGTGGTATCTTATAATTTAGAAGTAAAATTTATAGTAATACGGATGTGTAGAAACATATCCCAACATTAGGAATTGAAAATAAAATGTATAAAATGAATAAAATTCATGAATAAAGAGGTGAAAAAAAGGGTCAGTAAATTTTTTTTCAAAAATAACGGCTTAGGTAAATTCTATAATGAAATTGTATAAATTATACATTTTTTTTAGGAATTATTTACTTTTGTATAGGTATTATTATAAAATCATGAAAACATATCCATTCACATTCAAATGTATAATTACAAAGAAGGTCATTGGATTGAAAAGAAGAAAGGGAGGTCCATTACATTGAGAGAGTGACTCTAAAAACATTGGAGGACCTTATTATGAGATTGGGTAACCATGGGAGAAATATAGATAGTGTATGGAAGATTAAGGATAAACTCCAAGGTTTTTATGTTAATATGAAGTTGGTATTTGGTGGGGTTTTATAGGGAAAGAGAGGGTAGTTCTTTATTATTTATCACACATAGGTTTTTGGTAATATATAATAATGTAATCAAAACCACACACCATCCAATGATTTTTTCCTAAGGATTCTAAAAAATATGATTCTTTTTCATTATTTTAAAATGAAATGTTCTAAACTCATTAAAATGTTACCCTTGGTGATTTTAAAGGGAGTCATCTCTCAATGAAATGATTTTAAAACATTTAAATATAATATAGGATTTGGAGGATTCATAATGGATTTATGAAATTAATCAAATAACCATAAAATAAAATTATATTAAAGTTGTAACATATATTTAGTCATGGATACAATTTATATAATTTATTATATAACTTTTGGGTCATTATTATTTCATAATAAAAATTTATATTTATACCATATTTATTTTTTACCAAAAAATGACTTTATTAGAAAAATTATAATAATTAACAATAAGATAATTTAAATGTTATTATTCCAAAAATAATATTTATTTTATTCCAATAATTTTATATATATTTGAATTTTCACTTTTAAATCAAAATATAAAAATATGGAGAAATGATGGTTGTTTACAATTATAGTTTTTAAATCCCTATAAAAATTATATTTGACTTCATAAAAATTATATTATCATTCATAATCAATAAAATTTATCTGATATTAACATTTTATTAAAATATCATTTATTTAAGAAATCATTAAATTCATCCAAATGAATTCCTATTTTGAAATTGCATATCACCAAATAATATAATTAGTTTTTTATCATTTCAAAATCAAAATAATTTATAATCTATCAAAAATAAGTATTAAATATAACTATTTTTATATTGAAACTAGGATATAAATATTAATCTTATTAGGCACATGATACATATCCTTTTATTACACTAGACAATTTTCAAAGGGTAAGGACTGTGAAGGTGATATTTACATTGGGTGGTTCTGCGTACATGGTTTGGATGTGATCTCAATGAGCTTGGACTTCCCTCTTAAGTGGTGTTTCTCATGTTTTAGTTAATAGATATCATATTGGTATTGGTCAAAGAAAAATCTTAGTGATGCAATCTAACTCGGAAGCTATGATAAATAGGCTTCATAGGGTATGATACTTTTAGTCGAGGAAATCACTTCCTTTGTGTGTGTAAGTTGGATTTATAAAAAACCATATATTTATAGTAATTATATGATCACTATTCAATGACTATATTATATATTTTTATGCTTATTAATTGTATTTTAAATATGATAGCATATAATTAATCCAAATAATTTCAAGTGTTTTCTATAACCAAAATATATAATAATGAATTAAATTCAACTACAATGGGAATTTTATTTATAAATGATTGGATCCTTACAAAATTTACCCCTTCATAAATTTAACACTAAAAATTTTCATTTCAAAAACTAAAATAGAAGTGGGTAATTTTTTCATCACCTACTCCAGTTCCCATATCTCTTCTTCAAATTTTGTTTTTCTATAGCACTTTGTCCAGGTGCATTTCCTTATTTTATAAAAATTTGTCTCTACAATCTATGATCGTCACCAGCTACTATTCATATGTATAATCATTCTCAAATGGAATCACAATTGTATTTAAGCCATGTATGGAGTTAGGTATGTATTTCAACCATTGGGATACATGGAACACATCATACACTTGAGATAGCTTAGGTGGGAGTGCCAGTCGATGGGACACCACTCCAATACAATTATGGATCTCAAGAAGAACTATGTACCATGGACTAAGCTTTCACTTATTCCCTAATCTCCTGATTTATTTGAATGATATATGAAAAATAATACTTTATCTCTAACCTAATAATTTAGGTATCATTCAAGATTGTCAACATAGATCATCGGTCGACTCTGAGTGTCCATAATGTGATGATTAATGGTCTTGAACGTTTCCACCATTTCTTAAACCATTTCAAGATCTGGTAGTTTCTATTCACCAAGGTCATCCCAGCATGCATGTGTTCTGTACCTCCTCCCATAAATTTCTTCATAGGAATCTATTGGGATTATTGAGCAGAAACTATTATTGTAAAATTACATGACGAGAGGAATATGTTGATCCCATGCACCATTGATTTCCGTTGAGCATGTTTTCATCATGTTCTCAAGTGTAAAGATTGTCCTCATAGATTATCCATCAGTTTGAGGGGGATAAGTCATTATGAAGTTCAACACATCATTTAGATCACATTATAGACTCTTCTATAACTTGGAGGTAAATATTGTATCTTGATCAGATTAAATCGATAGCGATGTTCCATACATCCTCACAAATTATCTAATGTATATAAATGTTTGTTGATCAAGTGAGAAGACATATTTAAATACAATTATGTGAGTAGTCTTTATAAAACAATCCACTACAACCCTTATAAAATTATTTCATCTTGATATATTTGGAATACCAGTGATAATGTCCATGGTTATATTTTCCCATTTTAAGTTAGGAAGGGGTAATGGTTGCCTCATTACCTTGGATATTTTACTCTTATCCTTCACATAATGATATAAAAGAAACCTTTATTTATATTATACAATCTACTTATTGATATTTTCCTTCCAATAGTTCTCTCATATATCTTGATACATCTTTGTACTCCATGGGTGGACATAGAAGGTTTAACTATGTGAATATGCTAAGAGATACTTTTTAACACCGAATTTGATCGAACACTAGTTGTGACCCAAATATTACAACTCCTTATTCATTAATTTTGATCCCTAAGGATTAGAATTTCGTTAAAGCTTCTAGCTTATTCTGATTGTTTACATCATATCTTTGAGCATCCTTTGAATACTCCATAATGGATGGTTTATAAATATTTTTATAATTGATTGATGATGTTCCTTTCTTTATGATTCCCATGTCCATCCCATTCATGTCTAAGAATACTAGATCGTTCTCAATTATCAAAAATAATAAAATTTCTAGATCATTTCTACTTCTGTCATCATCTATATTATTTTCAGTTCTAGGATGGTAGCGGATTCAGAATTTAGAGTCCTTAATCAGCTCTAACCATCTTCATCAGATCATATTAAGCTATTTATATGTGAATATATACTTGATCGTCCTATGATCCATATATATTTCACACTTCTCCCTCAAGAGATAATGTCAAAAAATATTAAACATAATGATTAATGTGTCCAACTCCAGATAAAAAATTGGGTATTTTAGTTCATGAACATTCAATTTCCTAGAGGCATAGGTTTTCACTTTGTGATTTGGAATTAGTACACAACCAAATCCTTTATTAGAATAATCATTGTATACCATGGAATGTTCCCCACTTATGAATAGGATATATTCAGGTGTTTTTATAATCCTCTTTTTCAACTCCTTAAATATCTCTTCAAATTCATTATTCCAACCAAAATTTACTCCATTCTGAGTTATCTTGGTTAGATGGTTTGGAAATTGGGTTTGTTTTCTTAAAAATAGTCGATAATACCTAGCATGTCAAAGGATACACTGGATAT
Organism: Viscum album; assembly: GCA_963277665.1. Taxonomy (NCBI): domain Eukaryota; kingdom Viridiplantae; phylum Streptophyta; class Magnoliopsida; order Santalales; family Viscaceae; genus Viscum; species Viscum album. The sequence goes on from OY728145.1 coordinate 541,107,204, forward strand.
CTGTCTGAGATTTTTCCCTCAACTATCGTTTAATTTCCTCTTTCTTTGAAGGGTCTATAGATATCCTATTATTTGTGATAACGTTCCCAAATAATTTGAAATCATTCAAGCATAACTTTCATTTTCTAAACATTTCAGGATTATTCTCCTTTCATAAGGTCTTTATCACTATGTTTATATTCTTAACATGCTTCTCCTTGATTTTGGAGTATATTTGAATATTTTCTATAAAGACTACAAAAAACAAATTCGATGTGAACACTAAATACTCTATTCATAAAGTCTATAATGATTGAAGGATCAATAGTGAGTCTGAATGGAATTACATTGAACTCATAGTTCTTATACTTTGTACAGAATTTAGTGTTTGGGATATCCTCCTTCTTCACCCTTACTTGATAATACCACGATTAATGTTCCCTCTTAGAGAAGTATTGGGCTCAACATAGAATAATAAATAGGTAACCAATCAGTGTAAAAGGATATTTTTTCTTCATCATGATCTTGTTGAGCTCATGATAATCAATGTAAAGGTGTATTGACCTATCCTTTTTCGTGATGTATATGACTAGCACACCCCATGGTGAAGCACTTGGGAATATGAAACCTTTATTTCGATTACCCTTTAGTTGTATATTTAGCTCCTCAAGTTCCACAAAAGCCATTCTATATTTATTCTTATATATTTTTAAAAGTTGTATGTATAAGCTCGAATGAAAATTCAACATCTTAGATTGGAGTAAAACAAAAAAATATTTAGGAAACACGTTAGTGACTTACTATGTAATGGGAAAGTATTAATGAATGATATTTTTCATAGACTCAATCATTTTATCTTGTTATTATTTATCATTGGGAAATAATATCTATGCTTGAGATGTTTATACAAATGAATATTTTTCCTCTTTCTTTCACTTATATAGAATCAGATGATGATTTATAACAAGGAAAGTGATTTCCTTCTCATGGAAATTTATTTTCGATCTATGTAACAAAATCCAGTCCATACCTAGAATGGAATAAAATTATAATAGAGAGAGTATCACAATGTTCAATAGGAATTTTAGCCCAATAATTCTAGGAGGGGTGAATCTTTAAAGATGGGATGGAATAATTTAGCCATATGTTTTTTTCATCAACAACCCTACTTAAATTATTTATGGGGGTGTTTAAGTTTTTCTACTAAACAAGCATGATATAAAGGAATGAATATAACCAGAATCAAAAATTATTTCTTTATTCTAGAATGAATAACTAGCATACCTATCACCACTTAATTTTCAGGATCCGCCTCAGTGGTTGTGATGGAATAAGATTTCCCTTACTACCTTAAAAGTAGTTGGAAATGATTATCCTTGACAACCCTAAGCTTAGTAAATTTGTTTGGAAGGTTATCTTGTTCTTTTTAGTTAAAACATTGGTAAAAATAATGAGGGTTGACTGAAGCATTCATCTTTTATATAACATTTGTGGGTTTCTCTTGTCAACAGACACTAGCTAGGTGTCCTTCCTTCTTACACCAAAATTATTTCCTTGTCATCATTATTCAATTTATAAGTGACTTATTTCCTCACTTTTCAAAAGTGGTATGTTGAAATTTCTTATAATCATTTGATATCTCCATCATTGGTTCATAATTATGATATATAATATTCTTTATATCCCCATAAGGAAATTAATATTTATTGATTCCCATTTCGACATTGAGGGAACAAATGAGAACTTACTCATAGCTATCAATGTATTGGATCACCATGGATTTCCATAGGCTTAGTTTTTTCCCACTAATGTAGTGGTCATATTTTTATTCTGGGGTAATGTCAAAGACAATGGAATATTGTGAAATTCTTTTGATATTTTCATCATATTCCTTGATGGATTCATATTATTTTTAAATAAATCCATGAAAACACGTTCCCATTGTATATTGGATACTTTCAGATTTTTTTTTCAAAATACAGTTTCTAGAATTCATTTCACTCTATTCCCTCAATATATTCCTTATATTTCATCTTATTGATCAATTTCAACCACTAATCATCTTCACCCACCATATGATAATCATATAATGTAATCTTATATTATTAAAAACAATGAATGATGAATAATATCTTCTCAATGTATTTTATTATTCCATGATCAGGGGATCTGATGATCCATTTAATGTCAGATGCCTTTTTCCCAAAAATTCTCAATTGTGACTTCTTCTTTATTAGGGGGACTTGTGAGTTCCTCTTAATTCATGTTTCTATATATAATATGAGTCAAATGATAGAGTTTCATTTCAGTGTTCATGATTCCTACTCCCATCATATTTGGAATCTTGTTTGTATAGTCATCACATTTCCCTTCACATTGTCTATTTACTCAGTTCCTCCTATATTCAGGCATTGTCCAGAATAATGGGAAAAATAGGGATGAGTATTTTTTTTTGAAATTATTAAAAATATAAATTGGAATCCAATAATATTAGGGGGATAACTTATATATGGAATGTATTTCCTTATCTTAATAATTTTGAGGTTTCAATCTTCTATATCCAAGATCTATTTGCTGACATAATCTCTTATGGTTTATTTTTTACCCTAATCATGGTTCATAATGTGCTAGTCAATGTGCAACGAATATCCCATGGGAGTTTAAAACTATGTATCTAGAAAGTCTCAATTTCATGAACCAATTCCTGAACAACTCTATATCTGTGTGGTGTTTTCAGGTGTTACCCCTCGATTCATCTACGCCATAGCTACATCCACTTGTAGTATCCAAACAACGATGAATTTTCCTAGAAAAAACATACAATATACCAAAATGTAGGGATGTATTCTTATGTGTAGTATTATCCCTAAGGATTTCCCAAGAGTTTCATAATCCCAATACAAAAAATAACTAAAATTCATTCTGATTCCAATTATGAAAACCCATTTCTTCAAAAAAAATTAACTCATTATTTATTAAATTATAGTGCACATAAAATAACCAAGAAGATCATTATGTTTAGTTTATTTGGTAATTAGGTACATAAAATAACATTTTGAACCTGGGATACAATATATTTATTGAATGCATCCTTAACATTCTCCTAGAAATCAACTATCTTCAAAAATTTCATGGGATAACCCAGGGAAATACATAAGAAAGGGGTGATATATAAATCAAAATAAGGGAATAAAAAATAATATTATTATTATTAAGTAGTATATGAGAAACAATTGTATTTTTTTAATAATAAGAGGGTTTAGAATCATAAACATGAATAATGATGCATGATATAGCATGATAAAATAATAGAAACATGGGAAAGTGGAAATAACTTTAAACACAACATCATAAAGATATGTTAAACCATACCACCAAGACATAATAACATGGTGGAAAAAGCCCCATGATGGATTAGGTTCACTCAAAATCCTTTACATTATGTCTTATGAGAGGAAAACATTACCCAATTCATTGGAGAACATTATAATTTTGGGTTCACCCTTCACTTTCATATCTTATACAAGCATAGATACTTCAAATAGATCATTCCACATATGATCATATTTAATCACATTTAATTATATGATCAATAAATTTATAATAAATCCATGTATGTTCTCAATCATAGAATTATAGTTATGTAAATATGAATACCCTTGAGTGTAAATAGATATGGTTTTCATAGTATAAAGGTTGGACATAGAAAAATCACATAGAAATTTCGACCTCATAACAGCAGTACTCAATGAATCATAAAAATCCTTAATCATCGAGAAAAGGGAATATCTAAATTTTAAAATAAAATTTATACTAAAAGGTATTGGGAAAAATATATCCCAATATTATTAATTGGAATTAAAAGTCTTAAAATAAATAAGATGCCTAAATAAAGAGTTGACGGAAATGATTCCTTACAAAATTTAGGTGAAGTAATGGCTTAGAAAAATGCTATAATGATACGGGATAAATTATATAACATTTTTAGGAGATAAATAGGATTCTATATCTATATATATATAATTCATGGAAACATAACAAACTTGTATTAAAATGTATATTTGCAAATTAAGTGCTTGAATTGAAAAGAAGAGAGAGAGATGTGTCCCTTACCTTGAGAGGTTGATTCTAAAATACTGGAAGGAGTTTCTTGAGAGCATAGGGGCACCTTGGTAGAAATATAGGGATATTAGTTAAGAGTAATGATTTGTTACGAGGTTTTTTAGATTTGAAAAAGTTGATATTGGGTTGGTTTACATAGGGAGAGAGTGTGAAGTTGTTTCTTTTCTCCAAAACATAGGTTTTGGACACTATATAATAAAGTAATCCAATACACAAACCTTCCCTTAGTTTATTATCATGGTTTCTACCAAAGAGGAGTTTATTTAATTAATTAATAAAAGTCCAAAAATCATTAAAATATTACACTTGGTTGTGTGGAAGTGATTCATTTTCTTAAAGAAAATATATTAAAACTATATAATCTATTATAAGTTTTCGAGGATACATAAAATATTTAAAAAATAATAAAATAACCTCAAAATAAAATTATGTTCATGTTCAGACATATATTTGTTTGTGGATACCATTTATAGTATTTATTAAATCACTTTTGGTCATTAATATTTCCTAATAAAAACTACATATTTATACCATATTTTATTTTTAACTAAAAATTAGATTGTATGAGTAAATTATGAAAAATACACCAATGGATACATGAAAAATAATTATTCAAAAAAATAATTTTTATTTCAAAAATAATAATTTTCTAAATAAGTGAATTTTAACTTTTAAAATAATAATTTTAATTTATTGAGAAATGATTGTTTTTTTACAATAAAATTTTTTGAAACCTTAAAAAAATTACAATTGACTTCATAGAAATTATATTAAAATTTATATTTGATAAATAATATTTAATATTAATATTTTATTAAAAAAAATTATTTAAAGATTCAATTAATTAATCAAATGGAATTACTTATCTTAAATTTCATATTACCCAAAAAACAATTTTTGTTTTATCAAATCAAAATACAAATCCTTTATAATGCAACAAAAATAAGAAGAAAATATAACCATTATTCTATTGAAAATATGATATAAATATTAATTTTATTAGGTTCTGGATACTTATTCCTTCATTACATGAGAAAATTATCTAATGTTAAGGTTTGTGACAATGAGATTTCCATGGGTTGGTTCGATATATTTGGTTTGAGTTGTGATCTCTATGAGCTTGAGCTTCTACTATAAACAATTGCAATCATGATTTATTTGTTTTATCTTATCTTGGTATTGGTTATGGGAATATTAAAATGATAAAATCTCTCTCATAATCTCTAATAAATGGGATTCATAAGGTATAATCCTACTAGTCAAGGACGTCACTTCCTTAGTATATGTCAATTGGATATATCAAAACCCAATATTTATAATAATCATATGATCACTCTTAAGGACTATATTATTAAATTTTATGATGCTTAAAAGTATTTTCTATATGATAGGATATAATTAAACCATATAAATGAAAGCGTTTTCTATATCCATAATATATATTATGGAATTTAATTCAATCGTGAATGGAATTTTATTTATAAAATTTCGAGTGGTTAATGTGGTTCCCAAATCTTCAATACTAGGCCCAACATCAATATAAAAGTATCTCACTACCTATATATGGGTCATACCAACACATATAGATTTCTTTCTAGAAATATGTGTGTCTTGATTCTCGCTTTAATGAGACACATAGTGACACTTGGGACATATGTCATGGGTGAAAAATTAATAAAAAAAATTCCTCCTTCATGTAAAAATATATATGCAAGAAACTTCATAGTCCATGGACAATGTCAATCCAAATACTCTCTTAGTACACAGACCTATTCCTTCCACACATCATATTCATTTTCCTAGAAAATTCTTGAACTCCATAACCCTTCCTTGGAAATAGATAATAGAATACCATATTCCCGAGAAACCTTTGCTTCAACTATGGAAAATATATCCCAGTCTGGCTCTGTATATGTCTCCCACAAAAATGGTTTTTCACCCAGAAGTACATTTATCCTTGGGAGATACCTCTTCTCTCTTTATATGGCCCAAAATCATTATGCTTGAAACCTATTTATGAGAATTGTCCTTGGTAATTCCTTACATTCTTGTAAAATATCACTTATCTTGATTCACAAACCCCCAAGATCATTATATTAACTTTCCATGCTCATGTTCTAAGTATTCAAAAACTTCCTTGGACCCGTAATCCTTATACCACATATAATTTCCAAGACATCCGGTAAAGTTATTTCTTACCGACTAAGGTTAAACTGCACAGTTTCCTGGAAATAAAAACAAATTTATTCCCAATATAATGAGATACATAGTGATACTAGGATCCTATATCCAATTTCATCCACCACAAGATCAAAATTCCCCTTTCCTTCATTTTAATTGCCTCTTTGTGGTGGATGAATCCTTTTCCACTCCTTTTTCTCACACCTAGCATTAATCAGATAGTATTAGGAGTTTTGGTGAGGCTTCCCTACATGTTCAATGTATATAAGTTCACATCAGGGTTAACATGGTCCTATATGCATGAAAAAAAGGCACACCAAATATCCTTACCGCATAATGTTAAACTGCATGGTCTACGTTTTTTTTATGATAAAAATAGAAGAACATAGTGTGGATTGATACTCATTTCAACAATATATAAAGTGATTCACGGATCCAACATCATGGTTTGGCTATAATATGAATGAAATGGTACACATACTCTTCTTTTTACGATCCCAATCCATACAGGAAGGTCCAGTATGGGTTTTCACCATTCCCATGAGCCCATATTTGTCATAAAATAATGAAAAATATTCTTATCCACATAATAATTTAATCGGTGTGAAAAATCATTCATAAAACTATGTGTGGATTATTATCTATTTGATATAACATATCGAAATTCCCAGAGCCTATGTCTGGGGTCCATTTGAAATATAAAAGAACAAAATTCTCTATTCTTATGTATGGATCATTCTTTCTTAACAAACATTTATCTGAATTATTACATGATTTTTACATGAAATTATCTTTTCACAATTAGGAAAATTACATAAACAAACTAAGATCCATTTTTTGGGAAATATGATGTTTTATAATCCTTTATTTTTCCTTAGTAATAGAATTTCAGATTCCTGAGGACACATTTGTTTTGACTATGCACAATATAACCAATTATGGATATACATTATTTTCCCACTAAAAGGCATTGCCAATTAGAGGATGTCATTGTTTTACATTGAAAAATATTTCCCTGAATGTATCTATATTAGTCTCACACAAAATAGGAATGTCAAATAAAATCACATCAATCATCAAGTGATCCATATTCTGTCATTGTTTTCCCCAAAAAAAATTATACTAGAAACCACTTTTTTGAACTTGTTATGGGTCCTCCCTATCATTATATTCTCGTCTAACTTTTCGATTTCAGATTCAACCAGATTATAGCATAAAAAATACACCTTCATTTGAAAAGATGATGGAACATTATTAGAAAATTTTCCATGAATGGGAAACTCACTATTATTTTGGTTGAGGATAAATGGCCACAAATTGTATCCTTAAACAGTAGTTTCATAAGATGTTAAACTACATAGTCCATGTCCTTATCACATGACATTAAACTGCATAATGCTTCAACCCTTATTAGGGAGGATCCTTTTCTCTTAATGTTGTTCATCGACCACATTGCCCCAAATAACTTCTTACAAATTGAATCTCATTTCATCAAGATTTTTAGTGATACCTAGATTATTCATTCTAGTCATAGCTACCACAATATCAAAAACATTTTTAATCCCACCAATATGGACACAAGACCATCCTAAGTAGGATGTTTTGGATTTCTCCCGTGATCCCTCATTTGCAAACTTTTCATCAAAACAGAATCCCCACCTCCTTTACACAAACCAATTTTCTTTTTGAGCGGTTTCCCATTAATGACCAATTCCAAATCAGATGCACCCATTGTTCAGGGATGAAATCTATCCCCAAACCACCATGAATGGTCTTCAGAAATCCATATCATGGTAAATACCCCACCCAACTATAATATAATATCTGATTTCTAAGGAAACCATTATTTTACTTTGCATTAATATGACCCATTCTGGATTTTCATAAGAGACCCACCAAAAGGAACTATAAAACAATGGTGTATTTTTTCTTATGAGTGAATTATTCTATATTTGTATTCCTTGAAAAAATCATGCTAGAATAGGATTTTTTAATATGGTATACATACATCCCTTTCATATTTGTCTCATACAATTTTTTAGATATGGAAATCTAGAAAACATGAATCAAAATTACCCTTTCTTACAATCTTTGGAATATAAGGATATTCTCATTTAGCAAGCCCTGATTGGGACATAATTCCATAAATCATAATCAATGATTTTTGACATAATACATAGTTTCTTTAGTCCACATTGGAAGACTCCAAACTGACCATGAAAAGAGACATAGTACACTCTATGTTGAAAATACACAAAAGGGAGCCCTAGGTAAAAGTATAGTATAAGGTAACTAGATGTGCACTTCACATGGTTTAGATAATTTTTTTGTGATGAAAATAAATAGTCATAAAACATTTTTGGATGAAAACTATCAAAGGGATGACTAATAAAAAGTAATGTCTAACTCAGTAATTCATTTTCATTTTGAATTTGAAAAACTTATTGTGATAACATAAAAACCCCAATGATTTTGGGAATTCTCACATGACCCTAGAAATATTCAAATTGTACTCACAATGTCTAAATAATTAAGATACCATTAGATCACTCTCATTCCTATTGTTGTAATTATAGCATGTTACCACAATTCCATTCAGTCAAATGAGTCATTTTCAATTTTATATAATTATTATAATGAGTACGGGAACACTTAAATATATGTTTGGGAATAAAATCCTTTTCATTCGTATATTTAAATTTGAAGTAACTTCTAACAGATAGAGTCTCTCCACTGAGCTTTACAGGAGATCCTCGACATATGCTCTTATATGTAAGACCATGTCTTGAGAATTATCTATACTTTTCTGAAACCAAGCTAATTATATGACCATGATTTCTATAGTGAGATGAATTTTATCCTTCTTAATGTTAATAGAGTCTCTTCCTTATATAGGGGACCTCTTCCCGGATTGGAGGAGTTTATAAATCTATTACTTCAAAACATTTAATTATTCTTAATGTCACACCATTTGGAACTATTTCTATTCAAGTAACTACTTGTTCTACTCAACCTCCATGTGAATACTAAGCTTTTACTTGGATACAGTAGCCCCCGGATTAGAAAACCGGCCTACTAATTATGTATTAGTGTGCAGTAATATTTTTTCCCATTCCCATTTCTGAATTATTGGCTTAATATTATGGTGGATCATGTGGTAATCATATCCACCATACCCTAAAATGGAAAACATAGTTTCATGTTAGCAGAGTTTCAATTAAAGGACATTGATAGGAATCCCCTATATTATCTTCCATATATATCTCCAGAAAATTGGTATGTTGTACAAAATGAATCTCATTTCTCCAAGTCTAGTTTGGAACCACTTTCTAAGGGAGGTACATACTCTGGGATTAACTCACTCAATGAGGCACCCTGCCCCTCTTCCTATGAAATGATATAATCTCCACCTACCAATGTTAGCTGAATTGACATGGAATATCCCCTCTCAGGATTATCCACTAAAGTCGATTGAAATAGATAGTAGATGACACTCCTCATTAATATCAGGTGATGAAAAATTGGAAATGTTGTAAAAAAACTAGAGTAGTTAATAAATCTCACCCATTTTCAGATTAACTATTGGGATTGATGCCTATCTGACACATCAAGTCTAGATAATTTTAGTTGGGGTCTCTTAAAATGGATCATTCCCTAGAGGATTCTTAAAAACCAAGACTGAGGATCTCTAGAATCTCCCACATTGAGTATTTCAACTATTTTTTCCTCAACAATGGGAGAAAGATGGAATTCAATTCCTTATTCCAGAATTCACATGGAAATATTTTCTATGAACAAAGCTACACAATTATATCTATGTTGTAAAGAATCAAATTTTTGGGAGATAACTATGTTTGAAAATGAATGAAACTGAAAACTAGTGTTCTCATAATTTCATATCTTAAGTCCTAGAACTCCACAAGAGAGGTGGGAATATAAATATTTTTCCTAACTTACTCAAGTTCTGTTAGTTCACTATATAATCCCTCACATCTCACACCATCCTCACCAATAAGGGTATCAAAGGAGTGTGGATCAAGACCCAAATTCGCTCCATTATCAATTTTTTGTTGGATTATTATCTAGTAAAGATTATTGAACCCAATAGATTCAAAATCAGCATTGGAACCTTCATCGGACTACAAAATATCTTTGTCAACCCCTTTTATAATGGTGATAGAAATAATGATGGTTTCTGTAGGGTCCTCTAGTATATGAGATAGATCTGAAATATCATAAGGGTGAAATTAGTGAAAGGTGCATGACACATTATGATGTGAATATAACATTACCTAGACCGTCTTCCCTTTCTTCCTTAATAAGAGCGGATGTAACTTATTCTCTCAGCACTTCTTCTAGAAAAGGGATGGATTCTTCAACACAAGTTTGTGCCACATATAGAACACCCCCCTTGATCCTTAGATGATCATTATTGGACCACTTATCTTAGGAGAGTGAAGAAGATCATGAAAAAGGAAATCATGGTCAAATGGGAACACCAGGAAAGTCCTAGGATTAAAGGAAAATGAAATGACACGCTATGGTAAATATATCCGGCCAACTTCTTCTTCCTCTTTCATATCTTACCTTGAGACACTAAGGGGTCCTTATTAGTACTCTCAGTTATGGGAACATGTGGTGGAGGATGGGAATACCCTCTTACCATATCCTATTATATCATCCTCTCACCTGTGGATAGCTCTGGGGACATGGGAGACTCACACCCCACACTGATGGGGGTACCCATTGGTCCATATTTTGGTGACTTAGGTTCCACCCTTGGTACACCATTTAATACCCTAACTGAAAATTTAATCCCCTAAAATGAATGATGATGGATGAGGGAGGGAATAGATAAGGTAAAAGATGGATACCTCACTCATGTCAATATAGTCATCTCATTATTCATTAGATTGACAACATATTCCCAAAAAATAGCATAGGTCATCAAATTAGTAACCAGAATTGTGGGAACGGTCTGGTAAGAAATGCATAGATGAACATATGAAGCTCTTAAATATATTTCCTCACACCAATAAAACTGATTTTGAGGTAAAAATCATAAGGTGATTATATGTCTCCATGATTTAGAATATGTATTCCATCCTATATAAATGATGATAAAACTATGATGGCCTGAGTTAAGCCCCACCAATCATAGATTTCAAATTTCCACACATAATATGATATTAATGTGGACATATGATATAAACACCTAATATATTTGGACTTTGATGCCCTTTTATACCTCTCTACTGTAATAGGGGACTAGGTAGTCAGGCCTTGGGTCTCCTCCTGGTAGTGATGACTAGACCACCTCAACCCTCATGATGTGGTCTTATTAACTCTTCCCCACACTAGGGCCCTTTCCTGAGATTGTTTTGAATAATTTGGAGCTTCACCGTGATTACCCTTATGATAAACCTTCTCACTTTACTTGCCACATCTAGCATTTATCATAGCCTCAATTTGAGGGATACATGTTTTCAATTCCCATTGAGGGTTGGATGAATTCCAAGCACTGGCATACATAATGTTTCTTCTGACAGATTCACCTTCTGGGGGAATCTTGATCAATGCTTGGGATACCTATAGGGCCACGAGGATCCAAAATTACCCAGACACCATTGGATTATTATAAAATAGAATTTTTATTAGATGAAATGGATTTTGTTTTTTATACACTTAAAATGGAAGGTAAATCGATATGGATCATATACCTCACACAAGTTCTCACTATCAATATGAGATATCAGTAATCTATCTTTGAATACAATCACCTATGGCCATAGTTCTTCATTGTATTGGCCTTTTTGAAAAACGTTCCAATAGGTAGATAAACATATATGAAGAAGTTTAACTCTCACAATATGATCAGATTCTTAAGGGATGCTCTATAATTCAGAGATAAAGGTTAGATACCATAAACATCCTAAATGAATGGGTGAAACCAGCCATTAGGAACATGAAAAACACTTTTCATGACATAAGAGATGAATTTTGATGCAATCCACCACCAAAGCATTTTAAATGGCCAATGAAATTTAGTATGGGAAATTATGGGTGTACAGAAGTAGTAAACATCAATACTTTTTTCTTCAATATGGGCATCTGGTTCTATATAGTTACCTTATTCAAATTTGAATACAATGAAAAACATCCCCAACCACACAACACCATTATATTCATAGACTAGTAGTAGGTAGGTAAATAAAAACATCAAATGAAAGCTTATGGGATAACTACTTGGGGTGAAATTAGACATGACCTTATAACCTTACTGGTGATATTGGACTTCCTCTAATGTTAGAAAACATTGTTTTGGGATTATATGGTTTTATAATGTTGGGTAACCCATTGGGCACTAAAAAATATGACCTTCTCCTTCCGGCTCATGGAAGGCCTCTATACATGCTTCAGGATGGATTTTTCCCCTTGGGAAAAGGTCTCCCTTCTTAATATTCCAAGCCATCATTAGAGTCTCATGATAAAAAAAGCCACATTTAAGCATTGTCGAAGGTTGATTTCAGTAGGATGAGCTCATGATACATCTCTTGAAGAATGTTCACCCACTGAAATCATATTGGAAAAACAAAATATAATTCCAACATCAATATGTTTTAGGTGAAAAATATTTTTCTGTAGGATCCATTTGCTCAATATTTCAGGGACTATGTCTCGGTTATTTTAAAGATACGTCTTTGCAACTCAAATATCCCCATAAATACTGAAATATTTTAACTTAATTTTATATTCTACGTAGGTTTTGGGAACCCAGTATGGAAAAATGTATTTAGTCTTGATTCCCCTCCAAAAAAAGTCTCAATCCTCCTTCCAGCAGTGTAATTTGTCTTTCATGAATGCGTGAAATATTTAATAGTAGTAGTGATCCTTTGATTCATGTGTGTGATTCTTCAATTCCAAGGAAAACAGGATATGGTTCATGACGCAAGAACTATAAACTATCCCTTCCTTGATAAATCCTCCCTAATATAAGATTTTGTTAGTAAAAAAATTAGTTTACTCTTCAAATAAGGAATTTGGAAAATAATTATCATGCTCTGGGATGAGTGAATCTATCAGAACTATATGATTATACAAATCTAGATAATCACTCTTTGTGTACTCACACTATAAATTCTTCAAGTTATTTTCTAATACTAGGAGTCTGAAAACTTTTATGTCATAGTAATCCATCCTGATGTATTTAAGCATCTCTAAAACCCGATAATTATCTTGATCTTGAGAGGACCTTACATGAAAAATTGGGAATCCATAAAGAAGAATCAATATTTTTCATTAATGTTAAAATGTATAATTTTTGGAAAAATATAAAAAAATTGAAGGGATTACCTCACACATGTCATGTTCCCAAGTGATCGCATGCATTTCACTCACCATATTGACCTCACGTAGGTCACATTCCCATGTGTCCTTAGACAGATCACTTGATCATGTGACCTATGGAAGGTCACTCGATCCGGGTAAAGTAATACGAAGTTCATACAAGGGAAAATTATATGGAAGGCATGCGTGAATAACAATCATGGAATGAATGAAAATGCAAGAGACCAATGTGGAGAGAGATAAAGAAAATAGAAAAAAGTGGAAGGAATAAACATTGAGTAGTTGATGATATTTATAGAAAAAGATGCAATGCAAGGTCAATATATGTATAGAACCTATGTGGAAATCATGTGAAAACCACAAATGCAACTATTCTATGTAGTTGACATCTATTTTCCTCTACCGCATGATCAGACCCTATTTTCCCGTAAAATCCTATCTTGGGGGGGATTTTGATGACACTCTATTTTGTCACATGAGCGTGAGAAGATTCAAATTAAATTACCTCAAGAAATAAAGTGGTCAGTGGAACAAAGTAAAATCAAGGATTTCTCCCATGTCAACTAGCATGCACCTGTACTATGTGTAAAGAGACTTTCATAGGCCAGAACTACATGGCCTGAAAGGGAATCTACACTAATGTGAGGCCCCTATGTTAGGAACCTACTTGATTGGCCTATGTGGATGGCTTCTTTCACCATATTTAATAATATATCATATAAATATGACCCAGTGGCTCCTCATTTTTCATTACTGGATGTTCAGAAGAATCCATGATGCTCTTTTCCCCTTATTCCTTTGCTTATACCATTGAAACTAAAAAGGAATATCTCCAAATCTTGAGTAAGGGGGGATTAAGGGATATAGTGGGATTTATATTCCCCCATGGTGTGAAACAAATCATATTTGCATGGGAATCCAAACCCCCCGACTGGTGAGAACTAGTATGATGGTATCCTCCCAAACTCAGGGACTGTGCAAGACCCTTCCATAGACATATGAGGAAACCCTTGGATAATTGATCAAATCCTCTACCAAGTCTTGTTTCCTAGGATATCCATCATCAGAAAACCATCTCTAGCTCATGTAGATCTACCTATTGTGAATACACCTATGTTCTCCTAGGACTACCATTCATGAAACCTCTAATGTTCGGCCAGGCCTACCCTATGAGTGACCTCTTCATCTTGTCTAGGAATTACCTATACTATCCTCCATTGAGACTACTTTTACATCACCATTGGAATGGATTCTCTTCTCAAGGATCCCTCATCTAATGGTGACCAAGAAAAACCTCTCCCATTGCCTCTGGATATATGTGGTCAGAGCATAGGGCACACCAGCATCTCCTTCGAAGTATAAATTCATATGGTAATGAAAATACTATATTTAAACTCCCATGTATTTTTTTCCTTATAATGTTTTAAATTATTCATTCTCATGCTAACTAGGACCCCATATTTGGATTCAAATTCATGGAACTTATGATTAAAGACTTATGGGATATGATCTTGTCCTTTCATCATTGTCTTTAAAACTAGGGACATCTAATTTGACAAATTATTGTGGGGGGCACTTAACTTTCCCTTAGAAAAGTGTTAGTTCCATATCTTTCTATCTGATCTAAAACTATGAATATTGAATCCCACCAAGAGTAATCCCCTATTCTTTCCTACAGGAGGTCATACCACTCATGTCCTTTATTCCCAGGTTTGTGAAAATAAAATGAGATATGGGAACATAAAATCCATTTCTATCTCATATAACCCTAACCTCATCCACTAGTGGATGGCGGAGATTGTGTGGTTTTCAGATATTTTACATCCTCTCATTCCTCACATCGAGCATGACTCAGATAGACATATAGTATAGATACAATCCGGACATCAGTTCCATAGAAACACATGTCTCGAGAGGAGATTCCATTTCTAGATCTTCCTCTCACCTTCTAGATGGGCTTTATATTCATTGTAATGCCAAAAATATGTTATCAACATCACAAAGATCCATGTACCCTATATGAAAAAATAATGAGGTAATTCATAGGTATAGGACCTCAAAACCATGCGTCTTTTTCATAGGGCCATATCCCCTATGAGAAAAAACTTATTTAAGGGATCTGTATGTGTGGTTCTACAATTCTGAGCTACGAGGGATTTGTTTCTCATCCTAATTGGAACATAGGAAGCCCATTTGAGGCTCAAAATTAGAAACCCCAAAATCAAAAAAAAATATTTTGTACATATTCCTAGTAGGGTCACATCCAACCTAGGAGGCCATATCACATCTAGGACCCTCATGCCAATTTGGTTGAAGGTCCACACCAAACATTACTAGACACATTTTTCTAAAAAATCCATGACGTGTGATGTTAAAATGCATAGTTTGTTACATATCACATGACCTTAAAAGATATGATGTGTCCCATTAAGTGGCACAGAACTACATGGGTTCTGATTCTTTTCATGAGGATACATGAGAATCTCATCCTACATGCCCAATCCCAGCATCAAAAAAACTCTTATCACTCTAGATAGTGATAAATTATAAAGAACCCCACTTCAGGGATTAAAACCATTATGGTAATAAAAAACGAACAAAGAATCTCTAATACACATACAAAAGGGTACCTTCGATGGGGAACCTAGGATATATTTAGATATACCCGTCAATAACAAACCTCAGACACATTTAGATGATTTTAAGATTCATACAATGCTAGTAATTGATTTTTAAATTAAGGGCCACCCATGTAATATTTGTGATTTAATAAAGGATTCATGAACTTGTATTAAATAATTAAGAGAGTCTTGATTTGGTCAACAATTCTCCCCAATGGGTGTGATGATCCCGACCACCCATCCTCTTGAACAATGTGAGTCCCTAAGTGTTTTTAGAGCCATTTAGTAATGGAAACATATCATTATAAAGATGGTTTTTGAAAAATCTCAAATAAGTGAATTGTTAGGTGTTTCCAAATCCACAAACAAACATACTAAATGCCTCTTGAAAATCGTCAACACGACATGAATGATTGTGAGATAAAGAAAAACCTCTAATCGACCATTGGGAAAGGGTGTTTTTTTATCAGAAACAAAATTGGGGAACCTAATTCGAATGATTTTGATACATTAAAATGCCCATAAATATCTATTAGGAAGAATTTTATATTAATTGGAAATAGTGGTAATATAATCACATTCCACTTTTCTACATATAAGTATTTATAAATGAAGAAAAGAGTTATTTTAATATCTATATTTCATATTTTGATAAACTGAAATTACTTTTTAAAAGAAAGTTATAAGAAATAATATGAATTAATTAATAATTTTAATAAAAAAATAAAGAAACCCATCATAAAAGTCATCACTGGTCACTAAGCTCTAGGGACAAGGAATAAAATACTATAAAATAGACCTACCCTATTACTGAAAATGAGATCCTACTCGCTTACCCATCTTGTTCACACTAAATATTATTTTAGGATCCCACATAATGTGAACATTCTAAACATAGAAAGTGGAGAACTAATATTTATTTACCTTATATAAAACCTACTCATGATGTTTTGTAAAAAATGGAGTACTAATATATACATTTTATAAAAATCACACTTCCCATTATCTCAAACTCCCTTTATAAAAAAGGTTTTTTTATAATTGATAAATATAATTATATATTCCATTTAAAATAAATAAAATCATTCAAAATATAAATCAAAACTGATGAAATCTATTAGATATCATATTATAATAAATATATTAATATGAGATAACAAATGATTTAAAGAAAAAAAATTAACCATTAATTATTTTCAAAACCATTTTAAAATATCATTAAAATCAAATAACCATTTGACAGAAATAAAAACCTAAAATAAATAACATAAATTGCTATTTATTTAAAAATTTGCGGCATAAAATAAAAGTGATATGTTATTAAAAGAAAATAAAAATATCTTCAACCAAACAAATAGGTTTATCTTAAAAAAGTAGAAAACATAAAAATAGCATTTATTCAAGAAAAGGTTATAAAATGTAAAATCTGTTTGGTTATATTAGGCACAGCTAGATATATATATAGATATATATATATATATATATATGATTAAATAAAACCACATACCTCTAGGGGTCAATATCAAATCAAACATTTGGAATCATTGTTATCGAATTAATCATGAGTATTATAGAAAATCTAAATCTAATGGAAATGGTGATTGAAATTACCCTATGATTATCCTAAAGATACCATAAATGAAATATATTAATCAAATTGATTAATCTTATCCTAGATAATTCTCAAATCAAATAAATAGTATAAAATCATTTTCAATGAGATGTATCATATTAAAGTCACAACTAGTGACGTATAAAGACAACATATGATCCTCCTATATACTTACAATGGTATAGTCTCATTGAAATAAAGTGTTTTATAATTACATAATGATATCCCAATTTAATATCCCTATTCCAATTGAATATTTACATAATGGGAATGTGAAGTGAAAAAATAAGGGAAACCAAAAGAAGAGAATATATGGAAATGGATCTTACCTTGATTCTAGGGATTGATATCATATAAAGAAAGAAGTTAAAAAAGAATAATGAGGAGATGTAGAGGATCCCCCTCACATGTGAGTGTCTTCGAAAATGATGAAAATGAAGGTACCCGTGTCCCTTGAAGGAAAATAAAACCAAATTAATATAATATTATAAATAATTATATTAAAAATTATAACATAATTATTCATAATAGTAATAATTATTATAGTTTCTATTAATTTTACTAGTATTCATAAAATTACACAATATATAATTAATGCATTGTGACTATATATTTGAAAACAAACTAAAATATAAAATATACCTTCCAATAAAATAATATCAAAAACTCACCTTAACTGTATAAAATAATAATTATTATTTAATGTAATTTAAAATAACTTCTAAATACTAACAAAAGTTTGTAATAATAACATTTCATTGAATAAAAAATTTGGACTAAAAATTAAAAATTATAAAAGAAATTAAAGAATGCATAACCATCATGAAGTTTCCTTGACTTGTACACTCAATCATGCACATACTATTATATTTTTAAACTAACATGCATGGTCACTATAAACAGTCTCTATTCTCATGTATCTTAGAAAAATAATAAGTTTCTACCCATTTTTAATAAAATAAAAAATTAAATTTTTTTCGCACATATAAATGTGGGAATTAAAATGAGGATTCGTCTTGAGAGCCTACGTAAGGGTGTGGAGTTCACATGAGAGGATGAGTTGTGTTACGATTTTTTTGAAAAATTTGTTTATGTTGGTTGATATGGGATACCATAGAATAAATGATTTGATTTCGTTTTATAAGTATCTAAAATTGTTCCATGTAATGTTTCGTAAAATGTATTAGGTGTGTGGTATTAATGAAATATGTGATGAATTGTTTCCTAGATGATAGGTATTCAACACCTCCTATAATATTTGGATACATTTCCTATTCATTCGGATGTTAAGGGTCAATATTAGTTTCATAACCTCATAGTATGGGTTCATTCCTAATAGATTAGACATGTTATGCCTTTATTTTTATTATTTTGTTATTATCTTTCAATTGAATGTTATAGGATGGAATGAGTTCTCAAACAACACTGTCTTGATTTTCATTTCCATATGGAGATAATATGTTATGTCATTACCAAATTTTTGAATTCTATTCTTTTTATTCAGGGTTTTTTTTCTTGTGTTTCATTTTTCCAACATAGTGCTTTATCATTTTATACCTAAGTGCACAATAATGAATTTCACCAATATTAGCCAAATTAGATAGGGTAATATACCATGATTTATGGTTAGGGTCAATTAATGGAATTCTACTGAGTTGTTACTCACATGCTACATGTGAAAGAGGTTTTGGGACTTGTTCATATACCTTTTGTAGTTATGTCTCTTATATTTTGTTCCTTTTACTTATTTTCATGTGTGTGATTGACTACATGGGATAATAAATTTTTTCATTGTGGATTTATAACTATGGGAGGTATATTATTCTAATATTACAAGGTTATTTCATTTTATTTATTTTTCAACTGTTTTTATTCCATATCATTCATGTTATATGTTTTATGGTTTAAGTATTTTTTATTATTTCATGGGTATGATATCAAGGAACTATTATAATCTACTTATAGACTACTGTCTCACCTATATTCCAAAAAAATATTGTATACAAAGAGGTATGATTTATGTTTTTTAGTCATAAAACTCAATTTGGAAAACTAGGCTAAAAAATTATAGGAATTATAATTCTCCTCCTCACCATTGATGGGTTTTTGTTTAGATTTATACACCAATCCTATGTTACCTTCAAAGTATTTTTTTCTGTTATTGGAATTCATCAAGATTACTTGATAAATCTCCAAAATTCACATTTAACTTCTTTTCTAATAAATTCATCTACCTATACAATTTCATGATGGGTTTCTTGTCACATTATATGTCATTGATCTTTCACCACATTTCATAAATAAAATCATATTATTCCTTGAGATCACCAATATATTTATTGTTGTCCTTTATATTGATTTTCATACCATCAAATATTCATGTTTCCTCCAAAACATTTATCTTCAGATAAATGATCTTCTTTGAGCTCTCCACTTGTTAATTTTTTTATCATTTCTATTCAAGATTGCAAATGATATTTATATAGTTTTACAATGTGTCCACACATATATAATCAATCATAGAGTAAATATAAACTATAAAATTTATCACCTCCATCATGTAAACCTTATTTACTTTTATTTTTTTAACTAGTTAATCCTCCTTGGTAGATATAATGGTTACATCCTTCTTAACCACAAGGAGTTCTAATTGCTAATGGATGAATAAATAATTCTTGGACCTGACTAACTCTACCCAACATTGACTATTTTAATGAACCATAGACAATCATAATTTTCTTTTACCTCCTATACATACCCAAAATAAATGGTCATGTTATCTTGAAATGTTCCATGCCTCCCTAATCATATAAAAAATCCACTTTTCCTTAACAAATATCCAGAAACAATATGATTCAAACAACTATGACGTAAATAGGAACAAATGTTCATGGTCACATGTATGACCCTATATTATTGAAAAAAATAAAACTATTACTCTGAGTATTACCCCAGATAAACCATTATTATAATCTTCTAATGCGAATTTGTATAATTTATCAAAATATCTATCATCACTAGTCAATCAAATAGCTAAGAATTGATTCTTAGATTCACTGTCAAAATATTATAATACTTTTATGACTATAATGCCCACTAAATTTAGCTTTCTCTAAAATCATAATCCTCTATAATAAGTAGGAAATAATTGATCAATATAATAAATATCTCCCTAAATTCATGATTCTAGGACTCATATTCTGAATAGTCATCAAATCCAAATAAACCGTAGCTCTCAATGTCAATATAAGAAACATTATACAAAACCACTCCCAAAGTTGATCACATGGAAACATGAACACATATCAATATCCATGGTATGGCTACCAACACTGTAATTTTTTCCCTAATAATAATCTAAATAACAATGGTACATAGTGTTCAGATGGAATCCAAATAAATTAAAACAAAATCATTAACACCTTCATCTAGTGCCATATCTTGGGATATGATATCAAGCTCCAATACAAAAAAATGGTATACCACTCGAATTTTAACAATGTGTAAACCCAAATTAAAACATAAAACATAAATATTTACTCATTATTATTATATAAAACTTATTAGAAATTTAAAATAAAAGAAATATCATTTTGTAACATCACCAACATAATTTACCTTCATTGAGATTAACTAGAGTGTTACATGCATCAATGACACCGCCATACATATCATAGGATGTAAAAATTGTGGTGAAGGTTAATATGTAACAATTATGGAGATTATACCCTCAATTCATAAGAAAACATAAACATAGTGGAATAAATATCCAGAATAAATTATCATAAAAATAATTATTGTCCTATAATAAAAACATCCTAGTAATATACCTTCTAAAAGTAATTATCAATAATATGATTAATAAATATTAGTGTATATAAATTTAATATTAGTTACATAAGAATAATAATGATCTCTCATGGGAATATCATATACAAATTTGTCTAAAAAATGTATGTGACATGCATAATTGGCCTCGATCCCATTCTTGGATGTGTATTCTAACTCAAACCATTCTCCACTTACATAGAAATAAAATAATATATGGATCCTTATTTTACATGGGTAACAAATCATAATGTTTTCATAGGTAATAGGGTAACCAATAAAGGAGTGAGTTTGAATCACTTGGAGGCCCCCAATGGTGTACCTAGTTAGTCCGTTAAATATATGTGTACACTTGATATAAAATTTGAGTAAAATAAAAAATAAAAAATAAATAACATATCACCTCATGGATTGATCCTGAAAAACCATAGGTTACCATAATATATTTTATATATGTGATAATATGGATAAATAATTATACTGTACACACCACTTGAAAATGAATGACTTCTCACTCCCCATACAGTGTTCAAGGTAAAGGTTCTATCCCCATAAAACATCTTTTTGTGAATATGATATCACTAACACAATTAATTTAGGTGAATGGTACATCATAAAAAAAGTGAATGATTCCTCACTAGTGTGAAATGATTCACCAATAATGGGTATATTTTACTGAACCATTTCCATGTTGAGGTGGATGATGTACTACCATCTTATAGATCAGGTGGATGAGGGACCACCAATTTCATAGATAAAGTGGATAAGGTACCACTAATCCAATATATCAAAGTGGTAAATATATAACCAAAATCACTATCAATATATAATACACAAAAACAGCTCATTTACCCCTATGAATAATACACCACTCATATAAAATATATAGGTAGACAATGAACCACAGGTATTGTCCTCTCTGTGGATAATGTACCAAATGTATCACATATCTAGTAGTTAATTCACCATCTTCAGTACATCGATAGGTTGATAATGCACTACCTTTATAATCCACTAAGTGTATGATGTACCACTGGTGTTACATATATAATTATTAATACACCAATAGTATCAAGTAGAAAGTGGATGATATACCATTGGAATGGGCCCCTGAGTGGATGGTGGACCACCATGGAATATTTCATGAACTAAGGATTCTCTACTAATATGAAACAAAAGTGTTCGATTTACCAATAATACTAACATCACATGGTGAACAATGTATCACTTACATGAATAGAAATTCAATTATACACTACTATACTAATTAGGATGGATGATGTACCATTAATTATCAATATAGTCATGATTGATATAACACAAACCAAAAAAACTAATGTGAAAATATATTTAATATCCATCCTATTTATGTGAATGATGTATCACACATTAAGAATATCGAGTGATTGACATATCACATTTGAATAATATAAGTCTATGATATAATTAAAATTTAAACAATTAATCCTTGAAAAAGGTATATCCACTTCAAATAATCAAAGTGAATGATATATCAAAAATATCAAACATGGTAGGCCATTATCCCATTCCATAAACCCGCTTAACACAAGTATAGAAAATGGATTTTATTTTCAGTTTTTTTATTTTTATCATCATTTAAGACGTGAAAAAATTTAAGGTGATGTTAAAAATAAATTTTTTACATCACTAATTTTAAATAATGTTTGAAAAAAATTCAATCTTTGTTATAATTGAAACCGGCCGTGAAAATAATACAATAAAGAATAATTAATTACCTTTATAGATAATTTATGACATAAATGATGTCAAATTTAGTTGTTTAACATTATTTATATAAAATAACCAATGTTGAAAAAAAGTCATGGTATATGATTTTTATATTGGTTATAAAAATAAATAATGTCAAAATGTTAAAATTAATTATTAAAAATAATGATACCAGACCCTATAATAAAAAATATATTCAGTAGGTAATAATTAATTTTAAAAAAGGAAACATCATGTATATTTCAATAATAACTATTTTTATCATAACATTGTTACAATTACAAAAAATTTGATATTTAATTTTTAAAATGAAAACTCTATATTAAATATAATATTAAAAATGAAAAATGAATCAATATTGTAAAATAGTCATCCCATGACCCTTGGTGATTTTTACCATTTACATTGTTTTAGAGAGGACCATATAAAATCCAAAAATTAAAATTCAATTGTTCAATATTTATTCTTAATATAGTGATATGATAATTAAAAGGGAAACTAATAATAAAACTTAACCTTGTCAAAAACTATAACTATTCTAGTTGAAATTATTTCATAAATAAATTTCATAAGATAATACTTACATTCAAATACTCTATGTTGATGATTACAATTATAATTTAAAACTAGTCATTAATTGAATAAATCATTTTATATATATGCTAAATTATAGTTCTTAAAAAATAAGTCACATTTAAGAACAAATAATAGATTGTTTTTCCTTCTTATTATAGAAAACTTATAGTGATTCCATACCCTATTAGAAAATTATAATTATGAAAAAAATTAATATAATTTATAAGAATTTAAATAATCTCTCATACTTAACTAACAATTATATAAATCTCGATCACATATCTCCATGTATGGATCATAACTAGTAAGTGATGTTTTATTATATAAAAAAACATACGATTTTCACTAATATGAAAAAATAAAATGTTAATGTTTTTTTAATTAAAGAAAATTAAACTATATGAAATATATGTTTCATACCTATAATTATAAGGAATCATACACCGTTTAATTATGATATTTTAAAATATTAGATAAAAAAATCAGGCTATTTATTTATCCTAAATTGCCTTTGTTGTTCATGAAATAAATTCTGGGATGATTAATATATACACTAATATTGTATCATACTGAATAAAAAGTGTATGAAGATACCTAATAAAAACAAAATAGGGTGTAATTTAGATCAAATTGATACAACTAAATAAAATATGATAATTAACATATATGGAAAAGAATTACATTAATAGGTGGCCTAAAATATATGCAACTACAAGACCCGAGATATCATTCTTGGAAATCATCAGCAAGTAATCCCACCTAATTACATTAGTAGCCAATTTCAACTCATAAACATCAAACAATATAAATACATATGATGATTATTTAAAAAGTCATTCTGAAGAAGTTTTTTGTAAAGTCAAAAGGGGCCACAACATGTTATTGATTTCAATTGGTAATGTCTTTATCATTAATTTATTTCTTGAATACATATATATATATATATTAAAATTAATTTTAAACTTATATTTAATAAAGAATATAATCTACAGAAACATCAATGGTAAGTTGTTGAAAATATCAGATTTCCAAATAAATAAATATCTTACTTCTTTCCACCTATAGTATCCTAATGAGTAATGAAATTACTTTATTCGATGTATCTATATTGTCTTGTATTGTTACCATCTTCTGGTCTATACCATTATACTAATGATTTATGGCATACCTTCTATAATGTAAAATTTCATATTCTATATTATTAAACTATAGATCTTTATCATATAACTCACCATAGATGGGAAACTGTGAAGGATAATGTGGTGGAGTTTGATAAGTAGGAAGGGGTGGAGGAGTGGGATATAAATATAAAATTAGAATAGGGGGATATATTAACTAAAATAATCTCTACATATTTTCAATCATTTATTGTATTAATTATCTAATCCAATAATCCACAATCTCTCTCATATCCTAGACATTATTTTTGAATAGTTTATTTTTTATACGTTCTCCTTAAAATAAGTACCAGGATGACTAAACAATTTTTTATTAGATCCACCTGTCGTGTATCCTCATACATGACCTGGGTGTCCTACCTTTCCTAAATTAGTATCCAAAATTTACTTCCAACCTCATGTATAAAGTTCTCATCCCTGATATATTCCTCAAGGGATTCTCATAAACAATATTTTAAAACTATATTAGTGAATTAAAAAATATAAAGTGTTTAGAAATATCATTGAAATCATATTAAACGATTTTTGTCTATATCCATTGAATATATTATAATAAATCAGTTTTTTTTCATCATTAAATAACTTTTGTCAATTTTTATGTCTATTTTGGGGAGGAGGAACAATTTCAATGGAGCTAAAAGACTCAAAACGCATTTTTTCAAACTTCTGATCCATTATTAGTTCATCAAGTATCGTATACCTGTTATGAGATATAGTGTGATGGAATACATTCTTTATATATATATCCTACTGATATCTCCCTGGATTCTATTAACTAAGGATACAAAAAATTATTATAAAAAAAAATTAGTTATTATAATAACACTTTTAAATTTTGATATTAAACTTACTAAAATTGATCATTATTCTCAGCATTAAACAAACATTCTACATGGGTCTTATTCTAGAAATTCATACATTTCATAAGGAATTCCATGTTTTCTTCCCCTGACAATGAAATCTGATGTTAGTTTTTTATATACAATCCTTCCATATTCTAAAAAAAATTGATCATCTTCACATAACTCCTTCAGGGTGAGGTGGATCATATTTTTGTAGATGAGAAAATATATATATCACATAAAACATGTCATGATTAATCAAATAATAATAAATATTCTATCATAAATGTTCTCCCACTGTTGATGTAGTGTTATCTGGTCAACATATATCTATTTAGAAAACAAAATTATTGTTTTTAGTCATGATTTTATTAAAAAAAATAATAATTTTTTTTTTGAATTCTGACCCGTATGATTATCGTTATCCTCAAACTGAATAGATTTCCTCTAGTACATGCTATAAAAATGTGATAATTTATTAAAATGGGTGAAACCATGTTTACCAAACCTAGAAGCCTTTTCCTTCCCTATTATGTGGAACCTATAAAAAGGAATTAATAGGGTCCTTAGTAAAAGAATCTAAAGGTTCTTTATTATATGATTTAGATGACATAACTATTTTATCTAACATTATCCCACATAACAAATTGACAAAAAATTAGTAGAATATTATATAAATAAAAGACTTACATTTAAAATCAAATAAAAATTGGAAAATTATTTAAATATAACTATACAAAACTAAATATAATTTTTATCACAATTTTTAGAGTATTTAACTTAAGTGAAAAAAAATCTCGTAGAAAATATGACACATGAATTGATATAGATAGAAAAAAATAAGTAACTGATTATAAAAAATCCAAATATTATATATAGATTTCAAAAACTATTGGAAAATAATGAAATCTTAACTAAACTAAACAAAACATGATTTTTATCATATTCATTATATTAATTAACTAGAGGGCTCCTTTAGCACTTAGTGGTCTTTGTTTTGTGAACAATGGTTCCCCACTTTCCCTTAAAGTGGTTTTTAAAAAAAAATTAAATTTAAATTATAGTAATTAACTAAAATGGAAAAGAATTAAAAAATATTAAAGATACATTAAATGATATTCATATATGTAAAAAAAAATAAGGAAAATATTATATAAATAAAACTATTACATATAAAATATAATAATAATTGGAAAATGATAAGATTATAACTAAACTAAACTAAACACCCATTTTATCATAATATTTAGAGTAAATCATAAAAAATATAAGAAAATATCGATAACATTTATGAGACATTAAATAATATAGATAGAATAAAAAATATGAATAATGGATTATATAAATCAAACTATTACGTATAAAAGTTAATAAAGTTTACTAAGAAAAACACTAACTAAACTAAACTAAACTGATAAAACTTTTTATCACAATCATTATAGTATTTATCTGAAAGGATAATATAATACTTGTAGTATTTTTAAGACATAAAATGATATATAAAAAATAAACCAAATCATAAGTAATGCTAAAAATGATAAATATATAAAAAAAATGTAATATTTATATGTAATGGATTTTTAAGAACTAATCAAACAATTTATTATATTTGTTAAAATATGTGACATAGATACAAAAAATATAATTATAAATATTATATCTCACAATTTTAAAAATATTAAATATTAAACAATATATATATATATTTACTTATAATATTAAGAAATCATTATAAAATTTTAATTTACATTCCTTTTCATGATCCCCCTATATGATACAAACCATGCCAACACGATAGTCATCAATATCCTTTGTTAATATTCCATTTGTAGTATAGATCTCACATAATCTATTATGTTTAAAACTATTGTTACCAAAAACAAATATATATATTAAAAAGAGAAAACAGAATATATTATAATAAATCTCCCAAATAATTTCAACAACTCTATAATATATATTTGATGTGTGGATTTGATTCTTTATCTTTTGCACTTGAATAATAAATCATTTTGATGAAAACCAATACACAACTCTTCTGAACCACACATCCTCTATCATGTCCTTTATTATAAAATTTATATACATTACTGTTATACTGGGACAATGTTATGATATTTAACTTTAGTTCACCCACTAACCATGTCATTATTTATAAAACCTCATATCTACCATGTACAATCACTTTAAACTATGAAAAAAACAAGTTTTCTTATGATAATTAGAAACCCAAATATCTTTCTTATTTTTATAAGATAATTTAACACA
The DNA here is from genome assembly GCA_963277665.1 of Viscum album. NCBI lineage: Eukaryota > Viridiplantae > Streptophyta > Magnoliopsida > Santalales > Viscaceae > Viscum > Viscum album. The sequence goes on from OY728145.1 coordinate 541,135,507, forward strand.
TTATTATTAATTTTTATATATTATTTAGTGTTATCTATGTTATTTTTATTTTGAGATATGCCGACATTATTTATTCACTAGTCAAGGAATTTATTTTCAATACATGGATCATCTATCCCCTAAAAACGACTTGTTCATGGTGATATATATGAAAATTGATGTTCTATACTATAGATTAGTTGTTTTTCTAAATCATTGTTAGCTATGTAAAAATATTCTTATCAATAATAGATTCTTTTAGTCAATATATAGTTTTAACAAACCTTTTCATTATCTTTATATTCTATTCCAATGGAACTATGCAATGAATGTATATGGGGCACAAATATTTATGTATCACATTAAAATAAGCATTAAATATACCATGATATCAAACTATTTAGTTAAAAGTACATACCTAATTTATTAAGTATATGGATTCCATGATTGTTCAATTTTTTTATAAAATTCAGATCCATCAATTTTTTATTTATTTAATTGAAAAATATCGCTCCTTGATGGAATTAAATTTAAAATTAATGTATTGTATTATATGAAATAAAATAATAAGATATTAATTATCTTAACATGATACTCATGATATTCCATAATAACAGACTTCTAATATTTTGATGGCACAAGTTTTGAAAAATTTGAATAATAAAACTACAGAACTTTGATACCATAGAGGCACCACCAAAATTGATTTTCTCCCTATTTGAAAATGTATGAAATGTTGGAGACAAGTATGTTAATTTTCCTTTAGTAGTGGGATCTAACTCTGAATATATTCCAATTGATATTATATCTATTCTTTTATTCAAGCTATCCTTAGTCTTACCTTTAACATCTGAAAATGTTCTCATCATACTACAAAATAGAATCTTCTCCACATGCATCACATCAATGTTATGATCAAACTTATGATATATTTAATATATATTCTCCAAAAATATTTATAATTTCATTCGTATATTTTTATAATCATCATATCCTTGTGTATTTTTAAATATGGCAATAATTATTTTCAAACATTACAAAAAAATCAGTTAACAATGGATTTAAGAGTAATATAAAATTTCTTCAAACAATTGAATGCCTTTTTTTAATCATCAATAAGAGTTATCCATGGATAAAATACTTTTATGAATCATGTAAATTATTTTTATCCCATATTTTAGTTGATAACATGAATCAATTTATTTAAAAATTGGACAAGATTTTTTCCAATTATCACTATATCGAGAAAATGATTCATATGTTAGGAAGTTATTTAAAATGAACATCTTAGTAAAAATCCACTCTTATTCATTACTAGGTTTTGTTTTATGAATAATATAATAGAGGATGTTTTCCTAGAAGTTGATGTTGTTTGAAAAAATGATGAATATAAGAGTTTTGTTTAAATTAGTGACGTTTGACTTCACTATGTATTACACCACACTGTGTTGAATTCATCCAAGCCATGTTGAAGATGAATATGTCTAGAGTCAGAAAACATGTTGTCATTAGTGACTATTTTGATATAGAAACTCTCTTATGTGAAAAGGTTAAGCTCTATGCATTTATGTTAATGATTTTTCTATATTTGGTTTCAAACTTTTTAACAAAATTTAATCCACTATATGTTTGTAAGAGGCCATGGTGGAACCAATAAAATAGAATTGTTTAAATATCCCAAATTATTAGTGAAAAAATTGAGGGTATTTTGCTTTCCATGGGTCATGGAAATCCACCTATGAAACATGTGGAGGCTAGTTACGGTTGTGGAGAAATCCATGGTGGTGCTATATTGAATACAGTCTTTATGACCTAAACGTCATTGGGGAAACTTTTGAGGCATATTTGATGTCATTTGAGGGGTTTGAGTTAGTAAATTATCAGACTGAATTAATTTAGTTTTTTAGGAAACCATAGACGTTGTAACTATTGTTTTATATCATGGTTATGGTAAAATTTGAAGACCTTAATTACATGAATTCATGGAAATGTGTAATTTCATGATAAATAGAGGATATAAAATGGATATTTATTAGGTATGAATACATGTAAATGAAAAAATTTATTAGAAAATATGGAATGTATAGATCTCCCAAAAAAGTTAGATGGTGATTCCAAGTCTCCTCTGGAATGAAAATCTCAAAGATAATGGTATTTTAGGAGTTATAGTTTTCTTTGGAATATTGAAATAACTATTCTAAATAGAAAAATCAAAGGCAGTGTATATTTCCATCACTATTTTTTTGATGAATAATATTAACACATCATCATGAGGGGTTTTATGTTCATTGGTGTCATAGAGTAGTGACCTTTCCAATCATCCATGGTTGTAAACCAGGAGGGTCAAAAAAACCACTCCAAAACTATAATAATTGAATTAGTGATATTTGTTATGCTTAGTGCATATGAACATTGTTTCTCATCCTCTATGTATGTATCTGAGTGTAGGTTAACCAAGTAAAATCACCAACATAATTTAATTCTTCATTCTCTCAAGAGAGAATGAAATGGATAGATTGAAGTGTTACTCAAATTGAGATAACAATGTTATAAGTCAAGGATCAAACTATAAAACTCCAAATCACCACTCCATGACCCTATGGGTATATTATTTGATAAGGGAACAATTAGTGGAATCAAGGAGTTTTTTCATTGGGTGATGATTTCTCTCTCGAAATAATGGTGATAATTGTCCACCACAAAGTTATTCCTAAATTTAAACATAATAATTTTTAGTTATGGAAGAGTTGTGACAAATATTATTTCCAATCATAAGGAATGGAATTTTATATGGGTACAATGTATATTATTTCTTCCAAAATGTAAAATAGATATTTAGCTGAGAATGGTCATATATAATTAACATAGATGAAACGAAAATTAATGCCATAGGATGTGCATCGACCAAATCCCATTTTCACAAAGGTAAAGTCTTGTAAAACCTATTGTGTTTTTTGGTAAAAACATATGAATATCATTGAAGGATATCCAATGGTTCATGAGGTAATGTCACATATTTATTGGAATAATATGAGTATTTGAGAATGATTCTAAATGAGTTAATCTATGAATTTTGGATCAATAACATTCTCTTGTTGAATATATTTTCAGTCTTGGTGAGGATCTAAAAGATCGGAAGGTTATAAATATAATCATAAGAAAATGTCATCCTTGGTTTAATGAAATGGTTTTAGTTCTATAAGATAATTATCCGAACAAAATTTATCGGGATATATTTCCCAAAACACTCATTGCATATGAGATAAGGAATGAAAACAATGAGTCTAGGGTGACGGAAAACTTTCGGAATGTGGATTTTAAAGCTATGAAGATATACATTTTGAGGGAAGTTTCAGAATGAATTGAATTTACTGAGATGATTCCCTTTCTTACATATATTCATAGAAGAGGAAGATAAATTTTTAAAGGTAATCTTAAACATTCTTATTTCAAATGTTGAAAAATAGGATGTCTTTTGGCTAAATGTCTTGAGATATTTCAAAATAATGATGATGATGATAATGAGTGGAATAAAACTGTTTTCAAAATAAAAAAACATTTCCCCTATGGAACCATTTAAACTCTAATAAACATGAAGATGAAAGGTTTCATTATTTTTAGTATATCAATGAAGATTAACTAGTTGTTGTTACACAAAACAATAATAGTGATTATAAAAATAATTTCAAAGATAGAGTTGATTGTAAAGTTGAACTAAAGATATCCTTTAATGAAATTGATGTTTGGAGGGCCAAGAAAGAAAAATATATTCCAATTTCCCAAAATCTAAACTCAAAATAGAAAAACAAGAGAGATATATTTTAAAATTAAAATCTTAAATCGAATGTACTTAACCTTGAAATTATAAAAGAACAAGAAACACGATTGAATAGAAAATAAAAATTAAGGGTCAATCTTGATTCATAGACGAGATATCTAGATTACTTAATAAAAAATTCAAGATAATTAAAGATATTAAAGATTAATTCATGAAATGGAAATTTAAGTGTGAGGATTGAGAGAGGATTCTCACACTCGATATGGCACAAAGTTTCTCAATGAATTTTTAACCCATCAAGGTCATAAATTTGTCTAGGTAATTCAATGAGTAATGTATTCCCATTCCAAAAGTACAATGCTTTAAAGAATAATGGTAATCTATTTATGTGCATTATTTAATGAATAAGACATACATAGTAGGATATAAACTTGATGAATCTATACCTAAAAGGAAATTGAATCTTCACAAAAATCATCATGTCACTTTTGGGTTAGTAAATAATGAAAAGAAGACCTTAATAATAAAATTTGGTATTTTGGAATTTTGTGAGACAACCAATATTTGGGTTCTCTTATTATGACATATCTCTGATAATAAGATTCCAAAAAAATAAACATAATATTTATAAATTTTCCAATTCTTTTAATGCCTATTGATTCTATTGTGATGGTTTTAGTAATCAATCATTATATTATACATCATGAGTTAAACCCATGGTACCAATTGAGTCTATGTGGTGTGTAAAAAAATAGTTCAAATTATTATTTTACAAACTAAAAGATAAAAATAGATTCTCTATATTTCAATATTAATATTATTTATTAGAACAAGAGGAAATGAAATTTATCCACCATCAATAATGGTAAAAAAGTAATCATTGGTGAAGACAAGAAAATATGACAATTATAATGTGGATAAGATTAATTTTATGGGAATATAAATGTTTAGTTTATGTATTATTGATAGTGTATTCATATATCAAAAGATTGTAAATGATGACCCCCTCACGGTCATAAAATATAATAAATATGGTTTCATTTTTTTTTAATGTTTAGGGTCTCATGATCATTGGATCCTAGAAAGATAAACATAGCATTAAATATCTCAGGTGAATAGAAGGGATCATTATTGAAGGCCTCAAACATAATATTCTTAGATTTAGTCAATTATATGACTCAGGTAATAGTTTGTAGTCAACAAGAAGGTGTATATAATTAGAGAAAGAGATATTTCAGTTATTCTATAAGTAATATAAATAAATGTTAATCATTACCTTATTGGTGAATAGAATTGTTGTATGGTGTATAAGGAATGTGAGAACAAACTATGGCACAAACCAATTGTCCCATTGAGTCAAAATTCCATGTAAAATATTTTTAAGTTTAATGGATTCCAATATATCCCAAATATTATGTTTGTTCACATTCACAGATGAGATTCATTCAAAAAAGAAGGATTATTCAAAAGTATTAAAATCTAATAAAGATGAAGTCAATAAAACCTCTTAAGATCATACTTGTGGATGTATATAGTCCAGTTACACCAAAATCCCTGGATGAAAAAAGCCACTATATATTATTTTCATGTAATATTAGTATAGTAGAATTTATCATTGTAATAAATCACAAATATGATGTTTAATTGTGTCAATTATATAGGAGTTTGGATGATAATAATCTTTAGGGTAAAAAATTAAACAAAGATCCAAATAAAAAGTTTTATATAATTTTAAAACACAAATGTTCAAGAATATCTGGAAATATTTGGGGTTTCACATGATTTTTACATGGTTAAAACTCTATAAAACCGATTTATTGATATTGGTAATAAAAACCATAATAACATGGTTTAGACTACACTTATTGAAAATTCTTACTACAGAAATATTTGAAATAAGTAGTTAAATAAGTGATATAAATATCCATATGAGATTTATTATGTCAAAATGAAGAAAAAACTCCATTCAAAGTCTAGTATGGAATGAATCCTACACATAAATAATTCAAGGAGTTCCGAATTAAGTTTTTCATTCTCAACAAAGAAATGAATAGAATGTTGAAAACCTTGGTTATGAAGGAATTTTTATTTTCTATTCTCTATAGTGTATATACAACCATTGTTTTAATAAAATCCTTATGAAATTAATTAAAATTAATGATATTGTTTAAGTTGAAAATGACCAGATAATAATGAATCTTGAGTAGAATTCAGTTTTTTTTAAATACTTCCCATGAAAATTATCTAGTTTTTTAATTTGAATGTGATGAAGAAGTGTATAACTTAGGGGAATTCTAGGGGGAGAAGATAACTCTTATAATATCTTTAATAATGACAAAACATATCTAGAAGAATAAGAATATGTAGATTATTGAGCATGGAAGAAATCATTGATAATAACATTTTTGAATATTGATCAATCCAAGTTCAACAATGAAGGATGAATTCTCAGTAGAAAGTGTCTCTATAATCTCTAGTGGAAAAAAAATATTTTGAATAATCTTCTAAGGATAGAAGTTGGGTCAAATCTATGAGGTGTTTCTTAACTAAATAGAAAATTAAAATACATGTGATGTTGTTCCATGGACACATGACAAGAATATCATCAGGAAAAAATGTTTGTTTAGAAATAAATTAAATGTAGATGGTAAATATGGAAGGAAAAAGATTGAAATTTGTAAAAATGGTATTTTCAAATTGATCAGACTGATGGGTATGAAATATTTGCACTTGTTGAATGAATTGATTAAATAAGATTAGTGTTATAAAAGGCTGACAAGAAAGGGTTCAAGTTGTTCTAAATGTAAGTCAAATAACATGATCTTAATTGGTTCCTTGAATATCATATATACATTGAGTATCTATATGGATTTCTCATTAATGATGATGAAAATGAAGTATGAAAGTTGAATAATCCCTAGTATGGAATAAAATATGTAAACCGGTCATGGTACTTCATACTAGACCAATATTTGAAGTATAATGGATTTCAAATGGGAGGATTTGATCACAACCTATATATCAATAAAGGAAATAATTAGAGGATGATAGTTTTTATAAATGTGGATGATATTATCTTTAGAGGCTCATATGACACCTGGTATAAGAAATTTTTATATCCTATGAGGTGTTCTTTTTATATACATTTTATTGGAGAATTGTAATTTTTCTTCGACCTGCAGTTATTTCAAAGAAATTATGGTATCTTTATTGATTTCTCTTAAAACAATATTTCAATGATGTTCTAGATAAATATCATATAGATGATTCAGGACTAATGGAAACTCCATCGTAGACATAGATACAATTTTCAAATGATTATGAGTGAAAAGAGTTTGATGTAACACTGTATAGACACATGATTTTTGGTTTACTATTCTTGAAAACCACTTAACCAGATATTGTTTATTCCATATGTCAAGACCCAAAATACAAAAATTTTCTCAATGAAATTCAAATTATAGTTGTAAAAAAGGATACTTCATTGTATCAATAATATAGTGGAATATGTGTTATTTTACTATAATAATTCCCAACAATAGTTCATTGAATATTTATCCATAGATTGGGAAGGTTTGGTTGTGGAACTATAATCAACATCAGGGGCTGTATTTTCTACTATAATTTCTTTCTTTTCATGGAATAGAATCAAACATGAATATATATCATTTTTATTGGTGTAGGATGGGTATATTGTTTCCACATAATCATGAACTCAATTCATTTAGACGAAGAAATAACATGAAGACATTAGAATTGAATTTGGATCTTCTATTCTAATCATGTGAGACAAATCAAGTGTTATAATCCTTTTAAAAAATCTCTTAGAACCTTTGAATAAAAATCATGTCAAGAATTAGTATCACTTAATAATGGAAAAGGTTGAGAAATGTTTTGTAGAAATATAGTATGTGTTAACACAAGAGAAATAGGACGATATTAGGAAAAATGTGCTACCCATGGTTGAATTTGATAAGCATCGGTTGGATATCAGATTCTAACCACATCCATATTACTTGATAGATCATTGAGTAACACCCACATGTCTGAAAGAATTTATCACTAGATAATGGTGACTCTTTTACATTTCATTATTATATTTCTATCCCTCTCACATAACCTTTTAGAGAAATGATCTCTAGGGGTTTTTTGACAAAGGGGGAAAGATATTGTGACAAAGAATGTAATATTGATAATATTCAAATTACATTACTTATTAATATTTTTGAATTATATTTCATTGATTGATATTCAATATAATAATAATAGGTTTTTTTTTCAAAAATAGTTTCATTCTAACCAAATCGAGTTTCATGCATTATAAGGTAATGTCCAAAAGAATGGTTTACAAATTATAGAATTTTCATTTGAAATGAAGGACACCATTTTTTCTATCAACATGTCAAAATTATATTAGAGTAAATTATTTAGAATTTTATGAAAAAAAAATTTCTAGTTAAAAGTCGGAAATAAATTTTTTTAATAAAATTGAGTATGAATACTGAAAATAGTCAAGAATATCCTTAGTTATTTAATTTTTTTATCTCAAAACTCTTAATATTTCTCAAATTATTTAATTTTTTAGTGTTTTTATTAAATTTTAATCTTATTTAGATTAATTATTCTAAAACATTCAATTATTTTGATATTTACAAAAAATCTCCTATTCCTTGAAAAATAATACATATGAATGATATAGCTATGTGGATTTTGGATATATTAATAATTAAACTATTTTAATTATTTATGTTATATAATTTCCTATGTGAATCAGCTATATCACTGAATTAGATATGGGATAAATGACTACATCGATGAAATGAATCTGTCAAATAAGCTACATGGTTTGGATTTGTGGCCTACATGGATATATAGTTCCATCCAACTACATGACTCAATAGGGCATAAAAATTATGTCTATGTGATCATGATGGCAACATAATTTGTCTATATGGAAATTTCTCCTATGGGGAAGAATGGAAATGTGATCAATTCAGTGATGAGAATTCAAATACATGGATTTCAGAAATGTGGAGATCCAGAATCTATTATGTTATTCTAAAACTCAGATATCAATTAACATTGGGCTATTTATAGTGAAAATCAATGTTTATTTTCATTAAAAAAACAATGTACTACCTCTTTATAGTAAAATAAATTTCAAAATGGATGTATGTAGGGTGGATGGGCCCATAAAATAAATTTCCATACGAAGAGATCCCCTTAGAGGATTAGGGTTTCCTTGCCATATTACTTCATCCCCCTCCCTCCTTGCATCCTTTCTATACCTTCTCCTGGGCATAGAGTTTTCCTCAATCGGGTCAAGCACCCTCAATTTTGCATTTTGGTGATTTCTCCATGACCCTTCTGCTACTCATATTTTATTATCGATGATGTTTCACAACCGATCACCTTCATCCAACAAAACCATTTTTTAGATCCTCTCCATTTCCCTCATTCTTCTTCACTCACATTTGTTCCAACTTCGATAAACCATGTATATTTCTATTTGGTGGTTTTATTTCTTTGCAGGATACCTTTCAATTCGATGGTCCTATGGTACTGCTTATTGTAGATCTATCGGTATACCTTCATTATTTCTCATCCTCATAAGGTTCCATAGTTGGTCTTATTCTCTATTTTAGCCCTATCACATAATGGCATCATTTGTGGTGTCTTGGTAGTCTTATGGTTCCTGGTTCTTGAGAAATTCTGATGAAGATCTCCCCATTAGTCATCCTCCAACGAGGTTTTGGTACTGATTTTTGTTGTTTATATTTCTGGGATTCTGTGGTTTCCCCTGGTGGTGTGGTTCATGGTGGCGGTTGGGATCTCCAATGACTATTTTTATAGATGGTTATGATTCTAGAAATTATCTGCCATCGTGATGTGTGGTTCAGTGTACAGGCATATCTGGGGTGTGCATACCAATGGCGGATGTCTGGTTGTTCGCAGCCCAAAGTGGTCCTTTTATTTATTTATTACTCATCAGGGATAATCCCCTCAATATAAATATGATTCAGTTTTACGACTGATAATCCTACTTCCTATAATATATGTTATTCCTATTTTGGGTTATCTTTAATTTTTGGTCTTTACTTGTGGTCTTACCTTTGTTGTTTGAGGTCCTTACCGAGTAATGTGTTACTCACCCCTGCACAGGCCTTGCCTGAACATATCATGTCTTGTGCAGGTGATCTATTATTTGACAAAGACCTTGGGGGTTCGAGACTTGATGGTGCTCCATGAGACGCGACAAATGGGCATACTTCTATGGCTACAGGAAGATACCCTTCACTTACCCTTTAGGTAGGATCCTGTGTGGATGGAGCGCGGCAGTTGTACTTTCCTTTGTGGTTTTGAGCTTGTATTATGGTCCCTTGTACTTTCATATTGTATTGTACTCTCAGTGGTTTTCTCAGTGATAGTTGAGGTTAACATTTTGTTTTCTTTCATTAGTTAATGAGTGTGACGGTGATTGTGTATAGGTACGCGAGAAATGACTCCCACTTGTAGGTTATTGCCTTCAGTTCTAGTCGCCAACCCCTGGACATTGGGAGTCTGGAATGGGGTAGTCATGACATGGGCCCCATGGGACGGTTCGTGAATAGGTGGTATCAGAGGGAGGTCAGTTCTTCCCAAAGAAGAAAGAGTCTTTAAATTTTCATATTGAAATAGTGTTAAGTGTTTTGAGTTCATTTTTCATGCTAGGGAGTCCAGTGTTCGTGCAGCGGCCGATGTATCCTTACAACATGACCTAGAATTCTGCTTTATGTCTCAGTAAATGAAAACACCAGTTTCATGCATCTTTGAGTTTTTTCTCTTGATGTTTTTGAGTCATAGTCATCTCTCCAGGTATAATCTTCTGACTGTGGTTCATCTCGATCCCTTTTAGGATGCCTCCACATAGACAAACAGTTAGGATTCTTGTGTGTGACCATGAGGATTGTCCTCAGATTGATGAGGCTTCGGTATAGGAACTGTTTCTCGAGATGACACCATCAAGAAGTTCCCCTGCTTTACCACCGCTCATTGTTCAGTTGTTACTACCAGATCTACCGGTATAAGATGCACGTAGGTTCAATTCCATACACAAGTTCCCGAGACAGATACCTGCCAGGTTCAGGGGAGAGACAGATTCTCATATCGTTAAGGATTGGCCAGGGGCAGTGATGTGAGTCTTCTGATAGATGAGAAATCCACTCGACCATATGGATGTTCTAGCCACGAGACTTCTGCAGGGCCCGGCTAGGATGTAGTGGAGTTTGATGATCTAGATGCATGAGTAGGCGACCGACACCTGGACTGACAGTGATTGACTTTTCTGAAAGGATTTCTTCCCCACGGCCTTGGGCTACATGCACAGACAGGAGTTTATTCTCCTACAACAGGGCATCCTTATAGTGGATGAGTACTCTGTGAGGTTCACATACCTCTCTCATTACACTACGAATATGGTACGAGGCGCTTTCTTCAGGGTCCATACCTTTGAGCTAGGAATCTGATGGGAGATCAGGGAATCGATGATTTCCCTCAACATCTCCATGCATGATGGAGTACTAGAGCGAGCTCTAATTGTGGAGAGCTTCCTCACAGAGTAGGCACTGTCGGTGGGAGAAACCACCGGGCAACATGTGGCTGAGTTATCTGTGGCAGGTAGCTAACAGATGACGTAGAGGCCTAAATGGGCCAGACCATCCAAAGGAAAACCATATTATCACGGTTGGTGGTGTGAGTATCCCTGGTTAGAGTGAGTCATCCGAAGATCAGATTATGATATGCATGTGACAGGAATGGGTACATGGCTCGGGATTGATCGAATGACAATGCAGAGGGCTGATAGATAGTTGAGGGAACACTGAGGCAGTGTTAAAGGTAAGAACTGGGAAGTCCTCCGAGAAGAGGATGTGTAATAGGAGTCATACGAGTGGCAGGATGTGGACATAGGTATAAGGTACTACCACCACCACTCCCAGGTGGTCCACCACATGCTCTGTGAGGTGGTGGACCAATGTAAGGCCAGCTATAGGAGATGGAGGCGTACAACCACTGTTCTCCAAAGATGATTAGAGGTATTATCTGTTTCTTCTCCCCCTTAGCTATATTTTTTATAGACACAGGTTCCAGTCACTCTTTCCAAGCCACAAATCTTTTTCAGAGCTTTGATATTCTGATCATGTTGTTTCCTCGATCCATACGGTTGAATACTCCTACAGGATGGGACTCGGTGATCACACTTGTGCCAATAGAATGAGCATACTTTTAGAGGTGAGAGATTCGACTATGATCTCCTAGTATCAGCATCTAGGCTGTACGACATCATTATGTGTATGGATGGTCTATCCAGAGTTCATGCTCAGATCGACTATTTTAGGTTCATAGTGTGGTGTATCCGTAAAGATGGGAACCGAGGTTCCATTATCAGTGATAAGGAAAATAGAACATCATAAGGTGAACTCGCATGTAGGAGGGTGAATCCAATCACTCATCAGTTGGATAGCATGACCCTCAGTGCAGTGGATGAGACAAGTCCACAGTTTCTTGTAGTGGTGGACGAGTACAAGGACGTCTTTCCAAAGGAAGTTCTAGGACTACCTCCTTGTATATAGGTACACTTTTGCTTTTATCTCTACCCTTTGATGTCACCAATATCTACACCTTCAAATCATATGGATCTCACAGATCTCCAAGAGTTGGGGGTAGAGTTGGAGGACTTGCAGAGGAAGGGGTTCTTAAGGCCCAACATTTCACCTTGGGCGGCCCCAATGTTGTTTTCCAAGAAGGCAGACGAAAGCTTATTTCTATTCATGGACTTCCAGTGACTGAAACAGGTGACCATGAAGAACAATTATCCTCTACCAAGGGTTAATGACCTCTTTGATTGGGTGAAAGGAGAGAGATGGATCTAGAAGATAGACCTCATATCTGGCTATCACCAGCTTCGAGTACGTGATTAGGAAATTTCAAATATATCATTCAGATGTCACTATAGCCACTACGAGTACTTAGTGATGCCGCTTGGTGTGAAAAAATACCCAAAAGTGTTCATGGGACTCATGGACCAGATCTTCCATCCATACTTAGATCGGTTTGTAGTAGTCTGCATTGATGACATCTTTGTCTATTCAGTGTTAGAGGAGGAGCACACGATATACCTGATGATGGTTTGGACACAATCTGAGAGCACCGGATTTATGGTAATCTCTAGAAGTGTGAGTTCTAGATATGAGAGGTCCACTTCTAGGGGCATGTCATCTCATAGGCTGGACTTTTTGTGGATCCAGAGAAGATCGAGGAAGTGCTCGCTTAGGAGCCACCTAAGACCTTTACTGAGGTGCAGAGTTTCCTTGGGTTGGCAGTGTACTATCGGATTTTTGTACCTAACTACTCCAGAGTAGAATCACACATTAAAATATTGAAAAAGAAGTGAAAACCCTTCATGTGGACATAAATATTCCAGAAGAACTTTCAGCATGAGAGGAAATGTTTGATGAGTGCTCGAATCTTGAGGTTTCCAGAGGAGGGCACCAACTACATAGTGTACTGTGACACATCAAGAACTTGGCTCTGTTTTTTCCTGATTTTTGGGCAAGCCGTGATTGCTTATTGATCATGATATTTGAGACCACATGATCAGAACTATGAAACTCATGACCCTGAGTTGGAAGTTGAAGACTTCTCACTAAAGATATGGTGACATTACCTTATGGGTAAATGATTCCTCATCTACTTTGACCACAAGAGATTGAAGTATATCTTTTATCACAAGGATTTTAATTTGGGGAAATGATATTGGGTATAGTTCCTATAGGACTATGAATTTGAGATAGTCTATACTACTATGAAAGTGAACGTAGTCGTAGATACTCTCAGTAGGAAATCTACCTCACATCTACTGAATGAGGCCTTAGAGTAGTTGGCCTCACATTAGATATCCTTCATGGATATAGAGGAGACATCATTTCTACAGTCGATGGTAGTTTCCACTACACTCCTATAATGATTCGTGGAGGCGTGACATGTAGATTCCCGCTACTGGACAACACATGCCCAGATGTCCACAGTGTATGCCAATGATGGATATTAAAAAGGTGGGGAGCACGTCATCCTTTTCAGAGGACTCATCGTAGTACCAGTGGTGTTGCATGAAGAGGTGTTGATGGAGTTCCATACTTCTCCATTGGTGGTACATCTCGGTGTGGGGATGATGTAACAGTTCCTATGACGTCAGTAATGGTGGCCAGAGATGAAGAAGGAAGTAGCAGAGTTCGTGTCGAGATGCCTCACGTGTTAGTAGGTGAAGGCTGAGCACCAGGTTCCAGCCAGATTGACACAACCCCTTGAGGTTCCAGAGTGGATTTGGGATGGAGTATCGATATACTTTATGAAAATATTACCATTTACATCCAAGGGGTACGATACCTTTTGGGTGATTGTCGACCTACTCACCAAGTTGGACCACTTCCTTCCCATTCCAAATCAGGGTTCAATAGATAGTTTGAGATGCCTCTACGTGGATGCAATAGTTCGAATCTATGGAGTCCCATCTATGATTGTCTTAGATAATAATGTATACTTTACATCCCAGTTGTGGAAGGGATTTTAGGAGGCTTTTGGGACTCAGCTATACTTGATAACAACCTTTCACTCAGAAACGAATGGTTAGATAGAGTAGACCATAAAGAATTTAGAGGACAACCTTCGTGCTTGAGTTCTTCATTTTGGATGTAATTGGGAGGAATAGTTGCCACTAGTTGAGTTTTCATACATCAAAAACACCACTCCACTGTCGGTATGGAATCATTCGAGGCATTATATGAGAAACCATGCAGTTCACCGTTATGCTGGGCATACCCAGGGGTGTCAACACTCATGTATCTAGAGATGGTACAGGCTACCACTGAGAAGGTGCAGGTCATTCGAAAATGAATGAAGATGAAATAGATCTTATGGATGGACTCTGAAAATAGGTGAAGTAGACCCTTGGAGTTCAAGGAGGGGGACCCCATATTCCTACGGGTCTCTCCATAACAAGGGATATAGAGATTTGGATGGGGCAGAAAGTTATCTCCAAGGTTCATCAGACCATTCCTGATACTTCATAGAGTAGGTGAGGTGGAATACCACATGGATCTACCGCCATAGTTATATATGGTTCACGATGTCTTCCATGTAACATAGTTTAAGAGATACATGCAAAATCTTTTGGTGCACTCTCATTCCCCGCACAAGAATCTCCAACAGATCACATGGGAGTGGGAGGCCCAGATTCATGCTTAGTACCCTTTTTTGCTCGTTTAGCCATTTTTTTCTTTCATAAATGTAAATAAATATGGTGAGGAGAATGTAATAGCAGGAATTATAGGGTTTTTTAAAATTAAATTCTATTTTTTAGAGGCCAGGCTCTGAGACGACAAGTGATTCTAAGGCCTCTAGTGGCTAGAATGTATTTTTGAACTATTTTAATTTTCATTTAAATAAATGGAGAGATGGTTTTTCTATCTCATGAACTAGTGCACGGATCAAAAATACAAGGGAACCATTGAACTCAAAACATTGGGATTCGCCTAGAAAGGACCTAACATCAGCCGACGTGGTTTGACCGAATAAGTAATTTTTTGGACTTTTAGAAGGAAAAAAAATAAAATAACATAAAAAGTTATTTTATTTATTTTAATCATCATTAAATAGTGTCACATCAGCATTGTGGTGAAATGAAAAAGTGACGCTAAAAATCATTAATGAATTCCATTAATGAACCTCATTAAGGAATCAGTGTAACGTTGTTGCAACACAGTGTAATAGAATGGATAACTTTTTTTTCGTCCATTAGTTGCCCAAAAATTAATACAGGATGGTTGGAAAAATCTTGGGGTATCTATGAGGATTTTTTGGGGTATGATGATGAACAAAGAACGCCCTTTTCTTCCACCCTTCAATGAATTTCAAGCAATGATGGGATGCATATTTTTAATGAAGAATAGAGGTGCACGATCTCGTTCTTCCTCGACCAAAAATCATATCCCGTTTAGGGGTTAAAATTCTTAGTGAATTTCCTTTCCCTAATTTAACCTATAGATAAATAATACTGATCAAATATCTAACAAGTTGATCCTTGGATGGATTTTCCTTTCGTGGTTGGGAAATATTTTTTTGCGGGTTGATATAGGGATTAAAAATCATAGTGATTTGTATTTTGATCTTCGTGATCCCTTTAAATGGAACAATTCCGAGCTGACACAAATAATGGTCAGTTTTTTTAAAATTAGGTTTTCTTTGTGATCCCCCAAAATACTCTCTCCATGTTCTTAATGGAGTAATGGAATACAACACATCAGATGAAGAGGCTCTAGGCGATAGGGTCATGGTCAGGGGGTCGTGGCATCGACAAGAGGCCACAACTGAAGGCAACGACAGAAGAAGAAGTTCACGGGACTGGCATAAGTCTGGGGTGGTAGTAACAGGAGTCTATGACACTGAGGTCAGTAACAGGTAGAAGGAGGCATCCTTGAAGCACGTCGCGGTGGCGACAGGGGCCGACATCGGGTGGTCGGCGGACGCAGCCACCCAACCACATTGGAGGAAGCAGCCAGTTGAGGACACAACAATGCGGTAGGGTGGAACCACACAAGAGCCACGCCAGAGGAGAATCCCATGAATGTGGGATGTTGTGTGCAACTAGAATGCAGTCCCTGCTAGACTGTGATTGGTGGGGAGGTGGTCGACCTCAACTGGCTGTGTGAGGAATGAACTAGACACAACTTCCAGGCAGGGGTTGAACTGGCCCGTCATGCGGGTTGGGCCAATAGCACAAACTAGGTAGCTGGCTGGCCTGGGTTGGATAATAACAAGCCCACCAATGTGGGATGGGCCAGTAGGGTAAACTAGGCCACTGGTCAACCGAGGTTGTGGAAAAAACGTGCCCTTCAGTGCGGACCGGGCTAAATAAAACCTGGTCATTGGGTGACCCGGCGTGCTAGACCCATGGCCGAACAAGGCTAGGTCCAACAAGGCCTAATGGTACAGGCCGGACCTGGTAGGCCCAGACACAACTAGGTTAGGTTGGGTTGGAAAAAGTGGGCTAGGCCCTATGGAAACCTAGAGTAGGTGGGTCAGGTTTGTCGAACCAAGTCCAACTGGGCCCAGATTCAACTGACCTCTGTTTACTAAAATTCCAATATCATTCAGACATAGCATCCAATTAATACATTTTTTTAGTGTTGAGACCCTTCTGACAAGATGGTACTTTGGGTATACTCTATGTGATTATTCATGGCACTCGAGATACGACTAATGGTTTGAGGAGAAGTTTCTCCCGAAAGCAAGCACACTGAGAAGTGGGAATCCTACAACTGGTTGTTACATGAAGGATATGTCAAGTGGACCTCGATGGTCTAGTATCCAAGAATAACATAGTGGTTTAGTAGCCGAGCATATCTCATTGGTCTAGTAGCCGAGTGGACCTCAGTGGTCTAGAAGCCGAGTGGACCTCAGTGGTCCAGTAGCCGAGCGGACCTTGGTGGTCTAGGAGTCAAGCGAACCTCAGTGGTTCAACAGCCAAGAGGACCTCAATGGTTCAGTAGTCAGGCAGACCTCAGTGGTTAAGAGTGTGAGAGAACCTTAGTGGACCAGTATCCAATCGAACCTCAATGACTCATCTGGGATGAGCCCCTCAAAAATACAATATTATTCTGCTTTACGAATGATAATCTTACTTCTTATACTTTGCGTTATGCTTGGTGCAAGCTATCTTTACTTTGTGGACTTGCTTTGTGGATTTACCTTTGTGGTTTGGAATACCTACTCAGTATTATGTTACTTGCCTCTATATGGGTATTACTTAACATGTCGTGTCTCGTGAAGGTGATTGAAGCCTTGATGGAGACCTTGGTGGTTTGGGACCTAGTGGTGCTCTGTGATATAGGACGGACGACAATACATATCCAGCTACAAGAAGCTACCCTTTTTCTACCCTTTATGTAGGGTATCATGATGATGGACTGTAGTATTTTTTAAATCTTTTGTAGTTTTGGGCTTGTATTATATCCACTTGTAATTTTAGTTTGTATTGTACTCTCAGTGGTTGTCTCAGTGACAGTTGAGGTTTACTTTGTGTTTATTTTCCATTGTTTGTGAGTCTGGGTGTGTACAGGTACTCGGAAAATGACTCCCACTTATAGTTTATTGCATTCGGCACTAGTCTCCAACCCCTGGCCTTTGGGAGGTGGTATTGGAGTAGTTGTAACATGGGCCCTGATGGATGGTTCGTTACACTAATGATCTCATACATAGAAACCATGTTACATGGTAGTCCATTTGACCTTTTTTACTTCCCATTCTCTTTTTTCTAGAGTATGTTTTATGAACCCTTATCATGATGTGGAATTTCAACATTGGAAGTATCAAACAATATTTTTGAATACTGAGTTTAAATTGTGAGGATGCAATTTAATTAAGGTTGGGAAAATATAACACCCGGAAATTATAAAGTATGAACATTGTATTCGATAGCGTTCATGGCATGCATCACCAAGCACGTAAAGGAATATAATATCCCAAAAATCTATTATATATTTTTTATTTTGAATATATTCAATAAATGATATATCTCTTAATGAATGCAACATTGAGTTAGCGTGAATTGCACATAGAAGTTACCTTCCTCGATAGCTTATACTACACTCAAGACTGAGTTTCACCAAATAAAAATGTATTATTAAAATATTATTATTTGAAATAATATGATATAACCTAGATGTTATGTTAGAAGTTATGGGTATTATTAAAAAACTTATCGAATTTTATGGTTTATATAAATATAAAATGAAGGTTACATACTAATAGGAAACAAATATAATAACCAATTATATATAAAAAGAAATATTATTATTTATATGCTTCTAAACAAATTGTTTTCCTTATAAACATAGTAAATTTCAATTATTGAATGATTTTAATTAAATATATATTTTATATATTCATTAAAATATTTTTTATATTCATCAATTATGCTTGATATGCATAAGATAAGATCAAACCCCATTTTACACATAAAACCACTTTTTTATAAAAGACATTTTACCGCCTTTTAACGAAGAAACCATTTTAAACATAAATTTTGACACATTAATTGATTTAACATGTTAAAATAAACATTATATTGTAAATAGAGACATCATAATTATGTTGGGTTGAATTTGTTTTATTTTTCTAAAACATTTCCATTTTAATGAATAGAAGAAAATAGAATTCTTCTTCAAAACTGATCTTTCACCTAAATTATTGAAAAAGATAAATTATAATTATAATATATTTTAAATTTAAAATAAATAATATTTTTATCAGTTAATAAAATTTATTTCATTGGTAACAATTTAACATTGAAATTTATTAAAAAACATAGCAAACTAGCATATGTTTTTACTTTAAAAACCTGCATTGTTGTCCTAGTTGTGGGATAAATTTTAAATTAATTTATTCCGATTATTTTATTTGAATTTGGATAAATGGATAAAATAATTGGTATTAGATTAAAGTATAATTTATAATAAGTATAAATATTTTTTACCAAAAATATTAGTGAATGAAATTAAAAATAGTTACAATTATTATGGTAAAATTAAGCTTAATAAAGGACTTAACATTTAACGTAAAGGCCCAAATGACATAGAAACTTTAAAAAAATTGGTTGTATATATTTCATCAATTATCCTTCTATTCATGAGGTTTATATGTTTTTTAATTCTTTTTTAGGTAAAAACATGGGTACACCTAACTTCTTTTCAAAATTACCATGTGAGTTTGTTCCTCCCATATAAATGGTACTCACCTCTCCCGTTCCTCACACCTCTCAAGAAACTTTGTCTTATCAAACCTTTTCGAAACGATTCTCCCAAAATACCTCCCCTAAATAGAGAATCCTCAATTTTTATAGGAATTAACCTAATGAAGCCTTATGGTATACACCAAAAGGAGTTACCTGATTTTAAGGTAATGCCTTCCAACAATCACTTTTCTTTCATTTACATCTCCACCACATAAAATATTCTTCTTCCATGTTCATATAATAACACCAGTATCCTCAATATACTATGATTTTGTTTTATTAAGGGTTATACCTACACTAACAAACACATCTATTTAATGGGTAATTAATATATTGTTTCTGTGTACGACAAACTATTGCCTCATGAAATGATAATTGTTCATTTTTTCATTCTCCATCATTCATGGTTGCAAATTATGTTGGATAATATATTTATATATGTCATATATGATATTTATTAGGTATTAATACATCTTATATCCTTTTGTAACAGATATATTTAAAATATTCCATATTAAGTTAATACGATAACATTGTTTGAGGAAGTGTGGATAACCGCCCCTCAAAGTGATGTGATTCATTCACACTATACATGGAATGTATGAATGAAGGTTTTAAATAAAAATATGTGACAAAAATAAACTATATATTATATTAATTATATAATCACCTTTATTTAAATATAATATATATTTCATTTTCTTTATTACTCTTTCACACAAATAAAGAGTGATAACGTCATTCATGGACTTGTGGACTACTACCTCCTAAACATGATGTGATTAATTTTTCATCAAAATAATTATATATATAATTATATATTATTTAATAAAATTTTATTTAAAATTTAACTATCATTCTGGAAGGATATAATGCTACTTACCTTCTTTCTATAAAAATTATTGAAAAATGAGAATGTTACTCATGCGTACGTACGACCAACCCAATCTATGATCGTAATATTGATTCATTTTTCATTACCATATTTAATGATTGTTTATAAAAGTGATAATTGATATATAAATATGATAATTATATCAGGATTATTATTTTGGAGATGTTATATAATGATCCGTTTGACCATAGTTGACCTACCAAAGTCGTTTTTGACACATAAACTGAATTTGGTCAAAACACTAGATGTAAACATAATTGTATAAGTAATTGTATAAAATATATTAAGAAGTGAAATAAAAGTAATGATAAAAATTTAAAGTGTTATAAAGAAACTATGAAATTAAAATAAGTATATTATACGTGAATGTGAAGGACGTTCACCCAAAAACTGAAGGCAAGGGATTCTTGTATCACTTTTCTTTCTATGAGGCGTACTTTATTGTTGTTAACCTAATTTATTATATATATTGTACATACTTCCACAATGAAAAATTGTATCAATAATTTTATTATGTTCTTTGTATTAATTTATTGTAGTTAATGGTTGTTACAGTTGGGTTTTTAAATTCATCTGTTGCCACATTGGAAACGGATTCGTGTCTCTCTTTTCAGTTTGTAAAGCATACTTTACTATTGTGAACCTAATTTCTTATATATGGTGTAAATAATACCATATTGACATATAAATTCATTAATTATATTATCTTCTTGGTATTTAAATTTTTTATTTAATGATTATTACCTTTGGGTTTTCCAATTCATTTTCACCACAATGTTAAGGGGTTCTTTTCTCACTTTTTTCGTGAGGAATACTTTACTGTTGTTAAACTGATTTCTTATATATGGTGTAAATAATAACAAATTTATATATAATATAACGAATTATTTTATATTCATGGTATTTTTATGTTTAAATTGATGATTAATTCTTTTGGGTCCTTGAGTTCATGTGTAATGTATTTTCATCTCACTTTTTACATCAGTGAGAAAAATATCATATTCACCACTTACTTATTTTATGTGGTGTACCTACTAGCCATATTGATATATTATATAATGAATTATTTTATATTCAAGTTATTTAGATGTTTCATTTTATTATTATCACTCTTTTATCATTTGATTCATATTTAAGGGGTTTTCATCTCAATTTACATTCTATTGAGACTTAATTGTTGTTATTCACCTAGTTTATTTTATATGGTGTATATATTTCCATCGACATGTTATATAATGAATCCATTTTCAATAATTCTAATATATGTTTCATTTAACATTATTCCTTTAGGATTCATATAATTAAAAAAATTTCTAAGGTAAATGGGATGCTTTGGTATGTTTAATGATTTTTTCCCTCAAGACTAATACTAATGGCCTTTCTAGGGAATTTCCATTTGAGGAAATTATATAATGATTGTTCAAGAAACCCTTTAATTAAATAATGTTCATTCATGAAAATTTTCAAGTATTAGTAAAAATTTCCTAATCATTGGTACACAAAAGTGTTTAGAAAATGTTATTAAGAAAACACAATATTATTTATCTCTTTATTAGGTGAACCCATTTTCTTCTAAAAAACATGTTTTATTAAAACGTTTTCTAAATTTTTTTTAAAATAATTTGGTATAGAAATTTTTACCATTTTTGTATTTTACCAATATTTTCAATTGAAACTTCATTTCTATTTTTGAGAAAATATTTTTTCTAACCTTTCACTGTGAAAAATGAATCTTCTTTTTACCTCGTACGACTTGTAAGAATTTACCCGCCATCATTTCTTTGGAGATATTTTTCAATTTTAAAAGTTTAGTTTTTTTAAAAAAATGTTATCAAAATTTATTTTCATAGAAAACTTGTTTCAAAAGATTTTTCAAAACAGAAGGATATTTTCCTCAATAAATATTAGAATGACTTTTTGATAATTTTTCCATTCATCAACCACAATAACCATTTATTTTACCATACTTGGGGTATGCGATATTGATACCATACTTAATAATCCTATGGACGATTTATGTTTTATTTAGTCGTGGATAATAATTATATACAATTACTTTATTACTTTTAGTCCTATTTACATATTCTATTTCCTATGATTATTGAACATTGAATTTCCCCTAATTACCCAAAGAATCTATCATGGATACGATTATAGCCTAAACTACATATTATTTTTCATATGGTATATACTTAAAATATTATTTGATTATTTGGGGAAATATTGATAAATCCATATACCTTATTTATTATTGATATTTTATAAGGAATATTGTTTATTAAATATGGGGAATTATCTGGATATGAAATACATGGGTTGGGATAGTTTAACGTTATCCCTACAGGTTGGGGACTGGTTAATTAAAGCTCCTAGATGCATTGGTATTCTCATTGGAAAAATTAGTTATGAAAATTGGAATAGGTAAACGATCTCTTGATGGTAATGGTTCTATCTACCTATGAAACATGTACTCCAATAACTAAGTACTATCCTCGTTTAGTTTCAGTTATAATTCATCCATGATATTTTTCATGGATATATCTATGAATATATTTAATTTTTAGTTCATTGATTAAATGGAATGTGTTTCAGTTTATTACCTTGTAATATTTATTTTTCCTCATCTACTTATTTTAATGTAATGTGTGTTCAGTAATTTAACTTTTCATATCGACTATTCTCATTGATTCATTATTTCTTCCACTACATTTTTTCCTTTCTATGAATTTGAGCTCACACTTATTATATTTCTTCCTTGGAATCCAAGGAGTGTACTGTGAATGATATGGATAAATTTACTAGATATACTAAAGTTATCCTTCATGTTGTTTATTTAGAAAGATGAAAAAATATGTTGTAATTAGTGTAGTCATTTGAAATAAAAAACTCATTTATATATATTGCTTACCTGGACTATTAAACTAGTGGTCCTTCGGGGATTAATTCCATATAATCATTCCAATGTAATTAATAGTAGACACTGGATCCTGGATATCTGGGGTCGTGTCACTACACTTTAGATCATGATTATTTGTGTACATGAAAAAGTGAACTATTTAAATGATGAAGAAAATGAATCTTGGATATGGAAAGGAATACTTGTACATTGTAATGTTTACACTTTGATAAACATTTCTAAGAAAAAATAAATTTCATATTTACATCAAAACAAAACAGAATAAAGAGAAACTATGTGATTCTTTCTAAATGGGTAATCAACACATGTCAAATTTTAAAGAAATTAAATAGGTTGCAACATAAAATAAAAATTAAATTTCATATTAACCTCACAACTAACTCATTTTTATATGTATTAGTTGATGATTAATAAATATTTACATAGGTTTTTTAGTCATAAAAATGAATATTATTTTGTTTTTATAAGTTTCAATAAATTTGTACAAAAAGAGAAAGATGCTAAAATTATTTGTTTTAGAAGTGACCATGGGGGCGTATTTTACAACCATGAGGTCATTTATTATTGTTAAAAACATTGTATTAAACAAAACATTTCTTACCACAAGACACCTCAAAAGAATATTTTTTTTGAAAGGAGTAACAATAAATTTTATTAAATCTCTAGGACTATGTTATGTGAATAAAACTTTCCTACTAAATTTTGGACAAAATATATAATTACAAATTACTAGGTCAGTAATTGAGTTCCAATTAGGTCTATTTTTTGAAGACAACACCCTATGAGATATGGATCAACATAAAACCAATAGTTGGATACTTTAAAGTGTTTTGATGAAAATGTTTCCTTTTTAACAAAAAGTAAAATCTTGGAAAATTTGATCCAAATAATGATCAAGGGATATCTCTTTGTTATTTCACTACTTTTAAGAATTATAGATTTGTTAATAAAAGTTTAATTATTTTTTATAAAACAAATCACGTAATATTTATATAAATTTATTTGTTTGATCTTAAAAAGACACAATTTGATGAGTTAATTGATTATTTTGAAAACATGAGACATGATCCTCTCTATTAAAATATTATGGATGAATATTTGGAAATTGACATTAGTTAAACCAATCCGGAAAGGGTAGATATCATTAAACCTAAAATTATGCTTTCCAACCCACCTATAAACCTAAAAAATAATCCCTTAGATATTATTTTAGGAAGATTAATTAAATAAATTAGGATAAGAAGAAGTGTATTAAACAATGTATAATTTTCTATATTTTTATTAAATTTTTTACCTAACACCTATGATTAATATTTAGCTAATAAAAGTTTGGTTTTATCAAGGAAAGAATATTTTGTCCATTTCCTAATGAAGAAGTTATGTGAATTAGTTGATAGTCATTTTTATTACCATGTTATCAATGAAAAGTGAATTTTTATAGAAAAATGAGATAATCATTTCATGATAACTCATAATAAGGCTATATTAGTGGATAAAGGGTTCAATCATGTGAAAGGAATATAATATGAAGAATCCTTTTCACTTATTGGTATATTAGAATCCATTATTATTATACTAGATTGTTTATCTCATATAGGTTTATGGTTACATCAGATGAACTTTAAATATACATTTTTAAATGGTTATCTTGTCCAAGAAGTTTATGTTGAACAATCTATAGGTTTTGAAAATCCTCACATTCCAAATTCAGTAATAAATTTTAATAAATATCTTTATGGTCATAAAAAATAACATAGAGTTTTGTTTCATCATTTGAATACTTTTATTTTTCTAAATGGATATTCATTAGGAGTAAAAGATCATACTCTTTTCAGGAAAAAATAGTTAGATATATTGTTAGTTTAAATATAGGTTGATGATGTGATTTTTAGTTGTGCAAAAAAAGATTATTTAATGAGTTTTCTAAATTCAGGAGAAACTAATTTGGACTAAGTGTAATGGGTATGTTAAATTTCTTTATAGGATTTCAATTTATCAAAAAAAATTGGGAATGTTATGAATCCATAAAGATACATACTTGACATACATAACTGGTTAATAATTGAACAATTTCCATTTCATTACTATTTACAAAAATCATATATTTGAATTTGATTTCATACACATATAATAACATTTTTGGGTATATACTACATAAGAAGAGTTTCCCAAGAACTTATCACTTTCTAGGGAAATATACGGAGTCCTTTTTTGGAAATAAAAAAACATGATTGCTTTATTTACTATTGAGGAATAGTACATAATTGTTGGAAGTTTTTTTCACAAGTGTTGTAGATGAAAAACGCCTTTATGGATTTTGGATTCAATTTTAATTAAATTTCAATCAAATGTGAAACACTAATGATATCAAAATTTCCATGAATCTCTTAAATAATATGAAAAAAGCATATAGATCTATGCCATCATATCTTGAAAGATCATTCATAGAAAGGTGATTTATCTCTTGAATTTATCTCAAACGAAAATCAATTAACTAAATATTTTAAAATTCTCATTTATTTGGAGAATTTTGATTTTATTTACCAAAAAATGGGGTTGTTTTAAATTAATTTAAATTAAATTAATTTATATATATCTATTTTAATAATATTTCAATTTATACATTTACTATTATTTTCTTATTATTTTATTGCATTATGAATCTTGAATGATTTTTGTTGTTTCAATTTATTCTCAAACAATTTTTTATTTTTACAATCTCTTTGAAAAACATGTTGTAAATATTTAAAAATGTTTTTATTATGTTCATTTATTTTAATTAAAATTTTATTTAGTAGTTCACCCTGAAACTCATTTAGATACATATCCCTCTATAAAATTTAGTACTTGACCTAAACCTAAAATTGACTATCTCCACTCACACCAATCAATTATATACATTTTCCTCTAAAACAAAACTATCACCCCTTTGAGCCTCTCAGAAGTTATCTAATATCTTATATATAAGGAAGGAAAATCATGGAGAAGATAACAATTTTTAGTCTATGATTAAATCAATGGTTGGTGGTATACCGCACCGAGTGGTTATTGGGAAAGCTATGGGTATGGGATGGTATAATGGAACATTGATACTATTGAGGAATTTATTCTAGTTTTAGGGTTAAGAGTTTATTTTTAAGGAGAATAATTTAGTCTTATTGTTTGAGAAGTAGGTGAATGAATTCCTACAATATACAATGTTTCAATTTGGAGAAATGGAGGATGTATTATTGATAAAAAATAGGGAATCCCCATTGGTCCCTTTTTGTAGAGATGATGGATATCATGTACTATTCTCATAAAGGTGAGTTAACGTTTTAGATATAACATAGTTAGAAAAACAAAAATAGAACCCTATGATGTCTTTAAATTTAATTTTTGGCTATCTTCTTTTAAGAAGAAATCTGTGAAGGATTCAGATGAAAAGTTTACGATACTGTGTAATATCATTTAGACATTAATTGCTCATAGAAAAAGAGAAGTGGTTAAGTCATTGTTTTAGGGCATTTATATATTATTTGGAATGATCAATAATGTTAAGTTGAATTGACAAAGGTATATGATGAGGTTCATGAACCATTAATTCCATGGAAAGGGGAAGCTCAATTGTTACCCCTATGGAAGGATAATTTCAATTGTTTTGAATATGAAGGGAGTGGACCTGAATGAAATAGGAGAAGTTAAGTCTTACCAGATAAACTCTTTTATATTATTCATCTAATGGAAATTGAATATTTATTGGATATGGCCTCGAACTCATTAAGACCTAAAATATAGGAGAGTGATGTCTGGTGATTATACCACTTATTTCACCAGCTCTATGGAGAGTAGTCCACGACCTCACCTCCCAGGGATGAAACACCTGTTAAAATTGTTCCTACTACAAAAGTGGAGGAGTTAGTTGTTACCAAATTTGTGACTATGGTGATAGAAGTCATACCTACATTGTAAGCTTCTAAGGGTAATAAATTTTTAAATTCTAGTGCTACTGAGTCAGTTTTTTCAGAGGTTCCTATTGTTGAGATAGCTAATAGAGATCAAGTGAAAATAATGGTTGATATTGTTCCTAGTGTGTATGTTTTATGAAATATAGTGGATTATGAGAATTTGAAAAAAGTGTCAAATACACTCCATGAATCACCTAATGATAAAAGATATCAATATGGGAATGGGATCATGGAGGAAGCTGGTGTTCACATAATTACCCTAGAGAATTATCCTTCTCCTCCTAATGTGAAGAAGGTTGTACCTTTAGTGAGTAAATATTTAGAATGAGATAATGTTGAGAGACACATACAATCATTTTCATTAGAAGTTATGACTTATTTTGATAATATCATGATATATTAAAATTTGATAAGAAGAAATATATGAACTATTATAAGGATTAGTTGAGATATTAATGTAAATTTTAGTGTCTAGGGATTTATTTGATAAGTTGGTTGGGATGATGGTTTCCCAAATCAACCAAATGAAAAATACATAACCAGTGAAACTGGTTTCTTCTATTATAAATAATAAGGACTTTGAGACTTTAATATTACTCTTGAGTAAACATAAAAGAGTTTGGTCTACCTTGTCTAAAGTGAATAAACATGTATTTATAATGGAATTATATGATATATGATTCAAAACATTCCAATGGTCCAATCAACCCATTCCAAGGCTTCCAATGTAGAAATTCATGGTTTTAAATATGATATGAATGGGGGAATGAATTGTTTTATTTTTATACATGCGATCCAATTTGAACTCATCCAGTTATATCAGATGCATTCCACCACTCAATCGAATAATTTAGTTGTTCTAAATCTCCCAACACACTTGGACCAAATCTATTCATATCTAAATTCATATTCAACCTAGATCTAACCACTGCAGTATGACATGTTTACGTATATCATTTTTATTGATTTCAAGAAGTAATTTTAGCTAATTTAATGGATCCCAGAGAGGATATTCAAAGACATGGTCTTGTTACCTTTTTTTCCTATATTAAAATAGTTTTCTTTCCCAAAGATTCTATTCCACCATTCAATGATAATATAGATGAAACTCTAGAGTTCTCTATACTAAATAGACATATTTTTTCATCTTCAATTATACCAATCTAAATAAATCATTAGAAATTGGAAATTATATTATACAAGATATATGAAGGAATTTTAGATATTTATGTAGAATATTGTGAAGATAAATCTATTTCTTCAAAGTCTAAAGAATATCCGGATGTACTATCTAGTAATGAGGGAAAAGATCAAGATTTTTGCATTATAATTGGAAATTTTGAACCTATCTTAGATACTTTCAGTGATTCCATTTATAAAGAACCATAAAAAATGTATATGAGTTTTCTTAATTCATTATAGAGAATCTGGCTAGCTTGGATCACAAGCTAACCTCATTGGATTGGATTCTGATCATATTGAAACTCTTTACATATAGGATTCAACCCAGGCCATTTACTAAACCACCAAAAACTCCATCAAATCCTTATCTAGTATTTATAATCAGTTATCCTTTTAGTCTTTCTAATGGAAAACATAAATCCTTTTAATCCTTTTAGTCTTTCTATAATAAATATGTTTTACTCTCCTTTACATTCCTTTTCAATGTCATAAAAGGGGGAGAAGAAAGGATAAACACAAAATTAGTAAGTCATTATATATTATATAGTTACGCTATATAAATATCTAAACCAAATTTCATGTTTAATATTTAATTGGTTTTATGATAATAAAAAAGGGATATTTTTTTGTAATACTGGTGTTTTTCCAAAATATCCCATGTTCATTAGGTTTTTATGATATAAAAAACCCTTCAAATGTTTCTAATGATTCTATTTTTAATCATGTTTATTAAGGTTTAGTCTAATTTGGTTCAATTTCATTATAATATGAAATTTTGTTAATGTTTGTTAAATATGGAAAAATTTGGAAAACTCTGCAATGTGTAGACTTCAGCTAGGTGTATTTAGGCTAAAATGATAAATCAGCAACATCAATCAGCTACGTGATAAAATATACTACATGATTCTGATATGTCACTGAAATAACTATGTGAGAAAAAACTATGTGGATAAAACTTCTATGTCAAAATGGATATATTGAGAAATTATATTCATGGTTTGGATATGTTACATTTTTGGATACATAGTTCCAATTCGATATGTGATTTATTCAGGTAGGAAAATTCTTTATACATGATCAATATGAATATGTGTTTCTGAAACTTTATCCAGGGCGTGTGCATCCATATGATTCAAAGATGACGGCACTGTTTGTTGCCCCGCATTCCCGCTTTCAAAAGGCAGGCGACATCTTTTGCTTGTTCAGGGACGTTTCCTCCTTGATTGAAATAGGATGATGGGATATCGGTCCCTCCTTCTGTGGATTCCTCCTCAGAACTCATTAACTATTCTGGGTATCCCTTATAGAGTTAATACATTGTTTGTGAAACTCTTCACAGTGCCATATCTTCATAGATTCTGATTAATTAAATTGTTTTCTTCAGGACATTCAAAGGGGTCCAGTTAGGGTAGCAAACTTTCGTCGGGGTAGTAGTCATGTTGGACATCACTAGCGTGTCGAGACGCTAGAACACTACAGCCTCTGGGTTTCTTCGCATTATTATAGGGCTTATTGAGGGTGTGGAAGCCTAATAAATCCCACATCTAATGCAAGGAATTATATTCCATAGGCATGTCTCTGAGGTTTCCTCAGCTTCCCATGTTTAACACAGGGTATGCTGAAAATTTAACGTCTAGCGGAGACGGATCAAACTGATCGGAACACTTACTAGAGTGGATCAAATAGTTGCGACCCTAGGAGGGCACACTGATATTGGGGCTAACGTATGGTTAGTTACCCGATTGCTGCTGAGTAGTGAAGGGGTGAATCGGCATGATCTCACAGGGATGTGGCAGCCCGGGTAAGAATCAGGATGAGTGATGGAGAGTTGAATGAAGTGGTGGTGGATGAGACGGAACAGCCGTGAGGATGATGGTGATGTTTTGATTGATCCTTGAATAGGATTCCTATATATCCCCGTGGTAGGGAATCAGAGTCCGCATAGTTCGTTGAGGCGATGGGACACTTGAGGAGGCGGCCCGTGAGAATAGACACATGGATGGGATCTGGAGGGAATAGAACCTCCAGAATTGGGGCATGGCCTTCCCGAAACGCATGGGGATTATGCGTGGTTAGCAGCCCAAGTTGGTCTCATGCCTAAGGGCAGAACAGAGATATGGATCCCTATAAAGGGGACTACAACGGCTTTCCACTGGATTGGGAACACAATGACTTTCCACTAGTTTGGATTTGAAACGGCTTTCCATCGATCAAGGAATACAATAGCTTACCTTCGATCAAGGTACACAATGGATTATCGTCGATCAAGGTACAAAATAGATTACCATCGATCAAAGAATAAAATTTCTTACCCTAGATCAAGGTACACAAGTCTTACCATCAATTAAGGTACATGACGACTTACCATCGATCAAGGGACACAATGGCTTACCGTCGGTTGGGGTCACAAAGGCTTACCACTGGTTGGGATCACAACGGCTTACCACTGGATGGGGTGGGACCTCATGGAGGTCTCCTATGTACCCTATATATGAGATAGGGATCAAATACCATGTAGTTCGAGTGGACACAGTTTAACGTCATGTAGGACAAAATAGGGGGTGCAGTTTAACGTCAGGCAGGATGACGGTGGACCGACGTGAAGACGGATAGGACCAATGGTTGTTGGGAATGAACCTCAGGGAGGATTCCTACATACCTTGCCTTAACAAGGATCAAATTCCATGTACTTTGATAATGGTAGGGATTGGTACCCCGACATGAAGATGGTCAGAACGATCGGGTGTTGGGATTGAACCTCAAGGAGGCTTCCTATATACCTTGCCTTAACAAGGATTAAAATTCCATGTAGTTCTGGATGGTTTTGTGTGGGGATTACCCTCTAGGATTACCAAAGAGGATGTCATGGTCAGTGCTCGCTCTAATCCCATGTGATCCATGCTTAGTGAGAGAAGCAGGATATAGCAAGGACCTGACGATCACGTCGTGAAAGGTGTGTACGTGGGAAGTGGAATGGTGCTTACACATGATTAGTGGCCCAAAATGGAAACAGGGGAATAAGCGTGGCTAGCTACCTAGGGAGATGGAGACTGGGACTTACTATAGGAGGGAGGTCTGGATGGGGAAAATCCCAGAGGGAGAGGGAGGAGATAGCAAAATCCCTATGCCTATCTCTCTTCTTAGTCTTTGGCATGTAGAAAAAGAGTAGCATGGGTGCTTCCTTCTGCAAGAAAAGATAGGGGCTTACACCAAGATGGATTTCCTTTCCCCTCAAACAGATGCCTCTCTAATAAAGAGGATCTCATTCCATCTGAGTAATGATTTCACTCCCTTGGAGATGAGTGGGCGTGAAGAATGTCCAAGGTGGGGAAACCCCACATGTGACACATGGGGAGAGGTCACAGTTTAACGTCATGTGCTTAGGATGATGGTGATTGGCAGTTTAATTACTTGCATCTCGGACGAGGTGGTTTCACTCCTCACCCCTAAGAATTATATAACTGGTACCTCCCACCCCTTGGGGGAGGGAATGCATCTCCAATTCTGTGGTGATGTTTTGTTATGGAGTGATCCGTCGGGGGGTCCACGTTAGCATGACTATGTGAAGAAGAAATAGTCGTTGGCATGCCTTTCTGAAGAAGCATGAGGTGAAGCAACACAACGGGAAGTAATGTCCAAGGGAAATTGAAGTCACTTCGTGCAAACCTGAAGGGTCACATGGGAAAGGGATTTTCCTAGAAAAGGTTCCCATATATAGAAGCCTTGTGAAGCTCTGGTGCTCCATGAAATGGAGGGTATTCATGAAGGGGTATGTTTCGTGAAGTGTATTGGCCTAGATTGGGAATAGAGAATAGGTTGGTATGGAAGGTACTTCACAAAGTAGAAAGGAATTCGCAGAGAAATGCCACAAAAATCAAGGGTGCCTCGCGAAGTGTTGGATTGTGAAGCAAGGTGCTTCGTGAGGTACAACGATCCTTCCTTAGCATATGGGTCACATGTGTACAGAGGGTGATTCACGAAGCATAATTGCTTCACGAGGACCTGAGTCCCCTTGGGGACCCCCTTCCTTCAAGGAGGCCTGTTGTCTCCATGAAAGGCATCCCTCAATGATGAGGGGATGAATTAAAGCAAGGTGGAGGCACTTCGTCATGCCAAAGTACCTTGAGAAGCTCATGGTTCACAGAGTAGAAAGTGCTTCTTGATTCAGGAGCTAAAAATGTGAAAGGTCAGATCATACGTCTTTTGGGATCAAGAGGAGCCATATATTTATAGTAAAGAGGTGTTGTGAAGCAGAGCTCCCTCAACTCGAATGTGGAGTTTGCTCCACGGTAGGGTTGCGAATGTCAAAGGGGCTTACGGAGCATCCTGCCTTCTTGCTCCACGGTGGGATCGTGAATGCCAAATCAGCTCGCAGAGCCTCTCGCCTACTTGCTCCACAGTGATCTCATGAATGTCAAATAGAATTGAGGAGAATCCCACCTATATGCTCTGCGATGGGGCTATGAAGGGGGGCTTGGAGTTGGTTGTGGGGCTCCAGGGGCTCTACGATCAGGCTTCGCGAGGCAGGCCTTAATGCTTTCTATTTGTTCTATCCTTCACAAAACAATTTTGCGCCAGCAAATTCCCCCCTTCAGAATTCAATCCGAGGAGAAAAAATGAGGGTCCAATTCTGAGGGTTCGTCACCAAAACAAATCGACTGCTGTGACGCTGCCTCGCGAAAGCATCTCACAAAGCGGCGGCGGGTGGCAGCGTGCGCCGTGAAGCTCGTCGTGGCCGGACACACTGCTAATCATCGAGGGTCCTTGCCTATAAATAGGGGATGACCTCTCTTTTCGGTTTTATCTTATTCATGTTTTTGTCTTGTATCACTCTTGATTCACAATGATATGCGTACTCCGCACTTGATCTCTGCGAATCGAGCCTTCTGCTTCACGGCGCACAACAAGTCTCTTACTCTACGATAGCACTTTGTGACTATCATTTGAAGGCCGAGACAGGGCTCTATTGACAGCCCTTGTGAATGGGCTCCTAAACTTTTATCTCATAAATAGATCTAATAACCACAACTAGAAAACACCCAAATATTAAATGGAATGGATCACCAGGAGGTTGCTAGGGGGTCCTTGCAGACGCTGCCCGAATGGAGGAGATCGCAAATAGCTTCGGTCTAGGGGGTTGATATAGAGCCAGTCTGACCGCAATTCATTGGGGAAGTTGTTTTCGAAAAGAAAAATGGACTACCCGCTTTTTAAAAGGATATCGTTGTATGGATTTAGGATGAGGGATGACATCTTCATCCCTGGAGCAAGTATGTAGGAGCCAACTTACTAGTTCAGGAGTACGCTGTGCCAACGCTAATGGTTCAGTGCAGTTGACGACCATGCCTGAGTAGATTTCATGCTTTTCATTGTTGACTTCCTGTATAATCACTTGAAAAATGTGGACATGAAGGCATTACAGCTGGATACCTCCCCCCCCCCCCCCTTTGTACCAGACAATATTGAAGGTGGACCATAGGAACCCGGAGAAGGGATGGTCCAATGAGTGGGACCTATGCCAGGGCAGCAATTTCACAGATTACTGGGCTTGGGACTACTGGGTAGGTGCCTCATGAGAAAATTTTGGGGATGAGATAAAGAGAGTGGGCCTATATGACTCATCTTGGTCTTCCCAATTCCACATCAATCGGCTGAAGTAGCTGATTCTAGAGTTACTGAGCATATGGTCATCGAGGACCAATACATTATATTTACACCACGGGGAGGTTGGCATCAGTTTATGTGATGTGCATCAGATCTCGAGGGATCTCAATATTGGGGGTGATGTATGATGAATTCATCCCTGTAATAGGATCATGGGAGGATCTATAGAAAATGTTGTCGTTCGTGATGGTGTTGATGGATCTGGTTCCAGGAGAGGACAAGGAGGCAGTGAGAGATGTCTACTTCAGACGGTGGTTCAAGCAGTTTCTAAACATCCCAGTAGACAGATAGTTTCTATTGAGGCCCTGATCTTTACCGAAGGGGGCTCAATGGGGCAAGGAGCACTCATACTAGCAGCTCTTGGAGGACAGATAGTGGAAGACGTGGGGGTTCAATGTCAGTACCGAGCAGCAACCGATAGTCCAGCTGGCGGCATTCATTGCGGGTCTCATCTGCGGTTGGATCCTGCGGGTGACGGATACGAACATGGGCATGAGACCATGCACATTTATCATGACATCCATGTTAGCGACAAGAGAGCGAGTGAAACTTAGATTCCCGATTCTCACCAAGTAGTACAAGATGTTGTGACATATCAGTGAGGGGAAGAGACCACATAGGATATGCGGGTCATTCCACCTCCTGTATGGGTGGATAGAAGTGCACAACAGGGTGGTCTATGAATATCCAAACCCCATTTACCCTCCAGGATCTAACTTCCACCCATCAATTATGAATGTAGTAGGGAGATTTCCTGCCAAACTGACTATGAAAGTGGTACTGAACTGTGTTTGGAAGTTAGAGGAATTCAACTTCCATCCATTCTCACTTGCAACATGTGCGTTCACTGATGATGGTCAAGTAACTAAATAGAACTGGTCCTATCTCATAGCCTTTTGAGGTAAAGTCCTAGTGGTAAGGGTGGAACGTGAGCCTCTCTGCAAGCCATACACCCCGCACCAATTTTAATGGCAATTCTTGTGCATGAAACGGCTGACCCTGTAGGTCTATTTGGGGGGTGCGCTATAGGGAGCACCCGTGCTTGTTGAGGTATATGTGACTCATGTTTGCATGGGAGTATGGGAAGATGCAAAATGAGATACCTCCACCCACAGCCATCTTCGGGTTGGGGAAAGAGTACGCCAAAAGCTGGGAGGCAGCTTACCCATGGGAGATGCTGAAACAACTGACCATTCGGGTTGGTGATGGTGTGTCTCCCCAATCTCGAGGACGGGGCCAGAAGGTGGCAAGTACATCCTGTAGTGGCGGGGCTTCCGTGGCGGCGAGACCCGAACCAATTGAGGGTGAGGAAACAATGGAGAATCCAAAAACAGAAGCAGAGTCGGTGGTCCTAGAAGAACAGAGTCATCCAAAAGGGAGGCCACTGAGAGGATTTTGTAGAATTTCCACCCAGGCTCTGGGGAAGCGGTTTCACCACATCGACATGCCATAGAATGTTGTCTTATCGACGGCCTGGGACATCAGGGAAGTCAACATGAAATTCCTTGGCCCATCCTGGATGTGGAAACATTTGAACTATCTTCGGAAGTACTTGTCAGGAATATGACCTATCAGGGTCGTCTTTGCGGTGTCCCAAGCAGAGGCAGAGCAATACATGGAAGTGCCGGAGGACTTTGTGCACTCCTGGGGTTCCCCACATCCAATGAAAGACTAAGTGAGGGTGTTTCTCGATTGAACATTCCTTCCACAGTTGTCACCCATTGAACTGAGAGAGAATTTCCCTATGTAGGAAGAATTGGATGAGTCCTCCTAGAGGGAGTAGGATGGTAGATGGAGCCCATTAGAGGAGGGAGAAGTTGGTGATCAAGACTCAGACCTTGAATAATTTACAGAGGCTCTTGTGGTAAAATCCCAATATCATTCCTCACGGTATGCTTCTAGGTCATTCTGGACTCCTTATTAACACTCGAACAGTGCAGGAGGGTCTCATACAAAGAACCCATTCTCGCCACTCAACAGATGCTGATGTGGGACCCTCAGGATCTACACCTACAGCTACATCAATTTTTGCATCCAACGGGGCCAGGACACCTGAGGTGGCCCCTATGGAGATTCCAGATCTTCCAATAATATAAGGTGGGCCATGCCTCGGTGTCCTGATGAAATAAACCCAAGAAAAAAACCCATAATTTGATCTTTGTAAGTATCTTCCACCAAATTCATGAATGTCACCCATTTACCATGTCAACTAAATTCCATTCCACTTTTGGTGTGTATAGTTCTTCGAATGGCATGGGCTGTTATGGTGAGGTTGGTCGGGACTCCTGGCATCACCTTTCCTAGGGGAATGGTGGAGATCGTGGAGGTGGATATCCAAACCGACCGAACTGCAGCACTCCCAATCACTGGTGGGACCATCCGCATGGTTGTGCTAGAGATTATTGAGGTGGGATCTGATGATGAGGATCGATCAGATAGGCCAGGTCTCATCATGCCTAATCAAACCCCAGATGTGGAACCTTCTGACAAGTTCCTTAGGGAATTTCCTACATATGAGCCTACCAACCGTGCCGACTAGGTCAAGACAACATCTAATGAAGAGGATTGCAAAATATCATGTTTCCAATCGTGGAATCTGATCAAGCGCTTCATCGATGACACCCCCAAGCACTATGGTTGGATGAGATGGAAAAACATTTCTCGCAACTGCGTGAACTATGTTCTGGGGGGCTGGATGCCCAGTTCCCCCACATACTCGTCCAAGATCTTATGGAGGAGAAGATTTGGGAGTATGACTATAACCTTAGTGTGGGCTGGCAGCGGAGGAAATCAATGAACACCAAGAGGCTCTGGGAGGATGAAAACAAGGTTCAGCGGCTGCAGGTCTATGTGGATGAGCACTCGGCCTCTCTCAATGCGCAATCAGAGCTAATACTGTGATTGAATCCCCAGCTGGAAGAGGCTGTAGATCACATGAAGAACACCTCTAATGAAATGATCATCATCTAGACCGATGCAGGGCGGGCCCAAATTACAGCTAATGAACTACGCCCCATCACTATCGAGGAGGAGCGGGAGATGAACAGGTGGCAGCAAATCCTGGAAGCCACATACCAAAGGGTGGTGGAGCGGGAAATTCCTTTTGACAGGTTCAACCCGTCGATTGGAGGGATAGACCCTCGAGTGTTGTAAGGATCACAGACCCTCAAACTCACCTTCATGATTTGATTGTTTTATTCCATTTTCATGCATGTATTTCATTATTGGTGTTGGTTTTACATGAAGTTATTATATTCGTGAAATTCCCAGTGATCAATCCCTAAGCTCACGTGGGTCGAAGCCATTGTGAGAAACGAGGTATGATTGTCATGTTATTTCATCTGAACATAAGAGTGTCGACCAAGCTTCAGGCATCTGGGGTATAGACAACCGATCTGGATTTCCGATAAGAAATGGGAGAGGCCCAATCGGAGGATGAAGACCTTAGAACAATCGAAATGCCACCCTCCTAATGTTCTCTAGTGCACAAGAGGGGTAATGCCATGGGCATTGGAATTAATCTAAACAAAGGGGAGTGGAAAGTGTGAATCAAAATACCCAAAATTCGGAGCACTGTAGTGATGGCGGGACAATTAAGGATAACTACTAATCATGTTCGAAACACAATATCCTTATTGTGTTGTCCTAAAATGGGGATAACAAATGAGGGCAGACTATTGACCATGTTTGAAACACATGGCCTCACTAGAAATATCATCCATTATTCTTCCGAAACGTTAGCCTAGGATAGTAGGTGATCCATAGGCTGAGCATCATTACTGTTAGGTGGTTCCATTAGACGTGAAAGAGGACAAGGGTCTAAATAAAGGGCACACCCATTATTAAGGGTGGAGTGGTGGGTTGTTCGATTGGAATCCAGCACTCTTAAAATTACGCCACCATGGTGGAAACACATTCGGTTGGCACATCTATCTGATTAGGGATCAAACTCACATCCGAACAGGACATCACTGGTAAGTACCTGGATTGATCTGTAGTTTTACATCATAATAATAATGATTGTAGACATGTAGTTTAGCATTGTAAGGTGAGGAAAGTGAACATAGTTTAAAGGTCAAACTGCATGGACCATGATTAGGGCTGAGGGTCCAAAAGGGTTAATGACCCTGGGGCTGGGCCCGAGGTGGAATGCCTAGGCATCGCTACATATCCCATGAAGATGGGAATCAAGACACACGTTTTTCGTGAAGGACGGCGTGTTTAGATACCAACGTTGGTACGAGGAATCCTCTCTAGCGAGGAAGACGAAGCATCCCATATTTATCATGGGGCATCCTGAACTTGTTCAGGGTAGGGGTCATAGTTTTAATTCAGGCATCAGGGACATAAATAACCAGAAATGAAATGTGTGGTGAATTACATTCCCCATAATGAATGAGGACCATAAGAGTCCTCACCACACATGTTCTCGAGTGAATGATTAGGTCGAGGGACCTGAGGTGAAAACTGGGATGGGCCTAAGACGGGTTGTTTGGGAATTCCTACGTATACCATGAGGATGGGAATCCATCCACACATAGTTCTGAGAGTGCGGTTTAATGTCATGAAGGATGAGAGGCATTTGTAGTTTGGCTATACCAGTACACATCCTACAAAAACCACTAAGACAATGTGATTATTTCTCGATGTGGGAAACAAGAAGTATTGATGGGACATTCCTAGCACACGAAGGCACACATTAGGGGAAGTGGGATTCTATGTAAGTGACTTCCCCATAATGATGATCCGCCTACTTAACACACCTGGATGTGCAAATGAGTAATGCCTAGTATGCTGGAATTACACTTGAGCATCAGTAAGTGGAAATATGTGAATCATGATGCTCAATATCTGGACCACAATGATGGTGGCGTGACGATAGGGGATGACTTTTGACTGTATTCGAAACACAACACCCATATCTTGTTAGCCTGATATAGGGAAAAACATATGAGGGTCGACCGCTGACCATTTTTGAAACATGGAACCAATCGAAAATATCATCTGGGGTCATCAGGGACGTTGGCCCAAGACGGTAGGTTAGCCGATGTGGAATGAAATTAGACTGTGAATGGGTCACTTCAAATGTGGTAGATGATGAGGATCCAAATAATGGGCTCACAAATCTTGG
This sequence comes from Viscum album, assembly GCA_963277665.1. Lineage (NCBI taxonomy): Eukaryota > Viridiplantae > Streptophyta > Magnoliopsida > Santalales > Viscaceae > Viscum > Viscum album. The sequence continues at coordinate 541,174,826 of OY728145.1, forward strand.
AAATGGAATGATGGAAATGTCGCTGTGAAACTTCCATACTTAGGGCTCTTTGTCACAACACAGCTGAGTAAGAAACTAGGCATATCAGATAGAGGGAGTCAAGTCCCTTTCCAAGGACAAGGGTCCTAGGGTTACACAGGGCAGTTAAGTAGCCAAACCTGATGCGTAGTTCCCATGGGGAGATCTTAGTTTTGGGTCATAGAACTCAAACCAGATTTGGAGAAGATAAGGGAGGCACATGGTGCGACTGGTGAGAAACCCGACGTGAATGAGAACCCAAGAGGTACTCACCACACCATGTGATCCCAAAAGAGTTCGGGCCAAGGGTCTAAGGATATGGGGGGAATGATTCTAGATTCCTGAGGCTGGACCCGATGACATGATACCCGGGCATCCCTATGTATCCCATGAAGATAAAAATCAAGCCCTGCGTAGTTATGGAATATGTCTTGCAGTTTAATGTCTTGCGGGAAAGATGTAGAGTGGTCTTAGTTTATGGTCATAGTGCTCAGACTAGATGGTAGGGAACGTAGGAGAAACATGGTGAGTTAATTATGAAACCCGACATGAATGAGGACCTGAAGTACGGATCACCATGTGTTTCTTAGGGAGGTTTTAGGTTGAGGAACCGAAAATGAATGTTAGGTTGAGTCCGAGACAAGGTTCACGGGTGTTTCTACATACCCCATGAGGATGGGGATCAAGCTGCATGTAGTTATAGAAGATGGCACAGTAAGATACCAGTGCCAGGGATATTAAGGTTGTGTGGGTCTTTCCCTTGCACCAAAAATGCAGTATTTGATAGATCTTGTTTGTCCTTTAGAATGAATGAGTGTTGTTTTTTTTGTGAAAAGATAGACCTAGGATAGAAATTCTAGGTATCACCACAAGAATCATGTGATGAAAAGGTGTTGAAAAATGAAATGGTGGGTGACTGATATCAACCATGATGTCCCATTGAGTGAGGACACCATGGTGCAGGGCCATTTTCCATCATGCGGCCAGGACGATAGTGTCAAAGTTTAGGGTCACGTGATGGGACCAAGCGAAATATTTTAACGTCATATGGCTTGGACATGAGAGATGAGGTTCAGGAGAAAATGTGGACGGTGTGATAAGGCACACCTAATGTGAATGAGGATGAGTTCCACATCATACCACACACGATTCCGAGAGAGAAACCTCAGTCCTAGGAGCCAAAAGGTTAGGGAGTATGGGGAAAGGTGGTCTTAGTCTGGGTTGAGATGGACCTGAATAAGAGATGTTTAGGTGTTCCTACGTATCCCCTGAGGATGTAAATCAAGCCATACATATTTCTTGAGGGTACCTTTTAACGTCATTCCAGAAAACATACGGTTTAAATGTCATGTGGGACAAGAAGTAGGAGGGACTAACTCCTAGAAAGGGGCGTATGTGGTGCGACTTTTGCAAACCTGATGGGAATGAGGGCATAATCCCACACAATCCATGCCAGACGGTCCTATAAGGGTTAGATCCGTAAAAAGGCAGAACAAAAGGGATGAACCATAAAGAGATCTTAGTTTAAGGTCTTAGAGCTCGAACCTCCGAAAAGAGAAACTCTTCCAAAGTGGTCAAAACCTTGATCCAATCCCTAATCCCAAGTGAGTTGAACTCGGTGTAGGAAACAAGGGAAGAAGAGAACATTACATAACACATAATGAGCTTAAAGGGGAATTCGGTACGGATCCCCGAAGAATGCCTTACCGCGGTTTTTTCCTCCTAACGTGAAAATGCGCTCTGAGGGAAAGCACTAGGAGTGCCGAGATTCCATTTAGACATGACGACATGGAAAATGATTTGAATCCTATGACGGATATTTTGGGCTTAATGAGGTTTTTGTGACGATTGAGGATGACTATTAACCATTTTTGAAACACAACATCCATATCGTTTGACCTGAAATGGGAAAAACAAATGAGTGTCGACTGCTAACCATGTTCGCAATGCGGGACTTGTATCATTTTGTCATCTGAACCCTCGAGGACATTGTCTTATAGTGGTAGGAGGGCCCTTGGGCTGAGCATCCTCATGATTTGGGGGTCCTTTTTGGGTGTGAAAGATAGTGGGAGACCAAATGAAGGATAACACGAATCCTGAAAGTTGGGTGAGAACATGTCTGGATGGAATTTGACACTCTAGGTGCTGGACCAGAGTAATCTTGGGAACATTTTCGAATCATCGAAGATGGTTGAGGAACCCGTATGAGAGGCAATCAACTCAAAAATATGATTATAGGGAAAGGGAGAGAAGACCACTCAATAGAGATAGAGAGGTATTGAGGAGTGGTTGTTTTAAACCCATCATGAATGGGGACATAAGCCCACACCACACCGTATATCTCTCTCTTTGAAGAACATAGGCCAAGGGGCCAAAATTATGGGGAGATTTCCAAGAAGTGGGGTTGGACCCATGTTCAGGTGGTCATACGTATCCCATAAAGATGGGAATCAAGCCACACTTAGTTCTAGAAGAAGTCGTGTAGTTTAACATCTTGAAGAAAGAATGTGGAGAAAGGGAAAGATACCTCAATGAGGGATGTGTACAAAACGATGAGTAACCTGACATGAATGAAGACATAATCCCATACCACATCATACAATCCTAAGTGAGAACTTGGGTCAGGGACCCGAAGAGGTCTAGGGACTTGAGGCTCGTGATCTTAGTTTAAGGTCATAGTGCCTGGACCATAAATGACTAGTTCAATTTGATATGCATGGGATGGTAAAAGGGGTGATTCATTGTGCCTACAGAAGACCATAGCACAACAACGATGATAGGGGACTGATGTGGACCAGGTTCACAACAATGTATCCACCCTTGTGTGAACAGGGTTCGGGTGCAAAAAATTGAGCATCTACCATTGACCATATTCGAAACATGGGACCTGTATCAATTCATCTCTCCAAATCCTTGGGGATGTTGGACCAAAATTTTTAGAGAGCCCTTAGTCTAAATATCCATGCCATTCGGGGGTCCTTTTTTGATATAGAGGATGATAGAAACCCAAATGATGGGGCTTGTGAAGCATGACGAGGCCTAAGCTTGTGGAAGGGATGATAAATGGAAGGGTGTCTCAAAGGGGGTGTGTGCGGCATGGTAAAATAGCCAGATGTGAATAAGGACGAGGTCCACATCATACCACACACTTCCAACTGAGAACTCAGGCCAAGGGGCCTGAAGGGTCGAGGGACCTGAGGCTGGGCGTCCTGGCCAACTGTAGCCATATGGCCTCTCATGTGGGGATTTCATCATCATAACTCCTAGTACCATGTGAGAAATTCTCGGTGTGGGAAAAATGAGTGGGACTAGCCCTTCCCCATCACATACGGTATGATAGTTGAATCACCGAAGCAGACTCCAACTTGAATATACAGCGGGGTAGATTGAATGGCTACACTCAATGTTCGGGGCATATGGGGGTAGTGACAACGACAAAGGATGGATGTTAACCAAATTCAAAACACAATATCTATATCGTGTGACCTGAAATGGGAACAATAAATGAGCGTCGACTGCTAACCATGTCGCAACGCGGGATTTGTATCATTTTTTTGTTTGAAGCCCTCAAGGACATTGTCCTGTAGTGGTAGGAGGTCCCTTGGGCTGATCATCCATACTAATCGGGAGTCCTTTTGGAAGTGAAAGATAATGCGGACCCAAGAAAAAGAGTGAGTGAAGCACAGATGTGCCCGTGCATTTTAATGTCAAGTAGAGCGTTGACAGGGGTGAAAGTCTTCATGGGATGGGATGTATGGTGGGGTCATAATAAACTAGATGTGAAATGGAGAGGGAGCTAGCATCATACCATGTGTTCTGACCTGAGGGGAGATTCTGTAGTTTGGGCTGGCCAACAAACAAAATGTTTGGGCGGTCCTACGTATCCCATTGGGATGGGAATCAAGCCATACGTAGTTCTGAAAAGTCCATGTAGTTTAATGTCTTGCGGTAAGGACGTGGGAGGATCAGAAGAACGGGGAGGGTCATATAGTGAGACATTCGTAATATTACTGCCAGTGGGGCTATAGAAGCTTAGGTCACCTGACAAGGGACCCTCCATGGGAACTACACCCAAGAGGGGTAGACAAAAGATAAGAGAGTGGGGCTGGACTTAGGACGTGGCATCCGAGCGTTACTACATATCCCATGAGGATGAGAATCAAGACATACGTAGTTCTTGAGATGCAGTTTAACATCTTCTAGGATGAAATACAGTTTAACATCATGCAGGACGTTTCATAGTTTAAGGTCATGTAGGACTGGACAGTTTAAGGTCATGCGGGACCACAAAGCAGTTTAGGGTCGTGTGGGGACTGAAGTGCAGTTTAAGGTCATGCAGGACTAGATAGTTTAAGGTCATGCAGGACCATAATGCAGTTTAAGGTCGTTTGGGACCATACAATTTATTTTCACACAAGATTGTATAGTTTACGGTCATATGGGACCGTTGGGGGGCAATGTTAAATATTTCTTGAAGAACCTAACATTTGTGGGAGGAGTTATATGCTCTCCATCCCTAGAAACCAGGGAGTATCCTCCATTGGAGTAAACCTTGTGAACAATGTATGGTCCTTCCCATTTGAGCTCCAACTTGGGTGGTTTCCTGTCCGGTATCATTAGCATCCTGAGGGCCAATACTAAGTCACCCTGTAGAAAGGAGTAGAGGAGAACTTTATTATTGACAGCTCTAGCCATCTTGTTTAGCTGCCTTTTTAGATTGTGCAGGGCATGAAGCCTGTTCTTTTTGAGCACTTCTAGTTTAGCCAATAGATATCAGCTACTTTATCTGGTGATTGCTTATCGTAGACAGTTGTGCGCAATGAGGGAAACTAATTCTCGATCGACAGGATGACCCCCATTCCATACACTAGGGAATATGGGGTCACCTGGGTGGAATTACAAGTCGTCGTCCAATAAGCCCAGAGGGTGTTGGAGATCTTGTATAGAAAAATCTTCTTGCTCTGACCAAGCGTTTTCTGTAAAATGTTAGAGAGGGTCTTATTGAACACCTTGATCTGTCCATTTGACTACACATGATAGCAGGAGGTATGGTTAGAACGGATGTTGTACTTAGCGTACAGTTTCTTCAGCTCAGTTTCTCGGAAGATCGTGTCGTTATCAGTAAGTACGGCATGAGGGACTCCAAATCATTAGATTATTTTGGAGCTCACAAAGTCAACGATGTAATGGCCCATGAACTCCTTGATAGAAATTTCCTCTGTTCATTTGGAGAAGAAATCTATAGGAGTCAGGATGAACCTATTCTAGCAAGCTGTCTCTAGTGGGTAAGGTCCCACAACATCAAGCCCCCATACTGAAAATTTCTAAGAGTACTTGGTTGTGTTGAGAGGCTTTGGTGGCCGATGCATGAAGTTAGAATGAATTTGGCACACGTGACACCTCTTGTAGAACTCGATGTGGTTATGGATCATGGAGGGCCAGAAGTACCCAAGTCTCTGGATCGGGTGAGATAGCTTCAGCCTGGTCTGATGAGCCCCACAGGAACCGATGTGAACCTATTACATGAACTAAGAAATCTCTACTCCTTGAATGAAATAGAGGAGAACTCCATCAAACCCACGCTTGTATAGGATCTTCTCATTACCAGGTCTATCTTAGAGGGTGATCTACACCACATGATGTTATATTCGCTCGTGTTCAGACAGATCTGCTAGAAATTATCACTCTTGAGGTACTTGACAAAGGAGGTTCTCCAATTAAGAGTCACTAAAATCACTACATCTTGGGGACCTGACAGTCCTGACATGGAGGAACCAGTGGTAAGGTAGCTTACTTTCAAGTTTTCATTGTCATCTGGGGTGACTGGAGTAATGACTCTTCGATGCGCCATGTGGATAATCAGATCATCTAGTTCGGGCTCTGTAAGTGATGCAACTAGGCTGGCTAGGGTGTCAACCCGACCATTCTGAGATCAAGGGACATGAGTAGCATCCAAACGAGATGGGAACTGGGCCATTATCTAGATAGTGCGCTCCAACTATGGTACAAGTTCTGGATTTTTGATGACATAGTCACCATCGATCTACTTGATGAATAGTTCAGAATTCCCTTTCACATGTAAATGGGGAACATCAATCTCGAGGGCCAACTAGAGACCCGCGATGAGAGCATGATACTCTGCCTCATTTTTGGTGCAGCCTTCCAACAACAGGAATGAGTATGGCAGAATGGCTTGTGCTGGGGTAATGAAGATGATACCAAGGGCCACCCTGTTGAGTCTATGATCATTGAGATTCCTACCAGGGGGCTCCAAGAGGCACCATCAAAATGAATCTTCCAGAACGGCATGGATTGATTCACTGAGAGGATCACCTCATCGGGGAAATCGAGATACTAGGACTGTTCAGAAGGAGATGGATGGGCCAGAAGGAAGTATTCCAACGCTTGTCCCTTAATCTCCTTCTAAGGCATGAACCTGTTGTCGAACTACTAGAAGATTCATGCCCAGTGATCTAGATGACCTTTCAATATGTGGCAATTCAAGATTTACTTTAGTCGATCTACCCAGGACACCAGTTGTACCTCGTGGGGTTGTAGGAAATGTCCCAATGTTGGTACTGAAAATACCAGTGTGAGGTAGCTCTTCTCAATAGGGGATTATCGGGTATCCGTATCAAGGATTTTGTGGATGAGATAGTAAAGGTTGTTCTTTGTCCCCTCATTGTTCTTCTAGGAAAGGAGGGAATTGTGTGATCTTTCTATGGTGGTCACATAAAGTACCAGCAGCTTTCCGGAGATAGGTGTCATTAAGACCAGTGGCTGGAGAAGATACTGCTCGATTTACTCGAACGCGGTCTGACATTATTCATCCCACTCATATAGTGTGCCTTTCTTCATGATCCTAGAAAAGGGATTACACTTTCCGGACCAATTCACGATGAATTGGAATATTTCGGCTATGTAGCCTTGCATGCCTCAAAGCTCCTGGAAATTTCTTAGAGGCAACATTTGGAAGATGGACTTTATCTTTTCTGGGTCTATCTCGATGCCCCTATATCTGACAATGAAACTGAGAAACTTACCAGTGGTGACCCCAAAATCGCACTTCAGTGGGTTCATATTCAAGTGGAGGGAGCCCTGAAGGATGTAGACTCCTCATCCTTAGGGGCCATTCAGATTTTGTTATACCCGAAGTACCCATCTATGAAGGAGAGGGCTTGGAACCCCGTTGTAGAATCGATCAACAATTCTGTCACATGGAGGGGGAAATCATTCTTCGGACAGTGATGGTGGAGATCCCAGAAGTTGATACAGACCCTAATCTATCTATTCTTCTTCTTAACTGGCTCGATGTTATCCATCTATTTGGGGTAAAAGACAACCTTAACGAAACCAGCTCTGATGATCTTGTCAACATAGGCCTCAACCAAGGCACCGTGAGAACGGTGCATCTTTCTTGGAGGATACCTAAACCCGAAGAGATTTTCCAGAAGATCGAGGTGGTGGATGGATACCTAAGGATCTAGTCCTAGAATCACATCATTACTCCAGGACAAAACATCAAGATTCTGTTTAAGGAAGTCTACGTACTATCGTTACTCCTTGGGGGGTCTTTCGGCACTGATCAGTGTGGGTTTCGGGTCTGACTTGCTACCGAGGTTCACCTAGATCCATTTCATCGACCGTGGCGGATAAGCCCTCTTCAAATTTGGGAGGAGCATCCCTTAAGTCATATTCTCCACTTATGGAGGAGGGATCCTAAGTTAGAGGAGTTTCTTCTGAGTCATAAAATCCCTATGGGAGGCTAGTAACAGCCTGAGCGGCAATGGACATCGCATTGGGGGAATCCTGTGCTGCGACAACCATAGCGATGAAGGCTGTCGATCCGATGCCATCTGGTCTTCGGGCCAAGGGGCCATATTTGATGATGTCAAAGCAATAGTGGGACTTTGGCTCAAGCCAATTAATTCCAACCCAGCGAAACAAGAAATTATGACGTATTGTCGTTGCCATGGGGCAGAAATCCCGATATCTTATGGGAGTATGAGGTTTCAAGATCACCTGATCTTAATTTTTATAGGAGTACATGGTGATTTTCTGTCGTCAATTAGACTTGATAATGTGTTTCCCACTTGTTCCAGAAACAAAAAGGCATTGTAACATATCTGGGGTTGTAGACTCCAACTGATGGATTGTAAAGACGTAGGCCTCATCTAGGTCTACCCATGGGTTTGTCGCATTCGTGGCATGCTCTACCTCGTTGGTTTGAATCTGATTTTTCTTGCTCTTTTAGTAGTCGACATATAGATAGCAAGCTTCACAAGAGGAAAAGGCAGATGCATCACCTTGAAGCACTCCCACTTGACCATTAAGGGAGTACTTGAGGCACTGCTAATATGATGAGGGAACAACCGCATACAGGTGGAGCCACGACCGGCCCATCAACGCATTGTACACGGTGTCTTGGGAGGCAACCATATACTCTATGCTGGAAACTAGGCCACCAAACTGGGTATTGAAATAGATCTTTCAGACTAGTGTCTGTTCCATCTTGCCATAACCTTGGATTCTTCTGTCATAGTGGCTTAGATCATACATGAACAACCCCAGTGTTCATAGTGTCCGAGTCAGGATCAGGTTGATCCCAAAGCCTGTGTCAACAAGACAATGGTAGACCTCCTTGTCATTGAACTGACCAGTAATGTATATTGGTAGAATGTGCCCTTATATGAGATAGACTTCATCTTCTCCAAAGAACAAGATAATGTCCTAGCATTCAACATTCTTGATCGCCTCAGCATGAAAGGCTTCTGCGGATGCGACCTCCGTCTCAAACTAGAGGGGGCTCTTTAAAGCCTCAACGAGGGCTTCACGCATGTTTGTCGATAGGAGAAGGGCCTCAAGGTTGGAATGACTCACTAGGATGTTGGAAATATGTTTGAGAACATCATACTTCCATGACAGTTATGAACTCTTTCTTACAAGAGTTCACTCTATGATAGGAGCTACGACGGGACCTTCCAGCTGGATCGGCGACTGACTAGTGCTAGGACTATCCCGATGCTCACAAGTTGAATCCCACTGAGTGACTAATAGATGAGGGCCAAACGACTAAGACCGATACTTGGGGAAGCGTGGCTGATCGCAGTGTGGTCTGGGCAGCTCTGCCTGATCCAGTAGCATGAACGATGGCGAAGTTGGACATGATGTCACCAGATGAGAGGGATGCGCTTGATGAGCTATGCGCTGAGCATGTTGCCTAGTTTCAGTAACATGTATGGATGGTCTTGAAGTACCGATCGAAGCACTCCAACGACCCATATAGCTATGACTCCATCGATGTTGACGACGACGGGGGACGCTGGGAGGATCTTCCTGGAACTCCTCCTTGTCGAGAGTTATGTAGGGGTTTACTAGCTCCATGGTATTAACCAAGGCATAACCATGACTATCACTCGAAGAGTCATCCACTATCAAACAGATTCTAGAAGTAACTGCCATCTCTGGGGGAAGGAAATTGTCGAGAGTACGGGATGAACATGACATAGGAGGGGGGCTTTGTTTTCCCTTGCACCGCTGGTGTTTGCCTTTCTGGGAAGAGGACGGCTGAGATGAATATGTGGAAGTAGTGGTTGTGGCTTCTGAAGGCTTTGGACGATTCAGGCATGCATGGATGACACCATGGGCACAAGCGACTATTTTAAAAGCTATACAGTCGTCATACTTCTGGGACCCATAGCTAGGAACTTGATTCCACTAACCTTCGTTGTCACTACTTCTATCCGGCCTTACGAAGATACATTCCACCTGTGTCAGAGTAGGGCCTAACCGAACTATGTTGTTATCCACCTGTTCTTGAATTTAGTCTTTGAACACATAAAACTGCTTGAGATTGTGTCCCAAGATCCGGTGGTAGGGGAAGTAATTAGGGTGATCAGTGAGATTCACCTCTTCTGGCCTTCTACACTTAGGAAAACGTACAATTCCCTACTCCATGGTGCTTCGAAAGTAATCGGGGACCTGAGCCTCGTTGAACGAGTAGGTCCAGTTTCTCCTGTCTAGAAATGGGGCCCTCAGAGCATGACCCTGAAGAGGGGATGGAGGAGCCTGTTCAGGAGGTGGAGCCTGGTTATCCCACTTGGGTGGTACTAGGGAATTACGCGGGGGTGCCTACCTATTTTGTGGTAGGCACTGCTGGCCGGGAGGTTGTGGAGGCAGCTCCACTAGTAACAGCTCCAATTGCCTGGGGGCCTCTATTTGGGATACTATGGGGGGATCATCCCTAGCGACCCTTCTCGCTGGGATCACAGGAGGCAAAGGACGTGCCTGATTATCCTATTGCAAGGATTCCTCTAGGTGTTGGGCCTTATTAGTGAAGTCTCGAAATCCCCCAAGGTAATTATTGTTGATCAAGAGGGGACCAGTTCCATCTTGACGTTCCCTATGCACATCATCAGTTGTTTCTCCTAAGTCAGTGGCATGTCGAGAGAGTACGTGATCCATTTCCACTAGGAGACAAAGTTTACAACGCGCTCATCAGGACTCTTCTTTCACTTGAAGTGGTCTGTGATAATCGTCTTCTGAGTGGTGGAACTGAACTAGTAGAGGAATTTCCTCAGGATATCTTCCCAGCTGGCTACCAATCCGATTGGGAGTTGATTGTACCAGACTAATGTCGTTCAATCCAATGTCTATAAAAAACACTGAATTTTGGTGGCTTCCCGCTGCGTTGGGGTTCCAAACATGGGCACACACCTTGAGATGAAGTAGTACAAGTGCTGTGGCGGGTCCCATGTCCCTTTGAAGGGGGGAATGTGGGATTCCTAAAACCCAGGGGTGCTGGTATATCATTCCCCCATGTTGGATATGGCCTTCCATCAGTTGGGAGTGCCACCTATCATGTCTCTAACTCCTCGAGGCGGGAAATGAGTGCTGTCATCGGATCATCTGGGTGGGGGTCCCTATCTTGACGAGGGTCCCTGACCACCAGTGTGTTGACGGGTTCATCAACATGGTAAGAAGGCCCAATGGATCATAGATCATCTGGAGGAATGACTTGTGGGGAAGCTGGGGGATCCCAAGCTTTGTCCCGATGGTTGTTATGATGGTCAGGAGGATTTGGAGAGACATATCGTGCCCTCTTTCCATTAGCTCCGGCGTCAACCCTGTCTGTGTGGGCAGGATGATTAGGGTCACCTGGGGGTAGCTCACCAAGGGGATGTTATGCCTTCCCCTGCTACCATGGATGAGGATCTCCATAGTCTGGTTATCACTCTGTAGTGTGTTCAGCCATGAGGTCGACGACCATCTTCTTCTGTTCGGTAATATACTGATGCAACATGGCTTTTTCCTGGTCCTCCACCATCTTCTGCACTGAGCCAGGCGGGTTAGAGAGTTTGGCGGCTATGAGATGTTCTGTACCCTTACCGTGATTCTGACTAAGAACTAATGCCTCAGTGGGAACAGGGAGACACAGTTGATTTCTCTGTTGGTGAGTAACCCTTTCGAATGGATCCCATAGTGGTGGCACACACTTAGGGAGAGGTTCCCATCATAGTGCTCTAGCTCATTCTCTTCTTCTGATAGGCTGGCCTTGTTGACTGCGACTATACCTCGGGGCATGTCCTCGATATCCCCTAGTAGGTCAGGCTTACGCTAGATTGGACTAAAGAGGAGGGCATCATACTACCCCCATCCACATATCTATACGTTGGGAGAAGCCTATTTGATAATCCTGTGGAGCACTTTGAAGCCCCAGACACATCGTTGCTGGAGGGTACTTTGGCTGCCTGGTGACTCAGGGTGCTAGGCCACTAGGAGTTCTGCTAGATCAATAAGATGATATGGTTCACCGATATCCTCAAAATTCACTTGGCTCTTAGGATAATCCACTCTCTAGTGATGGATGCGAAAGTACATCGCCCAGATGGTTTGACGGAAACTCTCACCTTTTTCTGGAGTGAGGGACTCCAACGAACAAAAGTTTGGTGCTGCAGTGGGCTAAAACATCTCAGGGAATTGTTCCAATGTGAGGATATACCATAGGTTCCTAGGCTCAAATTTAGAGTATGTCCCTTCATTTCCCCACTCATCAACCGAAGGAGGCTGAGGGACTAGTAGCGGTACCAAAGCACGCCATTGGGACGATAGGCTTGCCGGAGGAGAGTACGGCAAAGGGGCTGACAAATCGTCGTATCTCGGGCTACCCTCTGAAGAGTGTAGTGACTTAGACACCACATCATGGTAAGATGGGATGTCGACCAGGGTTTTATCTGCAACGACTGCGGCCGTTGGTGATGGGCTACATCATGGCTCTTCCACCATCGACCCCCAGAATAACTCACCATGATCTCTAGTTGAGGTAGAGAGTTCTTCTGATGATGATCGAGGTGATTTCACGGTTGTAACCTGTGGAGCTACCAAAATTCCATCTTCCTAGATATACCTATAGAGGGAGGTGGGAATCCGATGAACCTCATGTTCTGGAAGTATGAGGCTGATGTGCCTTGTTCCTGCCCCAGATCTTGACACGAAGGATCTAGGTGAGGGTTCCATCACTGAGTTGCATTACGCCTAGGAATTTGAGAAAAAAATGGTTTTATCTTCATCTAAACCTTGTCAACGTTATTTTTTTGGAGGTGACGACCCTTCCTCCTACCCCGGGATAGTTATTCGAAATAGGGTAGATTTCAGGCATGAGGAGGTCCTTCGGTCGTACTGGTGTTGAGGCGGGGAGGACTTCCTCCTGAGTGATCTGGGGTGCGAGTGGCTCCTAGAAAAATATCAAAGTGAACACAGGGTAGATCACCATTCCCAATGACTAACATGTGGAGGGAATCTCCGCGGGTAAGATCATCATGCCCAATGACAGACGTGCGGATGGAATCTCCACGGGAAACACCAGAGCAGGTGGGACCTCTACTGGAGATGGTGAAGCAAAGTTGGCCTTCACTTCTCCGATTGCTGATGCGAGGAGGACTATTGCCAACTGCTTTAAGGAAATGGGGAGGGATCTCATTCTAGAGATTAGCCAAATATGTAACATCCCCATATCGGCAGTCTGTGGTAGGAGGAATGACTCCATACCTGATGTAGTCTTCATGAGAGAGGCTGCTGTATGGAGTGTCACTACTATGGGCAGGACCCTCATTCTGGTAGAAGGTAACATTGGGTGCACCTTCATGCCGAGCTTGGAAGCGGGTATGACTCACACTTTCCATAGTGGCAGTACAGTGAGGACCTCTGTACTAGGTTTCATTGTCGTGGGTTAGTCAGCGGTGGCTACTACCTACGCCGGTGGTTGGAAGAGTCGACCGAGCCTACCTGTGGGGCGGTCGGGGCCTCAATACGGATCAAGAATATCAATTCCCCTTCTCATCATTCATTGGGTCCTGGTGATATACGTCGGTAGTGGATAGGGCCATGGTAGCTGCTAACATTGATTCCCCTTACAGGCATCCTCTTCGGCTTCCACCTGACGCTGGAATCAGGTCAGACGGACCGGATTCGGTGGTGAAGGTACAAGGATTACCTACTCCTTGGCTATTAGGACTGGGTGGAGGTGATGTCACTGCCGCATGGGAGCCCTCGTTGGGATCCCCTCAAATGGGATCCTAGTAGGGCTGACCCAGACATCCCCTACCTCATCGGCGTAAGAGATGGAGTCATCGAGGCATTTCAGGGATAGCCCCCGAAGCGATTATATGTAGGTGTGTCAAGCAGAGGTTCCCTGTGTGGCCCTTTCGGATGGCAGTGGTGACGAGGCATAGATGGCTCCAAATCTTGGTGGGCCATACCCCGATTCAGGATAATACCCTCCTCCTCGTACCAGCGTTTGAGGTCGTTGATCACCATCTACTGAATGAATTTAAAGGGGGAGAGAGGGCATGGGCACCGAACATCTATGGTGATGGAATTCTTCGCAGGAACGGTGGAGCCACACGGGGTTGATGCTTTAGCATTTCCCCTGCCCCTACATCAGTGGGTAGGTGGTGATCGGTTTCCTGGTGTAGCAACTTGGTTCTTGAAAGAAGAGATATTTTACCATTAGTTCTGAAATAATGAAATTGACTTCCAGTTCCCCAGCTCCATTCCATCTTCAATAGGTGGTAAGAGGTATCCATGCAGACAACATCGCAGACTGAGATTCCCAACATTTCGACTGCCCCAACTTCTGGTGAGTTTCACGCCAAGCCCTCTATTTTCTTGGTAGGACCCAGTGCCAAAAAACTAGATCTGGTGACGTATTAGTCCACTAATGTCTCAAACTCTACTAATCCCCACACCGAGGAGAAGATGTTCACATCAGTTTTACCATATCTGTTTCTAACGCTTTCACCGAGGCGTGCGCGTCTGTCTGACTCGAGGAATATGGCACTGTTTGTTGCCCCCCATTCCCAGTTTCCAAAGGCGGTTAGCATATGTGGCTTGTTTAGGGACGTTTTCTACTTGATCGAAATAGGATGATGGGATGTCGGTCCCTCCTTTTATGGATTCATCCTCAGAAATCGTTACGTAGTCCAGGTCTCCCTTATAAACATAAGACGTTGTTCATGAAACTCTTCCCAGTTCCATATCTTCATGGACACCAGTTAATTACACTGTTTCTATCGAGACATTCCAAGGGGTTCAGTTAGGGCAGCAACCTTCGGTTGGGGGAGTAGTCACATTGGACATCACTAGCGTGTCTGGACACTGGAACACTAGATAGTCTGGGTTTCTTCACCTTATTATAGGGCTTCTCGGGGGCGCGGAAGCCTGAGGAATCCCATGTCGAATGCGGAGAATTATTTTCCATAGTCATGTCTCTGAGGTTTTCCTCAGCTTCCCATGTTTAACACAGGGTATTCTACGGGTTTAACGTCTAGCAGAGATGGATCAGACTGATCGGAACACTGACTAGAGTGGATCAGATGGGTGCGACCACAGGAGGGCACACTGGTGTTGGGGATAACATATGGTTAGTTACTCTATTGCTACTGAGTAGTGAAGGTGTGAATTGAAATGATCTCACCGGGATGTGGCAGCCCAAGTAAGAATCCAGATGAGTGATGCAGAGATGAATGAAGTGGTGGTGGATGAGATGGAACCGACATGAGTATGATGGTGATGTTGGGATTGAGCCTTGAAGAGGCTTCCTACATATCCTCATGGCAGGGAATCAGTGTCCGCATATTTTGGTGAGGTTATGGGACACCTGAGGAGGTGGCCCATGAGAATGGATGCATGGATGGGATCTGGAGGGAATAGAACCTCCAGAATGGGGGCATGGCCTTCCTGAGACACATGGGGCTTATGTGTGGTTAGCAGCTCATGTTTCTATAATTCCTGAGGGCGTACCAGATATATGGATCCCCATAAAGGGGACTACAATGGATTACCACTGGATTTGGAACACAACGGCTTACCACTGGTCGGGATTGGCAGTCTCTTTTCATCGATCAAGGAATACAACGGATTTCGTTGATCAATGTACACAATGTCTTACCGTCGATCAAGGTACACAATGGATTACCCTCAGTCAAGGAATACAACAACTTACATTCAATCAAGGTACAAAATGTCTTATCGTCGATCAAGGTACTCACCAACTTACCGTCGATCTAGGTACAAAAAGGCTTATCGTCGATCAAGGTACACAATGGCTTACCATTGATTAGGGTACA
Source organism: Viscum album (assembly GCA_963277665.1). NCBI lineage: Eukaryota > Viridiplantae > Streptophyta > Magnoliopsida > Santalales > Viscaceae > Viscum > Viscum album. Next base: position 541,190,470 of record OY728145.1, read on the forward strand.
CAATAAAATACCATCGGTTGGGGTCATAAAGGCTTACCAATGGTTGGGATTACAATAGCTTAACACTGGATTGGTTTGGACCTCATGGAGGATTCCAATGTACCATGTCTAGGATATAGGGATCAAATCCCACGTAGTTTGAGCAGACACTGTTTAACGTCATGTAGGACAAAGAAAGGGGGGTGCGGTTTAACCTCATGCGGAAGGATGGAGAACTGACGTGAAGACGGTCGAGACCAATGGTTGTTGGGATTTAACCTTAGGGAGGCTGCCTACATTCCTTCCCTTAGTAAGGATCAATGAACACTTAGTTCGAGAATGGTAATGATTGGTACTCCGAAGTGAAGATGGTCGGAACGACTGGGTGTTGGGCTTGAACCTCAGGGAGGCTTCCTACGTACCTTGCCTTGGCAAGGATCAAAGTCCACATAGTTCTAGATGGTTTTGTGTGGGGCCTACACTCTAGGCTTCCCAGAGAGGATTTCACTGTCAGTTCTCACTTTAATCCCACATGATTCATGCTCAGTGATAGAAACAAGAGATAGAAAGGACCTGACGATCACATCACGAAAGGTGCATTCGTGGGAACTGGAATGGGGCTTACATGTGATTAGTGGACCAAAATGGAAATAGGGGCTCATGTGTGGATAACTGCCCAGGGAGATGGGGACTAGGAATTTCTCCAGGAGGGAGTCCCGAAAGGCAAAAAATCCTAGAGGGAGAGGAAGGGGATAGATAAATCCCAGTCCCCATCTCTCCTCTTAGTCATCGGCATAGAAGAAGAGAGGAGAAAGGGTGCTGCCTCCTGCATGAAAATCTAGGGGATTACACCAAGATGGTTTCCCTTTCCCCTCGGATAGATGTCTCTCCAATAAAGAGAATCTCATTCCATGTGAGGAATGATTTCACTCTTGTGGAGAACAGTTGGTGTGTAGAATGTCCAAAGTGGGGAAACCCCGCGTGCGACACAAGAGGCAAGGCCACAGCTTAACGTCATGTGCTGGGGACGATGGTGCTTGGCAGTTCAACGTCCTGCATCTCGGATGATGTGGGTTCACTCCGCACCCCTATGACATACATAACTGATACCTCCCACCCCTGGGGGGTGGGGAATTCATCGACAATTCCATGGTGATGGGGTGTTATGAAGTGATCCATCGAGGCATCCACGTTTGCGTGGCAATGCGAAGATGCAATATCCGTTAGCGAGCCTATGCAAAGAAGCATGAGGCGAATCCACTTAATGGTAAGTAATGTCCAAGGGACATTGAAGTCACTTCGTACAAACCTAGAGAGTCTCATGGGAAAAGGATTTGCATAGTAAAGGGGCCCAAAGAGAGAATTCTTGTAAATCTCTGGTGCTCCAGGAAATGGAGGTTATTCACGAAGGGTTATGATTTTCGAAGTGAAGTGGCCAAGCCTGGGCATAGGGCATAGGTGCGTATGGAAGGTGCTTCGCAAAGTTGAAATGAATTCACATAGTAATGCCTCGTGAAGTAAGGGTTCCTATTGAAGTGTATGATTGTGAAGAAAGGTGCTTCACGACGTACATCGATCATGCCTTAGCATGCAGGTCACATGTGTATGCAAGGTGCTTCGCGAAGAATATGTGCTTCGCGAGGACCCGAGTCCCCTTAGGGATCCCCTTCCTTCATGGAGGCCTGTGGGCTCCACGAAAGGCATCCCTCTATGAAGAGGTAAAAAATTAAAGAAAGGGAGAGGCAAT